>CM035771.1:34340667-35674223 GCA_020466155.1 Pachypeltis micranthus
TCTAATGCCACGATGAGGGTTATCTGTTTATTTTATGCTTCTTAAGGGGCTAATTCTGCAATCATCCGTGAAAATTTGCTCTCAGGGGGTGTGTCTAGAACTGTTGACGTGTGTATTGTAGCGATATTGATGGCATGCTGGCATGAAGGAGAAGTACAATATAAGGGGGGGGGGAACAATTGTCAGCAACACGGATACCTTACAGTGACTCGGTAATTGGTGGAACTAATTTTTCATCGTGAAGTTTGAGGTGTTACATCAGTGAGAAAGCTTGTGCTTGCTAAACCAGTTAGTTCGTCTATATATTTGAAGAATAGCGGATCAAATACTAATGAATCATCCTACCATTGTGCATGTGCCGTGCCATTTGTATTTAACACATTCAACCTGGCCCTAATCTTACTCGTCCTACGTAAGGACCTGAAGTGAAAAATACCATTTCATTGCTTTAATACCATAAAATGTTGTATTGAATGTTGCTAAAATGATTTATTTATTGTAAATTCTTGTTAAAATTGATATGTAAGTCTATGCCAATTGGCAGCTTTAGGCCTATGGACATGCACTTTCAGTTAGGCAAAACCTGCAGTACCCACCAATCCATTCAGTATAGAAATTTAAAATGTCCTCCTGCTAGCACAGTAATGTGCAATAGTATTAAAAAATGTATTAAAAATTAATTAAAATATAAAACCAAAGGAAGTAAAAAAAACTCAATAATTAATTACGTTAACTAGTATATCCACTGATCGCTAAATCCAGAGGTGACTGCTCCTGAAGGTGCCTGGAAGGATACTGTGAGACGAGACCTAGGTCTTAAGTAAGGGCTGGGAGATGGGCACAAGACAGGTAGGAAAGAAATACAATGGCTGTCGATCGGCAGGCCCCCTAGCTGAATGTGTTAATGAGTGGTTGTCAGTACCAACTGCTTATTGCACTAACCTGCTCCCTGCATTTTGTTTCAGTTTCTCGGCGATTTGGTGTTGATGACAACAGCAACATGTCGTTAACTCCAGAGAATCAGAAATACAGCGACGTCAAACCGTGGGACTCCACTGTCAAAATTCCTAAAGACGTTGAAAAAGGCTACTTCTCCCGAGGTAAATCGTTAATTCAAAAACCTCTTTTCATCGATGAACCGGAGGACCGAGAAGAAGTTGTCGAGCTCGTTGATGTGACTCCACCGAGTAGTACAATCCGAGTGAAACAGGGAGTCAGAACTAATCGTAAAGGGGGCGTTAACGTAAAAAGTAAAATGAAGCGGGAGTGTCTGTTTGCTACACATATCAAAGGAGACAAGTTAGGACTTGAAGGGGAAGGAAAGTTTTGTATGGGGACACCGTTTGATGGGAGTGAGGCCAAGTCAGACGGAATCGTTCCTCTTGATTCCAATGAGACGGTTTTAGAATTTGGAGCGACACCTTTGGTAAAGTCTAGTCGAACCGGAAAGGCAACGAAAGTGACCAACGTACAAAAACCCAAAAAACTGGAATTCAACAAACCCAACCTTTTGGGAACCCCTGGTTTGGGGATATTCTCAAAATTGGCGCCAAGCACACCCGCCGTGAAAGTGTTTTTTGATCCCGAAGGGGTAGAAAGTATAAGTCATTCAGCTCGAAGGAAAGGACGAACTGCCGAGGCAGCTGTGTCAACTTCAAAGCGATTAGGAAAGGTGGCCAAGGCTAAAGGTACTGCGGAACTCAAGTTCGGAACGCCTAAAAAAACTCCTGCGCGAAGAGCTATCAGCCGGTTGAAACTCGACGAGTCAGATGAAGAATTGGAACCAACGACGCCGTTAACAAGAAAGGCCATGATTAAAAAAACCAAAGAAGCGGAGTCCCTGCCTTCCATCGTAGTCTCCTCGTTTGACAAATGCGAAGAAAAGGAGTCAGCAGATCAACAATTAAGTTCGAACGATGATAAGTTAGTTCTTTCCAACACTGAAACCAAAAACGTGGATTCTGACACTTCTGTAGTTGAAACTACTCCTCCAAAAACTACCAGAAAACGAGTAGTCACCCTCACTCGAGATTTACAAGGGCTGAGCCTGTCGACGAAGCCTGCAAGAAGACTTTACCCACTCGGTTCTTCTAAAAAGTGAATTTTCACAACCAACTCAAGTGATTGTAGTATTTTTACTGTCTCTGTGATTTAATTGTCGTTAATATTTTTGTACTGTTTTAGAAAACGTATTAAAGGATTTTTGAGTATTTTATTTTTTTGCGAGTAGAAAAAAGGGGTGTTTGAGCTGACTCAAAGGCCTGAAGAGAAGAAGTCATTTAAATTTCGTGTCGTGAACACTCGTGAGCTTGCATTCGATGTACTGTCTCTGCTCGAGTGTGTCGTTGCTCTTCAAAAGAGAGGCGACTCGACCAGCACTTCCGAAGCTCTTCTCAGGAGCCTCATGTGAATGACCTGACTGTGCTGATCTGTGCATAGCCGATCCACCAAATTGAGGCAGAGCTGTCACTCAATAGCCAGCCATACACAAGCAGGTATCTGCGACAGATATCGCGTTTTGAAACGATATCTGTGGGAAAGATCTGTGCGTTAGTGGGCGTTAAAAAATGATGAAAGATGTGAAAATCGACCAGAGATATCTGCGAGAGTTCAAATCTGGCAGATGGTAGTCGGACGTCCCCCTTAACCTGCAGACTTCTCGGAAGTGATGTCTGTGGTTCGATTGGATCGGGCAGAGTCCCTTAACGTTATGATGTTCTGTTGTCCACGAGTGTTTTCCCCTGTTTTCACATAAGTAATTCAAAACTCGTAACTGCAAACATTCGTAGGAAACTACAATTTTCGTAACTACAAAAAACGATCTCCCCACAACCTAATAAATTCGTAAATACATTATTACTTGTTGGCACCTACCCCCAGTGGCATACTTACCCAGAATTGGGAGGGAGGGGTCGTACTTTCAAATTTAGTTGTTTTTATTTACAAAAAACCAAATGAATTGAACTACGGGAGCCGGAGATATGAGCTAGCAAAATGTTCACAATCCCGCGGGTTGTTCTCCCTAAGGTGCTTCAACAACTTCATGTGCCCGAACTTTCTCCTTTCCAAAACCCATGACTTCTCCCCAACTTGTCTTTTTTTTGGCTTAGCCGTTTTATGGGCAATAGAAAAATACCCGCCGCAAAATCCGCTAATTTACGCTTTTTTTTAAGATGGACAGTCACTAACGCCATAGCATCAACTTTCGGGAATGTGTGACCGATCTGAAAAAAATTTCGGATTCGACTGATAACTCGAGTCTGCCAGACGAACGTCGGTGACAGACCTGAATCTGTCAGATTTCATCCCACGAACGGACAGATGGCATTGGGCACTGGTCAGGTGACAGATCTCGGGCATGAAAGATCGGCCGATAAGTTTTTCGTGTTAAGGGGCAACGACCGATCTCATCGTTAGCGATATCTGTCAGATGAGATCGGGCGACCAAATCTGCCGCAGATATCTGCTCGTGTATGGCTGGCTAATGGTGCGAGCACGTCAGGTGGCTGAGGAACAACCGCAGTTAATCCTCTTGAAGGTAAAATTATTAAATAGTCAACCCACAGGCTCCATCTTGGGAAGCAAGTCAATATAGGTGAGAGGTGGAGTTTCAGCCAACACTTCTAGTCCGTGAAAGGCACCACCATCCCAAGGTTCGCCAAACTATGAGCAATTAATCGGGTTACTCGAGGTGTGTATTATCCAGACACGATACTCGTGTACATGGACATTCACTCAGGTGTGATTGACTACAGCCCCATCCACGTTCTTTAGTATTATGTTGGAGAAGGTAGAGGGGGGGGGAATAGATTCGTACACAGTTCTTCGGAGTAACAGTACAGGTAGGCTAGGCCCTACAGCTCCACCCTGAAGTGATGCTGTTGAGGCAATGCCTGAATATAGTACATTATGGAGTGTTAAAAATAACACTCATACCTCTAAATTAAGTCGGTTTATAACTAACTTGTTAACTTTTCCCATTCGGTTGAGTCACAAAACGCGTGTTTCCCATTGATGCCTTTGAGGTTGTCCTAAAGACGGGTTGGTATAAATTACTCTTGAACAGCTTAACGCAACTATATTTGTTTGATAAAATGTTTCAATTTAATTTCAAATCATACAACAATACAGCTTACAAAATATGTAAACTTGAAGCGAGGAATAGCTGGTTACTGCCTTAAGATGTGTTTTTACAGTTCAAGGTGTAACCTTCCAAATCACTGGTAATTGCGATTTTACAAAACCAGATGGTTAAATTGTGTAGTTTTGGCCTTGTCTTACCTCGCTTGTTCGTGGAGAACGAGGGAGGGAGGTCATTGGGGATAGGGAACTCTAATTTTTCTTCCTAAAGCTGAGAAATTCATGTCATGACAGTGAAGAAGGAGGATAATGGCTGCGCGAGTAGTCCTTTCCTGCACCTTCCCTGAGAAAAGTAGTGTCGAGGGTTCATCGGTGTCAGGCTTAGTAGAAGTAAGGCTGGTGACGTTTGCCCTATTCCCGTCTGTGGGGGGCAGGTTGAAAATGAGGTGGGTTAGCCCTGGATACTCTCTGTCTCAGCTCTTGTTGGGCCACGAGGATTTCAGGGCAAAGCTACATCGACTCGGTCTCTGTGACAAAGAGACATGTAGCAGTGAAATCGCCCCTGAAACAGCGCAACACGTACTCTGTGAATGTTCCAGATGGACAAGTGAATATAAAGTGTGCAACTGTGACGAACCGTGAGTCACGAAGCTCCACTTATAAACACCAACACCCTGCTACAATTTCGTTGTAAGGCCAGATTACGAAATCAGGACTGTTCTGACTAGATGACTGCTGTTGACAAATGAAGTTCCTGGCAAAAAGTATACGCAGGAATATCCCCCACGCAAATACTTGGATGTCAGGCGCTTTCAAAGCTCGTGTTTGTTGCGAGACTTCTCTGCTCTTGGAAATCACTAGCTTCTGAAGGTCTATCAGAGCCAATTTGTTCGATAAGATACCATCCCATTCAACCCTAAATAGCTCTTTGGCGCTGCCCTGATACATTTTGAGTAAAAACCCCACTCATTGGAATGCTTCTTGACTTAGACTCAATCCTAAGCAAATAGCCTACTCAAAGCAGTTATTAAGAACACATTAATCTCGATAAGGAAGATGTACGATGAAGACATCCTAACCGCTATTCCTCACTTTAACCATTCCATCAAATTTATTACATTACGAAAAAAAATCAAGTTCTAAAAACCTTAAAAACTAATATCACAATACTTTTCATCAGTACTTATTGCCGTACATAGATCTACATGAGTCTGCCTTGTACTTTTGTATAATCCTTTCAGGATATACAATAAATGAGATAATATACACGGTTATTTGGTCATTACATTAAAATTTCAGCAGGAACAAAATAATCGTATTTACATTTTCCTTAATTTTGCTTGACAACTTCATCGAGAGCGTCGTTTGTTGACAGCTCGAACACAGTTCGTTACTTTTGATTCTGTTTTCATACTTTTTAAATATTGTCGCTAAGAATTCAGTGTTGACGTGCAAGAAACTCGGAAAAATACGAGTGTAAAGGTGGGATTCCAGTGAAACGACCGAAATGAGTTGGATGTTGAACGTCAACGTAATGAAAGGGTGCCGGAATAGTAATAAGCTGCAGCGTTGAGTGTGTGTTTGGCGCGGCGTGTGAACCGACATGTTTTCAAACTACTGGGTTGCACTGTGGTAGGGCATCTTTTCGCACGATGCTGACTGCAAAAATATGAGGAGTTTGAAACCCAAAAAAAGGACAGTCTGAACAATTCGGCATCGGAAAGAGTTCGATTATACGAATCGTATTTTGTCACTTGACTTCTGCTTCAATTATAGCATTGGAATTCCACCTAAGAGGGAGAAAAATATTGCCACTAACGTGGTTTACAAATAATACCAATCAGCGTAAAATGTATTACGATACATCGAATAAATTCGGGAAAGTGCGATAAAAATGTGAATCAAGGAATGCGTTGAATATTGACGAGACGAAACTACGGAAAAAAAGAACGCAGAAAGAAAAAAACAAGTGTAGAACTGGTAAGGTCATGTCCTTTCACCTGGAATTTGATTTTAATTTTGATTGTACATTTATAATTTTGATTTACAATTATTCAACTCGATGGGAGATGTGGGAAACAGTGGCCGATCCCATTCCATTCCTTATTTTGCACCTCATTTGATCGTATGTATTATTGCTTTGAGATTTAATGTGTTCGCTGACTCAATAGAGGATTTAGACGTTCAGTAAACGTCGATTGATCTGTTAAAATTGCGCTTATTGATGTCTACTATTGTAAAATAAACGACCGGTAGTCACGAAAAGGGGGCAAGTGTGGAATAAAATCTTATCCTGAAGTATTTTCTCAAACGAAAATTTTCGGACTGAGCAGCCCATGAAGCGCAAAGATCAACAGAAAATCTGTTTTTGGTTTATTATTCATTCATTTATTATTCATTCCCTCAAAATTTGATACTTTACGTTTCGTTGGAGATTCCAAATTTGCAATGTCTGTCCGCTGTCCGGGCCGTTTTGTGCCTTTAACGTGGTCTAAAAAATTCGTTCTTTCGCACAAAAATCCCATTTGGTATCTAGTTGTGCCTGCAATCCGATCGGACGAAGCCCATGGTTGTTATGGGCAAAAAATGGTTAAAAAATTAGCGAAACATAGTATAACGCGGGAACTACAGTGGAAGTCAACGTTTCGTCGTTAGTACTCCCTCCCTCCTGTCGCAATAAAAAACCACCCGCCCAACGCTACTCGCTCGACTCGCAACACCCCCCGATTGGGCGCCAAGGCCACTTCCTCCAGCTACTGACGTTTACGGGCGCCGGGGGAATATTTAGTTTTCGTATTTCCATTGTAGCCAGGTAATGTTTCGTATGTTTTACTAGTATTCAATGCTGAATTGAATGGGATGGGTCTTGGGGCAGTAATACTAGGTCAAGCTGTTCATGAGAATAATAAACCATTGTGTAATAATTTGCAGGGTTTTTTATAGTCAATAAATTGCTCAGAAATCATATTGTAACTTATTTGAAGTCGTGTGGCCAATATCATATTACTCGTTAACACTGGTACTCAACCATTACTCTGCGTGAGGTTGATCTTCAAAACCCTCACTCTTCTAACACTCGTATAATCTTATTGAATTCCTGCCCTGTGGTCATTGATGTGGCTCAGCCCCTTCCTAATCCTAGAATTGTCTGAGCAAAATGACTCGCTTAACACAACAGATGTTACCAAGACTTGCCTCACTTCTAAAATCCCTAACGTCCAATCCAGCTCGAAATCCCATCATTCTTCGTATCTTTGTTTAATCTTAGAGATTTTTGGGCAGTTGCGACCAATCATGCGCTGAACTCTCACATCCTTAAGCCTCATGATACATTCAATTATAATACATATGATCATAAAGGTTGCCTGGTGGTTCGAGTCAATCCTTCTTAAAAGCCATAAAAAACTAAAAACCTGCTACAATTTGACTCGCTCTATGTCCTCTTTAATACGAAGACATAGTCCGGAAAGTTGATGCTTCATCTCATTCAGTTCAAGTATTAAAATCGAGGCTCTGTGACTGTTTCAGTTCTTATACCATAGCAATGAAGAGCTCGCTTAAGTTCTGGTTCACACTTCCTCAGCTCATGCCCACACAACGAGCATGATGACTAAACTCTCATGCTCACTCCAACATTTTTTTGAAGAAAATTGACAGATCTGGTGTCCAACACTGTCACCCCTTTCTAGTTTGCTCTCTACTGTTCCTAGCGCTTTGTAATATTGGGAGTTGACCACTTTCCTTCCATGTAAAATGCCTCTGTAGTACTTTAACAGCTTGCTAGAGGATGTCTGTATACAGTTACCTCATTGCCTCCCAGGAGTTTACACATTGCGCCATGGAGGATGGTTATCTGGGTGATCAGTGACTAAGCTGAAGCATTCAACAAGCTCTCTCTTCACATTATCCTGCACGACCTGGTTTCTTCTACGTGTTTCAAGGTCTTTTGGTTGGATCAGGTTCTGCATTTGACAATTTCTGTCACAACTGCTCCTGTGAATTGTACGCACTCTTTGATTCCTGTGGTTCGAAATACTCCCCTTTAGCAATCCCTGTAACCATACTCCAAGCACACCTCAGTGGTCGCCCCCTGGTAAAGCACAGCAATGTGTGCGAATGGGCGTAGTTGCGTTTCACATATCAAGAACGCAGATGCAGTGACGTGTAAGGACTCTGTGGCTGTTGATTAGGTTACAGCAAGTGATGGGTATCTCTAGGGACACCTTTGGAAGACATTGAAGCCACAAATTGAGCTACTGGAAGGTGAAGGGAACTAGAGAGAAACACTCACGGTAAATGTTTGGCAGTTGTTTCTAATCAGCTGGTTACTAATGATCTGCTGCAACTCAGTCTCAGATCGATGCTGATTCTTGTAACACACTATCATTGGAGTGAGGCAAAGGAGAAGCCTGCGTCACTGACAATACAGCCTGCCCTCAAATTCCATTTCTTTGGCGCACATAACGACACGGCTTGACTCCTCGGTTTAAATATAACCAAGGGACAAGTGCGTCCGCCAAAAAACTAGGCCTAGACTAGATATAACGTGATGCACAAATCACAGTAAGCCAATTGGCTTCCTTGGTTGGGGTCTTCAACCAACTCTGTGGCACCATCTATAATTTGCATCACTTGTCAGAAACTCATATCTAATTCGGCGTTTCTTCACCTTTGTGTTTTTACTTTTAATGCGATCTTATTGTTCAAGGCTTGTGAGTTGAGTTAGAACGAGGAGGTTTAGTTTTCACTCGAGTTGGCTTCGTTTGTTTGGATGAACAATAACAATACTTCTTAGCATAGGCATTGTTCATACACTGGCTCTGCTTGCTGTACGAATTTATCCGGCTGATTGTGTCCATAATTTTGAACTGGTTTTCGTGAGAGATTGTCACTTCAAATAAGGCATCACCTGGAACAGTTTCGAGGAGGATGACGAACTCCTCGTAGCCGCTGGCTTTAAAAAATATTTTGCTCCTCAGTGACAGAACCCTTTTGGCCCGAAGAGGTGAGCAGAAAGTCCCACTATCCAGGAACTTTGAGTAATTTTTGGTGATGTCGTTGATTTCATCAACTATGAATTTAGCCATAACTCTCACAGGCGCCGCTTCGGTTGAAAGAGTCTTGTACTCAGCGCAGGTGCACCAATGCTCGGTGATTCCCGCATCAGCGCAGGAACGATTCCAAGGCACTTCCTCAAACAGACTGAGGCACTTGGGACAACCAACCGTTCCGTTATTTTTCTTACCCAATATGTCCACCAAAGTCATGTGAACGTCAAAAGGCGATGTCAACCTGTTCGCATTTTTCATCAAATTCGCAACTCTTTCAGGGTGGGCGTTTCGAAAGTGTTCCGGCAACCAGAAATATATAAAAGGCAGCCGTTCCTCCAAGTAGCCGACATACGTTTCCCGTATTTTTCCGAATCTCATACCGTGGTCACTTAAAAATATAACAATGGAGGAGTTGAGGAACCCCGTTGAGTTTAACCTTTCGAAAAATGACACTGTTGGGCTGTCCATTGTTGTTGGCGTGTTCAAGTCATTGTGGCTGAAGTCATTGAGCCAAAACAGCGAGAAAGTCGGATACCGCGCGAAAGTGGTCGCAAAGTCGATTAAGTAGTCCATAATGTGGTCAGCAGCACGAACTGGCCCGAGGCAAATTCCCAGACCCGCGTGCATTTTGAGCTTCGTGCTTTTAGTTGCAGCTAACATGAAAGGACGCAAATAGAAGTCTGTAGGAGATTGGACAAATCCAACTTTGTGGTAGTTGAATGACGACAATTCAGGCTCATCTTCAGCATACGCTGTTACGTAGCCATTTCGAGAGAAGTTTTTCCATATCAAAGGGGTGTTGTCCATTGGAACCTCTCCACCCTTCCAGAATGATGATCTCAATTGGTCGTAATTCATTCCACCCAAAATGGCCACGAGGTTGGGGAAAGTGTTGTCATCCATTTTGTTGTAGCCGTTCATACTTATCCAACCGCTGCGGTCAAGGTAGTTGACAGTTTTGGGCATCGTGCGCATTAAGTTCAGTCGTGAAATTGAGTCGATGCCAATGATCATGACGCTCGTCATTTGTTGTTTGTTCTCCGTCTTGTTGTATTTATCCATTTTCTCCTTGACTGACGGTTTTAGTCCTATGAATGCGTGCATGTTTGTGTACACGCTGGTGGTTTTTTTGCCTTTTTTCTTCCAGCATTTAACACGAAGAAACTGCTCTTTGTCGCTAAACACGACGTCCTTGTCAAAATCAACGCACTTGCTGTATCTGAAACAAAACGATTAAGCTGTATATAGAAGTTGGTGTGCCATGGTTTAGTATTTAGATGGGACGAGGTAGATGATGGTTTAGAGATGCTTAAACAGGATGTGGGGATGACTGGAGGTGGAAATGGATACAGTCTAGCTTCTACAGGCTGTTTAATCCCAACCTTAAAGGTGGAATCGCTACATGCGAGATTTGCTGTTTTTTAATGATGGACAATGTTCTGCTCTGTGAAGTTAACTAACTCCCTGTCACATGATTGCTGGTTGCTGATAGGGATGAATGATTTCCTTGTAATTCTGTCATTATGAGTTTCCCCCGCAGCTTTTTCCTAACGTGTGGAAAATTAGTCCTATCCTGAGCTAAGTGTTGAGATAACTCATTTAAGAAAAGCGAACGGAGCTGCCGTCTTACTTGGGGAACGATGCATACTCTCACTTCGATTACCAGTGATAAACCAAAAGGACTCACAAACTATTGGAGGAGGACTGCCATGCTGCGCTCTGGACCCTACACTTTCTTCATTACCTGCTTTCAGAGCTCTGCAGCTTGATTTCTCCCTGAAGATCTATGGACTGAGACTCCCTCTACCTTCTTTCCCCTTCTACGTCAGTCTTCTACTTTTCACCCAACACCATTCTCATACCCTAATAGACTTCCCCCGTCCATCTCCTTCTACAACCATAGAAAAATATAGTTCGAGGCTCTCACGAACTTTGCCCATCATTGAAATCATTAATCATTGCGAAAGAAGTGTCAAAACTTGAAAAATCTCGTTGTGGAACAAAAATATCTGGTGCGTTGCAACACACAACTTTCCTTAGCTCTACAACAATTCACTTTGTACATGACTAATTCTATTTAATCAATTCATTTATCACTCGGTTAATTTGAACTTGGTCAAACAACGCTTTACGGCAGAAGGAAGCGGTAGAACTTACAGTTCCAGATTTTATTGTGCTGCTCGTATTCATTGCAGGACCACTATTGAGAAACTGGTACACAGATAATTAATGAGGGTGTAAACACAAATTTTTTGAAGAAGGATAGTAATTACTTTTGCTGAGTTATTGGGTAGAAACGTTTAGAACTGGTAGTAAGCGAAACGGCAGTAGTCGAAATGCAGGAATTTCTGGAGTGACCCCCATGTATCTCATGAGCGTTTTTAAACACTCACCCTTTTGGTATTAGATTGGACTAGAATACCAATTTTTTCAACATTCTACGAAAATTCCAGCGGAGTTTATAACGAAAAAACTGCACTAAAAAGGCTTTTCGTCGAAAATTTTGATAATTTATTGTCGTCATTTTCCCACAAATGGGAATTTTATGGTATAATTGCCTTATTGATAGCTATCAATATAAAAAATTTAATCAAAATCGTTAGAGCCGTTTTTGAGAAAAAAATTGGTGTTTTGATCACTATGATAACTATAGTTAACTTCCATGGATTTTGCTCATACCCTTATTTGTGCGTCCTATGGTAATTTGTAGGCTAGACATCAAGTTTCAGCTGATTTGGTACGGTTGCTTTCTCTAAAAACCGCGCTAAAATCGATTTCGTCGAAAGTGTTGGTAATTTATTGTGCTGCTCTCGTCATTTTCCCACGAATGAGAATTTTATGGTATAGTTGTCTCATTGAGAGCTATCAATATAACAAATTTAATCAAAATCGTTAGAGCCGTTTTTGAGAAAAAAATATTTGGTGTTTTGATCACTATGATAACTATAGTTAACTTTCGGTGGATTTTGTTCAAACCCTTATTTTGGCGTCTCATGGTAACTTGTGGGCGAGATATCAAGTTTGAGTGGATTTGGTACGGTGGTTTTCTCTAAAAATCGTTCACAGACACACAGACCATTTTCCCAAATAGTGTTTTTCAGACTCAGGGGGGTCTGAAACGTAAAGATCTGAAGAGAACTCAAAATTTTTTTTTCAGCCGATTACATAACTTTCCTTTCTACTTTGCAGAGCCAAGGAAAGTAAAAATTATGAGGAATATATTAACAATGGGAAATCCAAGATACCTCCAGAACAACGTTCGTTATGCTGACGGTCACTTTAAAAAAATATCTGGTGCGTAGAACACACAGCTTGAAGAACAAAATGTAGGGACTAGTTAGCTGAGAGTACTCCGAAAGTTTGATCGAAATCGTTAGAGCCGTTTTTGAGAAAATCGGAATAGCGAGAAATTAATATTCGACAAATCTCCTATTCTGTGTTAACTTGGCTTATATCTCCGTTCAACATATATATACAGAAATAATTGCGAAGAACGAAATGTTGGTATGGGTGACTAAAAGACACTCCATTAGGATTTATCACATCTGGTGAAAAAGTTACCCTGGAATTTACGGAAATGTTAGAAAAAACGTTATTTTTGACACATTTTGATTTTTATCTCTGTTCAATGGACCGTCACAGGAACATTTATTGAAAAGGATATGTAGGTATTAACTATTTGAAAACATCGTGTGAGTTTGGTGAAAATAGCTGAAGCCGTTTCGCCAAAAAGCGTAAAAAACCTATTTTTGCTTCAGGGGCCCATATCTCCGTTCACCGTATTTTCATGGAGATATGTATGGAGAAGAAAAGTTAGGTATTGATTAGGAAAAGATAATTTGAAAGTTTAATCAAAATCGTTAGAGCCGTTTTCGAGAAAAATGCGAAAAACCCTAGTTTTTGGTACATTTTCGTCCCCCCCCCCTTCCCATCGGCCGAAATCGTCCATAACCTTATTTTGGTGTCTACAAAAAATAACGAACAAAACAAAAAAAGAACCAGCTCAATCGGATCAGCCGTTCTCCCGCAAATCGAACTACAGACACACACACACGCACACATACACACGGACCACGCGTCGAAATTAGGTTTTTAGTAGGGTCTGAAACGTAAAGATCTGAAGAAAACCCAAATTTTTTTTTTGGGCCGATTACTATACTTTCCTTCCCTTCGGGTAGCGGGAAGTAAATATACTCATAAAAAAAAAAGAAAAAAGTAAACCACTACATTTCCAAGTTTGTGGCGACGCCCAATATACGTTTTCGCAATAAAATTTGGGGCACTTTAACTATCCGATTTCGATGTTAACTGAACATGGCGAACGCCTATCATGAACTTATCAATGTGCTGCGTATCTTACAACCGGATTTTGGTGCACATTTTTTACTTTCCGCTACCCGAAGGGAAGGAAAGTATAGTAATCGGCCCAAAAAAAAAATTTGGGTTTTCTTCAGATCTTTACGTTTCAGACCCTACTGAGTCTAAAAAACCTAATTTCGGCGCGTGGTCCGTGTGTATCGAACGTTCACTGGAAACCCTCCTTGAGAAGGCGTTCCCAGATGACCAACTAGCTCGAGACACTGAAGCCCAGAGGGCAGCAAGGGAGCTGATCATGGACCCTCCGAACGAGCCCGACATCCCATTGTGGACAACAGGCGACCTCGGCAGGGCTCTTGCGACCTTAAAGCCCAACAAATCTCCTGGGCCAGATAAAATAGAAAGCAATATGCTAAGGAAGGCTGAGCGGACAATCTCCAGCGGTCTCCTTAATTTATTTAATGACTGTCTGCAGGTCGGACAGTTCCCCACTCAGTGGAAGTCTGCGCGCGTTGTCACTCTTCAAAGGGAGGCGACCGCAATCAGTCGGACCCGCGATCATGGAGACCACTCAGCCTTCTTTCCATATTAGGCAAAACACTAGAAATCTTGATGTTGCAGTCCCTCGAAGGAGTCTTTGGCCGCAACCTCACAGGCAGGCAATACGGGTGTACCAAAGGAAGGTCCACGCAGGATGTCATTGTCGAGATTCGGCGTGTTTCCTGCTGGCACCGGCTAAGTACGTCGTAGCAGTTCTGATTGACATCAGAGGAGCGTTTGACAACCTTTGGTGGCCAGCGCTCCTTAATGAACTCAAAGGTAGGGGAATCCCCGCAACCTGTACTCGCTCGTCAGAAGTTACCTGACAGACAGAACTGCTACGATCGAAAGTAGGCATGTCTCCGTCCGGAGAAAGATTGAGAAGGGGTGCCCACAGGGCTCGGTCCTAGGACCAGCACTCTGGAATGCCTTCTTCGAAGGTCTTCTCAGGAAACTCATGGAGACTGACTGCGAGCCGTACGCCTATGTGGATGACTTGACTGTGCTGATCTTTGCAGAGTCAGTCCGCCAAATTGAAGAAAAACCCACCACGTGCTCCGCACTGTCAACCAATGGTGCGAGCACGTCAAGATGCAGGTGGCTGAGGAAAAACCCAGCTAATCCTCTTGAAGGGAAAGTGAATAATCCACCCACAATACGCTTTGGCGGCCACAGGCTCCTTCTTGAAAAGCACGTCAAGTATTTAGGAGTGAATATAGGTGAGAGGTGGGGTTTCAACCAACACCTCCAGTCCCTTAAAGGCACTACCATTGCAAGGTTTGCCTCACTGCGTGCCATTACTAAGGCCACTTGGGGTGTGTGTTACCACGACACCATCCTCATGTATAAGGCCATCTATTTAGGTGTGATTGGCTACTGCCCTGTTGTCTGGGGTAGCAAACTAACAGTCAATCAAAAGAGAGTATTGGCCCAATCCCAGAGAGCCGCGCTCCTGTGGATCACCAAGGCCTACAAGACTGTATCAACGGAAGCACTCCAGGTGATCACTGGTCAGTTACCAGTTGATTTGGCTGTTGAGTGCATGATTGACAAGTGGAGAGTGAAACGGAGCTTCCCCGCTTTGGGCTGAACTCCGTGCGGATCTCACCACAGAACAGAAACTTGCCGCCATCGATGAATGGGCTCTAGAGAAATGGCAAGCGAGATGGGAATCCTCGTCAAAGGGACGTGATACGTATGAGTTCTTCCCCAACATCCGTGAACGTCTTTCTAGAAAATGGGTTGAGCCAGACCACTGGACGAGCCAGTTCCTCACGGGACATGGTGACTTCAATGCGCGGCTCCACTTCTTTTCTCTGAAAGACTCTCCATTATGCACGTCTTGTGCCTCCAGTGCGGAGGAAACAAGAAACCATGTGCTGCTCCACTGTAGTTTCTACAACAGTGAGCGACGGTTGTTGAGAGGGCAAACGAACTTAGCAGCTTTGACTGCTACAAAGGAAGCCTATAACCATTTTGCAAAGTTCGCAAAGAAGGTAATGGCTAAGAAACGTGGTTATAGTTGATCAGTCCTTTTGAAACTTGCCACCCAAGTAAACAGTAAGATCAGGTAGGGAACCAGATTAAGAACTACTCCCAGATGGTACGGGATTCCTCAGGTGGTCACCTCCGCGCGGTAACACACGGGCAACAGCTCTCTACGGTGAGACTGGCTAACGACCACATACCTGCCGTACCTCCACAGGTCTGAGTTCGGTGGATGCTGCAGGGGCCGGCCTCTTGCATATTAGCGAAACCGCAACTTCTATGACTGATATAACCCTCGTCGAGGGTTTAGGTACAGTCATGAAATAAAGAAACAGATCTGTGTGTGTGTGTATGTGTGTGTGTCTGTAGTTCGATTTGCAGGAGAACGGCTGATCCGATTGAGCTGGTTCTTTTTTTGTTTTGTTCGTTATTTTTTGTAGACACCAAAATAAGGTTATGGACGATTTCGGCCGATGGGAAGGGGGGGTGGGGGACGAAAATGTACCATAAACTAGGGTTTTTCGCATTTTTCTCGAAAACGGCTCTAACGATTTTGATTAAACTTTCATATTATCTTCTCCTAATCAATACCTAACTTTTCTTCTCTATACATATCTCCATGAAAATACGGTGAACGGAGATAAGGGCCCCTGAAGCAAGAATAGGTTTTTCACGCTTTTGGCATAACGGCTTCAGCGATTTCCACCAAACTCACAGGATGTTTTCAAATAGTTAATACCTACATATTGTTCTCAATAAATGTTCCTGTGACGGTCCATTGAACAGAGATAAAAATTAAAATTTGTCAAAAATAACGTTTTTTCGAACATTTTCGTAAATTCCAGGGTAACTTTTTCACCAGATGTGATAAATCCTAATGGAGTGTCTTTTGGTCACTCATACCAACATTTCGTTCTCTATAATTATTTCTGTATATATATGTTGAACGGAGATATAAGCCAAGTTAACTCAGAAAAGGAGATTTGTCGAATATTAATTTATCGGTATTCCAATTTTCTCAAAAACGGCTCTAACGATTTCGATCAAACTTACGGAGTACTCTCAGCTAACTAGTCCCTACATTTTCTTCTGAATAAATGTTCCTGTAAAAATGCGTTGAACGAAGATATAGCACCCGCATATGTAGCTGGTGTTCGAACTTAAAGGGGTGGCGGAAAGTCGTGTGTTGCTACGCACCAGATATTTTAGAAATTCGATTGCTATGGCTTAATTTTCTACGACAATAACGAAAAGGTTGACTATGGTTGGTTTTGTTTTAGTGGATTCCAAAGAGAAACACGCGTTAAATCGTCTTCAGCTTTACATAATGGTTTAAACGCTCTTGTAAGTGTTATACGTCTTTCTACTGAATAAAAGGTTGTATATTAAGGCAATTAAGACTTTGAAGTGGATTCACAAATGTAAAACATTTGGTTTCTTCTTATAATCGTACACTTACGTGAGAATGTCATCTGGCTTCGATCCGTTGACCAATTTCGAAGTGTTGAGGTCTTCTCTTGTTATCAAACTGTAGCAGCAGGAAACGCAGCAGCCAACTTTATAACGGCTGACTCGACTTTTGTGGAACTGCAAAATGTGAGCGCTTCCTCGGCGGATGACACTGGTGAGAGGCGGCAAACTACTGCAAGAAATCGGGCTCTGTTTGGCGAACAACTTTTTTATGCTTTCGTGAAACGGAGATATGTCCGGGATTCGGCAGCTGGGACTGTAGATAAGGTATCCCGTTTTTTCCAATGTGTGAGTAGAATTTAGATACTCAAAGTATGATGCTGAAAAAAATGAAACTTGAGTAGTGTGCGGTTCAGAATACGAAACAATAAAACGAACATTAACTCTTCTCCTAACATACTCTTAAGATGATTGAAAGATGAATTGCGCAAGGAAGATTTAAACGTATTCATGAAAGTCAGCGACTCTACTGGAACAACATAAGCTTAGAAATATCCACTGCATTGATAGTGATCCCAGTTTGTGCTCAACACATCAAAACATAGCACGCAACGCACAACAAAACATTCCTAATCCCCAAGTGAATTTAGAGGTTTTTCTTGCCTCGAAATACATCTAATCTGTTTAGACAAATCCAATACTGACAATTCCAGTTCACTATACATGCGAAAATGTCTCTTGGACATAGCTCAGAAACGACGCTCACCCGAAGTGCGTTTTATAGGTTCATGGATGGTTTTGGGCTTTTTTCAGATCTTTAAGCTTCGAAGGCTACATTTGAGAAAATGGTATTGTGTCCGAGGGGAGGCGGGCTGCAGGCCAATTTGAGCTGGCATCTCGGCTCCAGGTGGCAGGTGTCATTGATGACATCGAGGGGGCATTCTAGCCAGTGGATGGTGCTGATGAGAATCTTACGATTCTGCCCCTGTCCCTAGTGGGGAGAAAAAGAAGCAATTACAAATAGGTATCATGCACGTAGCCAAAGCTTATGACTCAGTAAGCCACCAAGCCTTGGATGGTTGCCTCTGTGGTATGGAGGCTTCTGATCGACTCATCTGCTGTGAGAGTTCGCTTTACCAAGGGATTATGATGGCCCTACAAGTTGATGGTGAGTTGTAGGGGGATGTGGCAATAGGGACTGCCGTTTACCAGAGGGATGTCTCCTAAACTCTTCATCTTATGATCGATACTGCTCTGGGAATGGGATTTGATCTTGCCTCAGGTTTGCGGGTGAGTTTATTAGCGTTCGTGGGTGATGTCGCTTTCCTTCCAGGTACCAAACAGGGCTTCCATGTCGCCCTAAACAGGTTTATGTGGGTTGGGGACCCTGAGAAATGTGGCTACAACATTCGAGGTTACAACATGAATGCGAGTTTTGTCATTGGCAAAACAAGAGTCCTGGCTAGAGGCATCCTTGAGATGTGGTAGCACCAGGTTGAGTTTATTGGTGCAACCCCCTCGGTTGGAAGCCACGTAGACCTTGGTTATTATCTACGGAACATTACCAAGGCTCCACTGGAGCCGAAGCATAAGCTACGCCTTCTCTGGGTGTATACTTGCTCCTCAAGCTAACCTATGGACTAGTTTTCGAGAGGTTGACCATCCAAAGCTATTAAGTCTTGATAGAATGGTCCACTTTGCTGTGTGTACTTAGGCAGGCCTCTCACATAACGACGTTTGTGGGCTCTGGTTCGATCTGAAGAACTCCGGGTTCCATGTCTCTTTGTAAGCATCTGTCTGGGGTGTGGCTTGCACTGTGACTGGTCTTGGATTCGTTCAAGATCAGCTGCAGTGGTGACAACTCCATCTGCCACTAAGCGTGGTAAACTCTCTGAGTTTGCCACTGCTCCCCACGATTTGGTTGAATGACGGTAGTTGAGGCAGAGTCCAACTCCCCCTATTCTTTGGCACAGATGAAGTGAGCTTCAGAGGGCATCTGTGAAAGACATTACCAGTACTTTCATGCCGTTTGTGTGGTATCCCTGCCTACAGTGATCAGATGTACAGTTACAGTTCTGCATTCAGGGATGTCTGTGGGAGTTCCGACTAGGTGGTTCCTACCTCCCTCAGACCCTGCAGTTTAAAAACGAAGGAAGGGAAGGGATTAATACCCTCTAGCGACTCCACGACCACTACAATATCTGCAGAGCAAGCGTATTTTCTAGCATTGTCAGGCTTGCCCTAGGTAGGAGTTGGATTGCTCCGTTCTACCTACCTTGCCCTGCAGAGGCAGGAGGATACGTTATGGACAAAGTACCTGTAGTCCAAGTGACAAGTTTGAGTCACTAAACCGTGTCCATGCACTCACAGTGGCTGTGACAAGCTTCATGACGTGATCTGCTAGGAGGTTGCTGCTTTATTGTCATCCAAGGTCTTAGAAGTGGAGAGAGAGCGACACTACCTAGTAGTCTCCGGAGAAAGACAGAGACCTGACATCGTCGCCACCAGTCATTGCCAGTCTGCGAAATTCCTGGATGTCCATCTTGCACTCACCTGTCAAGTCAAGAAGGTCAAATATGACAGGATGTATCTTCCCAGTGTTGGAAACTCATGGAGTGGAAGCCGATAACGACAGGGACCGTGTCCTAGCGTGGCATGTTGCTCAGGTTATATATAAACTGGCGGTCGTTCTGGAACATCTCCATATCATTTTTCCTTTCCTCTCCCAATCCATCAATTCCAAGAGCCGGCGTAAGTTAGTCTGGGCGCCCTCCCCTTTTTGAATTTTTATTTATTTAGTTTCCTTCTTTTTGGGTGCCTCTGTCCCATTCACGGTACCTTTGGAAAGAAATGAAGATATTCGTGTCGGTGAGAACGACTGAATAAGAGCAATAAGCATTAAACGATGAGCGTTTAATTACAATCATAAGATAGGAGCAACTCCAGACATTCGAATTCAATTCAAACCCGCAAACTCGATTTTGGTACATTTTGGTCTCTCACCCCTTTCCCGTCCGTGAAAATTGTCCACATTCCTATTTTCGACATCTCGAGAAAAAGAAAAACTCCAAATTTGTCAATCTTTCCAACTTACACTATATCAAACGCGCCGTTCGGCGTTGCTCCGAAATGCAAGTACGTCGTTAAGTTATAGAAGCTTCAAGTCGTGCAAGTACACCAGTAAACGCTTACTTTTGTCGGCTGGGTCGATAGATTCGATCTGACGAATGAGGGAGTTGTAACCAATGGCTGAGAGGGAGCTAAAGACGTAGAACGTTGTCACGAAGGCCAAGAAGGAAAGAAAAACGACGATATGCAAGTGCCTTTTGGCGGGCCCGAGGAACATGTACCCTGAAAAACGTGATAATTGTGTCACCTTAATTGGTGTGTGTACATCTGTAAGTACGAATAAAATGCAAAACAGAGCTTATCGCGTGGGCTTATGAAAATAATTTCGGAGATTCATCACGCAACTTTGTTCATCTTTAAGTGAACTTGTTGACAAAAGCTGTATATTTCTTCGAACGTTTATGGATAGCGTAATATCGGGATTGGATAATAAAACCACGCAATGGATTTAATCGAAATCCAATCTAATTTTCTGGTGTGTTTTAACGTATTTTTCCATTCAACTGAGTGTTGGAAAAAGTTGGAGAGAGATGCATATTGCTGGAAGACATTCCGACTGTTCGGTCAAAGTTAGGTTCCTATTTACTGTTAAAAAACATAAGCTTTCAGAAGAAAAACAGGCGCATTTTGAGCCTGTAATGATTTCTCAGAGAAATAGTTATGAAGTAATCTCTAAAAAAGCTTGAAGACGCCCTATGATTTTAATTCAAATCGTTCCTTTTTGCAAATATCTGATCTGACGGATCACAACATTCCTCGGCCCTCGTGGAATCGTGACGTTCAACGCTCTAGCAACTAATCAAACCTGTTTTCATTTAGTTGATATAAACGTTCTATACAAAAACTGAGAGTTTAATAACGCTCATACGACAGTAGGAGCAACCCCTGGAATTCCGGAATTTCAACCACCGCCGTTTTAGTACTACCGTTTCTACCCAGTTATTCCCCCCGATAATTCCAAGATAGTAAACAACAAAAATTGCGTTGACAGTCGCATAACTCAGCTGTGCACTGACTACTCATCGATGCCTGTGGCATAAATAGGAGCAACACAATAAATCCCAGAATTTGCACCCACTTTCTACTCTAAACGTGAAGTTATGTTTTACCGAGTCCAAACACATTGAGTGGAAAATAGATTCTATTAGCAGCTAAAGTTAAAAAAATGTACGCGAGGCTTAAAAACGGCGTGCGATTCACCAAATATTTTTCGTGGTTTTTGAACTCAAAGCTTCGAAGAAAAAACACAAAAAAAACTTTGTTCGGCCGATTACATTTTTCCTTTATTTGCGGTACCGAAGAAAGTAAAATGTTAAGCTTACGCGAATTCAGCAAAATGGAGCTGCAAAGGCGGGAACATCAATCGGACCGATCTTCCAAGCTCAAGGCTGTTCCTCTGTCATTACAGGTTTTTAGTAAAGATCTAACAACTGATGCCTGTCTCGGCAATATAACTAGGTAATTGTTAACCTTGAAGGAGAATGATCGGCAGTTCGTGTTATATGCATTTTGAAACGTGACGCCAGGGAATGTTAATTATGAGTTGAGAATCTACGGAATGGTACATTATTTATTCTAAATAATACTCCTATTTTTCAGTCAAGAAGATATTTTTATAACCCTCAAAATTTGATACTTGACGTTTCAAGGCATTGGGGTTCCAAATATGCATTTTCCGTACAATCCGGGCCATATTTTCCTTTAACGTTGTCTAAAAATTCGTTCATTCGCACTAAAATTCCATTTAGAAACTAGTTGGCCTAATCCACGGTTGTTAAGGCAAAAAATTGGTTAACAAATTGGCAATTTTGGCAGTTTTGTTGCAATTACGGCGTGTTTCTACACCGCCTTCTACGTATTTTGCAAAGTTCAGTCAAATAGGACTGGCCTCAGAGGTGAACTACTGCGTCTAGATGAAAAACAGTGATTCGGAGGACAATGTAGCGAAATTTATCGCATCTCCCCAGCATGAGCTCATTTCCCGCACTGTCTCAAGAGAATGATAAACCGTTATCTAATAATTTGGAGAAGGAGACGTTCCGGACTCAGGTGGGCGCCCTGCAGTGGTATACCGATGGTTCAGTTATGGAAGGCAGAGCTGGACTGGGCATTGTAGGGCCCAATTACAGTCTTGCTAAGCCGCTGGGGGAGTACGCCACGATATTTTAAGCGGAAATCCTAGCCATAAATATCTGCGCAGAAGAGATCCTGAATAAAGGACTCAAGGGTAAGCGGATCTACCTCTGGGTGCCGGCTCATAGGGGGCATGAGGGCAACGAAAAGGCTGACCGCCTTGCGAAAACCGGGCCTGAACCATGCGGGAGTATGACGAAGAGTCACCTGAACTGTCTGGTTGCTCGATGGAAGACACAGGAAAACAGCGCCCATTGGCATCGCTAGCCACGATTAAGACAAGCGAAAAGGCTCGTCACGCCTTCCTGTCAAAGGGCAAGGGCGATGCTGACACTCTCTAGGCAGGATCTGAGAGTTCTGATAAGCTTCCTCACTGGGCACTGCCCACTCAGATATCACCTCAACAAGATGGACATTTTAGAGGCGGTGGAATGCAGACTTTGCCGCGAGGAGGGCGACATCCTATGTGAATGCCCTGCTTTGGCAGCCAAACGTTTCGAATTTCTCGCTCAGGGGACTATTGAACCCCAAATCATAGCGAAATCTGCGGTGAAGGACATAATCGGCTTCCTAAAGAGGACGGGTATGTACGACGCCTTCTAGTAAGAAAGGGTCAGTGTCACAATAGGCCCATATGTGGCCGCAGTGACAAAGGACTTGAAAAATTCTCAGCGTTTTTATAATTCAAGATCTTAAGTTCCCTGAGGGGAAAAAAGCGTTTTGGGATTGTGACCAGTGAATATCGCCGGGGGGGGGGGGGGGACTTATGAACTGATTAATGCGTCATTTCATGTGTCTAACTGACGTAAACTTTACAATCAAGATATGAGAACATTCTATTGTATACGGTTACTCAAATTATCTCCTTATCATAATTATCAACGCCTACAATGGAACTCCGATAATTCGGCATCCGATACATCGGCGACTGCGATAACTAGGCACATTTTTGCAGATAGGCCAGTTAAATTGATGCCACCGAACGCCACGTCACAATCCAGGACTAAGGGGCGATAAAAAATTTTTCTTTTTCGAGACGTTGCTTGACGCCGAGTGGAGCATCGCATAATTTTGCAAAAGTTCCAACATCAAAGTCGCAACCTTCCGTATTGCACTCTCATGGTCCCGAGTAAAGACTTTACAAAGATCGGCGTAAATTACCACTTTTGCCCCTAGGGACGTATGTTGGATGTACTTGAGAAATTTGAAATCATCAGAAGTAACGGGTTAGATAGGTGTTTAAATGAGGTGATCCCTCAAAGCATTCCTCAATTGATGGCCGACCTAACGTTCTGTGTATAAGAGAACCTCTCTGCTGGTCCCTTTCAGTTGCTTTTTATGTTACTGATGATGACTTGACCGTCGAAATCGATCTAACACTGTAACTCAAATTCAGTGGAAATAGACAATCGTTATATATTTTTTATTCGTTTTATTTTATTTGATCATTTCCTCAATAAGGTCAGTAGAGAAAACTTTCGGTGCGTTCTCTCGGTGAATATACATTAAATGCTACTGGAAGGACACGAGCATCGCTGAAATCCTGCTACTGTTGCATTGTACAAACTGGAAAATTGGTTATTTTGTGCGTTGTCGTGAGTTGGAAAACCTCTTGGAAAATACCTCAACATATTCCGCCACCCCTTGCCTCGGAGTTTATGAGTTTTTGCAACTTTCGAAGTCGGGCTACGTCTCGTTATCCGATTTTGCTTGTTGCCGAACTTGGTCGAGAGAATTAGAAAGTCATTTTTTGCCAAATTTGAACTTCCTGAGAAACTCGATCAGTTTCTACGCCAATTTTGTCCTCTGTGTGGCACTTGTCCCCTTTTTTGTTGTCCTCTACCCGAAGCGTAAAGAAAATATAGCAATGAGAGGAAAAATAGTAAAGCACTCGTCAGATCTCTCCCCGTGATTCTCATTCCTTGGGAAAATGACGAGAGTGGCAGAATAAAGTAACAAAAATATCGAGAAAAATCCTTTTTTTCTCATAAATCTCGCTTATTTGATACTTGAGTTCTCCGAAACGTCGGGTTGCGAGTCTGAGACGAAGTTAACAGGAAAAGACGGAGTACATCACAGCCAAATAAGCGTGCTCGACTGCTCTGCCTAATTTCAGGGGTCTTTTAGGAGCTCGGGCCTACGAAGCCGATGGCAGCCAGCGCACGATGGTAATTAAACGGTTCTTGTATTTCAGTACGTTTCCGTTTTAAAACACATTCATAAACGTCTTGATTGCGGTTTTGAGATAAGGCAGATACGGATTTTAGCCTTAACGAAGGCCGTAGGTCTCTTTACTATTCCAGTCGCCGCTCTTTGGTAGTTGGCAATTTGTCGGGGTTGTGTCAGTTCGCTCTTAGTCAGGCCATAATATTACACCGCTACAGCTATGTCGCAATTAGGCGGGCAAAATTGTTGGCTACGGATCGACCAAAGAATTCAATTCTGAATGGCAACGAGTAAAGAAACATTTTATTCCTTTTTTAAATGGTCTTTTTACGCACTGTTTAATTTGAAGAATCGCTTTGTCGATAGACCGCAGAGTCTCTCATCTTCATCCACGGCTCTTGGGCAATTTCGAGCTTCGAGCGCTCAATGAGCAAATTATATTCTCTTGTGGATTGGTACGGAAGACCACATCGCTCACGAGGCCTGTGCCTACTGCTTTCTGTGGCCTCATTTCGTAGGGAGGGCTCATTTTTTATTTCATTAGATTTCGGTAAAATCGCTATTTTGTGAAAAAATGTGTGAAGTAACCCCTAGATTTTTACGTTTTGGGATGTAAATAATTGTTTTCGAAGTAGGTGAGGGCGGAAGAAGTAGAAATTAAACCCATTCGTACAGGGAGGACTCACTATAGAACGGTTCCGCTGAGTTGGGTCAGCGTAGCTGAAGTAGCAAAGCGTGTAGTTGCGAGCCCGCCTTTTATTCGCTGGTCTTATTCAAACAGTAAATATGTATTACAGTCGTGCGAAAGAAAGCCTTCAGGTCTTTGAAGTCACCGGTGCTTAGCAACACACAACTTGGCGCAGCCCCTGTGTATTAGATGACCTGCACTTAACCTAGCGTTATATACAGGATTTGATAACGGCCAAAGAACTCATTCTATGGCTAATATATGATCAAAGTTGTCCTATAACATATTTTTAATTCCTCTTCAAATTCGAATTTTGGGCAATTTAAAATTATTTTCATTTCTTCTTTAATTTACAATCAAATTCAAATCTGGCTACACCGTGGGAAGAAGCGTACATTTTCTGATCTCCTCGATGGAAAACCACTTCTATTTTTGATCGGCAAAACGAGTGAAAAAAGAAAATTTGTTAGATTCTGGAAATCTACACTTTTTCAACCGCTCGTAGGTTCTTAAGCCAACAGCTTCACCAAATTATCAGCTTTTCAAAGTTAAAAAAAAGTGAGTTGTAATTTTTAAGGAAAAATTAACGTCGGTTTTTGTGGAGGAAAGTCCGGCTAACCAAGTAACAATGAGTTGAAGATCGGATTTAATTTGATTAAAATGTCCATTTGAACTGTGGAATGTTACGTTCGAAATTTCAGTTTGTTGATGGACGTGTAAGCAAGAAAAGCGTGGAGGACCATGAAATCCAATGTCTGCGAGGTGGTCATTGACATCCGAGACTAAATTGGTGGAGATGATACTCTCAGCGTGAGAGGAAACATCAGGTAGCTGGAGCGGGCAGCCGAATGATGGACACTGAACGCCTTTTACAATTGAAATTTCAACGATAAGTAAAATTTTACATGAAAAATAACTTGGAATCTTTTCGATGCTTGGTAAAATCCCTGCATTTTTTCTGAAAAACCACGTTTTTTTAGTTCAAACGAGATTTTCTCCTCTTCATTTTCTTTGTTCAATGGACTGTCAGAGGAACATTTATTGAGAACAATATATAGGAATTAACTATTCAAAAACATCCTGTGAGTTTGGTGAAAGTCATTATGGCCGTTTTGCCAAAAAGCGTTAAAAACCTATTCTGGCTTCATAGGCTAATATCTCCGTTCAGCGTATTTTCATGGAGATATGTACGGAGAAGAAAAGTTTTGTACTAACTAGTACAAGATAATTTGAAAGTTTTATCAAAATCATTAGAGCCGTTTGTGAGAAAAATGCGAAAAACCTTAGTTTGGGAATCGCCCATAACCTTGTTTTTGCGTCTAAAAAGAAGCAAAATACAAAATGAAAGAAGAATCAGCTCAATCGGTCCGTCCATTCTTCCGCAAATTGCGCTACAGGCACACACACGCGAACCACGCGCCGAAATTAGGTTTTTAGGAGATTTACAAGATTTGACAAGTTGTCCTTTTCAAGCTCATTAAAACGAAATGTCGCTTTTTCCAGTGACGTAACTAGATTTGAATTTGCTTGCAAATTAAGGGAGTTGTGATAATATTAAATTGTCAAAACCTGGATTTTAAGAGGCGCCAAGAAAATTATTACAGGACAACTTCGATCAGAAATTAATTGCAGGATCGGTTCATGGCCTCTGTTAGCAAAATTAACGCCATACGAGCATTTCGACGGAAATATTGATAAAGAACAAAATGTAGCTATTGATCAATTGAAGACACTCTGTATGTCTGATGAAAATTGTTCAAGCTGTTTTTCCAAAAAAAATTAAAAATCAACATTTTGGCTTCACAAAATACTTTGACCGAAAAATGGGTAAATCTCTCGTTTTGGGTACGTTTTTGACTAAGCTTTAAAATTATCTTCTACTAATCAGTACCCTACTTTCGTTTTTTATAAATAACTCTATGAACGGAGATAAAGACCAGTGAAGTCACAGGAGTTGTCAAATTTGATTAATTGCTTAAGTGATGAAAAATCGGGCGTGTAAGTTGTGTGCACTGTCCATTTGAACTCTAATTGTACTGCACTATCAATGGGTTTTAAAAGATATTTCGATTGTGATGAGGGGGGGGGGGGTTGGCACCCGGTGTAAGAACATAATTGAACGTAATGACGTGTCAAGGAGCAAAATATTCACCTGACGGCGTGCAGCCGCGAGATGACGTCTTCAAATGTTTGAACAAATTCGCGCAAGAGCGTAATAACATTTAATTATTTTCCAGCGAACGCGGACCGGGTCAACTGAGGGGAGACTGGAGACTCAGGAAGGTAGTAGGCGGTTGTCAGATAACAGCTTCCAACGTTCCAACGACTGTGGAGGGGTTTAATCAGAATTACTTCACTCTTCTCCGGGTTCCAACCAACTTGATGTGTACCTTATAAAATCGCTGGTAATGCGAAGGACGCAGCGAAAATACCACGTAATCAGAGTAAGTAAATATCTCGCCAAGTTGAGGAATTGTCAGAATTGTATTGTGATTCGTACAGATGGTAAGTCTGAGTACCCAACGGTGTTATCCAAAGCAGAAATCAAAGTTCAACCTTTTCACATACTGCTGCCGTGAGAAGGGTAGCTTGAAGATTCGAAGAACCCTAAAAGAAAATTACTCCTCAGCCGTAAGTTCTTGGAGACCGGAGTCAGATCTGCACTTCATTTATCCTGTTAACTGGTCTTTAACGAGTAAACCCAATTATAGGCTCTATCTCTTAGTGTTCGCGCGACATTGGCGTCTCGCGGGCTTGCCCTTCTAAAGAATACTTGCAATGACATCCGGAAGATGGCCTTTGCCTGTTAATTTTTAATAGCTCCGTATTCTCGGAGGCTAACCTGCTCTTTCGAAACCACTCGGAAGTAGTAGTTTTGAAAACGCGCCCGTATCAGTTTCGGCCCTGTCCGACTTTTTAAAATTTGAAATTCAGTTCGTGGTCGCCCTTGCGTCAATATTGAACTACCAAACTCCTTTCATACTTTTCTCTCTCCTTTCCTTTCCTTCCTTAATTTTTTTTTTTTTCGTAGTTCGACGCTCACCCAGTCTCTGCGCTCGAGTGGTAAGTTTAGTTTTTTTCCCTTTATTTTCCAAACATACAGTCCACTTTAATTTTTGCATCGATTAGTTTAATTTCGCGTAACCACATAGTGACTGAACATTAACGCCTAATCGTTGTTGTTTATTAGTATATCGTACAGGTGTGGCTTTTGAAATCATTCGGGGCCCGACGCACTTTCTGACTTACGACAGGTACGGTAGGTTTTTTGCCGTTTGGCAGGTTCCCTTCTCATCAGGAACGAAAGCACTGTGCGTGCTACAGCTCGAAAAGATGGTTACCGTGTGTGGCCACGTGAAACCTATACTTTTAATTTTGTGTTTGGTTTTTCGTTTCCTACCCGATCTAATTGTTGGGAGTGTTGAAGCTACTCGGAGCAACCTGAGGCTTTTAAACCGTATTTCATAAATAATATTAATTTATCGGACCCAGAACTTGTCAACTTTTTTGTAGTCGTACTATTCGACTCAACGAGCACCGGAATCGTCCCCTGAGAAGAAGTATGGTCACGTGGATTCGAATACCGCGTTGGATATCGTCTCTGTCAAAGTCCATAGGTTACCTGTCAAGACCAGCGAACTGTGCCTCCAAGTTGGGTAGCGTCATCCTACTGCATTGTGAGACAAAATGGATAGGATCATTATAACCCCGCCCTTCTTTAGTGCACTCAACGAATAGAATATCAGCCCATTACTCTCATCATCGAATTTTGGCATCGCCAACGCGAAAAGTAGTGAGTGGTCTGCGGTTGACTGCGCTATATCCGTGGCGTCGTTCCGAAGTTCAAAATCCTCAGAATATTCAATTTCTTTTCGTTTGTTTTTATCATTTCAGTTAATCCTTGTTGGCAGATTTTTTTTCGCGTCTAAGCTAACTTTATTTTCCTTTTATATAGTTTCCATTTGGACTGTGTTTAGTCCTACGAAGTAGGAAGGAAGTTACGTAATCGGCTGAATTTTCGTTCAAGCCCGAAAAACACCATTAGAGAAATGGCCCGTGTTTGTGTCCAAATCGGCTCAAATTTTATATATTCATCCTGCAGACCACCCTCGGACTCCCAAAATAAGGGTGTGAGCGCAATCAGCCCAAAATTAACTTCCCTTATAATGAACTGGACACCAATTTTTCCTTCATAAATGGCACTGACGGTTTTGATTAGATTATTCCATTAAAAAAAGTTCTCATTCTTGGGAGAATACTACACTTACACTGTACGAACTTTTGATATGAACTGTTAAAAACTGAATTGAATAAATAAACAACAAGAATAATCACTAAACGATATTATTAAGTAAAGTAAACTATTAAAACTTTTATTTCGATTCGAAAAAAGAGCGTAGGAGATATGACAAGCAGTTCCGCTCATAATACCTTGAGCTAGGGGGTCCATTCCGCGAACGTCAAATTTTTGGACGTGTGAGTCGAGGGTTTCCTTCAAGCGATCAATCACTCCCACTGCGTGCGAAAATTCTCTTGTTTGCCCCCCCCCCCTCACTCTCTCTCTAACTATCTCTTTAGGGTGCCCACTCACGTCAAATCACGACTATGAATACAGCCCTAAACCTTTGTTACAATACTACGCACCAAAACCGTGAACACATTTTGACGAGAAAATCCGTGTAATGCACGAGATTAGGAAAAATACAAATAATTTAAGATTTCTTACATGATTTGTGTGGAATTCCATTTTTGAGGCCCTTTTGCATTCCGTTTAGGGCCCTGTCTTCGTCATCCTCTGTCCCCAAGAGGTGATAGTGCATCGCCGGAGCAAAAGCCACTTCATTACTCCGAACATCTGAAATTATTTACAGATCACTTGTAGCATATTTGTTACTCACAAGCATGTTCTCTGGTTAAATAATTATTTTTTGCTTCTGGACTAAGTCATTTTAATTTTTTTAGTAGTGTTTCCTGCCTTCCAGCCCGTGCAAACAAAACGTATAAGGTAATATACTGACTAATCCCAGTGGCAAATCACAACTACCTGCTTGCCAGTGGTGACAGTATCAGTTCCCACTGCCTCAAGTTTTACTACGACTTGAGAAAGAAAATTAATTCCTTCACTTTAGTTCTTATAGTGATCAAAACTCTAACTATAGTGATCAAGGCACTTTTTTAAATCGAAAACGGCGATTTTGATTACATTTTTTGTATGGACGGTTCCACCTGGCATGACTGCATTATAATTTCACCGGTAGCAATATGACATGAGCTTCACAGTAAATTATCAACGAGCGGTGCGTAGCAAGACACAACTTTCCGCAATCCCTTTAAGTTCGAACACCACCTACATATGCGGGCGCTATATCTTCGTTCAACGCACTTTTACAGGAACATCTATAGAGAACAAAATGTAGAAACAAGTTAGTTGAGAGTCATACGTGAGTTTGATCGAAACCGTTAGAGCCGTGTCTGAAAAAAATTGGAATACCGATAAATTGATATTCGACAAATCTCCTTTTTTGAGGTAACTTGGCTTATATCTCCGTTCAACAGATATACACAGAAATAGTTACGGAGAACAAAATGTGGGTATGAGTGACTAAAAGACACTCTGTAAGATTGATGACATCTGGTGAAACAGTTACCCTGGAATTTACGGAAATGTTCGAAAAAACGTTATTTTCGACACATTTTGATTTTTATCTCTGTTCAATGGACGGTCAGAGGAACATTTATTGAGAACAACATATAGGTATTAACTATTTGAAAACATCCTGTGAGTTTGGTGAAAATCGCTGAAGCCGTTTTGCCAAAAAGCGTAAAAAAACCTATTTTTGCTTCATAGGCCTATATCATAGATAATTTGAAAGTTTAATGAAAATCGTTTGAGCGGTTTTGAGAAAAATACGAAAAGCCCTAGTTTTTGGTACGTTTTCTTCCCCCCCCCCCTTCACAACGATCGAACTCCCTCATAACCTTATTTTTTGGTGTCTACAAAAAAGAACGAACGAAACAAAAAAGAACCAGCTCAATCGGATCAGCCGTTCTCCCGCAAATCGAACTACAGACGCACACACCACGCGCCGAAATTAGGTTTTTTAGACGCAGTACGTCAAGATCTGAAGAAAACCCAAATTTTTTTTGACACGATTACTATACTTTTCCTTTCCTTTTGTGGTAGCGGAAAGTAAAAATCTGGAATTTAGAATTTGTTAAATAAATACCGCTCATATGACATAGTTTGATATATATTTGTACGAATCGTGAAAAAAAAACATGTTGCCGTAAATATGTCCGTATTTTCGCAGAGATGCTGATTGAAAACCAAATTTAAATATCAATTAAAGACATATTGTAAATTCATTCAAACTGGTTAATGCAGTTTTTGAGACAGTTGCGCACAACGTATGTATTTTGGTCCTCCGACCCTCTTCGCCATAGGTCAAAATAGCTCGTAACCTTTTTGTTTACGTCTAAATAAAATGACGAAGAAAGTGAAAAGAGTATAGGCACAATCGGTTCAGGCGTTCTCCCGAAAATTTGGCTACAGGCGCACTGACATTAGGTTTTTGTGATTCAATAGGCCGCCAAACGTGACGTATTCTCGAATTATTTTAGAATGTATTGATTAAAACCAGGTTTGGTAAATGAAAGTAAAAATGTGGCATTTGTTTGGAATAATATACCAAATTTGAGAAAACCCAGTAACCCCCCCAACCCCTCTTCCTAATTATTTGCTCTACGGAAGCAATTGTATCCAGCGAACAGTTGCGCCCTGATGTGTTCAGAGTTCTCCTGGAGGCGGATGGGAAGGATGTAAAAGGGAGACGGTGAGGAAGCCTATTGAGTGGTGCGCGATTGCCATTTCAAAACCTAAGGGACTCTGGCGGTCAATGAGAACAGGTGCACATTGTAAATTGTCTTCGAACGCCGAGTAGGAAATTCCTAGCGCTCAGCTGATTCGTAATATGGACTATTCTACGCGTCACGTCTCATCCTTGTAACAGTTCGACGGACAAGCCAAATCGTCCGAGGTCTCCGCTTGAGTTCTAACAATTACGTACTTAATGGCAAGTTTTCTAGCTCGGAATGGCAAAGCAGGTCCGCCTCTTGGAGGACGCTCTGAGCTCGTCAATGCTCTTTATTGCCAACTGAAGACCGGGCTTGGCCGAACGCGTCGAGTCGTCATTTGAAATAGTAGAACGAAAACTATAGTTACCAGTCGAATATATTTTCCAATCAGTTCCTGCGAATCATTACACTTAACGTTCTACATAGAAACGCAGCGTTGTAAGTTACAGATATTATTAAGCTCTTATGGAGAAGTATGCCCGACCTCCCCGAAGGTAATTGATGCAACTGCCAAATCGATCTTTCTGAACTATATAATTATTTTGGAAAAATTGCGAAAAATGTTATTAAAACTATTTAGTTGAGAGTCTTTAGTAAGTTTGATCGAAAACGTTACAGCCGTGTTTGAGAAAATTGGAATACCGATAAATTGATATTCGACAAATCTGTTTTTCTGCGGTAACTTGGATTATATCTCCGTTCAACATATATATTTAGAAACAATTGCAGAGAACGAAATGTGGGTATGCGTGGCTAAAAGACGTTCTATAAGATTGATTATATCTGGTAAAGCAGTTACCCCAGAATTTACGAAAATGTTCGAAAAAACAGTATTTTCGACACATTTTGATTTTTATCTCTGTTCAATGGACGGACAGATGAACATTCATTCAGAACAATATGTACGTCTTAACTATTTGAAAATATCCTGTGTGTTTGGTCAAAATCGTTGAAGTCGTTTTGCAAAAAAGCGCAAAAACCCTAATTTTTTTTTCATAGGCCTATGTATCCGTTCACCGTATTTTAATGGAGATGTATGAGGGAGAAAAGTTAGGTATTGATTAGTAAAACATACTTGAAATTTTAATCAAAATCGTTAGAGCTGTTTGCGAGAAAACCCTAGTTTTCCTAGTTTTCGGTACATTTTCGTCCCTCACACCCCTTTCCCGCCTACCGAAATCGCCCATAACCTTAATTTGGTGTCTACAATAAATGACGAACAATACGAAAAAAAAGAACCGTTCTCCCGCAAATCGAACTACAGACACACACTCACTGACCACTCGCCGAAAGTAGGTTTTTTAGACTCAGCTGGCCTCAAAACGTAAAGATCTGAAGAAAGCCCTTGTTTCTTTTGACACGATTAAGTACTTTCAATAAGTACTTAATTTTAAGTACTTACAATACTTTCCTCTCCCTTTGGGTAGCGGAAAGTAAAAACGACGCAAGTTAGAAGTTACTTTTCGCGGTTGCTCCTGAATATCCAACGAACCTTTTTTTAACTTCCTTCGTATGGCTAGCTAATTGGAATAGCACACTGAAACGCTAGCGTCGCCACGACGATTAATGAGCAATTGGTACGCACAGTATTATTGAAACTGTAAGCACGATTTTTTTTTGAGAAGGATGATAATCACTGTTCCGCCGTTATCGGGTAAAAAGTGTGAAGATTTGTAGTAAGTGAAACAGCGGTGGTTGGGATTCCGGAATTTTTGGATTAGCCCTTAGTAGTAGGACTTCTTGTATCTTATGAGCGTTATTAAATGCTCCTCGAATAGGTACTTGATAAGACTACCTCAATTGTATGCATTTGGGCTGAGTTTATGAGGAAAACACTTCGGTCGTTTATTGTGTAGCTCTCGTCATTTTCCTATGGAAGAGAATATCACGGCATTGTTGGGTCATTTCAAGCTATCTGCGCAAAAAAGTCAATAAAAATCGGAGAAGCAGTTTTAAAGAAAAAAAATTACTGTTTCGGTCACTATGATAACTATAATTATTTTGGTCCAGATTTTTCTCATTTTGGCGTCCCATGGTGAGGGTATCAAGTTTGACCTGATCTGATGCGCTGCTTCCAAACTCAAAACAGGCTCCAAAACCTTAAAATCTAAAGAGAACTCACATTTCTTTACCCAGGACACAATATGTTTCTGAACCGCTGCGAATTAGTACACAATGGCTTATTGGGACCAATCTTATTCAATCCATCGTCGTAGAATACAAAACTACCTTGGGATGATGTTACCGTGGGATGCCAAAACAAGCGTATGAGCAAAATCTGGACAAAACTAACTATAGTTATCATAGTTAAAACGCTAAATATTTCTTTTCACAAAAACGGCTCTAATTGCATGTTTTATATGAACAGCTCTAAATAACGCGACACTAACGTAAAATTTTCATTTGTTTGAAGAGGACGAGAGTAGCTCAATTAATGATCAAAAGTTTCGATTTTAGCGCAGTTTTTTCCCTTATAAATTCCATGTTCGAAGAAAAATGTTGTTGATAGTCTAATAAACCGCCTACACGATGAGAGTATAATAACGCTCATAAGATGATTAGGAGCAACCCCACAGGAATTCTGGAACTTCAACTACCGCCGTTTCAAACTCCTGATACTTCTAAAAGCATTATCATTCTAAAAAAAAAAGTATTGAGTCTCATGAGGTCTCTGTGCATTGATTGCTCAATGATGAGGCCACAACCTTGTATGTGAGGCTGAAGAAAATTGTGCGAGATATTTTTTTAAATGGTGATCTCGAAACGCGCCTTCGCTCGGAGGACCGACGATATTTCGCGAAGGTTCTGGGACTCGCTTAATTAACGCCTCCGTATCCCATAGCACGCGAATAACACGTGTGCAATCGTAAAACGATTCTGACCACACATGGCATAAAACTGGTACCCATCAAGCCAAAGATGTGAACTTACTTATTCGCATATCAATCCAGAAGCTGAGCACTTAACTTGGGCAGTATCAACTCGTCAATATTGACGAACTCGAGCGAAAATGCTCTTCGCACATCTGCTAAACTTCTCGTTTCTTTCAAAATTAGAATTTCCCGTTTAACAGCAATTGGAACGCGTTTGCGCTCTTGCAGTTTCAATTTTAGCAACACGCTTGACGACGCGTCTAATTGAATCGCACGGTCGTTTAGAGTCGGAGAGAAAACAAAATAATTGAGCGACAACTCAAATTAACCAAATAACAATGATAGGCATCTCCAAACCTCAACTTCAAATTTGCAAGTTGTAGAGTAAAGCTCTATAACGAGCCCCACACATTTATTTGCCCTCTCCGGTACGCGGATTGATTCTTTTAAGAGATACTTCCTAACGGGCATTAAATTTACAAGAATCACGAGGATTGAGGGCTTCAACCAAACCCACCATGAACCAGCACTGTGGCCTGTTCACATTTTGGGGTTCGTTACTCTTTTAACCATAATCCAATGTGTAACGATGATACCCCATGACCGTTCTATACGAGTCTCTCTGATTAGTGTGAGCTGTTGGTGATAACCAGTCATTCTGTAGAGTCATTGTAAACATTTCTGTCGTTGTTATACTCGTCTTATAAATGCGAGGCTGTGAACTGCAACCCTTTGGCTTAATTTATTCTCATTTTCGCTTTCCTTTCTTGCTTCGTTAGCCCCACGAAGTAGAAAAATTATGAAATCGGCTGACAATTGGAGTTGAGTAACTCCGAAAACCCAGTTTTGGCGCGTTATTCTTTTTACTTTCCGCTACCCCAAAGGGAAAGGAAAAGTATAGTAATCGTGTCAAAAAAAAATTGAGTTTTCTCCAGATCTTTACGTTTTGAGGCCTACTGAGTCTAATAAACCTAATTTCGTGTGTGTCTGTAGTTCGATTTGCGGGAGAACGGCTGATCCGATTGAGCTGGTTCTTTTTTGTTTTGTTCATCATTTTTTGTAGACACCAAAATAAGGTTGGCAAAACGGCTTCAACGATTTTCACCAAACTCTCAGAATGTTTTTTAATAGTTAATACCTAGATATTGTTCTCAGTAAATGTTCCTCTGACAATCCACTGAACAGAGATAAACATGAAAATGTATCGAAAATAACGTTTTTTCGAACATTTCGGTAAATTCCAGGGTAACTGCTTCACCAGATGTGATCAATCTTATTGAGTGTCTTTTAGCCACCCATATCCACATTTCGTTCGGTGTAATTATTTCTGTATATACATGTTGAACGGAGATATAAGCCAAGTTAACTCACAAAGGAATATTAATTTATCGGTATTCCAATTTTCTCAAAAACGGCTCGGATGATTTCGATCTAAGTTACGAATGACTCTCAACTAACTTGTCCTTAGATTTTGTTCTCCATAAACGTTGCCGTTGTTTCGCCCAAAAACTCCGTTTGTAATGTAGTCGTTGTCGCCCACTCGGTCATCCGATCGGACGAAACACATGGTTGTTATGGGCAAGACATGGTTTAAAAAATGTAAACAAAAAGAAAACACGGAAATCTATAAACAAAAAAACGTCAATGGACAGATCATGAACGAACAAATCAGCTCAAAATGTGACGCCATATTTACGTCACTTAAAAAAGTACACAAACTGAAAGAGCCAACTGACGGGTTTATTGACCGCCCTATACAAAAAAGAACACACTGAACGCACTAGAAGCATCCCTAGAAATTCCATAGTTCAAACGACTTTACTTAGTACCATTTCTCACAGTTTTTAACCCTGTGATTCCAAAACGGTGAACACGATCCTTCCCAAAAAAAATCATTTTGATGGATTCATGAATCAATCACCTGTTGGCCCAATAGTGATCGTGGCCTACGTACCAACGCTTCAATAAATTCCAGAACTTTGAGCCCTACCACTGTCCACGAAAAGGCGTTACCCAGTTCAGATGAATTGAATGGAAAATAAATTGGCTTAGCAGGTAAATCCATGAAAATCGCCGAACGTACGTGGTACTGAGGAAAGCAGTGTGGTGCGGTCGTACCAGATATTTTCATTGATAAAACTACCTCCACATTGATTTAGAGCCGCGTGAATAATTTAGCAGCTAGAGCTGATTATAAGGAGAAAAGTTGGTACTTCGGTCGCTCGGATAGCTATAATTAATTTTGGTCAGATTGCTCAAAATTAACAGAGCTGTCGATGTACTGGTTACACTTTTGGCATTTCTTCAGATCTTCACGTTTCAAGATCTTCTGAGTCCAACAAAAAGAAAACGTAATTCAAGAAAGCAGTCAGTGTCATCAAAGTAAGGGCATTTTCGTTTTTTTGGCTCATTGTACCAAAAACGAGGGTTTTTTACACTTTTCTAGAAAACGGTTTAAGCGATTTCGAATCGTACTATTTTACATTAATCCGACTTATGCGCTCAATGCGCATGTGAAATGTACTGTGAGCAAGAGGTATAATATTAATATGCAACAGTTTTGGGCTTTTTGTAAAAGCTTTAGTCATTTGAATTTGAAAGACCTTTTATTTGTCGCCATAAACGTTCTACTGACAATCCGTTTGAAGCTAGAACGTATCAAAACGTGTTTTCACGACGCTTTCAAATTTTCCGCTATCGACTGGCCAGTCGTTGAAAGTTTATTTTCCATATTTTGTCCTAAACTGCGCTAACGATTTTGATCGAACTCGCAGAATGCTTTCATTTAACTGATTAACTGATTTCATTTAACAAATTGTACTCCGTAAGCGTTTCGGTATAAATTCATTACACGAAGAAATAGCGCTTGTATAAAAAAAAGTGGTAAAGCAGGTATTTATTTTGACGCAGCCTCGTAATTCATTTTTTAATTCCTGACTTCAGCCGCAAAAGTAATAAATTTTAAATTCGTCTAGAGTATATCAGAGACGGTACTGTTTGTGTCAATTCAGAGCTTTTTGGAAAAACGCTTCATTTTTTTTTTCTCCCTAAAACTGACGTTTTATGGACCCTGCGAAATTTGGTTGGACATTTGTGCTGTTTTCGAAGACGAGATTTGTAAATTGGCGGCGGATGTTTGTTTGCTCCAACGAAAATGAATTGTCGATACAAATTTAAAAAAAAAGGGTCTTTTAAATGAACGTTGTGCCTTCGAGATGTTGGTACCTGCCGATCCTCGTAGTCGCCGCAGATGTTTTCGTCTGGTTGAAGGGACAGAACCACTCTGTTGAGGTGCGCGATATTGACTGAGCCTGGCGCACGCGCTGCCGCTGAATTCCCTCCGAAGAAAACTGCTTTCCCCTCTCCCTCCAACCAGCTGATTTATTTACATCCCTTCTCCCCAGCTTCGTCTAAATCTTGCTTCTTCCCGATCGTCTACGGCAGAAAGGAAATGGGGGTAGCAATCCCCTCCGGGGCTTCAAATAATTTATTGCATAAATAATACATACCTACTAAGGAAGATAAATGGTTGTAATGTAGCCACTACATAAAGCGGAGTCCTGTGATACAAGTGAACGTGAGGCGAAAATCACGGAGCTCGCAAAGAAATGGTCATAGTAGGAGGTAGTGGCAGACAAGTCAGGGGTGTTTCCTTATTCGCGTGACGAAAATCATTATTGTCATTTAGCCAAGAGCGTCCCCGGTCAAGAGCGTGCGTTACCATGTGGGAGGAGTTATCAATCTGCTTTCCCACCTGATCAAACTATTTACTCGGGTGGCGAGTTTTGAAGTGAGAATTCAACTGTGGGCACGGTTAAGCAAACTGGGCGAAACTGTCATGAGCATGCTTAGTAGTGGACGGTTTGGCTGCTCTTCCAACAATAACCACGCACTGTTGTAGAAACTTCAGTGGAGCAGCACGGGGTTTTTTGTTTCCTCTGCACTGGAGGCGAAAGACGCGTATCTGACTCGAGATCGACTGCAGAGATATGGTAAAATAGACGATTAATTTTCATCGCTCGCATCAAACTGATGCGCTAACTTAATTGAGGAACTTAAAAAAACCCTTTGTCAGCAACTTTTTAGTGAACCGCCAAAAAGGTGCGGACAGGTGTTGGTGGTGGTTGTGGGGTGGGGGGTCAAGTGAACGATATTAGCCGAGAAATGACTATACCTGATCTTCTGTCGTAAACAAAATAATAACAACTATGCTGTGAATGAAGTGTTTTACGTTTGAGAACGTTGGGTAGTCACTAACTCTTGGCAGCCGAGGTTTATTGTTCCCGAGAGAACAACAGGCGTTGAAGGAGAACGCTTGTTGTACGAAGTTGGAAATACTATACGGACTTGTAGGAAACTCCCCACAATGGCTCTTGCTGCTACCAGTCAATCTGCGAAGGCGACAACAGCCGAACTGATGGATTGGAAGACGCTCGTCGTTGTGAAAGAAGTGTCGGCGATATTAGCGAAGAGTCCTAATGAATAGGGGCATTGTCAACAATCGGACAAGGTGGACTCCGCGTGGTTGACCCAAATTATCCTGCCTCGCCTAAGCAAAAAGAAAAAGCTATTGGGAGGCAATTCGGAAAGCCGTCGAAATTAAAATCGTAGTGAATTGCAAAATGCGCTTTGAGTTTTCGCAAACGTTGCAGGTCTGCGAGCTCACCGTAAGTTATCTCAGTGCTGGAAAAGTACAAGGTTAGGCAAAAAGTGTATCTCCAGGAACTTATAGCTGTTTAGTGGTTGTGGTGCAGAAATCAAATGGAAACGACGTACGTATATTTATTGCGCTGCGACTAGAGAGAAGCGCTTCCATTTGATTTCAGCTTTAAATGAGAAGACTAAATTGTGGGCCTTGGGTCTCTCAGCGTTGCAGCAAAAAAACAGCAACCAACCTCAGTTGCATATCGAAAATAATGCATTTACTACAACCTCTCCAACGATACCTCCCCTTTGGCAGAAATGGTGTAGAATTTTACTAATAATTAAGGAGGAGAAGGTATTTCGACGTCATTTGAACGTCGTTGAATATACTTATTATGAACTAAAAATTGAATAAATATGCAGCCTTGATAAAAGCGAGAATTAACTCCGTAACTTTCCATTTGTGACGGATAAAGGTTGGACGCCGGAGAAAAGGAAAATAAAATATCAGTTGCGCTGCATCACACAACTTTTCTTAGCTCTACGTCAATCCACTTACGTTCATGGTTTATTCTACTGAATCAATTAATTTTGCATTCAGTTCATTTGAAACATCATTTCACGGCGGCAGAAAGCCGTAGCGCTTACAGATCCGGAATTTCTTGTGCTGCTCGTACTCATGCCCTAACCATTATTGAGTAACTGGTGCACATTGAATTAATGAGGGTGTAAATACGGGTTTTTTTTTAAAAGGATAATAATCACTTTTACAGAGTTATCGGGTAAAAACGTTTAGAAATAGTAAGTGAAACAATGGTGGTTGAAATTCCAGAATTTCGGGAGTAACCCCTGTATACCTTATGAGCGTTATTGAAAACTCATCGTATAGGTACTTGGTTGGAGTACCACCTGAAGTTTTCTGAAGAAGCTAGTAACATTTGAGCGGAGTTTATACGCAGCGCAACAAGCTATTCTCCTCTTCACTTCTCGACAATTTTCAACTTTCGAGAACGAACTGAAGGGTACACGAAATCTTCGAATATCACTTACGTGTGTGTGCGTGCGCGCGCGCGCGCGTGTGTGTGTGTGTGTGTGTCTGTGAACGATTTTTAGAGATTAAAGAAATTGGGTTATGTCCGCCAGTAGGCAAATTACTAAAGTTAACGTACCTGTTGGGTAAGTCCGTCTCCTCTGGCTTGTGAGTTACTGTGGGCAAGCGCTTTCGATGTAAAGACATCATCTGGCCGTTAAGTCAGTACTCCTTAACTGACTTAACGGCCAGACGATGATGTCTTGATATCTCGCCCGCAAGACCTCATGGGACGCCAAAATAAGGGTTTGAACAAAATCCACCGAAAGTTAACTATAGTTATCATAGTCATCAAAACACCAAATTTTTTTTTTCTCAAAAACGGCTCAAACGATTTCGATTAAATTTTTTATATTGATAGCTCTCAATAAGGCAATGATACCATAATATTCATGACGAGAGCAGCACAATAAATTATCAAAATTTTCGACGAAAAGCGTTTTTAGCGCAGTTTTTTCCTTATAAACTCCGCTGGAATTTTTGTAGAATGTTAAAAAAAATTGGTATTGTAGTCCCATTCCTATACTTAAAGGGCGAGCGGAGTTTATACGAAAAAAATTGCGCTAAACTCGATTTTCGTCGATATGTTCGGTAATTTATTTTGCTCCTCTCGTCATTTTTTCTCAAATGGAAATTTTATGGTACATTTTTTTTTATTGGGAGCTGTCCATTCGAAAAATGTAATTGTAATTGTTGTAGCCGTTTTCGAGAAAAAAAGAATTGGTGTTTTGATCACTATGATAACTATAGTTGTTTCTGAAGGATTTTCTCATACCCTTATTTTGGTGTCCCATGGTGACCTGCGTGTTAGGTATCAAGTTTGAGCTGATCTGGTTAAGCCGTTCTCCCTGAAAATCGTTCAAAGACGCACACACAGACCATTTTCACAAACAGTGTTTTTCGAAATCTGTAGAATCTGATACGTAAAGATCTGAAGAGAACTCAAACTTTTTTTTTCAGGCAATTACATAACTTTCCTTTATACTTTGTAGAGACAAGAAAAAATAAAAAATGAGGGCCACCGAGGGAGTCCACAGTAATTGAAGGAAAACTGTACCAGACTAATAGCGTCCAATTTTAAAAATTCTTGGTTCTGATAAAAACGAAATTGAAATAAGATTTTTCAGTTTGTTTATAGAACTTTAGAATATTTATAGAACTTTTAGAATATTTTATAGAACTTTTTCCGACTCGCAAGGAGAAAAGGCCTTGAGGCCAAACAGCACGGCTTACCTGACGATTGACAGCGCTGTAATTTACTGGGAACAAAATTAGGTATTGATTAGCAGAAATTTTAGTCGAAGCCGTCGTTCAATGTAGTTTCACGACAACGAAAATAATTCCAAGCACGTTAACGGCTTCGCCAGTCGAATTTTTCAACATGTAACGTCAAAGCTTAAGCGTATTTTTCTGAACAATTACTTATCGAATAGAACCCCGCAGTGTGCCGAACGTACTTCTGATAATGGAAATTCGATTAGTCAAATAATTTGGAAGAGGAATATGTTCATATCGAGCGTAACGAATGCCCTGAGTAGTCAATTCTACTATCAGCCGGAACTCGTTACTACGCTCGCCCAACTTAGCTCATTCAATCTGCGAAGTTGTATTGCACTCCATCTAGTCGCCCCAAACATTAAATTATACGTAGTCGATAGTCGATCAAGTTGGAAATAAATGAAATCGAGCCACTGCCGTTGTGGGTGCTACATGTGCCACACAAGGAATTACGCTACAGCTGCAATGGGTCGAAGTTTAGTGGTTCACTGCAAAGGGGTATTAATAATAAAATTGAACATTTCATGTCTCAATCTGTGGTACCTTGGGTGAAGCCTAATTATACATTAAAAAGTGCCCTCTTGGTCGTTATATTATTCACACACTGCAACTAACCACCCCTTTGTCAGTCGGCCGAGGAAGATGAAGTCGAGGTCACTGTTTGAAGTATAATACGTGGGAAATCGAGTAAATGTAGTTAGAAAATCCAGAGAAATAGAAAACGAGGAGTATAGTCGAGCAAAATTGTGGAAGAAAAGTCGAGGAATATTACAAAATTATATTAAAATAGCTGGAACAGTGGAAGGTGCACATAGCAGTAAAAGTGACGTGAGTGAACCCTGACATAAGGCGAAAATTATTCCCCAATGTGAGCTAGTGCTCGTGGTAGGGTTTGACGAAACTGGCAGAGTTGATCGCGCAATGTCCCGCCATGCCAGAATCCCTTGGCCATAAATAAAGTCGGAGATAGAAGGTGTTTGACGATAATATACAACACAACCGAAGAGGAACAGCTGAGATCGTTAGCAAATCAGGGAAGAGAGCGTGTGATTGCCTCCCATTCACGAACAACGTTATCAATACAAATTTTAAGAAATCGGCAAACAAGTTGACCCGTCGATTCACAAGAAAGTTCACAGCAGCAACTCAGAAAGTGATTTTAACGCCCTCGACTTATGAAAAGTCGTTTCCACATTCGCCGATAGGAGCGCAACATCGCGAGGGCTTGTCCGAATCGAAATTTTTCAAGTTTGGATTGTTCAAATCCGAGAACGACTCGACTTTCCGTTGCGCACCTAACGGCAAATGTGCAAACTCCTTTAGTTCACTCACCGTCGTACAGATCGCGCGGCAAAGGCAAAATCGTACTTTTCCCGGTAAAACTCTTCAAAAGTCGAGCGCATAAAATCAGTTTCTGAGCTTCAACTTTTTGTGAATAGACGGGGGCAACTTGTTTGCCGATTTCTTAAAAATTGTATTTATCACGTTGTACATGAATGGGAGGCAATCACACGCTCTCTTCTCTCGTTTGCTAACGATCTCAGGTGTTCCTCGTCGGTTTTGTTATATATTATCGTCAAACACCTTCTACCTCCGACTTTATTTATGACCAAGGGATTTCGACATGGCAGGGCATTGCGCGATCCGTTAGAAGTACGTTAATCACCTACTGGATGCGAAGAGTCACACTGTATGGTAGTATTTTTTTGTATCTAGGCCCAGCAACTCAGGGACAAGTTATTTCCACATAAACATTATTTCTGTTGTACTACCCGTGCCCAATTTTGTATGTGTATGCGTTCTGTTTCAGATAACTACACGCCACACAGCGCAACAAGCTATTCTCCTCTTCATTTCTCGACAATATTCAACTTTCGAGAACGAACTGTAGGGTGCACGAAATCTTTGAATATCACTTACATTCCGTGGTTCATGTAGCTCTAACCACTAATCTAACTAGCTTTCCCAATAATAACCACTTTTCCAGAGCTACTGGGTGAAAACGCGGTGGTTTGAAATTCTGGAATTTCAAGAGTTGTCCCTGTATATTTTAGGACCGTGGTTGGGTACTCGTCGTATGGGTACTTATTTGGACTACCACCTGCATTTTTTTGATAATCCTAGTAACATTTTAACGAAGTGTATAAGCAAAATATCTGGTGCGTAGCAACGCACTACTTCGCATCATTTATAACTCAGTTCATTTGAACTTGGTCAAACATCACTTCACGGCGGCAAAAAGCGGTAGAGCTTACGGTTCTTTGTTTATTGTGCCGCTCGTAATCATGTCCTGACACTCATTGAGAAATTGGTACACGGCGAATTGATGAGCCTGTAGACGCGATATTTTCAAAAGGATAATAATCACGATGTGGGGTCGTTCTTGACTGTAGAAGTTAACTCTGGTGTGGATTCATGAGAGAAAAGCTTTCACATGGCGGACGTTTCGCATAATTTATTAAGCACCGTCCTTTTTACTCATAACCTTGTTAAAACCTTCCACACTAGTCTGTTATTTACTATTAAGGTCTGTTTGTTTTGTTTTTTTTCCGTTAACAATTTCCCGAGGTGTTTTTCAACATTAATTAAGTTCAACGTGTCTCTGTAAGTTCCTTATAATTTAGTGTAACTTGTTTGCCTGCTGTGATATACTATAATAAATTAAGCGAAACGTCGGCCTAGCCTTGTGATCCTAAGTATGTTTGAAATTCATATTTTGGACCATCCGTTACTTCAGGGCAAGCGATCAAGCGTTTTTTCGGTGCTACTCTTGAACAAGGGCTCTTGATTCTGGAAAACTAAAAAATGTCCACGTTGATATTCTTCTTGTGATTCTAAATATGTTTCAAATAGCTTTTCGTTCCTCCTGACTAGCTCTCAAAAATTCACACCACAGATAATAATCAGTTTTCCAGTGTTATCGGGTAAAAACTTTTAGAAATGGTAGTACGCGAAACGGCGGAAGTTGAAATTACGGGATTTCTGGAATGACCCCCAAATATTGTGGAGTCACAACTCGGCTCGCGAAATTGCAGGAAAGGGGAGGGAGTGGGAAGCGCAACCTCGAACGTCGCTAAAACGCAGGAAGGAGTCGCAGGCCGGAGAGTGGAGAAGCCGTCTCTGAAGCGGATAGCGAATCGCCATCTCCAACCTTTCCACACAGGAAAATAGACCAGGCTGACTTATTTCTTTGAATTCTGGGCATCACATTGAATCCCAGACGCAGGTGCGAAAACATATAATTAAAACACCGTCATTAAATTTATTCGATAGTAAACAGTTCATATTAAATTTATTTTCTCCTGTTTGAAGAAGTTTAGTTTTATTTTTGTGTGAACCCTAGAGATAGAATAGGACGATTGGTCCCCACCCCCTGAGAGCCTTCTTTTTAACAGGGCCTTAACGAAAATAAAAAATAAAGGAAAATAGAACCCCACAATATATTATGAGCGTTTTTAAACGCTCACTCTATAGGTACTAGATGTGACTACTACATTAATTTTTCTTAAGATTCTAGTAACATTTCACCGCAGTTAATAAGAGAAAAACTTCGCTAAATTTTTCGTCGAAAATGGTGGTAATTTATTGGGCTGCTCTCGTTATTTTTCCAAAATGGTAATTCTATGGTATAATAATCTTATTGAGAGCTGTCCACACAAAACATTTAATCAAAATCGTTATAGCTGTTTGTGAGAAAAAAATCTTTGGTGTTTTGATCACTATGATAACTATAGCTAGTTTTGGGCGGATTTGGCCCAAACCCTCATTTTGGCTTGCTATTTTGATTTGTGAGCTAGATATCAAGTTTGAGCTGATTTGGTATAGCCATTTTCTCTAAAAATCGTTCAAAAAACGTACATGCTCGCACACACACAGACAATTTTCCCAAATAGTGTCTTCAAACTGAGTAGGGCCTGACACGCAAAGATCTGAAGAGAATTTTTATTTTCCCAGCCGATAACATAACTTTCCTTAGTACTTTGTAGAGTCAGGGAATGTAAAAATATTGGTAAATTGGATATACGCGAGGTGATTTATGTCTGTAACGCAGGAAGGGCTCGGACATTTCTGTCGGCTGTACCCCTTATTTTGGCGATAGCGCGTCGCAATCTCTTAGTAAAAATCCGACTTGTCAATTTTTTTTGTTAATGTGTTCCGAACCATAAATGTCGAGCCAGCCTTCGCGTGTTAGCCAATCCCAAGTAAATCTACATTTTGCCGATTCGGGGCTCACTTTTGCGATCAGCGATAAATTCAAGCAACGCCAACTTGATTGACGAAATTGACGACCTTCGACATTTACGGGCGCTGTATCTTCGTTCAACGCATTTCTACAGAAACATTTATGGAGAACAAAATGGAGGTACTAGTTAAAACATTATTTTCGACGCGTTTTCATTTTTATCTCTGTTCAATCGACAGTCAAAGGAAGAACAATATACACCAAGAATAAGGTCTACGTATTTGGTAGAATATTTTCTCACAAAACAAAAAACGAGCGGTGCGTAGCAACACATAACTTTCCGCAATCCCTTCAAGTTCGAACACCATCTACATAGAGGGGCGCTATATCTTCGTTCAACGCATTTTTACAGGAACATTTATACAGAATAAAATGTAGAGACTAGTTAGTTGAGAGTCATTCGTAAGTTTGATCGAAATCGTCTGAGCCATTTTTGAGAAAATTGGAATTGGAATACCGATAAATTAATGTTCAACAAATCTCCTTTTCTGAGTTAACATGGCTTATATCTCCGTTCAACATATGTATACAGAAATAATTATGGAGAACGAAATGTGGGTATGGGTGACTAAAAGACGCTCTGTAAGATCGATCACATCTGGTAAAGCAGTTACCCTGGAATTTACGGAAATGTTCGAAAAAACGTTATTTGCGACACATTTTCATTTTTATCTCTGCTCAATGGACTTTATGGAAAGTTATGTAATCGGCTGTAAAAAAAATTTTGAGTTTTCTTCAGATCTTTACGTTTCAGACCCTCCTGAGTCCGAAAAACACTATTTGGGAAAATGGTCTGTGGGTCTGTGTGTGTGTATACGATTTTTAAAGAAAACCACCGTACCAAATCAGCTCAAACTTGATATCTCGCCCGAAAGTCACTATGGAACGCCAAAATAAGGGTATGAACAAAATCCACCGAAATTTAACTATAGTTATCATAGTGATCAAAACACCAAATATTTTTTTTCTCAAAAACGGCTCTAACGATTTTGATTAAATTTTTTATATTGGTAGCTCCAAATATGGCAACTACACCATAAAATTCCCATTCGTGGGAAAATGACGAGAGCAGCACAATAAATTACCAAAACTTTAGACGAAATCAGTTTTAGCGCGGTTTTTAGAGAAAACAACCGTACCAAATCATCTGAAACTTGATGTCTAGCCTACAGGTTACCATGGGACGCAATAATAAGGGTATGGGCAAAATCCACCGAAAGTTAACTACAGTCATCATAGTGATCAAAACACCAAATATTTTCTCTCAAAAATGGCTCTAACGATTTTGATTAAATTTTTTATATAGATAGCTCTCAATAAGACAATTATACCATAAAATTCCCATCTATGGGAAAATGACGAGAGCAGCACAATAAATTATCAAAATTTTCGACGAAAAGCGTTTTTAGCGCAGTTTTTTTTCGTATAAACTCCGCTTGAATTTTTGTAGAATGTTAAAATAAATTAGTATTGTAGTCCAATCCAATACCTAAAGGGTGAGTGTTTAAAAACGCTCATGAGATACATGGGGCTCACTCCAGAAATTCCTGAATTTCAACTTTTGCCGTTTCGCTTACTACCAGTTCTAAAAGTGTTTACCCAGTAACTCTGCAAAAGTAATTACTATCCTTCTTCAAAAAATTTTTGTTTACAGCCTCATTAATTATCTGTGTACCAATTGCTCAATAATGGTCCTGCAATGAGTACGAGCAGCACAATAAATTCCGGATCTGTAAGAGCTTCCACTTCCTGCTGCCGTAAAGCGTTCAAATTAACTGAGTGGTAAATGAATTGATTAAATAGAATTAGCCATGTACAAAGTGAATTGTTGTAGAGCTAAGGAAAGTCGTGTGTTGCAACGCACCAGATATGTTAGACTCAGTAGGCCTCAAAACGTAAAGATCTGAAGGAAACCCTTTTTTTTACACGATTGCTATACTTTCCTTTCCCTTTGGAGTAGCGGAAAGTAAAAATGGAAATAAGTTTATTCCTCTCAAGAACTAAGCGATGCACGATTGGCTGAACAACAGGAACCACCCCACTACTAATAACACAGTTCTTCACTGAATGGGGGAGTCTACTTTCAAGTAGATCCGTGATCATTAGATATATCTATTTTATTAGTAATGACATCACTTATTATAAATCGGCATTTATAAGTTTTTTAAATTTATATTATTATTTGTATTTGTATGCTTGTTTATGGCACGTATGAGCTAGTAACTAATTACCGGAAACTCTATACCCTATTGAAGTAAATATGAGCATGCTGGACAAATAAGCTCTGGGCATCCGGGCTGATGAGGGGCATGAGCACTCTTCAAGGAAAATGGGATGAAACGGGCTTTTGAGTTAAGGGTTAGAAGATTAGAGACGATCGAGTTATAAACTGACCGTATTAGGGAGTTAGGGGTAATAAAATTCGGAAGAACTGGTCCACCAATATTCACTCGTCTCTAAACAAAACTCGGCGATTGATGAATTATACCATCCAACGCTCTGTACACCAGTTAATTGGACGTCCCTGTAACGTCTACGTGTTCTCTGAGAGCGTTCTCGCGTCGAAGATGAGCTGGCAGAGCTCTTACAATTTTAGAAGATTTCAGAGAGCGCCAGTCGATGTGACGCGGTCGGCCATTTGGCAGTGGCTCATTACTGCGGTCGATAAGAAACGCGAGATTTAGATTCTGTTCCCCGTTGAATTATTTGCGACTAAACAAGTGCGTCTTCATTTTTCCGCCTTCCGGGCGACCTAAATCGATTCGCGAGTGATCGATATGAGGTCAAAGGTCTGAGTAGTACCGGGCTTCCGTATCCAATCTCCCCGTTTATTTGTACTTCATTTATAACTTATTGGATCAAACCTCCCAGCAGTTCAACAGACTGCAAAACAGACTTGGAAATCTGATACGACGAGAAGTTAAGGAGTTGCGGAATGAGCAGTTACGCTAGGAAGTTCTGTCTCTGGAGGGGCGAAATGACAATGAAATGTTGACTAAATACCAAAAGCAGATTCTACGGATAATGCATGGAATACAAAGCAAACTTATTTGCCGACGTGTTGGAATTAGATATTAAAGTAATTAAGTTAGATTCGCCAGTAGGCAAATTACTAAAGTTAACGTACCTGTTAGGTAAGTCCGTCTCCTCTGCGCTTCCGATGTAAAGACATCATCGTCTGGCCTTTAAGTCAGCACTGAGCATAGAAAAGTATCTAACCAGCCACAGGAGACGGACTTACCTAACAGGTACGTTATCTTTAGCGTTGGAATTACGTTTCAAGCTATTTCCAAACATTTTTACCCGGTAAACTCTGGAAAAATAATTAGCATCCCTCTCAAATAAATCGTGTCTACAGCCCCTGTGTACCCATTGCTTAATAACGGTCATGGCACAAGTAGGAGCACGTTATTAAATTCCGGAACTATCAGCGCTATCACTCTATTATTGTTAAGTTATGCACGACCAAGTTCAAATGAACTCTGCGAAAAATAAATTGAATTAGTAGCAAAAGCCGTGAAATCCGTTAATTTATGTAGAGCTAAGGAAAGTTGTGTGATACGCGGCACCTGATTTATCTTATCCTCTTAGTTTCTAGCAGCATTAACATTTCATTTTTATTTGGTGTTTTGGCCAGGGTAGACGTGAAAGAACCACGGAGACGGGTTTTACAGTAGCACATACTTGTAGTTTGAAGAGTTGGGAGATCACAGGATTACAGCACCTGATATTTTTCTGTACAGGTACAAAGAAAAATTGACTAGAGTAGGATATGAGTTTGAGTATTTAAGCACGAACAAGGCGAACAAGGCGGCTTGTAGGGCAAAGGAGAGAGGAGTTCGAAAAAGAATTGGGAGACGAATGAGTTTCTGAGAAGAGCTCTGTGTTTTGGAGAGGAAATAAATTGAGGGGAGGGAAGAGGATATTTTGGAAAGTCCAGAAAGGGGAAAACCAGTTGTCAGTTTCCTGCAGCAACGAACAAAGGGCTAAGGTGTCAAAATTAGGTGGACACGATGTTTGGGGTCCGAAACAAGGACAACAGTTAGGGGCAAGCGCGGAAGTTCTGAGCTCAAAATCCTCCAACTAATTCCGCCTGCGAATTAGCCGAACAGAAGGAATTATTAGGGAAGGAAATGCTACTTTCTTGTCTTCATTGTCTACTGTGTTCGCCAATAAACTGGAAAAATCACTGAACTGCGCAGATTCGTCTTCGTTATTAAAACTCCACTGGATGAAAATATCTAGGTAGCTACCACTTTATTCAGAGCTATTAAGCATCTCCAACTGAGCCCAAATTAAATACTGCGTGAGTTTCATCGGAGCCACCAAGGGATGTCGTGCCGCACACGTCCTCAGGGAACTGCGACTGCACTGCGAGCGGCCGTAAAATAATATAATTAAATAGCATCGCTAGGGGACCACACCCAACAAGCACGAACCTAATTAATCGTACTCTCGAGACGGCAAGAAAAACTTCGATCACACGAAATTGATAACTGGGAGTCTCGAAATTGTGATATAACTTGTTTTTGGGCGTCGAAAGTTGCGTCGCAAGTTTTCCCCGTCGCCTGGTTTTGTAGTTAAACCAGAAAATCGGTGTTTGTTGTTTTCCTTTTTCAAGCAACTTACGAAAAAAATATCTGGTGCGTTGCAACACACAACTTTCCTCAGCTCTACGTCAACTCACTTTCTATATGGCTAATATTTCTACTTACTCAATTCGTTTTCCACTCAGTTCATTTGAACTTGTTCAAACAACATTTCACGGTAGCGAAAAGGGGTAGCGCTTACAGTTCCGGAATTTATTGTGCTGCTCGTACTCATTCCAGGGTCATTATTGAGCGATTGATACACAGATAATTAATGAGGCTGTAAACACAAATTTTTTGAAGAAAGATAGTAATTACTTTTGCAGAGTTAATGGGTACAAAGTTTAGAACTGGTAGTAAGCGAAACGGCAGTAGTTGAAATTCAGGAATTCCTGGGGTGACCCCCATGTATCTCATGACCGTTTTTAAACGTTCACCCTTTAGGTATGAGATCGGACTACAATACCAATTTTTTTTAACATTCTACAAAAATTCTAGCGGAGTTTATAAGGAAAAAACTGCGCTAAAAACGCTTTTGGTCGAAAAGTTTGATAATTTATTGTGCTGCTCTCGTCATTTTCCCCCAAATGGGAATATTATGGTATCATTACCTTATTGAGAGCTATCAACATAAAAAATTTAATCAAAATCGTTATAGCCGTTTTTGAGAAAAAAATTTGGTGTTTTGATCACTATGATAACTATAGTTAACTTTCGGTGGATTTTGCCCATACCCTTATTTTTGCGTCCCATGGTAACCTGTAGGCTAGACATCAAGTTTCAGTTGATTTGGTACGGTGGTTTTCTCTAAAAACCGCGCTAAAATCGATTTCGTCGGAAGTTTTGGTAATTTACTGTGCTGCTCTCGTCATTTTCTTACACATGGAAACTTTATGGTGTAATTGCCTTATTGAGAGCTATCAATATAAAAAATTTAATCAAAATCGTTAGAGCCGTTTTTGAGAAAAAAAATATTTGGTGTTTTGATCACTATGATAACTATAGTTAACTTTCGGTGGATTTGTTCAAACCCTTATTTTGGCGTCCCATGGGGGCCTTCGGGCGAGATATCAAGTTTCAGCTGATTTGGTACGGTGGTTTTCTCTAAAAATCGTTCACAGACACACACAGACCATTTTCCCAAATAGTGTTTTTCGGACTCAGGAGGGTCTGAAACGTAAAGATCTGAAGAAAACTCAAAATTTTTTTTCAGCCGATTACATAACTTTCCTTTCTACTTCGTAGAGCAAGGAAAGTAAAAAGATCTTCGTGTTATTAAATTGGCATTACTAGAAGTGAATGTCATCCCTCTAAAGCTAGAATTTTAAAAGAACCAGGCCTCAGAAACTCTCGTGGTGAGTAGGGCTGTTTCCTGAATGTAGTAGAGCTGGTCCCAATTACAAGTACATTCCTCTTCGAACGACATAGAAATCAATTTCATGAGTTTAGTAAAGCCATTCTGTTAACAATGTTCCTTCCTGGTTAGTTGAGATTAGCTGCTGATCACATCCTGCTGGATTGTAGCCTATTTGCAAACGAAAGGGTAGAGCTTGCGGCGTCAGCTCATTTTTTTGGGGCGGTTTGCTGAGAGATGGCACAGAAGGCGGGGTACTGGCCCTGAGATAGTAAGGTGGGGATTAGTAAGTGTAGTATTTGTTGTGTGATTATGATTAGGGGGGATCCAAGTACTCCCCTCCGAGGCATCAATGTAATTTATTAAGAATGTATGTAAATTATAAAGTGAATGCTATGTGTTATATATGTCATGTAATCTGTGTTGTGTCTAAGTGTCAGCTTCTGCTTAGCAATTTAGGATTAGGGAGGGCCAGTACACAGAGCGTAGGCTCTGTAAAACCGCGCAGACCAGATCACGTAGGTAAATCTCCAATCAAGATAAGAGGGTGCCTTACCACTACCCCTGCCGTATTAGAGGAAAACAAAAAATATATATAACTTAGGCAGAAACTCCGTCTCAGCCAACCAAAACCTGGCTCCACCACGAGGTCCAGCCTGGACATGCCAAGAGGCATAACTGATGCCAAGACGGCTGTGGGGGGGGGGGCTGCTGTTCCCAGGCGCGCCAAAAGGCGTGTCATTGCTGAGGCGAAAGCGTCCTTGCAGTCAGAAAGAAGAAAAAGGGGTGACCGGAATTACTGGAAGAGAAGAGAAAAGAAAAGAAATAAATGGTAAGGCCACCGAAGTGCTGAAAGGTTGAAATAGGCCACAAAAGAGGCCTAGGTGCAACTGTCTCCCCACCGGTCCGAAACAGCAGGTTATTTGAGATTGAACAATAAAACACTCAGCTGTAACAAAACAAACAGGAGCTGCAAGAAGATGGAGCAACGCAGTACCAATAAATAGTTACAATTTATTAAATTACAAATTTGAGAATTACAAAGGTTGGTTTGACGGAAGTCGGGAGATCATATTTTGGGGCACCCTGAAACAGAAAAAAAAACACGCATCGAGTCAATAAATTTGCGTTCGGTGATATAAAAAAGTTAATTTGCGGTCAACATTGAATTTAATGGTAATTTAGTTGTCTTACAACTCAAGTAGTAACAATGAAGTGGTTGTAGTGCAACACTTCATACAACCTTCCTCAGCCCTTTTAGGCTTCATGATACGTCACGAAAGTTATGTAATCAGCCAATGAAAATGAGTTCTCTTCAGATCTTCACACACATATTTGGGGAAAATGGTATGAGTGTGTCTGTCGATTGACAGCAAATGGCTGTATCAAATCAGCTCAAACGGTCCGCCCACGGAATAACGCTATCAGCCAAATCCGCAAAAAACTAACCGTGGTTCACGATGATCAAAACCTTACATTTTATTTCAAAAACGGCTACAACGACTTTAAAATGTTTTGTACGGACAGCGCCATATAACACGCCAATTCGTGACAAAATAACGAGAGCAGCGCAAAAAACTATCTAACATTGCGGCCAAATTTTTTCCTTATAATCTTTGATGAAATGTTTACTAAGATCTTCAGTAAAAAAAGAGGTGGGGTGGGGGGTGGGGTTTTTTGAGTCGAATAACAAAGAATTAATGAGGGTATAATGGGATTTTGTTGAAAAGGATAATAATCACTTTCCCTAAGTTATCGGGTAAAAACTTTTAGAAATGGTAGTACGTGAAATGGCGGTGGTCGAAACTTGTGAATTTCGGCAGTAGCCCCTGTATACTTTATGACCGTTATTAAAGGCTCCTTGCGAGCTGTCCGTTTGAAAAGATTAATCAATAGTCGTTAGAGCCGTTTTCGATAAAAAATAATTTGGTGTTTTGATCACTATGATAACTATAGTTAGTTTTCGGTGGGTTTCGCTCATATCCTTATTTTGGCGTCCCATGGTGACATAGGCTAGAAATCAAGCTTGATTTGGTTAAGCCATTTTTTCTAAAATTGTTCTCAGACACACACACTTTTTTTTGTTTTTGTTTTTCAAAGCTCAATGGGGACAGTGCCCAGACTATCCTACATCGGCTGTAGGAGTAGAAGGATTAGAAAGAGGGAGAGAAAGAAGGATAAGAAGATGTTCCACGATAGAACGACCGCCAGTTTAGAAACGAACCGAGCAACACGCGGGTGGTGATACCTCACAGCACACCCAGCCGCCGCATCTCCTCAGTACATTCCCTGCACCACGCAATGCTGCAGCCCTGATGTTACTTGCTTATAATCCACGAGCTTCCGACACTGCCGTACGAAGATCCGTCCTGCCTGGACATCCAGGATCACTGCAGACTGGTTGGGACCAACGATGACCGGTGTTAGGCCACAGCCCTTCTCCAGAGACAACTCGGTAGTGCCGCTCTCTCTACACTCCCATCCCTCAGATGCACCAGCAACCTGCTTGCAGACCGCGCCATGACGCTTGACACGGCCCCCATGAGTACGCAGACACACCTGTATCACCTGATTCTCAAACTGGTTACCACAGGCACGGCAGCGAGCATTCACAATATTACGATCCCGGCCTCTTGTACACCTCATCGCTGTAGCCAATGATGCCACACGAACGGCGTTGAACGTGCCGCTAATCCTTCCCATGAATGCCCTCTGTATGTGTCACTCCATCCATACAGAAGAGTAGGGGGAGTCAAGGCACTGCCTGAAATGTGTAAGCTCCTGCGAAGTGAATTGACAATACTCGAGGACGGAATGGAAATAGTATGAGGAATATTCCGAAGACCGGAGCAGTATCAACGGTATATATATTCAGGTACACGATGTCACTCTCGCTGAACCTAATTGAAAGATAAAATTAACTTTTGTCTAGTGATCTAACTTCGCTTATGTTTGGCGTTGTACAATGCCTCGTTCACAGTGGACTATGTTGTCTGTAGACCGAGTATAGAGACGATCTATGGAGGCCACTTCTTGTCTCGTCTAGCGTCCACACAACGATTTGAATTTGTTAACCTCCGCTTCCAGTCCACCATGGTGGAAGATATTGCTGGGCGAGGCGTAAGTGCGTGCGTGATTTTCAATAATAACTGATGACCCGTGAACTCCTTCGGATATTGAAGATTTCCTTGTGACGGTTGGAGGGCCTATCTTGAAGCAAGAAATTTAGGGAAACTATACTAAAGAGCATTTTCCCAGCATTTCATCTCTGACGTCACGCCCACAATGTACCACGTTGCTCAACGTGTTTACGGTTCCTCTTGACTTTCGGTCTCGCAGCCGACCTGTAGATCACGATTGGTGTAATGGTATGTCTACGAAGACAACGCGAGACGTGTGCCAGAGATCGAAATCACTCAACGCGTCCACTATTCCACAACGTGTGCACGCTAATTGTTGTTATGAAGTGCACGTTTTGTACCACGTCCTTTCATCCGTAGGTGCGTCGCATGTCAGTTGATACAACTGTTTGTTGCCTGACGTCCTAACGGAGTGGGTTCGGAATTGCGCGTCATCACAATTAACCTTTATCGTCGTCCCTAATTCTCTTGATCCCCCTTCAACCATGTCGTTAACGTTAATCGTGACTCTAACTTTATTGAAACCCCTCTCTCTACACGGCAGATATTTATCGCACGCGATGTCGCTTGTCGAAAAATCGTACACTATCGCGACGCGTCTCATGTGCAACAGCTTCACACTTTTCTGACTGCAATTGCAAAAGAAAAAGGGCTTCCCATTTAAAAACCTCGACGTTCGAGGGATTCGTGATACTGGGCTATGAAAAGGTTCGCCGTGGAAAGTAGTTTACGTTTTTCACCGTGTAATTTATCGCCCACGCACGGAATTTGATCTGTTGCCGCTCGTTGGTGGGGAGGAGACTGAGCAATTTGCTTTAATCGGCTGTCCCCCCCCCCCCCCGTCGTTTCTTGGCTTTAACGATCCCGTCGCGCGTCGTGAAAAGGTTTAAGCTATTTACGTTATTACAATCGATCGAGATCAATGATCACCGAACACGATGAGGCGATTCACGAAAATCAATTACAGTTCGTTATTCTCAATTGGTAAGTCATTGAAGTCGACGAGCACGAACGACTCTCATTCCACCACGGCCTCACACCTTTCAACACAAATGTTTCCATGTAAGCAGGAGCTTTTTTCGAGTGAAGACAGCAGTGCTGTACGCAGCGTTTCTCTTAAATAACGTAAACGTAGCCAAGTTGCGTGGGAATAACAGTACTTGTACGGAGTAAAGTAGAGTAGTAAACGTAAGAATAGCAATTACTTGTATGAGGTAAAATTATGGAAAATATTAAAACAAAAGCAAGGTAGATAGAGTCATGTCATGTACCTCTGGGGGGAAGCCCCCTAGAGGAGAATGGAACGTTTTGAATGATCTGTCAATTGTGGAATCTACGTCTTGTTTGTGTAGGGTGGCCTGTAACTCCGTCAGTTGGTTGTTTTCGTTTGTGTAGTGTTTTGAGTGGCGTGAATATGGTGTCGCATTTTGTGTTGATTTGAGTAGGCGATAAATGGGGTTTGAGAGTTTTGGCCCAATTGGAGTGGGGGAAGAAAATCATGCCCCCTGGCCAATCGTACTATAGTAAGAGGTTTTTGGCCGAGCGCTAACGTTAAACTGAACGCGAACGTGTACGCGAATGCGAACGCAAACCCTGAACGTGAACACAAACCCAAACGCGAACGCAAAACGGAATGCGAACGCGAACGCAAACCTGAACAGGGCTATACAATCACGTGAACACGTCGTGCTATTGCTTCATATTTTGAAACATCTCAGCTATTAAAGATTTCTAAGAATACTACGCAGTAGCCTGAGGCAGCTGCTATTACGTCATGTTGATGAGTGATGAACGATCATACGAACACTTATGATAGAACATATTAGTAAGAAGAGAGGGAGTAAAAAGGTAGTACTATAACGTGATTGGAACAATTGGAAGGAGAGGTGGTCAATTTCTGGAATCTGTGGCAGGCGGTGGGAGTGGGGATAAAAAAAGGTCGTACTACAGTATGATTGGTTGAAAACTGTGGTAGAGGAGGTAAGGGCGGGGTGGAGGGGATAAAGAAGGTCGTACTATAATGTGATTGGTCGGAGGCGTGACCAAAAACCTCGTACTATAGTACGAGGCGTGGTTTTCTTCCCCCACTCCAATTGGGCCAAAACTCTCAAACACTGTTTCAAACCCCGTTTATCACCTACTGATTTGTTCATTTATGATCTGTCCATTGAAGTTTTTTTGTTTATAAATTTCCATGTTTTCTAATTTGTTCAGTTTTCGTCCTTTGTATTGTTCCAGTAGTAAGATGGTACAGTCCTGTATTTTGGTGGGTTCATGTCCAGTTGTCTTGAGGTGGTTGCCAAAGTTTGAATCGTCTTTGTTCCTACTAAGAGATTTAATGTGTTCTGAATATCTGGTCCGTATTTTTCGTTCTGTCTGTCCTATGTATGCGTTTTTGCAAGTACAGGTTATTTTATATACCCCACTTTGGTCGAGTGGGTCTGTCTTTTCAGTCTTTGCAGTTAGTTTGGTTCTAAATGTGTTGTCTGTACGTAGTGCGATTTGAATGCCTTCCTTTCGGAGGATGTTAGTTATTCCGTATATTTTTGGCCCTATGTACGTAAATGTGCAGCGTCTTGTTAAAGTCTGTGTATTTTGTGTTTTTGAGGTGTGTGTTTTGGAGTCATATTGTCTTAATAATTTGTTTATAGTTTTTTGGAGTAACCGTTATTTTCTGCGATAGTATTGATAGTATCAAGTTCTTTTTTGTAATTTTGATCGGATAGTGGGATAGTTTTTAGTCTCCGTATCACGTGTCTAAATGCACTTAGTTTATGTTGTTGTGGGTGGTTTGATGTAAAGTGTATGGTCGTGTCGGTGGCAGTAGGTTTTCTAAAAATGTCGTATTGTAGTTCGTTGTCCAACCGTGTGATTTTCAGGTCCAAGTAATTAAGAGTTTCATTTTGTTCATTGTCCATGTCATATTGGATGTTATGGTGGATATTGTTCAAGTCCTTTAGTATATCGTCCGTGTTATCACGGCCTAATATGCAGATGATATCATCTACATATCTGGCGTTGTGTTCGATATCGTGTTTTGTCATCGAGGTCTGGATGTGAGTTTCTTCGTAATGCCGTAGAAATATTTCAGTTAATATGGACGAAGTAGGGTTTCCCATACCTAATTCATCTTGTACGCTGGTGCAGATGTGAAGTTTATGACTGGTCTGATGAGTGTGTTGTTTTTATGAATTTTTGGCTGTCCATTGAGTAGTGGTGGTTTTGGGTTCATGTTTATGTATTTATGGTTTCTATGTGCATTACGTATTTGTGTTTGATACGAGTACGTGGGGTCTTTTTTCAGTTTCGTGCGTTGGGTTTGGTTGATGAAGTCAGTCGTCTTATTTATGTAGTTCTGTTTATCTAGTATAACAATGACGTTTCCTTTGTCTGCTTTTGTCAAAATTAAATTATTTTTGTTGAGTTTGGCCCTAATTTGTTTAGCTGTTAGTCGTTGTGGTCCGTCGTGTCCTTGCTGTATTCTTTGATGGTTCGTTCGATTTTGTCGCTATTTTATGGCGTATGCGTTCTTGGTTTTCAGTCGGTAGGTATTGTATGGCTGTCTCAGCGTCTATGGCACACGAACTCAATAAGCGTCACGATGCAGAGCTTCACAAAAATCTTTGTGTCTTTACTTGGATTAAATTCATCAGATGCGAGAGCACAGCTGTGCACAAAAAACACGAGAAACCGTTAGCGCTTGCTAAATAATATAAAGTACGAACAACAGTAGAAGCAACGACGAGAAAAACATCGCAACGACAGCAGAAATGGCATGAACGTCGCCCATGCTTTTACAATAATGTTCAGGTACTTTCAATTGTCTCGCTCTTACCTGCACTTACACTCGATCTGTACACTCGAGTACAGATATTTAAATATCAATTAATTATGAAATGTCGAATTTATTTTTTCTTTAAAGATTAACGTCAATTCTAGTGTGGATTGTTGAGAGTCAGTCAAAATAAAACAAACTGCTTCTTTAGGTCGACGTTTCGCTCACTTCATTGAGCATCTTTGTGGCTATAACATATCACAGCAGGTCAGTAAATTGTTAAAAATAAAGTAAGCTGTGAGGTAGTTCTAGCCACCAATTTAATTGCATTTTTGTCGAAAACAACCGGGGGACCCATAAATTAACAAACAGTCAGTAACAGTAAACAACGGAGTGGACTAATGTGGGCGGTAATACTTCATAACCTTTCGCAGCATTCCACTGTGTTATGTACAGCTACTATCTGTGTGAGAAGTCAAAAACTCATACACTCACAACCTAATTATAACACACCGCTACTTTAATTCCTTTAATGTCCGATAGAGCGCTCATTGGCTCGAGCGAAGAGCCATTGCGACAACTGTCCGCTGAATAGGAATCCTCAACTGGCCTGAAATATCAGTTTGGGAAGATATTTGAACAGGATATAATAAACATTAAGGATTTCGTTCTGCTTGTACGAATCTGAAATTTCCAAGCTCAGATAGTTCAAATTCGAGCGCGCCAACTTTCGTTGTGACTCTAGCGGCTAGCATTCAAACTACTTTAGTTCCTTCAATGTCCGATAGAACGCGAATTGATTCGAGCAAAGAGACGTAGCGACCACGAATTGTCAACTTGTCCATTCGGGAGGAACGGCAATTATCACAAACAACGCTGGCTAGTTCAATGAACATCCAATAGATCGCGAGTACGTGCCCGAATCGGAAAATTTCCTAGTTCAGATTGTTCACATCCGACTCAACTTTCCGTTGCGACCCTAGCGGCAAACGTAAAAACTACTTTAGTTTAGACAACGTCTCATAGATCGCGCGGCCGAGGCCAAATTGGGCGTTTCCCAGTAAAACTTTTCAAAACTGGAGCGCGTAGTCACTTTCTGAACCGTTACTGTTAACTTCTTGTAGATCGACGGGGCAACTTATATATAACGTGATGAATGAATGGGAGGCAATCACACACTCTCTTCTCTCGTTTTCTAACAATCTCAGCCCTTCCTATATATTATCGTTAAACACCTTCTACCTCCGATTTTATTTATGACCAGGGGATTCTGGTATGGCAGGATATTGTGCGATTTGTTTAAAGTACGGTAATCACCTCTGCCAGTTTTTTCACTCGTCTCAATGGTTATTATACTCTTAGAAAAATCTCGGGTGGTAGTACAATGAAGTGTCCATGCAATGAGTCTCCAATAACGCTCTTAATATACTTCTTCTTTTTCTTTCAAATGGTGGATGCAGGTGATCTGTCACTGCAGCCACAAACGGGCCTATTGTAAGGGCGTCCATGATCCTCAGATCAAGGCCCCCCCTGCACCACACCCAGGCCCCATGGCACTGGTCTCAATTGGTGTGATGTCACCAATGCGCCCGACAAGGCCGAGGATTTCCGCCAGTTCTGCACTCGCCACATCCTCTGGCTGAAGAAAGGGCCTCCCAAACACACAATGGTGCCTCTACACATGCTCCGCCGTCGCTAGCCCCACCTCGCAGAACCTGCATACCTGAACCTCGCACTTGCCAATATCTGCAAGGTGGTACCTCAGTGGACAGTGGCCTGTGAGTAGGTCACATATGATCCTCATATCCTTCCTCCCCAGTGCAGACACCTCCATGGCTCTTCCTCTGGAGAGTCGGATGTAGAGTTTTGACTGTCTAAGGCCGGGCAGCCCCTCCCAATGGGCAGCCCTCCGCCTATCCTCCCATTTGCCAACCCTCTACGTAGGTGGCTCCCGGTAGTCCCAACAAAGGGCTCAGGGCCAACAGGGATCTGCACCGACCCCTTCTTAGCCAACCTATCAGCCCGTTCGTTTCCCTCTATACCCTGATGCCCTGGCACCCAACACAGTGTTACACTGTTGTCATCAGCCAGGGCCTTCAGTCCAGCCAGACACTCCCACACCTGCCACGATGTAAGACAGTATGAGGCTAAGACCTTGAGAGTGGCCTGACTATCCACCTAGATGTAGATTCTCTGCCGCTTCAGTCTCCTCTGCAGCAGCCGCTGCACACAGACCGTCACCGCAGCCACCTCTGCCTGGAACACCGTGACCAGCGACCCCATAATATACGTAGAAGTTACTCCATAAATTCTGGAATTTCAACCACCGCCGTTTCACTTACCACATATATCTAAACGTTTTTACTCAATAACACTGGGAACGTGATTATTATCCTTTTCAAAAAATCGCGTCTACAGGTTCTTCAATTCGCTGTACCAATTGCTCAATGATGGTCTGGACATGATTACGAGCGGCACAATAAATTCTGGAGGTGTACATCACTTTCTGCCCCCGTGAAATGTTTTTTGAAATGAATTGCGTAATTAATAAATTGAGTTAGTAGCAATATCCATGAGAACACAAGGGAACGGATGTAGAGCTAAAAAGTCGTGCGGTGCGGCACACCTTATATTTTCCCTTTGGGTGTTGCAGCCTCGCCCCTTTTCAATCCAGCGCCAATGTGGATCTCTACAAATTCACGTACCACATACTAAACTTTACTCACTGCAAACTTGGCAATTGATTTCGTCCGAGTTGTCACCACATCCGTCACGACCGGAGCAGGCAATTGCGGTGGAACGACACCTGCCGTTGGCGCATCTAAAAGGGCAGTAGTGAGCCGGTCCAGTTCCGCTGCATGCTCCTTCAGGCTCGTCGCTACCATCGGGGCAACCGATCATAGCGTTGCAGAATTCATGCCCTCCGATGCAACCGCCGTCTTTACACCTGTAAGTACCTCGTGGGCATCCTGCAAATAAAACGAACTCAGTAAAACGTTTGATGTACGGGGATTAGCCACATCCGTGTCGAGATTTTGTTCATATTTGTAAAGTAATGGTACTTGAAGAGGGTGCAACGATGAATGATTACCTCGGTTGGCAATATCCCAGCAGTTTACTTCGTCTTCTCCTGCAGGGCAGTCTGGAGACCCGTTACATCTCAAACCGGCAGATATGCAAACGTGCGGCCTCGATCGTCCACACCTGGAATCCCAACAGATTTACAGTGCACCCTTGAGTATAAAAACGCATTAAGTCACTTTAATTTGGGATGTTGGCATCTGGAATCATATAATGCTTTCAAATTGTTAATATTTATATACTGTCCGGAATAAATGTTCTTCTGACAGTCCACTGAATAGAGATAAAAATCAAAATAATGATGTAAGTAACTGCTCCCAGGATTTGATCAATTTAGCAGATTGTCTTGTAGCAGTCCATACCCACATTTTGTTCTTCGTGATTATTTCTGTGTCTGTCTGTTGAACGGAGATATAAGCCATGTGTTGGGCACACGAGTTGATAATCGAAATAAAGAAACTCGGTGAGCGTGAGGAGGACTGTATTATGTGAGCGATGAACTGAGTTGAGTTAGAATTGAGCTGAGTTCATGTACAAAAGGGTGACACAGGGGGTACACAAGAAGGGTAGTACTCGGAACGCGTGAACTGGCGCGGAAACTGTATCAAAAGGAAAGTGCTAGCTGTTACTGGGACGAGAGTTGATAGAGGAATGATTTGAGGAGAGCTCTGTCGAGGTGAGAAATGTGAAAAGGAGGGGAGGAAATGATATTTCGGAATCCCAGACGAAGCGGGAAATCCGTCGCCATTGGAATACCCGCAGAGGTGGGGTTTCTGTAGGTAACAAAAAGTAAGCGTAGATTTGTCGAATACTGTTTTATCGGTTTTCCCATTTTCTCAAAACTGGCTCCAATGATTTCAATCAAACTTAAGGAATCCTCTCAACTGACTAGTGTCTACATTTTGTTCTTCGTAAATGCTTCCGTAGATTAGCGTTGAGCAGAGATACAGCGCCCGTACATACGGCAGGCCGTCGAATTGATAGGGGTTGCATAAAGTGGTGTGTTGCTACGCGCCAGATATTTTATTGTGCTACTTGGCGAATGGTTTTAACTCACCGATTACTCGTTGAAACTGTTCACACAACTTATTTTTGTGTGTAAATTGTACATTTAATTTTGATTTAGTACAGCCGTTAAACGCAGTCACACATTGCTCTTCGAAAATGAACGTTCCTGAACACTCGTGAGCGATTAATATCATTCGAAAGACTTGGAGGTTGCAGTTTTGCTATCACGCAAAAGAACCTCTGCACTCGCTCAGCATCCACCGACCCAGACCTGTGGAGGTGCGTCAGGTTGTGATTTGTCTCACAGTGGAGAGCTGCTACCCGCGTGTCTGCGTGGAGGTATGACCATGGGGATGCCCTACCATCTGAGGAGGGTTCTTAATCTAGTTTCCCAGCTGATCTAACTTTCTACTTGAGTGGTAAGTGTCAAAGGCGGGTGTCATAACCTTCTTCGTACTCTGAGCAAAATGCTTATAGATTTGGCTGCCTTCTAACAACCGTTTTGACATTACAAGTTTTCGTTCATTAGAGAGCATTATACGGAGTTTGGCGGGGGTCCACCATGCACTCAACAGCCAAATCAACTGGTAACTTCCCAGCGACCACTTGGAGCGCTTCAGTGGATGCTGTCCTGTTGGCCTTGGTGATGAAAAGGAGCGCATCTCTCTCCTTGACTGACTGCGAGTTTGCTACGCTAGACAACGACGCAGTAGCCACCCACGCCTAAGTAAATGTGCATGAGGATTGTGCCACGCTAACACACCCCCTCACGTGACCTTGCTGATTGCTCGTAATGAGGCAAGCACAGTGTTCTCAAATAGGGCTGAACGTATTTCAACACTCGTTCTGCAGCAGATTACATAACGTCCCTCCCATTTCTCCAGTCTGAAACTTCTGAATACTTTATTCAAATAATTATTTGGAAATCACCTGAAAGCCGTGCGAGGGCAAGTTCCTCTGCATTGTTCGTCTTCTCCTCCTGGACAGTCCGTTCGTCCGTCGCACACCAAATACCAACTGATGCATTTTCCACTCCCCCTACACTGTAAAACAAAACTTTGATGAGTAAATGGCAATAATATTTATTCCACTCGAAAATAATGAAAGAATATTTTTCATTGCATTTATTTAAAGAGAAAAAAGTACATGAAAAAAGCATAAATATTAATGCAAGCACTCCGCCATAAGATAGAAACTTGTGCTGAGGAGTGTGGTCGCTTAAAACAAATTGATGATTTTTATTCGCATAATAACAAAATAACAATTTTTATCTTGTCACAGATTACTAATAGAAAACAGAAATAATTATTAAATTAAAATTGTTCAAGCTTGTTAAAAAGGCTAGAATGAATAAATAAATTTAACCATTCGATGCTATCTCAAGACTCTCAATAACATTTTTTGCTAATGAACTTTTTAATACGTAATTAGTTAATTACAAGTAGTTTATAATTACTTGGATTAAGGCCCAGTTTTAGTCCATTGGGACGACTGTTAAAAGACTTTATTCCGGTGTACGAAATTCCACAAAACTGGTGAACTGCTTTCACCAAGTTCTCATTCAATTTTGAAGGACCAAGGTTGATCGTGTGTGTCATTTTTACTTTCCTTGGCTCTATAAAGTAGTAAGGAAAGTTATGTAATCGGCTAAAATTTTTTTTTGAGTTTTCTTCAGATCTTTACGTTTACCCTCCTGAGTCCGAAAAACACTATTTGGGAAAATGGTCTGTGTGTGTGAACGATTTTTAGAGAAAACGACCGAACTAAATCACCTCAAACTTGATATCTAGCCCGCAAGTTACCATGGAAAGCCAGACTAACGTTATGAACAAAATCCACCGAAAGTTACCTATAATTATCATAGTGAGAAAAAACTAATTTTTTTCTCAAAAAAACAGCTCTAACGATTTGATTACATTTTTTATATTGATAGCTCTAAATAAGACAATTATAACATCGAAGTTATTTCCCCATTCGTGGGAAAATGACGAGAGCAGCACAATAAATTATCAAAATTTTCTTCGTAAATCGATTTTAGCGCGTTTTTTTTCCTTTTAAAATCCGCTGAAATGTTACTAGAATGTTTAAAAAAAAGCTGGTGCGTTGCAACACACAACTTTTCTTAGCTCTACGTCAATTCACTCGGGTACGGTTTTACTTTTTTCTACTTACTCAATTTATTTATCGCTCAGTCAATTTGAACTTGGTCAAACAACGATTTACGGCAGCAGGAAGCGGTAGCGCTTACAGTTCCCGAATTTGAGGGCTGCTCGTACTCATTCCCGAACGAGTGCGAGCAGCTAAATAAATTCTGGAACTGTAAGCGCTACCGCTAGCCATGTACCCGAGTGAATTGACGTAGAGCTAAGGAAAGTTGTGTGTTGCAACGCACCAGATATTTGCTATTGAGAAAGTAGCGTGATCCGTCTCGTTAGGCGACTATTTGAGAGAGATTACCTGAAAAGTGCCTTTGTGGCACCCAGGGGAGGAGGCAGAGCAGGTTCCGTTGGTAACGACGCAGTCACAGACTCCTCCTCGGCAGCGGGAATTTGGGTCGGCAGCCACGCACTGTTTGTCTTCAACGCAGCCCAGTCCGAGGGACACGGGGCCTTCGGCTTCTTCCCCTCTCCTAAGTGCGTCCCCTGGAACACACATCTCTTGGTATTACTTCACACAGTGAAAAAACGACGATTTAGATCATTATTTATCCTAACCCTTCGATTTACTTCGAAAATCGACAACTAATCTCCAACAGTTCATTTCTAGCTATTTTACTTTTTCCAATTTTTTCAAAGAGAAAGCTGAACCCAAAGTAAAGTGAGTACGTCATACCACTCAATCAATACGTACATTTTGCTCCCAGTAGCAATTTTTCATTACATGGGGCGTCATTTCTTTCAACTTTCTATCGTTGAATCAGTTACACGTTCTAGCTCCCCAAACAAGGTGGACGTTAACGGAGGACGAGACCTTCATAATTGCCATGGCGCTCCATTCATTGTCAACTCACTACAGCGAGGGAAGTTGTACGTTGGAGTTCTGATAGCAATTTGCCGGCATACCTTGCCAGAGCGGGTCGGCACCGTCCCTGTCGTCTTAGTTGTGTTGCGGGCGGCTCGCAGAGGAGATCGGGGAGGCGCCGCTGGCGTGATTTGTCGAGTGCATCACGCTACAATTTTTATTTTTTTAACCCTACAGAGCAGGAGGGAAAGTTATGCGAAACTGCGTCATGAGAAGTTTAAATCAACTGGGGGTGGGGAGCAGGATGTACCACAAATGAGAATTTGTACCATTTTCCTCGAAAATGGCTCCAACGATGTTGAATCAACTAGCAAAATGTCTTCTTCTTATTTTTTTTTTTTTTAATTTTTTTTTTTCTCTCCCGAGGGCATCGGGACAAGTCCCTTTGTCACTGCGGCCACGTGTGGGCCTATTGTGCCTCTAGCCCTTCCTTAGTAAAAGGCGTCGTACATACCCGCCCCCTTTATGAAGCCGAGTATGTCCTTCACCGCAGCTTCTGCTATGATGTGGGGCTCAATTATTCCCTGGGCAAAGTATCCAAAGCGTTTCGCTGCTAAGGCAGGGCACTCACATAGGATGTGCTCGGCCGTCTCGTCCTCCTCACCACAGAGTCTGCATTCCACCGCCTCTGAGATGCCGATCTTGTTGAGGTGATACCTGAGTGGGCAGTGTCCGGTGAGGAAGCTAATCAAGACCCTCAAGTCCCTCCTAGAGAGTGTCAGCATCGCCTTTGCCCTTTGACCAGAAGGCGTAACACGCCTTTTTGATTGTCTAAGTCGTGGCTGGCGATGCCAATGGGCGCTATTTTCCTGTGTCTCCCATTGAGCCACCAAACGGTTCAGGTGACTTTTGGTCATACCTACGTGAGGTTCAGGCCCAATGGGTAGGGCTTCCGTGCCCTTCTTCGCAAGGTGGTCAGCCTTTTCATTCCCCTCATGCCCCTTGTGAGCCGGCACCCAGATGAGGGAAAGCCTATTATGGGCGCGGAGCTTCTTGAGAGCATGAAGGCATTCCCTTGCCAGCCTGGACTTAAAACTATAGGCCGCGATGGCCTTTAATGCGGCCTGGCTGTCCGAGAATATGTGGATCTGCTTGCCCTTGAGTCCCTTAGACAGGATCTCTTCCGCGCTGATCTTTATAGCTAGGGTCTTCTTCTTATAAATATATTTTTGTGAAGATAGAATTTATAGGCGAATGGTGCAAAAGTTTCTTTTTGCATTTTGTAAAAGCGGTTTGATTGATTCACGTCAAGCTTACCCTTCAACTAATCAATATCTGTATGTTATCCATCACGGGAGCGACCAGAGTACTGCTACTAGAAAGAAACAAAAGAGGGTTTGGGAAGTGGGCCACAGCCCCTTCTGGGAGCTGGCCATCGTGGTCGGTGCCACAGTGAGGTGGATTTTTACCTAAGCCTCATGGGACAAGGAGTATTTTGTGCGCATCTGCACCGAATTAGCAAGGCTGCAAGCCCAAACTGCCTGCACTGCAAGACAATGGTGGATGATGTTTCCCAAGCCAGTCTTTCGGGCCAAAGACGGGCAGGCTGGCTGAGCGTTGTAGTGGGCACAGCCGTCCAGCCCACACCAGAGGTTTCCTTCTTCATCATGTTGAATTCTGATGTAACTGGAGGTGCATTTTGCAAATATCCGAGGCAGTGCTCATCAAAGGAGATTGTACCGCCCTACTGATTTTTTACGGACATAAATTGAAAATCCTAGTACGAAATATCAACCTTTTAAAGGAGTTTGAATCAATAACCTAAGCTAAAACAACTGATACTGCGGCATTAAGGTTCCCAAGGCCCATGGGGGTGCCGTTCTGTGGGGGTTCTTCCACTTTTGGGCGTGAGAAGACATTTCTAAATGTTGAGCCCGATCCATCTTCCCTCATTAGTCATTAATTAGGCAGTTCATCTATACAAATAAATATATGGTACAAGATACAAATATAGCGATAGTTCAACGTTAATTTAAATTTCAAGTGCAGTTTCGTCGAAAACGATAAAATTCGGGTATTGTATTCTATTTTCGCACCTAACCGGCTCAGAATATTGAATTCTGCGGATGTGTTACTCCTGAAGAGAGTGTTCCCCCCCACGACATCCCCGAAGGGTAAAAGCGGCACGTGACCGTTCGACTGCCACGCCAACCCACAAAAGGAAGTCGGTTTTACGGCTGTCAACCGATTCCAGCGCTAACCTTTTCAACCGTCTCAACGTTTAACGATTTAACGTCCGCTCTTGAAGCCCCGTTTCGATTATCCGGCGGAAGTGTCATAGCGGCATTAACACGAGCGGCGTCTAAATCGATGAAATGAGAAGAGGCGTCGAAAGGAAGCGACCAATCAAAAGCCCTTAATTGACTCGCACGAGCCTTCAGCTCAACTAACTCTTGTCTTTCGAAATTATAAGGATTTCCCGAATCTAGGCGCTTGGCAAGAATATATGGCGTGACGCATCACGCATCAACGGATTTGAGAGAAAATAACAACAACAACAAAATCTTTGAGCGGTAGGCGATTATCATTCTCTGGAATATTTGGATTTGCGTCTGCCTCCGAATAACGGTTACGGAAATAGTTGCTGAGGAACAAATGCGGGTGGAGGTTCATTGAGAGTACTCCGCCAGGTCGATCAAACGCAGTAGGGAGTTTACTGCTAAAATTTCGTAACGTTAACAAATGCATTTCTTCGCACTTTTTACTTTCTTCGGCTATGCGTTTAGAAAAGAAAGTTATGTGTTCGGCTGAGCAAAAACAATTGCTCTCCATAACTCATCTTTCAAGGGCGAAATGTGCCAGGATAATTCTGGCCTGCCGCGTCATTGTTGATGGGAAGCTTTGGCCCGGGCTATTACGCATTCCAGTGTACGTCATCCTACTGACGCCAGGGCCATGCTCTTGTCCTAGCCTTGAATTGATTGCGTCCACTGGGGCTCCTACGAAAGACGTCATGCGCTGCACAGCGGATCTGTTAGACAGGAGGGACTCGGCCGCATCCCTCCCAGGTCCGTGCCTGCAAAGGAGTTGAGTGAGTGGGGCATGCAGCGACAGATGGTATGCCGTTTCTGCACTGTCCAAGCGCGCCTGCCAAATATGCACCTCCAAATCGTGTGCCGTCTTGAGCTTGCCCTCCACTGTGTTGTGGTTGTGCAGCTGGGAAATGAACGCGCGCAGCGCACCTTCATACAGATACCGGATTATCACAGGATGTCAAAATGAAGGTATGAACAAAAGCGGTTTGAACTACCTATACTCTTCGTCATCATAGGGATTTCAAAATGTTTTGAGAACGCTCTATATTTTGTACATGGCTAGCTACTAATAGCTTGAAAACTCTCAGGTGTGGGGGAAAAAGGGAGAGCAACACAATAAATCACCAAATTTCGAAGAAAATCGATGTTATTGCAGTTTTTCGTAATAAGTCAGACTCATACGTTACTAAAGGCGGCAATCCCACAAACTACGTGCACGACGATAGTTTGATAACGCTCAAAATAATTTATCACTTAATATTATTTAATTTGGTACCTGCGTTAGGACGGTGTTTAATTCGAGCGGGCGAGATGGCAGGCGATACCCTTTGACACCTGTCTCTCAGCGTCAGCCCATCTCTGCAGCTGCATCTACCGAACAGTTTCGGAATGAGAAATTCGCAGTGAGACTCGGGATCCCACATTTTGCAGTGAGTTGTACTGTAGCAGACTTCGCCGACCCTGGCAGCTGGAAATTCAGAACAGGTTTGGTTAAGTTCGAAAGAAAGTTATGTGCACGATGGTGAAAACTCAATGGTGGAAAAGAATTTTGTAATGCTGTCGCATTCAATGTTGTACATAATTTACTTCCGCACAAAAACACGCTATTTTCGTATTTTAAAACAATGGGGGGAAACGTAGTTTGGAAACTTATGAGTTCGCATAAAGTTTAAATCGACTAATTCCACTTTATTTTCAGTGAGTACCCAGCAATGTACATCCGACTGGAGGTATTCTTTAATTCAATCGACAGATGGCTCTAGAGTACCTCTGATGGTAAGTTCAACTTTTCTTTTGACTTTATTTAGTTTTACAGAGCTATTTGGTTCAGCTCAAACTGAATCCGCATGGTCAGTGTCCATGGGCATCAGGACCTTCCCTAGCCTTAATGCGTAGCAGCCCTTTGTCAATCAACTTCCTTATTTGACATTGTATGCCCTACCGACACAACATAATTTCCCTCTTACGGTTTCTCTAGGGGATTTTTCCTCGCTCCGTTCTTTCATCTCACGTCTCACCTCCAGTTTGCCAACTATATCATCCCTGCGTTCATGCTCCAACATTCGCTTTCAGCTCTCATCCAGTTCTCCTATTCGGAGACCCTCGTGTAACCTTTGCTGAGTTCATTACTGCAGCATCTTCACCACCACATTTTGGGAACGTGGGCAGTTTAATCACTCGCCTTCGACATCAGATGGCTCGCCTTCGTCCGTACGAGCTTCGACACACAGTCACCTTTCGTTTTTTAAGAATTGTCATTGTGCAGCCACGTATTTCTACTCCGGCGTTCCTCGGAGCCGCCCTTCACGGGGCGACCACCCTGTGCTTCACAGGGATGAGAAAACTGTCACAATTCTGCTCAACGGAAAAACGAGTGAGCCTGGACCATGTTAATCCAGCCTTCCTCGATCAGCGCACGACCCTCATCGCCAGCGTGACCCAACCATTGCATTCCCACTTCCAGCCACGCCGTCTTGTTCGTTTCAGTCTCCGCGGTGGGGCTGATGTGACGTCCTTCAATTTACAAGCTACTTAGCTTCACTTGCGTTATTAAGTTCAGTTCGACGATTGCTTTAGCGTTACCAGGTTACATCAGCTGTTTGAAATTGTAACTCCTCTTGGTCTCGCCAGCCAGTCAGTTAGTTAAAAGTGGTAGAATGTTCTCGTACAATTAAAGTAATTTTCTGTCAATGTAAAACGTTCATTCCGACACTTTAGCTGTAAATCTCCTATGCTCACATCTTAAGTGTAACAGTACAGCACTCTCTCACCCACACTCTCTTTCTCTCTCACTCATTTCATTCGTCAAATTCAACCTAACTCATTCAGGTGTTCTTTATCCATACTAAACTTGACTTCTCGCTCTCTCTCTCTCTCTCTCTCTCTCTCTCTCTCTCTCTCTCTCTCTCTCTCTCTCTCTCTCTCTCTCTCTCTCTCTCTCTCAACACGCTCTACAACACAGTTATAACACTTCGTTAGCTTTTAGTTATTGTGTCTAACCAAATTAAGTATCCAAATACAATTACATTATACAATATCAATCCTGGTTGTACGTAATAATTTAATTATTGTAGCAGGTAAGTTCTCAAATACCACCTCATACACCTGGCATACAGGCTGTTGACACTCTAGAGTGCAGGTTCATCGAGTTGGTAGTGGAAGACTATGTAGAAGAGGTTATCTTTCATAGTGATTGTATGGCTCAGCTCTTGCTGAATCAGATTGTTGCGCCCTCGTTTGCCGTCTTCCACATAATCGCGAGCGCGTTTCCCAATGCCCCGCTATCGACCTGAGGTCTTTCAAATGGGAGCTGACTTGTTTAATGAGCCTCTCCTGCTAACAAAAGACTATTAGGATTATTTGAGAAGCTGACAACAGGTTTTCCTCGTTAGAGTTTCCAAAATTTTTACTTCCCACCACTCCTGAGTGCCTGGGTGACATTTCAACTCTTAGCTCTTCCCAGGCTGGGCTCTAAAACGCTTAGTCAATAGTCAGTTCTCACCCAGTTACTCGCTCGCTCTTTGATCTCATCCCTAAGCCAGTTCACGTATCCAGAGACCACCTCTATCGTTTTCCATTGAGCAGTCGTTTTTGTGGTAATCACTTACAGTTGTATTGTAAAGAGTTGAACGTTGCACATGCTGAGTAGGCTGATGGCTAACATTGGCGGTATGTAACAATGTAAGAGACGGCTACTCATGAAGACAGCCACTCATTACTCCAATCCATTGTCAATAACCGATAAGTTTAGAGCGAAATATAATCGGTGGTAAGCATTCCTTCATCGAATTTTACATTTTAAAAAAATTGCTTTACCATTTGCTGACATGTGTGAGTGAACAATACCCCACAAAAATTTTCTCGTTGACAATTCAGAAAAGATTGGTGTTGAATAGAAGTCACCATTTTGGACTCCGATTGGTCGATGTGAGCTCAATTCATTGTCATCTCGTTTTGTCTGTTTTACACAATTTTACATTGAAATAATTTGAAAGATGAACACGAAACGATCATCTGTTTTATGGGATGCAAGATGAACCGATGTTGTGGCAAAAGGCGACAGAAGAAACCGTGAAAACGCCTACACATACACACACACACACAAAACATCGACCAGTCACTACTGTAAACGGGTGCTTCAAAAGAACATGCTAAAAAACAATACAAGTCTACAACACTTTAAACTGCTGACAAAGGGACAACAAAAATCACAACATTCATATAGCAAGTAGCCGCCAAACGAGTGAAAGTCACGCCCAAAGTGCCTGAGAACGATTTGGTTTCGATGTAGTAAAAGTAAATATTCGTGTATACGAGAAAATCGCAGCATTAGATTCATGGGCTGGAGGAATTCGCCGTTATTAGTTGTAAAACCAGTCAAAATGCTACTGATGTTTTTAATTTTTAACAAGAACGCTTTCACGCTGTGTTGGGTGGCAGATCATAGAGGAATAGAAGGAAATGAGGAGGTAGCCTGACAGGCGAGAGACGGCTCTGCAATTCTACAGGAAGGACCTGAGCCTTTCGAGGGTACCAAGAGCCCCTTGAACAAGGAGGCTGGCAAGTTGGAGAAGTGCAATAATGCCTATTGGCAGGATGTGTCTGGCCAAAGGCAGCCAAAGTTATTTATTACACTCTTTAGGGAGCGATCAAGAGAAATCAACAGTCTGGAGAGAGAAAGTATACAGGTGGTCACGGGCCACATATCTCCTTGCCAAGAATGGTAAGAGCTATAGAGTTGCAGATTCTGCAAGGCAGGTTTGGAGTCAGAGGAGCATATACTCTGTACTTGTGAAGGACCGAGTGCTTGGGATCCCTCAGCCGGATGAGTTTCCACGGATGGACCTCATGGATGGCTGTCTTGCGTTTTGTGTGAGAATGGTGGAGACGTAGCATGAGAAAACACTAGCTTCCTAGTAACCATGTACTTGTGAGAAGCTAGCTGCGGTCCACCTCAGAGTGCTTGGGGCCCCTCGGGTGTGGCCTGATGAGTTTGCAGGGATGGACCTCAAGGTCGCCTTGCGTTTTGGGCGAGAATGGTAAGAACGTTGCATCAAAGAACACCAGCTCTCTGGAAACTGTATGCAGCCACACAATAGACCCATCTGATACTGCAATAGGATTTCTCGGTTACTTCCAGTACAAAGGAAAAAAATTAACAAACCTGCCGCATAATCATCTTTCAAGCGATGTGGGTATTTCGAACCGCGTGACGTATTGACAACACGAAAACGATGCTGGTGCTTATATAAATAACTACAAAAGTATGAGCATCACACTACCATTCACACTCATTTTTGAAAAATCAAATACCGGCGACATTGTTCGGCTACCTGCTCGGCCGAGGCGGCGCTCAATTTTTTCACGTATAACCATTATTCTTGAACCTACGAGCAAAATAATGTCAGTTTATCATTCAGTTTTGATTTAACTGAAGCTAGTTGATCATTGCTCACTTGTCTTCCAGTGCAATAACAAGGTTGACGCCTTGGGTGGATCCCGGACCTTCCGTTTCCTCGTTACCAAATCGAAATATTGACACGCAGCAAGTTTGAAACCTTTCATCCATCTATTTTATTCTTATCTACCTTTGAACGAACCAATCATTTTCCTGGTGCGTTGTGTGAATAAATTCCAGGTCATTTTGCTCCTCAATCGTCCATCATAACTTGCACAAGTTAGAAATGTCTGTCTCTCACAAATAAAAAAGTTGCCCGTGAGACGCAACACACAACTTTCCACACCCCCTCGTGCGTTATTTTCGTTCTCAGTTACCAAATCGTCTATTGATTCAACGGCGACGCGAACATTTTCAAATTCTTTGGGAAATTGTACAATAACATTGTCGAGAGCAGGTTGTCCGGAATTTCAGTGTTCAAGTCGAGGTGGTACATGGTTGCGTATATCCTCTTCTGGCTTCATTTTAGATAACAAGTTTTTTAAGAAGTGTGACTGTTGGCGATGGTTGTGAGGGTCCCTACACCTCCTTGGCAGAAGATTATGTCAACTCAGGAAACGAGCTCTTTTTTGATACAGCACGAAAAGAAAACAGGTTGAAACTGTATTTCTGTCATTTATTTCTGTTATCACTATGCGACGTTCACTGTTTCAAAAAATTATTTTCTGATATATATATATCTTCCTGTAGTTAAACTTTTCTTCTAATTACTAGCTCATCTTAAAGCGAAGTATCCAACGTTTGCTTCAATTGGAAGTATTGTATATTATTATATTTCATTGGAATTAGGTGAACAGCCAAAGTCCTTTAGAAACATAGCGTTCGAATAGTTTCAAATATCTTCAGTTTCCTTCAGATTTTCACGTTTCAAGTTCGAAAAACACCGTTTGAAAAAAGTATCGTGTGCTACCTATGAACGTGATTTAAAAAAAAAAAAAAAAAACCAAATCGGCTGCAGTTTGATACTTGGAATGCTCCACACTTGGGAAGTAAACTCCTAGGAATTGGCTGTGATTAAGGTTGTTTTGGTAGATGATAGTAATTGGTACCGAGTAACCAATGAAGAAGCGTTCACAGCTCGTCATGAGACCACAGATATCTGCTGTAGGTTCGAGTTATGTACTTAGCGACGATTATATTCTTGTTGTCACAACGTACTCCCGATGAAAAACGTCGGTTCTAAACTCCGACGTCCGTCAATCTACAAGTTCCCCTTAACCAATGAATAATGTGATAATTTCAATGGCGCTCTTTGTGCCGAACATTCTTAAAGCTGAGGTCGCGGTCCGCCGAACTTTAATTTCTTTTTTGGTTAAACAAAGTTTGGGGCCCGAGAAAAATCTTTTCATCTTCCAATTCGTTCCTACTCATTGGGCCTCACGGGCGACCGCCCCCGTCCAGATTGAACTTGAATGAGCCAAGACAAAAAAAAACTCAAGGACGTCTTTGCATATCAAACATGTTCCTCGTTACCCCCCTGCCCCCTGCCCCCATCGTTGTCAGTTTCTCCTTTGCACCGCCTGCGTACTTGTTGTAAGCCGAGTGAACGACAAAAAAAAGTGTTACTTTACACACGACCGCTGAATTACGAGGACGTAATTTTAAAGAATTTCCCACTTCGACGGATGAAAAGTTAAGGGATGAAAAAAGCGAAGCGTTCATTCGCCATCCTTAAGATGCCACCTGGAAAGAGGCTCGTTGGATTCTCAAGGCGCGAGTACCTTCTGCAAGTATTAGACAAGGTGTTGCTTAATATAAACCCAGGCATCTTGCACTCCATTCTGCAACCGGAGGAGAGAGGGTTTTTTTCTTGACGTTACACGAACTAGGTCGACATGAAAATCCCCCCTAATCTAGATCGTGACGTGAGTAGAAGCAACTCAATAAATTCCGGAACTTTAACAGTTACCACATTCTACGTAAAACGTGAAGTTGTGTTGAAATGAACTGAGTGACGAATAGATTGGATTATAAGGTAGAGCCATAAAAGTCGCCGAATGGTCATGCAGCTGAGGAAAGTTGTGTGATGTGTCGCACCAGATATTTGAGTATCGATACTTCGGAAGGATATTCGTATTCGAAAGGAGATACTTGGGGTTCCTAGTAGTGGGGCGTGTTAGCTCCATCTCGTAAAGAACAATTCAAAAAGGTAACCCATAGCACAATGCCAATAACCCTAAACGGGCTACTGTGCCGCGAGCCGACTCAGTCAAATATCACCTGGGCTTCTTTCATTACAACTCTCGTTAGAATAATGAGATACCGCATCCTATCGCTCGAATGTCTTAAATGTCCAGCGGATCTCGACTTCCTCGTAGCAAAAAATGTTTCTGTACCTCGCTCTATTCCTCCCATTTGGCATTGCGGCTTAAGAGATTAGGGGGTTCAGCGTCACGTTCTCAAATTAGTAAAATCCAAACTGTCCAAAACTGATACCTTCGGCTCATAACAGACTCTTCTCGGTATGTTCGCAATAATATCCTGCATGCTGACTTCGAAATGCCTTCAATTCTGTTAAAGAAAGCTACCAAAAAATTCACTCGTAGACCGTCTTGTGGTTATCACTGCAACCAACCTCCACAACATGTCATCGGAAGACTTCACCCGGAAACATCACCCTGTTCATTCAACAGCGAACACCATTAACACTGTCTGCCCATTCCTCACTAAGACGTTACCCCTATCACCACCGTCGCGTCACCAATTACTGCTGGTCTTGTAAAAATAAAGTTTACTTTAATAATAAAAAAATTAAAACAAATAGCCACCCTCTTGATAATTCCGCGTGGGTATGTTGAATACTGACCGCTGCTAAAATGAAATGTTACAATGGGGTAATAATCCGACGGTTGAATGTTGCTCATGTTGCACCTTGCAGGGGGGGGGGGGGTTTAAACGTACTAGTGTCGCACCCAAGATTGGTTTAGCAGCACGAACACGAACGAAATGTTAGCTTCTACGAAGACTGAAACATTTTTTAAAAGGTTCCTCCAAATCGACACCTCTATATATCTATATTGCCTAGATCCGTTGCTCATTTTGTCCGTAATTAATCGAACGAAAAATAATCATTTAAATCGGATGAGGAGTGCGGCTCGGACATCACTTAGAAGACACGTTGTCATATGCCTACATACCTTAATGCGTTTACTCTTGGATTCGGCTTTAGAATGGTCTGAAACCAATTCGTATTTTATCAAAGCCGTGATTAGTCCGTCTCCTCTTTGAATAAATTCTTCAAGAGCATCCCCTATACTGTCAACGCCTTGCCAATATGAGCTTCAGAGGGGGCCGTTGTAAAATGACAACTAAAGGGCGATTTGAAATAAGTCGAATATTGCTTTTACAGTCCATAACGTGATGATCCTTCTGTTAATTTAGTTGATCGATCGCATTAAGAAACACACGAAAGAAAATATAAAGTACTTACGAAGTAAACACGTGTGCCTTCTAAATTGAAGGAAGCCTTTGTTACATCTGCAAACACCAGCGCTGCACGAGCTGTTGGCAACTTTTTGCCAGCACTGCTCCCCGGTCTGACAGGGCATCCCCAATAACGTAGCTGCAATCAAGACAAAAACGCGTTAATTATAATTAATAATTCAACTAATAATAGTTTTCCTAGGTTAATAATGCTAATGAGTCTTCCTGGAGATGGATTAGAATGATCGAATTACGTGAGGTCTGCGATCGCAATTAAATTGCTCTTTTATTATTTATTTACACTGGAATACGAAGTTAATGCAAAGCAATTGGGTTAGATCCGCAAGTAGGCAAATACTAAAGTCAACGTACCCCTTAGGTGAGTCCGTCTCCTCTGTCTCGTGAGATAATGTCAGTTCTGACTTAACGGCCAGACGATGATGTCTTTACATCGAAAGCGCTCGCCCATAGTATCTCACCAGCCAGAGGAGACGGACTCGCCTAACAGGTACGTTGACTTTAGTTAATGCCAAACGTTAGTGCTTAATTGCAGTGAAGTTTTGAAGTTGACACATAAGGGCTGCTAACACAAAAATGTGAAAAAAAGCGAAGGTATACGAGCCAATAATTGGTTATCTATGATGGAGGTTGCTGTTCTTAGGCCCAGGGGGTTCTTGAGAACGAGCCACAAAAACTGTGCTCCCCCCCCCCTCGCCATACACCGGGCTTGATCAATCCCTTCCTTCCTAGCTCATTTTCCCATCTCTCTCGAATAATCTTTGGTCCCCTTCAGTTTTAATTCAGCATTGCAAGCCGCCAATGTACTTCCGCAGTCGTGAAATCCATTCAATCGTTCAGTGCCTATCCTGCAACCACCGCCAGAGTGAACGAATTCTCTGACCCTTCACCTCGACACCCAATTGCCCCTGAGTCTGCCCCAGTCCTTGCTCTGAATAACGTGCAAATTGTCTGTTCTCATCTTCTCTGAAAGTATAGTTCATTTCGCTACCAATTCCACTGTGATTTGATCCTGTATCTCTATCCCTATTCCCCCTCTCACCCTCTCTTGGGTTATTCTGAATCCCATTCTATCTCTTTACCTTTTGGTTTACTATTCATTCTGAATTATACACCTACGTTTTGGTTTATTATTCATTCTGAATAATAACCCTATGTTTTCAGTCACGAAAATTTTTTTACAACCCCCCCCCCCCTCAAAATTTGATACTTTACGTTTCAAGACATGGGGATTCCACATCTGCAATGTCCGTCCACCGTTCGCCATCCGCTGTCCCCCGTCCGGGCCGTTTTGTGCCTTTAACGTGGTCTAAAAAATCCGTTCTTTAGTACGAAAATCCCATTTGATATCTATTTGTGCCCGCCATCTCGGCAATCCGATCGGACGAAGCCCATGGTTGTTATGGACAAAAAATGGTTAAAAAAATTAACAAAACCCAGTATAATCGCAAATACGCCGTGTTTCGTATCGTTTTCAAGGTATTTTTACAGCCTGGGTCGAATGGAATGAATATCAGACGTGTACGATTGCGTATAGGGAAATTACAGTAATTATTAGAGTCAACTAATTGAAAGAACTACAGTGGAAATCAACGTTTCGTCGTTTGAACTCCCTCCCGTCTCATCAAAACCACCCGCCTGCTCGCCTCGCAACGCCCACTTGACCGTTCACCGCCCACTTGACCGTTCACCGAGAGTTCGATGGAAGTCCCCGTCCCAGATTCCCCGACTCTTTTTGCTCGATAGGGATATTTAGGGAATATTTAGTTTCCGTAGTTCCATTGTAGTCAGGTCATGTTTCGTATGGCTTACTAGTATTTTTCGATGCTGAATCGAATGAAATGGGTCTCAGAGCAGTAATACTAGGTCGAGCTGTTCATGAGAATAATAAACCATTGCGTAATAATTTGCAGGGTTTTTGGGTTTTTGGCCAGCAACCTTTTTCAAACCCCTCCTTCAAACTATAACACTTATAACGTTACAAGGCATGGGGATTTCAAAACTGCAATGTCCGTCCACCGTCCAGGCCATAATTTGCCTTTAAAGTGGTATAACAAATCTGTTCTTCCGCACAACATTCACAATAGTTATGCGCGATCAAACTGTTGCCACGGGGGTAGCAAACGATCGATAGGAATGTGCTAAGGCGTTGAATGTTGTCATAACAGTAGTTCGTGTACTGTTGAAATATCTAAGGTTCGAGTGATGTCGGTAGAGTCAGTCACGTGATCGCCAAAAGGAAAAGGAGACTCACCAACAAACCCCCTTTGCCCTGTGTTGAGCAAGGAACTTATCACGCATCCTTATCTACCTGCTTCGATCAAAGTTCGAGACATTCTCCCAATTCTCTCTTTTTTTGACTTTGCTGGCCACAGCTGTTCGCGTGTTTGTCAGCTGCTAGTTTCGACGTTGCGCAAATTTAACTCCCCAGCCCTTGTTTCTCTTCGTTCCCAGCCACTTCGTTTACAAGGTACACATTCTGACATTTGTATGGACTCCAAGTCAGTTCGAACCATTTTTTCAACAACTTCTTAGCAACCATTCATCCCATTCAACCGCCAAATAAACATTTCCGTGTTCTATTTTTCATAAAGTAAATTATTTATTGTTAACTGTCCCTATAATACGTACAGTCCACACATTTTCATAATTGTGGGGTTAAATATTCAGACTCTCCGGAGCAATAGTCTACACTTCCATACATAACATGTACAATGACAGAAAGTACTACGAAAATTAGATTTTCGAATTGTCCTAATTCGTAGAACAGCAGTTCGGCTATTCCGTTATGGCGCCCAACGTAATTTCCCCACTTTTATAAGATTAGTTCCGGTCATTTTTAATTTCGTTTCTTTTTGGGCTGTGCTTAAGCGTGTTAGTTTCGATCTGTGAAGTGACCCCACTCGCATTTTCGTTGTATTCGCTACCCTACACATTTTCATGTCATAATGTCCACGAGCGAATCTTCTTTTAGTTTGTAGGCTTGAATGCATGGGTGAAAGGGAGGAGCTTTCCGCGGTTGTACAATGGATTTATGACAAATCCAAAGAGCCGACTATAGAAAGTACTAAAAGGTTTCGAAGACAATTTGATCGATTAGTTGTTACTGAGGAGAAATACGACAATTTAAATTCTCGCATTCAAAGATATAATGCTTCCGTTTCCGACATGAAACTTCGCAACCTTATGTAAGCGCATTTGAGTTGATTGATAGTACTCGAAGTAACTTTAGATTTCATCAAGCAAGTCCCTATTGGTGTAAGATTTCCCTCTCAGTCAAGTGATCAAAATACCTCTTCAGCTTACCAACTTCCTCGAATACTTCCCTCCTTTTCAGGGATAAAGGTTAAAGTATGTGTAAAATTTATTTCTCTCTTTGAATACCTAGTTCATTCCGACCCTTTTCTATCACCTGTTAAGAAGTTCCATCATTTACGTAGATTGACTGACGACGCGCAGTGATTTATGATTTTAAATTGAATGCTGATAGCTACCCTCTAGCGTTGGAGGCGTTGAAGCTGAGGTACCAAAACAAAAGGAAATAAGCTACTCGTGTCCTTGTTACGGGGAAGATTAATATTGAAGCAATATCACACTATGAGAGTTGAGGAGTTAGTACGATATCAACCGAATGCAATTGGAACACAGTTTTATTTTCAATTACATTCGGGGAAGTTTTACCACCACAAAACGGGAACTGGGTGGGAGCGAGCGAGCGCGGATGACACGGCGACGAGGGAACTGGCTCGGTTACAACTGACGGCAGCGAAGTCTCGAGCGAATCAGCGCATTTGAGGTGCCCAGTCAGCATAAATGCCCCCGACGAGCCTCCTATAAATCGAAGGGTTTGGTTCGTCCCGATACATCCTCAATAAATTGTTAGAATTTCGACTTCCTCATTCAGAAATTCAGAAGTTTATTACTGTTCACCAGAATAACTGTAATTCACTCAGTTCGTTAAATTTGTCCAATCAATTAGATTTTATCAAAACGCAATCGTACACGGAAATTGTGGTCATGGATCGGTGAAACCTTTAAACACCAACATATCAAGGAAGCAGTATGTTACGTCTAGCCGGCTGGTTACATTGAGACGCAAAAATAAGGGTATGAGCAAAATCCTTAGTTGCAACTATAGTTATCATACTGATCGGTGTACTGCATTTTCCCCCTCGATTTCGATTAAATTGTTTATATAGACAGCTCCAAATTTGGCGATACCATAAAATTCTCATTTGTGGGAAAATGACGGTACCAGCGCAATAAATTACCAAACATTTCGACAAAAATCTTTGTTTAGAGCAGTTTTTGATTTATAAACTCCGCTCAGTTACTACGATCTTCAGGAAAATTGAGGTGGTAGTCCATTCTAGTACCTATGTAACGATATGTAAGAGCTACTCCCGAAATTCCGGAATTTCAACCTCCATCTCGTTTCACTTAATCCCATTTCTCACGGTTTTTACCCGATAATTCTGGAACAGGGTAATCGTGTTGCTTATAGTACAATTAAATCTTTGCGTAGTGATCGGTCAATAATGGTCGTGGCAGGAGTAGAAGCGCCACAATAAATTTGGGAACTATGAGCGCTACCACTTCCGGCCACTGTGAAGTTATGTTTGTTCAAATTAGAACTGAGTGAAACATGAATTGCATTAGAAGCCAAATTCATGAAAACCATTGAATTATTGAGAGCTAAGGAACGGTTAGTGGAGCGCCGCACTCGATGTTTTATTATTCCGACGTCACAATGAGCACGTTTCTAGAACTTTATAGACGAAACGCCAAGCTACATAGATTGTATATGAATAGTGAAGTATGTTATAGTTAATCTGAAAGGAGCTATGTTATAGTTAATCTCTAAACGCTACTGTTAACGACAGCTATAACGGTTGAGACGGCGTATCCAGAGACAACGAAAGTTTTTGAACAATAATGAAAAGAAAATGGATTCTGGGGCCGGTTGGGATCTTGAACTCGCTAGACCCGCGGAAAAGAGGGCGAATTCAGCAGGCGTTAAATGGAAGTCACGGTTAATCGTAATAAGAAAAGAAAACAATAACAAAAGTCCAGGAGCCGTTCGCACAAGTGGATTTGATGATATTACATCTGTTGAAGGCATTGCGTATTATATAATATTCGTGTATTGGTAGTGACTAATAATAATAACAACAAGAACGGAGCCAAACACGAAGTTTGAGAGAGTTAAATGATTTATTCGAGTAAGTATGCATTTTTATTAAGTCATTCCGTGGGTGCTCAGAACGGGTTGGTATGTTGAGTATGCCGACCAATAATTTTATAGTTTGCTTGTACATCGAATCTAAAGCAATAAAATACTTTCTCCTTGTTCCGATCGCACCGAAAGCTGAAATCGTAAACTTAATTTGAACCCTAGCACGCCGCTCACTTTCCCTATTCACTCCGTAAACGGTTCCGCTTTTGAAGTGCATTCCGCAATTCTCGAGCAGTTTTTGGAAAACGTTAGCGAAGTTGTTAACTGTGCGTTCGAAGTCGCCGCCATTCGTTCGCCAGCAGCCTCAATACTTAATTTTGACGCATTAGACGCTTGAAGTCCGCATTTCAGCACACATTCTCTCGACATCCTTTTCCTTTTTTATACTCTTTTTACGGTTAACCAAAGTTTCGACAAATGCCTCCAGCTGGAGCTCCCCTGGGCGTATTGAGCGGCATTAGTGAGAAGGAGACGATTGTACACGCATCTAGAAGATGCCCGAAGTCCGAGGGAGAGAGATAACGAGGGTTTGAGAACACCGAAGCGCGGACTGCAGCATATTTATTTGCTCTTATTTCAATAAGGTGGTAAAGCTACACCGGCGATGCTCTTCCACCGATTCAGCTGCACTGGCCACCATTTTAAATAACTAGTGAGCCACGCCACACAACTTTCCTCAGCCCCTCGAGCATTAGCAGCCAATGAACCTGTTATATGTTAGTTTATGTAAATTTAATAGAACTAAGTTGTATATAGGAAGGTGGAGTTCGCAAATAACCATTTGAGAGACAGGGGCTGACAAACATCAACTCAAATTTCATGTTTAGCCTATTATACTTTATCATAGTGATCAAAACACGAAATTGATTTTTTGTATAAACAGCTCCAAGTTACATAATTGTACCATAAAAACCTCCTTCATTCGAAAATGGCGTGGGCAGCTTAATAAATTATGAAGCATTTCGTAAAAAATTAATTTTTGCGCAGTTTTTTAAAATAAATTCCAACTCAAACGATGCTAGGTCTTACAAAAATTAGGGTAGTGGTTCAATAAACTACCCATACCAGCTTAATAACGTTCACGACAGAAATTCCGGAATTCCAACCACCGTCGTTTCACTAACTACCATTTATCATGGTTTTTACACGATAAATCCACAACGATTGAGACCATCTTTCTGGCAGCCTAATAAAAACTATATGCACAGATTGCTCGATAAGGATCGCGGCACAAGTAGGAGCAATTCAATAAATTCCTGAACCTTAATCGCTCCAGGCTTTGTAATAAACTGAATGAAATACGGATTGGATTAGCTACTAAAAAAATCAATGAATGCTCGTGAAGCTAAGGAAAGTTGTGTGGTGTGTCGTGCGTATAGTTCTGAAATATTAAGGAAACATCGAGATAACATAGTCAAACAAACACTAACCGTTGATTTAACTACCATGTTTTTGAGTTGCTTGTTGCACTGGTCATGACATAAATAGAAGTCGCTTTATAAATTTCGGCTTCTTGACGGCCATTGAATGAAAAACATGTGTTATTAGTTCCTATAGTGGGGCCGAGGGAAGTTGTCTAATGCGCCAGATATTTTATTCGGTGTTAACGTTCTACGGATGTTCTCAGCGCGAAGGGTGTAACGAGTTCTTGCTACTTCGAATCTCACCGCTAAAAGTGAGGAGAAAGCGAAAAGTTGACAGTTTCTGAATAATGAAAGACACCAAAAATGTTAGGAGAGGCAGCGAAAATCGAAGATGAGCTCTCAAGTGAAAGGGAAATTAAGGGGCTGCGTCCAGTTGGGTCGACACTTCGAGACTGCACCACCGTCCTTCTCTCTGAAGCGTCTCTAGGTTTTCACTTTCGTCCGATTCGGAGTCCTCTTGAATTTTCCTGCTGCACGACAAAAAGCGAAGCTCGAAGGAGCGGCCGATAGATTCAGAACTGAGCTTGGAAATAGTTCACCTGTTCTCACTTTCATGCTGTACGGTAAATACGTATTTCTGACTGACCCGATTCTGGCGTGCACTCCCACGTCCTTCTTTAAACTGAACAATTAACTCATTTTTGTATTTTCCCATTTATTTCCAGCACATTGTGTATTTGTGAGCTCTCGCACTGAAGAAACAATTGATTGAATTCAAAGCGTTTCCATAGAAACACTTTTGGAGAATAAGATTTAGTTATAGCCCTTTTTGAAAAAAGGTCGGAAAATCCACTTCTCTGATGTACGTCAAAGTCAAAGCAATATCAAGACAAAGATGATTTTTGTTTTAGCGTGAGGGCGTTGTGCTCTAGGAATGTGCTGAAAGAGCCAGACAATCAACATACAAAATGGAGAAAACAACCACAATTTTGGGTTACTGGCTTTTTCATCTCGACTATGCTCCAACATCGAACCTCGTGCAGCCTCCATACCGACATAGCTCCCTGCGACCTTTTACTTTCCGCTACCCGAAGGGAAGGAAAGTATAGTAATCGGCTCAAAAAAAAATTTGGGTTTTCTTCAGATCTTTACGTTTTGAGGCCTACTGAGTCTAAAAAACCTAATTTCGGCGCGTGGTCCGTGTGTGTCTGTAGTTCGATTTGCGGGAGAACGGCTGATCCGATTGAGCTGGTTCTTTTTTGTTTTGTTCGTTATTTTTTGTAGACACCAAAATAAGGTTATGGTCGATTTCGGCCGAAGGGAAGGGGGGTGGGGGGACAAAAATGTACTAAAAACTAGGGTTTTTCGCATTTTTCTCGAAAACGGCTCTAACGATTTTGATTAAACTTTCAAATTATCTTCTACTAATCAATGCCTAACTTTTCTTCTCTATACATATCTCCATGAAAACACGGTGAACGGAGATATAGGCCTATAAAGCAAAAATAGGTTTTTTACGCTTTTTGGCAAAACGGCTTCAGCGATTTTCACCAAACTCACAGGATGTTTTCAAATAGTTAATACCTACATATTGTTTTCGATTAATGTTGCTCTGACAGTCCATTGAACAGAGATAAAAATCAAAATGTGTCGAAAATAACGTTTTGTCGAACATTTCCGTAAATTCCAGGGTAGCTTCTTCACCAGATGTGATAAATTCTAATGAAGTGTCTTTTCGTCACACATACCCACATTTCGTTCTCTGTAATTATTTCTGTATACATTTGTTGAACGGAGATATAAGCCAAGTTAACTTAGAAAAGAAGATTTTTCGAATATTAATTTATTGGTTTTCCAATTTTCTCAAAAACGGCTCTAACGATTTCGATCAAGCTTACGGACTACTCTCAGCTAACTAGTCCCTACATTTTGTTCTTTATAAATGTTCCTGTAAAAATGCGTTGAACGAAGATATAGCGCTAAAGTTAACGTACCTGTTAGGTGAGTCCGTCTCCTCTGGCTTGTGAGTTACTGTGGGCAAGCGCTTTCGATGTAAAGACATCATCGTCTGGCCGTTTAGTCAGTACTGGAGTCAGTCAGTTGGTCGTGGTCTTTATATACAAAGAGAAAGGTGAAGGGAGTGATGGAGCGTTGGGGAAGGGGCGGGGAGAGGTCTTGTTGGTCAGTCTTGTTAGTAGTACCTTAGCCGGACTGGCTGTGTTAGGTATTAAAGAAATTGGGTTGTGTCCGCCAGTAGGCAAATACTAAAGTTAACGTACCTGTTAGGTGAGTCCGTCTCCTCTGGCTTGTGAGTTACTGTGGGCAAGCGCTTTCGATGTAAAGACATCATCGTCTGGCCGTTTAGTCAGTACTGGAGTCAGTCAGTTGGTCGTGGTCTTTATATACAAAGAGAAAGGTGAAGGGAGTGATGGAGCGTTGGGGAAGGGGCGGGGAGAGGTCTTGTTGGTCAGTCTTGTTAGTAGTACCTTAGCCGGACTGGCTGTGTTAGGTATTAAAGAAATTGGGTTGTGTCCGCCAGTAGGCATAAATTCTAATGAAGTGTCTTTTCGTCACACATACCCACATTTCGTTCTCTGTAATTATTTCTGTATACATTTGTTGAACGGAGATATAAGCCAAGTTAACTTAGAAAAGAAGATTTTTCGAATATTAATTTATTGGTTTTCCAATTTTCTCAAAAACGGCTCTAACGATTTCGATCAAGCTTACGGACTACTCTCAGCTAACTAGTCCCTACATTTTGTTCTTTATAAATGTTCCTGTAAAAATGCGTTGAACGAAGATATAGCGCCCGCCAATGTAGGTGGTGTTCGAAATTACGGGGGTGGCGGAAAGTTGTGTGTTGCTACGCACCAGATATTTACTTTTGGCCGTTTCCTCGATTGGAAATACCGCTTAAGGGTAGGTCAGACCCATCAATTCGACGATAAAGAGACAGCTGCGGCGGAGGCTACTTTGAAGGGCGATGAAGAATAAATCAAGCGCCGAGAAATCGGGGTAGGTCGGATATTTTTGGAACACGCCTCGTATTTTGGCTTAAATTCTACAATCGACGAATGGTTACGGAAACAGACGATGGGTACAAAATGTGAGTCACATTGCGCCTAGCTTGGCAACCGGAACCGTGGAAGGTTTCAAAATGTGAGAGAAAACATCTCTTTCGCTTGACTGGTCGACGTTTCAGTTTACCACGGAGATGTTCGTGGATGACGAAATGTGAATATTGGACAGTAGAAGATGCGCTCAATGAAAATTTAATATAACTAATAAATTTAACACGTCACACCTAACGGCGAATATAAACCCTACCCTCTTTTTTATAAAAATGAAAAGGAAAATTTATCAGAATATTCGTCGATTATTACACGTATTATATACACGATTTCGTTGAGCTAATTAATATGGTACGTGCGTGTAGGGCAAACCCTCCAAAGGTAGACAGGTGCGATTATGTTACAATTGAAGGATCAGACTGAAATATGTGGATGTGGTGCTGCAGTAAGGATCACTGCGCTGCTTCCGCTTTATCCGCCTTCGGCACCGTGGCTGGGGGAGATTCCGTGCAATCTATCATAACTTATTTATATTATAACTGCCTGTTGAGCAGTCATCACTGGGAAATGGGCGTTTTGGTGTCAGATCCTGGCAATAACCAAAACGGCAGGTGTTCATTTAAAGGGCACAGAACTCGACGGCTATTGTCAAAGTATCGTTAATCCTATCCTGTCTATAATAAATCTAGGGCTTCGGCTGTCGAGTAGGGTCAGTCGCTCGTTCAGTCAGGCCTTGAGTATTCAAATGGATGTAACACCACGTGGACGGGGCTCCTATTATTAAGCCGTCTCTTTTAAAGACGGAAATGGACCACGAGTGGTAGAGCACTTGAGTCTACGGGGTCTAGGATTCGGAGGTGTCGAGTCCTACCAGTCCAGTCCACTCTCAATCGAAATGCCATTATGTAGCGTTTCCCAGTTCTTCTCTCGAATTCTCTCTTCAGTGGGAAGCCTCATACTCTACTCCGCCTACGTAGCTATTACCCAGCTGCCTCTATTATATCTCCTCTGGTTCTGCTCTCCCTTTCTTTTTCCCTGTGTGTGACCTACCAACCCTCTTCTTTTCGTTTCAACGGCTTCGAGAGAGATCATCGTTTCAGCTACTAAAGTAGCTTTTCGTTTCGCTCGGTTCTTCCCTTTCTTCGGCTCGAGCGGAAGATTTGCAACGTCAAGCTTATCTCCTATCACTCACTGGCTTTTAAGAGTGAAACTCAAATTCCCGTCATTCGGCAAATGAGCGAAAGCTCTGAATGGGCTTCTGGTACGGCACAACAAATGCGTCTCATAAATGACATCACCGTGTCAACGTTCGAAATGTCGCTTGAAGATTTTGCGAGCGCACCAAGTTCCCGATACTGGTTTATTACCCTCAGAAGGAAACCGGGAGGCTAGCGGCCATACCGTACTTTCGACCAAAGCTTTCGTTTTCAGGTCTCTAGGAATTTAAATTCTTTCAGTTCAAGTTTCCATGGTTCCAGATCTTAATGTGAGGAAGAGGTTGTTTCGGTTGACAGTTTTGATTGTTCAGAACGCACTCTCGAAGGAGTTCGAAATTGAATGACGTCTCGAAAAAACAGGTTTTCAATTATACGAAAGTGGAACAAATCCGGAGATCCTCAATTGAACTACTCTCGGTTCTCCCTTCGTACGAGAACCAAACGTTGACGAAAGAAAGGGTTAAAAGTAGCTCGTTGTCCCCAGATAGTATAGCGTGAACTGGGCGAGTGACGAAAATTAAGAGAGTTACAGAAAGAACAAGAGGTGACTGATTGAACTTACTGGGATCGACTCACTGAGCGAGGAGGTATCAAGGCGATGGGTTAGGTTACCATTATCTTTGTCTTCAGCCAGGCTTGGGATATCGGAAAAAGGGATTGATGACTTGAAAAGTGTCAAAAACAATGTGTCAATGACGTTAACAATAAGTTTCAGAACCACTCAAGTCATATTTACTTCCCTCCCCTCAGATGAGCCATCCCTTGGTACCCTGTAGCAGGTATTTTTTTAGTGTGACGCCCCCAAAGCCTCTCTGCTAGTCCGTTACAAAACTCATTATATCTTTCAGGTGTGTACCTGCAACCTCTTCTGGCTGAAGGAGGCCTGCCGAGCACTCTTAAGGAGCGCTACAGCGTGTTGCAACTATAAAGTCGTCCCCTCGTTGCGGGATTCGCAGCTTTGTACCTCTGACATTCCAATATTGGCCAGGTGATACCTTAGTGAAGAGTACCCAGTGAGCAGGGCACGTAACATTGGCATACTCTCTCTCTCTCCACCCTGAGAATATCCAGTGATCCCTTCAGTGTAATGAATAACTTTGACTGCCTTTGGCCGGGCACCTTGTACCAGTTGGCAGCCCTGCGATTCTCCCCCCACTTGCTCATCTCTTTGCACGAGTGCCTCTTACCACCAGGACCAGTGCAGATCCACCCTTCGCCAGTTTGTCGACCTTGTCATTCCATTCGATTCCCTGGTGACCCAGTACCCAGCACAAAGTCAGGGCATTCTTCTCAGCCAGGGTCTTCACAAAGGATCTTCTTCTCTAGTCAGGCACTCCCAATTCATCCTTGGGGGGTGTGGTATAAAACGCCAGGACCTTGAGAGCAGCTTGACTTTTCAATTCATAAGATGTATGCTTTACAACTACTGAGTGCTTTAATTATAAGTTTTAAAAGTTTATTTCCATTTATGTCGCACAGTAATGAACTTGGAAACGGATTTTTTTTTTCAGCTGGTACGTAATTCTTCCCCTCACAATGAAAGTAAAGAAAACTCGTGTCATGCACATTGACTTTCAGAGTGCGCAGTCAAACAGTGATCGTCTCTAACGATTTTGTACTGCCTCCTTAAAATTATTCACGGGGTAAAACCCCCAACAAGTAGTTATAGTTGAGAATATGTAGGTACCTGCTACTCACATTGGAGGCACTGCGTGTTATTATATGTGGCGTAATATGGCAAGCAAGCGCACGTTCCGTAGTTGCACCTGCTGTTTTGTGTGACGCAGTCTTGATCCATTTGGCAGAAACTTCCCAGCCCTCCTCCAAAGTCCGCCAGCGCCTGCGGACAGAATTTCAATTAAATCAGGCTGAGACAGGTTTATGAGAAGCTAGGTGCTCAACTTAGCGAAGACAGATTCTAGAATTATTCTCACCAATATGTGTTATTTAAACTTCTTAGATTACTCGACGGTTAGGTACACGAATTAACGCTTATTCCATAACTAACTATAGACATTCTACGATTTTATACTTTCGCCAAGCGGTTTTTAGGCTGTTCTTCAGACATTCGATTTTGAGAAGCTTTCAGGTCTCTTCAAGCGATCCAAAGGAAGAACTGTATTTACAAAAAGTTACATTAAACAAATTAACCAGTTCAAGATTTTAAGAATTTTCAAAATCAAATTTTGACTTAACCTGATGCACGAACTTAGTCTCTTTGATTAAAATCACGACTAGCTTCACCTCATTATTGTCTCCCTTGCTACACACTGCTCTTACCAGGCACTCCCACCATATCTAGCTACTCAATTACCTTGCAATAACCCCACCACTAGGCCCACTGCTGTCTCATCCCCCGCCTACGTGGTACGTTTGATTCGCCATTCATTACTTTCTTTAATTTACCTTGGGGGTCTGTAGCTCCTCCACCGGCTTCCTCCCCTTGGGTGTCCCCCCCCCCCCCAGTGCTCGGTAACTTCTTTTGTTTTCTCTTTTTCTTTCCCCTGGGTTCCGTTCCTTTTTTCTCTTGTTTGATTTTTTCATTTTCATTTCATCGATTTCCCCATCACTGGTGGGCGGTGGGTGGTTTATTTCCCTTCCCTTAACCTGGGTGTAGGTACAGGGGATGAATTCTCCCATAAACAGTGGTACTACTAGCACGCACCTCCCCCGCTGTGACAAAGCCGGGGTGACTCCTGAAGCACCAAGGTCCCGGAGTCTCGCTCCCCCTGGGGTGCTAGCGTCCAGCGGGCGTCCTATCACCATAGCATCCACGGCTTCTCCGGAGTGTACCCATCCCCTGCCTACCCAAGGCAACCGCCAACAGGCTCCCCGCTCCCGCTATTATTTATTTATTTCTTTCTGAATTTTATTTATTTTATCATTTTCTTATTTTTCTAGTCTCCCCGGTGCGCTGCGGACTGAACTGCCGAGGAAGGTTTGACAAAATTTTTTTTTGCACCAAACATTTTTTGTCTGGAGTGTAATGGTTTTCGCGGCGGACTGCGCGAAGTGGCAACACTGTCCGCCACCCGTGCAGGCCGCCGCTGTTTATATTAGCATCGGAGCCGCATTTCAAGATCAGAACCCCTATCGGCTCGTCAGCGAATAATATCCCTGTTATAAGTCAGTGTTTAAATTCCCCTTTTGATTGTGTGAAGTAAGGTAGGCGATTAGAGCTTTGTGTTTCATTTTCCCCATTGTCCCTTTATTGTCATTTAATACAATCTGAGCATAGGTTATTTATTTCATTCTAAAAGGAGTTCGTTTCATTTCATTCATTTCGAGTTTTGCCGATTAAATTCAAGTGGGTCTTAATTGCTTTATAATTTCATTTCCCATTACCTTCTTGACAGTTATTATTTTATTTATTTGATCGAGTGAGTATTATTGAGCGTATTTGATTTGTTGTTTTCTTTTGGGCCCAGACACGACTTTCACGAGTGTTCTGTACGCGGGAATTGTGAGACTATTCCCCAAGTACGTCACAATGTGCCGCGTCAAAGGTCTGGGGTGGATGCTGAGTGAGTGCCCGTGCTCTCGCTTTCTGGCGAAACTGCTACCTCCATGACATGAATGTCATATCATCGAGGGAACAGGCCTGATTGTTTAAAAGGAAGTACAGCTGCTTGAGGCGGAGTCTGCATTTTTTAATGGTTGAAGTGACATGAGTTTACCACACTAGTTTTGTATCTACCCGTAGACCAAGATATCTTACTTCAAGGTTAATGTGGATTGGTTTGTCGTAATAATGGGGCGTGATAGATACCAGTTGTAGGTGAAGCCGACAAGCGTAGATTTATGAGGCTTCATCTGACTTCTCTAGTTTTGGCACCGTGTGGAAAGTTGAGAAGCCAAGTCTTGGAGTCCTCTGCAGACTTGATCAGTTGTCCCAGTTGCTAGATTAGCAATTATCGTCGCTAAATTGAGGTTGGGGTTTCCATGGAAGGTCGTGTACACCAGTAGGATATACCAGTGGCTCTAAGACACTTCCCTGAGGAACTCCTGCTCTTATTGGTCATTTTCTGGTTGTGAATTGGGAAACTTTTATGGTGGTAGGAACGGTCGCCCATATATGAATGAATGTGAGACACTAAAAAAAAGTAAAAGGCAAGAAAAGAGGAAACATCACGGTGGAAATGTGCAAAAGTTACGCTAATTCTTAAAGTTTCTAAACCATCTGCTCTTTTTGATATGTGGCCCAGTCAATGGCCTTCCTTTGGAGTCATTAATGAATCATCAAATTTCTGATTATATTCACATGAACAAATTCCTCTCATTCAATCTGGATTACGGCCAGGGTTTAGTTGTACGACACGTTTAACAAAAGTCACGGATGAAGTTCACTCTGGTTTTGACAAAAGACTTCTTGGTATTAGTGGACTTCACTTGTCTCATTCAACCATGATCTTCTACTGAAACGTAATCATTATGTTGGTTTTGATAATAGTTCCTTCACTCTAATGAAATTGTTTCTAACTAATCGATCTCAATTCGTCTAGCTTCATGGTTGGGAATCATCCATACCACCTCTATCATGTGCAGTACCTCAAGGGACTATCTAATGCTTATTCTCTTTGCTCTATTCATTAATGAACTTCCTTCTTCATTTATTTATTCAAAATGTTTCATGTTCGCTGAAGAAACAATGTAGTATTCAGTTTTCTTTGGATAATCTTCCTTATGCTATCAGTTTTGTTAAAGTCAGATATGATCAACGTGGTTGACTGGGCTACAAGGAGCTCATTGGTACTCAATCCGACCAAAAACTCAATTTATTTCTAATTAAGTGATTCATGGTTCGTACTCTTCGCCTTCTCTTCAAGTGTTGTCTCACATGAACTAATGGATGCCCAGTTAAACTGGACAAACCGTGTCTCCTAAGTAGTCAAGAAGGTTTATGGCTCGTTTTTCATCTTGAGAAGGCTCCGAAATTTCACTCCCCAACCTTAAACTCATTCTAAGTAAGTCTTAGGGCTTCCTCTTTTTTTTTTATTGTTGTGAAATTGTTTTACAAGCCTCCTCAGTACTACAAGGCGTCCCAACAAATGACGTTACGACCTCACTTCTCTATTATCCAATTCATTACTCAATTCTTCCATGAACGACTTTTTCAAAATTAGAATCCTATTATTCATTTTTGGATTGAATAATGAGAGTCCAGAGTAACATAAGAACATGTTTTCTTACTGGTGGTCAGGCTTAAATCGTTAATGTGGCTCCTCAACTGACAGTTTCTCTCTTTCCCCACATTGGACGCTCTTGCACATTGACTTCCACTTTCCGTGCCCTCATAGGAGAGCAATTTGTGCCTGACTCCATACAGTAATACGAATGTGAGTCAGGGAGAAAGTGTGTATGTAGGTCTTCGTCTGTGTTGTAGTGGCTGCTCTGTTTTTCGATAATGTACCTGAAACCACCCATACCTTTTTTTATTTATACCTTTTCACTTGTATTACTACTTTCTCTTTTTTCTTTCTTAATTTTTGTTCATCAAACGTTGTATGAGAGCGGAATTAATTTCGTTGCGTTACATATTAAGAGGACTTATTTGTAATACAGACTTGCCAATAAAGTTCAAGTTCAAGAGCAGGAGGCCATACCCGAACTTTTCTGTGCCAACGAAGAGATTTTTTCTTCCTTCTTTTCCAAGATCCGATCGACAACTGTGTGGAGTGGAAGGATGCATGTACTGTTTGTTCCCGATTGTAACGGGCTGCATTCCCCTTTTCGTAAGGAGCTTGATTTAAAATTTGTTTTGCCTGCTCGTGTTAAAATTGATTCGGGACGTTCTATAGTTGTGCATTGCGGATATGGTGAGCCTGAGGATGAGAACTAGAGCTTCCCCTCCACAGCCCGAGCTCTGCTCATTGAGGGAGGTATATTTAAGACTTGCTTGAGAATTTTAAAAATTATCTACAGGTGGTGTTGCCAGGATTGCCGGACTCAGTTCCAGAGATTTTCGAATTCAAGCGAAATCAAAGAGTTGACTCTCGAAATGTCAATTTGAACGTCAACCGCTTTGAGTTATTAGAATGAAACTTTATCGCTTGAGCTGAGGGAGAGGCCCATTTTTACGATCAAGTGCTTGGGAGAACGATTTCCGGACAAACGAACGGTCCTCAACGCCTGGACATTACCTCGTCTTCCCTATCGCCTCTTTCCCCCTCGTCCACCGGACGAAAGTGCCCCAGGGAACTGGAAGAGGAAAAACCTATTCATAGTTTCCGAACCATTTCTTCTGTTGGACAAAGGCCGCTCTGTTTCCGCGCCGAGAGCCGGTCATCTGGTCATGGTCGTGAGCAATGGAGCCACGGCATTCCGCAAATAACTGAATCTGGCTCTGGACAGCCCTCGCTGAGTTGACTGTGATCAGTTCCCAAGAGACGAGGTGATTACATTTCCTTTGGAAAACCAAATCGGATTGGTTCGGGCAACGGGTTTCTAGAATTGGTCTTCGCTAGTTTTCTACCGCCCACACAGTTCATACAAACTGAGTGAAAAACAGATTATTTCTGAGTGAAGGCGGATAATTGGCTCTATTTGTCCCTTTTTCATCTTCCACTGGTTATTAAAAGGCACTTCGTCCATTTTGTGGCGCTGGTGGTGAGTAAGTTGCCAGTATTGGGTCAGTAATACGTCTTTGAAGATCGTCAATTTATTGAGGTGAGTCAATGTTGTTCCTGTTCTTCTTTGGAGAGCATCTAACTTCGTTTGAGTCCTTGAACCATTCCAAATGAGTACGTCAAGACTGGGACGGCAAATGTGGTAATAGCTATTTCAACATTTGTTTGTGTCGTGCGGGATTTGTTTTTGTCCAGATATTTGTAGGTGTCTCGATCCTCGAGTGGTGCGCCGACATTTCCAATATTCCAGGATATTTCAAGCGGAAATCCTAGCAATAAAGATCTGCACAGAAGAGATCCTGACTAAAGGGCTCAAAGGCAAGCGGATCTACATATTTTCAAACAGCCAGGCCTTAGTGGCTATTGTAGCCTACACCTTCAGGTCCAGACTGGTATGGAAGTGTCTTCAAGCGCTCAAGCGACTCGGTGCCTATAATAGGCTCTCTCGTATCTGGATGCCGGCTCATAGGGGACATGAGGGCAACGAAAAGGCTGATTGCCTTGCGAAAAAAGGGTACGGAATGCCTACCCGTCGGGTCTGAACCCCACGGAGGAGTTACGAAAAGTGACCTGAGTCGTCAGGTGGTCCGATGGGAGACCTATGAATGCAGCGCCCATTGCCATTGCCCAGCCACGACTAAGACAGGCGAAATGGCTTGTTACGCCTTCTTCTCTAAGATCGAAGGCAATGGTGACACTCTCTAGACAGGATCTGAGAGTTCTGGTTAGCTTCCTCACCGGACACTGCCCACTTAGGTATCACCTCAACATAATGGCCATCTTAGGGGCGGTGGAGTGCAGATTGTGCGGTGAGGAGGACGAGACAGCAGAGCACATCCTGACTGCCCTGCCTTGGCAGCCAAACGCTTTGAATACTTTTTTCAGGGGCTCATCGAACCTTAAATGGTAGCGGAGTCTGTGGCGAAGGACATACTCGGCTTCCTAAGGGAGGCGGGCATGTACGACGCCTTCTACTAAGGAAGGTATAGTGCCACACTAGGCCCATGTGTGGCCGCAGTGACAAAGGGACCCGCATGTCCTCGTGGGGAGGGGGGGAGGGAATTCCAGGTTTACCTGCATAGAATCTCCCTGGAATATTTTAAGATGAATACTCGTGTTCTGCGGTTGTGACAGTGTCATCGATTTGAAGTTCGAAGGAATTGTATTGTTTGTGGATGTACTTTGTACGTGCGTAGTGTTTTGAGGAGTCAGGAGTGTGGCACACTGTCAAATGCTTTCTTGTAATTTATGAACGTTGTGTAGAGTTTTCTTCTGTGTGTCAAGGTGGAGTACAATAGAGTCTATGAAAGGCCCGTACAACTCTGTGTTCTCAGCAGCTTAGCACAAATAATAATAATACAACATGTCAAGCCCCGGTACCATAATCTTTGTGTTATTCTTGATCTGGTTATAAACGATTCCGGTTATTATGAAGATCGCAATCCTCTTTGTACTGCCGCACAACGTGAAACAGGATCCCAGGATTGTGATTTGTACCATGCGTCAAACACCTTATCCAACCAATGTTGCCATTGGTAATTCATAAAATCGTAGGTCTAACGGAACTTGCCGCATCATGCGTATTACGGATAATCGTTCTTATTTTGGTTATTCGTCGCACATTTCTTTTCCCCCCAAAAATCGTCTAGATTCTCATTAGCGGCCCAAAGACGTGGTGGTCTGTTGACAGTTAGAACGTCGGAAATCGGTAGAGTCTTTCTCTTTAATACCGCCACACTTTCCTTCCAAGTGACGCGAAGCGGAGGAAAGTAAACGCAAAATAAACGAAGACTCGGGGGCGAAGGAGATGTCGTTTTATAGCGTAAAATCCGCGTTCAATCGAAAAGGAAAAAAAAATTGTTGGAGAATAAGCAGACAAAAGGGAAATTAGGGCTTGACGGAGGCGAGATCTCCACTGATTTTCTTCAGCTCTGGAGCTATGACCAACAAACAAACAGTCTACACCGTTTAAGAAAAAGAAGAAAGAGAAACCACGTAAGACCGAAAACGAATTCCGAGTGTCTTTGAGAGTGAAAAGTCTTGTTTCTTGACAAACACCGTAGAATTATCCGAGGACGTAGGACTTAAGAAATTCACAATTTGCGCTATTTACGAGATGTTATTGTCACAAAAACGGTCCACTATAGAATGACAGAGAAAGAAGAAGAAGATTCCTGTACACACTACATTTAGCAGAGGATTAAATCGCCGAAAGTTCAGGCTGTTTTCACAAGATTTGGACGCAATCGTTTCTGATGTCCCTAATTTCACCGAAGCTCGTTGGCTCGAGGGTTTGCATTACGTGCACCTACTCAAGCTTTCACGTTAGAAAAAAGTAACCCAATTGATTATTACAAAGACTGTGCCATTTTGGTAGATATGAATAAACACTTGACCGATCTCTTTTCAACGACTCAATCGTCATCCTGGAACTGTGGTTGCGTTTTTCTGAACTACACGTGGCCGTCAGTAATGAGTCTCTTGAGTTCACCTTGCAGCTTGGCATTAAAGACTCACTTATCACGTGCGTTGCGTCTCAAATACTTGGCGATTGTTTTCACGCCAAACGAAGATTTGTTTTTTGGAATCATACGGAAGATAAACTTAATTTTTCGAGCGTAACAAATGACGGAGGATGACGCAGTACGAGAGAACGGTACAAGGACGAAGGAGCCAACGGTCCGTCATTGTGACACTCCAGATTGGATCCTTGGTCCTTTCAATAGCCGGAGTCACCTCGTCAGTATTTCCGTCCGCTTCGTTCCCTTGTCCCCCTACTCCCGATCGATTTGCTCCATTTGATGCGTCTCTGCGATATGAAATTGAAACGCGAATACGTTTAACGGTCCGGTCAGCGAGGGAGAAATGGCCTCTGCCCGGAGCCCATCTAATTAGCCGTGAGGATGGGGCTCTAGATCCGGCCGAGGTGTCTTTTATGGGCGGACCACAGTTTGAAATATTGAAACAGTTGGAACAAAACCGTCCTCCCCTGGACACTCCGAGGCATCGCCTCTTCAACTTCTCTCGTCTGATACTTCCTCGCCGCCTCTCCGAATCCCGAATGTCCCGACACGAAATCAGTATTTTCCTGTGAATTATTCTTCTTGGTGTTTTCGAGAGCACCTTTTCTACACATTTTTGCATTCCACTAACCAATTCCAGTGCGTGGTTTGTGCATGTCTGCCTTCAATTTGCGGGGAAGCGGCAGAACCGACTGAGCTCGTTCTTTAAGTTCGTTGCGATTTTTCGAAGGCGACAAAATAACGCCAACATGATGGGATGGGGAGAGGACGACCAAAATGTTGCAAAAACATCATTTTTTTCGAAAACGGCTCTAACGGTCTTGATTAAACGTCCAAAAAGGTTCTGCAAAAGGCAACAAAATTACTTTTCGTCGAAACCTTTTAGAATTTATTGTGCTGCTTTCGCTCTTTTTCACGAATAAACATCTGGCACGGCGCATCACACAATTATCCTTAGACCAACGTACATTCGGCGTGGCTTGAGCTACTCATCCCACTTATTATTCATTCAGTTCATAGCCAGCTCCATGCACTATTACTGCCGCTCCACCAATCGTTTACTCTATCCAACATGACTAGTGAAAGCTGCTGTACCACGTATTCCGTTGTACAGACCTCTTCTCTATTTGTTTTGCAGTGAAAACCCCCACCTGGCCAGAATTCACCATTCAGTTCGGGTCTCAGTATTATGGAAGGACACCCAATTATAGTTACTTTTTATAGAACCGGTTTCACTCATACCCTTAGTTTCTTTTAGTAATTGTTCGCGCAAAGTAATGGGCCCGCACTCTTCACCCCAAATAACGTTTATCAACTGTGTTGCGTGAGATGGGAGAAAATTTACTTATGATAGAAAAACGAAATATAATGCGAATGAAGAAAAAAACAAGACGCTTTCACGTGAGATAAAAATAAAAACACAATTTTCAAGCAATGAGCGATATATACGTAAAATGAAAGGGAAATCAAAATTTTTCTGTCTCGCGAAATGGATGGATTTGACGTTTCTGTTGGTAGCTGTAGAACCGTCGTCGTCGTGAAGTTGAGTTTGCCTATTGCTGCAAGATTCCTACTTGCCGGCTGTAAGATTCCTACTTGCCGCATTGCTTTGACACAAGAGTTCGGACCGTGCTCAATCGTAACTCAAAATCTGTCTCTGAGAATACGCGAAGGTTGGATACCGCATAGAGCGATATCGATCGTCACTGTGGCTATCACATCATTGCGACGCTGAGTGACACAAGTGACGGCCTTCTTGTCGAGAAAAGTCAAGAGGTGATAATGTGTGATGTGAGGCACAAAAGCATGCGAGGATGGAGATTAGTAACGAAAGAAAAAAGAAAAAAAAGGAACAACCCAAAACAGAGTCCTTCTAACTATTGTTACGTCCCTCTGGCATTAACAGTAATGCTCTGTGAAGTTCAAATTTTCAATACGCCTGAGACGAAAATGTGGTGCAAGGATAGCAGGGTTTATGTCTCAATCAGCATGAGTGAGTGCTCCGGCTTATACCTAATTTTTGTTCCACAACAGGGAAAAGACAGTGAACGGAGATGTAAGCTTATGAAACAGAAAGAGGGTTTAAAGAAATTGGGTTATATCCGCCAGTAGGCAAGTTACTAAAGTTAACGTACCTGTTAGGTGAGTCCGTCTCCTCTGGCTTGCCCACAGTAACTCACAAGCCAGAGGAGACGGACTCACCTAACAGGTACGTTAACTTTAGAAAGATGGTTTCTTCAGTTTTTTGGAAAAACAGCTTTGACAGCGCCTATCCCTCACCTTAGACACTCACACGGGGCCCCTCCCTTTAGACACTCACAGGAGATCCCTCACTCTGGACACTCACAGGGGACCCCCACACTCTGGACACTCACAGGGGATCCCTCCGTTTAGACACTCACAGGTGGTCTTCTACTCTACTTCTTGACTTTCACCACATGCACCTTCATGTATCGTGGTCTAGTAGTCTTTACATTCCCAGGAAACATCAGTATGGGATCCGAACACGGGACTGTTATAATTTTTGCCGCGGGACTGTTTTGAATCAGCATTCACAATCTCCTCGTAACACATATCGTTCTCTTGGGATAACGTTGAACGAAGATAACCAAATTCTGGCAAAAAATACGGGATTTCTCGGACCTGTTCAAATTTCCCGTGGCTAAAGTCAAATTGAATTAAATCCAGCTGATCGCTGTGACAGATCACTTACCCACAAGTATTTCCGTAATCTCGTTTTGAATGGATATATGCTATCAGCCAAACTACATTCCCCGAACGGTAAAAGTTTCTCGAAACCCGCTCTGACTATTTTGATTTTACTCCCTGGGGTTGTAAACGTAGCTGACCGTAAAATTTGCCAGATGCTGAGTAAAGTTGCGTGAGTGACGCTTCCCACTAGTCATTTCGTGGTTCGAGCTCGAGAGACATAATGTGCCCGATTCACCCCAGCTTCTCATTATATGGGGTAAAGCGGCAACTAAGTTCAAGGCGACAAGGAGAAGGCCCAATGAAGAGGGAAGCAGTCAGGGGAAGACTCAGGTTGAGGACAGTCGATTCGCTTCGCTTCGCTTCAGTCTGAGCACAAAATCCCTCCCCGACCTCTGAATACTATGACTAGCATTTTTTTCTCCTCTTTTCCTCATCTCCTTCCTGGAATAAATTCTTTCATGAAGAAGCTCGTGCGCATTTCGTCGACGAACGGTCGAAATTTTTGTAGCTCGGCGGAGATTCAACTCTTTCAATGTCCACGAGCCCACCAGGAAGATAACAAGAGCGGCAGTCTACCGTTGCTCAAACAGGGGAAATCGAACTGCTCTCGATCGAGGAATGAGGATATTGTGTATCTCATCTTCTGTACACACTCCACTCCGATATTCTCATTTCGGTTCAGAAACTGATGCCAATGACACCGAACATTGAACCTCCATTTCTCGTGTTATATTCGCTAATATTGAAATCTCCCGGCTAAATCTTGTTTATTTTAGTCACCAAATGTATTTACCAATTTTCATTATTTGTGTTCATTTGTGATGAATGACCGCACCAGGTCTTTCTGCAGTAGAGGGGGGAGGCAAACTTAAAATGTCGCAACTTGTCAGTCATCGAACTCTGTCGGTCTACAGCTTCCTGAAATATTTTTTTCTGGCTATTCAAAACAGACCAGTGTCTTCTCTAAGGTTAGTCAACTTCGAATCTTCGCCTTGGGGCACAATTTAGGGTGAACAATGTGACTGCTAACGAAGATAAGTACGATCAGGTAGTCAGTGCTACCGATGCCAGTGTTCTCGCGCAAGTTAGCGATTTGATTGTCAACCCACCTGAGATTGACAAATATGAATCCTTGAAAGATCGAATCATTCGCGGTTTTGGTGAATCCGAGAAGAAGCTGCTGTCGACATGTACGAATGTGTGCTTGGTACACCTGAAGGGATCACATCAGACAAGGGACGGCAGTGTGAGTGTTCTCTGTTTAAGGAGCTTGCTCAACTGCTTCGTACAACGGCTTACAACCCCAAGGTCAATGGCGTGGTAGAGCGGTTTCACCGCCATCTACAGAACGTTGGGTGGAAATTTTACTTCTGGTGCTGCTGGGCCATGAAACTGTAGTGAAGAAGGATCTAGTACAGCTGCTGAACTTAGTCTACGGGACGCCCAACGTTTTTGTATCAGAGAAGCCAGGGACGAATCTCCCCCTGAATTCTTGCAGAATTTACGCCACAATATGGAACAGCTCCGCCAACAGCTTGGTACAATACTCGCGCGATTTTCGTCCACCCTGAGCAAAAGATGTGTAAGCAGGTCTGCGTGCGTAATCAAGCAAAGATGAATACTCTCCAGTCAGAACTTGGATCTTTTCCAGTTGTCCCTTGGATTTCGTCAGGGAGCAAAACCCGGACACAAAGCAGTGGGATGTCTGTGGAGAAGTGATTGCAGTTGGCGCATACACGAAATACACAATGAAAGTTCCTAGAGGAGGAGCAAATGGGAGATGTGCTGGGTTGCTCTTAGGAAACCCGATGTTCACCTTGTTAACCATCTGGTAAAAGCTTTAGTTTTGTTTCATAGTTCGTAAGTCACAACACAACCCAGTAAATTGTGGAACGTTAAGCGCGACAATTTTCTAAACTGAACATGAAGTTCTACCAGGTTGACTCGAACTACTTGGGGCTGAGGAAGGTTGTGCGACGCGGTTTCGTGATGTTTTGCCATAGCAACGCGCAAAGGAATGTAAAATGGAGTTCATTCACTCGATTTTCGGTCGTTTCACCCCAAAATCGTGAACTGGGCTCTCGCGGAGGAATTTTAAAATGGGGAACTAAAAACGTCGCGAGTTATGAGGGCAAAAGACGAGTAGCGGTCCGCGGGACGCCGATACAAATAATACTCAGTTGTAAAGCTGGTCGTTATTATTCTTGACGCGGTTTTAGACGAGAATTGTGTTGAGACGAGGAGACGAGGGCTGCGAGGAACAATGCGGAAGGCGAATGGCCGCCGGTGGATTTTGTGGACGCGTCCAACATTTGTGAGGCGTTGGGCTCGAGGCAGCTCTCTCAGTTCAGTGCGTCAACTACGAAATTCTTCGTCGTCGAACAGCCTGCGTTTATTAAGATGGGAATAGTTGCCCGAAACAGGCGTGTGTTGAGAAATAAAGTTGTCAAGGCGCGCGAACATTGGAAGTAATATTGTGCTTTCCGCAATAACCACAGATTTACAGCCTGGAACAGGGCATTAGATCCCCGTACAATTGACCGGGTGTATCCAACAGCCCGTGTTATTTGCGACACCCAGACTCTAGAGATTCCCCACATGCTTTGTCTTGAGTGCCCCGCCACATTCAAGTGCTACATATCTGTTTCATACCATTAAAACCGTTCCAAGGCGCCCTAACGGGGATCATTTGACCGATAGACGGCCCAACCTGCTGGTTGTGTGAAGGTATTTTCAGTGGTATTTGTAGCATAAGCCAGAATATAACGGCAGCATAATGTTGCTAGCAAGAGAAGAGGCTGTTACGTTGTGTGGCCTCAAAGAGAGTGACAACGTGGGAAATCCCATGTATTCATTCTGTACCTAAGAGTTAACAAACTGATCTAATTGTTGCTCGCTTGGAAGTAGTGAATTGGTTTGAACGCTCTCTAAACAACCGCCGCTCAGTTTTGAAACTTGAAATTATTGAACTCATACGTGTCACGTCACTTTGACGAGGATTTCAATCTCACTTGGCACTTATCTAATGTCCTTTCATGTTCACGGAAAGCGTGAGACGCTCCCCATTTCACTCTCCACTTGTCCACTGTGCAACCAAAGGCCAAGTCAACTGTAACTGACCAGTGATCACTCGGAGTGCTTCAGTGGGTGCTGTCTTATAGGTCTGGGCGATTCTCAGGAGCAGCTCACACACTTACTCAGATACAGCCAGCATTTTCTTCGGCTTGATTGTAGGTTTGCTAGCTCAGACAAGAGGGCAGTAGCAGAGGTGTACAAGAGGATAGAATCACGGTAACACACACCCCAAGTGACCTTGCTAATTGATTGTTATGAGGCAACCCTGGCGAGGATTGCGAGGATAGTGCTATTGGGGGATTGGAGGTGTTAGCTGAAATGCCACCTCTCACCTATATTTATGCCTAAGTGCTTCTCAAGAAAGACTCTGTGGCCGTTTATCCTCAACCACCAGCACCGCTTTGAAGTACTTGATGGGTGTTTGCCTCAATTTCACGAACCGACTGCAGTGTCAGGTCGTCATATGGCTCACAGGTTTTCTTATGGCTCCTCAGAAGATCTTACAAGAAGTCGTTCCAAAGAGCTGGTTCGAGGGCCCACAGGGTCGTATTAAGTGTAAGTATACGTTTCGAATCCAAAGTTAAGGGAAAGCGATCGCCCTAAAGAGGCCTCAATTGCGAAAGCCATGATTGGCAGCACTGGAGAGTGAGGGGTATTTGGGGACGGATGGTATGTCTTTCGGCGAGGTGCAAACCTGAGCACTTGTTTAACAGGCTCACCACAAATGTTCAGTGAAGGCAGGTCATATTTGTGGCAGTAAGTGAAAGCGGTCATTGTCGATTTGCGTGGGTTCAACTTTATTTTTCGGGCCAGTCACTGAAGTCAGAAGCACATTCCTCGAGCTCAATACTCACGTGTATCACCTGAAAATTGAGCAGTGGTCACGTTTGGAGCCTGTGTGACATCCCCAGCGTATGTAAGATACAACATTGGTCCCAGAACGCGACCCTGAGGAACCCCTGCGTTTATTTTCCTCGATTTTGACATTGCATTACCAACTTTGACTGTGAAAGCCCGACAACTGAAATATGACAGTACGACGCTGTAATAAGTATCACGTAGGACTGCTTTAAGTTTGTACAATAGTCAAATGCCTTTTCGAAATTCGTTTCGTTTTATGTGCATTATGAATGTGATCAACACCACGGTGGAGTTGGTGTAAGCAGGAATGTGTGGTGTGAAAACCACATTGTGCTGGAGGTATGAGGGGCTAAATACGAATTTGACGTAGAGTGGAAGACTGCTTATGGATGTGTAGCTCTGCAAGTCTCTGGCTGGCTTACTGGGCTTAGTGATGAGGATAGCGTCAGCGTATTTCCATTTGGCTGTTACGAAACCCAGACGAAAGCAGTACTAAAGGTTTTGTTGGAAAATTGATAAGAAAAGACCTGTCCTGCGACCTTCTACCCCTTCATTCTTCGTATCATATTCTTAACTTGGGACGGCGTGAATTCCCAACAATTACTTCTGGAATTGCAACTATTACTTTCTGCAGTCCGTAAAATCGCGTATAGAAAGAATGAGTTTTCTTCGGCTCTTTTTTTTTTCATTTCTCATAACTTTCCATTTTTCAGCAATTGTTCGTAAAGCGATCTAACCTTTTTCACTGCACTTCGCAACATAGTTCGTAACGTAATCGTCAACGGTTTAATTCAACTTTCCCCCAGTTCTAAACAATTTTTCACTTTTTACTCGATTATTTTAATTGAATCGTTGTTATTCGACTCCACGCGAATTTTATCACGGTTTTCAAAAATGCCCCAACAACTTTCCAAAACTTTTCATTCAATTTCCCACGTTTCGAACATAATTTTCGGAGTTCACGCCTTCCTATTTCGTTTATTAACGCTTCTTACCCAACGCTCCAAAGATTACTTTTTACGGCTATTTTTCATTCGATAACAACTGATTTCAATCCTTTCGTCTGCTATGTTTATTCGTTTTTTCATCTGTGCACTAACTTTCCACCATCTTTTATACGTTCGTGTAGCATTTTCCTTCGTCAGTTTCCCACCATTTTTTAATTATTCAAAAATGTTTCACTCGGTTTTCTAGGAGTTGTAATTTGATTTACCTCGAAGGTTCTCGATTTTTTTGACTCAATTTTCAAACTAACTGAACAGGAGGAGGGGAGAGAAAGTAATAATTAACTGTTAACCGTTTTTTTACGAAAAGTTTTTTTTTGCATTTTTCTCGAAAAAGGTTATTACGATTTTAATTGAACTTACAAAGGTGTTTTGTTACTAACTAACACTATAGATCAGAAGTGCAAATTTTAGGTTACTTTTGTGTTTTTTAGAGCAGTCCATACTAACAATTTAATCAAAATCGCTTTAGCCGTATTTCTGCAAACAAATATTTGGTGTAATGATCACTATGGTCGCTATAGTTAGTTTTGAGACAATTTGACGTCCACGTTGGTCTGTTAGTTGAATATCAAATTTGCGCTCGATTCAGCCACCCTCTCTCTATCTTAATACTCGTGCGCGCTCATACACGCGCAGACCATTTTTCGAAATGACGTTTTTTGGAAGCGTGAGTCTTTAAAATGTAAATAACTGTAAGGCAAAGCGCTGAAGAAAACTAACAATTCAAGTAAATAAGAGGCCTTTCGTTCAACTTCTCGCAATAACGGCTTCGATGATTTGGATCAAATGCGCAGGATTTTAACTAGTCACTATAACTTTCCTCTTCTTTTTTAACTAGTATCTATATGTGATTCGTTATGAATGTTTCTCTGGCAGCCCGTAGAGGCATCTCACCACCATCTTCCGTACTGCAGTGACGGCAACAAACAGCACGACAGAACACTCTGCCTAAGAGGAAGGAAAGATTCCTCAGTACATGAGTTATGTGTTGTAGATCTACCGCTGTAACTTTCACGTAACGTCTTATCTACTTCCGTCCTCCGCAGTCTCGTCTCGTCAAGTCGAACAACGAACGGCTCTCAGGACGAATTAAATATTTAAGCTCGAAAAGTCACCACGGGAGAGTGGGCGTATCGATTTCACATCATCCACACTCGTGAATGGATGTGGGGGGGGGGGGGGGGGTAAAAGTAGCTTAGGGAAAATGATATGCACCGGCTAAAAGAGGGAATGTTAAGTCCTCGCTGGGAACAATAGCCGCACCCTCCGACGATTTGCCTCATCCACTGGCCCCTTTATTGCCATTTCGTGCCTGCTCCCGAAAAGAGGGAACGACGACGAAGAGGCGAAATGGAAAGACACCGTTTTGAAATCGACACGGCGGGCGTTTTGAGCGGTGAAGATCCTCCAGGAAAAGTCCTGTAATGCTCTTTGCAGCCTTTCAGGAACCCAGGAATTATCTGCTGGCCCAGTGAATACCGATCTACCTCCTCAATTTCCATTCCATCGAGACGAAGTGCATTTACCACATTCACTTTTCACGTTCTTTAGCTCCACAAAGAAGAAAGGAGTGCTATGAAATCGGATGAACTACAATTATAGCGTTTACTTCAGATTTTTATGATTCCAGCGCTTCTGAGTCCGGAAAAGACCATTTTATCAAACGGTACACAATCGATTTTATACAAAACCCGCATCAACTTAATCTTTACAGTTTAGATCAATGTAGGGCTCCAAAATGAGCGTACGAGCAAAATCTAGTTAAAACTAATCACAGTTACAGTGATCAAAACTTTTTCTCTCTCTCAAAAACAGCTCCAACGATGTCGATTAAATTTTATGTGTGGACAGCTCCAAATACGACAACAGTACCATAAAATTATGATTCGTGGTAAAATTACGAGAGCAACGCAATTAATTATCTAAAATTCCGGATCAATTTGGTTTCAGAGCAGTTTTTTCCTTATAAATCACGCTCATACGATACGAGCACATTCAGAAAAATTGGGGCGGTAGGCGAATGGACAACATGTGAGGTTAATAACGTGCATAGCTGATTAGCAGCAACCCCAGACATTCCAGAATTCAAACCATGAAAACTGTCATTTCTCGCAGTTATTACCAGGTGTTTCCAAAACAATAAACGCGATCCTACAAAAAAAATCGTGTTAACAGCCTCATGAATCACCGGTGCATCGAATGCTCAATAATGGTCGTGGCATAAGTAGGAGCAAGTTCATAAATTCCGGTAAGTTTCTGGGTATAACATTGAGCTACGTTCTACTAAGTTCACGTGAATGAAAAACTCTTCGTTGCTTGAGTGACAAAAATTACCGAATGAACGTGGGTGACGAGAAAAGTTCTGTGATGCGTTCGTACATGATATTTTCGTCTGCTTTAATACGATGAAGGTTTAACTGAGAGCGTGTGGTGCTAAAACAGGGTTACGTCAACTGGGTGGTTCAGTTGCGGCACCACTCCCTGATTGCTGCTTAGATTCCTAGTTCCTAGAGAGATAAAAATCGTTTAATAGACGTGAGGCTGAGGAAAGTTGTATGAACCATCGCGCCACATATTTTTATCGCTACCTGTTCATCTAACAACCCACTGAACTGAGAAATACGAGGTCTGTCTATTAAATAACCGATCTTATCCTGCTTCCAATGTGTTTCACTCACGCGACGAAAAGTTTGAGTCTGATTTTGTCACGTGGCACTTACCCGACTCTCAGTTCACTGAACAAACCAGCAAGTCGCTTAGTTTGACTGTCGCAGTCGTATAAATTAGTCTACGCACCAGTGACGCCCTGAAAAAATGTTGAGTGTTCAGAAGGTGAATCTCAAATTTCTTGTTAAACTTGGAAAATCTTTTAGCGAAGTTTATGCAATGCTGAAAGAAGTGTGCGGCAATGAATGCTCATCTTACGCGCATGTTTTTGAGTGGAAGCGTCAAAAACTGATCACAACGTTCAAAAGAATTCAGTGAAATCAAACGTACAGATTGTTGTCTAGGCATTCGAGCAATGGCCACAGGAATTGACAAGGAATGTGTCGCCAGATTTTACGTGGTTCTTTCAACGTGCAACACACAACTTTCCGCCACCGCCGTAAATTTTGCCGCACGTACCAGCTCCTGAGCTCCGTATCTTCGTTCAAAGAATTAACACGGTAACATTTACTGATAACAAAATGTTGTTACTATATAGTTGAAAGCAGTTCGTAAGTTTGAGCCCATAAAATCGTCACAGCCATTCTGAATAATAACCCTGTTTTCGGTCACGAACAATTTTTTACAACCCCCCCTCAAAATTTGATACTTTACGTTTCAAGACTTGGAGATTCCAAATTTGCAATGTCCGTCCGCCGTCCCCCGTCCGCCGTCCACCGTCCGGGCCGTTTTGTGACTTTAACATGGTCTAAAAAATTCGTTCTTTCGCCCGAAAATCCGATTTGGTATCTAGTTGTGCCCGCCATCTCGGCAATCCGATCAGACGAAGCCCGTGGTTGTAATGGGCAAAAAACGGTTAAAAAAATTAACAAAACGCAGTACAACGCGAGAGCTACAGCGTTTCGTCGTTTCATCGCCCGTCTCATTAAAAAAGCAATCGCGCTCGAGGCGAGCGAGCGCGCCTCCCGCCACTCAACTCCCCTTTCGCCTTTCGCTTCGAGCGCCCCCGTTCCGATTTCCCTGAGGTTTTGGTTTTAATACGATTCAATTTTTTTAGATTCTTTCGTTTCATTCTCATTTTGGTTTTTTTCATAGATTTTTGGTTAAATTTTGATATTAGTATTTAGCGTGCATGTTTTCATATTAAAATTTAGTTTTTTCTAGATACTTTCGTTTATTTTTGTTTATTTTAATATTACGATTCAGTTCTTTTCGACCTTTTTTTGGGTTTCATTATGATATTTTTCGATGCTGAATGATGGGTCTCGGAGCATTAATGCTAGGTCAAGCTGATTATCCGAATAATAAACCGTTGTGTAATAATTTGCAGGGTTTTTTGAGGTATCATGGCTACAATGTGAATTAGGTTACTAGAAGACACTTCATAAGAGTCATCAATCCAGGGAGGCAGTTACTCTGGAAATTACAAAAATATTCCGGAAAACATTATTTTCGACGCGTTTTCATTACCTCTGTTCGACGGGCTATCACAGGAACATTTATTGAAAACAATATTTAGGTATTAATTATTTGAAAACATTCTGTGAGTTTGATGAAAATCGTTGAAGCCGTTTTGCCAAAAAGCGTAAAAAACTGTTTTTTTTTTTTTTTTGTCATAGGCTTATATCTCCGTTCACCGTATTTTCATGGAGATATGTATAGAGAAGAAAAGTTTTGTACGAAATAGTAGAAGATAATTTGAAGGTTTCATCAAGCGGAAGACCAAATCATTGAAGCTTCACGAAAACAATGCCCCAGCCCATTGTGCTTTGTCCGTAGAGGCGTATTTCGCAAAATTAATCACTGTGTTGGACCATCCACCCTACTCACCCGACCATCCCCCCCCCTTGCGTCTTGTTTTTTATTTCCTACTGTTAAGTCCGGCACTGAAGGAGATTTGAAAGTGTAGAAGCAGTTAAGTCAAAAGTGGCGGAGACCAGTCAGGTTCCAGCATTCCTTCAATCAGTGGAAGATTCGTATGGAACGGTGTAGAGATTGTTCATTGAAGGTGAATAGAATTCCATTGCAGTTGGTGACGAATAAAAAAAGTTTAAAGCAGTTCGGTTATTTAACAGCCACACCTCGTGAACACAAACGCGTCTGAGAATTATTTTGCGAACAAAAACTAGAACTGGAATTATTTTTACGCGCACCGTCAGATTTTCAAGGGGGATGAATTGCTGTACTTTCAACGAGTGTGGGACTGAGAAAAGTGTAAAAACACGACTTATGCCAATTTTCTGAGCAAATCGCGAGCTGGAGAAGCGTCGGTCAATTAAGCCACCATCTCACACTTTTCTCGACTCCTCTTCCACAACTAGACCGGACACTTTCTAATAGTCGTTTATTTGCATCTTCCGCTTTAGACCTTCGAGACACTCGCGCTGGATAATCTCGTTGATTTACAACAGAGAGAAAGACAAAAAAAACCTCTCGACTAGTCAAAATAAAGAGAAAGCGCGGGCATTTTCATGCAGCGTTCTGCACTTTCCATTTTAAATGCCGCACTTCTGTTATCAAGGGCGAACCGAAAGGGAAACACTGCGAGCCCGCAGCGAGTCAAGTCGACTGTTAATTGAAGGGGAAAATGGGAAAGTGAGAAGGAGCAGAGGAGGACAAAAAAAGGGGAGGGGGCTGTTGATTCTGGAAAAGCGGACGACTTCGATACCGTCGAGTCTCTTGTGGTTTACTGGCCCTCCGTTTGCCTGGAGAACAATCGTAGCTCGACAAATGGCCTGAAAATGGAAGCTGAATCGAAGTGAAGTGAACTGTGAATTGATTAGCTCGAATAAACAAACTCTTTCGGCGCCGTTCCCTAGTCCTACGCAGTTATTGATGAATAAGCGATGTCTGCTGGGACTCGCGAAAACAAGCATTTGTTTTAAAAGGGTGTTAAGGGGGGGGGGGGATCGCTAGGGAAAGGAAAGCCAGTAAACACGACACGCCTTCGCCTAGAACGACACTTTTCCAACGAGTTTGCCTGTTTTCTAACATTGTACTGTTTTGAAGAACCTCCTGACGTCAGCTCTTTGACAACAGAGGCGCGTTTGACAACCAACGGATAGCAATCATCGATGAGCTAAGTCGGGGAATTCCTCGTAACCTATACTAGCTTGTCAGAAGTTGCCTGACAAATAGAACTGCTACGATACCAAGCCCACAGGGCTCAGTCTTCGGACCAGCAAAGCCTTTTCGAAGGTATTCTCACAAGCCTCATGGAGACTAACTGCGAGCCAAACGGATGAGTGGACGACGATACTATGTCACTTGGAGTGGCGCAGCCCTCATATACAGGGCCTTTACTTATGTGTGATTGGCTACTGTCCCGTTATATGGGGTAGCATACTCACAGTCAAAAAGGTGATAACTTGCAGAGACCTGGGCTCCTTGGGGGTGGATAGCGAAGACAGCATCGGCTGAAGCCCTCCAAATGATCACAGGCCCCAGTTATCAGTTGACTTGGCTATTCAGAGCTTGATGATAGAGGGAACTTTTGCAGCTTTGGGACAAACTCTGTACAGACCTCCCCGCTGAACAATATCTGTATCCGCCAGATGAATGGGCAGTAGATAAATGACATGCAGGATGGCGATCCTCGTCTAAGAGATGTGACATATGAGTTTGTTCAAACATCCGTGTTTGTTGGCTGAGTCGGACCACTGGACGAGCCAGTTCCTTTCTGGGCTCTACTATTTTTCTCTCAAAGACTCTCCATGACTTGCGCCTCTAATCACGAGGAAACATGGTACCCCGTGCTGTTTCACTGTAATTCCTATAACAGTGAGCGCCGGTTGTTGGAAGAGCTGCTATTAAGAAAGCTTATTTTGCGAAGAAACGGCTTCGGAAGCTCTGTTTGCGAAGAACGTTATAACAAAAATCCACAGTCGATCTCACCCTTTACTTTGCCACCCAAGTTACAAAATAAATGCGAAACCAGATTAAGAACTCCTCTCAGATGGTACGGGATTCCCCAGGGTCATGCCCCCAAGTGGTAATACATGAACAAAATCTCTCTACTGGGGGACTGGCTAGAAGTACGTGACAACCTGTTAGGGTCCGGTGAATGCTGAGCGAAATGCTACCGAAACCGCAGCCTCCATGACTTCCGACTGATACAACTCTCTCACGAGTGTGCAGCAACAGTCATTTTGATAAGGAAAGTTCTGTTTGCAGACGACCAAAAACACATTGTCGTGTACTGTAAATACTTTCTCCATGATAAATACATGGAAGAATTCGCTGGGCTGAAGTTAGCTATATATTCAAAACCCAAACGTTGGCAGTTTGCCCAGCCGTCCTAAATGGCGGCAGACGTTAGTACGAAACTAATTTGAAATCTACGGAAAAATATTTAGGTGGGACCTTTTTCAGCTTTTCGAAATTTGACCCTGTTCAACTTCTGGGCAAATGGTCAAAAGTTTAGGGCGTAGGTGGCCAATTTTGAACAGAGTTTCACTTAAGGGGGGGGGGATATATTCTAGTGCAATTCGAATACATAAGTTGAAGACATCGTGTTGTTGTTATCATGTCTGGGACATAGAAGTCTTAAAAGAGTTAATTTAGTTTAGACTTTTTTGGGAATTACAAAGAGTTAGACGAACATTAAAATAGCACATTATGGATTTCTATCCGATTTCATTACAATATTGTAGAACTCATTTGCGACTTAAGAAAATTAGTGGTTTACAATTTATTCGTTCATGGCATTTGTTTCACGCCGTAGGTCATTTATACGGCAGTAACTCTTCTAATTAAACTACTACTCTTAGATCAGCAGAATGCATCAACTGGTAATCGAAAATTTTAGAGGCTCTAGTGAGCACAGCACAGGATAAAACGCATTTTATTCGTTTTCCTTCTCTCAAATAAATAATATCTAGTGCGGCACACCACGACACATTCCTCAGCCCGACGTACATCGCTCTAGCTTCTTATTAAATCTTACTTGTCGTTCAGTTCAGTTGAACTAACATTAGGTTTTACGTAGACACTGGTGGAATTTATTGTGGGACTCGTACTTATGTCACTACTATTATTCAGCGAACAGCTGAGTTACGAGACTTTCGACGTGATTCTTTTTTAGAAGAATCGCATTTCTTATTTTTGAACTAAAGAATGTTTGAGGTTGATCCTATCTTATGAATGCCATTAAATACTCGTCGTATTACGTCGTACGGAAAACCCACTGTCGTATAAATTACTTACGGGGTGAAACAAAAGCCATGAACTAATAAATTGTAAACCACCTCAAGTCAAAACTAAATTAAGTCTTTAAAGACTTCTATGTCCCAGACATAATAACAACAAGAAGATGTCTTCAACTTACGTAGTAATTACACTAGACTCTATTCCCACTGTCAATCAAAACTTGAGTGAATCCGTATTCAAAATTGGCCACCTACGTCCAGAGATTTTGGCCGTACAGTAGGATTTTGACTAAAGTAGTAGAGTCTTCAGAAAAATCTATCTGGTACTCCAATTAAGTATCTATACGATGATCCTTAAATAACGCTCAGGTACTCCAAGTGATTCCAGAATTTCAACTGATTCACTATCAGCGAAGACTTACAAAAATGTTAAACTCCGGAAAACTTATTATTATTCTTTTCAAAACAATCGCGTTTACAGCCTCAACGATTCTCTGTGTACCAATTGCTCGATAACGGCCAGAGCGCAATAAACATCGGAACTGCAAGCGCTACAGCTTTCTGGCACCGTGAAGTGGTGTTTTAGTTCAAACTGAACTACAGTGAATTTATGTAGAGCTAAGGGAAGTTGTGAGAAGCGGCGCATCTGATATTTTGTTAAGCGGCTAGTTTCAAGTTAGTTGGGACAGCGGCACTGAGGTTTTATTTTGCGTCAGAAATGAAGTGGAAAAATTTTGAAAAAGTGAATACTAGTAGATTTTAAGAGGAGATAAAGTTTTGGCGGTTGAAAAAGAATTTGCAGGGAATTGTGTTTTGAAGAGGATATTATTCTGAACCATACACAACTCCACGAAGGCGGTAAAAGCGGCGCCAATTTGAACTGAAGACGATTCAAAAAGAAACTTTCGCCGGGTTCTCAAAATGCAAATTCCAAAAATTGATTGAAGTCAACGCGAAATGAGTTCGGAATTGTGAGAAAAACCATAAGTTGAGAGGGCAAAACGGTGTTTCTCAAAACGTAAAACTAAATGGACTATTGTAGAGCCCTAGAGAAAGTGAAGTCAACGCTCTACTGGAGATGAAAACTTCGATAATTACGAACCGGCAATTGAAAAGTCGTGGGAAGACGTTGAAAAAGATCGAGCCCAAAAGCTCACGTCGAAAGTGGACGACGCACTTGCAAGTTACGGGTCAAGTCGTCGGATTCACTTTACCTTTTTTTTTGAAATTAACAGTCGACAATTAGAGATTTCAAGTCGCGGGATTTTAAGGTCGCAAAAATAAAACGCTCAACACGCCGTCCACCGACGATAATTTCCGAACTTCCGAAGTTGTGAAACTTTCCCGAAACTAACAGTGCACGTTACAGTTCTGCACCACCGTACTTGAGAAAATAATGCGGGTCGCGGGAAATTCATTTCATTTTTCTAGAAAAATACTGACTACGTTGAACATTTCTTCTTCAGCGCTTTATATTCTACTATAAACTTACTCCTCTCAACACTTTACCAACTCACTGTGTTTTGACTGAAAGCTGTTCCAAGGGAATGCGACCTTTTCGCCCTCCCCTTCGAAATTTTGAATAAACAATGTTTAGATTTAACGTCGTTCACTAACTTTATTATACGAAAAAATATTTTTTTATTGGCGCTGCCGAAAAAGAGGCGGAAACGGAAGTAACGGAATTTATCACCGCCGAAGAGGAGAACTTGTGAAGCCCTATTCATCGTCTTCAATAAATTGAATAGAAAAACATGAGGTGCGACGGATCACACAACTTTCCTTTGCTCTACGTAAATTCACTGGCGTTCACGGCTTTTGCTACAAATTCAATTCATTTTTTACTCAGTTCACCTTTCTCACGTTTGGTAATTTATTGTGCTGCCCTCGTCTTCTTCCTACAAATGAGAATTTTACGGTGCTATCGTGTTATTGAAAGCTGTCGATACCAAAAATGTAATCAAAATCGTCACGTCAGTTTTTGAGAAAAAAAAATATTTAGCGTTTTGATCACTGCGATAACTATAGTTTGCGTCAGGTGGATTTCACGCATACACTTATTTTGGTGTCCCACGGTAACCTGTGGGCTAGATGTTTGAGCTGATTTGGTACAGCCGTTTCCTCTCAATCGCGTTAACAGACACACGCAGACCTTTTGCCCAATTAATAGGACTTGAAACGTAAAGATTTGAAGGGAACTCAAAATTTTTTTTTCAGCCGATTATATAACTTTCCTTTCTACTTTGTAGAGCCAAGGAAAGCAATATATTGAATATTGTTTGAATATTATCCTTTTTTCAATTTTCCATTCTATATTTCCTTCCAGGGTTGCATCCATGATGATAATAACAAAAACAACACTTACTACAATAACACCATCCAAAAACAAAAATAAATTAATAATAATGATCCAGATGCGTCTGTCGCCCCCCCCCCCGCCCTCCCCGCCACAAACCAAACTCACAGATCAATTCTCTGTGAAACCACGGATTAGCCTCTGAATCCCTGGACGTGTCCTGCCTTCGCGTTCTGACACGATCTGGCGCAGTTTTCAAGCAGAAAATACAAAAGACGGCGGACGGTTGGATCGTTGCGAGGTGCGCTAAACAGATAAGAACAACCTACGCCACGTTGTTTACAAATAACGCTTTTCTAGCGTAATATTCACCTTTGGGACGCTGCAACAACAAAATATCTGGTGCGTAGCATCAACCACTTTCCTCGGCCCGTCGTAAATCCAGCGAGTTTTATTCGTCAACTAAACTCATTTTGTTTTACTCAGTTTATATGAAACTGGAACAACTTAACGTTCCGCAATATCACCAGTTGAGCTTGAAGTTCTGAAATAATGCTTACGTCAAGGCATAGATTAAGTTGTGTTTACTGTTCAAAAAGTATTAGATTAATATAATTTTTACTGTGGCCTGTTAGACACATGTAGTCGATGAAACGACAGCAGGTTAAAATACGGAATTTTTATGTTTACTTAATTAAGCCCTACGGAGTAATAAGGAAAGTCGAGTAATCGACTGAAAATATCTGGTGAGGCGCATCACACAACTTTCCTCAGCCCCGCCAGCAGTCGGCGAATTAATCACACTAGTGACTAATAAAATCCATTTTTCCTTCAATTTATATGAACTTGGGGGAACGTAGCTCAACGTGCTACATGGAAGCGCTTTAAGTTCCGTAGTTGCTCCTACTTATCCCACGGCCATTATTGAGTAATCAGTGTATAAGTTATTCATGCGACTGTCCGCGTGATTTTGGTTTATTATTCATTCTGAATAATAACCCTATGTTTTCGGTCACGAAAAATTTTTTACAACCCCCCCTCAAAATTTGATACTTTACGTTTCAAGACATGGAGATTCCAAATTTGCAATGTCCGTCCGCCGTCCCCCGTCCCCCGTCCGCCGTCCGGGCCGTTTTGTGCCTTTAACGTGGTCTAAAAAATTCGTTCTTTCGCCCAAAAATCCGATTTGGTATCTAGTTGTGCCCGCCATCTCGGCAATCCGATCGGACGAAGCCCGTGGTTGTAATGGGCAAAAATCGGTTAAAAAAATTAACGAAACGCAGTACAACGCGGGAGCTACAAGCGTTTCGTCGTTTGAATTCCCTCCGCCCCGCCCGTCTCATTAAAAACCAACCGCTCTCGAGGCGAGCGAGTGCGGCCTCCCGCTCGCTTCCCTCCCAACGACCGGTCTCTCCCCATTCGCCTTACTCTTCCAATTTCCCCGACGTTTTCGTTTTAATACGATTCAATTTTTTTAGATTCTTTCGTTTCATTCTCATTATGTTTTTTCATAGATTTTTGGTTAAATTTTGATATTAGTATTTAGCGTGCATGTTTTCATATTAAAATTCAGTTTTTTCTAGATACTTTCGTGTTTTTTTTGTTTATTTTAATATTACGATTCAGTTCTTTTCGGCCTTTTTTTGGGTTTCATTATGATATTTTTCGATGCTGAATCGAACAGGATGGGTCTCGGAGCATTAATGCTAGGTCAAGCTGATTATCCGAATAATAAACCGTTGTGTAATAATTTGCAGCGTTTTTTTTTTGTTGGTGGGCGAAGGATTAGATACGCGAATGTATCGGCTTAGCCTCTAGTGGTCAAGACAACCTCACCTCCCCGAGGTGCCTGCTGGACAAATGGCGAGGCATGTAACTGACGAGCTCCTGTCAGCCAGGGAAACTGTGTCTGATTTGGGTACGCGGTCGGACTCTGAGGGGATTACCCGCCGACCCGCACAACAAAAATCCTGGTTTCCAATGGGACCGCCGTTCTGATCGTTTCCGGCCTGATTCATTTTCCCACGTGGAGGACAGGGGCCAGCATGATGCTCTAAATCCATATAGGAAAGCGGGCAGAACGCCTTTCGGCAATTCAGGCGTTGGTGCCTGCCACCCATTCAAGCACTTAGGCTGCTCATCTAAACAGCACTATGAGAGGTTTCTGCCGACGCTGTGAAGCTAAGGAGTCGTGGTCGTGATCGCAGTTTCGACCGAGAGTCCCCCAAGTTTAGTAGCGGTACTGACCGACCAACCAGATACCCTTTGCAACCGGCAATGCGCACCTCCCATACTGCCTATCAAATGTCACAATAAATTCTCGAACATTTCGACAGAATGTCTTCTCAAATGTGAAAGCAGTAGTGCAATAAACTGTTTTGTAGCATCATGTGCTAAGCTGATATTTATATCAATTGCGAAGTCTGTTTATTTTTGTGTGTAGTACATTAACGGCATTTTGGCCTTCCACCGCCTCTTCAGGTGTAAATTACAACAATTATAGGAATGACTACATTAATCATGGGATAATCAAATTCGAGGAATTAGCTGCGAGCGAAGGAGTAAAAGATGAGGAGGACAAAACATTAATGCGTTCATTGTCTCGGAGAAAATAAAATGAATCGTATAGACAGATAGGATCAGCCTGAATAACCGAGTGAGGCTCCAAGCACTTTATTCGTCTTGACGATGGTCGATGACAAGTCGGAAACTCGTTTCTTGGCCAATCTCCAAGCTCCCAGGAGACAAATCGTCGTCGCATTCACTTCCGAATACTAATATCTTGAGACCAATCGACTCCATTCGATCGACACTTACAGGAAATCGCCAAAAAACTAAGAAAACTTCTCTTCGATCAATTTTGTAAAACTCGAGGATCAAATTAACTTCTCGAGTCGCGTTTTTGTTTCTACCGAAGACCTTTTCTTTTGTCGAATGCCCTCTGGGTTTCTATCTCTCAGATTAGGTTAACCTCGCGTCAATTATCGAAACTTCTGTGAATCGCCCTGCGTAAACACTAACAACCTTTGTAGGGTGGAGTGACCGGAAGTATTTACGACCGCTCTACGAAACCCATCATTCATCTCATCAGCTCTTCTGGATTTACATACAATTTTAGGATCTCCAAATGTATTCCTTCGTTGGTCATAGTTGCAGACTGATCCTCATTTACCTTGATCCCGGGGGCCCAACCATTTTGCAAACACCCTCTTGCCAGTTGTAGAGTATACAGTACCAGTATTTGCCCACACCCGTCCTGAACTTTTGGCGCTCCACTTACGCCTATTTATTCTCGTACCGACCTCCCAAGGTATCATAAGTGTTGTAACGGTAGGCATACATCATGTGTGGGCCTCATTTGAAAGAACACGATAAGCCCCGTCCTAAACACCATATTTACGTAGGAGCCAACTGTTTTTTCCCCTTCGAACTCGAATTTCTCCATAAAATCGAGGAGAACTCGTAATGATGGGCATACCATCGGAAAGCCGATTCAATTTCCAAGTTTTCCTCAAATTTGACAGCTTCCAGTTTTCTTTGGAAATGCAGTTAACATTTTCGCAAAACTGTTTTTTTTTTCTTCGATTCTTAATGTTTGAACTGCGAGGGCGGTCCACGGTATTTAATTTTTTACTGTGAATGTATGTACATTGGGGAAATTAACCATTGAATCCGAAAATGTGATACCACATTTTAAACTGGAATAATGTAGGTATTTATGGCAAAAACCGTGGTATCCACAAAGAAAAACTTGGATATGTATCTCAGCAACGTATTGAGATAGGATGGTGCGGTTTTCGGCATATTACTCCATTTCTAGTTCTAGTTTCACCAAATATTTTTTTACGCAGTGTGAAACACCCTGTACATACTGAATCAGAATTTTCCTAACTGAATTGAGAACTTTGAAAACCCAAACCTAAATGCTTAATCGTGCAGCTAATAAACGCAACGTCCCTCATTATCAATTTTTCTCAAATATATTTAAAATTTCAATATTTCCTTTCGTTTTTTTTTATTGGAAAAATTCGATTTTTTTTCTCTTATTGATGTTTTGTAAAATTTTATTCCCAATTAGAAGTTTTGACTTGTTCTAACAAATCTGTATTTTCGTTTGAATAGTTCGCTCCTCATTTTATTTTTTTTTTTTTTCAGAAAAATTCACAAATTGATTTGGAAAGTTTTCAATTTGCTTCAGAAAATTATTTATTTGAATTGGAAACGCTACACCCACTTCGATCAAGTTCTAAGCTAATGTACTTCAGCTTAACCTCCCGTTAACCGAAGTATAAAGAGAGTAGTGGAAGCGTGTAGAAAAATGTTTACTTTTAATCGGGTCTGTTCATAACTTTATTTTTGCAGAAAATAACACAAAAAAGTGCGTTAAGCGACTCAACTTCCTCAAATATGACTACAGGCAGCCACACACATACAATCCACCGATATTAAGAATTTTTTATTCAGTCGGCCTCAAAATGTAAAAATTTGGCGAAAACTCCAATTTTCACTTTCCTTGGCGTAAAAAGAAAAGTGACGTAATCTGCTGAAACCCCGTTTTTTAGTTCTCTTCAGATCTTTACGTTTGAAGAGCTTCCGAATCCGACTTTGTACTCTGCAAATAGTACGCCAGTACCATAAAATTATCATTCGTGGGAAAACGCAAACCGATCAATGATTTCGATTTTAGCTCAGTTTTTTTCGTCATAAATTTTTTTCGTCAGAAAAATCGAGGTTGTAGCCCAATAAACTATCTATACTAAGAGAGTTGAATAACGCTCTTACGATAATTAGGAGCAACCTCAGAAATTGCAGAACTCTTCATCATTTCTCATAGTATTTACTTGATAATTTCAAAACGGGGGAAAAACGCCTTGACTGCCTCACAAATGCCCTGTTTACTGATTTCTCAATAATGTATGTGGCATGAGTGGTAGTGACTCAATAAATTCGGGAACTTTGAGCACTACCAAAAAAACTGTCAGTCAACCGCGATAGCCGTTTACGAGATTTCCTTTTTTGGTACATTTTAGTCTCCCTTCCTCCCTCTTTCAACCGATGGAAATCCCTTAAAACGTTATTTTTGTGCCTTCACTAAATCCGAACCAAAAACACTTTTTTTCTAAAATTTAAAGTTACGTTTTACCAAGTTCAAATGAAGTGAGTGAAAAATAGATTGGACGAATGAGTGAGAAGCTAAGGAGAGTTGCGTCATGCGCCTTGCCAGATTTTTGAAAAAATGATCGCGATACTTTTCTTGCTTTTTCGACTGCGGAAAGTAAAAACGTGCGAAACTTGGACTCGTGCGTAATTATAAAAGTTCCTGAGCCAAATGTTTAAAATTGTATGGATGTTGGGGCCGACTGCTGTAGTTTTATACGAAATTAATTGGTTAGAATCAATTAATGCGACTACAAATCTGGTAGGGTAGTACAATCAATCTCTTACGTACTGGCAGTGTAAAACTCTTTCGATGTATTCAGAATATTAAAATAATTGAGAGCTCTACAGTACGCCATTTCCCGTTATTAGTAAAGTAGTCAGTAAAAACTGACGAATTTCAATTATAGCGAATAATAGAAAATCAAAATAACCCCGAACTTTAAAAGGTACATTTTACCAAATGAGCTGTAAAATGTCTAAAATGAGTAAAATTAAAAAAAAAGTATTGGGCTGCACATTGACAACACAAATTAGGTTGATAGTTCGTCTTATCTATTATATAAAACATCAGGTGTTACGCATTACACAACTTTCCTTGGCCCCAGGTGCACTCAGCGGCTTTCTAGACTAGCAACTATTGAATCTGTTTTTCATTCGGTTTATACGTGCTACGTGTGAAAACTGGTAGCGCTTAAGGTTTTGCAGCTTATTGTACTGCTCCTACTTATGCCATAGCCATTATTAAGCGATCAGTGAAACGGGGATTTTTTTTTTCAAAGATCGTGAGGAATAGTCGAGTACGAACTTTCGGAAATGGTAGTAAGTAAAACGGTGATTGGAATTCTGGAATTTTTGGAGTACCTCCTATACACCTTACGCGCGTCATTAATCGCTCATTGTGTAAACACTTCATTAGACTACCACCGCAATCTTTCTGAAGATTCTAGTAAAATGTTAGAGGAGGTTATAAGAAAAATATTGCGCTAAAACTTTCGTCGTGTTATTCGGAATTTATTGTGCTGCTCTCGTCATTTTCCCACGGAAGATAATTTTATGGTATATTCGCGTCATTTGGCGCTGCACGTTCAAAAAATTTAATTTAGGTCGTTTATGAGAAAAAAATAGTTTTAAACGGGGATTTTACTCAATCTCTTATTTCGGCGTTCGATAATAACCTGCGGGCTATCTAGTTTGTGCTGATTTGGTTCAACCGTTTTCTGTTTTTGGTTCAGCGTTCACAATCACACACATTATTTTATCAAATACTGTTTTTCATACCCAGAAAGTAAAGATCAGTAGAGAACTTAAAATAATTTTTTTTTCTTCAGCCGATTACTCTTTGTAATACCTAGGAAAGTAAAAAAAGTGCATTGTTTCCGTGTATTCAATATGCGACAGTTAATTATTGGGAGCTCTTCAGCACAGAAGTGTGACCATAAAAACTCTCAGGCCATAAAACCGTCATGTTCTCGATTACTACAAGAATATCCGCAGCTTAAAAATATTTTAAATGTGTATATATGGAGACTTACGCGAGGTATGAAGAGGAAGAAAGCGACGAGAATGTGCTGCATGTCGTTGCTAAGGTGACGGCGCCGGGTGAACTGGATGGAGCGTCGTCCGATGTAAAACACGAGCCTGAGTTTCAGCCTCAGCTCCTGGAGCCCCCTCTCATCATTTCGTCTATTCCCTTCCACAACCTTCTCCGTCTCACTTGTCGCCGAATTGTTATTTCTAGGAGCTCATTACACATTCGCAGTTAACGACGATTTATGACGATAATAAAATAATCACGGGTTTTTTTTTCTTTCTTCCAACCAGTCTGTAACGAATTCGAGATTACAATACCGCGCTTTTGTGCACTTTTCAACGGAGAAGGAGCCAAGAGTAGCGTCTTGATTTCGAAATCTGCACAAGAACTACGTTGGCCTAATTTTAGAACCACAGCGGCCTGTTTGGAGGCAATTTGCCTCCATTCGGAAGAAATTTAATTAATTAAGGGATAAGTTGGTATATCTGAACAAAATATGGGTACTGGTTGCAAGAAGACGCTCTGTAAGATTGGTCAAATCCAGTGAAGCTGTTTACTCTGGGAACTATAACAATGTTCAAAACAACACCATTTTCGAAACATTTTGCTTATTATCTCTGTTCTATGGACTGTCGGAGCAGGATTTATTGAGAACAACATATAGGTATTAACTTTTTAAAAACATCCTGAGAGTTTGGTGAATATCATAGAGGCCGCTCAACCAAAAAGTGAAAAAACCAAGGAAAGTAAAAACCTGTTTTTGCTTCATAGGCCTATATCTTCGTGTACCGTATTTTCGTGGAGATATTTTTGGAGAAGAAAAGTTGGGTACTAGCGAGTAGAAGGTAATTTGATAGTTTAATCAAAATCGTTACAATCATGTTCGAGAAAAATGCGAAACCCCTTAGCTTTTGGTACCCTTTGGTCCCCCTCACCCCTTTCCATCAGTGGAAATCGCTCATAACCTTATTTTCGCGTCACCCATAAATCACAAACAAAATTAAAAATGAACCAATTCAATCGGTGCAGCTCACTGGACCAATTTCTGTATCAATATGATTGTACCTGAACCTTCATGAGAGTGTTGTCAGTCAGCTGTCACGGAGGTTGCATTTTTGCTATCATGCAAGAGCACAGGTACTCGTCCAGCATCCACTAAATCCAGACATGTGGAGGAATAGGAATAATCAGTCTATATCTGTTGGCCAGTCTCCTGGTGAAACGCTGTTGCCTGTGTATCACCGTGGCAGTATGACCCTGGGGAACCCCACACCATCTGGGAAGAGTTCTTAATCTGGTCTCCCGCCTGATCTAACGATTTACTTGAATGGCGAGTTTCAAACGGACAGATCAAGTGTGACCACGTTTCTTTTTCATTATCTCCTTCGCCATCTGGAGAAAACGGTTACAAGCGTGTTTAGTAGCAGTCAAAGATGGTTTGGCTGCTCTTCCAACAACCGTCGCTCACTGTTGCAAAACCGTTAGTGTACCATGACAGTGCATCCACCTCAGTCTGGAACAGCCCTCTCTCCCACCACTCCTGTGAGTAAACGCAGACGCTGAATGACAACTGAAAATTCTTAGCCTTAGCCCTTGTAGAAACATTATTGGTCTGCTACAGCCTTACTGCAAGTGCTCATGGCTCCTGTAATAGCAAGGCTAGCCTGTCGCTGCAGTTTCTGGAGCTTCCCCTGAACTGCCTAACGGCTTGTTGCCTTCCACCATACAGTGGAGGCGTGTGAGACGCAGGGTCTGATTATCCCCTTGTAGAGCCACTCCATCATTTTTGGAGCGACACCCCATGACTTACTACCCAACCTTCTGCATGCCCTCAGAGCTGTGGTTGCCTTATGCAGCGCATATCTCACATGTGAGTTGCTTATCGAGCATCAACCCGAGCTACTTTACCTCTGTGATCAACTGGAGTCTCACTCCTTGCATAGTGCGTGCAATATTTCCAGGTTCCTTCATTTGTTAAATGAGACTAAGGTGGTCTTGACTGGACTGATGTAGTCTTTCCTGGTCGCACCAGCGTTGGTTGATATTCACAGCTCCTTGCATCTGCTCTGACCTGTGTGTACGCAAATTTGCCTCTGACCACCACTGCACAATCATCGGCATAAACAATGAAATGTGGTTAGGCAAGCCATGATTTAACCCACATTATGAAGGCAGTGGACTAATGAGGTTACAGTAAAGTTACGTAATTAGACGTATGTTCAACATCGTGACATACTCCATCAAGTATCGTGTAAACGTATATCCCGTTGATACCCAGCCCTCAACAGATTTGGAACAACAATAATTTTTGATAAGCATTAGTGACCCTATTAACCTCGGCCGAAGCTGAAAATGGTACACATACTCCAACTGCAAGAACTGCAGGCAACATTTTAAATCGTCCAGGATGAATTAGGTTGATCAGGAAAAATCGAAAGCGGCACAAGAAAATGATAGGGATGAGCAAGAAAAAATAAAAACCGAAATCGTGCGGTTACAACTTCTACATACTCAAGTTCAAAAGAAAAGAATGATTATGTTTATTACATGTTATTTAATACACTAATATGTGAATGTATGTTCAACATTTCTTACCTTTCTGCTTTTAAATCCATACAGTTGAGCCCTTTGCAAGTGGTTTTTCTAACACGATGATATGAGGTCTTGAAATCTCTAACATTGCTCGACTGATGCATTTCACACAAACAATTTGTTTTCGACGAACTTAATACTTTTGTTCGCAGCAGAATTTAATTTCATTACTTCATACATCTTGAAGTCGTCAGAACGCTCGCATATCCACCTGGGATGTCAATTGAGATGACGCTAACTGTAATATATTAATCATCATCGTCGAAAAACAACTACATCATTGTTTATTATTTTTCAAAAATATACAAATTGTTCAAAATAGTAATGGTAATAATAGAAGAGAATAATCGACGGAGCATGGTAATGGAGAACAGATATGCTTACTGCCCTATTTTCTTGAGGTTAAAAGTTCATGGGGGTTAGAGCTTATCCGTAGCAGTTGAAACCCGTTTTTACGATCGGGTGGAGGGGTTAGGGCCAATTAAAGAGCGTTAACCGAGTCTGAACAGGATTTACACCCTTATATTCAGCGCTACTTGAACCCATTCCTCCACGAATAGCTCGACAAACAGGAATTGTGGAATGCACAGAAATCACTCTCACATTTAATAAAAAGAGAGAACAGAAGTTTTATTGTCAAAAAACAAAATGTACAGCAACATCAAAATAAGGCGTCTTCGAAAATAAATAAGACCCTAAACGATTTCAGTTTTTGTTTGTTTACTTCTCTCATTAAATCTAAACCACCACAATTTGCGAATCACAGACGAAAATTGCTCTTCACAACAAAACAATAAGAATAAATTAAATAACCAAATCAAAACAAGCGACAGAAATATTGTTCGTTATTAACACAAATAATAAAAAATCAACTGAAATAAATTTAAACGTCGTTAGTAGAAGGGAGTAAAAGAAGGTATCGGAGAACTGAGCTTTGTGATTTGTAGGAAACACCTACACGACATACTTCGATTATACTGAACACGAGTTCACAACCTGTCGATTTTTAATTGACGAGCGTTGATTTTTGTAAGGCACTAACAGACGGATGAGAAAAAAAATCGCCACATATGCAGACAATGGTTTTGCATTGCAGTTTACGTTCAAATAAACAAAATACGCCAAAAAAATAAAGCGCAGTGTATCCTCACGAACAGGTAGTTTGAACATTTAAGATTGATGTGCAGCACAGTGCTATTAGGTGGTAAGGTACCACAGCCTTAAGCCTTAAGGCGGCAGGGTCTCGAAAGATATTTCAAGAGCGCTATTACCCTTAAACGTGTTTTATTTTTTCGTTCTCATTTACTCGTTGAAGTTTTTTGTTTTGTTAATTCTTACAGTCTATCACAGGCACAATTGGAACATACAATGACAAAGGAATGGAACGAGGTTTAGCTCACCACTCCTGGAAACTACGGACGTCAAGAATTGAACACGGAGGTTGAAGGCAGCCAATGAACGAGAGGATTCGTGAGTCAGTATTCCCATTTTACTATGGGGCTCAAGATTGGCACTGTGTGTACAAGCTAAGTGGACCATATGGAATACATCACTGTTGTAAAGAAAGTAGTCTTATTATTCCCTTAACCCAAAAAATCACTCATTAAATTAACGCCCACAAGGGGCACAGCCATTATTTGAACCTGTGGTGACAAAGGAACGGGATGAGGTTCATCTCATCGTAATTTTAAACACCAAAAGTTGAGGACAGAAGTCGAATCAGCAGTATTGGAGTTGAAATTACGACCTAGCGCTACCCTCCATAAAGTTATCGCAACTTACAGTGCCACCTGCAGTACCAACATTACTCAAGATATAAGGATGTTGTTTGATGGAGGTCGGTCGGTTGGTAGGTCCTACTACTGCATCTTCAGAGTTAAGACTGGGTAATCGTCAAGCTGAAGTCATGCGGGTGCCAGAACTGGGAAAATTACCGTGTTGGAATGTTGGAAATCGTGAGAACCACGTCTTAAGACGTATGAGAGGGTGACAGGGTGTGGTGGGCCGGGAGACTGAAACGTACCTTTCTGTTTTGTACAGGACTATTTTGTTCCCAAAGAAACAACACAACTTTGACACGCCCTACCAATATCAGCATTACTTCTGATGACAAAGGCTACCAAGGTACTACAACACCGTTGGACGTAGAATGCAAGCACAGATCCTGGTTTGTACACAACCTCATTTCCATTACGTTCATAATAATAAAAACTAAAGATAACAATTTTTTTTCGTAAGAAAAGTTCAGCATTTCAGCGCCAACGAATAACGGGAGAAATTGACAAAACGTATAACAACACAGAACACGTAACAGCGAGTCGTTTTGTGATAAACAACTCTTTATAGAATGCACTTTAAATATAAAATGTACAACTTTGTAACAAAATAGTTGTCATAGCACCTTGAAAGGGGTACGGAGGAAGGGGATAGGAATCGAAGGAGGTAAATGGCTATCGTGTACTTCGTCTAAGCTTTTAGCTCCAGACGTCAGTCGAATATCTCTTTTGCCCTTCCATTTTTTTGATGTACGCCTGCGCATCTGCTTCGCTCATTTGTCCTTTGTCTTGAATGATTCCTAAAATGATGCTGTGAACGTCTTTGGCCATATTCCTAGCGTCTCTGTTGTAACAAAAAATAATGAAACAATACTTGAAACGTAACTCAATTTTGTCTGTCACGGCTTGCCAAAATAAATAAATGCAACTTAAGGAACACACGCACCACCACTTTACAACACGCACCACCTTGCTTGAGTCATAGGTGCTTTCCTACTCCAATAATCGCCTTTCAAAGTAATGAATCCGACACTCAGAGCCAAGTAGTAGGGAAGCCCTCGGCCATCCACAGTCATAGTTAAGAGGCTGGAGAGCAAAGGGGGAGCTAAGGATGGATTAGTCCTGGACCATGGTACGTCGAAAAAGAATTGAAGAGGAGTCGGGATGAGTAGTAACATCCAGCTCTCCTAGAGGCTGAGAAAAACCCTGGTGGCCTAGACACAATGGCTCTACCTACAAGTCATGCCACTGAGGCGATGCCAGGTAGAATCAGCCGGCATTGATAAAATTAATAAAATTTCAAAAACAAACACTTCAGGCTGGAGCACCAACCCTAATTATAATTTAATCCACTGCTAAAAGTGTGGTAACAGACAGTTAGCACCGACTTTGTTAGCGTTACTGGTTAGCTAACACGGCACTGTAAGGCACCTGTTTCTGCTGTATATTTTATTTACTAAATGGAACTCACTCAAAGCCGGTTTCATTTCCAACCACAACTGGAAGCAGCGCTATCAAAGTGTTTACATTATTATCATTTGCAATTCATTTTGTTTTGACTATTATTGTTATAGTTGTTGTAGCTACCTTCTTATTTTATTCTCGTTTGTGCGATTGTTCCCGTCCTCGTGTTTTTCGTGCACTCCGCAGTCAACTTTCCCCCCAATCCCGGTTCTAATCGATCAGTTCCTTACACAGCACTGTCATCACCGCGACATCGTTAAAGACTGGTTGGAACATTCGTTTGTTTTCAGCATTTTAAACCAGCTATTTGTTTGTGTTGAGCCTGGACCAGGGAAACTGTATATCGCAATACTTTTATTTTCCGTATTTATATCCCTCTATTCATTATGAACGTCCATTAACGCTTCTAACCCATCACGTATACACAAAGGGTGTAATATGCTGAACATACACGGGTGTTTAGTTTAACTCACACATCCACTAACTGGGTGCTCATCTGGATACGAGGCATATCCACAAAGTAAGTGTACTCGATTTTTTGAGGGATAAAAAAAATTTATTAAAACAAAAAAAAATACGTGCTTACGTAGTCGCCATTTCTCTCGATGCAGGTAGTTAGGCGGGGGATCAATTTTTTTATGCCTGCCTCGTAGAAATCTGCCGCCACCTCCTTCGTCCACTTGTCGACCTCCCTCTTCACCTCCTCGTCGGTTGAAAATTTTTTTCCACCCATGTGCGTCTTTAGAGAAGTGAAAAGATGATAGTCTGAAGGCGCCAGGTCGGGGGAATAAGGGGGGTGGTCTAAAACATCCCATCCAAAAGAGTCCAACAGTTCCTTCGTGAAGTTGGCCGTGTGAGGTCGGCATTGTCATGGAGCAAGCAAACGCCCTTCGTCAAAAGACCCCTCCTTCTTTTTTGAATGGCTCTTCTCAATTTTTTCAGGGTCTCACAATACCTTGCCGCGTTTATGGTCTCCCCCTGAGGCAAATAATCGATCAGTATGATGCCTTTGTGATCCCAAAACACTGATGCCATGATTTTTTTCCCAGAAATTGTGGTTTTGAACTTTTTGGCTGAGGGTGAAGTGGTGTGACGCCACTGTCCGGACTGTCTCTTGGTTTCTGGAGCATAGTGTGTAACCCAAGTCTCATCTCCAGTAACAATACACTTGAGGAAATCATCACCCTCCAGTTCATACCGTTCCAAAATCTCTTTAGAGGTCTGCACTCGATTCAACTTGTGTTGTTCAGTCAGTTGTTTTGGGACCCATCTTGCACACAGTTAATGAAATCCGAGGGTTTCTGTTATTGTTTCGTGCAGCAAAGATCTGGATATTTCAGGAAACTTCGTAGAAATTTCGTCCAGAGTCAATCTGCGATCGTCACGGACCGCATTCTCAATCTTTTCCACAAGTTTGTCAGTCACAATCGACGGTCCCCCACTCCTCAATTCGTCATGCACATTCGTACGACTGTTCTTAAACTCCCTACACCACTTGTACACACTCGTACGATTCATGTGTCCTTCACCATAAATTGCCTTTACCTCATTAAAAATTTCAATCAGGGATTTCTCCTTAACAACGAGGTACCGGATGACCGCACGGATTTCGCTCTTGGCGGCAGAGTCGATCGACATCTTTCACGAGAAATGCTCCTGAGACCACAGTTTTCAACGTACTGACCTCATTTTGGTCTTGTTTCGGAGGGGAGGAGTCACGCTACACGACAGTGTGCCCAACATAGCAAAAAAATTCCCTACGGCCTACGGGAGCTTCAGTACACTTACTTTGTGGATATGCCTCGTAGTTTAGAGATCTCGCTACTATATGCTACAGCACCAATAAAAATCTTTGCAACTCATCAATAATAACTTACTGCGAGTTATTTGTCTCCTAGTTCATACATGTGTTTGGCAAATATCAGGTGCAACGCATCACACCACTTTCCTTAGCCCTACATCAATTCACTGATGGTGCTTATTGATTGGACGTTCCCCACGTTTTTAACTCCCAGTATCCAAAGCGTGTTTTTATTTTATTACCACGCTTTGTTTCGATTATCTACTTTAACGTTTCAACAGCTTCTGTTTTATGGAATCACCATACCAGGAATAGCTAGCCGTCAAAAGTGACATTAGCTCTGGCACAATACGACTTGGGGCTCCAGTGACAATTCCAAAGGGGCAGTTAGTAATGAAATAACTTCTACAACTACCATTCATCTTATAAATACTCACCCGCAAATGTATATGTGACCATTTTGCTCGCCAATCACAATCCAGACTTCGTCGCGGTGTTGTTTAAGTAGATGAGTGACGTAACATTTTTCAGCTTGGTCTCGGGAAAATGCGGCGTGTACCTGAAAAGTGCAATCAGAAAATGTGACACATCCGAGAATAACGTCTGAGGACTGATGTAACACACCGTCCTTTGACACCGTCAATTCGATGAGTAGTTTGATTGGAAACATGTTCTATCTTCCTTGGATCCAAAATGTACCTCATCTTTATGTTAAACTTCGTTAATTCACGTACAAGCTGAGTCACGTGAATTATATTCTGTGCATGGAATGGTTTTGAAAATATAATGTAAATTGGTTCTTCAGTATGAGCTTGTTATTCTGTATAATGTGAGGATTGAGGAGGAAACTACTTGGCTAGTCGATGTGACCACCAATGCAGCAAGGGGGAGCGGTTGCCACAGTCACACGAGACAGCACATAGCCTGTTGGCTCCTGGACCAAAAAAGCTGAGCTTACCCCTAATCTGTGCATAAATATCGGCTGTTCTCCATGAGGGGTCAACAGTTTAACAACCTCTTCGTCGCGAAAGACAACCAGTCATATGTTCGAGGTCGAGGTCTTCTACATCACGTATAACAAAAACGCGCGAACCTTATGAAAATTTTGGGAGAAGATAAACAGCCTTGACATTGGCAGTATTGTTACAGAATGAAACAGGAGGGGGTTGCAGATGTGCTCATACACTCTGCAGGTGAGTGTGGGCAAATCAGGCATGGCAGGGTACCGCCTGACTCCCATTAGAGGCAACCTTGCGATCTTAGTCTAGTGGTTAAAGTCGATGGTTCATAAACCCGACAAAAGTCGGGCAATAGTGGATCAGAGTTCCTCGCGATCAATGTAATTTTTGCCCGAGTCAGCGGATCTCCAAACTCTAAATCCCCCCTTGTAACAGCAGTGTCGTCAAAGATATCCCCTGACAGACATATTGGTTCATCATGTAGCATTTCTCCAGATGAAATGTCAGTTTCTTTGATGAGGTAGGAACGCAGTCCCTAAAGGACTAATGGAAACTGCGGGACCCAATCTTCCTTCACTTGTGCCTTGAGAGCAGACATCAGGCAGAAGTACCATCTCTCAATTGCGCCATTGACAGCGGTTTGATAGTCAGTGGCACGTCGATTAACTTTTGCGCTGAGGAGACTGTGCATAAAAAACAAGCAGTGTCTACTTGGCCACGATGGGTTGTATGCATTCCAGACTTCTAAAATTAGGTTGAGACAATTTCTAATGCCAACAAAATAATTCGTGTTTCATGGTTGAATCAGTTTTCACATTTCAACATTTTACAGCCTGTTTTGTTTAATTTTCTTGAAGTGTTATTTCGTCTATATAGTTATTTTTGTAGTCATTACATCAGGATATTCAAGAGTTGTATTGTTTTTCATTCTTCTCAAGATAAACATATAGGGCATCACTCACATCCCACTGATAAATCATTCATTCCCACCAGAGTTCACGGTTCTTGAACAATGAGAGCCTTCCCACTAGGAAGACTGGAACAGAATGGAAATTTAGTTCAGTCCCAACTTGTACATTATAGAGTTAGTTGTGTACGTTCTGAGGCTGCTTCCGTGATAATTCTTGAAAATGAGCTTATTAGGGGGACTATTATATTGTACTATTTCGTAATTTTAATTCATTGATGAAATTCTACGTTTTTCTAGTAACAATCGTTTGCGCGACAAGCCCTGTGAAGCTTCGTTTGCTGTCTTTTGAATTTTTGTTTTGCAATTACGCATTTTCCTGCCAAGGTCAAAATTGTTTCTTTAGTTTCCTATTTTCACACAATTTAGTGAGTGGGTCGCACTTTTTTATAGGATTGAGAGTAAAAACAATTTTGTAGGACATCAGTCGCACTCACCTTCAGAGATCCTTGTTTGACATAATCTTCCAGCTCTTCTTGATACAGGTAATCTTCAGCCTTCTTTCTGCAACCGAAGTAGAGAATTGTTTCTCCCACTGGTTTCCCTGTAAAATAAATCATTCAGCATATCATAAATGAGAGTAAATAATGAGTGAATGCAGTAATCAACGTTCTTGTGGTGATTTCAACATTTACTTAAGTTTATTTCATAAATTGGAGTGCTTCCTGATCATCTCCCAACACAGCGGAAAGTTTGAACAACCTTCGCTAATTTAGGGACTGAAGAGATTCAGAGCCGTATGCAAGGTTTGAGCATCGACTTGCCGTAGTATAGAAATACCCGCACATTTGAAGCGAACCGTATTTCGTGGTTTCGACTCACCTTCTTTTTTAGCAAAATGACGATCTTGAATGAACCCTCGGAAAGGTGCAAGACCAGTGCCAGGGCCGATCATGATGATCGGAGTTTGCAACCGTGTTGGAAGTCTGAAATGAAAATTGATAAATTTGAAACTGAACAACTACAATTCACAACTTTATGTCGAGCATTATCGTCAAATATTGGTGTTTCAATGACCGAAAAAAACAAAACGCTTACTTGAACTGAGATTTCCTAACGAAAATTGGGGCGAGCGGAGGGTTTTGAGGGTCGGAGGGTATCTTTTCACCAAGCCACGACGTGCAGACGCCTTTGTTTCTTCGTCCTGTCGGCGTGTTGTATTCGACTTTAACGGCAGTTATGTGTATCGTGGAAGGAGATACCTGAAATTTGAAAGGGTGTTTAATAGCAAGCAAGTCGCACGTAATAAAGAAGTTCGGTTGTCAGCCTCGACCCTCAACCTCACATGGTTGCCTTCAATGGCCAAATGCCCTGAAACAGCAGCGACTATGAAATGGGATGCAATGATTTCCGAGCTGATGGGCTTTTGGTAGGCTTATGAACCTTAAATGAATTTTACGATTCGTGATTCACGATGTGAGCACGAAATCAAAAATAATTGCTCAATATGGAAAAATGGAAAGAAATTATTACACAATCGATCAACTCAGTTAGGAAGCAACTCTCACTTTGGTGGAAGTTTTGTGATTGAGAGAATAACTCAATTTGCACCTCTGCGTCAATAAGTAACAATTGTACAGATCAGAGATAAAGCAAGTGCCTTCTCATCAATCGAACCAGTTTGTATGAAGACACTAGATCGTGCTGTCGCCTCAGAGATGTAACTATGCTTACACTCACCAGATGGGAACTAAGAGATCTGGGTGCTGCCTACTAAGACATCACCTCAACAAGATGGGCAAATTAGAGGCAGTTGAATGCAGATTGTAAGGTGAGAGCTAAATGACAGAGCACATTCTACGTGAGCACCCTGTCCTAGCAGTCAGGTGCTTCAAGAGTTTTTCTCAGGGGTTCATTGAACCCCCAAACTATAACGATGTCTGCAGTGAAAGCATACACTGCTTCTTAAAAAGGGGCTGTTTTACCTACGACGTATTTTATTAAGTAACGGACATTGTCACAATAGGCTCCACGTGTGGCCACAGTGACAAAGGGACTAAATCCTGTGTGCGCTCAGTTCAAAAAATCTTCAACAACCTTGACAGACTGGTCCCCTTACAGTTACAGTGCATGACTAGGTCTCCCACATAAGTAAAATAGTAATAACTACTACTAACCTTGGGTGACGACGAAATGGAATAATAACGACACTGGAGTCGGGGGCAAAGTTCACAAAGATGATCTAGAGCTGGTTTGACGGATGGAAGATCTTCAAGAATGTGAATAATGTTCCTGTTGTCTTGGACGATCCATTGATTGTACAGAGCTTTGCCTTCCATCGAAGTACTAGACATCAACTTCAGCATTTCCGCTTCCTTTGGTAAACAAATTGAACCCATTATTTGAAAGGTGACTATAATAGAACACAGTGTACATAGATAATGAGGAAAGTCCATCCAAACTCCAAACTTATCACCATGTATCCAAACTAGAGCGAAATTCCAACAACTACTTTGCTACCTAACAGTCAACCATTGCTGATTCCCTGCCTTTTTCACTTTCAGAAACTATGATCCCAAACTTTCCACACCTTGAAAATTGCGTTCGACTTTATGGTAGATGGTTAGAGCCTACTACCTATTCAGAATTTCATCAGCCCACCACTATAACATTGCCCCGTAGTGAATATGGGGGCAGCCATAACTTAATAGAGACAATTCAAGGTGCACATAGGTCGCCCAATCATTGACACGTGCCCCATTAGAGAGCATGCACCACTGATTGTTTAAATTCCTTATTTTTTAATTCAATTAATAAAACCCTATCCTCATTGGGAACAAGCCGACCTGAACAATTGCGTATGTATAGGGGGAACTAAAACAAATCTGTTATCTATTATGTGCAACAGAAATGGAAATAAAGAGGCACAGCAAAAGGTGTATCATCTCAATGTTCGGGCTGAGATATTACGCGTGGATAAGGCTTTGATAATTTGAAACTATTGGTTGATATCTGCCAGTTACAACTCAACCCTTCTAACTTCCAATTGAATCACTCTACTCACGACTAAATTGTCTATTCATCTCTTGTCAATTTTCAGTTGCATATTCTTCCTCCCTCAGTTCTGAAATAGTGGTTGACTGCATTTTGCCCTCGCTCCTCATGCACATTTTTGACGGAGTTTCTCTCATTGTCTTCACTTTTTTTTTTTCTGTGTTTCGACCAGCCATCGACAAATTAATGCGTCTTTCATTCATCACGGGAATGCTCACGGAGTGTAGTGGATTTGGTATATGACTGTCAGTTTCATCTCAGAAAAGTGTGCTTCTCCTGGTGCATGGATTGAGCTCGAAAGGCAAGATCGCAAGATGGGTTTGAAGGGAGATGTGGAATGGATGGCCACGATTCCAAAGAATCGTGGTTTGGGTTTGGCCACATTCATTTTATGAAAAAATACAATATTCATGTTGTGAAAAACAAAAAACCTGAATTTTCCTGCCTAAAAGTAAATTAAATTGTTTTTAAAACTTCACCACAGATGAATTAATTTTTATACTATTTATAGAAGATTGATTAACCATCGACATTGATTTGGCTTTGTAATTCGAATTCGTGGAAATAGACTACCTCCACAATAATTCCGTTTTGGTTTATTATTCATTCTGAATAATAACCCTATGTTTTCGGTCACGAAAAATTTTTTACAACCCCCCCTCAAAATTTAATACTTTACGTTTCAAGACATGGAGATTCCAAATTTGCAATGTCCGTCCGCCGTCCCCCGTCCGGGCTGTTTTGTGCCTTTAACCTGTACTAAAAAAATTCGTTCTTTCGCCCAAAAATCCGATTTGGTATCTAGTTGTGCCTGCCATCTCGGCAACCCGATCGGACGAAGCCCGTGGTTGTAATGGGCAAAAAACGGTTAAAAAAATTAACGAAACGCAGTACAACGTGGGAGCTACAGCGTTTCGTCGTTTGAACTTCCTCCCTCCCGCCCGTCTCATTAAAAAAGCAACTGCGCCCGAGGCTCCCTTGCCTCCCAACGACGCCACCCAACTCCCCTTTCACCTTTCGCTTCGAGTGACCCCGTTCCAATTTCCCCGACGTTTTGGTTTTAATACGATTCAATTTTTTTAGATTCTTTCGTTTCATTCTCATTTTGGTTTTTTTCATAGATTTTTGGTTAAATTTTGATATTAGTATTTAGCGTGCATGTTTTCATATTAAAATTCAGTTTTTTCTAGATACTTTCGTTTTTTTGTTTATTTTAGTATTACGATTCAGTTCTTTTCGACCTTTTTTTGGGATTCATTATGATATTTTTCGATGCTGAATCGAACAGGATGGGTCTCGGAGCATTAATGCTGGGTCAAGCTGATTATCCGAATAATAAACCGTTGTGTAATAATTTGCAGGGTTTTTTGTTTCTTAACCACCCAGCTCCTAGATTGGTTGTATCACACCACCACACTGATTGAGCAGCTCTGTAACCTCGAACACTATGAAACAGCTGTGAAACTTCCTGCAACACTGAAGTTCTCGTAGTCATGAGTAGGTTTGTCCATTTATTTCCAACCCAAGGCCTTGAGTTAAACTCATGACAAGTCAAAGCACTGCTGACTCTTACATTAAGACTCTATGTCATTCCTCAAGCTGTTGCAAAAATTATAAATACAAGAAAATACTTAGTACCTCCAACTTACTTTTGGATCGCTAGCGTATCCTGCTAATTCCTTCAGAATATGCGTCCTCGGGTTAGATGTGATATCGATATAATAAGATAGAGCGGTTCTGTAAGAGCAGGGGCACGGGAATGGATGCTTTTTGCTTGACTCCTCTGAAACCAACAACACGGCCATCAATACCATAATACAATAAATCTCAATTTCAAGCGAAAAGATCGAAACAATGATTACCATCTGTATTCGTGAGAGTAATCACGGTGTCTAAGTTGACATCAAGCAGTTTTCCAATTTTCGTCACAAGCTCCGGGTCGTTTTGCGGATAAATAGCCAAATGGTCACCTGAAGGACAATGAAGACAACACTTTTGAAATAATTAGCAATACGAACAATATTATTCTTTATAATGAATGAGGAAGAGTTCACCAAAAGAATATCAATAATTTCCACACTTTTACACAGCACTTCCGAGTCTATATAAATTTTCCAACCGACATTGAATATCTTTTGTATATAAATTGCAACACAGCATAGTTGTACCAAATGAACTCAAAAGCAATATTACAGGCTTATTTTACAACACAAATATAAATTGCAATTTATTAATGAGATTTGATTTAAAATCCACAGCTTCGTCTTGTGTCTCAACTGCACATTCAATTATAACACAAGTTCACGAAGTTGCTGGGGATTAATGCACCCCACGTTAAACATGCACATTGAGGAGTTTTGCAGCTTACTCATTTACACGATCTCTAAATCAGGTAAGGAGATAAGTAGCTTATTCGTATGCTAATTATTTTGATCGCTAATGACCCGTGGAACGCCAAGAACAGGAAAGAAGGAGAAAAATTTACGTGAACGAATTTCCATTGAACCTCCTGGAATCGACCTCGAGGCACCACCTCACACGACTCTCGTGTAGTAGCCTGAGGAGCGAGAATTTGGAGAGGTTTCTCAACCCTTCCCACTTAACGACATAGCAATGACAATGAGAAATGCTGATTCTGTTAAGCGTTTTGAATGACTGCTTGGAGCTGTACATCCTACCTGCTGTTGAAACTCTAACATTTGAAACTCGTGTAATATATGACACGAACCTAATTTTAAAATAAAATTGTTGAATTTGAAAAGGAAACAGAAGAATAGCCCAAATAAAATAATCAATTAAATGAATAAATAAGATACCAATCAGCTTTTCTCGTAACTCTCAACATGAGACAGCCTAAATGGGATCAGGCATGGTCCATTGTAACAAATTCTGTGCCCCTAAGGCACAACACCCTGCCCTAAAATAAAACTAGTCCAGTTTTACCAGCCACCATCACAGAGAAATACGTCAAAAATATTACACTCACCAACATCGTATCGAATTTTAGATCCCTCTACATCCAGCTCAACGTGCATACACGAGCGAACTCCTCCCTTATAGAGCTCTCGGTTCACTCGGATTGGCGCCAAGAAAGGATTTTTGATATCGAACGGCCTGAAAAACGTTTATTGTCGATAAATAAACAACTTGGGTATATGACGCTACAAACGAAATCAAAACTATAATTAAACGCCACGAATGGAGCAAAGTTTTTAAACGTAGACGAATAGAGCAACGTTTCTAATGTCAAAAATAACGTAACTTTTTTCATCGGAGTTTCTACATGTTTCATAATTTTAACAATTTTTTCATTAAACGACAGAAGATTCTCGTAAAACTTGTTTGTGAACCTGCATTAATGGCTAGTGCCTCATTTACTAAAGAAACATTGATTAAGGAAACCCTGCTGAGGTATGGAGCAAAAAGATCAGAAAATTGCGTTAAAAGGTTGGAAAATCCAATAAAAACGGTTGTACATTGTTGTAAAACCTTTAGAGAAATCGAATAACTTGTTGCAACTTCGATTAAGGCAGGTTATAAATTGAAAGATTTTTTTTGAAAACCACAGTTACAATTGGAGTAAAATATTTGTGAAATAGAGTAAAAATTGTTTGAGAATGAATGGAAAACTAAGAAGAAAACTGTTAAAATAATTACAATAGAAATAAAACAATTATACATATAGCTGACTTGTTCGGGGGTTTATTGTGTCGAGCACAATATAAGGGCGACCGTTGAACAAAGTATAATCAGAGATTTGTAAGATAATATGACAAAACGCAGGAGACACTACTCACGCAGAAAAATATCACACGACTGATGAACGGCTGGTTAAGTACGACTAGATAGTAGTAGCGCAGTTGCATATAAATCTGAATACTTACGGCCTTTGGTTGCGATAGGAATAAAGCCGAGCAACTTCGCCGGTAAAGACTCGCTCTGGTACGTTTTCAATGTGCTCGGTGAGTTTATATTGACGGATAGACACGTCTTCTCCTGTACCTTCAATTCCAAAACATTCGCAAACAGTTGGCCAAAACTTGTCTTTCCAGGTGATGAAGTCATCTTCAATGCTGCCACAAAAGTTAAATAAGTTAGAGACAAATAAAACGATGCTCGAAAAATAACAAAATTAATACGAGCTTATCATCAGGTAGATGACTGGAATGAGAGGAAGAAACTAATTATTTTACAACCTTTACCAAACTTCCATCGAACACACTTTTTGAGAACTTTCTGGAGTTGAACTTTTTCAACTGGACGTGCGTGAAAAAAACTGCTAAAATGTAGGTAATTTATTGCGCTGACCGTTTTATTCCATTACGAATGAAAATATATAACTGCATAATCGTTTGTAAGGCACGAAATTGTACCAATATCGTTATGACCCCAACGCCCGTTAGAACACAAATTTTGACCACCATAATAATAGCCAAACTTGACCTGATTGGATTGTTACTGGTGCATTGTAAAGATTTGATAACAACTCAAATTAACGACAAGCATGCATGTTTCTTCATACCATTGATTACACAATCGTTTTGGTTTAATATTTCCTCTGAATAATACAAGTATATTTTCGTCACGAAAATTTGTTGACAACCCTCCCTCCTCGTCCTCAATATGCTAAAAAACCGTTCTTTCTCTCGCGTATCTACTTAAGCCTGCCTGCTCGGCAATCCGATTGAATGAAACCGACGGTTGTTATGAACATAAAATGATTTTTTTAATTAGTCAAAAACGACATTTTGGCGTTTCATCGCAATTACGTCGTGTTGGGTATCGTTTCATAGGTATTTTAAGATGCTGAGTAGAACAGGGTGGATCTCGGAAGTTTAGGACAGCGTCTAGACGGAAATTTAGTAGATGAAATCCACTAATTTAAGGAATTTGCAAGACAATGTAGCTAAACATCATTTCTCCCTGGCCTGCGCTCATTTCCCATAGTGCCTCCTGTCTCACTCCAACCACCCACCAGTTCGACTAGTTACATCAAAAAGATTGCCTAGCGTCGCTTAGAAAATGTCAATTTTTTTTGTTCCATTGTAGCCAGGTCCTATCGTTTACAAGTATTTATCGATGCTGAATCGAATGGGATCTAGGGGATGTGAGATGCGTCAAGCTGTGCAAGAGAATAAAAAAAAACGCTGTGTAAGGCTTTTGGTCTTTGAATTTTGTGTATTGGTATTACCATACAGGCAGATTATGAAGTCACACAATTGAAACTTTCTACGCACTTAGGCACCTCATGACACGTTGCTGCAGGTTGCCTGGGGCTATACGCCAGAATTTATTAGAATTTTCAATGGCATGCGAGGGGGAGGGGGGGGGAGCTGATTGACCTAATGCATTGTACGGGCTATTCTTGCATTTATAAGTTCAATATGTCATTGACTTTTTTTATAGTTCCATATATTTTCTACTTGTTGCACATTACTCCGACCAATTCATGTATTTATTATTATTAATTATCTGTTGCATGATTTATCTATCATAACTGCTCGCACCAAGGAGGTCGAATAGTCGAAAGCCTGAGGCTGGAAAATTTGAGTTACTATGTTATATCGATTACCATACAGGCATGGCTATGAAGTCATCAGTAACAAGGAGGACGGGTATGATAGACCGACTCGCACAGTGTTTTATTACATTCAAAACGAGTTGTGTCAAAAATGAACGACTAACTAGTAGTAACTAACTTGGCGTCGTCGTCACCAAGGCCCAACTCGAAAACGCGAGTAGCCCCCAATTCTTCCAGTCGCTTGTTAACGTAAATAGCTACTTCGTTGTAGTGTTCGTACGTTTTGTTTCCGAGGCCAAAAACCTGCAAAAGAAAACGTCAGAATAATATCAACTAGCGATAAGCTCCCCATAACTAATCCCGCCAGCAGAGATGGCACTAAAACAGGAGCCCTAAAATTTGTAATTACTTAACTATTTTTACCTTTTTTTCGACGAATTTCAGCCGAATTTTCCAACAATTAATAATTATTAAGTATTATTTAATAACTTCACCAAAAATCTTAGTCAATTTTCCAAAAAATGTTTCTCGATTTCCCATCAAGTAAATTATTAAATTCATTGAAATTCCCTCCTCCGACTGAACTGTAATTGAGCCAAAAGATACAACAATATATTTATTATGTACATTTTCTGTATTTTTAGGCAGTTAAATAATGACCCCAACATCAACCGTACCGGTGGCGTTTTAGCGACATCACCACAAAAATTTACGTATATTTCTGACTAGGAAGCTACCTACAGCGTAATTAAGGCCAGTCAGGTCGGCTTCTCCATTCTGGAGCCATTCGTAGAAGTCCATGGCATTGTCCGTCGGGTCACCCTCCCCATAAGTTGCCAAACAAAAAACTGCTAACGAGTTCGGGATGTTCTTCATTTGCACCAGATCCTCCTGTAAATAAAAATGAGTTAGTAATGAAATCGTAACATCAAACTTCCTACGTAACAAAATGTGTGCTGCAATTTGAATGGAAAGAAGGCCGGATATTCCTGTACACTAAATAACTCCCACAACTTTAAATAAGGTATAGAGAGACAGTCACTCTTAACGACGGACTGGTGAGGATAATACGTTCCTGTCTCCTTTGAACTTCCCTTCAGGGTCCTTGAACAAAGATGTAAAACATCCAAGAAGATAGGGCATCAATGAGGCTGGATGTCTGTCCCCAAGCCCAGCTTTAGAAGAACAAATGATCACTAAGGGCTGTTTTCACCAAAACTGATCACTGCCAATGAGTAAATCAAGGCTAGCCTGTTTCGTTCCCACTGTGCTAGCTGAGATCATTGTAGGATGCAGATAGGATAGCCGTGATTACGCTGCGATTAAGCCGTATCGAGAATGCAGCGGACTAAGGAGGTTACAGTAAAGTAAGGAAATTGGACGTCAATTCAACAAGCCAACAAGTACAACCCTCAACAACCCCAGATTTGACCAAATTATTATTTCTAATAATCGTCAGAAGCCAAAGTGGCCACATTAACCTCTGCCGATGCTGAAACTGGTGAGGAGCATACAGTGAAAATATGTGTACTACAACTGGAAGAGCTGCATGATAAAACCAAATTAGTGCGGGAGAATGCTTTGTGCGTACAGTGAAAATCGGAAGTGGTACAAGAAATAATAAAAACGAAAATTGTGAGGTTACAACCTTCACAGGTAAGGAACTTAAACGAGGAAGGGAGAGTTATCGTGTTTAATAAAAGTTGTTTAATACACTAACTTATCTGCTTTTAAATCCACGTGGGTAAGCAATTTGCGTGAGGGTTTTCCAACACGGCGATATGACACCTAGAGTTTTTTCTAAATCTGCTCAACACACATTTTGCGCGAACAACAACTTGTAATTGCAAGTAATTCTTTTGTTCGCAACAGAATTTAAATTCCTACACCTTGAAGTCGTCAGAACGCTTTCATATCCATCTGAACCGTAGGGTCAGATGACGATAACCTAACATTTTAGATTATCATCGTAGTGGAAAAGCCACTGAAATGTCTGCGCGTTTGTAAACACCATCTTTGTTAATTATTATTATTCGAAAACATAGGTAAATTATTCCCAATAATAGAAGAGAATACTCGACGGAGCACAGTAATGGCGGACAAATATCAGGAAATGATAAAGAAAGATAAGAGCTAACTGGACCAAACCACCTAATTTTTTGGGGTTAACGTTTGATCAGGGCTTGGGCTTAACCAATCTGGTGAAACCCGTTTTTGCGACGAGAGCCAGTTAGGCACTGTTAATCGAGTCTAAAACGGAACAACGCAGTTGGTGAAAATGGCCCTAAACCACACGCATCACAAAATTTTAGATTTCAGTGCTTATGCGAACTTGCCTGCACCACACTCACAGATACTTGAAAGTTGACTTAGGAAAAGTAATCTCAATGCCCCTACAAATGCTGCATCGCCACTGCCAACTCATGAACATAAGAAATCTCTTGGTTCTACCGAATCTAGCAGCCTTCGTCACAGAAAAACCACCCAAACCATCAGCAGTATAAATTGAGAGCTCTTCCGTCCCGTCTTGTTTAAATAAAGTTCTGCATAGAACTAATTAGTCATTTAAATTCCACGATAATTATCAGAAAGCTTTAACTCAACAATCAAGAGTTATAATTGCTATTTGCAGGGTTAGTTGGCTCCATCTAGCGAGATATCGACTGTCAATTATGAATAATAATGTAATGTCGAACAGGTTTGGACACCTCCGTCCACTCTTCAAAACATGGCAGAAGGCTATTTAAATAAGGAAGCGTTTTCTGGCCTGAAAGTTTGTTTTGGCTCAACTACTTTTCTTTTTTTATTAACACCCTCCGCGCGGCTAGTGTCTTGCGCCCCCCCCCCTCAATCAACACTCCTTGAGGTATGAAGGAATTCCTGTCAGTTCCCTTGACAGTACAATTATCTATCACAGCACAGTTCAAGTGGAACTGCTGCAGATTTTGTCCAAGACATTGCAAGAAGGGGCAATATCACGTGTTTAAATTCAAAAACGTAAGTGTACACAGAACTAAGAGGAAAGCTGACGCTAAGGTATTTCAGCGTGTAATTTAGAAGGTGTTTAATCTATTTTTACTCCGATTGCTAACAGCATGTGTCGCTTTTTCCACGCTACCACAGAGTAAATAACAAGAGTTCCCACCTCACAACGTTCTGAATCTGGATTCTGCGGCTAATTATCAAAATTTGCTCTACGCCTTGAACTACTGACACTCGCTTCATATATTGAATAGATAAAAGATAACACAAGCAAGTATAAGGAAGAGCTTGATCTACAGAGCACATCACCGAGCTAAGTCATATGTGAGAGGAAGGAAGCTGCAACCATCAAGTAGCTCTGTTCTTTACCCATTGACAAGCAACATCCAACTGTCCAAAATAACATCAACATTGTCGAGGAAGTTATTATTCCTAGAAGTCTAGAGATGCATACACACTAAACTTACAACTTCTTTGCTGCTTACTGTTATGTTGTGTTTAGTAGAAGCAAAGAGCTCTGTCTACTATTATGGAAACATCAGGTGTGAAGCATCAAACAACTTTCTTTAGCTTTACGTGAATTCAATGGGTTTCATGAAGTTTGCTACCGATTCAATTGATTTGAAATTGGTCAAACAAAACTTCATTGCAGTAGAAAGTGAAAGCTTTCAGTTCCGGAATTTATTGCAGGACTCCAACTTGAGGCCACCATTATTGAGAAATCAGTACGCACAGAATTAATGAGGCTGTAAGCAAGATTTTTTTGAGAACGATTATAAACACTATTTCAGAATTATCACTGTGAGAAATAGTAGTAAGTGGTGGGGGTTGAAATTCCAGAATTTTTGGACAAGCATAGTTATTAGATTGGACGTTTTGAGAATCCTCGTAACATTTGAGCGGAGTTTATAAGGATCTAGCTGCGCTAAAATCAATTTTCGTTGAAATGGTGCGTGATTTATTAAGCTTCTCTCGTCATTTTCCCGCAATTGCGGAATTTTACGGTATTGTTGCATCATTTGGAGCTGTCTATTCATACAATTTAATCAAAATCGTTAGGGTCAGTTTTGAGAAAGAAATTAGTGTTTTGAAAACTATGGTAACTATAGTTAGTTTCGAGTGGACTTTGCTATTTTGGTAAAGCATCTTTTCCTCAATCGCGTTGACAGACCATCATCCCAAAAAGTGTCTTTCAGACTCAGTAGGCCTTAAAACGCTAAGGTCTTGAGAGAACTCCATTTTTTCAGCCGATCACATTACTTTACTTTCTACTTCGTAGAGCCAAGGAAACTAAAAAGGATTAATAAACAAAACGGTGAACGACAATAAAATGGCAAAGTGAAGAGGACCTGAAATAGACAGTAACTGGTTGTACGAATATTTGAGTACCTAATGAGCCTTAAATATTAGTTCTAATTAGTTAACGAGTGCAATATGAATAATGCACAATAGAGATTAATAAAATTATTTGTATATTTAAACCACTGGAGCCCATGGTACTCACCATATCGTATTCTTCCGGATCCGCGACCATCCCCTTCATTTGGTACCTCACGCCTTCCTTCGCTATTCGCCCAGCAAATTCCTCTCCTGTTCCGGTTTGACTACCGTAAAAAACGATCAAACTCCTACCGCTAGCTTTCAATTTTTTAATGAAGGAATTGTCGGTGTTTTGAGGCGTCGAAGACATCGCCATCGGCCTGAACAAGTAGAACGTTACGATTGTTAATGATCCAATGAATATTCGCTTTGTACCGGAATAATGAGTCAAAAAAAAACTCTTACTGAATAGTGAACGATTTCTCTTTGAGAGACGAGCTGCTTTTGTCTTTCATGAGCCACCAAAAAGCGACTCCCAAAAGGGCGAGAAGGAGACCAATATCAAGAGGGCCGAACATGGGCTCTTCGACGCCATCGCCGAGGATTGTATCTTTGGTGCCCTCCATGGTCACTGAAACATGAATAGCGATCGAACTTTAAAATAAAGCTCATATTTGACTGAGGAAGTTGATAAAGTATGCACATGAACACTTACATACAAACAAATGCGAATTCTCGATGATACGCAATAAAAAATATTTGGCAAGACGCATCACACAACTTTCCCCAGTCTCTCGACCATTAGCGATTTTTATCGCTCTAATAACTGATCTAATCTGTTTTTCACTCAATTCTGCACAAAAACTGATAGTCATCAAGGTTCCGGAATATATTAGGTTGCCCCTATTCATGTTAGTGCTTTCATTGAGTACCAAACGTATAGGTAAATTATGGAACTACCGAGACGAGTTATTTTGAAAGGTTGGTACTCACAGTATTCAGAAGAGCTCACAGATATATATGGGAAACACGATGAAAAAAGGTTTTAAAAAAGAATTTCTTGAGCGCTCGGGCCTCCGCAATGACCTTACTTGGCTTCCAACCTGATTTTGTAGTTGTAAATCCAGTGTCATATAAGAGGAATTTATAATTTTTTTAAATTTACTCAAATGTATTTTCGTTGAAAGGTTTGATGATTGTACCTCTGTCATTTTCCAAACGAAATTTTTTATTTCATTGTTCAGCTATCAGGAGTTGACCACACACAAAATGCAATCAAAATCGTTACAGCCGTTTTTGAGAAACGCAAATTTGGTTATTTCGTCACTACAATAACTGTAGTTATTACTATAGTTATAACGCATTCCTCTCTTCACCGAAGTCGTGTACACTTAATACCGTATAAAATTCTTGAAAGGCTGTGGGTTGTAGCTGGTTACTAAGAACGTAAGTGTCGGAGAGTAGGAATAGGTCACAACTAAACTGAAGGAATTTATTTTTATTTTTTGAGGATGATTTGCGAGGTGCAGTTATAAATAATTCTTGTCTACGCCAAATTTTCGGTGTATTTCACAACCATTATCAAGGCAAATTGATACTGGCTAGGACTACGATGTATTGGACACTATCTGCTTACATATGTGTTATATGGTCAGTATGTAACTTGTACAGTACACTCAAGGTCCTAGCGGGAGTCACTACTCACAATTATTTATAACTGCGTCCCAAAAATCATCCACAAAACGTATACTGGCAGTCAAGAAAACAAATTTGGTGTCCTTGACTGTTTTATGATAGATGAATATACTTTTTGGGGTTCAGTCAATAATTAGACATAATTCAGTGGCAACGCTTCGAGCTTTTGACTCGCCCTCGTAATCATGACAGTTGGCTTGGTCGGCTCCTGCTTTCTGATATTTGTATTCTTAGTAACATGTTATAAATTACAGCGCTTCAAGAATTGAAGGTGCTAAATGTATACACGATCAGTAGAGAAATAATTAGAATGAAGAGAGCTTTAAACGAGCAGGAGTGACAATTTGAGAGGAGGTGTTTATTTCATAAGGGGGAATCCCTTAAAGGGTTAATTGGAATTTTTTCAGAAGGGAGGCAAGCTCGAAGAACACGAGAAGTTTGTTGTGTAGATTGTTGGGGTTTACCAACCATACCCATGTAGACTCTCGAAGGGCAAACAACGGAATGTAGAAATGTCATATCACAATTTAAATCAGTACCTCGTCCACGCCGAACCAGTTTTCTGAAGCGACGTATATAAATGACTGCTTTGAGACTCCTCTCGAGCATATATAAACTTATCACTAAACAAGAGGGAAATGAGCAAAGGAAAGTCAGGCTTGATGGAAGGTTGTTCCCCATTGGTAAAATACAAACCGACTAACTTCCACTTTACAATTAGCTCTCTTCAACGCCCAAAATTCTAGGTATATGAGCACTTTTTGTTTTGAGGCCAACTTACCAAGCATGAACTTGGAATCACACGTAGTTGATACTTCTTAAAAAGTATCACAACCCCTTATGGTAACTGCGAAATTCCAATGCGAACTTCTCACAGAACAAATAGACTATACCAAGAGGGCATTATCATTGTTCAGAGAGCGTATGAGCAGCTTGTTGACTCACTCGATGTGGACAAGCTCTTATAATTATAATTGTGCTTCTGACTGAGCAGAGACCAGCGACGTAATAAATACGAGAGGCTAGTCAGTCATCCGACAATGAAGGTAAACAACTTATCAGTTTAATTCGTCCTCAACGTCAATGCACTTTCTCGAAACTCCACTTCAATTCTGCTATATCAGTAAACCAAAAAAGAAGCGCCGAGAGCCGACAGAATACTTCATTCATGACTCAACAAATTAATTGATTACTTCAGCCATGTCACGTTCACCGTGTCATTTGCTCACAAAATTTTATATAATTGAGATTGTGTAAACGCGTTTCAACCAAAAGAAGGAAGGTGAATGGGACCAACAAAGAATAATTCCTTTATCAGTAAACTGGCAACTGTCAACTCTCATGATGACTGTTCCTGAACCCTCAGTCTTGCGATTCATTAAAAGGGTCATATCAGTGCTTCAAGAATGACATGGAGGTTTCATTTCGCATGTGTGCGGAAGTATGTCCCTGGGGGCAGTTGGGGACAACACACAATGGCTTCTGATTCTTAGAGCAATCCTTTCATCACATAGCTACCATCCAGTTATCTGTATCCTATTCATTCCCGCCCAAGCAGCCTAACAGCAGCCAGTGAGGGGGGATAGAAGAGAAAGAAGGGCAAGAGTCTTCCAAGATATAATGAACACCAATTGTCATAGGTCGTAAGCAGCTGATTCTATTGCCAACATCCCCACAATGCTTCACTCTGGAGCTTCCTGGTTGGAATCAACGCCGAACATGCCAGCCAAACCTCATTCTTGCAACAACAGCATCGCAGTCACATTATCTCTTCTCTCCACATACCAACATTCAGATGATAGAATGCTTGCAGACTCCATTACGACCCTTCATTAAGCCTCCAAGTGTCACAGGCGATACCAGCACCATACAACTGATTCATGAAAACCTGGCAGTACGCATAAACGATATTACAATCCTGGCCTATCGTAAACGTCATTGTGAGTTGGTGAGGAGGTGCTGGTAGCCTCTTTCATGGGCCCCCTAAGACCTACTTCTCTCCGCCAATGAAAGAAGAGTTGGAGGCCTGTCCTTGCATCAACCTCACAATGCAGTGCACCTACACATATGGCGGTAAATTCTGGAACTTTAAACACATCAACAATTTCATTGTAGAACGTTCAGCTGTTTCACAATTTTACATGAATTGAGTGAAAAGTAGAACCTAGGAGCTGGAATCTACATGTAGCTGAGATTAGTTGCGTAATACATCGCCCCAGATATTTACACTCATATTCCTTCAACATCATCCACTTACAATGCTTCCAGCAGTCAAATCAGATCCTTACTGTAGGCTGAAGAGGATCTCCTTAATCCTAACACTGATGAACCTCGATTGGACATTCCATCCTGCTGGCCAGCCTCCTATTCGTTTACTATCGCTTACTAGCTAACCTAACCGGCTTTCCACGTACCGAACTTTTCCACGCATCCACTCGGTCAGTGTCTCTTGCCTCACGGATTCTTTTGAAACTGCATGACTTCCCTGAATGACGTGATTTCTGTGATTAATCTATCCGCCGAATATCATCTCCGCATTTTTCTGTTAACTGGGCTCGCCCATTACAATTAAAAGAAATGAATGAGTGTGGGGTTGGTCATGGCTTCAGTTCATGAACCTGGTCAACCAGGCCATCACCTTTGCCGCACCTTGGCCTCCGTGCACTAATGTAACATTCACCACATATATAAACTCTCAAATTCGCTGGCACAAGTTACATTCCTACGTCAACTGTATTTGCTCCCCATTCCTTCTAGCACTGAAGAAGTCCAATCAGATTGTTTACAGTGGTGTTTCGTGCATTGTTTTACAATGAATTCTATGGAACCACTGCCTTTGCCATCTCTTTATACCAACGAGAATGAACAATTAGAGCCAGAATTAGGAGGCAGTATCACGGCGATCCACGAAAAGTTGCTCCATCTGCAGCTTGTGCGCCGCCAACGAAATATTTAACACGATTAGCGTCGTAGGTCTATCATTCCTTCTTTTTTAATGGGGAAGTGAAATATGTAGATTACGTAGTTGAAATTATGTCGGAAGTCCGAACGCGACTCTGACTTCAATCTCCAGAGTTGGCGAGAAAAAACCGAACCCGCGAAATTACCCAGCCACGTGGAGTGGCAGGTTTCCGACACAAGAAGTTGAAAGCCCGGATTCCGTTCCCAAGAAATGCATGCAGGAGAACGTGAACAGAAGGGAGTTCATGAAGTAAGACTGGATATCGAACTAAAAATGAGAAAGACGGCGTATGTACATTATTTTTGATCATTGATATTATATTTCGGTTTTTCCTCGTAGCTTAATGTAAACAATCAACTACTCAGAGAAATAAATAAAGAAACAACAAGTAGAAAGACTCGCGACTACGTGGTTTGAGCTTTCCTACATTCGGTCAGCAATTTGCCACTTCCGACAATGAGGAAGGAAAAATATCAGATGTGAAACAACATACAACTTTCCAGGCCGTAAATTCGACGAACGGTTATTGATACGAAAGCTGTAAACATCGGAAACATTTATGGAGAACTAAGTCTAGGTACTAGTAGGTTGAGAAGACTCAGCAAGTTCGATATAAATCGTTCGGACCATTTTCGAGGAAATTAAAAACGATGTTAGACAAATCTCAGTTATACGTGTATTTTGACTTGTAACTCCTTTCAATGGATACTTACAGAAATAGTTGTAATTAATTGCATTTGCTCCGGAAAGTTCGAAAACGTTAAAAAACACAATTTTCGGGGCATTTTGGTTATCTCCGTTCTACAGATTGCCAGGAAATCATTTATAGGTATTTATAAGTTGAAAGTACCCTGGGAGGTTGCAGAAAATTGTTATACTACGGTCAAGGAGAATGCAAAACCCCCTCTTTTTAATAAATGATGGCTAACTCCAACAGTTAAATTCAATACAATTTAGGTTATGGTTGCAGTTAGCACATTCTGTTTCCCTATTTCCCCATCATTAAACGAATTCCGTTGCTCGACGCAGTCGAAAAACGGGCATTTACAAGTATAATTTATATTATGAGTATAACTTCTTTCGTGCAACATGAAACTGAAAAGTGTAACGTGGTCAAACATTCTCGTGCTAACTTTTTTTTGAAATTGACTAACTTCTTTTCAACGAAATGTTGCTAAAACGTATAAACGGGATTGGAAAAAGTGTAAATGGAGCGTGTGAGGTTTCGTTCGCCGTAAACTTGAAAGTATGCCTTCCCGGTAGTTCCTCAGTTAGACTCGCTTAGAGTAAATTTCCATGGTGCAATTGCGCCGATGTGTCAACCTCGGCAGTAGAATGAAAATGTTTGACCCGATTGAAACGTCGTCTCTTCCAATTGTTACATAAGCGGAAAACAGCAGCGCACCTCACTGTTGAAGCGAGTTACTGCCGAAGGTCACGGACGAACTATGAGCGGCAATGAACTGTTCACACATTTAAATTGGTCTAATACGTCCATTCGGCCTAATGGGAGGACCACAATCTTCAAATACAACTACGCAGTTGAGACCGAATCTTTCGGAGAAAATACGTAGCAGAATACTGTATTTTTGGGTGCTGCATTTAGGATCGTTGTCAGCACGATATGGCAATTGTCAATAAAACGAAGTAACTTTAGAACAGCGAGGTGACTGCATTCGCTAACCGAATTAAAATTTTCACATATTTTCGTTATTAGAATTACACCTTTCGCAAATTGAATTAAAATTTTCACAATTAGAACTCAACTTTTTGTAAATTATACATTTTTCAAGCGCACGAATTGAGTGTCACTCAAATCTGCACAAAGAAGGCATTGACGCTCCACAGACAAGGAAAAATAGGGGTACGACTAAATTGAAATGTACAACCTCTTTCAAAATGACGCTTAATGTTTCAGAAGATGGGGATTCCAGAAACGGCAACGTCCATCCGTCCAGGTCACATTTTGCTTTTACTATGCTCTAAAAAAACGTTTCTTTCGCACAAACATTCCGTTTCGGACCTAATTGTGCCCACCTACTTAGCAATCCGTGGTTGTGGTGGGCAAAAATTAGTTTAAAAAATTAGTCAAAAACGTTCATTGCAATTACGTCATCATTGCATATCGGTTCCTTGATATTTTTCCTTGATATAGGTTCCTGTGCTCGTTTCCCGCTCTACCTCTCTTCTTTCGATGCTTTTTTTAAATCGTAGAACACCAAAACGTATAGCGAAATTCGCACAGAATGTATAGATTAGAAAACAGTATTAAAGAAAGTTAGGTCATAGCGCGATAAAAAGAAGGGAATTCAGTTGCAGCTGAGTGAAGTGCGCTACGTATGTTTTACACTCAAATTGATTTGGAGGGAAGAAGAGAGAAGGTAAGCCGCGTTTTATGCTAGAACATTTCTTGAACAATATTTCACAACAATCTTTCGTCGAATGTTTGATGAACTAATTGCGCTGGGTGTCTGAAGACAAGGAATTGTTCCAAGGCGTTATCCCCTTAACCTTGTGGAGTGAGTTGGCACTTCTTATCTGCTAACGCTCGTTATTTTGTTTATCTAGTATCGTTTTTCTGAGTTCAATAACAACAAACTGGTCACTTTTTTGGGGCAGTCTCATTCCTTATAGAAGGTGGCCATAGAAATTGAAATACAGTACGAACGCCGTTTATCTGAATTAATTTGTATCAGACACCGTTCGGATTACCAAAAACCGTAAGAGATCCATGCAGTATATGAAACCGGGCGCTATGCGGATATTACAAATCATCAGATGCGGGAAATGGGCTTGGAGAAAAAGCAAAATAGCTGCGAAATGCCGCAATTATACAGCGTCAAATAACCACTTATTTTTCGCTGTACCATTGTACCACAGCTACACCATTGGGGGCGTTTTGTTAGACGTCAGCTCCTTTACTGCGAACATAAAGATGTCATTACAGGTTATGCCACAATACGGAACAGGATAGCACGAGTGGCGGATTCCATCATTCAGGAAGCCTCGCGCGACTTTTTCGGCGACTCATTCATTGCGCGCCTACAATGAGTACGCGGGAGGTCTGACAATGTGATGTGAAAGTACGAATATTGTATACGCCCTCAATGCCTTTCCAATTCTATTTCGACTTTCTCCGTGCTCTTTATACTTCCTTTCTACTGTCTCATGGTTTTGTTTTTTCTGTTACAATCTGCTTGCTAATTGGTCCGTTCGAAGGATAAATAAATAAATATACACCTAAGTTTTTTCGCTGCAAGATAGGAAATAAACTGACCTAATATTCCGCGAAGATGTTTACCAAATCACATAACTCAAATTCCTTTAATACCCCTCATTTCGGGGTATTAAAGTCCTTTCCCATCACCTATGGTCTCACGCGAAACAACTGTGGAGTATTTCCGGATAATAAGTTTTTGGATAAACGACAATCTACTGTAATGACATCGCTCCGTAGAGGCCACTTCTCCCAGTAACCAAAAAAAAAGTTGCGAGGATATTATAATTAAATAAAGGAGTGATGAACGAGAGAAGTTCGATTTTTTCTGAACGCTTAGAACTGGTTTTTAAAGTCGACTAGTGCGACGCACCAAGCAACATTTTTGACAAGTCGATTATACGCAGTGCAAGCTCTACATCACCGTTCAAATGACGATTATGTAAATGATTCGGAACACAACCTGTACGTATACACGCGTAGTATCGGACGCGCAGCATATTAGGCGCGAAATTGGTCGAGTACTTTCTATGAAAAATGTGACAACGTTCGAAAACATATTAGTAAGCGCTGGATGCATTTCAAGAACGACTGCTAAAAATCCGTATTAGTATGGTGATATCAGTATCACTTCGTAGCATACTAATCTCTACCTCAATCGCCTAATTATAGCCAAGCCAATGTGAATCCAGTCGGTACGTACAGTGTGTTGTTGAAGGCTGAGATTTAAAAAACGCTTCTAACTATTACACAATTACTGTGGTGTCACTTTCTGTCCATCTAGACGCAGTACTACACGTCCGTTATATTCGATTCAGCATGACAAAATAAAAAACGCCTAGGAAACGATACCAAACATGACGTGAGAGTAATAAAACTACCAAAATGCCGTTTCGGCTGATTTTTTAAACCATTTTTTGCCCATAACAACCGTGGGCTTCTTGCGATTGTATTGCCGACCAGGCGGCCCAACTAGATACCAGATGGAATTTTGGCGCGAAAGAATTTTAGAACACGTTAAAGGCGGACGAACATGGCAGATTTGGAATCGGGATGCCTTGAAACGTGAAGTGTAAAACAGATTGAGGGGCGATTAACAAAAAAATGTCCCAGCCGAAAACATAGGTTTATCACTGAAAACGAATAATGAACCAAAATCCAAATTCAAATTTCCGGCGTCAGACCATTCTAAAATCTACTCCGCAAACCCCCCACATCTGTGTGTATGTATCTACGTGACAAATTCATGTAAGCAATACCCAGACCGCATGTATTTTTCGATTGTTCTTTTTTTGTTTTTTTATATTTAATTCGGTTAGTTTGGCAAAACCCCTCAGATATTCACAATTCACTCCTAGAAGAGGAAAATAGTGGGGCGGAATACTGTGAAATTGTGCTATTCTCACAATTTCATTTTACCGTGTTTCATTATTCTTGTTTTTTCTATTCAAATTTGCATTTAACTGTACGTACATCATTATCGGTATATAATTAGCCTCAGTCGGACGTGTCAAATTTCATAACGGTAGTACGAAATATGGTGGGGGGGGGGCGTAAATTATATTTTCGCTAGTGCCGGCCGATTTTGAAGGACAATGAAGTAAGAAAAAAGATGTGTGCACGATTGTTTGTATGAAAATGAGTAACATATTTGCGTCTGTGCTATTGTGATGAATAAATCTTTTGCGTGAGCGTGTTAACAATTTAAACAAACAACATTATAAGCGAGAACATTGACGTTTCACGCTATCACCGATTTGAAAACTCCGGGTAAACTTTATGAGGGGTTCGAACGAAATTTCTGCTGTGCCATCGAATACAATAGGAACGACCTCATAATGATTACAGGCGTTATTGTAAGTCCTTGGCCTTCAGATCGCGTCGATTGTTCGGCAAAAGAAGAATAGGATGATAATTTCCCTCGGAAGCCTCGACTAGACTGACAGTAGCTCCCTTACCGTTGAGCTGATGACATCCTCAGTATTCGATAGACCAACAAAACCCTATATCTAACTTCATTTACGGATTACAGAAACGTACGATTATTTTTTTTTTTAAGGTAAAGGGTGGAATTAATTTTGAGAACTCGACGTAAGTCATTCAGAACACATCCGCAAATGTAGAATATGCCAAATAGGTGCTCCTGGTTCATTCACGTACGAAGCACTCGGAACTAATTCGCCGTCTGAGGAATTCATTCAGCGTTTCGTTGCGATCAGTTTATTTTTATCTGTTCGCGTTATCTGTATAGCGTGGTGCGCTACAACAACCCTACAAGGCGTGCCACTCTGCAACTGCCGTGGTCTGTACTTAAAAACAGAGCAATAGTGCTGGAGAGGAAACTCTAGTTAAGAGGAACGGTAAAGCTTTTTTCCAGGTTTCTAGCCAGGCGAACCTCCTTCTAGGAAACAGAATTTTGAGGTGATGTAATCACAAGAGAAAATTCCTGTTGAGGGCGGTAAAAAGCGCAACAATGTAGGGCCTGAGTGTCTGCGTAAAGAAGAAGTAATCGGAAATGACGAATTGTTAGGTACTATGAACCTGATGGAAATCAACTAATTGTTCACACAGAAATTGGTAGAAAAGATTGGATTAGTTGGTAGAGATTAAAAACCATCGAATGTACGTAGGGCTGTAGACATTTTTGTGATGGAGCCCACCAGAAATTTTCCCCCATAACTGTTTCCTCCGACCGAAGAACGAAAAGGAGCCAATACACCGAGATTTTCCGCCTAAAACCTGAGGAGCTGTCGGAGTGTGCTTACAAGAGTAAATACTCTCATTTGAGGGACGAAAAATCACTGCAGCGAAGGATGTGCCGACCGAGTACGTCGTTCTTGGATGAAAAAAACCACACATTCACAATTCGGAAAATCTGTGGCGCGTGCCTAGACAGACTGCGGGGGCGGTCTTAAGCCCGATTCACACGAGCGAGGTGGGAATTGACTGTGTATGGGTTGTTCAGCTGCCAGTTGAACGATTCATAGGGAAAACTAATACGAATCCGCCCATCTAGGACAGGATCAGGAAAACCATTGATTGGTAAACGAGCACCCTTCCTCTCTCAGACTCCTAGTCAATACAGGACGAAACAAGCCCCTCGGACTGATGGCGTTTTCATGCAGCTCCGAGTACCTAATGCGAGAAGAGGAGAATAAGAGAACCTGGAATGTTCTGCAGGTTCTGGTAAGATCTGGCGGTTCCCGGGAGTCGCTATCCCACTTCACCAACGCTCCAGTCGAAGAGGATCCCGTTGGGGCTCTCAAGCTGGTTTGCCTCCATCGCACACTTCAAACCTTTTGAAGGTCACTCTTTCCGTTCTGGAGGACACTGATATTGTAATATCTTCATCCAAGAGTGACGTAAAATTGATAGTTCCAGTTCTGCGGTCTCGCAAATGATTACCAAAGATTATTACAAAACCAGCTTCTAACTAGCTTTAAAATTGGTCATTCTCTCCGATGTACCCCGCATTGAAGAAAAAAAATTGGCGACGTTCCAGCAGAAATCTGAACAAAAAACACCGCCTGGAACGTTACACCGATTGGACCCAGAACACCCATAAGCATAACCCTATGTTGTAACAATCGCGTTTCTCGCAAGACAATCGTAGAACCCTAACACCAACTGTCTATGTACGTCATTTCGTAAGCCTGTTCGTAATAGAAGTTACAATTACCTTTTGGTTGCAAACATTTTACTACGGCCTAATGGCAATCACACCACTTTCTATCAGCTGTATAATTTTCTCAGCTATCTGTTCTTATGCTCAATTCAACATGCATATTTTTCATTCTGTCTTCGCGTTGAGACATTATGAGAGCTTTAGCTCCCCGCCCGTGAATGGAAATTGAAAAAATAAAATAAAGTTGTTACGTCGTCATAATTCACAAATACTTTAGGTGCGATTTCCACAACTTACTAGGGGTGCAGGAAGCTTTACGACAATGTTTGTCTGATTGTCTACGTTTTACCCGATTTGCCGAGACATTTCACTAAATTGTCAACGGTTTTAATTAAATTTCGCAACTTGGAAACTTTACGGTTACCGCTTTACGGGAAGGGGTACACAACGCATATTCGCTTGTTAATATATTATTCAACGAATTTTACTTCATTAAAAACTATTTAGGGAAGAATAAAATGTCAGGTACACCTTCAAACTCTTCTTGGCCAAGTTCTGGATTGGGATGATTAAAAACTGACTATTTCGTCAACCACATTCCTATACAAGATTTCGGAGAGCCTTATTTTGAACGCTCACGCCTAAGCCCCGAAATAGATTTTTAGGGCTTACAAAAACGCTGAACTAACACGTCCAAAGTCGGAGAGCAATATAGTACCCACACCAGACACTCCAAGGCCGCTCTCGTCAAATTGACGCGTTTATTCGTAAAGTCGAACGGGCTCTATTACAAATGAGGAGCCGATAGAATGGCAGTGGCGCCGGATCGTCGATTAGAACCGACGTACCAGTTGATGAAAGTAATTAGTGCGGAAGATAAGTAGAGATAAGAGTAAAAACAAATTTAACGACAATGAACACCTGGACGGTATCGAAAATGAAGCATCAAGCCTCAGGCTACGGCACCAGGGCCACACAGAAATATCGCTGCCTGCAGTTCTGATATTTCGTGTAGTTGTCTTTGAATTGACTCCATCGTTGTTAGCTAACAGTTGAAACTATGTATTTACATAACAGTGATTTATGGCAGTGTACACAGGAGCAAAGAAAAGGAGTCCGCTTACTGAAACGCGAAATGAGCGACTATGGAATTTCTGTTCAACTTGGACAGTTTTTATGAAAGAGCACGAAAGTACAAGGCGCTCAAATGGAAGCGTGTATCCAGGAACATTACGCAGATTTCATTAATTTGACGTGCACGCTGTAACTCTATTCAAAACAACCGCTCTCAAAACAAATGCACGTGTCTTCTTATCGGCCAGTAAGGGAATAGTTCTTGGTTCTTATTTCGCGAGTGAAATGTCATCACACTTAACGCAAAATCAGCGGTAAACAACTACGTTTCGATGGCCCAAATCGTGTAATCGCAAAAACGGGACAGTTTAATGAAAACTAATTATCCTTACCCTTCATCTCCATTGCGGTTCAACAAACTATTGATGAGGTTCGCGTAGATCAGTCCACAGGAAATTAATGATTTGAACGATCGCAGTTGAGTTGGTCACGAGGCTGTCGCCAACCACAAGGTCTTCAAATTAAAACTGCTTAAAACTCCTCTTCGTTCGACGTAACACTCACAACTCGTCCGGTAACAGACGTCAGGGAGCGATAAAAACTCAGTGAACGTCCTTTGAGTAGAGGGAAGGTGGGGGCAGACAGACAAGATTCTCCAAGTTGTCCCCTCGACGGCATACGACTGCCATTGAGATATTGAACGACGTTTTAGACGAGTTAGGCCTTCAAAACTAATACACCGTTAACGTCCAGGCTCTACTTAAATTGCGCAACACGGGGGGGGGGGGGGGGATAGACGATGAGATGATCAAAAATCATTAGAGTTGACTTCCTTAGTTTAAACAATCTCTGAGATCCCACACAAAAATTATAGATGATATCCTACGATACGTTAATCTATCATCACATTTACATCATCCAGCGTAAAAAGAACCTTTCGAGCCAACAAAATATCAACAACAGCTGTGAAGAGGGTACTGAGGGGGGAGCCGCACAGCAACAAGGAAGTAGAGGGCATCAGACCTTGACACCCTGCGCCCTAACTTGATGCCGTGACGATACAGTATGTCGCAGGATTTCATTGACGATATCGCGTTTGCTAAGACGCGGTATTAAGTACACACCACAATATAATTTAAAATCAAAATTCGGTCAGTGAAAAAATGAGCATAATTCGAACTTTGATTCGAACTTCAGGTTGTAATCATAGCGAGCAACATCAATCCGAATTTAGCTATAATTATCACAATTACTGTTCTGCATTCGGGGATGTCTGTGGGAGTACCGACCCGGTGGCCCTTATCCCCCTCAGACCCATCAGTTTAAAAGCGAGAAAGGGGATGGGATTTCTACTCTCCAGCGACCCCACGACCACCACGACATCCGCAGAGCAAGCGAGTTTTCCAGCATTGTCAGGCCTTGCGGAAGCAGCTACCTGTCGTGGCCCTAACCCATAATGCACTGGCGCAAGGCTGCGGGCTGTGCATTTCCGTGGCACCATTTTGGTCACAGGCCCGCACATCTTTTGATGGCGCTTACGGCTTTTCCTCATCCCAGGGTAGGACAGTTTGGGCTTGTTGATTTCTCTGGGGTTAGAAAGGACCAGTAAGCTGTGACAGAGGGCCCTGAAGCCTTCACCCAATACTAGGGGGCCCATCTGCCGCCCAACCGGTTTTCTGTTCCCTTGCTATAATGATTACAGCGATCAAAATACAAATGCCCTGACTACTCAATAATAGTCGTGGCATAAGTAGGAGCAACTCGATGAATTCGAGAAACATGAGCGCTACTAGTTTCCACGTAAACGTTAAGCTACGTTCTACTAAGTTTGTATAAACAGAATGAATAAGACTTTATCAGTATAGATTAATTGCCGAACGCACGTAGAGTGAATGAGCATAATTATTTATGATATTCTTTTCACCCATCGCAAAAATGGATCTGACGACTTTGATTTATTTCACTCAGCAGTTTTCACAGTTCAGTTAACTTCACTTGCAGTTAACGTTTCACTTCAATTCATGCGTTCACTTGTATCGCGTTTCAACGAATTTAAATGCAGGCGAGGATGATAATGACTTCAAGTCCATTCTTGACTCGTGGCTAATCAAAATTTCCGGTTTCGATTTTCAGTGTTCGCTGCCATTTATCAAAGTGCGGCCTTCACGCTTATCGCTCGGTGTCAACACGCTTAATTGAAAAAATTTCAATTCTGTGAGGTGACCATTCGAAGCGTTATTGTCATCGTTAGAAATAATGATCGAATATCATAATTATTTCTTTCAAAATGGATTCATTTTCGTTTTGTTCATATAGGCATCATTATTGCCTTTGCTATCCAGAGGTAGAATAGATGACTAACGTGGGAAATCGTGGCTTCGTGTTATTGTGTTTTCACCAGTCGATGTATGACAAACCGCGGTCTACGTGGAATGTATTATGATAAATATGTCAGAGGGTCACCCTTCTCCAGCGAATCGACTAATTTCGTGCCATCTTCCGAACGTTTGCAGCCTATAACTACAATTTTAATCTAACTGGCTGCGTGCCTTCTACAAATCGATACTTATATCGATAACCATTTCTTACAACAATAAAGGAACTCAGACCTTAAAAATAAAGTTTGTTTTTTACGTCAGACTACTTTGTCGGAAATCGGAAAAAATGTTCCTGCACGCCATGGAGGTGCATCTTCAATACCTCAAAAGAGTAGCAGCATATTACACACGAGAACGTAACTATAAACGCTCCAAGGGTAGTAGGGCCGAACAAGAGAAAACCGAGCATTTACTGGCCAGAAATCAGGTTGTAGGCGAAATTCGGGTGTGTTATAAGAAGAGGGCTTCTGGGCTGTCACCAAACCTGAGCTTACTCGCTTGAATGGGGGGGGGGGGAGCTAGATAAGTTAAATAGATACGTTCGGAACGCTGGCAGACACAGAAAATGATGATAGCCGAATTATAATGATTATTTCTATAATTAAGTGAAATTTGGCAAATTAATGATGCTCAATTAATTAGCTATTGCGAAAAATAGTACCCCTGGCAAACGGTGTTATCCTTGCCATTTGCCTCATCCGGCGAGCCAATCTGAGGGCAATCGCCTGGTAATGCCCCAGGAAGCCCTCAGCTCCATATCTCTTCACTATTTCCCTGGCACAACTTCCACCGCTCACCCTTTTGGGCCTTTCCACAGCCCTCTACACCTACAGCCCAAAAACGTTTGGTGCGTCATTCATGTCTCGTTCTCCCTGTAAGTTCTTTGCTCTGTTCGGCTTATATTTCTTCAAAGTTTAACTGGCACGTAAGTTGTAGTAGTTGTATTTTTTTCAGTTAAACACTATCACCTCTCATCCGGCACCATTGCAACCATCTAAAGGCCCACTGTGTCCTGTAAATCAGTTCTAATTGTTGCTGTACTCAGGATTCTATCATGCTAATCAAGTGACTGTTTAAACCCAGTTTATTAATACCGAATGTCCTATATCTCGTTAGTCTTATTCATCAATTAATTCTAGCCTCTGGTGGGATGTTTAGGTGTTTGCAACCAACACATATGATGTTTGGATGCATGCTATTATGTAATTATTGGGTTGAATTAAAAGTCGTTTTCATTCATTCCTTCCTTCATTTATTTATGAGCCATGATTCCCCACGCTAGTCATCAATTCCTCTTTGGATGGCAAATCCAATCATGATGCCTTTACGAACAAAACAAAAATAAATCAATTCCAGAGAAACCAACCAAATATCGGTATAACTTAAGTTCCACACCAACAACTATCAACAATAAAAAGTCAAAAATAGCGTCAAGTGTCGACGGGACAGAAGTGAATTTTCCGTAATTGAGCGTAACAACATTGAGCGATAACCTTCAACGTCAGATAATGAGGAGAGGCAATTAAAGCTGAAAATTGAAACAAGGAAATTTTGAGTAGCAAGAAGTCAAAGTACGCAATAGTTCCCCTTGCCAGAACTTGAATTCGTTGAAATGCAAAACAGGTAGTGCCAGTGAATTTCAGTAAAGTTCTGAAGTATAACAACCGTACGAGCAAATGGTTCACCTGTGCTAATAAAAACTACCCAGTGAGCTGAATCTGTAAATCAATTTTTGAAGTGGTTCATTTTAAAACTCTGTCTAACTGTTTTAAAACTACTTTCTGAGCCTTTTTGTCCACCGTATTTGTACAGTATGTTTATGTAGAACGAACAGTAGGCATTGACTAGCTAAGAACGGGCTGTAAATTTAAACGAAATCGCTAAAGCCGTTTATGGAGAGAGTACAAAAACCTTTTTGGTAAATTTTGGTTCTCGCAGGTGTATCTCGATGTAGAGCCCACAAAAATATCCGGCGATGAAGCAGTTTCACACTTCCAAGACCCATCCTATTCGCTTCAGCATCGAAAAATACGAGTAAACAATATCGGAACAACGAAAATTTACATTAGTCGGCGACGATAGGCGATTGGCACGACGTTACTAGTCGAACTGATAAGAGGTTAGAATGAGAAGAGAGGCAGAACGGCAAACCATCGCAGGCCGGGAAGAACTTTTGCTATATTGCCCCACAAGTTCCTTCAAGTACTATTATTAGCCTCATTATATTTACTGTGATTTCACTGTTTTCCCTCAAGACCTTCACAGTCCTTCACCTCTGAGATCCATTTCATTCAACTCAGCATCGAAAAACACTTATAAAACTAAGTATACTAAAAACTATGTGAATTGCGATAAAACTGCCATAATTTAGTTTTTGGTTGATTTTGTAAACCAATTTTGCCATTAACAGCTATTGGTCATCAACAGCTATTGGTCAACAAATCCATTTAGCTTAAACCGAGGGAGTGCCCTTGATCAACATATATCTACGTACTATCCACCGCAGAAAACCGTTGAATTCCGTTAACACGTAAATACAGCCTTCCACAACTAGGCGACTTGACCAGAATTGCAGTCAATGACCCAGGTTCGATGAACTTGACTCACGTGAACGAAGCCAGATATTACGGATAAAGGGAAGCTGCGCGGTAAATATTACATATCGTTGTGGAAAAGCGTATTACATAAAGAAGAATTATCCCAAATTACCGTTTGCATTTAACTTGAAGGTACGATAAGTAGCGAACCTGAGAACGAGCGCGAATATTGGAAGTGAAGAGCCTTTTTTTCAATACCAGGGCCATCTATTTATAAGATAATGACCAGAGTAAACGTTGTTATCAGAAAACATCCGAGCACATGAGATTTCACGTGACTCTGAGCATCAACGATTCAACGAATAAGGCGAACAGGTAGGAGAATTTGATATGAATCGTGAAGCACAATACCATCGTACATATCTTTGTATAATCAATAAGAATTATTTCAAATGCTGTTCACTTCATCAACCCAAGAACTCACGAACACGGACTGGTTTTATTATTGAGTTACCTTTTCTCCAACGCCCACAAAATCTTTTAATTTTTCAGAACAAAGAATTAAGCCAGGAAGTTGCAAGACGATGGTCAAATATCTGGTGGTGGGCATCACAAGTTAAAATTCAGGAATTTATTAAGGTGCCCTTACTTGTGCCACAACCATTATTGAGCCATCTTTGTGAGACTGTCAACACGATTTTTTTTCAGAGGGGTTGGGAATTATCGGATAAAACCTCAGTGGTAGTAATTTTTAACTAATTAAAAAAGTAAGTAGAATAATTCATTCGTCAATTAAACATTAGTTTCGTCAATTATCATTCTATCATTAATTGAACCATTATTTTGACAGTAATTAATTTTTACCATTAATTAATGTATCACTATATCTATTTTTACCATTCAATAAAAATTAGAAGGTTGTAAGTGGAACAGCAGTGGTTGGAATTTATGGGCTAGCTACTAATTATCAAGTGTTGTTAAACAACTCTTAGTATAGGTGGTTGATTGTACTGCCACCCTCTTTTTTCCTTTCAGCGGGGTTTTTAAAGGAAGGACTACGGTAAAACCGAGTAGCTTCGACATTTTTCATTATTTATTGCTCTTCTCCCATAACTTTCCCATGGATGAGAATGGTACGGTATTGTTGTGTAGTTAGAGTTGTTTGTACAAAACAATTTATCAAAGCCGTCATCGACAAATAAAAACGTGCTTTGATCGCGATAATTATAAGTAATTTTGGCCCACACCCTCATTTCGAAGAGCCATTGTGACCTGCAGGCTTCATATTTCAACAGTAGCGTGTAATTCGAATCTAGGGTAGTGTACAATGTCGTGAACACACATTTATTATTATTTACGCGGTAGTTGAACAAGATCATGGTTCAAATTACTCAAGTTACAAGTGAACTAAGGACACCTTCGTGGAAAACTTGTGTAAAACAAAAGGAAAAGTCAATAGTCTTACGGTTTAGAAACCGGTGATGAATTTCAAGGTTGCATGCGAAATAATGTTTCCAGGAAACTTTTTTTTGGAGGAACTGATACAACCAAACTGGTCCGAAAGACGGTGCTTCCGCAAAACTGGCTTTTCACCACTTCCCAATAACAAGTCCGAACTACTTTTTTGAGCAAGCGGCTCGGAACAAACTGGTTCGAATGGAAGGGCTTCTTCTTCACGTTCAGGAACTCTCAATTTACTCCCAATTATTGTGGCTCGACATTAAGTCAATCAATTATGACCGATCCCGCAGAATTTTATTTAAATAGACTAATTTTAATTTATAGTTTCCTAGTCGATCAACGTGACAAGCGTATGCGCAGACGATAGAGCAATCTTTAACGTTCGATAGAAAACCGTCAGACGACGAAACCAACGTTTAATCGCGCATAATGTTTCGGAAGGTTTAAAACGCAAAATATCGGCGTTAATTATGAATTTGGGAGATAAAAACGGTATACAATCTATGCGTAGAAGCAAAAATGCACACGTCAAGACAACTAATTAGTTCAAGGAAAGTGCTGAGCATACTCGCGAATTTATGCTGGAGCGGACACACGATTGGACGGATTTGCCGGAGCTGTACTGTCTCGAACCTTCAATTACAATTGAACCATGTTCATTGGGAAAAAATTTTCTTAGTATTTCTGTTTTATTTATTATTCATTCTGAATAATACATCTGTATTTTTGGCCAAGAAAAAGTTTGACAACCAACCCTCAAAATGTGATGCTTAACATTTCACGACATGGGCGTTCCCATTCTCAAACTGGGAGAACTGGGGTCTGTCCGCCGTCGTTCACTACCCAGTTCTAACGTTGTCTTTAACGTAGTCTAACAATTACGTTTGGTATCTAGTTACTGTAAAGTGGTTCTAACGGTACCAGTTTCTATGTAGGAAGTTAAGTTACGTTTTATTTAGTAATGAATCCCGCTAAAGCATAATCCTACAGTTCTCGAGAAATATGGTATTTATACAATGGAAGGTTAGCGAGCGCTGTAAAAAAATTAGGAACAACACGATAAATTCCGGACTTCAATCTACTGCAATTTCATCGACTGAATTATTCAACAGTTTACCCTATAATTCCAAAAAAAGCATGTTGACAGTTCCACATCACCTCCACGTTAATTACTCTGTAAAAGTCGTGACTTAAGTAGGAGCAACCCAATCAATTCCAGAACGTCGAGCATTTGTTTTCTTTGAGAGAATTTTTGCATGAAACTTGATCGTTGTAAACCGTTCTGTCTGAAAATTACAGCACCATGAGCTACTCTAAACGCAGAATAGATAGAACAAAGAACTGAACACGGTTTTTCGCAAGAATTATTTACTGTGGGATACTGTGTAAACAAAGGCCAGTAATAGCAGTACACAATCAGCTCCTGTAATTACCTCCAACGTGGAGAAATAATAAGTTCGCGTTATCTTCTACTGTCCTCTCAAAAACTGAAATATTAAATGCGTAGTAAGTTCATAATTCCTTCAGTAGCCAATTGATTTTCAGTAGCCATTACATCATCTTATCTTGAGTGAGTTGGCGAAGATTTGGTCCGAACTAATAACTCAGAAACTAACTTAACCGTTGAAGCGAACCACATGCGAGACTTTTCGAGATTATACTTTATTTTTCTTAAAAACTCACGAAAAATTAATTTTTCTTCGTGAAAATGTGATGTTCCTAATACACCAAAGTCAGAAGCGAATACGAGAAATGAAAGTCACGAACGTGACAGGCGAATTGTTCGAGGATCCGAAGGCCCTGAGATGTTGCTCACTATTTAAACATTACGAACGCCTTACCGCCCTGGTAGTCGAGCGTTCTCATTTATCTTCACGCGTTTTTGTGCCTTCTCAACACACACACAGCCTGTTAGCAAGATGCACCACACGCCGTATAAGAATGGGTAAAATATTGTCTCTTCCTGGGCTTTTCAACGTTTCGATGCGCCGCGAATACTTCACTTTTTCAGTAGCATTGTAACAACTGCCTACTCTTGCATCAGCTGACACTACGAGATAAATATTGCCTTGGATATCAAGTAGAAAGTCGACGACCACCGACACGATTTGAGGGTCACAGAGGTTTTACTGTGCAAGTCTTTCCAAAGGATGACAACGCTTCCTAATGACATATCAAACGATTTTTGTATAGGCCTACACAGTTCGGTCATCGGAAATTTTGAAATCAAGTACGGTATTTTCTAACATATTTTCCTATGCCAAATATTAGAGAATTTTGTTGCACGGGAAAGAAGAGCCATATGACAGTGGAAGGCCCTCGTTTGTACAGACTATTTACTGCTTACGTTATTTTCTCTCGTTGATGACCAGTTGCGTTGGAGCTATTCAGTATGTGTGAGTACGTGAACGAGTAAAAAATTACTCAAAACTTTGGAAGTTCCGTTCACTGAAGAGCGTAGAAATTTTTCCATTCCCTCTTTTTTCAATGAGATAATTAAGACAGCTTTGCATAGCAGAATTGAAAGAGCTTTTAGTATTTGAGAATTTAATTTGTTTTTTTACTATAATGTAATAGGATTGCACCAAAATTCTTTCCACAACACTCCCTGTGTGTGTTTCCGTAAATGCGTTCGATCTTCGATAGAAGTGAGATAGCGCTTCAGATAGACACGAAAAGTGCTCTACAAATCTCTAAACGAAGTTGATTAACCAGCGAAAAAAGATGAAGGGGGACTGTCGAAAATTGACTGAATATTTTTGAAAATGTGAAGCGTTGGGTATGGCCAAAAATGTGGAGGGGGACTGTCAATTAGGCAAACTCTCGAGAGCCATCTGTTTATTTTATCAAGAACTAGTTGAGCTAGCAAAACAGATAAAGGAGGTATGAAACGTCCAAGGTTCACGAAAAAATAGTGGAAATATTATGTCAAGGGATTTGACATCTTACGTTTTTGCTAAGACTGATTAGCGATTTGTGGTTGTGAATGTTAAATTGATTGTTACTCTGGCGGGAGGACTTCTTCGTGAGAACATTACCTCGTGATTAATATGCGCAACATCTGTTGTCTCTATTTTACCGCTCGAAACAACAATCACGAAGATCAAGGGCATTGTGCGCAATAAAATACGCAAACATCTTTCCCGCTCTCTCTTCACCATAAGCATGATCGAATATCTCTGTCTTTATTTTCACCGATCGCAAACACTTCCTCAGTAATTATTTTGTACGTTTTCCTCGTTGCAATTTTCACCAGACGACAAACATTTTTGCGAGCAGGATGTCAACTCTGTTGACAAAACAGTCGGGTAGCTAACACCAATAAACAATAGGGTGTCACACCATTTCCAGGAAACTCCACTACAATTAGGACTGGATTACATTCATAGGGAAACAACTAGGACTAATCCTCACAATCCCTGAATACTTTATCAAAATTTGAACATAATGTACAGCCTCGCAAGAAGCCATGCACAGAATTGTTCAAGGAGATTTAAAACGAGAGCAACTAGGAGAATTTTTTTTTTTTTGGACGGTGTACGATGAACTTCTGTTCACTATTTGGATTTCAAATTAAGATTAGTTCGTAATAAACAGAAAATTCAAGAAATAGATGTAAAATGAGCTCCCGGTCTCATCACTCTTTGTGGGCTAAGTATGTCTCCCCTGCTTTCAATTAGAATATAGAAATAGTTCTTCGACAAATCGTTTGAACGGAAATACGAAAGAACAATAAATCGTTCTGTTGACAAGCAAAACCATACCAACACAGGTCAAACTGTGTGCTTCCCACCAACTGTTGTTCTTTGTAATGAGTTCTGCAGTCGTTGGTTGAACAGGGATGTTAGCTAAACTACACCAGAATTTCAAACTCTTCCAAGATTGACATTCATTTTTCAAAATTTTTTCTAGAATGACTGTAACGATTTTGACTAAACACTCTACTCTACTCTCAACTAACCACTGAGTGCTTACAAATAAACTGAAGGAGCTGAAAATGTTTTTCGAACAAGCTGATAGTCTCTGCACGAGTCGTAAAGCAATAAATCTGCTTTCAACTCTCAACGATGTAATTTTTCATATCATCGCAAAACCGCAGTATTCTTTTTGATCTACACTGAAAACGTTTTTCAATGTTATACATATTGAAATAAACATACAATTGGACAAGTTTTTGATATTCACAATAGGCAGCGTTTCGGTCGAGTACGTAAACAAAAATCAGAGCAGGGAATAGACACCACAAGGTGAAGGTGAGCGAAACTCGGCGAATCGGCGTCAGGAAATCCTCCAACACCCGTTCGGCGACCCACTCGCAGTTATGAAGCCGATCTTTTCCTAGCTAGCAAAAGACGGGCAATCAAAAATGAAGGCCGAAGCCAGCGGTAAATATAATTGAAGGTGGACCAACACGACGACCAAAACGACTTGGTCGAATTATTTCCTTCAATCCGAAGCATATTATCTGCTGCTATTTTGGTGGGAATTTTCGTTTTTACTGTTCTGGAATTATAAAGCGAATGCTATGAAAAGGTCGACGAAACGACAGAAGCGTCAATTCTCAGAATTGCATGAGTCGTTCTTAATTATTTTATGATCGCCATTAAACTGCCAACGTGTAGACAATTGATACGACTGCAAACGCGAGTTCAGGAGAACGCTCTTATCAAAAGTTGTATTTAAAAAGAAACCCGCTAAAATCTTCTTTTTTTTATCTTAAGGTTCTAATTATTCATCGCGCTGCTCTCGTCATTTTTCCAAGCATGAAAACTTGGCCTTGCCCACTATAATTGTTCTTTGGGACCGTCTGAAGAATTTAATTAAAACCGTTAGACCCGTTTTTGAAAAAATAAAAATATTTGCTGTTTTGATAACAACGACTACTATACTTGGTTTTGAATCAATTTGGTCCATTACCTTATTTTGACATCACAGGCAAACCTGCGGGCAAAATTTTGGTTCAGAAGTTCTCCCTCAACCAAGTTGACGTATAAAAATATTTGCCAATGGCCGCAGTGGCAAAGGGAATTTGTCCCGTATGCCCTCGGGGGAAAAAAAGATTTGCCATAATTCAGGACGAAATCTGCACAATGAAATATGTTACCACTTCGTGTATTGTTGCAAACAGACAGAAGCTTCAAGAGCCAGACTGCTTTAGTTTTTGAGGGTCACAGCGAGTTCGGAAGACTGGTCAAGAGGTGCAGATGGTAGTTAGTTGAGTGGTCTTTTATTCTAGTTCGGAATGGACATTATAAGTTGATTTTTTCTCGCTCTTTGTTGCGTTTTAAAACAGCCAATAATCGCAATAGGAAGCACCACGTTGACAAAAATGAACGGTCTACTAGGAAAAAACACGCACGTCATTTTCTCCTATTTCGTGGGAGGAGAGCCAAAATGTTTCGGGAACAAAATTGTTAAACTTAGTCGTGTTATATTCTTTGTTTAACCTCAATAAATAGTAACACAGTGACTGAATATTTATCGCTTTGGTTAAACTCACTGTCTTCAACTATTTCTTCAACTACTTTCTACATTATCTTATTTTCTCAATCCGTTGTACGAAAATAATATTCAAAACGTGCCAAAAACCATGCTCATTCGTAAGTTTTCGAATTTGTTAGAATTAACGTCCTAACCACCACTCATCAAACTCATCAACTTGTTTGTTCTATAGATATTTATCTGTTAAAACCAATCCGTTGTGCGGAGGATATTGGCCAAAATACAAAGAAATAAAATTCAAAAAGCAATAAAAGACAATAACGATTGATTTTTTTTAACGTCGAAGCCACGATGTGTCGTGTCGTGTCGAGCCACGATCAAGCCTTTGATTTAACTCACAAGCGACTCTCGTGTAATTAGTAACTACATTTTACTACGCATGACGCTTCCTGTAGAAACGCGTTGAACAAAAATACAGGCAAAAAATTTACGTGAGAATGAAGAATATGTCTCATGCATAATATTCGAATGATAGAAGTAATATGTAAACCAGTAACCAGAAACTGTTGTATTTTCAGCTAACGTTCAGGTCGTGTAATGTACTCAAGGAAGCTATGGTCTCTGCCTATTCGACAGAGATTTTTATTCTTTTGACGCTCACTCGGAATACCCGATCAGTTCAAATTTACAAGTCATCGCTCGCGCTGAGGGTTAGAACACTTTCGAGTGACCATCTAGAAAAAGTAAAACGGTTAACAAGTGACTCACGATTGTTGTACAAAGAGGCGATTCGCAGGGCCATTTTGGGATCGGCAAGCCCAGTTGCTGTACTGATTGCAAGGACCGAAAGAAACTGACGTTCCTAAGGACCGAAGAGAATTAAATTCCTGACGTGCCAGACCCGTCACGGAACGTCGGGAGTAGGGGGGATCTCACCTAATTCATATAATTTTGTCCCGCTGTTTTGACTTGACGACCCGGAGGAGCCGACGACAAATAATTGAACGCAGAATTTATTGACAAACCGCAGACTAATGAAGTGCCACTCTGTTGATCTAACTGTACGAACAATAAACTGACAACACTCACTTGACGAAATTGCTCGGAGAAGGAAAACCATCTTGTGCTGAGGTTAGTGCTCCAAACATATTTTCCCTCGCTTTTCCTCGTCCTAATAAATTGCGCCTTCGTGAACTCCAGGGTGTTCCGAAATTTTTCTGGCATGAGAGGAAAGCCAAGAAAGTCTGAGAACCCCAAGTCGGTCTCGCGTCCTTACTATTCATTTTCAATCTACGAACTTCGTAGTCAACAAGATCCGATGAGAAATGAGGATATTATATACGTTGCAAAGATTGTTATCGGTTTATATGTGAGGAAAAAGTCGAAAAATGGGCAAATGTAAATGAGAGTCAAATTTGTTGTATAAGAAAAATAGCTGGTTTAACGCAATTATAATCATAAAAAGAGTTAAAAATTAGAATGAGTTGGGTATTGCGTGCAACATTGTTGCCTTTAAAAAATCAATGCAAGTTGGGCCAAGATGTGTGAGAGTTGTGAACTTGGATGATTGAGAGGAGAAAGAAAAGGAAGATGTAGAGAGGGAAGTTGGTATCATTGGGAGAGTGGGAATTCAGTAATGACTAGTTAGGAAGAAGGTAAGAATCAACCTTTGAAACAAATTCTTTTCAACGGCAGAAGGATTAACTAACTGAGTAACCATTGAACAGAAAGGGAGAAGCTACCGTGGAAGTTGAAATGTTTGATAAATAATAAGGAAACCCCACGAAAACTTGTATTTGAGATGAGTGCCACATGGGGGCCAAATCCGTGTGATCTTTTAATATTTTGGCAGAATTTGTGAAATTCTAGAAGTTTTGGGTCTTACAAGAAATCACATTTGTGCTTGTTTAGATGAGGCGAACAGTAATACTAAAGAGGAAATCGTGATTGAGGAGGAGAAGGAAAACCTATCGGAAAATTTCAAGTAGATGGATATTCGTGATTTGTGATGAAGCTGTGAGAAGGAAATAATAAACTAAGCTTTGGCCTGTGTTCCTGACTTTCTCCAAACCAACACCACATATCTCTGTATCAGTAATGCATTGCTTGTATAATAAGATCAATTGTTGCATACCACCAATCTGAACTTAAGGATGCAAATAGGTTTTTAGATGCGTTTTAAACTATTTCTTTCCTATGACTTCAAAATCTCAACACGCAAATATTCTTACAGCTTCAGATCGCCTCTGCACTGCCTCGACCGGGCTTTGTGTACTTGTTTCCGCCAGGAAAAGTGAAATCATTGATATTTCGCTGGTGGTATTATTATTACGACTAGAGTTCTAAAGCCAATCTACTGATATTTGAACAAATCCCTGGCCCACATTACAATAAAGGTCTCCTAAAGGTCCACTGTTGGTCTCTCATATAGTCGGTTTGAGACACAGTGTTAGAAGATACGGGACCCAACGTAATTGCCCCTTTAAATCAACTCTAGCAAAGCGGCCCTTGATGGGGGGGGGGGGGCTCACTTGCGTATCCCTTATACTTTTCCCAACAATACCATTGGTGCTTTTCTCTCCCTCCAACAACATGATTAGGAAATACGGTATCCAGTAATGGGATAGAGTATACACCAAAGATTATTTTTTACTTACATTCCAACACTCCCAGCCCCTTGACTGGCCGAAGGACAGCAGTGCCTCAGCTGTTTCATTATTACTAACTGACACCTGTGGAAACCCTGGTGGGGCTAGACGTTTTAGAAGAGCTATTGAAATGTTTGTTTACTTGTGTAGGTAAGGAAAACAAACATTTAGCATGTTATAAAAATGTCGTATGTACCACTCCAAAAATCCATAAGCCAAGGGTAAGTGCCAAGTATTTTTAAATTTAGATTATAGAACCTGCCTCAATCTAAAGATCGTTATCCTAAGAAGGTAAACTAGTACTAATTGCTCACTCGTGATTAGTCACATCACATTACGAATGTCTAGTTGATTATAATCAAATAATACTTGACGACAGATAACTCATTGGACACCCAAAGCGACTAATGAGCTTGGGAAGACTCGCAAGCTACTAATTATACAGGGGATAACAAATGTTTCATCTCTAGCGTTGAATCATTGAAATGATTCCTAGAATCTATCTAAATTTTCGATAATAATACGTGCAGTCTTCTTTCGTTTCAAAAGAAACTCAATAAATCAGGTTACTGGGACGAGAAATGCCGAACCACTCTTATACTTTATTAATCCAACCACGCTAAGCCAAGTGTTTTAATTGACCGAAAACAAGTTGAAACATTGTCAGAAATGGAAGTTTTAAGAACATGGAAACCCCTATGTTTGTAACTCCGTTGTCAATTTTGCTAGAGAAAGGAAGAACCGGTCGAGCTGGGTCATTTGTTTTGTCCGTTCAGCATCTGTTTTGATCACGATCATTCGAGAACCAAAAATAAGGTTACAGGCGCATCACCAATGATCAATACCTCAGTGCCGTGAGCAGAAATAGAGGTATCAACAGATAATGCATTCTTTTCAACTCACTGCATATATGGATCACACTTAAACTGTTGGTCTCTTTAACAATGATTATTATACTCAATATCTTTCTCTATAAACGTTTTCGACATTTCACTTTCAACACACCAGTAAGTGCATTCAGTTATCCAATCGCGTTACTTTAGAGATTGGTTGAATGAAGATAATATGTAATGTGCGTCGTACCACATGTCAACGTTTGGTGCCGATTGCTGATTAGACAACACCAGGAAGCCCAGTGCTTAACAAGTACCCCAAACCATTACTTCGTGTCTTTTAAGCTTAATTTGGCACAACCAGTTTTATGGCAGTTACTTAGTCATCGGCAGATTGTAGAGCATATCTCACTTACCTTGTTATCAGTAGGCAACAGGTATTTCTATTCACACCTCACTCGAACGAAGGCAGTTACTGATCCCAATTGTATTTAACTAATATCTAAGCGTGCGAATTTCGGAGTCGCAGACATCAAAGAAACAAGATATGTGAATCCCAATTTCACTGGGGAACGTAACGCGGAACACGGGAAATGAATCAAACGCTAAAGAAAACAATTACGTGAAGGCAGCACCTAACATCGATTCAGTGAACATCGATACACCGGGGATCGAAATTTTCAGCGCTCTGTTCCTAGAACGTGTTGTTACGCACAGAATACTCAAATACAAGTCTGTTGTTAGGATTAATCATATCTCCGCTACAACGAACCTTGAAATACACTCATCGGAACAGTCAAGCTGTATTGTTACACGCACTTAATACAATAATTAGCCAGAACCCAGTTTTTTTTCAAACAATTGGGACATGATAAGGGAGACGCAGGGACTCGCTCCCTAATCAGTATGCGTGTAAATTAAATGAGCTTCCTTATTTACTCAACTCTGCCTACCTAGCAAGACAGAAGACTTCAAACATCATCAAGCCGAAGTTGGAGGTTATTTGGGTATTTCTACTCCAAAGGTAGAAAACCCGCTATCCGAAGTTCACCCATTAGCGATTCATTTTGATTGAGGCAGATCGTTTATTTTCTTTGTGGTCATCACGTTTCTTAAAATGTATGAACCTTAAAACATCGTCGCTCTAAAAACTAACTTCTAAACCACTTCATGTTATTATTGTTTTATGTTCGTTTTATCTCATTTCAAGCTTGTCCTTTTTTTCAATTTTTCTACAGATTTTGTCATTTTCTTACGATCAAAATAGTACAAGCTAAAGCCTTTCACGTTAAAAAATTTAAATGAAACTCGCTAATTTGCACTAGTAAATTTTTTTCTGAGAACTCCTTGAGAAAGTCCCACAGTGCGAATTCTTAACAGTGGAAAGGTAACAGAGTGCTAGTGGGCAAACACTGAAAGCGAAAACGAATAATTCAATCAAGTTGGCAGAGCATTGCAGTAATTTTGTAACCTAACCTCGTCAGTACAACTCTCCATTGCATTCCTTAACATACGATTCAATATTTTCTTTTGTCTTTATCGTATTTTTTATTTGAGTAATTCTCGCGCTGAATACTATTAGAAGAGCGAAACGCTATGCATGTTTTAAAATGATATTAATAAAACTTCGCCCAGTGTGAACTATTTCAGACTACCTTATTTGTGTCTCAAGCTATAAGCTTCAGCCATTGTTAGATCCTGATTAAGGTAGGTGCAAATTGATTGAAATTATCGTTTAACGCTATTAGTAATGATTAAGTAATATCTTGATTGCGGCTGTGATTACAGCCAACTCGATTTATTACATATCTAATCCTAGATAAAGATTTACTGTGCTCTCCGTTCACACCATGAAGCGGAATATGAATTATAATTAGATATGTTAATGTTTCTACTGTTTAATGAGTAGCGTTTAACGTTATCCAATAAACTAGTTGGTAATGCTTTATTCGGAATCTTTTACCCTAACGGTGTTCTACGTTATCAAATTTAGTGCACCATTCAATGTGGTGCCTAATTGTTGAGGACACTTTCTGTTGAAAGATACATGTTCCAAGTATGTGAAGTGAGAAGGAAAATGAAAACTGAATCGTCGGAGCGTCCTTGAGAGGTACCAGACTGATAGGGAGGTGACAAATGTATCGAGGTCACTATGAAAGTTAGCAATTTCGCCACTGATAAGCAATTAAATTTAAACTTTTTTGAGACGGAAACGCTTAATAACTTTATTTTAGTTCTAAATGTTGGGGATAGTTTTGCTTAGTATGTGCCGTTCTGCACAAAATTGTCATCAGAAATGTCCCATGTTATCCTCGACCCAGGTTTATGGAGCTGCCGAAGCCGCTCGTTTGTTACTAAACTCTAAACGTAGACTGAATTCTCTATTCTTCTGCAATGTTTGGTAAATGACTGTTGAAGTGAGATTCGTTGCATGTCCACTGTTCTGTTCCTGAGTTTTTCGTTGTTTGATACGTGTTTCTATGATTTAAAAAAAATGAAAATATGCATACGGGAAAACTATTGGTACTATACGCTTGACGGCATTCTCTTTGTCAATTTATTCTCCAAAACAATGAGGGGCGTTGATAGGGACGACATGGGAATGGGGGAGGGATATTCCACTCATCCTAGACTTGGTTTCCATTGTAATATCACCATATTCTTACCTGTAATCTTTTTCACCATCCACTCATCCTAACATCGAAGTTTGATTTAAACTTGGGCGCTCTGCTGGGACATCTTAGTTCCTGTCAGTTAATTACCAGCGTCAGGGGCCATGATGTAACAGTTGGTTAGGGATGTCATCCGCTTATGACGCCACAGCCTGTGTTTTTACTATTCCGTACATTTCACCATTCCTGAGAATAATTGATAAACAGCTGTGGGCCACGTTGCCAATCTCTGGTAAATCAGCCTGTGCCCTTTGCTTTTATATTGGGCAGTGGATTATAATGCAGTGACGTATGTCACTGTCACAGAGTTGAGTTGCTTGTGTCTTTTTACTATCCTTGGCCCCTGGATTTATGTAAATTGCTGGCTTTTATTTTTCGTCTAATTTTGAGGTTGCACCTGTGCAGAAAAAATATCCTTCGCCCCCCCCAGTCACTGCCCTGTTCAAACCCTCCATTTCTGAATGAGCTTGTGAGAACTGTGTATAGAATATACCAACTCCTTCACATCTGTTCCATCTACTTTGTTGTTTGCATGGAACTAACCTCTAACCACCAGCTCAGCTTACACCTGTATCTTCTAAAATCCTTTCTCATTAAAATCCATCTTTTCATCACAGAGCTTGTGTAGCTTAAACAAGAGTGACACTATTGACTCATTTCGAGCCATGAATGAAGACCATGGCTTAGGTCAATCACAATTGCACAACTCAAAGGATGTGCTCAGTTACAGTGTGAGAACTGTGTTGTCACATAGTTCTAGGATCTGCTGCTCTATTCTGCTGTCTTCCTGCCCATTGTACTGTGCTATTTGTTAACCTTATGAACTAGTATGAAGTGTGTTACTGGTGGCAAGATTTAATTCGTGACTTTTCTTTCAGCAAAGAACTAAACACACCTAAAACATGGCAGATTTTATTGATTCTGAAGCTGAGGAAAGTGAGGTTAGTATTGCCTTAATATTGGAGCATTCGAGTAAATCTACTGTAGTTCCACTGCTAACGATACTTGAACATTGTTAATAACTACGTAAAAATGAGGTAAAAGTCGCCAGAAAGTAAATATTTCAGTCAAAACACTGGTTTTTTAACTGACAACTATCACGTTTCAGAAACATTATTTTATAGTAAAGGAAAAGTAACATATAAGTATATTGAGTGAAATTGAATAATTTATAAGGTTTTTGTTAAAGAAACTGATAATTATAGACAGTGATAAGGGGTGACATTGACAAGATAGGAGTGTTAAATGAGGAATAGACCTTAAGAAATGAATGAACATTAATGAGAAATCATATTTAGTACAGTTTTATTTTGATGAGATGTATGCTTGTCAGAGGGCATGGTGTACTCATCCATAGTTCCTACAGTCTGTACAGAGTCCTGCCTATTTTAGACGGATACCATCAGCGACTGTTGGAAGAGCAGTCAAACCTTCCAGTTTTCACTGCTATTAAGCAAGGTTATAACTGTTTGGCCAAGTTGGGGAAGACAAGTTATGACAAGAAAACTTGCCCGCAGTTGATCTTTCCCTTTGAAACTAGCAGACCAGATTATGAACTCCTCCCAGGTGGTTGAGATTCCCCAGGGTCATAACTCATAGGAAACAGTTGGTTAAGTGACAACCTCCTGTACATTTACAGGACTGGGTACGGGGGATGCTGAGTGGCTCTTGCATGATGGCGAAACTGCGACCTCCATCACTTTCGACTGGTATAACTCTCGTATGAGTGTTGAGTAACAGTTATTTTGATCAGTAAAATTCCTGCAACACATTTTGTAGCAAGAACCCTTGTCTTTTCATTCTCGTTCGGCAGTTGCAACAAGTGGTGAATCGTATTTAACGACTGTAAAACCTCAATAAACCTGTCAGAGAGCTGGGGGCAGTAGTTTCCGTAGTTTACAAAGTTTGTGAAATCAGCACCTAGTGCAGAACACGTCATGTGCTGACATTTTCCGGCTTGTATTGCACCACACAGTACGGTTTTCGAGAAACAAGAACTTTGCAAACACTATGCTTTCTTATCCAAACTATTGAAAAACTGTAGAGCACAGAAACATGCTTGCATGCCTAGCTCTGGGTAGGTGCTGACTGAATTTGCCTTGTGTTCCATCGTCTTTAGAAGGTGGTCGACCATATGTTTTGCACTTATCTTCAACACTACCTCTTGGGTGTCAGTATTGAAACTTCGTGGCTAAATCCTCTATTATAGTAGGAACACCACACGTACAGTAGTTGCATCCCTTGATATCTACTGAAGGTTTCTTGTGTTTTACGAGGTTTTAATTTCTAATGGATGTTATTTCACTTAAGAAACTCTAGTAGATTGAACACTGTATCCAAGACAGTACGAGCCTTGACAATAAAATGAAACCATGAAAACCATCACCCTGGCTCTATACGGAACAACGTTGACTTCTAGCATCTTTCCCGTGAGCATGAGCTCTATTGCATAACCCCATCATTTAGCTTTCTAGGAAAGTAAAATTATAAATTAATTGTACGAGAAGTATGATGTAAGGCCCCTTTGAGGAGCCTCTACAGCACTCAATTGGATCGATTGTAAAGGGGGCCTTCCATAATCAAGTTTTTGTTACTAAACCACCTCCCAAGAAAAATGTAAAAACCGTCTAATTTGGCTGCTCTCCCACAACTCTGGCTCAATGCATTATAGAGGGGGAGGGGGCAAAGTTTAGTTCTCGTAAATACTAGTTTCTCCTTAAGAATTTCATGTTAAAACGAGTCCACGAAGGAGTTGAGAAGGAGGTTAAATCGGGATCGTCTTCATTTCTCAATGTGAGAGCTCTTTCTATTAGGTCGCTTTTTTTAGAGCTTTGATTTTTCGGGTTTCACGATGGATTACAGGGTAAGTTAGATCCAATAATTTCTGGTAAAATAAGTGTTCGTATGGTCAAATAATTATTACAATCTTATTTTGTGATGAATCCTTTTATCATTTGAAGTTAAGTTGAAGCCATATTACGTGAAACTTTGCTATAAAAGGTTACAAACTGAAATATTACAACAATCTAAGGCAGATATCAGTTGATTGACACTGTGTCGGTTTATTATTCATTCTTACCTTATCGAACTGAAATATGTTTTTACTCCCCTTCGAACTTCTTTTCAAGGTATGAGGATTCTAAACCTGCAATCTGTCCATCCCCCATTAGGCCATACTTTGGCTTAAAAAATTCCGTTCATTCCACGAAAACCCCATTCGGGGGTTTAGATGTGCCGGCCTTCTGGACAATCAGATAGGGCAAAACCTATGGGTAAAGGGGGGGGGGGGGTATCGTTACTTGGATATTTATCAATGCATAGTCGACCAGGATGGGTCTAAGAGGTGTAGAACAGCGTTTAGACGGGAAACCATGAAATCACAGTAAATATTGTGGAAAATTCTACTACTTGAAAGAACAATCTTGGGGCTATATAGCGAATGTTGTCGTTTCTTGCCAGCCTGCGCTCATTTCCTGCATTGCTTCCCATATCACTCCAACCACCCACCAGTTCGATGAGTCACAAAGTATCAATTGCCGAGCGTGGCCTAGAAAGTGTCAATTTGCAATGTTCTGTTTTAGTCAGTTCATGTTTTGTATAGTTTTTCTAGTATTTTACGTCGACAGATCATTCTGGGCTATGAAACAATACACCGTTGTGTAATAATTTGTAGCATTTTTCACATTGTTTAACTCGAAAGGCAGGGAAAGTATAGTAGTTGAGAGGAATATCGTGTCTTCACTGGAGATGGGTTCTTACATTTTAGATCCGAAATACCAAATTTCAATGAATGGTCCGGACGTGTGTAGTCAACACGAAAGTGGAGGGAGGCAGAGAAGGGCTGAATTGATGGTTTTTTTTGGTTTTTAAAAAATATTTCTTACGTTATATTGGACCCAGGGTACTGTACAAAGCACAGATTTGATTAATTGTGCCTTCGAGTATCTGCACCAGCCATTTTACATTAACCACAAGTGAATGAAAACAATTAGTTAAAGCAATTGATGATGACCTCACTGCGCAAATCTGAAGACTGGAGTTAAATGTTTCAGTGACTGAACTGAATGTTAAATGATTCCAGTTGAATGTTTATTAGTGAACTGAAATTGCTACAGTATTCGTTTTATCGAATCATCCGCCAAATTGGAACATCTATTAATTAGTTTCGTTTGATTTTAGGATGAGGAGGAGTTGGATGTTCAGGAAAAGAAGAAGTTGAAGAGGTTGAAAACGATGGAGAGTGATGACGACGAGGATGAAGAAGGTATTTTTTTATTTACGCTTCGGAGTTTATTGGTATCACGTCGAAATAGTTGAAAAATCTTGTAGTTAGTCGGGCTAATATTGAAGTAGCGCATGAAACTTCCTTTCAACGTAAATAACAGAATTTGGAGAAAATACAAATTGTCAATGTCTCACCTTTCCAAGCAGCTGGAAGCACACTGCTCTAATCAGCCAAATCGTAGTCTCAAGAAGGATTCCAGTAATCGCTGTGGAATTAATCTGCCAGATACTTTCGAAATTATCATAGTTTAACACGTTCGTTGCTCAAAACGCGCCCTCTGCATCAATCTGGTATATTTGAGTGTGTACCTCAACATTGACGGTTAAAGAAGAATCAACCAGTCGGCCAATAGATTAAATGAGATTCACATTGTCATCGTGAACCTGGCGTGTGCGATCTTGCTTAGTGACTTGGAGCATGCCACATCCGCCAGACCAAAAAATTGAGAAGCGAACGTATTAAACCCTTATGTCAACTTACGAGGGAGCAGTTTTAGGGTGAACTCGTCCGAACCAACCCCTCCCGATAATGTGTGGGAAACTGATTGAAGTGGGGCTCTTCAGAAGATGTGTCAGGAACACACAATCTTGCACAACTCTAAGTGGTCGGAAACGTGATTTGATGTAGCGAAAGTTCGACCACGTCTTGAGCATAATTTAGCGTTATCACGTCAAACAACACGGCAGACAAATAAGTATTGATGTACTAACAATGGTTGTTCCATGTGTAATTTGAATAGATGAATTTATTCTTAACTAGAATGTGGGACGGATTAACCACTGCCCACAGGCAACTCGGTGAGGGCAAGTACTAGAGTGAGTGACAACTAATAAGTCTCGCGTTTTATTGGAAACATTGTAGAATTCGATGACAATTTTCTTATACCATTCTTTTCATTTTAATTATAACATAATCATCCAGTCTCTTCCCCTGAAAAGAGAAGGAGTCCCTTCCGGATTATTGATCAACGACAATGCAGAAATGTCCTGTTGCAGATAGCAAAAGTATGCACCTTTCTTCAATGTCGTACATTTGCTGTAAATCTCTCGAATCACTAGCTTTTCGGACAAATATAAGTCTCGCTAGTTCTTCGTGTAGAGGATTCAGGAACCCTGTGTGAAATCACACTAAATGCATTTTAATTCGTTTTCCAACTAAGTCATGTTAGTTGGACTCGAAGTGTGTCTTGTACATGATATGAAACGTGCGTGAGTATATTTATGAGGATTCCGTATTTTCAGACGATGAAGACAAGATCAGAGAAGAATTGAAGGATCTTATCGACGACAATCCTATAGAAGATGACGAAAGTGAGAGTGATGGCGAGTCAGGGGGCAGTGGTGATGAGCGGGGAAGTGAAAAACGAAAACATCACGAAGACGACTTTGATGATAATTTGGAAGACGAAGATTACGATTTGCTGGAAGAGAATTTAGGGCATAAAATTGAACGGCGGGTTCGTTTATTATGTTATTACTCTTGGGTTATGTCACCCAGTTGGTCATTTTTAATGCAGTCGCCTCTTGTTCCGTAGAAACGATTTAAACGTCTAAGGAGGATAGAAGACGAGGAATCTGAAGGAGAAGGAGGCGAAGATGTAGGTGAAGAAAGAGAAGCTATTGCCAATGAATTGTTCGAAGGCTCTGATCATGTAAGTGCATGGTTTTAACATTGTCAATATTTAAAAATAATACTTTTAATTGTTTAAAAGTAATTTACTTTTAAAATAATTTGTGTGTAAACTTTAAATGAAATGTATGAAGTATGGGTTTAAATTTTTTTATGCCATCCAAATCAGGAAGCTGATGACCGGGTACGTTTTGTATATTTAGTTTGGTTCCAATACAACTTGTACAGAGTTGGTAGCTAATGGAAAATATTTCTTCTAAGAGGTTTTTCGCATCATCCAGTTTTTTGTTTATGGCAGGGTGATGAAGATAGGAGTTCGTCTCGAGGAGCTCCTCGTGAGGAGTATGGAGATGAAGATGAAGAAGGTGAATACTCAGATGCCGATGATTTCATTGTCGATGATGAAGGCCGCCCCATTGCTGATAAGAAGAAGAAACGTAAACCTATTTTCACTGATGCGTAAGTCTCTTAACTCTTACATGTTTAGATATTGGGTGAGGTTCACTTGTAGATGATGCTGTAATTATGACAGGAGAAGGATGAGAGTACATATTAGCGTTATTATGCCTAGACCTGATTGCGAATAGTAAAGAAAGTATTGTGAAGAGCTGAAACAAAACAGTGGCGTTTTCATCTGGTGTATAGTTTATGCAGACGTTAATAAAGTTTATATTGAGATTTTTCTACTTTTAAGCAGAATATCTTTACATTTTTAGGTCTTCTGTATCGGGTTACCAAATATCTGCATGCAGTGTGTGTTGGGTGCAAGAAAAAGAGAAAGAAATAAAGACTTGAATTAATTGATGAATGGGTCAGAGAACTGTATTGATAAACTGGGTTGAAATGTCACTTGATTTGCGCGTTAGAGTTCTTATTGAGCAGCCCGAAGAACTAGTTTATGAGACACAGTTGGTCTCTAGATATAGATATGTGAACTGGTGAGCAGAGAGGAGCTACTGATACTACACTCACTGATCATTGACTAACTTGGTGTAGAGACAGGTCTGCAGGGCCAAGATTTGGTAAGGGAGTGGTGGAGACTGAACGTTTTGGAAACTCCAAAGGGGAAAGCCTGTTGTTACGTCGAAATAATCCTTAAAGCTGTTTGTTAACAGGATAGGCTAATTGAAATCCCATCAGGCGTATTGTTTTGCATACACTTATCTTTATATATATATAGTATAATTGCATTATGGTGAGAGAAGGGGGAGGGATGATGCTTCGACGAAGTGATTAGTGTTGAGAATTATTAATTTTAGGGAGATTATACATTAAATGTGAAGAGGAACTTTCTTTTTTCGTGATGTGTTACAGTACTCTCCAACAAGCTCAAGACATTTTCGGTGTGGATTTTGACTACGAAGACTTTGAAAAGTATGGGGAGGATGAATATGAAGAGGAGGACGACGAAGAAGAGGATGAGTATGTCGATGAAGAGGGAGAAGAAACAGAAAAAAGGTACTTGAATTTCCTAAAAGCAATTAATGAATATAATTCATTAAATAGTTGATCAAATTTTGCAAGTACGAAATGTGATAGAAAAGAGATGACTCAAACACCAATTTTTTCATGCGTATGATTTGCCCTTTGAGATCAAGATTGTGTTGGCTGGTTGATTGTTTTTACAGTTATATCGCGGGACTAATTTAAAACAATTTTTTCAGACGAAAGCCTAAAAAAGCCGCCAAGAAGAAGCCAACTCGGAAAACAATATTTGAAATCTACGAGCCCAGTGAACTTAAGCGAGGGCATTTTACAGATTTTGACAACCAGGTGAGGAAGTTCGAGCTCATGTGTTGGACGCTCGAGTACTTGTAAAGCAACAATCGCTCAATAACTGAATAGTTGGTGGCGTTGATTGTAATTAGGCAAAATAATGATGAGCCCACAACTGAGCGGGGTTTGCGGATGTGTTTATTGCGACGTGTTGAAAACCACTAGACTCGATTAAAGTGTTCAGCTACGTCCCTACTACATTCGCATTAACAATGGATTGCAGTTCTCGGAGAAAGAGTTCATGGTAATACTTGAGGGTGTTTGACCAAATGTAAACAAACAATAGCGACTCGCGAAATCGAGAAAATTACGAAAAGTGAAATGAGCGCAAAATGCGAAGAAAATATGTCGTCACCCGAGACAGATATATTAAATTACAAATAGCTCCCACTTGGTTTCCCAAATTTGAACTTACAATTCGCACTCGTAATCACTGTCGTGCATACTTCTCGGCAGAATCACTAGTTCAAGTTTTGTGAAAGTCGACTAGGAAAGTTAAACTCTTAGAAAACTTGTTTTTTGAATTTTCTGGAAAATATCTCTGGTTGTTTTGGTTAAATAGAAGGGCACTCAACTATTAAGCGATAGTGTCTATATCGTGTCAAATTTATGAAGGGACGAGGAAAAGCACTGTGGTGTGTCGCATCAGACATTTTTCTGAATAGTTCACTTTGCTGTTCAAACTGTAATATTTATATTGGTGTTCTACGTGAGCCGAAGGGTTGTAAATGTAAGTTGAATGAAAGCAAATCGCTAGGCGTAACAGTTTTGAGATTATACTTGATGCTGTTATGATTTTAGTCCATGCCAGATGGCTGACTAGCTTATCCCAAAACAGGGCAAGGTAAATAAAATTAAGGGCGTTAACGATTCCCTCAAGAAAGTTATGTTTTGAAGTGGGTCAGATCTAAAACCAAAACGTAGAAGAATAAGATCGAAATAATTCAAAGTGATAATAGATTTACGTACTTTGCTGGTTTCAAGGTTCGAAATACTGACATTCCTGAGAGAATGCAACTCAGAGAAGTTCCTGTTACTGCTGTTCCCGAGGGCTCCGATGAACTTGATGAGGAAGCCGAATGGATTTACAAGCAAGCGTTTTGCAAACCAACCACGTCTAAACAAGTGAGTTTCTCTTCAACTCTTTTAAGATGGGAGAAGGAGTAGGAAAACCAAATATGTTACGAAATTTCGCTTTCCTCGTTCTTTCAGAACTGAATATTTATCTTTTTTGTGATTTTTAATTTGTTTTCTTTCTGCATGTTTCTCCCTTTACCAATTTCAATAAGTAATTGTGTAATTTGTGTTTAGCAGCATTTTGTTAGTGGAGGGGAGTTAGAGGGATGTGAACTGTATAACTACATCAAATATTTGTGAGGTTCACTGTGTTGTGGAGGTCTCAAATCCGAGGAAAGGGGCTAAGGCATAGATCCCCCAGTCGTTGTAAATGTAAGGACAGAAGAGAAGAATTGTGGACAAATCTCACTATTCAGTCACTGATCTCAATGCAGTCTGATAAGAAAAGAATGAAAAACTGGCTGGCGGTGGCAGGGATTGAGAGGGTGTGGAAGGGAAGCACGCATCAAGCCTTTGCCAAACTGAGAGGAATAAAGGGATTCTGACGGCGGGCTTGAGGGAAAATGTTTAAAGCTCGTTACATCTTGGGCCATGCGTAACGTCGTGAGGCACAGCTTGTTTCTTATTTCAACTGGATGAAGCTCGTCTATAACTGTGCTATTGAGAATTAGATAGATCGAACACTCGATTGATGTGATGTCATTCAGGTGGCGCTTGAAATATTTCCACCCGAAGTTTTTCTTTTGAAGGTGCATCATTCTGAATAATACACCTATTTTTTTGGCCATGCACATCTTTTTACTACGCCCCCCCCTCTCAATTTGACACTACGTTTTAAGGCATGGAGGCTCCAAATCTGTAATGCCCATCCACCAGGCCATATATTGCCTTTTAGCGTGGTCTAAAAGATCCGTCCTTTCACACGAAAATTCTATTTGGTATCTAGTTGTGCCCACCTGGCACTTCGATCGTACAAAACCCACAGTTGTTCTAGGCAAAAAATGATTTAAAAAATTACCCGAAAACTTTTTTTTACACGTCTCGATGGTGCAGGACTTGGTATAGATGGAAAACTGTGAAATCACAGTGAATCTAGTGAATAAATTGGCGACTGCTACTTGAAGGAATTTGTGGAACAATATAGCAAAAGTCGTAATTCTTCTTTGATCTGCACTCATCCCCCGCTCTTAACTCCTGTCTTGTGCCCCACAGCCAGTCAGTTCAACTCATTGCGTCTTGCCGATTGCTTAATGTGGCCTAGATAATGCCAATTTTCGTTGTTTTTTGGCATTTTTCGATGCTGGATCGAATAGGATCTCGAGGAGGTCTTGAAGGTGTGAAACTACGTCAAGCTGTGCAACATAATAAACACACCATATGAAAGAGGCGAATTCAGAGGCGCTCTGAAACTGATTCTGATGAAAATTTACTCATGGGACGTCTAGCAGAACCAATGAGCGAAATTATATTGAGGAGCCGCTCCCAATAGTTGAATTAAACTCGCAAACTACTTCATTCTTGGTATAACTCTCGAAATTACCACCAATTGAAACGTAACAAACTTTTTACCTTTTCAGGAATGGGGCGCCGTCACTGATAATCGTGGTCGACCCAAAAAAGACCCACTAACTATCGGAAAGATTAAAAAAGCGTTGGATTTTATGAGAAACCACCAATTCGAAGTTCCTTTTATTGCTTTCTACAGGAAAGAGTACGTCTTGCCAGAGCTTAACATCAACGATTTGTGGAGAGTTTACAAATATGATGGGAAGGTAATTGAAATTGTTTTTTGTACGAAGTTTAATTTGAGTGCAGTGAGGTGAAGACTATTTTGATATCAAATGTCTCAAAACATTACAGTGGTGTCGTCTCAGAGCTCGCAAAATGACTCTTTTGTCACTAATCGAGAAAATGCAGTCGTACCAATCTGATCAGTTTATGAAAGATATAGACGCCCCTTTGCCTGATCATGTTCGAGTCATACAGGATGAGGATATCAACAAGTGAGCTATTAGCATGCAAATATTCAGTAAATGAACGCCTATAGTTGTCAAATGAACTAGGAACTGTACGTTATTCGAAATAATTCTCTGAATAATTTTAAGATTGAAAGCAGTGCAGACGACTGAAGAGCTCAAGGATGTGCACTCTCATTTCTTGATGTACTATGGCCACGAGGTGAAAGAAATGTTGGAAGTGGAGCGAATAAAAGCCAGGGAAGCGATGAAGTCTAAATCCAAACCCCCCAAGCAATACGACGAGAATGGAGAAGAGATTCCCGCAGAAGATGTGGAGGAGCCCGCTACTCTCCCTCCCCAGCCTGCGGAGCCTTCTGTGAAACACAGCATTCATTCTGGTCCCTATGCAATCTGTCGGAAAGCTGGAATTGGTAATACATTCACGAACTCGTAAATTATTGGGCAATAGTGTAAAATGATTTGTGTCTCCTAAAGAACTTTTTGTCGTCAAAACTTCAATCTCCACTCGTTTCATTATTTTTAAAAGAACTGACTAAACTTACAATGAGCCTGTTCTTTGCTAAACTTCCTTAACACGCCATTAGGTCGTCTGGATAAGCTATGGCGTTGGCGTTGTTAAGCGTCTTGGTGACAAGGCTCATTCTTTCTGTTGTTCCATAGTGTTTACTATTTTCCTAAACGTGAAGACCCTGTGATGTACTTGGTGGTTTTAATGCCAAGTAGATTGCAGGAGTTGAACCAAAGTTCATCATCTTGACTGCATAAAGTTTCTCAAGCTTACTGGAACAAAAGACGTAACTGCCCCACTAGAGAGGTGTGGCTTCTCTATGACAACGCCACACAGTGCGGCTTTAACCCGACGAAAATTGGAGCAAATGCATTTGACAACTGTCACACACATCCCAATAAAATTAAAATAAAGCGTTCAAGACAAAAGGCTCGTTTATATTTTAATGGAATGGAAAGGTTTAATAGAAATTTTTATGGCTTTGGCAGTAGGATTAAAATCATGTAATTGTGCTTAGAAGACATTTCAGGCACATTGAGGCTACGCTGAGAGAATCAACAGCTAAGTACAGACGAGTTTAAAACTGAAAGTGCAAAATGTAGTTTTCGAAACCCGACCCTATAACTGGAGTTTGGTGTTATTTTTGAAAATTTTATTGACTTCGAAATGCACTAAAATAATTATTAAATCAATAATAATAATAATTAAATAGAGAAATATCAAACTGAGCACTTTGTTTGGCACAAAATTCATGTATGGAGGCGTTACTGGTAGTACTTTTTTTTTATTCCCAATGCCCAGGCCACGAGTAGATAAGGCTGGAACTTCCATTGAGAATCATAACTGTTGCTTGATAGTGTAAAAGTAGCGGAACAGCAGTAACAGTTGAACGAAGTTTTGTTGTCAAGTGAATATTATAAAAGTAAGAATGTGTGTGAAATTTAGTAGCTGTAGCAGTCGGGAAATTTGACCAAATAGTGCGCGCCTTCTGCAACAGATATTGCAGACTACAAAAGTAATTAAAAATATCATTAGCCCCAGATGAAACTGACACACATCCACTACACTCCGTGAGCCTTTTACACTCAATCGATGAATCAAAGCCGACTAATTTGCCTTTGGCATAAGGGAAAGCAGAAAAGGCGGAGAAGAGGGATGGGCGTGAAGAAAATGTGGAAATCTGCGTTCTTAATGACACAGACACAATGCAGTCGACCACTTTGCACATACTCGTGAACTGAAGGACATAACATAATAACATAGTTCAACGGTTAGTCAAGTGATTCCACCTCGGGCGCTGGGCAGTTGCCAGTGATAACAGTCGTAACTAGCATCTGTTCAGTAATGGTTTCGAATTCCGAACCAAAGTTCCAGCCTTATCGACTCAAAGCCCGGACATTGGGAATCAACTCCATTTTGTGCCAGTATTATATCCTAGTTGAACAGCCACACAGCTTTCTCTTGATTTGAGGAGTTGATCCCTAGCTACCTCTTGGGATGGGCGTTCCAGGGCCACATGAGGCGATTCTTTGTCCTGGGAGCATGCACAACAGAGATGAAGTTCTTAGGTCGATTTTATGCAGGTATAGGCTTGTTTTGGCTATAAGCCAATATATCAGTGCCAAATCGACCTATTCCATGTTTTGCTCGACACTTTTGCTGCATCCTTCTGTGAGAGTGTTTTCCTTTATTTATCATGAATCACGTTTACCTCCTAATGCCCCCAATCACATTTCTACTATGCCACTTGATACTAAACCCAGACTTCCATAAAATTTGGGTTTACTCATTGAACAGATTATGTAATTTTTTGTCTCCTGTTTAGGGGGATTTGCTAAACGCTTCGGATTAAAACCGGAAGAGTTTGGCGAAAATCTAAGGGATAATTACCAGCGCCATGATGTCGAACAGGAGACTGGTACACCCCTCGAGATTGCCAAGGAGTACATCTGTCCGTAAGTATCGGGATATTGCGCCTCATTTTGATAATTCGATCGTTGATGAAAAAATTTGGCGTTTGCTTGAACTGAAATTTTTTTTAATCAGGAAGTTCGCGTTGGCCGAAGATGTGGTCAAAGCCGGAAAGTTCATGGTTGCCATGCAGTTGGCTCGAGAGCCACTTGTCAGAAGTTGTGTTAGGGATGTGTTTTTTGAAAGAGCCAAAATCGATGTTAAACCGACCAAAAAAGGGCTGAAGGAGATTGACGAAAACCATCCATGCTACAGGTGACCAATACTTTTTTATTCATTAGTTTACGTTTGTGCATATCAGTGTAATCCAATGCTGAACCGTTTACTCTGAGGTATCCCACGTGTCCGCATTTAAAAGACTAAAGATTTTCCAATGGCAAATTGCTAGTACAGCACATGAGGTGTATAGGTGTTCTAGGCGGGTACTAGAGCTAATTGAATGATTAGTCAATTTCAAGCCACGGATTGTAGAAAACTCACAGATAACACACAGAAAGCCAGAAACGTGAAACGCAAGGACTTGGAAGAACTGTCTAAGCTATCGATTAAGACCCTCATGAAGTATCCAGTGCCTATTTGCCCAAGTTGGGCAAGAAATGAACACGCATCCACACTTTCTCGAAGCATCCTCATGAAGTCCGTTTGCCAATGTGTCCTGGTGGAACGAGTCTCAAGTATATGTTCCTGTACTGACTGACTCCTATTAAAAGGCACCGTGCGATCAAGATTTAGTGGTTAAGACAATAGTTCATATTCCCAACGAAAGTCGGGCAATAATGGATCGGAGCTCCTCGCGATTGCTGTAATTTTTGCCTGAGTCAGCAGCCCCCCAAACATCTCCAAACCCCCCTCGTAACATTCCTTCGGTCCTTCGACTTGTGGTGCAAAAACTGCTCTTGAGCAAAGTCAGGCAGAGTGAGGAGAGGACAAAGGAGGAACCTTGAGCAACCCCTTCCACACTCTTGCTCCTTGGTGCGAAGCAAAGTCAGACAGAGTGAGGCGAGGATGAACAGCAGGGGCTGACAAACTTCTCGACATTCTCGCTCTGTGGGCTACTCTGTGAGAGTTGGGTAGTGGCTGTAGTAATAAACAGGAGGTTCTCAGCTTACTTCTAACTACATTTTGTTCTCCATAACCATTTTTGTCGAATGAAGATACAGCAAATGTATTCGAACCGTGTTAGAGTTTTCAGAAAATGCTTTGTGCCATATATTTATTTCATGTTTGTTACAGCATGAAGTACATCAAAGGGAAACCCGTTAGAGACCTTACTGGGGACCAATATCTCAAACTGCAAATAGCTCATGAAGATAAACTTCTCACTTTGTCCATAACTGATCAAATTGGTGGACACACGTCTTCTTCGTACATTGAAGAAATGAAGCAACTGTATTATCGGGTGGGTAACTTGCCTCACTTTATTTTATGTACAGCAGTGCTTTAATAATGATTACAACGTTCTAAAGACAAAACAATAAAACTAACGATACACTACAAACCACTTGCCATCAAAGGCAGTGCTCACTAGTATCAATAAGCAACAACAAAAATTGAATAAGTTTTCAAAATAAGTTTAGACCCAAAAATGTGAACGACAGCGAACAAAGGGATGAATGGTTAGACTAACCTTTGAACGCAACTCTCTGTCAACTTTCAATGGCCTTGTCTATGAAAATGAGCTCACTATGAACGCTTAAAAGAGATTTTTCCGTAACAAAACGATTAATAAACACTTGACACTGATCTCCAGTCCGCGGCTGCAAATAATGTGATACAAGCTGTAAAATGTGATCCTCATGTGGTAAACTTATGACGTTATTTTTTAATGCGCAGGACGAATTCACCCAGCACGTTCAGGAATGGAATAAAATTCGTAACGAATGTGTGGAAGTTGCCATGAAAAACATGTTGATTCCAGAATTAATCAAGGAACTTCACAATCATTTGTTGGAAGAGGCCAGAGAGTTTATTTTGCGCTCTTGTGCCAGGAAAGTGTACAACTGGGTAAAGGTATGTACAAAGTTCATATGAGCTCATAAATTGTTCCTTTCGTGTCTGTTCCTAATATTTGAAAATCATGGAAGTCACCGTTTCGCCATTGAGCAAGAGCCCAGGCCCTGTCGAGGGCTCTGCAGGCTGTTATTTAGCCAATCTCACGAAGGAGAGCTGTTGCTTGTGTGTTGCCATGCGGAGGTATGACCATGAGAACTCTTGAGAGGAATCCATAATTTGGTTGCAGGATGGGCAGTCTTTGATAGAAAAGAAGTGGAGCCGAGAATTGAAGTCACCATGCCTCATAAGGTGGTCTGGCTCAACCCACTTTTTCCTAAGAAGTTCACGAATGTCGGAACATCCCTTTCACGAGGATTCCCATCTGCCCCGCCATTTATGTAATGCTTATTCATCTAGCACAGCGCGTTTTTGTTGAGTTGAGGGGCCCATACAGAGTTTGGCCCAGAGTGACGAGCAACATTTCCTGCCTGGGGGTCTGAAACGGGAAAAGATATAGTATGTCAGACAGTCAGGCTGCACTTAAGGCCCTGGCTTTCTATACTATTTAGTTAGTGCTGGTTTGGGAATACTTCACTGGTCTGAAGATCTTGGCATAGGAGAACGTGTTTACACTGAGTGCCTGGTCATGCAGGAATAAAAGGGAATGAGGAGGCCGACACAACTGGTGAGACTGGTGGTCATGCTCCTCCTGGTGAGACCTGAGCTCTTTTTACGGACCACCAAGAGCCACTTGAATAAGGGGGAGGAGAAGTGCAGGAAGGGGGAGGAGAAGTGCAGTGAAGGATTTACTTGGCCAAACGAAGCCATAGTTATTTATTAGAATCTCCAGGGAGTGATGAGGAGCTGCAGAACTGGAGTCAGCGGATCATGTACTGAGCAAACTGGCCTCAGAGGTCTTGGGTTTCCTCAGCTGTGGTCTGATGAAGTTGCAGAGATGGACTTCAAGGCTGTCCTGCGTCTTGTGGGATAATGGTGCAGGTGCATTGGGATCTGGCTCAGGGAACTCCAGCTCCATGGTAGCTGGGGATGGAACTGTAAGGACATGAGGCAACACCAGATATACACAGTATGCTGTCTATGGTAATGTTTAATTCACAGAATTGTTTGGGAACAAGTCCATTGCGATTAACTGATGAACGATTTATTTTAGGTGGCGCCTTTTAATGTTGAATTTGGAGATGATGAAGATGACGATTGGGATACCAGCAGGGGTATTCGAGTTATGGCTCTAGCATACGGACCTGACTTCAGCCAAGCGTCATTTGCCTGTATGATAGCACCTGACGGGGAGTGCACGGACTTTTTGAGGCTCCCTAATTTGTTGAAACGAAAAAATTCCTTCAGACAAGAAGAAAAAGTCATGAAAGAGGCTGATTTAAATTCCTTGCGAAATTTCATAACCAGCAAACGCCCTCATGCCATCGTCATTGGAGGGGAATCGAGAGATGCTCTGATGGTATCAGCGGATGTCAAAGAGATTGTGGCTGGGTTAGTTGAAGATGAACAATTTCCAACGATACCAGTAGAAATTTTGGATAATGAGTTGGCAAAAGTGTACGCCAATTCGTTAAAAGGGGAAAGCGATTTCAGGGATTACCCTATGTTGCTTCGACAAGCGATTTCGTTAGGAAGGAGGCTCCAAGATCCATTAGTCGAATTCTCCCAGTTGTGTACAGCAGATGACGAAATCCTCTGTCTGAGATTCCATCCTTTGCAAGACTGCGTCCCAAGAGAAGAACTGCTCGAAGTGGTTACTCTCGAATTCGTCAACAGAACTAATGAAGTTGGTGTGGACGTGAATGAAGTGGTCCAGAACCCTTACTGTGGAAATTTGGTTCAATTCATTTGTGGTTTGGGCCCTCGTAAGGGGGCTACGCTCATCAAAATCCTTAAACAAACCAATCAGCGTTTAGAGAACAGAACTCAGTTGGTTACTATTTGTCACATGGGCCCCAAAGTGTTCATCAATTGCGCAGGTTTCATTAAAATAGACACGAACGCGCTTGGCGACAGCACGGAAGCTTACGTTGAAGTCCTCGATGGATCCAGAGTTCATCCTGAAACTTATGAATGGGCTCGTAAAATGGCTGTGGATGCTTTGGAGTACGACGATGAAGATGCCAATCCAGCGGGAGCTTTAGAAGAAATTTTAGACAAACCCGAAAAATTGAAAGATTTGGATTTGGACGCGTTTGCTGAAGAATTAGAGCGACAAAGTTTCGGTAATAAAAGCATTACATTGTATGACATCAGGTCTGAATTGAATCATCGCTACAAAGATCTTCGAGTCTCCTACCAATCACCGGGACCAGAGCTGTTGTTTGACATGCTTACCAAAGAGACCCCAGAAACGTTTTACATTGGCAAATTGATCACCTGCAATGTGATCGGCATCTCTCATCGTAAACCCGAAAAAGAGCAACTTGATCAGGCAAATCCTGTGAGGAATGAGGAAACTTGCCTTTGGCAATGCCCGTTCTGCCTTAAAAACGATTTTCCTGAGCTCTCAGAAGTGTGGAACCATTTTGATGCAGGTGGTTGCCCAGGGCAGGCAACTGGCGTGAGAATTAGGTTAGATAATGGTGTCACTGGCTATATACACATTAAAAACCTCTCCGACAAACACGTCACTGATCCGACTCAAAGGGTGCACAGAGGGCAACTGATTCATTGTCGTATCACTAAAATAGACGTAGAAAGATTTTCTATTGAAGCATCAAGTAAAAGTTCAGTTCTCCTGGACAAAAATCACGAATGGCGTCCACTCAAAGATCCATACTATGATCATGAGAATGAAGCTAAAGACATCGAAACTGAGGAAACGGTGAAAAAGAACAAACAAAAATTGACGTACATCAAGCGCGTCATTGTTCACCCTTGTTTCCACAATATTTCGTTCATCGAAGCCGAAAAGCTCATGGTAACAATGGAACAAGGAGAAGTCATCGTGCGCCCCTCGAGCAAAGGAGCCGATCATCTGACAGTAACTTGGAAAGTTGCTGACAACATCTACCAGCACATTGACGTCCGGGAGGAAGGGAAAGAGAACGCCTTCTCACTTGGGCAGTCTCTTTGGATCGGCAGCGAGGAGTTTGAAGACTTGGATGAAATCATCGCTCGTCACATCAACCCGATGGCTTCGTACGTTCGTGATATTTTTAGTTTCAAGTACTACAAAGACACAGAGGGCGGATTGAAGGATAAAGCCGAAGAATATTTGAAAGATGAAAAGACTAAAAACCCTTCAAAGATCCACTATATCATCTCTGTGGCGAAGGTAAACTTTTTTATCTATCTTCACAAGCTTTATTTGTAAAATTTTACAGCAACAAACCAAACAGACCTTTGGGGAGTGGGTCCTGATGAGGCACCTCAACGAACCATAGGTGCAAAATGAGATTAGTATAATTAGTTGTAAATGAATCGCCTCCTGAGGCGTCCATTGTTGCCCACCCACGCGTTCTCTCCTCGACAATTGTGAAACCAAACCCTTAGATTTAGCAAAGGCTCCTCCAAGATATTTGTGCTGACTAAGCACCTCAAACTTCCAGATTTACTCAAAACTTGGGGGTCAGCCGTCTGATCAGAACTGTTGCCTCTTGGACGTTTGTGATTGTAAACAGTAAATGAGAATAAAACTCCATATTCCAGTTACATTCGGCCATTATCGTGCATACTCTTCCAAACTTCATACAATATCGTAACAATATGTCTCTTTAACATCAACAATCACGCATGGAATTATTTTTCAAAATTGTATGTTTCCCCACTAGATGCTGCCAATAGTCCCCTCCCACACAAAGTTGTGTGTGTTGCCAATAATCCAAATAATTGTTGAAGAATAGACTGCTCCGTATCAGAATAATTAATGCTCTAGCTGAAGTACTATTTGCTCTTTGTCGCTGTAAATTTTAATTTATATTGCTTTTTTCATTTCAGAACTACCCTGGTAAGTTCCTCCTGTCCTACTTGCCTAGAGCCCGGTGTAAACACGAATATATCAGCATCACCCCCGCTGGATTCAGATTTCGAGGTCAGGTTTTCGACTCAGTTGGCTCCCTTTTCCGATGGTTCAAAGAACACTTCAGGGATCCCATACCAGGAACCCCAAGTACCCCCAGATCTCAGATGTCCGTCCGATCATCTTACACCACGCCTGGTGGAATGAGTGTTGGTAAGTCTCCGTTTTACGGTGTTCATAATAAGGTGGCTTTTTGTGCACTTATTCAACTTTCCAAGATTGGCACGTTCTATTATATTTCGTTTTCCGCAGGTGGCATGAACGATGCTATTCAGAAAGTTGCTCAGAACATGCCTAACCACATGCTCCACAGTCTGTCTCAAGTGGCCAGTCACACGCCTCACTACGCTCATACCCCAGCTGCTTTTTCTGTTGCTCACTATCCAAATACTGTAAGTTTGGCTTTATGAACGTGTTTTAAAATACGTAGAAATGACATTTCTAGTGAAACAGGATGGAATGCTGGACTACAGGATTTGCAGTTAATATAGTGTTAGCAGAAATGAAGGATTTCTAGAATGAAGGACCTTGAGGTAGACAACTCAGTCGTGATTATTCCATTACTGATTATCCCAGTGAAGGTCTGTGGAACTTTATATGCGGTTACAGAACTAGACGGCGGACATACTGTCTCCCATGGGGTGCAAAAACGCGTGCAAAAATGAATATGAAATTAGGGAAACAAAGTTACCCAAGAAAAGAAGATTGAATAATATTGTTTCATTTCAGCCGTACACACCTTCTGGGCAAACTCCTTTCATGACTCCTTATACCACGCCCAGATACAGTGGTATGACTCCTGGACAACAGAGCATGATTTCTTCTCATTCAGCTTCGAGCCCTCAAACATCGACAACTGGAAGCCAACAAGGGGTTTTCTTACATCCCGGAGCTATCACCCCAGCTTACCGGACGCCTTCGCAGAATTTCATGAGGTTAGTCATCAGCAATTTTGGCTTGGAGATCGTCAATGACTACTTTCCAAAAGGCTACACCGAATTGGCAAGTGGATATTCTTGTGCAATATACTGTCAGGCTGAAAGTTTTGAATCAGGATCCCTAATTTATGAAACCGTTTTAGGATTGTTTCAAAGCAGTATTATGAAAGAATTGGAAACATTGAGATCTGCTGAGTCAGGAAATGATTTCAGCGATCCTGAGCTCTGATCCTATACCCTGAATTTCCTCGAAATATGAATCTTCATCTTTGACTAGTAGAGCACTATCAGTTGGAGTCTGGCAGTGCATCTCCTCCCTCGCTGTTAGCCAATGCTCCTGGGGTGGAGGACTAAAATGAGGAGGACAATTCGAGTGACTCCCTGTACGATTCGTTCAAAGATTCGAAGAACGTGCATCTATATCAAAGCTTTAATGCGGAGTCAAAGAGGAAGACGAAAAGGACAGAGCGCACTTTTCTTATACAATAGAGTAGTAGGTGGGTAACCACATCATTCTTCACTGGAAGACTACACCCTACATCAGCCCCAAGACCCAAGAATTCGTCTCATTATTTGCTCTCTTAATTTATTTTTTATTTTTGCTCTCTGGCCTTCTTTTTCTTGAAATGAAGAAGCGTGTTGGAGTTCGTAACTTCTGACTTCACTTGTTACGAGGGGATTGTAAATGACAGGCAAAAATTACCTTCTCGGAATATAAATCTTTGTCTTTGACATTAAATTACAATCATTGGAGTGCCTACAATGGCTGAGGCGGACAGTTGGTCTTAAAAGAAAAATCTCAAGTGCTGACTGGCTCCAGAACAGAGGCTGTCGAATTGCTCAATAGGTCATCGAAGACTGATAGCTCATTCTCAGACCTCTCCACCAGGTTTGGATTACGAAAGTGCACGTAGGGAAAGTGTCTCAGGGCACGTTTGCATGCTGTAATACAGAAACCACTTTTAATAATTAGGATTGTAAATCTGTGCCTGACTTGTTCGTTAATATTCTACAATCAAAATCAATAATTGAATATCTGATGTTTTTTTAAACACAAATTAATTTACTATGTGACGCAGTTCACTGTGTTCTAATTCTTCCGTTTCAACACATTTCTGTTGTATTTTTCTGTTTCGAGTGTGGTTAGGATAGGAGTCCACCTGTCCTGAAGGTATGAGGTTTGAGCGCTACACGAAATACACACTCTTTGTAGAACATGCGAGAATTATTCTGTACCAATGTCTGGAAAAAATGTTAACACACTGTAGGTGTTCATGCGTAACTACCACGTTATTCATTTGGTAGCATTAATTTGGTTTCCAGACGTTCATAATTATTTCATTACAATGTCACGACTAGAAAATAAAAATTGTACTAAAATGAGGACGCTCCAATAGCAAAATGAGTTAGTCGATCTTCACGTAAGCGTAACTTTGACTAACATTCTCCACTTTTCTAGGCCCGCCACCACACCAAGTGCCCCTCTGGCGGCTGAAGATTGGAGGAAGGCAGCGGAAGAATGGGCGAAACAAAAGAGATTTGGCGCTGAGCCCACTGCGAGCATGAGGACACCACGGTCTGGCACTCCGCGCTCCTCTATGTAAGTATTTTCCTTTATTTTCATAATGTGCGTGTGTGTTACATCACAAAAAAGTAAATTAATGTTGCAAAAATAAATAAAACCGCGAACAGGACAACATTTTGGGATCCCTGCCAATGTGACGTTAGGTTTTCTGGTAAGTTGTCGACTGTAAATGATAATGGAAAAAATTATTAGCTGAAAGTAGAGGACCAAACACTTTAGTTGCTTCAAAAAAGGGATCTCCATTAGAACAAGCTACTTAAAAGGGGGGGGGGGGATTTACAAATAACTGCATTGACTCGATTTTGTAATTTAAATACTTAAGTTGGCGCTTAAGTAGCTCTTGCGTGTGAGTTTTTCTCACAACTCGGGTTTCATAAAAACAAATGTATTGTTCAGACGCCTCAAAGTACCTGCCAAGTACCTCAAGTACCTTAACTACGTGTACCTGTTGATGCAGATAAAGAGCGTATTCGCAGCTTTGAACACGCTTACAGCCCATAGAAATAAAAGAATGGAGTAATCTAAACTAAGTGCCAAGGTAGCGTTAAACTTCGACTGATCAGCCGGTAAGGAAAATAAAAGTGTGGATAGTTGGAAATACTTTGACGACCACCTACCAGCAGCGCTATTGTCCAATTGTTTATTAGAAACGAAGCTTTGTTAAGTCGTGATCCATGTTTAGTTTGTCTTAGGTGGATTTTATTACTGTAATCCTTTCTTTTCTTAGAGTTTTCGTCTTTCGGATTCCACTTGCTGCGTTTATTCTGTTGCAGGGGCACCCCTCGTGACGATGGAAAGAATAGAACCCCTCGGTATAACGACGGAGATTTCTCCTCTCCTCGCAGCCTTTCATCCCCTCGGATTTCCTGGCCCAAAGGGGGTAATGTACCTAATCAAGGTAAATTACTCTTGGATTTGTTACGTTGTGTTATTTTATAAGTTTTTATTGCTGCAAATCTGTGGTGTTCCATTGAAAACTGACATTAATGGTCTAGATTCCGCCTCACCATGTGACTTCTCCACAGTCATCCAGTGCGGAAGAGGGAAATCTCTATCAGTGGCAACACAAATGAGTAAACCGTATAACTTATTAATGACCAATTCGCAAATAATTGTGTTATTTGTTAACAGGTTATGACGACCGATTCGATAGAACCGGGAGGTCTCCTCATTTACCCCCCAGTCAGGGAAAATACGATCCTTATGGGCTCTCCACCAAGTCGCCTCGAGGTAACAATTTTAGGCTCTATATCTTTGTTGTGCAACTGTTAGCGCTACAAGCATTCACTGTTTTGAGTCGCAAGTCTCGTTTAAGATTTTTAATTGCTTCAGGTCAGCCCCATGTTCTCAATGCATTAAAAAAATTACTAGTCAAAATTAGTCACTGTTAATGTATTTACTTCGCTCTTTTAACTACCCTTGATGATCTAGTTGGATGAACTCATGAGGCATCACGATCCATCCACCAGCATTCTAAAATAACTCTTGACTACTGATACATTTCCGTTGAATAGCGCATTATAATGGGCGTCAGGAAGTGGCAAAGAAAACCTTGTTGGGCGCCTCGACACGCAGTCAATGTCTTTTGTGTTGAACTACATCGTCAGATGTGTCCTGTTTTAAATTTCAGCACTTTGTTGATCATCTTGGCCGACTAAACGTGCATCTTGTTATCCCCATATCTACCAGTACTTTGTCTAATTGTTATCATCAGCAGAGTGGTTTCTAGGTCCCATTAAAATCCTGCTGTCAAAATCACAGAAACCCCAACTCTGCCACATCCTCCACAGTACACAATTTCTAATTGTCCAGATCAGTTGAGGTGCACATTGTGATGAGTCCCCAGAAATGGTTTCGCAAATTTGAATTCAGAATTTTACAATTTTGTTGATATTCTTGGCCGACTGAACGTGCACCTTAACTCGCAATATGTACTGGTAAAAGTAATAATAATTGTTATCATCAGAGGAGTGGTTTCTAGAACATCTATCCCAACAACTATCCCTGCTCCGTCATTGGCATTGGCTGACAAAAGATTCGCATAATTTCACGTATGGCTGGTTAGTTTAGCGTGTTGACGTAATCTTTGGTACCCCGTGCCCGGTTCAACCATCTCCATGGTACAGTATACAAACGTGTCCCCTTCAGTGAAGGCGCGCGTTGTGATGAGTTACAAGAAATGTTTTCGCAAATTTTGTATCAGAATTTTACAATTTTGTTGATATTAAAAAAATTGGGTTATGTCCGCCAGTAGGCAAATTACTAAAGTTAACGTACCTGTTAGTTGAGTCCGTCTCCTCTGGCTTGTGATTTACTGTGGGCAAGCGCTTTCGATGTAAAGACATCATCGTCTGGCCGTTAAGTCAGTACTGACCAGTACTGGCCAGACGATGAAGCCAGAGGAGACGGACTCACCTAACAGGTACGTTAACTTTAGTAATTTTGTTGATATTCTTGGCCGACTGAACCTGCATCTCCATGAGAATCTGTTGACACGAGTGGTATTTAGGTCTTGTCACGTGCTTTAAAAAAAAAAGAAGAAACTAGTAACAATTACCCTGTCCTACTTCCACACTATGCCTTTTATAATTGTTACCTTCAGATGTGGTGCATGTTGTGATGAGTCACAAGAAATGGTTTCACAAATGTTATTGCAGAGTGTCATTACTTTGTTGATATTCTTGGCCGACTGAACGTGCATCTTACCTCACAATCTTTACTGGTGAAAGTAATAATAGTTGTGATCATCAGAGGAGTGGTTTGGTGTTGACGTTAGCCGTCCCTGTGACTCCGTGCCCAGTCCAAACGTCCCCATGGTACGGTATACGTACTTGTCCCATTCAGTGAAGGCGCTCGTTGTGATGAGTCACAAGAAATGGTTTCGCAAATGTTGTTGCAGAGTGTCATTACTTTGTTGATATTCTTGGCCGACTGAACCTGCACCTTCATGAAAAATTGTTGACAAAAGTGCTTTCTAGGTCTTGTCCCGCGCATAAATAAAAAACATGAAAACGGAACTAGTAACAATTAGCCCAGTCCTACGTCCATACTATTCCATTTGTAAATGTTACCCCCAGATGTGGTGCCTGTTGTAATTCATTACAAGAAATGGTGCAGCAACAGCATGTTATCGCACTGTGTCATTACATTGTTGATACGAGTATTATTGGCCGACTGAACATGCATACTCATAAACAATGGTTGCTGAGGCTTGACATAACCTCAGTTATCTGGGCGTTTGTTTCTGTATGCTGCATACCCTGATACCTCTAGTGCAGTCCATCGGAGCACAGAACTACTTGTCCCCACCAATTAGGGTGCATGTTGTGATGAGGTACAAGAAATGGTTTCGCAAATTTTGTATCAGAATTTTACAATTTTGTTGATATTCTTGGCCGACTGAACCTGCACCTTGGCTCGCAATCTTTACGGGTAAAAGTAATAATAATGGTTATCATCAAAGGAATGGTTTCTAGGAGATATGCCACATTAGAGGGGAGACTAACAACTATCCCTGCTCTGTCAGTGGCATTGGCCGATAGAAAATTCGCATAATTTTACGTGTGGTTGGTTGGTTCAGCGCGTTGACGTTATCTTTGGTTCTCTGTGCCCAGTCCAACTGTCTCCATGGTACAGTATACGTACTTGTCCCCTTCAGTGAAGGAGCTCGTTGTGATGAGTCACAAGAAATGGTTTCGCAAATGTTATCGCAGAGTGTCATTACTTTGTTGATATTCTTGGCCGACTGAACGTGCATCTTCATGAAAAACGTTGGCTGAGGCTTGACATAACCTCAGTTATCTGGGCGTTTGTTTCTGTATGCTGCATACCCTGATACCTCTAGTACAGTCCATCGGAGCACAGAACTACTTGTCCCCACCAATTAGGGTGCATGTTGTGATGAGGTACAAGAAATGGTTTCGCAAATTTTGTATCAGAATTTTCAATTTTGTTGATATTCTTGGCCGACTGAACCTGCACCTTGGCTCGCAATCTTTACGGGTAAAAGTAATAATAATGGTTATCATCAAAGGAATGGTTTCTAGGAGATATGCCACATTAGAGGGGAGACTAACAACTATCCCTGCTCTGTCAGTGGCATTGGCCGATAGAAAATTCGCATAATTTTACGTGTGGTTGGTTGGTTCAGCGCGTTGACGTTATCTTTGGTTCTCTGTGCCCAGTCCAACTGTCTCCATGGTACAGTATAAGTACTTGTCCCCTTCAGTGAAGGAGCTCGTTGTGATGAGTCACAAGAAATGGTTTCGCAAATGTTATCGCAGAGTGTCATTACTTTGTTGATATTCTTGGCCGACTGAACGTGCATCCTCATCAAAAACGGTTGGCTGAGGCTTGACATAAACTCAGTTATTTGGGCGTTTATTTCTGTATGCTGCAACCCTGATACCTCTAGTACAGTCCATCGGAGTGTGCAAAGAATTACATTTACCCTCCAATTATGGTGCTCGTTGTGATGAGTCACAAGAAATGGTTTCGCAAATGTTGTGGCAGAGTGTCATTACTTTGTTGATATTCTTGGCCGACTGAACCAGCATCTTCATGAAAAACTGTTGACACGAGTAGTATCTAGGTCTTGTCCCGTGCTTAAAAAAAAACTCAAACAAAAAAGAACCTAGTAACAATAAGCCCAGTCCCACGTCCACACTATGCCATTTGTAATTGTCCCCTCGAATCAGGGTGCTCGTTGTGATGAGTCCCAAGAAATGGTTTCGCAAATGTTATCGCAGAGTGTCATTACTGTGTTGATATTCTTGGCCGACTGAACGTGCATCCTCATCAAAAATGATTGGCTGAGGTGAGGCTTGACATAATATCAGTTATCTGGGCATTTATTCCTGTATGCTGCGAACCCTGATATCTCCAGTACAGTTCATCGAAGTGTGCACAGAATTACTTGTCCCCTCCAATTAGGGTGCATGTTGTGATGAGTCCCAAGAAATGGTTTCGCAAATTCTGTATCAGAATTTAACAATTTTGTTGATATTCTTGGCCGACTGAACGTGCACCTTAGCTCACAACCTTTACTGGTAAAAGTAATAATGATTGTTATTATTAGAGGAGAGGTTTCTTGAACCTATCACTATTTATGGGGGGGGACTAACAACTATCCCTGTTCCGTCAGTGGCATTGGCTGACTAAAATTTCGCATAATTTTACGAATGGCTGGTTGGTTCAGTGTGTTGACGTTAGCTTTGGTACTCCGTGCCCGGTCCAACCGCCTCTTTGGTACAGTATACGAACTTGTCCCCTTCAGTGGAGGCGCTCGTTATGATGAGTCACAAGAAATGGTTTCGCAAATTTAGTATCAGAATTTTACAATTTTGTTGATATTCTTGGCCGACTGAACGTGCATCTTCATGAAAAACGTTGGCTGAGGCTTGACATAACCTCAGTTCTCTGGGCGTTTATTTCTGTATGCTGCAAACCCTGATACCTCCAGTACAGTCCATCGGAGTGAGCACAGAATTACCTGTCTTCTCCAATTAGGGTGCACGTTGTGATGAATTACAAGAAATGGTTTCGCAAATTTGAAATCAGAATTTTAAATTTTGTTGATGCTCTTGGCCGACTGAACGTGCACCTTAGCTCACAATCTCTACTGGTAAAAGCAATAATAATGGTTATCATCAAAGGAATGGTTTCTAGGAGATATGCCACATTAGAGGGGAGACTAACAACTATCCCTGCTCCGTCAGTGGCATTGGCTGACAAAAAAAATGCATAATGTTACGTATGGGTGGTTGTTTCAGTGTGTTGACGTTAGATTTGGTACTCCCTGCCCAGTCCAACCTCCTCCATGCTACAGTATACGAATTTGTCCCCTTCTGTGAAGGCGCTCGTTGTGATGAGTCACAAGAAATGGTTTCGCAAATGTTATCACAGAGTGTCATTACTTTGTTGATATTCTTGGCCGACTGAACGTGCCTCTTCATGAAAAACGGTTGGCTGAGGCTTGACATAACCTCAGATATCTGGGCGTTTATTTCTGTATGCTGCAATCCCTGATACCTCTAGTACAGTCCATCGGAGTGTGCGCAGAATTACTTGTCCCCTCCAATTAGCGTGAACGTTGTGATGAGTTACAAGAAATGGTTTCGCAAATTTTGTATCAGAATTTCACAATTTTGTTGATATTCTTGGCCGACTGAACGTACGCCTTAGCTCACAATCTTTACTGGTAAAAGTAATAATGATTGTTATTATTAGAGGAGAGGTTTCTTGAACCTATCACTATTTATGGGGGGGACTAACAACTATCCCTGTTCCGTCAGTGGCATTGGCTGACTAAAATTTCGCATAATTTTACGAATGGCTGGTTGGTTCAGTGTGTTGACGTTAGCTTTGGTACTCCGTGCCCGGTCCAACCGCCTCTTTGGTACAGTATACGAACTTGTCCCCTTCAGTGGAGGCGCTCGTTATGATGAGTCACAAGAAATGGTTTCGCAAATTTAGTATCAGAATTTTACAATTTTGTTGATATTCTTGGCCGACTGAACTTGCACCTTAGCTCGCCATCTTTACTGGTAAAAGTTCTAATAATTGTTATCACCAGAGGAGTGGTTTCTAGGACATATCCTGCATTAGAGGGGAGACCAACAACTATCCCCGCTCGTCATTGGCATTGGCTGACAAATAAATTCGCATAATTTTACGAATGGGTGGTTGTTTGTGTGTGTCGACATTAGCTTTGGTACTCCATGCCCAGTCCAACTGTCTCCATGGTACAGCATGCATACTTGTCCCAATTAGTTAAGGTGAATATTCTGATGAGTCCCATGAAATGGTTTTCGCAAATGTTATGGCAGAGTGTCATTACTTTGTTGATATTCTTGGCCGACTGAACGTGCACCTCCAATCGCAACCACTTACTGAAGTTGAAGTTCGCCAAGCAGGTTTTTCTGCAGCCAGTCCTGAACCATCGTTTGTTGGACTTGACTGATGACAATCTCGTGATGACTCAGTACTCATACTATCATATAATAAACATTCTAAATGGACACCTAATTTATACAACACAATTAGGGAATTTACAAAACCACACACTCAGTCATAGTAATTGTAAAGCAGCTTATAGTTGAAGGATTATGTGGACGTTATGAGTGTGCAGCCACTCGCAGTGCTGCCCTCCTGCAAATTGTGGCAGTGTTATGCCAGAAAATAATTACTGATTGCCGGTATCAGGGGAACGTTAATCTCATTAATTAGCTGGCATTTGTTTTCCTTACTTCTCAAATATTTGGTTCACAGGTATCTCGACGCCGAGGTCTGGTCGCTCAACCCCCCGAACAATCAACAGCCCACATTCCATGTCTCTGGGTGACTCGACTCCACTGTACGACGAAAACTAACGCCTACTGCCATCTAACTCTAAAACTATACATCTTCCTTCACGTCAGATTCATTTTATGTTTATTTGAGCTTAGCGTGATAGGTATTATTGTATTACTCCTTTTGAACTGGTCGAAACATGATTTGGTAAAATCTCCTATTAGTCGTAATTCGTTTATGTATTTTTTTTTTAATTATCGTATCTACGAAACGAGGGTGGGGATATTATATCAATCTAATTGTCTGCTCCTGCATTTGAGCCGTGTGAGACAGAGGATGGGGCTTTGAGCGTCCCTTTGTGGATTTCCAATGGCTCGTGTGAGTGCTCTGTAACTCATCGGCATTTCTCCGTATCAAGTGCTTCCAGGTATGGCGACCGTCAGGACTGATTGATTTACCATAAGTTATTACAGTATCTCTTCTATTCCTGATGATAAACGCATTAAGGTTTGCCATGTCGCGATTTTTATCATTGTGATTCAGCATTCGGAGTAGTGGTCCAGGAATTTTGGAACCAGACAGAAACTATTTCACATGCCAGAACCCAACCAACCCTGGAGTTGGCCAATATAGTGGGATAACAGAAGGTTGTACGCATTAGACTTCTGTGTTCCCACGTGAAGGCTATGGAATTGCGCAAAGCACCACACTCTGTCCCCTTCGTATCAATTTGAGGTGACCGACAGAATTACTTTTGATCAAATCGTTTGGATTTATTTTGATTTTATTTTTGTAATTCAGTAATAGTACTGATTTAATGTGAGTGCAAGACTTGATAAATGTTACTCATCGATCCGATGTGCTCTCTTTATGTTGTCATTGGTGGCTAACTGTTTGTCACATCGAGGTTTCATTTATCGTGACTGTATCGTGCAAAAATTTACTTTACTTGTGTTATTTATACCAATGAAGCTGAGAACGCTGAATCACAAATAAAACTAGTACTAAATTTGATTGTTGATTGAAGTTACACGTACCACACTGGTTATGATGTTTCGCATGAAGTGTGGTAAGGAAGTATGTACGATAACGACCGAATGTTATTAGGACATGGGAGTTTCATTCGCAATGCTGAGCGTATCAGCAAAACGCTGGCGTCCTTGAAGCAACCGTCGTCGATTGACCACATAGCTGCATTCAACTGTTCATCAATAACGTTCGAACGTAGTGACGTGAGAGGGAATTGGCTGCACCAGATGGGAAAAAAAATTGATGGTGGAGGATCAAAAATGTTCAAATTACCCGTCAATCTCGAACAATTCTTAGGGGCCGGCATCGCAAACTAGTACAGTTTGTGAAAGTTCGATCACTTGTTGGGCGCCAACGTTACGATATTTCGTACTAAGTGTGGGAGGGAAGCATGGACGTATACTGTATTCTATCTTTTATTGTACTGTGAGGTTGGGAGCACTGGTTTATCGTGTTAAAAAGTTGATACTAGTTGCGTTGTTTTCCCTACGTAAATTACTTCTTATTTGATTGGTAATAACTACATTAAATTGGCGCAGTCGGTGATCATTGTGAAGAAAAGTGGTTGGTAAAAGTTAGTGTACGACTATAGTGAACTGGTCGCGTCGTTCATGGATTCAAGACACCTTCACAATGGGTTTATCTACACCTTACCACGTGTTTAATGTAGAAAATGCCTAACGATCCTACACCAGCTCCAATACAGGTTCTGACACCGTCAGGTACATCAAAAACTCAGGATTTAACAGATGTGATAAGAGCATTGAATACGCAACAGCAGAATATTTCTATTCTAGTTAAGGCGATGTCAACTCAAGGAACGGGTGGACGTTCAGGCGAGATATCTGTTTCGTTTGATAAATTCGACGAAATGATTGAAACGTACGATGATTTCACGGATAGGGTCGATGCTTATTTTCTTGTTGGAAGTGTACCAGAAACTAAAAACGCAGGCACGTTCGTAACCCTTTTATCACCCCAACATTTCGCGTTACCCAAGAGTTTATTGTATCTGGAAAATTATGCAACAAAATCATTCAAGCAATTGAAAGACGCTTTAAAAAAGCGCTTAAGCCCCGCCCCGTTATTGATTCCGAGTAGACGTGCCTTCATTATGTAAACAACACCAAGGCGAGACAATTTCGCACTACATGTCAGAACTTAGACGCTTTGCCTCCTTTTGTCGTTATGATGAGGCAATGTTAACAAGGGCAATAGAGAGGGCATCCGAGGGCACCTCTGGGCTACTTCAACCGCCTACTTCCCTTCACAACAAAATAAGCCATAAGAAACGCTGCAAAAAAACCGTACATCCACCCAGTAAAAAACCAGTGCTCCCAACGTCTTAAGTACAATAAACGATAGAATACAGTATAGTACGATCCAACCAAATGTAATTGGAACACGGTATTTTATTTGCAGTTACAGCTCGGAGATTTACCAACACAAACAGGGAACTGGATGCGAGTGACAGGATGATACCTCGACGAGACAATAACTTCATTCAAACTGCCAGCACCAAAGTTTCGAGTGAATTGGGAGAGTTTGGTTCGTCTGGGTACATCAATCTGCCCTTACCTTGCATAACACTGCAGCTTTCTACGATGTACTGCGCACACAGTGCTGCTGCCAACCCAACGAAATGGAACCTAATTGTGAGCTGAGAGTAAGAGAATTTTGATTTAAGTTCCTACAAGATGGCCACGTTTGTTGTGGAAATATTGACTTGATCTAGTAGAAAATTAATGAGTGAAAAAACACAATTCATAGTATTGTCTCTGGCGTACATGTCTCTGGGTCTGAAACGCAAAGATCTGAAGAAAACCTTTCTTTTACAAGACTGTAATAGTTTCCTAGCCCTTAGGGTTGTGGAAAGTCAGACAAAGGCAGGTTTTTAATAAGTCAAAAATTGAATAGTTAATCAATTTCCGAACTGCCCATATTTGGAATGACTCTGATCCAGAATAGCAGTATCATACACAGTCGATGGCATTTCACGCAAAATTAGTTCGTAGCTTTCAACTCGTAACTGTTTCGGCTTCGACACCCGGTTTATTGAGGTATTGTGAAAAAACAAACAATGCCAATACTACGGGGAATAGGTGCCATGCCTCGGCAGCAAGGAACACGAAACAACGAAAAATGAAAATACAGTTCTCGTTTTGAAGATTTATTGAAGACTGTGTCACAATTTGGCAGATTCACAAAGAGCCTCAGACAGCAGTTTGGGGAAGTCTAGCTCTAGAACATGGTTAGAGTAGCTTCTCGCGTCAAAAGGTGGTTACGTGATACAAACTCTAGATTGTGCTACTAGCAGGGTTTTAATAATCAAGTACCACAAATATTAGTCACATATTTAATATTTACATATAATTATTTGAATGAGCTCAACCCCACAACATGTCAGTCGTTCATGTGAAAATTGGATTCACAGCCGATGGAAGCTCAAGCGAAAGTAACCTTCGCTGTCAAAAGAATGTTTACTCGGACCACTCAAACTGGCGTCATAACTCCTGGGTGTGAGCAACTGCGTTCTTCACGCTGCATAACTTCGAAAAGTGACACGAATCGTCCGCCCCCAAAACGCGACGCAGTGTTTCCAGTGGGCACAAGTCCCCATCTGGGCAGCCAGGAATGTGAACGACTCTTTCCTGATGTAGAGTCAACACCTTATGACCGTCGGAGCACCTGGAAACACGAAATTCTTCAAACTATCGCAATACAACGCGTAAGACAAACAGAAAGCGTTTCTAATGAATATGATTATTCTGTGGCGAGTGCTCACAGTGGATCACAGGCAATTAAAAAGCGCGTGCGTTACGTTCAGAAATTAATTTTTTTGTAAATCTGGTTTCATTACGACTGTACAAAGCTTTAATGATTCTACATTAGCAGTTTGTACATCGTAGATCGCTACCTCTTCCACTAGTGTCACTTTGAGCGTTTTGTAACTAGGTCGAGTGATTTGGTCCTCTATGGACGTTGTGTCACTGCTATCATCCAGAAGATGAAATACTGGGTTTGTCAGGTTGATTTTCTTGGTCCACGGTTCTTGTTCTGATGACCTCGTCACGTCGGCAATGCCATGGGGCATTGCCTACACTCCTAAGTACTTCCTTGTGCGCTGTTTACATAATGTTAACATAGCTTCTTTTGGTGCAGCCAAAGGCCTATGCTGCTCATTGAGTGGACAGGGAGCTGGGACTTGAACAAGTTGTTTCTACTTTATCACGCGTTCCTTTCGCATGAGCACGTCGTACCTTTGGCTGTATTTACGCAAGGAATGATATTGGTATTTAATTCAACCGGAATCCAACCTCCCAGTGTGTGAAGTTTATCTGTGTCGACTCGATATTAAATTTGATTCTCCATTCCCTTGTCCTGCAGTTTAGCTGACTCGTTCAGAAATGGAATAAAATCCGCTACGAATTTGTGAAAATTGTCATGAAAAACGAGTAGATTCTCGAATTAATCAAGCAACTCGGCAACCTTCCGTGACAAGATGCTAGAAGAGTATATTCTGTGCTCTTGCCCGAGAAAACCTCACAATTAGGTGAAGGTATGTAAAATCTGTGAGCTCATTAACTCCATTTTGAAGGAACATGTAAAAATAAACTAAATGAAGCTGTTGCAATCGTGCCAAAAAAGTGCGAATTTTCGAAAATGTCAAAATCTATTTCACGAATCCTAAATTTTAATGCGTTTGGAGATATACTTATTATATCCGCGACTAATTTTTACGACGTACATACAGCATTAGAATAATTTTCGATAGAAGTGAGGTGGAAGTTCTTGTGTTTCCCTAGATAGTTTGTTTACCAGCAAAATCTGATGACATGAAGTACTTTAAATTGGATTGTTACAATTCGTACAATTTGAGGATTGTGGAAAAATCCGCGGTGGGAGTGGGGGGGGGAGGGGGTCAATTAGAATTTTTACCAGAGCCTATTTCCACTCTTGTGAATCTTGCTAACGTTCAGCTAATTTCTTGGCTGTTTTTCCCTACCGTTTTACTCTTCGCTGTGCTTGCCACCACACTCATTGGAAGTACTCACGTTTACTGAACTGTTGCCTGGTACTTCAAGTATGATTTATGAAGAGAAATTACTCGGGTAGATTGAAAGCAGTGAAAAATTTTCTTTGCCATTTTTGTCAGCTGTGCTTATTATTTAAAAACGGAAAAAAACTACGTTTTTCTTGGTGTGATGTAGATCCACAGTCTCAACACTACTTTCTACTGATCCACAGTCTTACACACACGGGTTTATTATTCTCTTACACAGCGTGATTGCACAGCTTGACTTAGGATCACACCCATCCCATTCGACTCAGCATCAAAAAATACTTGTTAACTATTGGCCAACTGGTTGGTCCTTCAAGTAATTAACTGCTTATTGAGTCAGCTCACTGATCTGAAGTTTAACCCACACTCTTCTGAGGGTAACGGAAGTGGGTAAGCTGATATATGAGGCAGGCGTTGGGGTAGCTGCTGTGAACTGCCAAGGAATCAGCTTAGTATAAGTAACTTTATTACCACAAATACAACCACAACACTCTGCCACAATTTTAGCATGAACTAACTGAGTTCGATTAGTGTTTTCTGAATTGTAACTACGTTATTCAATGGACGTTACTTGCCTGTACAAGACGAAAACGATATTTGAACCAAAGGCGTCTATGTAAGACACTCTCCATTGTCGCGTCTCTTTAAGGTGAAGAGGAAGGTCATGAGTGAGAGTGAAAGAATCTCTGTAAAGACCAAGGTGAGCGAGCAACTTCAAAATCGTCCCAGAATGTGTGAAGTAGAAGAGGGAGGTGGTTTCAGGTTCACCAGATAACCTGCAATGAAAATCACAGCGTAAACACGCTCGAATAGTTATGAGGGAGTTTGAACTGTAAACATGGTTTAGTCAATGCGCGCCAAACAAGTGCATGGGCCCAGCATCACTTTGCTTAGCTTTATACAATGAGGAGGATTTACTTTCCTCAACCACATGAAGTACGTAGATAAGTTACGCAATCACTTGAAAAAAAGTTTTTTTTTTTTTAGTTTTTCTTCGGATATTCACATTTCAAAAGCTTCGAAATACACCGTTTGAAAAACTGGTCTGTGTGTCTGCATATACTTCTTAAGCCTACTCCAGACTCTTGCTGAGTATCCTTGTAATGACTGTTCCCTGAAGTGGGGCAAGAAAAGAACGCAGATCCACACTCTTCCTGAAGATCCTTGTGGAGCATGTTTGCCAAAGTTAGACGAGGAAAACACACATGTTCACACTTTCGCAAAGTATCCTGATGGAGCGAGTTTCATGCATATTTTCCTTGTGATCCTTTGACTCGTAGTATGAAAACTACTCTTTAGCAAAGAAGAGGAACCCGGAGCAATCTTCGCTCCTATGTGCGCAGCAAAGTCCAATGGAATGAGGCGAGAGCAAACAGGGAGGGACAAGGAACCTCTCCACATTCTCACTCCTCGGCCAACTCAGCAGAAGTCTGGAATGGCCTTTCGACGGTAATTTATGTAGAACAACACTCAAGACTAGAGTGGCTATCCTGTGGGTTTAATATAAATCGATAAAGCCGTTTTGACCAAACAAAAAGTAATCCCTTTTTAACACTTTCGCTGCTAACGACCGAACCCCTGTGTAAGACCACTGCTATACAGAACATGGCGGCGCGCGGTAAACCCCGCGTAACGCGGTAGTCACTCGCATGGAACGAAACGTTAATTTTCTTTCCTACAACTACCGCGCCTGCATTAGCTGGATATTAGGTATCGAAAACGGCCTAGACATAATATGTGATAAGATTATTATTCTGGATATATGAACCAAAAAGGAAAATATATTTTAATTGTCTTCGATTCGTTTCGAAAGTGCCGTAAAAACTACATTATTTTACGTTTATACCTACAAATAAGTAGGTTGGGAGGTCAGCAGGTACCTACTAGAAATACATATTACAGAAAAATACATCCATATCACAAAAGAATAATAATAAATTTATTGTCACAAACCATTCATATACATCCTTTCATATAACACTTATTCAAAAGTTATAATATAATATATTAGTAAACTTTTGGGAGGGAGCAGTCGAGGAACTTGTGGAGGGTTGAGGCTCTTCATCCTAATTACGGAGTCTTTTGAGACCCCCGCGAGTTTTAACCATGTTTATTCTGGAAAACATCATAGATAAATAGCATAATGGGCGAAGAATTGAAACATACATACGTATGTAACATCTAAGGGGAAAGCACAGAAAGTAGGCCAGTAGACAAGTGAGATGGGTTTAGACATCCACATACTTGTTTTCAATCCTCCTCTCAATAAATTCCATAAATATATGCTCATTAGTAACAGTAAAAAAGAATGGTAAAGTAAAATATATAACTTACCACAAAAAAATTGCTGAAAACGCAGGAGAAACGCGCTCCGTTGAGGCTTTCGTCAGACTGAAAATAGAAAACCGTTGCTACCTGAACTCCTCGGCGGGTACTCCCCCCTCATTTACAAGGGTCATTCCCACTACTACCTGTATTGAAAAGGGCTTATGGAACAATACCGTCTCAATACGGGCTTGGATTGTACGGGGTTTTCGCAAGGTTCGAGAGCGGTTTTACCGCTCTAGTCATTGGGAAGAACACGAAAGCGCGGTAATACTGCCCGTAGCAGGGAAGGTGTTAATTGAGCTATTTAGGGCCTTTCACCATGTTTTCACTGAGACTTTAATCTGATTTCTGATCAGAGACACTCCTCTCAGTTTTTTTCTTTATGGAGCTCACCGCTTTATTTACAAACGGGAGTAATTCAATATTCTCCCACATCACAGTTGTAAATAACATGAAAGACATTAATGCTAAAAACTCGGAATATAAATAATAATGATAAACTAAGTAATACGCCGTGGTTCCTGTTTTCAACTAATTTCACAAGATGAGAATACGTAACTACTTACTCGAAAAAGTCGAATATGTTGTCAGTCAAGACGCAGGCTTGAAGGTGATTGACTTCAAATCCGTAGCCGTCCCGCCAATAGTATTTTAGCTCTTCCCCGTACTCCAAAACCTGAATCGAATCCCTTCAGATGAACATTACGGCAGCACATACGTAGTCAGTAAAAACATTTTGATTTTATTTTTTATAACACTGGGTACAGTCATTTCTAGCTAGTCTGGGCAATCGTAAACAATATCAACTTCTGAGCGGTTGTTAATGGAAACATTGAAGGGGTAGGGGAAAGATAATTCCTCGATTTAACGTAGATCAGCTCACCAGTTCAGAAAACAAGAGAGAGAGAGAGAGAGTCAATGAGGTCGTTGGCGTACCCATAAACCATCTGTATTGAGTTCAACAACTGTTAGGCACCAACCAGTCTCACATTTTCGCTGAATCAAGCGTTTCCTGAAATCTTAATTTTCAAAGCCCTCGAGTTCTTCTAAATAAACCACAAACTGTTGGTATTTTTTCTAATCCCACAATGAGTCTTGGATGCCCATCGTACATCCCTTCATACTCTCCCCATAAAACAGTAGTCAGGTTTCCCCGGGTATTTCGATCACACTCGAAGACTTCCCTCTCCAGCAAACCGTTCACCCCACTCTCACTCACTCTTCTCTTTCCCTGCATCCTCCGCTATTTTTACTTTCCTAGGCTCTACAAAGTAGAAAGGAAAGTTATGTAATCGGCTGAAAAAACAATTTTGAGTTTTCTTCAGATCATTACGTTTCAGACCCCCTGAGTCCGAAAAACACTATTTGGGGAAATGGTCTGTGTGTCTGTGAACGATTGTTAGAGAGAACCACCGTACCAAATCCACTCAAACTTTATACCTAGCCCACAGGTTACCATGGGACGCCAAAATAAGGGTATGAGCAAAATCCACCGAAAGCTAACCATAATGATCATAGTAGTCAAAACGCCAAATATTTTTTTTCTCAAAAATGGCTCTAACGATTTTGATTAAATTTTTTATATTGATAGCTCTCAATAAGGCAATTATACCATAAAATTCCCATTTGTGGGAAAATGACGAGAGCAGCACAATAAATTATCAAAATTTTCGTCGATATGAGTTTTTAGCGCGGTTTTTTCCTTATAAACTCCGCTAGAATGTTTTTAAATAATTGGTATTGTAGTCCAAGCCAATACTTATAGGGTGAGTATTTAAAAACGCCCATGAGATACATGGAGCTCACTCCAGAAATTCCAGAGTTTCAACTACCGCTGTTTCGCTTACTACCAGTCCTAAAAGTTTTTACCCAATAACTCTGCAAAAGTAATTACTATCCTTCAAAAAATTTGTGTTTACAGCCTCATTAATTATCTGTGTACCAATCGCTCAATAATGGTCCTGGAATGAGTACGATCAGCACAATAAATTTCGGAACTGTAGGCACTACTGCTTCCTGCTGCTATGAAGTTTTGTTTGACCAAGTTCAAAGGAACTGAGTGATAAATGAATTGATTAAATAGAATTAGCCATGTACAAAGTGAGTTGACGTACAGCTAAGGAATGTTGTGTGTTGCAACGCACCAGATATTTTACTATTAACTTCAGAGACTCTCACTAATCCCCGTCTAATTATTAATATCAAGTTTACCTGAGTTTACTATTAAGTTCTTTTTCTCTCTTGCCACAAACAGTAATTACAATGATTCTTAGACTGTCCAGTAATTACCCCTGAAGAGGGTGTCATCAGCCTCTACCCCTTCATCATCTTTGCCACAGTACCCCCAGGCACCCTGTGTACCCAGAGTGACTGACCAGGTATGACAAATAGGGGTTCAAGGTCCACACCTAGCAACGGCACCCTTTAGAGAAGAATGATGAAATTAACACACATACGAGTCTCGATCCAACGAGGGAAGGTGGTGTTTTAAGGGAATATGAATTGACCAGTAGTCAAATGACCAGTGTGAAAGAAACTCGTACCAAGTTCAAATGAACCGAAAAATAGGTGTGACTATTACTGAACGTATGTGGGAATGAAGAAAGTTGTGTGATGCGTTGCATCAAATATTTTTTATAGCTCGCATGTCGGCACAAACAGAGAGATATTAGAAAGAAATGGGAGAGTACGTTTGGGCATACTGAGTGTGGGTAACTTAGATTTTTCTTTGGCTGTGCTTATGGGTTGTATCACCATTAAATGTTAAAATAATGAAAACAGGCTCGAGTTTTACTCATGCAAAACTTAATTAACGGACATAAAAATCCAAACGCGACTCCAATCCCTCATTAGTTTCTACCACACGCACAAAACAAGGTTTGATAATTTGGTAAATTACAAAAAAATAACACTTAGTTATTAATTAATAAAATAGTTGTACTTGCGCTCTATTAAGCAAAATATTAATAAATACGAATATTCAAATAATATTTTGTGTATCACCTTAAAATCTTCTGGTGAGAGGATGGCGCACCATGGTGATTTACTCTCTTTGTGCCACGCCACTTCAAATGCGCATGTGCGGTAAATCCAATTTGCGGCTTCTACAAGAACATGAACGAAAAAAAAAACCAACCTCAGAATCAGCATGAACGGTAGACAGATAAATAGTTTATTTGATATAACCCAGAAAAAATTAATGATACATCTTTTAAAAATATACTGTAAAGCATGGTTAAACTAAAAATCGTCTGCCAGAGGAACAGTTTACGAGAAAAAAAAGAACAATCGTTCGTTATTTCTACTTAGAGTACGAGAAAAGTAAAACCATAGCTACCAGTTAAATTCTTGCGCAAGCTTTGAGCGTTTGCACCACTAAGCCAGGAGACTTCCCAAGTGGTAGAAAGCGGGGACCCTTCAGGGTAAAAGGCAACGCATCTGTATTCTGCCAGGATTGGACAAGCGCGAAGGAAGTGAAAGACGTCTTGGCGACTGCACAGTGAGCCTCACATCTTCCTGAGCCAACGGGCTCCAACTCTGCCCCGATTTTAAAAAACCTCCTGACAACGTATTAAAGAGCCACAGTCTCATTGACCAGGCTGAGCCAATCACTGCCGCTCAAGATATAATTGCGGTGCTGGTTGAGTGCGAATGCGTTAATAGACTTCAAACCAATCTCCAGGTGCCCTGGTGCCCACTGTGGAAGCTGAAAGAGACGCCTCACAAAGGGCTGTACCAATGCCAATGTCACTACCAGCATACTTTGACAGACCATCGTGCGCAATACTCCTCCAGCTCATTCAAATTCTTCTGCAGCTGCCCTAGATTAGCAGCTAGTATCAAGAGGTCATTAAACTATAGTAGGAACATAACCAAAACATCACTCAACAGAAGGCACTCGTCCAAATCAGTAACAAACAAGGCTTTTGCCAATCCCAGGGCCAAAGGCAGCATTCAAATGGACAAAAAATGCGACCTTCCCACGCGACAGCTGCAACTTCAGCTTGACAATACCAGTGAGGACTAAAATAAAGCCAACCGTTGAATGCGCTCTCCTAAATCTCGATAGGTTCTCCTTCAGTACTGCATTAACTGTTCTTGAAATAATTCAAGCGGTTGGGCATGAGGCATGAAAACAGCTTGAACGAACTCTTTCAAAACAGTATCATTAATTACCGTAACTAATAGTGTAGTTGAGTCCGAGATGGTGAGAAATGCGCCTGACCATCGCCAACGCCTCTTCAGATTCCTTGTACAGATCAAGTTCTCGCATTGATTCCTCGTTGTTTTTTACATCCAACTTCCAGCGATTGCAAAGTTTATAAAACTGCAGCAGGAGAGAATTGAAACAGATTAAGAAACTCGTTCGCATGAAAGGAGGGCTGTGGGGGAAAAATTGAAAAACAAATGGTGTGACCTGAACTGGAGAAGGTTGGTGGTTCTGAACTTCACACAACTTTCCACAATCCTTCAGAGTTACATCATTGAAATCCACAACCATCTATAACTTATTAGTGTGGTTACACAACCTTACACAACCTTTCTACCACAACATCCTCTATACAGACATGTCAACTCTCATTGTGTTTAAAGGTTCCTGGACAAATTCGATTTCATGTCTGTTGGTGACTGCGTCTAATTCCTTGTTTCAAGCATAACTACACTAAATGTTCACCCGTTTCTTTACGAAGTCTGGAGTTGTGAGTTTTTCCATGGAGTTTCACACCAGTCTGCAATTGTTAGATATGCGTGTAACTCTTTACTTCTTGCAAAACGTCCATTAGGGGCACGATTGGAACCTGTGGTGAATGGAACGTGTTTAAACCTTGTGCAGAGTCTTGTTGGGAAAAGTGAGGTGAATTTTTTGAACATTGGCCTTGTTTGTGCATTGTAGGATAGAAACAGGTTGCATCGCCTAACGCCGCCCTTTCAGTTCGTCTCTGCTGTTGTCGGTTCAGCAGTATCCTGACGTGCACGCCATACAATTTCTACCATTTGGGTCCTCAGTATCCTATAACTCAGATCAGTGGTATAAGTAAAGCCAGAACTGCTTTACTTCTTCTTTCTATGGACAAACCAAGAGCCACAAGGACGATTCACTCAACGACAATCATTCTACACATCGTCACCCACTAACATGGTCAGGAATTCCGTTTTTGTTCCATTTTTTTCCTCCAGAAGAACTACCGTTTTGTTTTCTTCTTTTTTCTCAACGCGAACTATTTAATTCACTTTCATTCGATTGATTTTGTACATCAATTCTACAAGGCGTACCTTAATTTCACCAATTTCGTTATATTACTGTATATTTTATCAATTATAATTTCTCATTGTTCATGTTCATACTCGGAGTGAGTTATTTATTTACCAAGCTAACTCTGCGAACTAGCAAACAACAGAATAAGATCCAGCGGTATTGTAACATCGGAGGAAAGGAGCTTTATATGTGTACTAAAGAAACTCACTGCAAAGGGGGGGGGGGGGTTGCGACGGGGTCAGACCTTGTGTACAATGCATCACAGATTATTCTATATTACGCTTTAATAATTGTTGCTCCACCAATTGTCAGTGCCACGAGTCAGTTCAATTCGTCATATTGTGAAAATTGCCTGGCGTCGCCTAGAAATGTCAATGTTCGCTGTTCCGTCGTAGTCATATCATGTTTTGTATCGTTAACTGGTATTTTTCAATGCTGAATCAAATAGGATGGGTCTTGGAGGTGTGAGGATGCGTCAAGCTGGATAACCAGAAAATTATCGCAAGAAGTGCTTCAAACATCAGGTTTCACAAGCAAGAGACTCCATGCTGTGCAAGATAATAATAAAGCATTGTGTAATAATTCGCAGTGTTTTTCAAAGTCCATTGAGTCATTGCCACTTTTTTCGACTCAAATTGAACAATATTTCGGCCCGATGAAGACCTTTTTCCTACCTTTTATCCCAACAAGCAAAGATTCCAAAATGCCTCTATTAAGATGGCGACTGTCTAAGGCTTTTTGCTAGTCGGGCATCTCAAACTCCAGGGTGTTCAGGATGACAACTTCCTTGGGGGTGTTCATGGCCTGTCACCTCTTACCCAATTTCACATCTTGTATAATTCATGATAGCTAAAGAACCAAAAACTCACCCTTAAAATCGGATCTTTGTCTAAAGCTTGAGGAAACCACACTTGTTGGCTGAACTTTTCCCCGAAGAGACCAACAGTGAATCTTCGTGCGCTACTTTGCGCTCTTTCAGTTTGCGTGAATTTGAACTTAAAAAAAAAGAGAGAATAAAACCAATTAAGAAAAAATGCAAACGACGACTAATTTAAACGTGTACAAATTTGAAACCCTTACAAAATAACTAGCGTTGTTGTAATTCGGAGGGAGCAAGTTAGGGAACCGCCTCTGATATCGTTTTGCCAACTGAAGCATTTCATCTTCGCCTTCTTTTGTCAAAATTTTTCCTTCTTCGTTCTGCACATTAAACTCCCAGTTCAACAGAAGCTCTTTTTCTTTTGGGCAAATGACGCCTATTCAAAAATACGTGTATTAAATCATAAGGCCAAGCGAGGGACTAACTGTTAGGAAAAAGTGTATGTAATATGTTAGTGTTTTTCCCATCGTTTTACTTGGTTAGGTTTTAGTTAGTAGTACTTTTTATCAATATTTGTGAGAGCTTTGTGAGACTTATGCTAACCAACAGAAATTCACTTTTCATGAGCAGTACAACAGCTCGGTTGTCTCCAAAGTTTTCAATCTTCGTCATGACACTTCTTGCTACGCTCAGTTTCAGCTCACATTTTGTGGCAGTCAACAACTGTCACAAGAATGGGAAAGGTATTGTGGGAGAGGCGGTTGAAAAAGGGAAAGGTGTAGCAAAAACTCTTAGCCACGTAATATCCTCTGGTACATCTGCACCTGATAAGATTCACCTGAGTCTGCAAGTGTTCTTTGTCCTTCTATTTATGAGAAGAAGTAGTAAAGAATGGCCAAACCATTGTTTACGTATGGTAACATCTGTGCCGGATCTCCCTAGGCATATTTATTGTCAAGTCTTCTATTTGTGTTTGAACACCTGATTTACCCCCAATCCCTGGTCTATTTGACGCATCAAACTGGTCCTCAACTCCAAAATTGGAGCACTTTGGCATTAAATTAGCTTGATGACTAACAATGCTTAAGGAGCAGGCTAACGCTCCCATAACAATACCAACTTCGTGATCATAAACATGTGGAGGTTCTATCCACATAGCAGACTAAACAAATCACTTTCCATCTATCACTGACCAACCTCAATCAGATCCGCAACAGGTTCACCCACACACTCATTCACGAACGCTGCTTCAAACTGAAGTACGTTACAATAAATAATTATATTCGAATTACTTGGATCGGCTTTATCAGCGAATTGGGAAGCAAACTCTGTTTTCAATTTTCCCAGAGTAGATCGAATTTTTTTGGCATCTGTGACACCTGGAGTTCGAGTTCCATGCCGGACTACTCCCCCGATCTTAACTGCTGAACAACCTGCAATACAAAAATGCACTATCAATACAACTCATTATTACCATGGGGGGAAGCCTTTTTAATAATTAAAGTTCCTTGGCTGTGAAAACTGTTTTAGTTAACGTGCCAGTTGAATGAGGGCTCAACTGCCACTTAATGGTGTAGAGTTCTCTTTAAGCCATTTGTCATGTACTGCTCTGAGAAATCCAATACTTACATATACTAGGTAGAGTGTTTGTACTCTCACTAACCTTCGAACGATAGAGGCTGTTCATCAAAGTTGGCTACGATTCTATAAGGAGTTTTGGTTCCCAAATACTTCAAACCGACTTCGTCAAACTTTTGACAAAAATGTTGGTTCTCATCAGGCTGTTGAATTATTTCACTGTTGGAGTCAAACCTCAAAAGAGCCAAAGCAGTGACCAAGTAATAGGGGGATGCGGTTGCCATTTCTCCTAAATCGTACAAAATAAAATAATAGTTATAAGGGAGCTAATTCACACACAAAATTTCTTCAATCCGTTCTTGAACAATTAGTGCACAGAGGACTTATCAGACTGCCAACACGATGTTTTGAGGATGTGGAACCAGCATCGCATTCATCGATGTTTATCACTAGCAACTAATTCATTCAGTTTATATAAACTTATATAAATGGGCTAAAGGAACTTATTGAGTCGCTCCCACTTACGCCATGACCATTATTCAGTAATCATAGGCCTGAGACTGGCAACTAGATTTTTCTGCGAGCGATTGTGTTAGCTGTTTTGAAATTATTTAGCGAAACAATGTTAGTAACTAAAACGGCGGTGGTTTGAATGCCATAACTTGTATTTCTGATAATTCTGATTTTTCTGATATATGAGCACGATTTGCATGGTAGCAACCGCGCTAAATATTTGAAATACCTCCGAAATATTTGAAAAAATCGTGCTGCTCTCGTCACATGCCCATAGAGGAGAATTTTATGGTACTGTTAATTCATTTGGAAATTTTCATGCACCGAATTTAATTGTTATGCCACTTTTAAGAAAAAATTGTTTTGATCAACATGATTGATGAACTAATTTTGGATCCAATGAGCTTAATATCAAATTTGAGATGATTGGTAAAACCATTATCTTTCAACGCGCGTTGGAAGATACAGACCACTACCCAAATTGCGTTTTGCGGTCTCTTAAAACTTGAGGATTTGCAGAAAACTCAAAATTTATCAGCTGATTACACAATATGCCTTCTTATTTCGTACGGGAAGGAAACTAAAAATACTTTCAATCTTAGTATGTACTCAGATGTGTTTCTGATCTGAAAACCTGAATATGATTGGAAATAAAGTGAAACCACCTACATGAATTTCTAACCACAGTTAACCATCAGAATTTCATGACGCTACTGAAAAAAATCAGTAAAAAGCAATTACTATAATTTGGAGAGGGTTTCTGTTATCTTTCCAAAACAAACGTTATCAATGAGGATAGATTGCTATAGTTGAGAGACTTGCAACCAAGTTGTCCAACCTTAACTAGCACATCTTTAATAGGACACCTTGTATCCTAACGTTGTATCGTCTGCTACCTCTGCTGTGTATGCCAAAGGTCCGCAAACCGCTTCTGGAATATCTACATTTCAGAGTTTAACATCTTATTAATGTTGGAGTAGGATCGAATATTAGTTTCACGTAGCACTGAAAATCGACTTGAGCACACGTGGGAGAAGCTGAAATCAACCTTGATATAGTTACAAAAGTATATTTATTTCATAAGTGGAATTTTAAATATTTTCACTCCCAAATATTTGTATTTTAGCCAGCAAGAGCGACTGCACATCGCCTGTCAAGATATTTGGTTCTTAGGATTGCTGCATTTTCACACGTTTCTGTGACAGCCTCAAAATCGGTGTAAATGTAATAGACTTGAAAAAATTCACAGTACACTGAAACTGGTTTATAATTGCTGCAGATTTCATCATTATTGACCCAACACACTGGCAAATCCAGAGAATTGTTTTGGTGCTGTGAGGAGGGCGGATGTATGTTTTTTTAAAATTTAATTTAATTTCTGTTTATGGATATTATTATTGTAATTATCTTTATGGATGCAATGACGGAAGGAAAGGTTGAAGTGAAACTTAAACAAAGGACTTTCACTCTTTATTTTTTGAAAAAGAAAGCTAATAAACTAGCCAAAAATTGTTTGTCCAAAATTTCGAGTGGTATTGTATCTGGACCTACCACTGTTCCCAATGGTAGGTGCACAGGTGTTGAATTGACATGCACAAAATCAATATTTTTAATTTTCACATGCAGAGAATCAGAGTGAGTTTGTGATAAACACTGGAGCCTACCTGGAATGTTTACTTCCATGTTACTTGAAGCATCCAATTTGCTGCATGGGAATGTGAACTGCCCTTTAGTGCATTTTGATTCACTTGGTATGAATGCGCGAAAACCGTACTAATATTAACGTTGTGAGCGACTTCTTCGACGCCATTAGTGGATATTTGCTGTTATTATATTTTGATGCATTTAGAATAATTCGGGAGGTCTTTACGATCACTCGGCTGTCTACTCTGAATATTTTTTCTGTAGTTATCCTGTTATTCATGAGCTTATCAAGTTTGAGCTCTAATACAGGTTTTGTTTGATAGCCCATCACAATAATTGCATCTAGTTCATTCCTGCAAATGACACATTTTGGCTACTCCTCCTATTGCTGAAGATCTCAAAGTTGACCAAGCACATATCGCCTCGTCAGTTTTGTATTGTATTGGTCACTAGCTTTTTTCACTCGACTGAAGGTGCGATAAATAGGAAAGGCTACAAGGTGGAGCAGATTTGCACCATTCTGTCGTGTCATCCTCTCTCTCGTAACTGGCACACAGAGGACAAGATATCCCTGTATCTCCTGCAGACGCTAGTCCCTTTAATTCTAAAGAAGAATAGAATCTGCTATTGCAGAGAAACGTAAGATCCATCACAAAGTAACGTGACAAACATAATTTTGTTTGTCTTTTTAGCACGAGGAACAGTCCACCCTAAAATGAATGGCCACGATTGGCCATTCCCTGAACGGCTTCCCTGCACTCAAATGCCTTTTCCTAGTCACAATATGATAGCTGTGCAGGCAACAGGATACGCTATGCCGCTCCATTATTAAATAAAACGAAAACCGATTCTCTGTCTACGTGATTATCTAGAAGTTCATTTCACATCCATAAAAGTTCGAAGGATCAGCTCAAAGCTTCAGGAGATTGCGTGTCTAACTAAAAACAACAAGAATACGTAGAGTGACATCTTTAACACGTTCACTGCGTATCACGCGGCTCCCGAGTGAGGGGGTGTGGGTCTCCCAGGCGGGTCACACGGCTCCCGCGTCAGGGGCTCCTTTCCATAGTTCTGGTTGTATCCAACGTCAGCCTGCAGGTAGAAACCCTTTTTGGTAACGACGCACTCAGTTTGTATCCACTCTCCTCTCTGGACAGGCCGTAGGAAGTTTGACGAAGTATTTAACCAAATTCGGGGTTTGGAAGTTGGCGTGTGTGCTCCATCATATTTTGACCAAATCGACTTGAAAATGTAAGTATGATCATCTCGAATTACACATTATATTTACTACATTTTTCACATTTATTGCGATTAATATCCATCACTCCGCCAATTAATTTTATTATCATTGTTTATTTTCACAGGTAAAACCGACACTGTTTACGACCTCTAGTGTTTTTCAACTCGTTTTCTGATTTTTACTGTGTGCTCCTTCAAATCTACCAAGAAAAGGTAAGATCTCTTTGCTTATTTAGGTGTAACGAGTTTCGTTATCTATCCCATGCTCAGAATAATTTTTGTTTTATTCATGTTACAAATATTTTTTGTACATTCTAGATTTTATAATTGTGTGCTTCATAACTTGTTTTACTTTGTATCTCAGATGTCTGGCGAACAACCAAGTTCATCTCATTCTGCCCCCAAAAGAAGCCGACTGTCACAAGAAAGAAAAGTGTACACGGATGAGCAAATTCTACAATTCTTCGTAATTGCAATCAAATTATATTTTTGAAAAATTGTAATTCTCACTTTTTATTGAATATAATCCCGATGCAATGGTTTGAATTGATTTTTGGCAATAAGTACATGAATAACAGCTGACATGAACACAGTCACGCGGGAGGCGTGTGACCAGCATGCCAATAGAAAAACACCTCGATCTCAACTTCCGGGCTGGTCACACGGCTCCCGCGTGACCGACATAATCGCCATAAATATGCTTTTATCGAGGAATATCGGCAAAAATGTTGAGTAACATTAATCAATACCTATATATGGAGTTGTATGCAACGAAAAAAAATCAGCACGGGGGGTCAACCCAATGATGGTTGATACGCAGGTGAAGGCGTTAAAATTCATCGATTTTTGGTAAACTAACCTAAATGAATTCTACCAAATTTTTTACGGTGAGCGAACACGTTTCAAAAATATCAGAAAATCACTTAAGTATGATGAGAATGAAAGAGCACTCAAATGTATAATGGAACCTTTAGAATCCAACTATTCCTAGGAATTTTCCAAGATGTTCCATTATTGTCAAGGATCCATAAATATACAAAATACATACAAAATAAGTGTCGAAAGTCTGTAACGCGATACTCTGTACGGGATTACTAATTTTTATGGACGTCATTTATAATCTCTCCAAATAAAGATGACATATGGTATCAAACTTGTATACATTTTATTTTTGTCATGCAAAAATCAATTGGAAACGGATGGGTCTTGTGTTCTATTCCTTTTCTGACGAAGAAGGTTTTAATTAGGATGTTGGTTTCAACTTGACGTGAGCGTTTGTCAGGTTATGTTACCCCGCACTTCAGTTACTTTTCAAAATTTTATATGCGACGGGGAAGTAACTATTTGTCTGCATTTCATCCGTATTTCGGTAAAAGTGGCGAAGCCTTCGCCGTTACCACGTCTGACTGGTCGACCCTAATGATTTTTCGCCGTTCGATTTGATTCGAAACGCTTGGTGGAGGCCCATAATGGCCAACAACATCGATATTATCACAACCAGTCTCGAGGCGTTGATTCGTGAGTTACCCCTTGAGCTTATTCAATTATGAATTCCCTCTTCAGCGTTTACGCCGACACGCTGTTTCACGATGAATACATTTCCAATCCCTTTGTTTATTGTACAGAAAGAGCCACTAGCCCCAGCAATCCGGGGCCTGACACTGCGGCTATTGACGCTTTTTGCGGGTTGGTAAACCAGCAGCCGGATTGCATCTCAAAGGCGGCGAAACTTATCACAGCTAAAGCGCAATCTTTGCAAGAACGAGAAGCCTTGCAAGCGTTAATGGTAAGTGGCTTTATGCGGGAATGTATTTTATTCTAAAGTAAATTTCACTCATTTGGTTGGTTTGTGGGACGACCATCGTAGCTATTTTTATGTTTGGCTAACTTCATTAGTCAATGGGAAAGTATGAGATAAAAGAGGAGATTTGGTGTGTTGACGTTAGGGGCGTTGCTACAAGAATAGGAATGTGAAGAATTCGGACAGATAACCCAGAAGTACCACTTTCCCTGCCTACATCTTAGCCTTTGTACCGTAAGGTATCAGTGATGTACTTGCAGACTCGTGACTACTCCTTTTCTCTAATCTGGTTTTGATTGTGATTGATCGAACTGCTGATTTCGGCGTGTATATCTTAGAACATCAATTTTGATATTGTACTGAGGTATTTCGTTCTTGTTTCAGCTCCTGGAAACTTGCATGAAGCGCTGTACGTACCATTTCCTTCCAGAAGTAGGTAAATTTCGATTTTTGAACGAACTAATCAAATTAGTGTCGCCTAAATACCTTGGAGCGCATACACCGGAGGCAGTGAGGAACCGAGTTCTAGAGCTGATGCACTCATGGACCCTGATATACCCCAAGGAGATCAAAATTAAAGAAGCGTACGATATGTTGAAGACCCAAGGCGTTGTCAAGGTTAGCACTTTTGTCTGCAATGTCAAGGTGTAATTTGTTTAGGGGAGTTCCGATGGGTTTGGTTTTACAATTTCTCCGGCAGTGTGCGTCGGATACATGCGGATGCTTCAGCTGTACGTTTTTCAATGCTGTACAGCTTACAACATAGTGTTACAACATTTTACGTCTTTACTTTGCCACATAAACTTGAAAAACGTTACACGGGAGATGTAACGTGGGATATGTAACAGAGAAGCGTCACGAAATATATTGTGTGTGATGTTACCAATGTAACGCTTGGTAACATCACTCGTTTTAATAACCTCAGTGACCAAGCGATGATGTCAATTGCAATTGACGCGGCCATTATATCGAAACCAACAACGAGCACAATCAAACGTAGTTATCATTGCATAAAAACAAAAATAAAAGACATAAAATGTGGTTGCGTACTTGTACGAAAGCTGTACCCATCGTTTGTGTTTCTCAAAAATATCTGAAGATTTCCATCCCACTTGCGACCCCCCCTCCCTCCTCATCTTACGGCCAGTCACCCCCGCCCACGAACGTTACATACCCCAGGAATTTTTCTATGAATCTTCCTCAAAATGTCTGGTTTTTGTTTGAGCATTTGCAGGAAAGCTTCACATGACACGTTAAAGTTGCACTTCACCGTTAAAATTGCTTTTTGGTTTATTCCTAATCCAATGTAGTCCGCCTGAATCTTCCGGGACGTATCGTTGAATTGAAAGTATTTGTGTATTACAAATACGCACGTATGCGTAATTAAAATATCAGTGGAAACTTTCTCACTTGCCGTAACATTGGTATTTCATTGCTTTTCCTTTCAATGGAAGTGGTTTTATTTTGCCACCATGCGATTCATTTTCACCACCGACTTTCAGTTTCCCCCTCAACCTTGCACGTCCAATTAATTCATGAAAAATCAGCCCATTGTGCAGCGGTTCTACTTAGAAGAACGTGTACAAAATGACGAAGTGAAAGCTTGAAGACGGTTCACGCATTCATGAACGAGAAAAACATAGTAGTGCACGATTGAAGTTGAAATAGAAACGTCCCCGAGCTGAGTAAACTGCGGATTCAGTGAACATCGTGAAGTGATTATGTCAACGTCACTTCACTTGCTGATATTTATATTCCGTCGAGTTGTCATATCCGCATTTTCATTCCGTCAACTCACGAAGAATGTCTCCCGAGTGTTTTCCCGTATCTTTTGTTTGAAAAAGACTGACCCACATCATAGTTCTCCGAGTCTTGAAAGTTCGGCTCTTATCGTTCCACGGTTCTCATATTATTGGCAAATACGGAACATACCTCCAACCTCAAATGTAAATGCCGCCAACTCGTCTCTTCGGCTCGTAGCTCCTCATCCCTTTAACTGTGGCTATAAATATAAAACTCGGCCGCAGCGAAGATCGAGATTATGACCATATTTTTATTTGGAGTTCAAGGCAAGCTGTACATTTTCCCAAAACAGGCTAAGGTGATGAGTACATGATGTTCATGTGTAGGAAGTGTTCACAGGGCACTGAATGGCATTGGCGTTTGAGTAGTGGTACTCATTAAATACCCATGTCGATATTTTTCGCTGCTCAAAAGCCTTTCTAATACGAGGAGTGGCAGTGCGTACTGGAAGCAAAGCCAAACTCGATGTGTGACGTGGTTGCATCTGCTAAAAGCCCATGAGCTAACATGCTGGGTGCTTCAGTGGTGGCAGATTGTCTACCCAAGCTTGGCTTCCTCTTCCTTGCAATTCTGCTGATACGCCACAAACGAAAGAGATATTTTTATTATTTTTCTCTTTTTACTTTCCTGGCAGGAAAGAAAGTTATGCAATTGACTGAAAAACAAATCTTTAGCTCTCTTTACATGCTAAGGTTCAAAACAGTTAAGAGAGAACGGCTACGTAAAATCAGCTTGGATGTGATATTTAGCCTGTAGTTCCGCTTAGGAGTCTAAAATATTGGTTTGAGCGTTAATTATAGTTATCATTGCGATCAAGAGAAGAATGAACTGCACAAAATACCAGGATACCATTGTAGATGCTGTTTGATTAGCTCAATCTTGTGGACGGGGTTTGTAGCTTGCTTTGTAACTGCTACCCTATCATCAGAACATTGATTAAGGGAAGTACAATGCACAATTAAGTCGTCTGGAAAAGCCAGAGATAAAGATTTGTCATTGTTGGCCCCTACCAGTCTTCTGTGGTCCTGAATGCCTAGATACTCTCGAGCCCTCAAAAGCTTGTAGAATCGATCATCTTGGTTAGCTGGTCTCAGCCAGTCTGTTAACACGTTCTCTGCTCAATTTTTTGGACGGGCGAATGAGCCAAGGCTCTCGGCTACCAACCTGGGACCACATGCACCGGATGAATTAAATGTTAATCTATAGGCCGACCGGTTGATTCCACTTCTATCTTTGACGACGAGGAGGGATCATTAGACAACTTACAAATAAAGGAGCGTCATATCGATCGTAAGAAAGTCACAAAATTTGTAGAAAAATGGAAAAAGAACGTGCTGAAGGCGGCTGAGATAAATATAAATGAACGTAGGAGAAAGAGAAGAGATGTTTTAAAATATCCTCAACAAACCTTGAGATGACTGCTAACAAAGTTAAACAAACTGGTGCAAAACATCGGAAATGAATAGCTAATGTAGCTAATAGCTCGAGTTTACTTTGGGTAGCCATTTTCAAAAAAAAAAGCCGATTGACTGTTCTGGTAAATAAGGGAGAGCATTATGAGCACGGCGATGTGGGCACCCCAATACACAGTATTGACGCTGTGCGTGCATTTTAAGCAGCGAATGTGTTAAACAGCAGTGATCTGAGCAGTAAAAATCATGGTTTTCTGAATATACATAACGGTGATAGCAATTACCTGCTCGTATTTTGTGTTTTTCAGGAGGACCCAATAGTTCAACACCCAAAGGAAACGATTGCGCCTAAAAATCAGGCTTCAATTTTTCAAGACGAAGAAAAATCTCAATTGCTGCAAAAGTTGTTAAGAAGCAAAAATCCTCAAGACTTGCAAGCGGCCAATCGCCTGATCAAAACTATGGTTAAAGAGGTAAGGGAGCGCCGTCATTTAGTTTCTAACGCCCCTGAAATTGATTATTAGTTTATTTAAGAGGTGACATCAGTAGCTGTTTCTTTTACTGAAATCCTGATGGGGTTGATCTAATTTTAAGCAGGTGTGTTTCTTATCATGTGTAATTCTACTCGTTTTGTGTGTTTTCATTTATTTATACATACACAGGCTGGAAACCTATCTAACAAAAAACCCTGCAAATTATTACACAACGGTTTATTATTCTCATGAACAGCTTGACCTAGTAATACTGCTCCGAAACCCATCCCATTCGATGCAGCATCGAAAAATACTCGTAAACCATACGAACCCTGACTACAATGGAACAACAGAAACTAAATATTCCCCCGGTGCCAGGCGCTCACGGGTGTGAGCGCCTGTAGGCAATCGGCATGACCCCCACCACCCAAGCGGGCAGGTGGTTTTGATGAGATGGAAGGGATGGAGTACTAACGACGAAACTTTGACTTCCACTGTAGTTCCTGCGAGTTCATTCAATTAGTAGACTTTGGCTCACTATAATTATTGTAATTTCACTACCAGTTGTACACGTCTGATACTCATTCCATTCGACTCAGGATGTAAAAATACCTTGAAACCGATACGAAACATTTTTTAGACCACGTTAAAGGCACAAAACAGCCCTGACGGCAGACGGACATTGCAGATTTGGAATCCCCGTGCCTTAAAACATTAAGTATCAAATTTTGAGGGTGGGTTGTAAAAAATTTTTCCTGTTCAAAAACATAGGGTTATTATTCAGAATGAATAATAAACCAAAAGTACGATTAGCGTGGCTCTAGATTATAATAGTATTATAAAAATATACTGTTGTCGTGGTTACCCAATAATTAACTCGACTTTGCAATAATACATTTAAAGGAAATGGACCATTGAAGTGGTAGTTATTAAGTAAATGAATAGATCGTCTCTTCCAATAAAATTAAATTAGATCTGAAATCAAAAGGAATAGTTTTGTCCAGTACTACAGTGGTGTGTTATGGCCAGTCAAGATCGAAGAGCTACATAGGGTGAGACTAGGTCCATGCGCCCACAAACTACAGAAATTGAGGCGCATTCGCGAATGGTGATTGGGATAATGTACCCAAAAGGTCGAATTTTATTGGTGTGGAATAAAAATGAAAGGAGGGTTTCCTTCCAGTCGATGGTGCATCGTGAACTGACTTACGTGCAACAATCGATTCAGGTGCGGCCCATTTTGAAAGTATCATCAATGGTGATTAGTTGCAGGTGATACGTCCTTGGATTCTTACCTGAATTTTTTGGTTGGGTGTGCACTTATGACCAAATGCAGCAGCCTCTAAAATCAACGAGCCACTCACTGAATTCCAAAGGGCAAATTTACTTGGTGTCTCAGGGCGCGGGCTAGTGACTAAAGGTGCAAGAGAACTGTCATGGAGTCGGTTGTAGGTTGATCCAGTGGCTGCCTCGATTTCAGCCACTCAAACAACACCATCTAATCGTGGAGAAACTGGCGTGATTCTTCAGGTGTAAGGGTTGAGACTCATCCTTCAAAAAGACGTGATCGCCTTTGGAGTAGATATAAATACTCGTATTTCCATCGTCTCCAAGAGCATTGCACTATCTTGGATACTAGAATGGTTGGAATACTTAGATACTTGATATTAGAAATATTAGTATACTAGACACTAGAATAGTTGTACTCGTATACAAGAATAAGTTCCTAAGATTCTTCCGCGTTTCAGTAAATGAGGGCTCAGGTAAGATAACTAGGGAACTGCTCTCCAAAAAGTGTCCTGGGCTCGGGTATTCTGTCTCATCTGGGGTCAGTGATAATGGGTAAAATGAACAGAAGTTGAGGATAGCCTCTATTGTGCACGACAAAGTATGAAACTCTTCCAAAGCTAACGATGTTGACCAGGTGGTGAGGTTTTACTGATGTAACACCCTTCTCCCGTGCACCTCCCATACAGGTTGAAGTATCAATGAATTCTTTGGGACTTATTGAACGCTTCCGGATTGCTTATTGACTGTCGTTCGTTCAAGTATCGAGATGCACTCATAAAATTGCAGCCACAGTCTGATTAAATTCCAGTTGCCGATCCTCTGTGGACTATGAATCGTTTGAGTGTAGCTACGATAGCATCACTGATGAGTTTAGTAACCATCTCCGCAGGAACAACCATCGCATAGAAGCACCCAACTGCTTTCTTCTGGCTTCCTTGGTATTCGATTATATGGTTCTGACGTGACTGATTTACCTGACATATATCCGTTCAGTTTGTGACATCTTGTTAAACTGTGCGGGCTCGTTTCCCCACATCAAATAAATTACGTACGGTTTTCTCGAGTGTTCGAAATACGTTAACTTCTTCATTCCAGGAAGAACGAAGGAACGAAGAAAAATGGCGAAGTCACATGGAATTGGAGACAGTTGTCAATAATTGTCGGTTGTTGAGTGAAATGTTGGACAGTTATCAAGATGGAGTATCCAGCGAGCAGGAATTGGAATTGATTAGAGAGCTCTACAATACCTGTCAAAACTTACGCCCGGCACTTTTCAAATTGGCCAACACCAACACTGATCCTGGCTTTTGTCGTAAGTTGTTTTTATGACCAGTAATTACGTTAAAATATAATTATCATTTTCTATGATTGCTAAACCGGTTGCAAAACTCGTGAACTATGCTAGTCTTGTCACCTCAGGGTTGAATTGTGCAAATAGAGACTCAGTGGAATTGTGGGTGGAACAAGTGAGTTCCTTTTTCAACTAGCCAAGTGTTGGTTAGAATAAAAAAAAGAAAGCAGATATATTTGTCTAAACGTAATCATTACAAGGTAGGCTAGCAAAAAAAAAAATTTATTAATCATCATTATTATTGGTAGCAGGTCTGTTTCGTCGTAAAAATGATTGTTGCTTAACCATCGTTTCTTTACCTCCATTAGTTCATCATTCACATTGCAAAATACCTACTTGCCCGAATGGGGAGGGCTGTTTTCGAAGCAACTGGTACAGCCCCATGCCATCAATTAATAACTTTTTTCCATTATTATTTCGTTACAGTTTGTTTTTCTCACGAGTTTTCTTACAAAAATGATACATTATTAGTGCGGTTAGGTATTTTATTTATTTTTGCAAGTTTTTTATGTGTCTGTTTCTTTATCAAAATGACTGTTCAATAACACTCATAAAAGAGTTGTATCAGTTGAAAGTTCTGGAGGTCGTGGTTTTGCTATTGTGGAAGAGCCCATTTACTCACCAAGCCCAGACCTGTAGAGGTACAGGAGGACGCCACTTAGCCAGTCTCCTGGTAGAGGGATGTTGCCCATGTGGTTCCACATACAGGTATGGCTCTGGGAAAAACGTACCATCTGGGACGAGTTCTTAATTTGGTTTCCCTCCTGATCTATCTATTTACTTGGGTAGAGAAATCAACTATGGTAACTTTTTTTGCAGCTTCACAAACTGGACGAAACAGTTATAAGCTTGTTTAGTCAAAGCAGGAAGATTTTCGTTTTTTCGTTCACTGTTGTAGGAACTACCGTGGAGTAGAACGTGGTTTCTTGTTCCCTTCTCACTGGAGGTGCGAGGTGGAGAGTCTTTGTGAGAAGAGAAGTGAACCTGCACATTGAAGTCGTCATGTCCCTTCGGGAACTGGCTCCTCCAGTGATCTGTCTCAACCCACCTTCTCCTAAGATGCTTGCAGATGTTGAAAAAAAACTTGTATGTCCCTTGACAAGGATTCCCATCTCCCTTGCCGTTTGTGTAATTGTCCAAAGTGGGGGAATCTCTTCTTTCACTCTCATCTTGTACAACCACTCCATGGCAAAGCCAACGGGTAGCTTTCCAATGATCGCTTGGAAGTGGATGCTGTCTTGTAGGCCCTGGTCATCCACAGGAGAGTGAATTGGGATCTCTGGGATTGGCCCTGTGCTCTCTTTCTGTGGGGTTGCTACCACAGACAATGGGGTATTAACCAATCACGTTGTAAGCAAACGGCTCCTAACGTGGCAAACCTTACAAAGGTAGTGCGTTTGAGGGACTAGAAGTGTTGACTCACCTATATTGACTCCTAACTGCTTCACTAGCTTCTCAAGAAGGAGCCTGTGGCTACCAAAACGTATTGGCAAGTTGGCTGTTTAATTTTCCTTTTTCTTCCAACGTGGATTGAACTACAACAGTATCTGCTTGTCGCTGGTTTGTTTCCTTTTTTCATTAAATCAATTGTATTTTTGCACGGTTTTATCGTTTAACAGATGACGTGCTAACTGTCAACGATGAATTGGGCGAAGTTTTCGTCCGCTACAACTCCTTAATCAAAACTCAACCTCCGACGAGTCTGCCCAATTTGAACTCACAGTCGCCCCGACAGAAAGAGGATCCTCCGAGTCTTTCCCTTTTGGATCTTTCTCCGAGTCCAATGGAGAAACCTTCGTCCTTTTTGAAAGACCTTCCCGATTTTGGTAAGTGAACACATAAGCTATTTACTTTTTTGGCGGAGCGCATTTACTCGGATTGACATCACACAGTCGTCGAATTGAATTTGATTGAGTTTAGTAACGGCATTTTGCCCTTTTGTGTTTCTACAGTTGATTTGTCGTCGTCTTCTTCAGCACCGCAATCGATTTCACAGTTGAGTCATTCCGACGTGTTGAGCGACGTGTTTTCTAACAGCTCATTGACGGGAATACCTCAGCCTTTGATCCAAGGTAAGTTGCATTCACAATGTATCATATTATTCTTGAACTGAATTACACTTGTCTCGTATTTTTACTTCCTTAGCTCTGCGAATTGCATACATTTTTTATATATATTCAAAAACTTTAAAGTCTAGGCTTTTGGTAAGGAATACTATAAAATGTGTTTAGTTTGGAACCACTGGTAGGACATCAGATTAGGGAGTATTCCCACTGACAGGGCCTTGAACGCAATCTGGCTGTCCGAAAGTGTTTCCCAATCTTTTTGTCATGTCCCACTTTTAACATTTCTAAATTTTTACTCCCCCCCTTCCCCACCATAATTACAAAAAGTTGTATTTGTAAACTAAAAACATTGATGATAAATTTTAGTATAACCAATAATTATTTACAGCACTGTTTAAAAAATTGTTTTTTTTCCTAAATTTTGGGGGTCTTTTGGGAGCAAAAGGGTTTTTGTGTCAAACAATTGTAAATTGCCACTTCTGCGGGGCCTGGGCGCACCGTTGGGAAACACTGATCTAATTATTGATCCCTGCAAAGGGCTCAGGAACCACCGGGAAAAGTGCAGATCCGTCTCTCTCCAGTTCCACAGTGTCAGTTTAGCTATCCAAAACGAGTTCAATGTGCTCCTTATTGGGCCCGCTCTGTAAGCTTTCATCAGCACCTATGTCAATAAGCGTATATTTCTGTCTCCTGCTAAAGTCTTACCCCAAGGGAACACTCGTGTGTAGTTCCACTCCTCATTTTGGATCCACCAGTGAACCGTAGTAAGGCATTGAAGCAGAACTGTGCAAATACTAGATCGTCACGTTGGACATTGGCAGGGGCAGCCAGTCCGTGGGGCATAACTTTAGATGAATTATTGATATGAGTACCCATGAATCTGTTGTAATATCTTAACAAAGTTTTTGAAACAGGATAATGTACCAATCTACTTGATTAACTTGCAGATTGTAATCCATTGGCTGTTAACAACATCACATTGACGGCAGTACAGTCTCCTGCTCACACTACTACAGTCAAACCTCATGGTAAGCATTTTATTTAATTTAGATACCGTTACGTCGGATTAGGTGTTCGTTTACTGTGCGGCATCTACTACTTGAATGAACTCACGGTTCAATGTTGGGATGTTATCATTTCTCCCCAGCCTGCTCTCATTTCCTGCATTACCTCTCATTTCACTCCAACCACCCATCAGTTCGACTCGTCATGTTACGTCAATTGTCTCCAATCACTTCTAGAAACTGCTAAAACTCAATTTTAAAGTGAAATTCGGCATGTACCTCGTGAATACATCTAAGGGTTGAAGAAAATTGTTTATTGTTTACTAAATATAGTTACTACTATAAGTTTTCGTTTTCCAAATTGTCGATGTAGCCATGTTACATTCTTAATACTTTCCGAAGTCAGATTGAATAGGATAAGTCCCAATCACGCTGTGGACGAGAATAGTAAACTGTTGTGTAATAATTTGCAACCTTTTGGCCTTGGAAACGAGAGAAAAATGAAGCGGTTGGCTTAGGAACGTATGTGAAGTGTTAGGTATATCGGTATTAAGTAAAATCGGCAGTATATTGAAAATAAACAAACTACGTGTGTTGAAATAAATTGGAAACTATTTTAGATAAAATACCATGTCAATGATTTGGAAAGAGGGCGGATAGAAAGGAGATGAGAATAATTGGGAATAAGGAATTCTAATGTGTGGGATAATGACGAGAGCACCACAGCAAACGATTTTTGCGTGTTTTCTTTTTACATCTCACTTTTGATGATTCGTTTTCAGAAAAATCATGGTTGTAGTCTAATGAACTATACTCGTATTTACACTGAGGGCTTAGTAATGTTATATAAGATAATTAGAAGTATCTCTAGAAATTCTGGAATTCCGACGACCTCCGTTTCGCTAACTGTATATAATCGATAATTCCAAAACAGAAAATACGATTCTTTTCAGAAAAATCTTTTTGGCTAATTCAGCTGTGCACAGGTTATTCGATAATTACCGTGGCATGACTAGGAGCCACTCAATAAATTCCGAAAAGCGCTTAAGCGTTTCGTAACATGTTCCATAAAAAACTTCATGCCAAAAAAAAAGAAGTAAATGTACATGGGGTTAAGAAAAATTGTATGATGATCAGATATTTTTATTTTATTTTTTTAACTTTTTACGTTCATTTATCTTTTAATTGTTCTGTGAATTATTATTACACATAATAACGTAACATACGTAGAACGTAATTATTACATGTTTATTATTACGTTATTAGTTATTAAATGTGCTTACAAGCTCTTAATATTAATATTTGGCTTTCCTTTTTGTTATTTTTAGAAGAAACGAAGTCAGAACCAAAAGGTTTGGAAGAACTGGAAATGCTGAGTAAGATGCTGATGGAACAAAGTTTGCAAGCAGTCACAAAGTGAGTCGTCGCAAATTAATTTCTAAGATGTTGTCGCAGTGGTCTGGTTATGAGTCTACTTCGGGTACTTGTTTTAATCTCAGAGGCTACCTTAGAGAAACAGTAGATAAGATTATTTTATTTGGTCTTGGCCCGAGAGAAAGTCAGCTGTATGAAAGCAGCTCCCGAATCTAAGACAGAGGGATGTTTTAATAACAGATGTCAAGTGATTTGCTCCTGAATTTCAACATTATTAATACTACTGTTTTATTTGTATAATACTACTGTGTATTTGTAGTGGTCGCGGGAGGGGGAGGGTAGAGCAAGGCAATCCAGACAACACCAGCCTAGCGCCATTCACAAGGAAGTGCTACATTACAATGTGGGAACTCTGGCTTGGGAGAAAAGGAGGTGAATCCTATGACAGGAAGTGGACTTGGGAGTCTTCCTAGGTAGGAAGCTCACATGGTGGGCTACACTCACGTTATAAAGAAGGGGCATGGTTTGAAGATAATGATGGTTAGATAGACAGACATGGTATATTATACAGACAGATTAACGAGAAGTGCCTAGCTGGAGCAGGGATTTATGAGCCAATGATACCATTTGGTCCCCTGGTTAAAGTTTTCCTGCCTGAATTCTGCATAGGCCTGAAACTGTTAAAAATTTACGTTATGCCAGACAGCCAGGCTGCGCTTAAGGCGCTGGTTTCATATTCCATTTGGCTGGTTTGGTTATGCCTGACTGCTGAACCCCTGGTTGAGGAAAAAACTCTAGCCTTATGTTGAGTGCCAGGTCACAGAGGAAAACAAGCCGCTACACTGTGTTTACCAAACAACAGCGAGTCTTACGCCGTTATTCTCAGGGTCCCTCAGTTCTGATTGAGAGTTGAGCCTTACAGCATTTCTTGTTCACAGCTCAAAAACCTACGAAAAGAAAAGTAACGCTGAGGCTCTGAATCCTCAAGATGCGCCATCAATCAATTCTCAGCCTCACGATGATGATCTCCTTCTAAGTTTGGGCCCCTCCTCCTCGTCAATCGAAAGAAAAGAATGTCAAGACGACTCAATGCTCTCTACCAGCCCACTTCTAAACTCCATAAGCGCGTGCAATGTAACGACGAAAACTGATCTCAGCAATACTTCAAGTCCAATGCATAGCGACAGAGGTGATTCTTCCTCGCGGGTCAATTTGACAAAAGAAGACAAACCTGTGCTACCTCTCGGTGACATATCGTTAACTATAGAAGCCATTCGACCTAGTAAGTGGTTTTTTCGTATCAATTCATTGTTTCTGTATGACATTCATCTATCAAACCTTCCAGTTAGTAGAGCTCGTGACCATGTTGGGCCGGACCAATTGGTAGATGGAGTTTGTTAGGTTGATTTATGTATAAACAATGTTCGATTTTTAGAAAGTCGATCAAAAGTGGGTGTTTAGCAATGACGGCATCAAATGCAGAAACTGTCAGACCTTTGTGCTATTGTGCTGTGCAATAAAACTGTACTAAACATCCTTTTAATCTGAGGGAAGAGGTTTCTTGAATGTCAGCTTATAGAGGAACAGACTGAATTGGTTTAAAGGGAAGGGTGCCTGAGTGCAGCTCTTCAATATGAAGCAGCTCATGGATAAGAGCAGGGAGTTCTAGTTTGCTACAGTTCTCGATTTCCTCTTATTTTTACCACACTGTGCGTTATATATATTGTGCCGTCAAGGTATTACCCTCGCGGGGAGGAACCCATGAACCTTAGCGAATTCAAACAAATAAAAATTTTACGGGTTATTGAATAAATTAATAAAATAAGTGAAGCTAATTTAATCAAACAAAAAAGAATATAACTCTGTTCGCTAAGTCAAGAAGTGTCACTAATAATACAAATATAAAAGAAAGTGAACAGCTGATAATGAAAATAAAAACAAACAACGGTTTAGAAAATAAATGTCTTCTGGGCCTACTTAATTGGGCATGCCAATAAAATAAACACCTCACCGGAGTCGCAGTGTTCGGTACCGAAACGAAATTCAATTAATTCTGGATACAGGGAACTGGAGGGCTTGTTGCTGGACGACGGACGAGAGCAGAAACCGGAAGAAAAAATGATCTTGTATAGTCCAGTTTCGCGGCAAATAGCTTGGTGGTTTCGAAGGGACGACTGATAGTTCCAAGATGCTCTCTGACGCTAGCGATTTACTGCCAACCGAATCGCGCATTCGTTCTGATTCTTTAATTAATCGTTATAGAGGAGCAGACTGAATTGTTTTAAAGGGAAGGGTGCTAGATTGCAGCTCTTCAATTTGAAGCAGCTCATGGCAAATATCTGGGCGTTCTAGTTTCCTACAGCTTTCGATTCCCTCTTATTTTTACCTTACTGTGCGTTATGTATACTTTCGAAGGGGGCTGTATAAAATCGACAGTTTTTGGTGTTCACGTTATATTCGTGGGGAGTTCAAGGAAAGGGAAAAGACGTCTTATATTTTCCATGCTCCCGCCGATGTTTTCCTCTTCAGAGCGACCTATTAACGGAAGACAGACTGAAATAGCCGATTGGAGACTGGCGATCTGGATTCAGAAAACTTGATGGTAATGATGATCTTTCCTGACCAATAATCAAGGTTTCTTTGGAAACGGGAGACGAGAGAGCACACTAGGTTATCATATCAGTAGTTGGAACTCATAAGAAAAATGGAAGGGGTGTGGGAGGGTCAGACGAAAGAGGAGGATGGGAACATACAAACAACCCAACCTCGACTCTACATTGAAATGCTATTATGTTCTCATGCGTAGTCTATTGTTGTACTGTAATTGTACGAATGTGTGAAAAATAGAAGTAACTATTTTACTATCTCGAATAAATGAACAACATTAGGCTTAATAATTAGTAGGTGTTCGTGTGGGGTTCCAATTGAAGTGCATTTGTACTTAGAGAGCGTCCTACAGTGACCTAAGGGACTAATCTACCTCATAGTGTCGTCAATGATATGAAAGAATGTAAATGCATTCAGGCTGTAATGTTTGCTTCATGAAAAAGATAATACACACTCTCACTATAAGCTCTGAGATACTCTTACTTAACTCATTTCCAGGTGGGATATCTCCCTTTCAAGGACTTGATGAGAAAAATGGCATCACTACCGTCATACACTTAGCTAAAGACTGCCCTCGGCCTGATGTAACTGTGTACGTTATCACCACTAGTAGCAAAAACCAGTCGCCCTTGTCTAATTTTTTGTTTCAACCCATCGTGCCCAAAGTAAGTACATCAAACATTAGAGTGGTTCGTTCCTTAGCCCTTCTAGTTGATAGTCTCTGCACATTAATTTCGAAGGTTACATATGTTTCTAAGGTTGTATATGTAAAAGGAAGACGGCACAAGTACATGTTGTGTAGTCTCACAGTCTCTTAAATGTAACCCCCCTGTTTGGATTCCCAAATGTAGAGAAACAGATGTGATGAGAACTTTGGAAGTCTGAAAGTGTAACAGTGGATTGTATAACCGAAGATAGTATCATTTAAAAAAATAATAATGCGCGTGAAATGACCGCAATGCGAGCTGTGAGGAATGTTTATGGGTATGGGAAGCCAGACTCGATTGCAGGCCAAAAAAAAAAGATACCGCACAAATTTGAAGCCCAGCGGTAAATCAGTGTAACAACTGAGACGGCAATTAGCCGATTGGGGACAAAGGAAAAGAGAGATGACTGACTCAATGTGAGCAGAAGAAGAAAATATATATACTCGTAATATGCGGTGCTTCAATTAATTTAAAGGTTCCATATGGCCCTGTGAGTGGTAAATCTAGTAGGTTTTAAATGACGACAGTTGCGATTCTGCATTTGGGGATGTCTGGGGGAGTACCAACCCGGTGGCCCCACCTCCCTTAGACCCCACAGGATAAAAATAAAATTTGGTATTGACGAACTCCCCATTGCTTCCACGGGCGAACCAGTCACCCTACGACCACCACGATGTCTGCTGGGGAAGCGCATTTTCCAGCTTTTTCAGGCCTTGCCATCAGTAGGAGTTGGATTGGTCCGTTCTACCTACCTTGCCCTGCAGAGGCAGCCACCTGTTGTAGCACCTACCCATAATGCACCAGGTCAAGGCCATGGGCTGTGTATTCCCGTGGTACCATGTTTGGGTCAAACAATCATTAAGGCCAGAATGGTCGCTGGCCTGCCCCATCTTTCGAATGCACTTAAGGCTTCTCCTCCCAGGACAAGGCAGTGTGGATTTACTGCCCTCCCTGAGGCAGAGGTCTCCCAAGCTGCCAGCCACTACTCAGGGACTCATCTGTCATGTAGCTCGCGTGGAGACAGCTGTTAAAAACAATAACAGTAGAACACAATAACAAACCATCAACATGAAAACAAATTAATTAACAGTCATTAGACGCTAGAAACCCCAAATCCCAAAGTGGGTCAAGTTCGAACACCTCTCAAATATCAACCATAGGTTAACTTTAGGAGCGAGTATTATCAAGAGGAGGCGTAGCTTCTGTTGCAGTTTTAACTGAGCCTTGGGCGCTTTCTGAAGATCCCATCCAGAGACTATTCCAGCTTAGGAGACCAAAGAATACTGATTACAATATTTGGGTTGAGGAAACGTAAAATAGAGTTCTCAAGAGATGAGGAAGTTTGTGTGGACTGTACATGCATAGCGTTTAAAATTATAAAAATTTATTAGACACATATTTTGTAGATTGTTAGGTTTTTCTAAAAAACTAGTAGTTTTTCATGAAATGATACATAAATACAACTTTGTATACTGCAAGCTTTGTACACACTTGCAACGTAATAAAAACGATTTCTGTGACTGTTGCAGTATTGTCGTTTGAGGTTACTTCCACCGTCAAATACAGAGTTGCCTCCTCACAACCCATTTTTACCACCATCTGCCATCACCCAAGTTATGTTGATCGCTGCTCCTACAAAGGTAAGTTGATGAACTTGACTCTTCAAGTCTCATGATAGTATCTTCTAGACAGTAGACATTTAGTAAGTTTTGAGGCAGTCAGCGAGAGGGGGAGGAGGTGTAAAGGCGTGGTCTCCTCTGCAACAATCGGCCTTATCACAAAACGTCAACTTAATAAACTGAGATATACCGTTTCTACACTAATTTAGTGACACAGAGGGATTCCCCACCGAATAAAGATAATTTTGTAGTTGGGATACTACTGATGACGTCATTTGTGAGTGTAGAATCCTGACGACATTGCGGGTGAATCAAAAGAAAAATTGATTAAAATATATGGTGAAATGAATTGGCCACTGACTATGAAACCATGTGCCGTTATCTACCGAAAGATGCGAGCACCACGTAGTTGTGGGTAAACTAACTGCAACTCGTCATTCATCATTCGCCTGCCGTCTCGTGTACCGAATATAATTCTTGCGAAGAAACTTGACCACTTTTCGTACCGTTCGAGGGCCCCCGAAGTTTTGAAGATTTTGCTTCTGTTCGCTCAATTGCCACGTTTCTTTTACATTTGGAGAAGTCCTTCCTTTTATTTCGCCTTAACATTTTAATTTCCCGTTATATTAGTTTATTTGTACGATCCCCTGAGAGGTTTAGTTATAGTTTCAATTGCATATATTCTTAGTTTCGTTCGTTTGATTGTGGGTTCATCCCCACATGAGCGGTACACGTTTTTAAATCGTACATCAAACGTTTCTGTTTTCGTGTCGCACATTTTGTTAGTCAATTGTGCGACGTCTAAGGGTTCTAAAGGTATGACTGCAAGGGAAAGCATTTATACTAAGTCCTCTTTCTTGGGGGAGGCATTCAGATGCCTCCTCTGTAACGCCTCTTGCTGAACTTGTGACTTCTTGGTACACTTAGTAGTTGAAAACTGTTACTCCTCGCCAGTTCCCCCCCCCCCCCACCGTTTTCCTCAGTGAAGAACACTGGAAAGCCTTTGTTGAGTTGAAGGCGATCTTAGTTATGACTATTGTGGATGATGCCGAGGAAAATGACTATGGTGTTTGTTAATTTTCTTTTTTGCGAACTTTGTTATTTATGACGATGTTATTATTTTCCATCAGGAGCCAATTCCTCTGAAGTTCGTCATAAGCTACACAATGGATGAGGAGACGATAACTGAAATGGGCGAAATCGATCAACTGTTGATGACTGAAGCCTGAAAACGTTGACTGGGAGTAGAGTAATTTTTCAAGTAACTTTAAATTAAGCAATTTTACTCGGACGACAAAGTATCAATTTTTTTCATCCAATTGAGCCTGCTTTGGCTTTGTGCAATATAATTTTATTTCGTTCAAACGTCAATTTTCAGCCACTCGTACTTAATTTTTTGCTGAATTATTTGATTAAGTTGTTTTGCTTGTTGGCATAGTCCCCCTCTCGAAGTTCATTACATCTTGTTCCTGTGTCCACGTTGGCTCCTTTCTAATGACCAATCAAGGACTCCATTCGCAATTTAGTGTCTTGATGTTGGAGTTTTGGTCGATTTCTTTCGGATGGGCCATAAAATGGTCTTGCAATTGGTACTAAATTCATTAATGAGCTGTGAAAAGTGTGTGTGTCAGAAGATTGAGTGCTGTGAAAAGTTGTCGAGCCAATAAGTATGACAATATGTGAAAACTGAGGAGGTTAGTAGGAAATGGACGGCTGTTATTGCTAACCACATTTTCACCTTGCACTCGGTGCCCAAGTCATTAGTCTATTGGCCAATGTTTTAACGCTCCATTCACATAAACGGGAGGGCTAAATTGCTCTCCTTTTTAGTCAGATGGTTCAAGAATGGTGGCTATTGCTGAGTGTAACATACGAGCTGGTAGTCGTCACTTTTGTCATGACGTCAGTGATCAGCTGTGGCGAGCGTTCCCGCGTCCGAGCGATCCCACTTCTCTCCCTTCCACTCACTCCGACTTCCCTTCCCACCTACCTTGCCACCTAGAAAGCACCTAATCTAAAATACAACAGTTCGATATACACGATCAAACCGAGTGTTAATGAATTCCCTCTGCTGATATAAAGTTATATCACACTGAGAACTTCATATTGTCCCACTCTACCGTTACTACATCGTTGATCGGCATTGTTTCTGTGTGTACATAGTAAAAAGTTCACTCTCGTTCATGGTGTCAAAACCAAGTGGTACATACCCTACCTGTTGAAGAATACATTTTGTGAATCGGGCTCTATATTCAGAAAATACGAGACTGCGGTTAGAGAGTTTTATTACCAGAACGACACGTAAAACGAAAAAAAAGAAAAGACAACTGATGATGGTACACTAGAACAAGCAGCAAGTGCCTAGCTAGATAGTAGGATTGCCGTCTATATTCATCCAGGCCAACACCCCTACTCAATCTTACAAACATCATCATGACAAAAGCAAATCTCAACCAAAAAACATTTTGGTAAAAACTTCAGACATTCAAATGTTGGTAATTCCAAAAATTGAACGAAACTTTACAAATTTGGCAGCTGGCAGAGCTTTCGTAAAAATATCTGCAGCTTGGTCATCTGTCGAAGCGTTAATCAACTTAATATCCTTCTTATCTACAAAATCCTTCACGAAGTGATACTTTACATCAATATGCTTGGTTCGCTTTGTTTCTCTTGTACCTGCCATAGCAATACAGGATTGATTATCTTCGTAGACTATTACAGGACCAGTTACGATATCGAGTGATACACTTAAAATTTGTTTGATAAAAATACATTCGGATGTACTCAGATTCTGAAGGTGATAAGGCAACCAAATTTTCTTTCTTGGATCTCCAACTAACCATTTTCTTCTTGGAAAGTGACAGCAAAACCAGAAATACTTTTTCTATCGTTACTATATATTGTGTCTTTGAACTAGCTAATATAGATATGGAAGGAATCAGGGAAACTAGCAATCAACAAACGGTGGCTTCATAATGTGACCGTCTAATCGCAAAAAGTGCCACAGCGTGAAACATGGCAAGAAAGAAGGTTAACATAGTGTTATCTGTAGTGAAGGATTCGAAAATGACACTACATTCTCCCCCACTAATTTCAAGAATCCAACATTAACAAAGAGTAATAAAAATAACAAAAAACTCGAATTCAAAAAGTAGATAGGTACGTAAGAGCCTTCTAACTCATCTGCACGGAATTTGAAATACATCATCTGGAGTGAGGTCCCAGTATCTTGCCGGAAGATGACGGGGTCGGACAGGCCATGCAAAAGAATAGGCCTCTGTGGTGTGGACGGGACTGGAGTTGGACCTCTTGACTCTGGCGAGGTGGGTGGCGAGTAATTCTGCAATGTAACTTGTGTGACGGCTGGAAGTGACGACTCTGATAGGGAAGCTGTGGAACCTCAAAAGATTGGGAAGGACCAAAAGTAACACATTTCTTTGGCCGAATAAGCGTACTCCGCAACTGATTTATGTGCCTCTTTACTTTCCTTCCTGAGACATCCAATTGGACAAGATAATGATGTCCCAATCTCTTCAGCACCCTATCAAACTCCCAAACTGAGTGATTCCCTTTGAAAATTCGAATTTGCACTCTCCCCCCCGCTGTAAAACATCTTCCAGTGACTTGTGACGATGTGGACGCTTGGGGCTTGACAGGGAAAAAAGCATCAAGACGGGTTCGAAACTTCCGCTTTAAATATAGTTCAGCTGGATTCTGCCCTCTAGCAAGGGGTGTGGCTCGATAATGGAACAAGACCTTCCTGATTTGACCTCCCTAACTTGTTTTTTAGGGTCTGCAATCAGATCCTAATGGCTACAAACCACCACAATGCTAATATATAACAGCACAATGGACTAGGAGATGTTTTTGATGCACTGTGGCAGTTACTAAATGCACTTGCAGCATAATCGTCTAGAGTAGTGCAAAATGCGCTATTAGCTCCATAGGTCTTTTGACATTTCCTAAAACTCTGTGGCGGAATGCGCTCTTAGAAAACGCACAATAACTGGTTGACCCGTAGCAGTCTTCCGGTTTCGTTACGTGTCCAAACTGCTCTAGTTCACGCGTTATGTGCTCTACTGACTCCAGCCTCCAGTATGTAAGGAGGTATTAATAAAACAACACGGGCATCGTCTCCTTTAACTAGGATGGCCTAGTGACATCAACGCTGTTTTGATTTGAGCTATATAACTTAGTACCGACATGTCTGATCTAAGCCCTCTATACCACCAGCCTGTCCAGACCAGTGGTAAACTTTATCAGTATCAGGGAGATAGAAAAAGGCATGATGATAAAAATCATGAGTTCTGGATGTAAAGGTATTTCCAAAAATTTGATCCGCAGTTGCCTGAGCAACTGGTTTATTTGGTGCTGCTCTTTGTCGGCTGTTCCATCTGCTTCCAAGCAAATAGTGATTTGAGAATATCCTTGATAAGCTTCATGCATGTTCCTGAAAGCAAACAGCTTTCTAGTAAGATTTAATTCAGACAACATCATAGCCTCACTGTCGCTATAATCTTGCGAATAACTTGCTACATTCTCATTGATAATGATAGTCCTCGCTCTTTCCTGGATAGGCTTGTAACCAAAGCATCTCGCCTTGTGTTCTTTTTCTTTTGGAACTAGCCTAACGATTAGATATGGTTCCATCAGATCCCAGTCTTCTCTCGTATCAAGTTCCAAGTAGGATAAATGCTCAGTCTTATCATAAGGGCAGGCTCTGAAACAAAGCACCACCTCAGTACAATTGGCACCGAACTAGTGGTCGAACTTCTTCATTCCAAGAAAAAGAAGAGGCCCAGAGAGAAAAATAAAAAAATTAAGAGAGAAATGAGACGAATTCTCGGGTCCAGGATTCGCTGACAGCTTGAAGGGAAATAAAATGGGCGACGCGCCTACTACGATGTGAAAGAAAAGACTTTCCTTGTAGCCCCTCGTTTCTCGAATCAAAGATCGGATTTTCCGGGGAACTCTCATAAATTCGTTCCTTAAAAGTGTCCACTCCAGGAGCAGTGGCTAAAGACGAGGGGGGGGGGGGAGATGTACTGACTGACTCCTATTAAAGGCACCGGGCGATCGTGGTCTAGTGGTTAAGACGTAAGTTCATAATTCTCGACGATATTCGGGAATTGTGGGTCTCGCAGCGATTTGCCGTAATTTTTGCCTGAGTCAGCAGATCCCCAAACGTCTCCAAACCCCCCTCGTAACAGCACATTCCGATCTGCTGGATGACCCGGCTGCTCTGAAATCTATGCATAACCTTGTTTTTTCCCCATCTTTTTTATAGGCTAGCGTTATTGGGGCTGCGAATGGGCTGTACGATTCTTCTCTAGTAGTGTGGCTATTCTCTATATGTCGCCGATCTCCCTCTGTGCATCTGTGGGGACGCTTGGAACAAAACTTTTCCTTTATTAAGTCGATATGAGCTTCATAGTGTTTCATGGTACTGACATCGTGTTTGTCCTTGGCGAAAACTGATTTGTATTGTTCGATCAAGTTTTCAATATCCGATTTTTGATGTACATCTAGATGAACGACTTATCATTTCGGATGCATCAATGTTCATTGAAATTCACTTCAGATTTATTTCTGTGTTTTTCGAACGGGGTTTTCATTTCTTTTTTGTGGCCCTAGTTTGTTTTTTCTTGGAATTTTCCGTTGCAAAATCCGTAGTTCTTCATTTTGAATTAATCTGAAGTGCTTGATGCAATCCAAGCCAACGAGGAAATCGTAATGAAAATGTTCATTGTCTATAACAAATACATCCATAGCCCTTTCGATGTAGTCCTCAAGTTTACTATGTTCATGTCATTTTTAGATGTACCTGATTGTAGTTTCAACAGTTTTGCATTAATCAGTGAGACGTTTGATCCTGAATCATATATACCCGAAACTGTTAAAGTATTGTTCAATAGCAACTTGACTGTTATTAATGGTGGCACCTCTAGTTTTTCCCAGTTCTATTTCCAATTCAGAATTATTTACAGTTTTCAAAATGGACTGTTGAGTTTTCTCTTTAGACCAACAATTTTCTTCTGGATGAAATCGTTTTCCTTTTTTGTGATTGGTCGGAGTCGGTACTTTTTGTTTTCTTCAGCGTTCTTCATTTTTTTGTCGGGTAGAAGAAAGTTTTTTCTTTCGTACTTCTGCTTATCAACAAGATGTTCCAATTTCCCTATTTCGTTGTAAAGGTATTCCGTTCCATGTAAAGCTTCACGGTCGATTTTGTCTACTATATAGTTTGGCTAGCCAAATATTATGAGATCTAAGAGCGTGCCAGTGTCTATTGATTTCCTTACTTCCAGTATTATTCTTTCTTTTTTCGGAGCATTCTCCAGTAATGAGCCGGCTTGATATTTGAAAGCTAGGGCGTACCTAATGGAGGACCATCCTTTGTTGGCAAATGTGTTGCAAAAATTCTCTTCCCATATGTCCCATTCTGCTTCCACGGTGTGTTTCATAATCATACAACTGTACCATTCTCCACTGGCTCCTTCCAAAACAGTAATTTTCTTTTTATCTTCATTGATATTGAAACGATCGCATTCTTTTTTGAATTCCTCGATTCATTGGTTTGCATTCGAGTTTTTCCCAGTGAATTTCCCAATCATGAAATCCTTCGCGATCGAACCTAACTTCTGCGCATCGGAATTTGTTTTTTTCTCTTCCAGCAATGGCTCTAGCAGTCTTTCCACTGTTTTGTCTGAGCTAATAGACAAATCAAGAGAAAACAACATTGAAAGCCCTTAACCCGGGGTCTTTCTCTTCATTAGCGTCGTTAATAAGTTCCCGCACGTTATTACTTCAGTAATCAATCCGCACTGATAACTGACGGCTCTAGTGGAGATCATTTCGCCAGTAAGCGGCAATCTCGCACTGACACGAAGACAAGCGGAGAATACATTGGGTGACGGCGTATTCTTTACATATAGTTCAGCTGGAGTCTGCCCACTAGCAAGGGGTGTGGCTCGATAACGGAACAAGACCTTCCTGATTTTATCTGGCATGGGAATATCTTCATCTGAGGCTGCCCCTAACTTGGTTTTTAGGGTCTCCACATTCCGTTCTGCGAGCCCATTGGTCGCCGGATGACCCGGGGCTATACAATTTTGGAAGCTACCATTCTTATGACAATAGCAGCGGAAGTCTTCACTTTGAAAAATTGATGCATTGTCTGAGACAAGAGCCCTAAGAGTAGATAGAAACCCATGATTGACAACAATCTTGTTGAGAAGTGTGATTCTTGATGCTGTTGTAGGAGCTTCCCTAATTGGCTCAATTGCCGCCCACTTAGATTTGGCGTCCACAAACACCAAAAAATGGTGTCCCTGGAAGGGGCGGGCATAATCTAAGTGCACCCTCTCCCAATTTTCATTTGGCTCATCCCAAGGATGGTTGGGTACCTTGGGAGGATGTGGTCTAGTAAGCTCACACTGCTCACAACCCTTAACTAAACGTTCGATCTGACGGTCCATGCCCGGCCAATAGACATATCTACGTGCAGCCTGTTTCATTTTCATGATCCCCAGATGAGAAGAGAGTGCCATCATGAAGGTTGTATTCTGAATCCGAGCAATGGTTTTTAAGATTCCGCTTAATTCAGGGTCCTTGCTGGTCTCTTCCAAAAATGGTCTTGAAAGTAACTTTTTCACTTGATATATTAAAAACTTGTTCAGCGAAAATCGTTTCTACCTCCTTCCGTATTAAGCAATCTGTAAAAACGATGAGGTGATCCACAGGAGCACGAGACAAACAGTCAACATTGCTATTATCTTCCCCTTTTTTGAATTGAACAGTATAATCAAACCCTGACAAAAAACTTGCATGTCGAAGAAGGCGGGCATTGGTGATTCGTGGCAACATCTTATTATGGTGAAAAATACGTGCCAACGGGGATCCGTTACAAGAGTAAGTCGTCGACCAAATAAATAATTATAAAAGTGGTTCACTCCAAAGACAATGGCCACAGCCTCCCAGTCCAGCTGGCTGTAATTGGACTCGGAAACCGTTAACAAACGAGAAGCATACACGACAGGCCTCTCTAATCCTCCAATGTTGTGGCTTAGAACAGCAGCAATTCCAGTGGGACTGGCGTCAGACGTAAGAACGACTGGCAATTCAGGGTCATAAGGTATTAATAATCGTTACAAAGTTCAGATTTTAATTTTTTAAATGATGACTCACAAGCAGACGTCCATGCAAAATGATGATTAGTAGGGGGTATGAATGTGACGAGAAATGAGGTATAAATCGTGAATAATAGGTAGTAATCCGAGGAAAAGTCGTACTCCATCAGCATCAGTTGGACGAGGCATTTCTGCGACAGCTCTCATCTTTTCCGGTGATTTATGGATTTTATTAAACTCAATAATGTGTCCCAGATATTCTCTCTTTTGTTCAAAAAATGAACATTTACTCCGATTAACATGTAAATCATTTTCAGCGAATCGCTGAAGGCAGACATTGTGAGCACATTCTTCAATCGAAACTCCATGACAGATGATATCATCAAAATATGATTCAGCCTTCGGTAGACCACTCAGAATCTGAGAAACAATCCGGTTGAACTCAGCTGGTGCTGTTTTAACCCCAAAGCTTAACCGATTCATAGTGTACATTCCACGATGAGTGGTAATTGTCTGGATCTTGGCACTTTCTGGTCAGACGCCACAATGCATACAGGCCTTATTCGAATCCAATTTACAAAAATATTTTGACACACGCAAGCTGTGCAAAACGTCCTCAATTCGACGAGTTGGATAATTGGCCAATACCAGACGTTCAGTCACCCTACAAGTTTGGGGTCCATGCACAATCTAACCCCCTTGTCGCTCTTGGGAATAACTACCAATTGCGACCCCCAATCAATTGTGATGACGGGTGAAATTATCCCTTCAGACTCCAAAGCATCTAGCACTTTTTCTACACGAGCTTGCAAAGTGTAGGGGACATCGCGTTCTCTGGTAAATGCGGGTGTAACTCCTTGGCGTAGCTGCAATTTCACTTCAAAATTTGAAATGCAACCAATTTCTCTGAAAATACAATGGAGAACTCATTACTAATATCTTCAGAAGCCGTGACATTGCTTATGATGGGAGGCAGCGGTCTCAATTCCCTATCGACGTCTATATCCTTCAACTCCATTCCTAAGTGCTGTATCCACTGTCGACCCAGTAACGCTGTGTGGCCTTTCGGAATGATAAATAACTTACTATTTATTCCTTTCCCCTTATACTCAACTGTGACAGAAACCTGTCCTTAAGGCTCGATAACGTTCCCCGAATATGATCTGAAAACTGTATTTGCAGGTTGCAGTGGTAATTTTAAATTCAATTTGTGGAAATCATCATCGCTCAAAATTGAAAACTTAGCGCTTGAGTCAACTTCCATACGCTGCGGTTTATTATTTATCAAAACCGAGATAAGGTATCGGTCTGAGTCAGACATTATCTCAAAAAGATCCACGATTTCATCAGATAATTGTGAAATTCCGTAATTGTGCTCAGCTTCATCGAGGGAGACAACGTTAGCAGAGCCAGCTCCCTCTAATCTCGAATTTCTTACTAGTGTCGTAATACAGACTTTCGCGGCATAGCCCTTTTTATTACAGGCCGAACAGTGTGCAGAATTCCTATTCACCCGACACTCGGAAAGTCTGTGATTATGTTTAGCACATCTAAAACATAAATTTTGAGTGCCCAAAGCTTGATAGTCCACCCTTCCCATCAGATTGAAGGGACTATTGAAATTAGAAGATCGGGATTCGTCACAATAACAAGGGCTTGATGAATAACTACGACGATCACATGAATTTGATCTAGCATTTTGCCTGGAACTTCGGCGGGAATGCCTACTAGAATCTGAGACGTAGTAAGTATCAGTGTGACTAATATCAGCACCAGAATTTGTCGGTTTTGATAATTCTGCGCTTTCAATGCATGATGCTTCGAGAGAAACCGCCTTCTCCAAAATCTCATCGAACCTGGTTGCAGATGGCTGTAAGAGACTTTCTCTAAGCCAACCATCCCGAAGACCTCTAATAAACTGCATTCTGAGAAATAAATCAGTAACTGAAATGGTTCTGGAGCATTCACAGGTGACTGAAAATTGGCAATCCGCCAGGTCTTGCTGTAAGGAAGTGCGTATTCTGATATCGATTGACGCCCTTTTTAGGTGAAATTTCTGTGAGACAATGACACGCCTTTTGGGTGTCAGCATTTTTTCAAAATTCTCTTTTAAATTTTTAAAAACGAGCGTCTGAACAGCCTTGTTTGGCCCGAGAAAAGCACAAAGTGCATTATAATGAACAGAGCCGGTTGAACCACACAACAACTGAGCCTTTTGTGTGTCAACTACGACATTTTTCATTGCACGATAATTCTCGAATCTTTCCAGATAACAAGAGAATTTTTCCTTTTTCGCATCATAATCTTCAAAGAGACATTGGAAAAGTTATCAGGTTTCACATCGGGATGAAGATGAGTCACTAGGTCGGCCACTAGCTGATCTTGAGATGCCATTATTGAGTCAAAGCTGGTAATATGATCATAGGTGCAATAACAGATGGTCAGGAGGGTCTGCAATCGCATAAGTATCCAAGAGACAATAACCTGCAGCAAAACACTTCGTGACACACTTGTACCCATACCACTAAATACGTTTTTCTAACTCGTCGCCAATTATTGTGTCTTTGAACTAGCTAATATATATATAGAAGGAATCAGGGAAACTGGCAATAAAAAAACGGTGGCTTCATAACGTGACTGTCTAATCGCAAAAAGTGCCGCAATGTGAAACATGGGAAGAAGGAAGGTTAACATATTGTTATCCGTAGTGAAGGATTCGACAAGGACACTGCACTATCTGAAGCAAAATCGGCATCACAATAGACTGACATTACTGTAGTTGAGCTATTCAACTCAGAGTACAAAAGTCCATAATCAGAAGTTGCACTAACATGTTTCAACACCCTCTGTTCATTTGTGTAGGCATTTTGGAACTGACTGAAAAAGGAAAGAGCAAAGCATAGGTCGGGCTTTGACCCGAGCAACCAAGTAGCTCTTTGTAATTTGCTTTATAATCAGATGTCTCAACCTTGAGCAAAGGTAGCTTCGGCTGCACAGGAATTTGTGAATTCTTACAATTTTGCATCCCAAGTTGTTTCGAGACTAGTAATCAAATTTTGTTGACCAATAAACAGAGCATTATCCTTTTTAAAAATTTCAAGACCTAACAAAGTCATTTTATCAGCAAGAGCAAAACATTTCTTTTGTAATTGTACCTGGAACTGAGTACTCATTTCAGAATGTAAACAAACTACGAACAGATCATCTAACTATAGGATATTCAAAGGAGATATTATCATCACTTTTACACCATTTATATCACTGCTTACCTTGATGATATAGTCAATAGGATAGGATCATAATGGTCAGTATTGTACCTTTAGAACATTCACTGAAGCGTGTGCGCTTGAAATCTTAGGGCCATGATAAACATCACGATGAAGGCTGCAAGCAATTAGCTGACGTCTTTTCATTCGTAGACGGACAGTGGTACCACTAGGTTATCTCTACAGAAGGATTGAGGTTTGATTACCTCGGAGGCCCAGATTTCTAGATTTTCCCTGGTGTTCGAGGTTACCGAGTGCACAGATGACTGGACATCTCTTCAAATAATGCTGTTACTTACTCGACGAGTGGACGCAAAAAGGCTTGAAGCCCTGATTGTGATCTGGCGAGGAATGTTGGGTAAGAGACGCGCCGAGGAATTTAGCATCGTCCCCTTTCCTGTACTTCTCACCCACATCTCTCAATTCATATCTGAACTGGTCGATGTTCTACAACCCTCCAACTCCAAAGAGTTCAGTAGTGAGCCCTCTTCATTTTTTGAATTTTTGTCCATTTTCTCTCTTTTTGAGAGCTATCCACATCACAGGAACTTGGGACTGGGAACGTAAGTGTTGCATGTTGCCTAAAGTTATCATAGCGCTCAAACTACCAATTTTTTCCTCATAAATGGCTTTAACTATGTCGATTAACTTTTTTTTGTATAGGTATTTCCGAAATTCGTGCGTGGACGTAAAATATTCGTTAGTGGGAAAATAAACAGAGAAGCTCAATAAATTAATAAAAATGTCAACAGAACTTATTTTTAACGATTTTGTCTCCTTTAATTCGAGAATTGTGAACACGAAAAAATATTCTCTTTCCGAACAAATGCGGCTCACAATTCAACGGTTAAGTGAAATTAGGTCGCTACATTCTTTACATGTGCTGAGCGAAAAACGGACAGATTTAGTTATTTACTCGTTCGGTGTTCGCAACACGAGGGAATGTCATGAGAAAGACACCAAGAGACATCTGTCGTTTTTGCTCCGCTGCATTTGCAACTTATCTCTGGCCTTGAAGCTACTCTCATTGTGTGATTGATCGAGACGAGTTGCGCAATTTGCCCCCTTTCTTCCCCGCTCGACAGTTGTGTACTTTAGACTTGACATTAAGTAAAATTATAAGAAGATGAAATGAGGTGTCAAACGTGCACAGGAGCTATCACCCTGAAATACAGCCCTCTCTGCAATCTTTTGCTTCCTTGCGTTCACTTACCCGATCTAGTAGACAATTAAAAATAAATTAGGATTACATTCCTTACGTTCAGGGTAGACTAATTTTACTGCTGTGGAAATTAGGTCGATTCCTCGACTCCCCTGTACATAAACTAAGCTAGTCAAATTACTTATTGATACGTATGTGTTGTGTGCATTATTTAATATTGTGTAAAATCCTAAATTTTTGGAAAAAAATTGTAAATAAATTGTAAGAGAATTGTTGATCTGTTATATGCGAGAAGATTTATAAGAAATAAACGCTTACGTCGTTGCTTGCTGCTTTTCGAAGGAGGCCTGGGAGTTTCATTTCCATCGTACCAATCCAAAACTTGATTATTTTCGGAAAAAGGTTATTTATTGCCGTATATAACTACGCAAAATGTTTTGTCAATCATTAGGCGCGAAAGGGCCTTGCAACCTAGACTTGCTTGTCAGAAGTTTGCTGACAAATAGAGCTGTGACAATCGAATGAAGGCATGTCTCAGTACAGAAAACCGTTGGTGCCCACAGGCGCAAGTCCTCGGACCAGCTCTTGGAACGCATTCTTTGAAGGTCTCCTACGGAGCCTTATGGAGACTGACTGCGAGCTACGCGCTTATGGCAACGACCTGACGGCTGATCCGTGCACAGTCAGTCTGTTAAATCAATACAAAGCGCCATCAAGTGCTCTGGAACTGTCGTCCAATAGTGTGACCACATCAAGCTTCGGGAGGAAAAGAGTCAGCTCATCCTCTTATAGGGAGAAATAAATAGCCACAAGCTTCCTCTTGAGAAGAAGTCAAGTTCTTAGTGACTGGTGTCGGTATTGGTAAGAGGTGGTGTAGCAGCCAACACCTCTAGTACCTTACAGGCACTACCCGCGAAAAGGTTGAGTCATTATGGGCAATTAGCAAAGGTGTGTTAACATGACACTATCCTCCTGTACGAGGCCACTTACTTAGGCGAGCTCAGTTCCGGCCCCCTGGTCTGCAGTAGCAAATTCACTGTCAATCAAAGGAGACTGCTGGCCCAATCACAGAGAGCTACACTTCTTTTGGTCACCAAGGCCTGCCAGACAACATTCAACATTCACTGAAGCACTCCAAGTAATCACTGGCCAGTTACTTGTTGACTTAGCTTATTGAGTGTAGTTTGGACAAGTGGAGAGTGAGAAGGGAGATTCCTCAGCTTAGGGCTCCACTGAACTAAAAATTGCCTGCTGTGGTTGATGATTGAGCATTAGATAAATGGCGAACAAGATGGGACTCCTCGTCCGCGTGATGTGACACGTTTAAGTTGTTCCCGACATTCGTGAACCTCAATGGAAAAAGAGGGTTGAGCCAGACCACTGGACCAGCCAGTTCCATTTTTCTCTACGACTTCATGCAGAGGAAACAAGACCCACATGTTGCTCCACTGTAGTTCCTACAACAGTGAGATATAGTTGTTGGAAGAGCAGCCAAACCTAGCTTCGACAGCTACTAAGCAAGCTAATAGCCGTTTTTCCCAATTTGCTAAATTTATGACAGTTGATGTGTCCCTTTGAAAGTTGTCTCCCCAGTAGATAGTTAGGTCAGATGGGAAATCCAATTACGAACTCTTCCCAGATGGTACAGGACTCTGCGTGGTAACATATGACAACCTGCTATACCTCCACAGGTCTGGGTTTGGTGGAGGCTCTTCCATGATAGTGAAACAGCAATCGTCCATGGCTCTCGACTGATACAACTCTCTGACAATTGTTAAGGAACAGTAATTTTGATAAGGAAACATACATGTGTTCTGTAAACAATCAGGTTTTACGAAATTAAATAAACTGAATGCAACATGGTTTCGGCCAGTGCCTAAATCCGAGAAAATCCTAAAATGTTCGTAGAGCTGAGGAAAGTTGTGCGACTCGTCGCAATTCGACTAGAAAAATTTCCAACCAACTTCTTTGGGCCAAAGAAAGTAAAAATCGATCAGAGTTGGATCTTCCGTCCGATAATTGAGATAAGGAAATTAAAAAGGGAGGAAAAACTGGCGGCGACAGACGAGTCGCGCCGTCGTCGTTGGCCCAAGTTGTTGCCTGGGAGCCGAATCGAAGATCACTCGAGTTGAAGAGCCACCGCCGTCCTATGAGCAGTTGTCTACCGAAGCCCCGAAATGTCTGACTGTCAGCCGACTCCTCAGAACCCCGTGAGTATCTTCATCCCCTTCGGGAGTCGATTCCAATGTCAATGTCAGTGTCAAATCGTGCGCACAGCTCTGCTACTTTTACCACCAACCCATAGATGATAAGGTTACTTATTACTGTATATTTCCAACATAAATTATTGTCATGTACACTTTCTTTACTTTTCAATAGCAACAACAACGTAGACTACACGTAATATCTGGTGCAACGCAACGTGTTTTTGAGAAAAGGCAACGTAACTAAATCAGCACAAATTTGACATTCAGCGTGAAGATCAACACGACACGCCAAAGACAGGTTGCGAGCAAAATCGACACAAAACTCACCATATTTATCATAGTGATCCAAAAACCTAATTCTTTCCTCATAAAACCAAGCTCAAAATATATTTGACTGACTTTTAGTATGGACAGAACAAAAAACGTATAACATTTGATGTGATCAGGGAGGGATATACACAGATCTACGTATCCACGGCTAGTGTGATCGAAAAACACCATTTCAGAAACGCCTGTGAACGAAGTTGCTTGAAAACAGCACGAACAACAAATCATCTCAAATTTTTTGCGTTCGGGTGAATACTGGACGTCAAAATCGATTTAAAATTAGCCATTGTATAGTAGTTGTAAAACGCCAAGTATATTTTTTTCTCCAAAACATTTCTAACGATTTAGGTTATTTTTTTTGAAGACAGTATTACTCCATTTTCATCAATGGGAGCTAGTCCAGCGTTCCCACAAAAGTCGTGGTGATTGTTCGACGTACTATCTACTCGATGAAACTAGCAATGGTCGTTGAATAATATGGAGCGGTATCCAAACTACTTTCGTTTCATCGACAAAATTTTCAGTGTTCGCTCTGTAACTTCAAAACATTAAAGACGAACCTTCCGAAAAACAAAAATCTCGCGACATTCCCATAAATTAGCTTTAGCTGTTCGTTAGTGACTCAATAAAAGTCTTGAAGTAAGTAGGAGCAGCGCAAAATTTTTCGGATGTTCGGGGCGATCGTTAGGCCCGTGGTTACTTACGGTGCCTTGGCCTGGTGGACTAGGACCATGGAAAGAAGACCGTGCAACTGCAGTTGAGTTGCTTGGCTGTGATGGGTTGTGCACACACAGCCCCAACTGCAGCGCTGGAGGTTCTGCTGGGTTTTGCACCTCTCCACTGGCATGTGCATAGAGCTGCCTACTTACAGGAGTGTGTGGAACTGGGTTTCGTCAGTAGAAGACGCATTTAAGTCTCTGGGAATGCCTGATTAGTCTGAAGACCTTGGCAATGGAGAACACTTTAACATTGCGTTTTGTACCAGGACATAGAGTAATAGAAGGGAATGGGGAGACTGTAAAACTGGCGAGAGATGAACCTGCCAGTGGGACCTGAGCCCTTCGTTGGGACCTCCACGGGAGGAGAAATGCGTGGCGTTTTGGCAGAGAGATCCTCAGTCTGGAGGGTGAAAGTATACTGGAGAGTGTGTGGCCTGTTCACAGAACTCTGTCCACTAAGGTGCCACCTGGACAGATTCCGCAAGGCGAGGCTAGAGTTAGCGGAGTGTGTACTGCTGAGCGGCTGGCCTCAGAGTGCTTACGTCACTTCAGGGAAAACCTACTTTCTAGGGGAACTGGGGGCTGAACTGAGAAGACCTGACGCCTCACAATTGGCCACCTGGGGCCGCAGTGGGGGTTTTCTCAGTTGACACCAATAGGGGGGGGGGGCACTACCAGCTTTTTATGGTAGAAACTTGAGTCAAGTTCTAACAGGTTCTCATTAACTAAGTAAATTACATATTGGGCTGGTCGCTGGAGCCGTAAAAATCGCTGAATGTACTTGCCGCTGAGGGAATACATGAGAGTTGTGTGATGCGTTGCACCAGATATTGTTTTTCTATTACAAGGGCAAAAAGGAGATGCAATTTAGTCATTAGTAAGTATTATGAATTATCGGACGAAATAAAAACTGTGAGGGATTAACTTTTCCGTTCTAGGTAGAACTGTTTCAACGATTGAGCCATCAACAGTACCGCTAACAAATTATACAAGAAGAAAGGAAAGTTACTAAATCGGCTGAACTTTTAAAACATAGTTTTCTTTAAATCGTAACGCTTCCAAGGCGCCTGAGTCTGTTAAACACCATTTGATAAAATTGCCGGCGAACGAAATTGTGGGAGTACTTCTTTCTTCTAAGTACTTCTTAGTGTGGGGATTGTACTTCTTACTGCGAATGTCGAAAAAAAAAGTGAGGTAAATTACGTTTGCATAAAATTAACTCTAGGGGAGACAATTTATTTTCATTATTTTCGTTCACATTTTACTGTAACGAGGATGATGCAAATTATGAAGCCTCCGGTAACTGCAATGGTAGAGGGGACCTCATAGGCCTAATTCTAACCCCTTGGCGTTATAAATAAATTAGTATCATCCCCCTCCTCATACATGGCCATGGAGTTACTGGAGAGTTTGCGGCAACCAACTGCTTCCCGCGCGTGGACGTGTTATTTCAGAGCGGGCGTCAGAAGAACCGCGATATTGAAACCGGATTTGAGAGAGAGAGAGGGCCGCCCTTTGAGGAGATAATGATTTCGAGGTTACGACAGCCTTCGAATTGCTTTTCCACATGCGATCTGCATTTCTCTGCAATTGGCTGAAGGCTGATTAGTTCCCACATGTTAGCAATCGCGATGCCCGAACGATTCAGTACATCTCACAAAGGGGCTCGCCCGAAGGTTTTGCGGTTTGGAATTGTCACGAAAAAAATGCTACAAAAATTCAACTAACGACGAAGTTTTAATTGAACCCTGAGGGAACTGACGTTCGGGGATGAGCTTCCGACTGACCTAACGCTGGAGGACTCTGCTAGGAGTGTCCAGTCATAAATATATTCCCATGGGGAGCATTGCCTCTTCAGTACTGTACGAGCCTTAGAACCCTTTTCAAGCCACTTGTACCTACGAAAGGAGGGACTAGTTGGCTCTGCTGGAGGAAGCGGTAGGAGATTTCGCATCCTGAGAGGCTCTACACTCAATTAATACGGACTCACCGAGGCACACCAGAAGACCGCTAGTGGACTTGGGGAAACCTAAGGCCCACTTAGCAACTGGTAGCGTGGACTCTGACTCCCCGCTCATTCCCCTGTGAGGGAGGACCCTCGGATCGAAAGATCAGCAGTAGGATTTCTCAAAAGTGCCACTGACTCGAAGACTCTAACCACTTTCGTCTGTTAACCTATTTTGCTTTTTCCAAGTCTTCCCATCTTTGACTAGGATTAAGCAGGCGGAGGAATATGATACTAGAAAACATACGGTAGAATAGATACGTTCTCAGAAAAATTAGGGCGATAGTCCAATAAACTACGTACACGAGGAGAGTTTAATATCTCTCATAAGATAACTAGGAACAACTTCAGAAATTCCAGAACTCAAACCAATACCATTTCTCTCAAAAAACTCATGTTGACAGTCTTACGAACAGCTCGTGCAATAATTGTTCAACAATTATCGTGGCATAAGTAGGAGCGATACGTTAGGGACTGCCGCATTCTACGTAAAACGTGGAGTTATGTTTTACCAAGTTCGAATTAACTGAGTGAAAAATAGGACGCATTGGTAGGTAAAGCCTTGCGCAGAATATGCGTGGGATAGTGGAAAGTTGTGCGCTGCGTCGTACCAGATATATATATATTTTCTATACTTTATTATCTTTGTACAAACTTCTTAGTGTGAGTGTATAAAGGCTGAGACTAATTAACGTGGTTTGTGAAGTAACGATAAATAAATAAATAAATAGGGAGTAAATAATGCTACTACGAGTAATGTTTGGGATTGCAGGGAAAGTGTTTCTGCTAGTTATATTTCCTGAGGAAATCCAGTAGACAAGTATCAAGATTTGTGTCATTTTCGAACTAAGGGACATGTAGTAGAATATGGTCACTGCGTCAATCATATCTGCGTCCAGATCTTTGTGGAGGGTAGTGTTCTTTACATACCACGGCGCGTCAATCATTAATCTAAGGACTCGGTTTTGAGGTATTTGAACCAAGCGCAAGTCAGTTTCATTATCAAAATGACTCTACTTTAGCACTCATAAGGGAGTTAAGTGAGTCGAAAGTCAGGTTGCAGTTTCGTTAGCATGCGAGAGCACGGGCATTCGTTTAGCATCCACCAAACCAAGACCTGTGGGGATACGGCAGGTCATGATTTAGTCAGTCGTCCAGTGGGGAGCTGTTGCTCATGTGTTAGCACGTGATTGTCCTTGGGGAATCTGTACTATTTTTGGAGTATTTCTCAATCTTGTTTCCCATCTGACCTAACCATTTACTCGGGTGGCAAGTTTCAAAGGGAGACATCAACTGCGACTGTTTGGACCAGGATAGATTTGAATGACTCAGAGACGGGTTTTAGTTGAGCACGGGCTTGTAATTGATGAGTAGGTATATCACAAGATTTGAATCATGTACAAAAAAGAGGTGACTTACGCAGGATATGAGTTGAGTATATAAGCGCGAACAAGTCGAGCTCTGAAGGCGTGAAAACGGTTGTACTGGACAAGGAAGGAGAAGTCCGAATTAGAAGTCGATGAGAGGTGAAAGAGGCGTCTGTTGGGAGAATTGGAGACGACCGTATCGCGAAAGGTGTTAGAAGAAGAGTGTGTTGAGAAACGGGAGAGGACCGACTTAGGCGACACTTCGTAGCAGAATGATTTTGGGAGAAGGTATCAGTTGTGGAGAGGAATCTGAAAAAGGAGGAGAGGGAAGGGGTGGGAAAACCACTGTTGGAAATATTTGGAAGTGGGATTTCCGTAGGTGTGAAGACCTTTGGAGAAACAATGACCTTGCCACAGGTGAGACCGGTTGGGCAGGAGCGGAAATTCCGAGGTCAAAACCTGGGCAGATATATAGGCTCGCTTGGCAGCTATCAAAGCTGGAACCTGTGGCTCTTCTTTCGACAACAGTAGCTCATTGTTGTCGGAACTACAGTGAAGCAACGTTGGGTCTTTTTTCCTTTGCACTGGAGGCGCGAGACGTGTAGCATGGAGAGACATTGAGAGAAACGAAGGAGGAGCTGAGCGTTTAAGTCGCCGTGTCCTCAAGAAACTGGCTCAAATCACTTTCTACTCAGATTTTCATGAGTTTTCGTACGGTCAGTTGTACTCAGACAGGTCGAAATCAGCCTTCATAAGCCTAGTGAAGAGCTTCGACGGATAAGGCTGATCCTTGGCCCTCTCTGACGTCTTTTTCGTTCTCTGGAATGAGACATGTCTGCATTCAATCGCAGCAGTTGTATTTGTCAGCAAACAGGTATAGGTTACGAAGAATTCCCCGGCTTCAAAGCTCAATGAGGAGCGGTGGCCACCGCACATTGTCAAACTCTCCTCTGATGACATGACAACTGTTTCGACGAGCTTAGCCGGTGGACCCATATTGTCTGTCTGTGAGGTTGCGGCCAAAAACTCCTTCGACGGACCGCAACATCAAGATATCTAACGTTTTTCCGGAAAGAAAGCTGAGTGGGATTTATGATCAAGCGTCTGGCTGAGGTCCCCTTCCTTTTGAAGAGCGACGCCACGCTCATATTTCCACTGAGTGGACTGTCCGAGCTGCAGACAGTAAATAAATTGAGAAGGCCGCAGGAAATGATCCGCTCAACCTTCCCGAGCACATCGCTTTCCATCTTGTCGAACCAAGGAGATTAGTTGAGCTTTAAGATCGCCTGTTATCCACAACGGGATACGATGCTGCTGCACAAACGAGTATCTGCGACAGGTAGAGTATGAGGGGGAGGGGGGGGTCGTGTACGGATCGTATACCTTACTCAAATGTGGTCCATCCTCAGATTGTATTGTACCGTGTACAATATTGGAGGGTAAGGTTGTCCGCGTTCGGTATTTCAATTACATTACTGAATTTGTCGGAATTCAGCTTGATGCTCCATTTTTCGCATCATTCTCCCGTTTCATTTAGTAATTAATGGATCGCCACATCGACTATAAAGCGATTGGTCGATGAGCGGGGGAAGTGAGTATGTAGCGAGGGGTTAAAACGACATAATCCAACCTGATCGGTCAGGGGGTGTGGTTGAAGATCTAACTGTAGTACGATCGGCCAGGGTTGCATTGTGCACCTCTATTTTCAGCCTCCTCATCCATTTATAGACTACCGACAGCTTCCGGATCCAATACTTCAAAAATTCACATGGTTATAGTAACGAGAGGTTTGGGCAGTAAATAAGGTGATGTCGAAGCAAGTGGCTGATGAAACAGATGAGAATTAAAGAACCGAACAATAAAAAACGAGGAAAACTTCCTCTAATTAACTTTGCAGTCAATTTCCCTCCGTTTTCCTGAGAGGCTTCGCGAATAATTTTCTCTCCCCCCTCTCTGGATGTTATCTCGAGAGAAAACTTCGACAACAAAGTTGGAACTCGTGACGGCCATCACGCCAGCCGCCACTTCGATTCAAGTTGTTCGGCTCAAGCGTTGAACTGGATATTGAAAAGGAAATATGGGAGGGAGAGCGAAGAGAAAAAGTTAAAAAGGCCTCGAAGGAGGATATTATGATGTAGAGGCAGCAGAGGCTTTACCAGCTAATATTGAGCCGAGTGGACTCGAAGGTAAGCGATTATGTGGATATTCTGACGGATCATCGTATGTGGACTATGTAGTTCTGATGGTGTAGTTTGAAGTTATACGATAAGGTAAGGTACCTTCACTTACCTACCACCTACGTTGGCTATATGGCCCAACGGTTATCAAATACTGCACCTCCAAGTGCTCGCCCATTCACTACTTCTCGGTTTAAAAGACTAGTGAGTCACATTCCAAACTTGACAATACGGATCTCTGCTGCTCACGGTTCAAGCGACAACTAACGCATGGAAGGATTAGTCTGAAAGACGATGTGAAACTTGACATTAAATAAATGAAAATAGGCAATCCTTTTGGGGAGTGAGACGTGCATGAGTTGCGTACGGAATGAGAAGGGGTTCATGGGATATTGATTGAGCCTCGTTTCTCAATCCAAACAAAATCATAGATATAATAAAGAAAAGGGAAAGATACAGTCTCTAAAAAACTAATAGGTTCTTCTCAATAAAACTAAACTGAAAGTCTGACCGGGATATTGATGAACGCAGGTCCAACGAAGAAAAGAAGTAGTCGCAATAGCAGGATGAATTGAAATCCGGGCTACGACGCAGTAGAGTCGATTAAGATGTCCCGAATTGTCAGCCTTTCCCCCCTCTTTTGCTCTCTCTTTCTCGCTTGCAATCGAGTGTAAGGCCTGGAGAAATAGAAAATATCTGGTGCGTAGCAACACACAACTTTCCGCCACCCCTATAAGTTCGAACACCAGCTACATATGCGGGTGCTATATCTTCCTTCAACGCATTTTTATAGGAACATTTATGCAGAACAAAATGTAGGGACTAGTTAGCTGAGAGTACTCCGTAAGTTTGATCGAAATCGTTAGAGCCGTTTTTGACAAAATTGGAATACCGATAAATTAATATTCGACAAATCTCCTTTTCTGAGTTAACTTGGCTTTTATCTCCGTTCAACATATATATACAGAAATAATTATACAGAACGAAATGTTGGTATCGGTGACTAAAAGACACACCATTAAGATTTATCACATCTGGTGATGAAGTTACCCTGGAATTTACGGAAATGTTCGAAAAAATGTTATTTTTGATACATATTGATGTTTATCTCTGTTCAATGGACTGTCAGAGGAACATTTATTGAGAACAATATGTAGGTATTAACTATTTGAAAACATCTTGAACGTTTGGTGGTAATCGTTGAAGCCATTTTAACAAAAAGCATAAAAAACCTGTTTTTGCTTCATAGGCCTATATCTCCGTTGACCGTATTTTCATGGAGATATGTATAGAAAAGAAAAGTTAGGTATTGATCAGTAGAAGATAATTCGAAAGTTTAATCAAAATCGTTAGAGCCGTTTTTGAGAAAAATGCGAAAAACCTTAGTTTTTGGTACATTTTCGTCCCCCACCCCCCTTCCGATTGGCCGAAATCGTCCATAACCTTATTTTGGTGTCTAGAAAAAATAACAAACAAAACAAAAAAAGAACCAGCGCAATCGGATCAGCCGTTCTCCGCAAATCGAACTACAGACACACATACACACACGGACCACGCGCCGAAATTAGGTTTGTTAGACTCAGTAGGCCTCAAAACGTAAAGATCTGAAGAAAACCCAAATTTTTTTTGACCCGATTACTATACTTTCCTTCCCTTCGGGTAGCGGAAAGTAAAAAATTTGAGCTTGGATGTAGATCGAAAGGCGATGAAGATAAGCTAGAAAACTGTACGCGTTGGATCAGGAGTGTGGCGCTTCTTGCTTCGATTTACTAAACTCGAACTCGCGGACTATTTATAAATAATATGAAAGCTCGGGTGGACTCGTTAGACAGAGTTCAGTGTCGTGAACAAGTTGAGAAGGCATTTCCTAACAAATGTAAGATGGGGAGCTCTGGGAAGAGCAGGTATGTGAGTCAGAGTAGTGTTTATGTCCTCTACAGTTTTATTTCTACTTCCCGTTTATTACATGCAAACATGTAACGTAATGTGGCTGCCTCCTCTCTACCTCACTTCGAGGTTTTATCTCACGAGCGTCAGGCGCCCGGTTGATATCAATTTGAATCGACTATAATTGACAGGGAAAGTGAAAACTTCCCCTCGGTTCTTGAAAAACTACTCGCGATTCGTCCTCCAATTCCAATTAAAGACGACGGAATCGTCATCCGTTTCGGATGCAACTTGACGGGCCAACATGCGACAGGCGCCTCTTGTCAGGTTCGCATGACAACACGACAGAGGTCCCCCACCTGAGTAAACCCCCATGATCCCTTGACAGCCGGATTTCACTCGGAAACCCGTCAAAGTTGCCAAGTTAGTCGAGGACGGGGTGGAGGGGACGTTGCCTCGAAAAAGCGACGCGTAATTAATGGAGTCCTTTGTCGAGTTTAGTTGAAGCCGAGCCGACGAATGAACAACACGGCGGAGCGATTGACTGCATTGAGTCGTGATAAACTGTCGACGAGCGAACAGGTAACGGCACGAGAAATTAATCGAACGAACGCTAGCACGGAGAATCGTTACGTTTTATGGAATAACGGTTTTGTGGCACAAAGCAATATTCTCAACACATTTCACTGTACCTCTTTTACAAAAAAAGTGTGTGTTACTAATGCAAACACACGGGGACATTTTTTCGAGTGTTCTGGAAGATTTTACGCGCACATTGGGGCTCGTCAATATCTTCGCAACTTCCTTTTTCCTCAGAAATGACGAACCTTCCCTAAGCGATGGTTTTCGTCAGGTTATTTTCAACGACTCTTTTTGACACTACGACGAATACCTTACAAATATCGACAATTGAAACTGTCGCTTCTTCAATCTTTCAGACTGTTCTAGAGAGACGCAGTGTCGGGCTACTGTCGAACATAAAGTAGAGCTGCATATGTGCTAATCCATGAGCTGGCATTGGTTGGTGCACACTGGCTGCAAGTTGAACGCTTCCAACGGAACGGATGCCAATGGATTTGACGTTGATTCATATAAGAAATAAAAATGAATCCGCCCATCTGTGACTACTTGGCGTATTATCACGATAAAAAAAAAGAACAGAGTTAAGATCCGAATGTTCGATCTTATACGATGTACAACTTATAACTGAGGTGTAGCATTCACGTGATGATTGAATGTGGTTGATTCCTCCGGCTTAATGCGCATGGGCGTGTGCCCGTGGAGCCACATTTTCGGAGGTATGTTATTAAATTGGGAGTTTAAACCACAAGTTGACATTGAGGAATCACCATTCCTGATTGAATGCATTCACTTGAAACGTTTTGTTTGTGTCCAGCGAAGTTTGACGAAGCTTCAACATTGTCCAGAATGCACAAGTTTTTAATTCCAAAAAGTCTGCTAGATTCATACCAGAATGTAAATATTGTCTTGCTAATATATCTTTGCACCTCTGCTTCAAACTGCTCGGCCCAGAGATCATTCTCTACTCTCTCAAGGGTTAAAACCTATTTACGATCAACTAAAACACGAAAGCGGCTGAGTTACGTAGCAGTTTTAGCTATTGCAATTTTGTGTGTGTGTGTGTGTGGTTTCACATTATGCTCATTTTAAAAGTATGCTATGAAACAAAATCAAGACTATTCTTTTTTCAAATATTTTCTTCATTAGTTGGAACAAGTTGTGGTTGCAAGCAAGGGGGACGGCCGCGCATGTCATGCCCATAGACGGCAAAAACATCAATCCGGGCCTGACCAGGAGTGGTCGAATAAGACTGAAAAATATTACAACGGAGTTTGTGACTGGTAGTGGGAAGTATTGGTCGGTAGGAAGGGGAGGGGAGTATTTTAATCGAGTCTTTCCAGTGGCTTCTTGCGCCTTTCATCATGGTTGTAATTGGGGGAATGGGTGTGCACTATACTTCGATAAAGCCAAATTACTCTTTCGAGAAGTCGAGGCGAGCCGTTCGAAATGAAATAAAAAACAATATTTGATAGCGTAATTATTGCCGCTTTCCCGGCGACTAAATGATTAATCACAAAATGATTGTTTGGGGTCTTGATACCCCTCCATGAGGATATTTTGGTGGATCAGTGGGCACCTGCAGAATCACTTCCGAGACAGGAGAACACAAATCGTGCACTTAATCCTGGTAGAAAAAAAGGTACCAGTACGACGACGCAGCACTGACGAGGGATCCCGATTCGGTCTCACAACTTTCAGTCTCAGCATCGGTAGAGGCGTCAGACGCTCCACTCTGATTCATACCGAGCAATCGTTAAACGCGTTGATGGAGTGATTGACTATTCCCCCGTTTTTGACGGCACGATAAGCAATTTGAGACCAAATGTTTGACTTTGCAGACATTTAAAAAAAAATATCTCGTGCGACGCACAAGTCACTCAACTTTCTTTATCCACCGTAATGATATGTTCTTCATTCAGTTTACATCGACTTGTAAAACATAACTTAAAGCTCTACATGGAAACTGGTAAAATTTCTGATGCTGCAGTAACGCCACAGCCTTAATTACAAAACCAGCGCATTTGAATGATGGGACTATCAAAATGATTTTTACTTACCTTGGCTCTACAAAGTAGAAAGGAAAGTTATGTAATCGGCTGAAAAATTCTTCTTCGAGTTCTCTTTGAGTCACCATGGCACGCCAAAATAAGGGTATGGGCAAAACCCGACCAAAACTAACTATAGTTATTATAGCGACCAAAACACCAAATATTTTTTTTCTCCAAAACGGCTACAACGATTTTGATTAAATTTTTTATGTCGACAGTTCTCGACCGGGTGACTAAATCATAAAATTCCCATTCGTGGGAAAATGACGAGAGCACCGCAATAAATTACCAAAATGTTTACGAAAATCGATTTTAGCGGCCCTTAGGTAATTCAGCTAACCTCAAATGGATTTTCAACCAGGCGCCAGGGTTATGCCAAACCAGCACGACGGTTTCGTCTTGAGGACGGGGTTGGAGCGCCGTGTTGTTCATCCGTCCCGTTCAAGAAAACGTCCCCCTGACGCCACGGGATATCGTAATTCCCGGATTTTCGCCCACAAACGTGACTTTTAGGCTAAACATACCACAGCATTAAACACGTATAGCCCTCCGCTCAGAGTGACAACGATATCGAACTGGGAAATGAGAGAGCTCCTCGACCACTGCGACTGGTGAACACGGTAAGTCTTAAGAAGCCACTGGTACGTTAACACGGCGAGTCATAGGGTGCCACTGATACGTGAGCACGGCTATTCTTTAGGAGCCACTGGTACATGAACACGGCGAGTCTTTAGAAGCCACTGGTACGTAAACACGGCAAGTCTTAAGGAGCCGCTGGTACGTGAACACGGCAAGTATTAAGGAGCCAGTGTTACGTGAAAACAGCGTCTTGAGGAGCCACTGGTACGTGAACATGGCGAGTCTTAATGAGCCACTGGTACGTGAACACAGCGAGTCTTAAGGAGCCACTGGTACGGGAACATGGCGAGTCTTAAGGAGCCATTGGTACGTGAACACAGCGAGTCTTAAGGTGCCACTGGTTCGTGAACATGGCGAGTCTTAAGGTGCCACTGGTACGTGAACACAGCGAGTCTTAAGGAGCCACTGGTACGTGAACACAGCGAGTCTTAAGGTGCCACTGGTTCGTGAACATGGCAAGTCTTAAGGTGCCACTGGTTCGTGAACATGGCGAGTCTTAAGGTGCCACTGGTACGTGAACACAGCGAGTCTTAAGGAGCCACTGATATGTGAACACGGTGAGTCTTAACGAGCCACTGGTAGGTAAACACAGCGAGTCTTAACGAGCCACTGAAATGTGAACACGGTGAATCTTAACGTGCCACTGGTACGTGAAAATGGCGAGTCTTAACGAGCAACCGGTACGTGAACATGGCGAGTCTTAAGGAGCCATTGGTACGTGAACACGGCAAGTATTAAGGAGCCACTGGTACGTGAACACCCTACCGTGGTCCTTAGGAGCTACACCAGCTGTAGTTATCATACCTATTTTTTTTTCTCAACAATGGCTCTGACGATTTTGTCTAAATTTTTAACACCGACAGCTCCTGATAAGATGACAATACCGTAGAATCGCCATCTGTCGGCAAATGACAAGAGTAGCACAATAAAATACCAAACATTTCGACGATATTTAGCGCGGTTTTCCCTTATAAACTCCGCTGAAATGTTACAAGAATCTTCAAAACAATTGGTGTGGTAGTCCAATCCAGTGCCTATAAGATGAGTGTTTAAAAACGCTCATAAGATATAAGGAGGTCACTCCAGAAATTCCAGAATTTTAACTACCGCCGTTTCGCTTGCTACCATTTCTAAAAGTTTTTACTTAATATCTCTGGAAAAGTGATTATTATCCTCCTCAAAAAAGTCTGAGAGAAGTTAAAGAGCTAAGGAAAAGTGTGCTGCTACGCACCAGATATTGTTGGAATGGTTCCTTTTTACGATTCTGGATTTATCGAGGAAACACGGCGAAAAAGGTTAGTCTAAAACGACGTCGGTATGAATTCCGGACTCTTCAAGGTTTCTCGTGACTATTTTACGCCCCCTCATTGAATTTATCGCTCGAATTTCCGGAAAATGATATTGTTGTACGAACTGTATTTACAAGAATAAACTACTAAAATAGGTTTTCGACGATTTTTGCTACTTGATCGTTGTGTTCTTTGGATTTGCTCACGCAACAAATTTAACAAAAACATTTTATTCTAAATTTAAAGAACGGCTGTTTTTGAAGAAAAAAATTAGTGTTTCGATCCCTATAACTTGCGTTAAAGTCGATTTGACTAATACCCGCCTTTTGGCGTTCCTTGTTTATATACAGGCTGAATATGAATTTGAGCTTACTCGATTAAGCCGGTTTCTCTCGATCACGTCCAGGCACACATGAACGATTATTTCTGAACTTCAAAACCCTAAAGATATGACGGTCTTAAGAAAACTAATAAACAATTCAGCTGATTGTACAACTTCCTTCTATACTCCGCGAAGGAAAGTGAGAATGTATTCAAATAACTTTATTATGAAATTTACTCTTCACGCTAATCGTCAAGTTTCGTGCCCGTTCGTTATTGCTTACAGGAAGTAGAAACAACAACCATTTATTCACGAGAAAACAAAATCCAGAGCATACCCCAATTGCTTCTGATCGATACTACCGCCGGATCTTTTGTTTCTATTTCGTATAGATTCGGTTGATTGATGATATAGAGCGAGCTGGTGGTGACTATTCGTCAAAACCATTTGTGTGAAATGAAAGCAAACTCTGAAGACAAACTACTCAATACTTCGCCTCTCTCCCCCTCTCTCTAGCACTTGCTCTCTCTCTCTCTCTCTCTCTCTCTTTCCATCATTTCACCCAATCAGACGCAACACGATTCCGTTCAGTATTTTTGTGACGAAGAACTGACTAGCGTGTTAGTGTGTTCAAATCGACTTTGGAGCCAACTTTGTTGCCCTGCAGCAGGATAAATATCAGCCTCAATCACTATCAGTACCAACCACACACATACCATTTATTATTGTTAATTATTGTTTAAGTGGATGACCACTGACGCTACTCCCAAATAGAACGTTCTTAAAAGCAATTTCGAGCTCATTCGAACCAAAACCCGGGAGTACCGTGTACTCCTAGTATGCTCGTGAAAAGTCGGATATTTCTTTTCCGGATGCCGACATTTTAATTTGCTCATCGAGGAGAGCATTAAAAGCACTAACAAAACGGTGGTCCCACAACGCATGTTCAGATCACAAGTAGCGCATAACTCAACTAGAAAACACTTCAACTAAAACAGCCTTCTTTTTTTTCTAGGCAACTTTTAGGAAGTTTATGGACAGCGTCCTCTTCCAAAGGCAAAAAGACTGCAATAAAAAAGATGCTGCCAAAGGAAACTCCCCGCCTCCGAGCAGATTAGAAATGATCGCCAGAGCTTTCACGAGTTCGAGAAAAGGCGACGTGTTCGTCCACACGAGTGAGTTTAGTCAATTTCTGTGGTTTTACGTTCATTAGTATTAAACATTCATAAAATGTGGTAAGTCTAAGGTTGTTTCTTCAAGTCCAAAATGTCATTGGTTCCTACTTTGGAGTGAGGAGTATTTTATTAGCGTTTTTACACTCGATTCATTCGTCATGTTTTAACATACAAAATGCAAGATAGCGAAGAATGACTTGCTCAGAAGATAAAGAGGGTAGTTAAGATGTAAAACTGGCCTAGAAAAGGACCTGAGGAGCGATAGGAAGGAACGTGCACGCACCAAAATTCAGGAATTATTAGCGAGGTCTACGTGGAAGAAAGTTTTTGCATTTAAATGGATTAGTATGGTTAAAGTCAACGCACCTGTTAAGTGCGTCCGCCTTCTCTGGCTGGTTGTGCACAGGTAACTTTCGACGTAGATACATCATCACGAGCCATACGTTAGTACAGGAGTTGAGTCACTCAGTCTCGTGCTTTTAATAGGAAGACAAAGGAGGACTGCTTTGTGGCTTATTATGCTCACTGTAGGGCTAATACGAATGTACAGGAGAGCAAAGCAAAGGAGAGCCATTACTAGTTAGGTTTGGTTTGAACACCGATTGACTGTGGGCGTGTAAATCGAGTTGAGCTCATCTTCTGGCGGTTCGTGAGCCAGCCCACACCTCGATGGCTTTTGTCATTCAATAATAACGTCTTAGGTACACTATTTGCCAGCTTTTCCCATAGGAAGCAACGGATATAACATATAAAAGGTCTAATATAGTACCTAAACATTTTACAAAATATAAAAAAGTCAACGGGGTCATCTAGTGCCTTTGGGTCGTTGTCATTAGAGCACACTATGATCTGCACTGTGCAGACGTTTGGCGAAGCAAGTACCCCTTAGCCAGGAGAATTTTTCACTGTTTGTGTCCTCGTGGCCCACGCAGCTCGATACCCCTACGAAGTACGACTGAGATTATCAGACCGAACTCATAGGTGACTGAAGTCTAGATGCTGAAAGTGGATTCACCAACTCGTTTCGCTCTTGAATAGTTCAGTAGTACACTTCAAAGGTCCTGAATCCGCTCCATCTGCCTGTATGCTAGAGAACTATGGGGTTCTGCAGTAATCACACACGCCTATAAGGTACAACATACTGAGTAATATTCGGATCTTGGTACATTCGGATTCCAGGTCTGCACTGTGCTTTGGATCTTCTCGAGACAGACAAGCTCATTAGGACAATTTACCAGCGGCTGTACAACAGCATGACTGCAAAACCCCGTATTTTTCAGACTAGTTCACCCTCAGAAACTCCGACCGATGCAGCTACTCAGTCGTCACTTCATCAATCGGCACATCGATCCTGTCATTGAGTCATTCGTCATCCATTCACCGCAGTGACACTGAAAACCGTGGGCCCCGACCCTGAACTAGGCAGACTAAAAGCGGATCGTTTTCACCGATCAAAGTCTTCGTTTTTTTTCTTTCTTTTCAATAACAAAGAAGAAAGTTCGACCGCCTCCGACTTATTGTTTGCACGGTCCGGGAAAATATGCGTCGCTCCAACTTCGCCTTTACTCCCTTCAAGGAACGTGCAAGGGCAAGGCAAGTAACATAGCGTGCTAAATGATTCCTGTAACTCCACTCAATCAATGAACTTCTCGTAAATGAGTCGAAGAGTTTTTACCGGCACTCGCCCTCACACTCGGCTCTCGAGAGGAGCGAAACGAAGAAGCGAACAGGTCGATTCTTCGAGGATGCGGACGTGTTATGAACAAGAAACCAACCAGGAAAATCTATAATTTTCAAACAGCTACGAGAATCCAACGAGCAGGAGGTAAGTCTCACGATTGTTCAGCCCAACACGTCCAAACAAGAAGCTCGGGGACATTTTCTAACTAATTTTTCATAATTTATTCCAGTATTATTTGAAAAATAACTAGCGGCATTTGTGAGAAAATGCTGCATCAATCGAAACATTTAATCAGTTATTGCGCTACCTCGTATTTTTCACAAAATGACAATTTTACGTTGCCACGTTGTACGTAGTTACGAACCTACACCCAAATTCAATCAAAATTTCACATCGTTTTAGAGAAAAAATGCGATGCTTTGATCACGATAATAATTTTAGCAACTTTGGATTGGTTTTGCTCTTAAGCGTATTTTTTCGTGCCATGTTGACGCAGAATATCAAATTTGAACAGATTTGGTTTAACTATTTTCTCTCAACCACCACCACTGACGCACAAACGCAGACATTTTTGAACCTGTGGTTTTTTAGCACCCACAAAACTCTAGAGCGTGACGGTCCTCCTTTCCTCCCTACTATGTAAGTCTAAGGAAAGTAAATTTTTTTTAAAAAGTATCAGCAGTAATTTAAATTCTGAAATCTCATGGGTTGTTTTTACTTATTTCACGGCTGTTATGAAATTACCTTCGAGTAAGCGGCTTATTGGACTCCCAACCCGAGTTTTCTGCGAACGCTTTTGATAATTTATTGTGCTGCTCTCGTCATTCTCCTAAGAATAGAAATTTCGTGTTACTGCCAACTTGTTTGAAACTTTTTACACGAAAATATTTAGAGGGACACACAAACTTTCCTCCCCCCCTTTCCCATTCTACGGGGAAACTGGTGAAGTTCAGGAATTTATCGGGCTGCTGCTATTGCTACTTTAATTTAGTCAACAATTAACGAGACGGTTAACACGGGTTTTTTTTCATCAGCGGCATAGAGTTTTACAATTGTAGGGGAAACATTGCAAAGAACAAAGACAGCAAAACGTCGGTAGTTTGTAAGAAAATATGTGGTGCTATGTCCCAGAACTTTCCTAAACCTTGAGTACATTCATCTATTTTTATCGCTCCAGCGATCAATAAAATCTGTTTGTTTTTTTTTTCATTATGTTAATACGAATAGTTAACGTTGTGTATAGAAACTGGTGGCTTTTCAGTTTCCGAAATTTATTGAGTGGCTCTTAATTATGCCACGCACGTGCATAGGCGATTGTTGAGGCTGCCAACCTGAGTTTTTCGAGAAGAATCGTGTATACTGTAGGAGATTATATGAAAACTATCGAGAGCTGTAAGCGATTACACTCTGATTAACCTTGAAATCATATTTACACGGTACAATTTGTTATTCCCCGACTCGTTCACTGACCGTTATCCCACGTTCGCAGCGATGGACGAATTCTCTTCTTCCACCGGACAGGGGCAGCCCTTTCGGTGGACGAGGAGAGATTCCTCCTACACTTCGGTCATTCTAACTAACCATACGTCCCGTAGGTCCGCCATGGTTTTTTGTACTCTGGGCATGTGGACGTAGTTCTTGGGCTATCTGTGTCTTCCTTTGTTACAACATCGTAGGAGTTTCCGCCTTGCAACTTGGATCCTGGCTAGGTTGTACTGGTGCGCGGCTTTTCGCCTCAAGTTATAGCTATGACTGTTTTCGTTTTGTACCTTTACAAGTTGGTCTTTGGGTTCCTTGCGTAACACCTCACGATCTTCATTAAAGCTGTTTCCGATTCTTTCTTCTTCTGCAAGTCTCGTGTCATCTGATTTTGTTTTGTGTGTGCATTGGAACACCTGTCAGAAGTTCTAATGGTGTCATCCCGATGTTTCACTGTTACGTCGATGTCACGGTTTGTTGAAGTTCTCCCACTTTCTGATAGTACTTTGGTGGATTTAATATCGAGATCTTAGTTAAGACTGCAATGATTATTCTGTTGATTCTTTCCACTTGTCCGTTCGCTCCTGGCAAGCCTGTAGTCACCATATGCAGCGCAATACCTTCTTTTTGGCAGTATTCCTTGAGCTCTTGACACCTAAAGGCTGTGCCTCGGTCACAAATTATACGTGTTGGGATCTCAGCTTGCTGCATTACTTCTGCTGAGGTAGTAGACTTTGTGGGGTATAGTCATACAAATTTAGTAAATGCGTCAACTATTGCCAGGATGTGGATGTATATTTTAGATGTCCGCTCCATTGGTCTACGTGATCAGTGTGGTAGGAATCAAGCGGTTTGTCACCCTTAGGAATTGGAAGCAGCAAGCCCTCATGCTTGCCGACCTTGCGATTAGTGAAGATGCACAGCACACAGTTCCCAATGACCTCCTCAACGTTAGCTGAATTCAAGAAAAGATTAAAGGGGGCACCTCAAGACAGTGACCAGTGAGTCTCAACATTCCCTCCCAAAGGAAAAAGAGATAAACAAGAAGACAACAAACGAATGAGCTCCAAGGAAAGACGAAGACGATGCTATAACTGTGGGCGATTGATGAGGCTGTCAACCTGATTTTTTCGAGAAGAATCGTCTATACTATTTTGGAATTATCGGTTAAACGGTGAGAAATGGCAGTAAGTATTGAATGAAATTTGAGACAGAATGAGTTGTACACTCTGAGTTACACTAAAGCACCAAAATGTGACGGTGCGTGAAGGAGATATATCAAGGTGCACAATGTACATGGAAATAAATAAGGTAATTATTTATTTATTGTTCATGACTAACTCACACAGCACTATTCAGTGCGTGCGTCCCTTCCTACTAGACAGTAAGAAGAAGAGCCTGGCTAAAACATCGTCTGATCCTTCATACACCAACATTTGACGAGGGTCGACGTGCATAATTATTGTCAGCCCCTCCATTTAGGCTTGCACTCTGTGGCCTACAATGTCAACCATTATGGTTTGTCTTCTGTCATTCCATTGTAGATTGCTGTGTAATTTGGAAAAGGAAAAAAATAACGATATTCGCTCGTTGATGGAAGGGTCAGTTGTTGACAATCAACAATGGACTAGTTGGTTCCGGAACTTACGGACTTGCTCACAACTATCTTATGGGAGTTTTGATCCTCCCCTAATTTTCCTGAGATCGCTAGTATCAAATAAGTTTATTTACAGATTTATTTTTGTTAAAAAAATGTGATACTTCGATCACAACGATAACTTTCGATCCAATTCTGCGCATGCTGCCAAATATCAAATTGGAGTCGAATAGATTCAGCCGTTTTCTCTGAAGCGTGTTCACAGACACACAAACAATTTCCCGTATTCAGAAACACTTGAAATGTAAAGAACTGGAGAAAACATGATACTTATCCCTTAGTCGTACGCAAGGCCACGCGTCGGACCACCCGTACCCTTTAGACGTACGCATACGCGTTGTTTCCACACGCTCCTGTGTGCTTTTCGCGTTGATAATTGTTGAGTAAATATCCGTGAATATCTCGTCAAAAACCTTTCCCCCATTGGGTAGGCTGTTGTTCTCATTTTGTATATAAACTTTGTTCGCGCAACAGTCTGGGTTTCTGACCTCGGAATGCCTGCACCTGCCTTAACGGCAAAGTCATTTTTTCCTCGAACATCTTCCCTTTTGTTTACTTATGGAAATTCCACCTCGTCTGTTATTTCCAAAGTGACGACGGATTTCCCCTGACCTTCGTCTCCCATCTATCTTCTCCCACCTCTCAATTTTAGATTCCTCTCCACAACAGACAGTTCCTCCCAAACTCATTCCCTACGAATTCTCGCGAAAGTTGGTCGTCTCCAGTTCTCCCAACACACAGTCATCTAACAGCTCTCACGATACGGTCGTCTCCCAATTCTACTTCCTTCCCCGTACAACCAGTTTCACGCCTTCAGAGACACCCCTTGTTCGTGCCTATATACTCAAATCATATCCTGTTCTAATCACCTCTTCTTTGTACATATAAGTCTCAAATCTTGTGACATCCCATTTTCTCAAATTGAAAGTTTGTGCTAAAGCAAACTCCGTCTTCGAGATTCGTTCAAGTCTACCTTGGTCAAAACAAACTTCCTGTACATGTTGCGTCGTCAGTCTTGAAATAAACACTAGATGAGATAAATGTCGACAACAATTACCAACGGGAAAAGCCTACAGGAGCATGTGGACCTTTTTACTTCTTTGAGCCAAGGAAAGTAATAAAAAGATATCATTTCTATCTTCTATTTATTAATGATTTTATTTGATGTTTATGACGTTCGCCCAGTACACAGTGTTTTCTATTCGACCTTTATTCGTTTTTTCTCTCGTTTCATTCGGATTTTTTTAGATTCTCGGCAATAATAAGCCAAGACGATCTTCTTTTTATTCTTTTTCCTGTCCCAGAGTGTTCCATAGGTGATCTCATTCCAATTACGGGGCCCCTCGCATATACAGCAAGGTGTACAAGTTGTAGTGCATGCGGCGCTATCTTGACTAGTCCTGTTTGTGGGGCAGAACACCTAAGTAGATGGGCGAACACTGCATTCAGATTGAAATAAAGATGTATAAATCATTTTGAAGGAAGACGAGAGAGGCATGGATTGTTAGCACAAAGCTAACAGTAATTGTCTCAGCGATTTATTAGGTATAATATTCGATAATTTTGTTGTTGTCCTCAACTAAGTAGAAGACGTCGTACACAACAGCCCCACTTCGGAAGCCAAGTATGTAAGTTAAGGGTGGGTTTAATGAACATTTCAATAAGAAAAATTCTTGAATTACTCAGCGGCTAAGGTGGGAAACTCAGATTGCTGTGTAGTTCGATAAAGGAACAAACATAACGATATTCGCTCGTTGACAGAAGGGTATTTTCCTCCATTTCGTACTCTTCGTGAAGCGAATTTTGACTATATCTTTCTGTATTGACATCAGCGGTACGATTAAATGCTTCGCACTAGTGCTTCCGAATCCAATAATTGCAGCTGTAGTGTAACCGCTTCTATAAAAAATATGTATAAATTCTTAGAGCTTTATAATACATCGCGGTATTTCCAACTCACATCTTTATGGTTGTCAATTGGCTACTTGTTTTAAGTTGGACAAAGGTATTTTGCTATTCGAGGCTCTTGATTTTAAGATAATTTCAACTATGTTTATTCAATGATTTAGGGAATACAAAAATATCGTTTTTGAAACACTATTTATGCAGAGCATGTGGAGTGCTTCGCTTAGGTAGTTATATACAACTACTACAGTACCGCGCCACTCTCGAATGATCTCAAATCGCCGGATCTGCAACATTATTACAATTAATCCGGGAATCACGACCAAAGGCGCAGTGAGGTACCTCCGTATAACGATTTGAACTAGCAGAGATTGTAGGCAGGCTGTGATGACAAAGGTGTACATTGTTGTTAACAACCTCTCCAGGGTAATGGGCAACACGTCAGACGCTCTGGATGTGCAGATAGGGGCCCTTTCAAAGCAGAGGAGCGCTGAGGATGTTGGGTGGAAGGTGGGCCTCTTCACTTATAGCCCAGATTCGGCTCTTAGATAGAGAGGGGGCATAGTGAGGTAACCTTTACATCACCCAGTTTCTAACCAATCACGAAACCCCTGGATGTACCATAAAATATTCGCCCGTTGCAGGTAGGACAAACCCTGTGGATGCCTGCAAGAGGAAACAGGGGAGATTGGGCCCTTCACAGCCGTGCCGTGAAGCAAGACTGTGGATTTTTCCAGTTCTTGTCCTTCAGAAGAGGAGTTGCATCAGCTCCTTAGAAAGCAGAAGCAGCGTGATACAGTTACGCCGCAATGGCGATGCCAAAAAATGAGGTCAGCCACCCGGGGTAAAAACCATTTCCTATGCAACTCAGGACACCCTCATCCCCCACAGCTGGCAGACTGTTAACCGAGGTTATTGCTGGCAGACCAATGGGTAATTGACGCAATCCCAAGCGTGTAGACTTGGGAACGTTATCATCGTCCATATTTTGCCCTCATGTCGGCGTTGGAAAGTAAAAATTCGTTTTTTAAACGATTAAATAGTTGTTTAAGATCAATGTCTCGATGAAGGGCTTTATTACAGTAGGGCGCCTCTCCCAAGATTTTACGTTTTTAGAACTTAGTTACAGATACGTAATCTTCGAGGGGCAACTAAAGTTAACGAATATGCCGTGGCGTTCGTGCGCAATGCAATCGCTTCTGCAGTGTCGTGTCAGCTACAACCGACGTCTGAAATCCAACAGTTGAAGGCAACAACTTTTAGATTGAAACGAGACAACGGGAACGTACGTGTACGTGGTAACTTCCCTGACTGCTCAAGGCCTCCGTTTGGCTAATTTAGCGTGTGTGGTGCTTAGAAAAAGTTGGTTGTGCCTTGCACCTGCTCCTCTTCTCTGACTGCTCTCGCTGACATCTCACGACACCTAACTGCTTCCGTAACGAGAACGTGATTCTCATATAAAGGTCTCGCCTTCTTTCAAGGGTTCTCCAGTTCATTTTTTCAGAAGGTTTCTTCGAGGGCTCCGTTCTGTTTCTATGGTTCGGTTATTTCACGGTTGACAATGAAGTAGAAATCATTCGTAGATTCATGCTCAAATATGACGAGACTCCGTGTTTTGTATAGGCTCATCCACCAGCATTTCATCAATCAAGCACTCACCTACTTATTCAAGTATAGTAACACTATTTTGTTTGTACGATTTACGTAATTGGGCAGATGTGCGACAAATTTATCAACATCATACTTTTATAATTACTATTACATTAAAACTATGAATCCGTCCACTTATCATAAGCCTCGCGCCGCTTTATTCGTCAACAACCATTTCCTTTTTGGCAAACTGTCAATTTACGTTTTCATCCGAGCCCGTCGCATGTTTCTTTCTACTCCGATCAACTCTCAGCACATGCGATATCCAATTGGAGAAGTAGGAAAGGAGCCTGTGGCCTCTCCGGATCCCACAGTAGGAACAGATGACTGGCGAACCAAGTGCGTATCTGGAACAACGCATCACACAACATTCCTTAGCCTCACGTACATCAGGAAATTTTAACGCTCTATCAACTAATTCAATGTGCTTTAAACTTAGTTTATGTGAGCCGGTTTGAACATAATTCAACATTCTGTAACGTCAAACCGGCAGAGCTTAACGTTCAGGGATTTATCTTGTTGCTTCTGCTTATGCCACAACCTCTATTGAATGACACTAACGTGGAGGTGATTCGTGAGACCGTCAAATTAAAGTTATGAAATCGGCTGAAAAAATTTTTTTTTAGTTCTCTTCAGATCTTTACGTTTCAGACCCCCCTGAGTCTGAAAAACACTATTTGGGAAAATGGTCTGTGTGTGTATGTGTGATTTTTAGAGAGAACCACCATACCAAATCAACTCAAACTTGATACCTCGCCCGCAAGTTACCATGGGACGCCAAAATAATGGTATGAACAAAATCCACCGAAAGTTAATTATAGTTATCATATTGATCAAAACACCAATATTTTTTTTCTCAAAAATGGCAGCAACGATTTCGATTAAATTTTTTGCATTGGTAGCTCCCAATATGGCAACTGTACCATAAAATTCTCAATTGTGGGAAAATGACGAGAGCAGCACAATAAATTACCACAACTTTCGACGAAATCGATTTTAGCGCGGTTTTTAGAGAAAACAAATGTACCAAATCAGCTGAAACTTGATGTATAGCCTACAGGTTACCATGGGACGCAAAAATAAGGGTATAGGCAAAATCCACCGAAAGTTAACTATAGTTATCATAGTGATCAAAACACCAAATTTTCTTCTCAAAAACGGCTCTAACGATTTTGATTACATTTTTTATATTGATAGCTCTCAATACGGCAATTATACCATAAAATTCCCATTCGTGGGAAAATGACGAGAGCAGCACAATAAATTATCAAAATTTTCGACGAAAAGCGTTTTAGCGCAGTTTTTTCCTTATGAACTCCGCTGGAATGTTAGAAAGTGAATTGACGTAGAGCTAAGAAAAGTCGTGTGTTGCAATGCACCAGATATTTTCAGGAAGGCTTGCGTTTATTACTCTGGAGCCTCAGGATAAAAACTGTTTAGTGAATGGGAGTTTCAATCCCAAAGTTAACGGGCTGCTTCTTATCTCTCTCTTACAATTGTTGATCTTTCGTCTTATAGGAAGCACTTGCCCTGCAATCACGTTTTCGTGGGAACGCTTTATATCCGCTCTTATAATTTTTAAGGAAACCAACGGTTTATTATTTTCTAGCACATCAGGATCACACAGATTGACACAATTCACACCCCTGAGACCCATCTCATTCGATTCAGCATCGTTAGTAAAAGATACGAAACATGACCCGAATACAATGGAACAACAAAAATCGACATTTTCTAGGCGAAAACGACGCGACGAGTGGAACTGACAGCTGGTTGGAGTGATATAGGAAGTACAGCGGGGAGCCATGGAGAAACGATAACTTTCGCTGCGTTGTCCCGCGATTTACTTAAAGTAGTAGAATTTGCCTATATTTACTGCGATTTCACCATTTTCCAACTATGCGCCGTCCCACACCTCAGGGACTCCAAAAATACCTAGGAAACGATACTAAACACGACGTAAATGCAATAAAACTGTGAAAATCGTTTTCGGCTAACTTTTTAAACCCTTTTTCGCCCATAATAACCATGGGGTAGCGAAGTAGGCAGGCAAAACTAGATAGAGTTTTTGCGTGAAAATGAATTTTGTATACTATGTTGAAGGCCAGATATTCCCGGGCGGCGGGCGTCAGACGGATATTGCAGGTTTGGAATCCCCATGCCTCGAAACGTTTTTTGAGGGGTGAGGGGTTGTAAAAAAGTTTTCCTGACTGAAAACACAGGTGCATTATTTAGGGCTGTTTTCACCAACTGCGTTGATCCCGTTTAGTCTCAATTAACATCATCTGACCGCCTCCCGCCGCAAAAACGGGTGTCACCAGATTGGGTTAAGCTCTAGCCCTGATCAAACGTTAACCCCGAAAAATTGGGCGGTTAGGTCTGGTTAGTTCTTGTCTTTCTTTATCATATCCTGATATTTGTCCGCCATTACCGTGCTCCGTCGAGTATTCTTTTCTATTATTGTGAATAATCTACTTATGTTTTGGAATAATAATAATAATAAACAAAGGTGCTGTTCACTAGTGCGCAGTTATTATATGTTAGGTTATCGTCACATCACCCGTCGCCACAGATGGGTATGAGAGCGTCCCCACGACCTCAAGATGTATGAATTTAAATTCTGTTGCGAACAAAAGTATTACGATCGTCGAAAACAAGTTGTTGTTTGCGTAAAATGTGTGTTGAGCAGTTTTAGAAATAACTCTGGACTATCGCCGTGTTAGAAAACCCAAACGCAAAAGGCTTACCTGGGTGGATTTAAAAGCAGATAGGTAGGAAATGTTAAATGATAACACACTTTTACACACACGTTATTGTATTGAACAACTTTTATTAAACCCGATAATTGTCCCTTCCTTGGTGTTTACTATTTCTTGCTCTGCTCTCATTTTCTCGTACCGCTTCCGATTTTTCGTTTATTATTCATTCTAAATAATAACCCTATGTTTTCGGTCACGAAACATTTTTTACAACCCCCCCCCCTCAAAATTTGATACTTTACGTTTACGTGTCCCCCGTCCAGGCCGTTTTGTGCCTTTAACGTGGTCTAAAAAAGTCGTTCTTTCGCACAAAAATCCCATTTGGTATCTAGTTGTGCCCGCCATCTCGGCAATCCGATCGGACGAAGCCCATGGTTGTTATGGGCAAAAAATGGTTAAAAAAAATTAACGAAACGCAGTATAATCGCAAATAAGCCGTGTTCGTATCGTTTTCAAGGCCCACTCGACTCGGAACGCCCTTTGGGCTCGCAACGCCCTGCCAATTGCCGAGCGAGGGTTCGCTGGAAGCCCCCATCCCAATTTCCTTCCCCGACTCTTTTTGCCCGACAGGGGAACAGACGTTTATGGGCGCCTGGCGCCGGGGGAATATTTAGTTTCCATAGTTCCATTGTAGTCAGGTCATGTTTCGTATGGTTTACTAGTATTCGATGCTGAATCTAATGGGATGGGTCTCGGAGCAGTAATACTAGGTCAAGCTGTGTATGAGAATAATAAACCATTCTGTAATAATTTGCAGGGTTTTCTGTTCACACTAAGCATTCTCCCAGACTAATTGGGATTTTTCTGGCAGCTTTTGCAGTTGGAGTACGCGTATTTTCGCTTTATGCTCTTTGATAATGATAGGTTTGAATAGGTTTGATAATCTGCAGTAGTTCTTCAGCACATTGATAGCATAAATCTTCGCTTGAAAAACCGTCGGCAGCATACTTATGCCAAAAACAAAAATATTTGGTGGGTAACAACACACAACTTTCCGCAACCCCCGTAAATTCGACGACCTGCCGTATACACGGGCGCTATATCCTTGTTCAACGCATTTCTACAGGGACATTCATAGAGAACAAAATGAACTAAGTGTGCGTATACATTTTTAGAAGGCACTTCATTAGATTGATGAAATCCAGTGACGTAGTTGCTCGGGAAATTACAAAAATGTTCAAAAAAAACATTATTTTCGACAGATTTTGATTTTTATCGCTGCTCAATGAACTGTCAGAGGTATTAAATATTTAAAAACATTGTGTGAGTTTGGTGATAATCGTTGAAGCGGGTTTGTCAAAAAGTGTGGAAAACCTATTTTCGCTTTGTAAGCCTGTAATCTCCGTTCACCGTACTGTCACGGAGATATTTATCGAGTAGAAAAGTTAGGTATTGACTAGTAAAAGATAATTTGAAAGTTTAATCAAAACCTTCAAAGCCATTTTTGAGAAAAAGGCAAAAACCCTTAGTTTTTGGTACATTTTGTTCCCCACTCCCCTTTCCCATCGACCAAACTCGTCCATAACCTTATTTTCGCGTCTGACAAATCATCGCAAACAAAACGAAAAAAAAACCAGCTCAATCGGTCCAGCGTTTTTTTCCCGAAGCTCACCGTAAATGGGACGGTAGCACTAAAAAAGGTCGCCCCGACTACCCTACGCCGGCTCTAGGGATAATAGGATTGGGAGGGGAAAGGAAAGAAGGATGAGCGGATGTTCCACGATAGAACGACCACCAGTTTAGATACAACCCGAACAACACACGGGTGGTGATACCTCGGAGAACGCCTGCTGACACACCCAGCCGACGCATCTCTTCAGCACTTTTCTTGCACCACACACCACGCCAGGACACGGTCAACGCTACAACACACACACACAAACCACGCGCCGAAATTAGGTTTTTGGGACTCAGTAGGCCTCAAAACGTTAAGAACCGAAGGAAACCAAATTTTTTTGACAGGATTAGAATACTTTCCTTACCCTTAGGGTCGGGGAAAGTAAAATGAAATAGGCATACTATTGCAAACGTAAATAATAAAAGTACCACTACTTCTACAAGTACTAATATTTAATTACACAATGCACGAATTTTTAGAATTTATACGGATTCGCGAACATCCAGTTTGAGCCCTACACAATTAACTACTTCTTTTGTAATTTATAATGGGTTTCCTCTATTTCGCCGCAGATTCCCCAAGTTTACGTTTGGCGAGTTAAGGTAGTTTCTGTTACTTTTTGCTAGTTTTCTTTCAGTTCGACGCAGTTTTTTGCACTTCGTTTATCTCCACATCTGGAGAAGTTCTCAAAGCACAACTTGCTTCAGAGCGGCGAAAAGAAAAAAAAAACCAAAAGGCAAATCTTTTCTCTCGTAGAGCGGAGATTCCGGTCGAGGAAGTTACGTGCGAAAAGGCGCAGCTTATCGGTTCAACTCGGAAGTGGAAATTAGTTGTTTCGTGGAGTAGAGAATACGTGCGAGGTGGAAAGCGGTCTGGTTTGATCAACTTCGTTTTAAATGAGCTCTGATACCTTTGAACTTCCAACACAGAGGGGAGGGTTTTTTTTTGTTCTTGCTCCAAAACCCCTTAACAGACACGAATCCCCCACCACCACGAAAGTGATTTCATGAGCTTCGTCCGTGGATACATTTAAGGGTATTCCTGTCGGATTTCAGTCGGTCGGAATTCGCTCGGTAGGTCGGTCATGTCTTCGGATTCCGCTGAGGGATCAGTTCCGTCGTCAACGGATTCGGTAGTGGCGGCAACTTGGAAAAACAAAAAAGGAAATGTTGATGGTACGTTCGAAATGTTAAGAGACCGTCATCGACGCCCTTGCACCCATTCATTAATAAAACCTCTAATGAGAATTAATTCAATTTTACCGAATGGAAGGCAAACGACTAACATAACGCAGTTCTTTGAAAAAAAAATTTCGACTTCCTCTAGAAATTAAAAAAAAAGAAAGTACTTTTGGCTGTACATACCGTCGATTCTAAATTCCACAAAATGTTATCGGACACCACTTTTGAGAGAATGGACCTCGGATAAAACTTTATTCAACAAGCGTTATCAAGGCGGACCAAGTTCTGTTTCCAATGTTGTGCATTGGTATCAATGCAGAGTTTAAAACTAACCCTAATGCCCCTGTTTGCCCCCCCCCCCGACATATTAAGTTCAATAGTTAGTGAATAAAATGTTTAAAAAGATGCACAAAATACAATTTTACATACGAACTTGTAAAATATATTTTGACGTTCTTAGTAGAAGCTGTTCAGCTCTGCTCATGCAGACTTTCCTAGGCTGAGCTTTCTGACGTGAGGCCGTATGTTCTTGGAACTGCACGAAACTTCAAACTGCTCCTGTCCTTGTTTCTTTCAATATCTGAGATTTGCTGAAGACTAGGATTGGGATTTCCAGAGCCGACAAAGTACTTTTCCACATTTGAGCATTCAAATGGGTTCCCTATGTCCTCCTTTTCTAGCTCTAGCTAAATCGGTACAAAAGATTACTGCCCTCAGCCTATTGGACTTTCCTACGCTGAGCTTTCTAATCTGAGGCCGTTTGTTCTTGTTGATGCTGCCCCAGTTTTGACCAGGGTAGACGTGAATGAATCACAAAACTTACCGTAACACAAAACTTGTAGTTGAAGAGAGGAAATCACAACAAGGTTTCAACACTTGCATGTACAGAGGAGAGGTGAAGTCAGTGACACATAACATGAATTACAGTAGTTCTGAGTGCCGGGACAGGTGAGGGAACCACCACTTTGAAAGGGGTATAAATTCGTCGGATTGGTTGGTTAACTGAGGAAGGTCCTCAAAAGGAAGTCAAGAGAAGTGTTTTAATTTGTAGGTTTCGTATGGAGGATCGTTGTGATCAGTAGAGGGGTGACAGGAAGGGAACAGTAAGTATCTGAGAAATCTGGACTTATGAAGGCTCGTTAGTTGGGGGCTCTATTATGATTTGCGGTATTGGAATCTGAAGCCTAATCCCATATATGGGGAATTTCGAGGCGCCTGGGAAAGCTAATTGGGGAACTCCATGCGCTTAGAGCCGGACGACTCTCAGATATAAGGGTTAGAATGTCTCGCTTGTCGGATTCAAAAGTGAACAGTGAGGAGCTGGAAGGACTGGAAAGTTGGCCGAAGTCAATGTATTTTGAGATTTGCTCAAAACAGCCACTGTCAATAAACTTCTTTCTTTCAATTTCTGAGCCTTGCCGAACGCAAGGATTGGGATTTCCAGAGCCAACAGCTCCAACAGCTCACATTTCAGCGTTCATCATGTTTCCCTCTGTCCTTCTCCCGTCTCACTTTTTACCCCTTACTTTGGCCCTCTCCTTACAGCCTTGAGATCATCCAGTTAAAGGCTCTTCCTCAACTCTCAACCCTGCTCACACCAGGTCCAATATACTGAGACCCTCCATGTCGTATGTGCTGTCTCTTAGTTACTTTCCTCTGAACTCTTTCTCTATCGTGTATATAAAGTATTTCCTATAAATTCAGTACTGTCGCATCCACCAATATTCATCGTCTTAATGAAGTTCATCTCTCCCTCTCTTGAACTCAACAAAATCTGCCCACACACTATACATGCAGATCATTTGCGTTGGAGTTTTCAGACTTACGAACCTCTGGAACGTTAAGATCTGAAGAAAACTCAAAATTTAGTTATCAACCAGTTACATGACTTGTAGAGCTAAGGAAAGTAATTAAAGTGAAAGAATAAAAAATTTACTAAACAATGAAAAGTGAAGTTTAAATACAAAAATTGATCGATAGACCAATTAGTACAAATTTTAGGTGAAACGTCTACAAAACAATGCCTTTGTGTGTAAGTGTGTGGTGCAACGCAATTCACAATTTTCCTCACGCTCATTCAGCGATTTTTATGCCGCTCCAGGATTTCTGCGGTTGCTCCTGACTGAAACGTTTATCGGGTAGCTTATTGGACTACCATCTTGATTTCTTTTGGGAAGGTTAACAGTACGAAAGAGATTTATAGAAAGCAAACGACACAATAATCGCTATTCGTCGACAAGTTTGATCATTTATTGCGCTGCTTCCGTCATTTTCCAACATCTGAGAATTTCGACGTGATCTCGTTTTATTGTTAGGTGTCCACACACAACATTTAAAGCTGTTAGAGCTGTTTTTGATGGGGGGGAGGGCAATGTCTGTTCGATCGCTTTGATAATTATTTTCAGTCGATTACGTAACTAGCCGTTTTGCTTCGTAGAGCTGAGTAAAGCGTAAATTTGTAAACCTTTCCTAATTTACTCAAAAGCCTTCGCTTTCGCTTCTTTCGCGCCTACTTGGCACTCTCTTCATCCTCATTTCATGCACCAGAGGGTTCACGTGTCGTTTGATGCAATGTTTCCGGGCCTCTCAAGTCACAATTAGGTCCAGTTGAGAATGTGCCTGATTTTTTAATATTTGTGAAGTGGGTAGGAAGATTTATCAGGGAATTAGTGGCCACGTCGAAGAGAATAAAGGGCGCAATTTCACCTGCACTGTCATTCAAATACATAATAATTCGCTTCATCAAAAGTAATTCACTTTGTTCTGGGAGCCCTCGACAAAACCGCAGTTATTTCTACGTGATACCATTTTCAGGCTTCAACTGCTCATCATAAATGGACTTTGGGTAAGGGCTGGTAGACACTGTTTTGAACACCCATTTTTGAGCTTAATAATAATATTCACGTTGGAACCTAGTTAAAAAATACGCATGAAAACCCAAGGAAAAATCGGTTCAAGTCTGAAAAATCTATGTAGCGTTTAAAATATACTTCATTTACAGATCGTGTACTGTATGCCCGTCAACAAAACAACACAAAAGCGGCAGTCGTCGGAGGAACGGCGATATCGGAAGAATATGCTATGGTAAGTAATGAAATGTTTTAATGAATTAGTGCCTCAGTCGCTCATCGCAAGGTTTGCCTCACTGCGAGCAATTACTAAGCCACTCGGGGCGGGTAACTATCCTCATGTATAAGGCCAAGTCTATCTAGACGTTGTCTGGAGTAGCAAACTGACAGTCAACCAGTTACCAGTTGACTTCGCCGTTGAGTGCATGGTTAACAAGAGAAACGGGAGTTTTCCCCACTCTGGGATCTCTCACGTGAAAGAAAGCAGGCTGCCATCGATGAGTTTTCCCCAACATCCGTGAACGTATTGATAGAAAATGGCTTGAGCATGCACCAGTTCCTCATGGGCACGGCGATTCCAATGCGCGGAATCACCATCAAATATTGTTTCAGTATCATCGCGGTCTAGCGGTTTCACGTTTCTTCCATCGTGCACGTATTGTGCCTCCAGTGTGAAAGAAACAAGAAACAATATTGAGCGACGGTAGTTGGAAGATACACCAGCATTGACTGCTATAACGCAAGCCTATAACAGTTTCGCCCAGTTTGCAAACAAGGCCGAGGCGAAGAAACGTGATCTCAGTTGATCTGTCCCCTTGAAACTTGCCACCCAAGATACTCCAGTTAGATCAGGTGGGACGTGCCACCCAGTTAGATCAGGTGGGAAATTAGATTAAGAAGTCCTCCCAGATGGTACGGGATTCCTCACGTGTCAGACATCCCGTGGTGTAACATGGGCAACAGCTCTCACCAGCTTCACCGGGAGACGAGCGAAAGACCAAATATCTACAGTACCCCTACAGGTCTGGTTTTGTTGGATGCTCAGTGAGTGGCCAGGCTTTTGCATGATAGCGAGGCAGCAACCTTCACGACAGTAGACTGATATAACCCTCTTTGAGCAGTCTTTTGATAAGGAACCAGCCCCTCAGGAATAGCTATTTGAATTAGTGCCTCCTTCTGTGCGAACACTACAAGTGCACTGAACAGCCTCTTCACTCCACTTTTCCTCACTCCCTCGCAAATTCGATGGTACGCTATCAGTATCATCACGCCTACAAGAACATAATGCGGTTACTAGCGGTCTAAGCGTATCTTGTGAAATTTATTTGTAAGGAAATTTTTGAAAATTGATTGTGCTGCTACCATAATTTTCCCATGAATGAAAACACAAACGGTGGGTACAGCTTTCGTACAAGTACGCAACCATTCTTTTATTTTTCTTTTTTTCTTTCATGCAATGATAACTACGTTTGATTGTGCTCGTTGATGGTTTCGATATAATGGCCGACTCAATTGCAATTGACATCATCACTTAGTCACTGAGGTTATTAAAACGTGTGATGTTACCAAGCGTTAGATTTTGTAACAGACATTACCATGCACCTAACCCAACACAAATTTCGTGACGCTTTTCCGTTACATATCCCGCGTTACATTTTCGAGTTTATGTAGCAAAGTAAAGACATAAAATGTCAATTTTATGTTATTGTTAGATTGCTTGGATCTGTCAACACAGAAAAAATGTAATCGAAATCGTTGGAGCCATTTTTTATTTAAAAATATTTAGTGTTTGACCACTACGACATCTACAGTTAGTATGAGATTTGGCTCATAATTCTTTTTTTGGGGCTCCCCGTTAATCTGCAGGCTGAATTAGGTCTGCTGTTCTCTCTCAACTGTGATCACAGAGTTTTGTTGTTGACTTGGAAAGTGTTCAGCTCAGCTCTCACTGAACTAGTTCGTTGTCTTTGGCCCTAATGGGGAATCCTGAGCTCGTGCTAATTCTCGAGCATTCAAGCCCAGCTCTTCTTGATTTGATCCCTTCCAAATGGAAGATGCCGGGAACTCCAAATCACTGTTTCAACAGTCTCTCCAGCTGACAAGAGGCTTAATGATTATGTTCGAAGCCAACAACTGATTTTCTCGTTTAAAGTTTCCAAAATGTTTAGTTGCGTTTTTTTCTTCTTTTTCCATTTCTCACCACCCACTTTACTGCCTTTCCTTAGGCATTTCGACACTCAGCTCCCGCCTAGTCAACTCTCAGTTCTCACATAGTTACTCGCTTGCTCTACACCTAGTCCTACACCAGTTCACCTAACCAGAGACCCCCTTGGGTTGCATTGACTCTGTGTCTCACATTATTTACTCTGTACTCTATCCCTATTTTTTTTTTTTTTTCCTCTTCCTTGATGGTACTGGGAAAACCCACCACTGGGCCTTTTGTGTGGGTGAACATGAGCCCCCTCATATCCTCCCAATTCTCTGATGGGGTGTCCCCAATTCTTCCCCACCATTTTCGCATAAAACGCAAGACCACCCTGAGGTCCATCTCTCTCGCTGCAGCTGATGAACCCCAAGCACTCTGAGGCATAGTCAGTACGTGCTCCACAGACTCTAGCTCCACCTCCCAAAATTTGCAATTCTGTACCTCTGGCCTACCAATCTTGGCCTGGTGGTACCTTAGTGGACCAGTAAACAGGCCACATACCAGCTGTGTACTATCTCTCTCCAGGCTGAAGATCTCTTTTGTTCGCTCCCCGGAGAGTATAATAAACGGGCTTGACAGCCTTTGGCCAGGCGCACCCTGCCAGTAGGCAGCCCTGCACTTTGCTTCCTATTTACCAACCTTCTTAATCAAGCGGCTCTTGGTGGTCGCTACGAAGATTTCACTCGGAGAAGCACAGATAATTTCCTCACTAGTTTCTCAGCCTCCTCGTTCCCTTCTAGGCGTGAAGCCCCAATGTGATGGTATAGGAAGCCAGGGCCTTAAGTGCAGCCTGACTGCACGTATATCACCCATGACACCATGCATATTCTTTTCCGTTTCAGCACCAGCCCCTTCCCACATGGATTTGTATCCCAAAGGGAAGCTCAAACTTAAACTTCATCTGTACCAGGTTGTTCCGCTTTTTCCCTACCTGCCAATCTTGACCAGGTGGTACGACTCTACCCTTATTGTTCAGAAGCGTAATCAAAGACCTCCTCACTCAACTCATTCATCAGCTTTTATTCGCCTGTCAGAACCCTCCATTCTTTTGCCCTCAACAGGAGGTTCGCCCGAACTGTGCTCAATAAACAGGAAAATCCAGTTTCTTGTCGAAATTGCTGTAATTTACTGTACTACTCTGGTTGATGTTATTTAATTTTACGGTTAGGTATAGTTATTTGGCGACAGTGCATTGAAAAAATGATATCAAGATCGTTACATTTTTTTCATTTTTTGTTTATTTTTGAAGGTTGTTATTTATGTTTCGAGCTCAACGTTAGCGTTCATGATGAACTTTTGCAGTTGTTGCGGACAGTTGTTTTTGGGACTGCGGTAGCCCCTCCAAGAGGCGAGTGGCTCAGAACAGGTCTACTAGTCGTTGAAGATGAGAAAGAAATACCCTACTTGTTGAAAGCGTCTAAAAACACGACTAGAGGTTTACTTTCGGTCCTTCAAGCGGAAGTTGTCAAATATCTACTGTTCGAAAATAACCAGGGGAAAAAGAACGAAGCAGCTGGCAAGTAAGTACATTGTTTGTGAATTAGTGCAGTTTTGTTGACCGAATTTGATGAGCAGCACACTACAGAAAGTAATGACGAATGATGACATATTTCTGCTTTATTTGTTCATATTTTGATGGTCATTTTAGTGTCGCAACTACTCGGATTAGCCTGAAGTCTACAGAGGCCACAGACATATCTAAGCGTGTCCCCTTTCCCCCGTGGGGTAGAAGATGTGATGGAGGCTGCCCAGTTATTTCTAGATCCTCCAGTTATCGCTAGGAAAAAAAGACTAAAAAAGGGTGTACACCTAGACCAATGTTCATTAGTCCATTTTTTCTACGTCTTCGCAATATTAGGCATTGCCGAAGTGTGTACATCTTGAGTACAGCCAAAATATTGAAAATGAACTGTTCTGAGTATTGTTCGTCATAATTAAAATACAAATGTACATTAAAAGCGTTTTGTTTCCCAGATATCTGGGTAGAGTCAAACTAGCGCAGTTATCCGAAGCTGTTATAAATGGGATAACTCGTGTATTGTGGAAGGTTGGAGAGAAGAAAAAGGTAGTGCTTTGTCTACCTCAAGAGAAAGTCTACCTTCACCAATCTTTGGAATATTTTCAAGACGGCATTACGGAACGGGTGAGTATCGACGATCTGTCATGATAAACCTCATAGTTCCGGAATTTATTTTGGCGCTGCTATTTGTACCCCAACCATTACTGAGTAATCAGTGTACAAAGGTTTGATGGGATGTAAACACGATTTTTATGAGAACGATAATGATCACTGTTACAGGATTATCGGGTAAAAACCTGGGAGATTTGGTGGTAAGTGAAACGGTGGGGGTAGAAAATCCAAGAATTTCCGGAGTAGATCTCACATACCTCATGAGCGTTATTAAGCACTCATTGTACAAGTACGAATGACAATTTTGTGGCAATGTTGTGTCATTAAGAGCCGTCTATATTTAAAAAAATGTAAGGCTGCATTCTGCACTTAGTTCATTTTGAGTGGTTGAGACATTTTAGACATTCTTTTAGTTATTCTCAGAACACGAAGTTTACAAAATTGTTGTGAAGCCAGTGGACGGGAAATGCAGCTTTCATTTCACAACTTCTGCTTCGTATCTTTACGACTACTTATTTATTTGGCTTACAAGGGCACAAGCCCTTTTTCATAAAGAAATACAACTATTTATAAACGTTGAAAATATCGTGAAATAAACAGGCTACAAAATTCTCCAATTAAAGTTATTTTTGTTCAAAATAAGATGTCAGTTCACCATTAATAATATCAATAAAAACATCCGTTAAGTAAAAATTTAAACTCAAGTAAGAGTCACAAAACGAAGAGAAAAATTTGAAAAATGTAGGTGACGTAAGAGAAATTATAAGTCTCAGGCTGGAACACCTGAATAAGTCAAAACAGGAGGATGGTGGTAACTAGAATATTACTCGTCTTTATGTTTCTAAAGATCTGATTTGTGATTTATTACAACTTAATAGATCCTAATGTACCTGGTTTCCTATTCTTTGAAGTCTATTTATTGGAGCATTGAAGAGATAATAGAACAAAAAACTGGTATCGAATAAATATCTTAAACGAGTTCAGATGAGATTAGAATTGGTTCTTGTCTCCACTAGAACTCGATAACCACGTACATTCCATCTCACTTTGTTCATTTCCGTTGAAGACGAAGGACAAGTACAAGCTTACAGTAATCTCTAGAAAACCAGGAATATCATTACACTGCAGGCAGTAAAGAGATAGAAGGCAAAGCAGGCAGTCGGTTTTAACGACCAACGTGCCCCTCGTGGTACAAGCTCAAGAAGGCAGTGAGTGGTTTGATCATCCCCAACTTCTCCTGCATTGCTAAATTGTTGTTCCAACCAAAGTCCCGACGCCAATTTGAAAAATATGAAGATAGGCACCTGGCATTCAGCAGTAACTAAATAAGTCTTTATCAGATGCACTAAGAAGAGGGTTGAATATCATCATTGTTAACTCCGTGGTATTCGTTTTGCAGCTTCACATGTTTGAAGTGGACAACTACGACGACTTGGAAATTATGATAAAAAGATATTCTTACTTGGTGAGTAGAGTTAATAGTTTTTCAAACTGCTCATTCCCTAACTGAGTTACAATTTAATTACTTTTATCGCAGTTCCTTGATGACCCTGGTCCAGGCGCTCTGCTACTGTTGTACAGTTGTGTCACAACTAGAGGACCTGAACAGTAAGTGCATCTGATCGTTTTAATCTTCAAAATAGGCTCTGTTAAACTATCTACTTCACAGGCGGGCCAGTTAGCGAGACAACGTGCGGTATGTGTTACCGTAATACTGTCAACATGTTCAGGGCTATTTACTTAGGTGTAATTGGAAACTGCTCTGTAGTATGGTGTTGCGAATTCACAGGAAAGTACTGGCCCAAACCCAGAGAGCATCCCTCCTGTGGATCATGAAGGCCTGTAAGACAGCATTCACTGAACCACTCCAACTGATCACTGGCCAGTTACCCATTGACTTGGCAATTGAGTGCGGAGAGTTAAAAGAGAGCTTCCCTGCTCTGGATCAAACTCGGCATAGATCGCTCCACTGAATGAAAACTTGCAGCAATTGATGAATAGGGATTAGATAAATGGAGAAGCGAGATGACATTCTTTCCCTACTTCCGTGAATGTCTTAGAAGAAAGTGGGTTGAGCTAGACCACTGAACGAGCCAGTTCCTTACGGGATGTGGCGATTTCAATGTGCATCACTACTTCTTTCCTCTCAAAAACTCTCCATCCTGCATGTCTTGTTTCCCCAGTGTGAAAGGAACAAGAAACCACGTTTCCAACAGTGAGCAATGGTTGTTGGAAGAGCAGCCAGACCTTTGACTGCTACTAAACAAAAATATCATCGTTGCGCCTAGTTTACGAAGAAGGTTATGACAAAAAACTGTGGCCATATTGGATCTGTCCTTTTGAAACTTGCCACCTGAGTAAGTTTCCTTCGCGTGGTAACACATAGGCAACAGCTCTCCACTGGGGCTCATCAGATAATCTGCCATACCTTCACAGGTCTGGTTTCAGTTGATGCTGAGCCAGGGGCAGGGCTCTTGCACAATAGTGAAACCTCAACCTGACTGACATAACTCTCTTATCAGTGTAGTGGAGAGTGTAATGTTGATTAGGAAACGGAACTGCTTCACACGAATTTCCTGCACTACGTATATGATGAAGTGATTCCATCACTTACAAGTCAATAAAATCTGTTTTAGAAGTCAGTTTACATGAATTTAACTTTATTTTCCACTTAAAAAATGGTCGTACTTTACATTCTGGAATTTATTGAGTTACCCATAGTTATGTCCCTGTTAAATTGTTGTAGTTTTTTTGGCTATTTTATATTTCGACCACTATGATAACTATAGTTAGTCTTGGAGTGATTTCGCTTTTGTGTACTTTAAGAAAACCTTAAAATGTAAAAATCTAAACAGAAATAAAACGTATATGTTTTGTCACTCAAATTACTTTCTACATTGTAGAACTAAGGCAAGTAAAAAGAATTGCTGAAAAAACTTAATGGGTTTTTGATGTTTTGTCTCAAGGATCTTGAAAGACATGGACAACAGCAAAAGTCAGCTGATTGGAATGGAGGAAGAAGGATCAATATGTTTAGTGACTCTTTTGTTGACTGGCAGAGCCACGCCGTACCTGCACAATGGTGTCGTTTACGTTGGAGATGAAGATCATTATGTGGGTATTCACACTAAACATTGCATAATTACAATCGAATAATTACTAGGACAAGCGTACCAAAAGTCCAGGTTAAAAAGGGCAGCGCAGACAATTGAGCTCTGGCGAACTCCTTCACCATCACACGAGGAGAAACCGAGAATCTGGACCTTATGGTTTGTCAGAAGGAGGTACTAATTCTCATCAGCATTTCATATGTGAAATGGAACAACTTTACATGCCACTTGGCACCATGATTCACTTCTTATAGTGGAAGTATGACTCAACCCTTTCCCCAGCAGAGTCTACCAGTCAGTGTGATGTACAACTTCCTGACCTCCCCCCCCCACCCCACTTCCTGTGATACTATTTTATACTTTAATGACATCAAACGTAGAAGTGTGTACGCACAAATATTTGACAAATTTTTCAATTTAAGTCAATTGAACAAATTGACCTTGCACTAAACCATAAACTTGTCCCCGCAGGCAACAGCACAGTTCGGAATTCTGAGCCGCAGTGAGATCGGCCTTTTAGTCCAAATGGACACCTCAGATGCCGAAAATGAAGCCAACGTGCCGGGCTCTCGACTCAAAACTCCTTCTCTTCCCGTGTGGGTTGTCGCCACCTGCGGCCACTTCGGCGTCATGTTCAATACGAACCGTGAACTCCTTCATAATTATCACGCTGAAAGAAGGTAACTTCTTTGTAAAATGCCACAAAATCGTTCGGGCTGTATTATACCGACGTGTGAGTTGACTTACGGGCTTTTCTAGGTTCGAATTGACGTACATCACGTGCGGAGGAAGCTTCGCTCACTTAACAATAGACACGAGGCAATCGTCGGGAACGTCGATGTTGACAAATGAAGAAACCAACGTCACGCCGATCGCTAACATAGACAAATTAATTCAGACCAAGTTCGTTCACACAAATCTATGCAATGAATTACTTGAGGTTGGTTCAGCTGAGGATCCCTAACAACAGGGCCACGTTCTGAACAGAATGGTTGCAGTTCAGAATCAGGATTATAGTAATAATATAACGTAAATCCATTAAGAACATATTAAAACACAAATTTTCTCATCCCCACGAGCATTCAGTCATTTTCTTCATTGTTGCGACCAATCGAATCTGTTTTTCATTCAGTTTATTACAACGCTCTAAATGAAAACTGATGGCGTTCTGGAATGTATCGAGTTGCTCGTACTTTTGCCACGACTGTTATTGAGCAACGGACAACAGATTCATTAGACAGTCAACATACTGAGAAGGATCGTCTTTATCGTTTTGGAATTGTGTGAAAAGAGCAGTAAAAAATGGTATCGTTTGAGCGGGCTTTATAAGAAAAAACTGCGATAAAGTAGATTTTCTTCCAATTTTTTGAGCTGCTCTCGCCATATTCCCACTGATAAGACTTTTTATGATACTGTTGTTTCATTTTGAGTTGTCCATAATATTTGGGATTTTGATCACCATTACAACTGTAACAATTTTGAGCGGATTTGGCTCATACAATAAAATATCTGGTGCGTTGCAACACACAACTTTCCTTAGCTCTACGTCAATTCACTTTCTATATGGCTTTGTCTACATAATCCATTCATTTACCACTCAGTTCATTTGAACTTGGTCAAACAACACTTAACAGCAGCAGGAAGGGGTAGCGCTTACAGTTCCGAAATCTATTGTGCTGCTCGTACTCATTCCAGGACCATTATTGAGCAATTGGTACACAGATAATTAATGAGGCTGTAAACACGAATTTTTTAAGAAGTATAGTAATTACTTCTGCAGAGTTATTGGGTAAAAACGTTTAGAACTGGTAGTAAGCGAAACGGCGGTAGTTGAAACTCAGGAATTCTGGAGTGACCCCCCATGTATCTCATGAGCGTTTTTAGACACTCACCCTATAGGTATTGGATTGGGCTACAACACCAATTTTTTTAAATCTTCTACTAACATTCCAGCGGAGTTTATAAGGAAAAACCCGCGCTAAAAAATCTTTTCGTCCAAATTTTTGATAATTTATTGTGCTGCTCTCGTCATTTTTCCACGAATGAGAATTTTATGGTATAATTGACACATTGAGAGCTATCAATATAAAAAATTTAATCAAACTCGTTAGTGCCGTTTTTGAGAAAAAAATTAGGTGTTTTGATCACTATGATAACTATAGTTAACATTCGGTGGATTTTGCCCATACCCTTTTTTTGCGTTCCATGGTAACCTGTAGGCTAGGCATCAAGTTTCAGCTGATTTGGTACGGTTGTTTTCTCTAAAAACCGCGCTAAAATCGAATTCGTCGAAAGTTTTGGTAATTTATTGTGCTGCTTTCGTCATTTTCCCACGAATGAGAATTTTATGGTATAGTTGTCATATTGGGAGATACCAATATAAAAAATTTAATCAAAATCGTTAGAGCCATTTTGAGAAACAAAATTGGTATTTTGATCACTATGATAACTATGGTTGGATTTTGCGCATACCCTTATTTTGGCGTCCCATGGTAACCTACGAGCTAGATATCAAGTTTGAGTGGATTTGGTACGGTCGTTTTCTCTAAAAATCGTTCACAGACACACAGACCATTTTCCCAAATAGTGTTTTTCGGACTCAGGGGGGTCTGAAACGTAAAGATCTGAAGAGAACTAAAAAAAAATTTTTTTCAGCCGATTACATAACTTTCCTTTCTACTTTGTAAACCCAAGGAAAGTAAAAAGAGATACGAAATAACTTAATAGTTGAAAAAATAGGAAATAAAAGGTACTGGTAGTCAGTGCTTAATCAGAATCAGTTCAAGTTCGACCTCCAAACAGTGGAAATAATTCAAAACATTTCGTTCTGTACTTATAAAATTCTGTTTATTTTTGCAGATTTACGTTTGTAGGTCAGTTTCAGTTATTGGTTCCATCAGTAGAAAGATAGTGTTGATTGAGCAGAATTAATGAGAAAAATCCAATAGAGCCATAGAAGTATACATTGCTCCCTACCAAATTCAGAGTGATAGCAACCATCGTTTGTCATTAAGAGAGTTGTGTGACTGAACTTTAGACGCAGTGCAGGTTGAACATCTGAAAGCAATTTGGTAGTCTGGGTACAGTTGAGTTGATATTATGGATTAGCTTCATGCCTGTGCGCTAAGGTGAAGCGACCAGTTGAAGAATAAATCTCGAAACTAGTTGGAGGGTTTTGATTTCCTAACTGAACAGCGGACTAATAGTTTCACGTCCTGCGACTAAGGGATTGTGACTAGTTCTGAACTTTTAGCTGAACAAACCTTTACATTGTGAGCTGACATCAATTAAGTAAGAGTTTAACAAAGGTTTTTTAATTTCAGGTGGCCTGACGCTCACGTTTCCTGGCACGGAGCTACACAGATGATTTAAAACGCTCACAGCGATCGAAACTGTCCTCCGTTCAGAAGGTTGAGATCGATCTAAATTTACGTACTAACTACGAAGAACTGTTACGTGATGAATAACAGGACAATCTCGGACTAACTGCAATCATGCTTTTTATTTGTAAAACCAGTGCAATGGCCGCTGCCTGCTGCCTACTGTGTACCACGCAGCTTAGAGCAAACTTGCAATGTGTGGCTCGTGAACTTGTAAAGCGTACTTCTATACAGCCTCCGCATTGTAGTTCAAAAAGGTGTAGATTCACAAAAGGAGAGTCGACGAACCAATCAACGTTGAAGTCACCCACAGCACACCACCAGCCAAGAAAGACTGACGGCCAACACGCACGTTGACTTTTTCACGCTCCTGCTGACATACTTGACCCAATCACACAAGTAACGAAGGAGTAACGTCGCAATGCACTTCTCATACCCCACTTGCTGCAACATTGCCTAATAAAAGCCTCGGAAAATCAAACAATATGTTTTCTATTGTGACAGCCCTGAAAAGCTGGGATTTTGTGTAACATAACCACAGTCAAACTACGGTCTTAAGGGACTAAGAAATTTCAATCAGAATTGTTCAGCACAAAAGTTGTAATTTTTCTTTCCTCGTCATTTGGTGTGCAGTCACCAGTTGTTTCCAAAAGGGCTTCTAGTGATGTATTTTCAGTGATGTTAGAGTTGCCAGATCAAGTTTCTAGCCCAGTTCCCAAAGGAGATGTTTTTCCTCGGCCTTAAGATCGTGAGTTAACGTAGTGAGTTAGTACACCTTCAATAGCTTCTCATGCCGACGAAGAAGCTGCCCAACTGTTGATTTATTTATGACGACTGGCCAGAAATTTAAACCTTCGCGCCTTTACGTGTTTGGAAAATCATTTAAAATCATTTTTATCGTCTATTGCAGTTTACAGATGCTCCGAGAGTCAATTATTTGCTTCAATGAAGGCGCACGTTGTCGTCACTGCTGAGTGTTACTGTGGGTGTTACTATGAGTAATCAAAACTGGAGTAATCTCTCCCTTTGGGAGTTCTTCTCCGACAGCACTGACGTAGTCAGGGAAGCCATCACAATATTATCAGTAAAATTGAGTAAAATATTTGCTGGAATTACGTACCACCCAAATTTCCTTGCTCCATATCAATTAAGTGGTGCGCTTCACAAACAGACTTTGCATGCAACGAACGTTTCTCTTAAAATGCTTTTTACAACTTATTCTTATTCTACAATTCAATGACAACAATTTAACGTATAGACAGTTCGCTGGGCTTTGTTCATTCTGATGGTATCGCTTTTTATTTTCCTTAGCTCCACAAAAGGTTATGTTCTAGGATAGTTGTATTATCCACTGAAGCAAATCGGCTCAATTCGGTACGAGTATTCAACCCGCATGACATCACTGGACCTCAAAATAAGGTGAAAAATGAGCAGAATCGGTTCGCAACTGTAGTTATCGTAGAGACCAAAACGCATGTTTTTCAAACTACTTCAAAGATTTTGATTACATTTTTGTATGGACAGCTCCAAACAACACGACAGTACCGTAAAATTTCCATTCGCGAGAGAATGACGAGAGAAGCACAATGTATTTTCAAAAATTTCGAAAAAAAGTTGTTTATGTAGAGCGTTGTAATAGACTTCATCAAAAACAGATTTGACCAGTGGCTAGAGTGATCAAAAATGCTGAATGCACGTGGGGCTAAGGAAAGTTGTGTGATGCGTCGCACCAAATGTTTACGACACAGCTTCAGAAGGTCTGATACTGTACGTTTAGCTCGCCTGGTAATGTCACTGGTGTCAAGGAGTTGAACAACTATCTCGTAGACCTGAAACTAGCTGTTGATGATGACGCAAGGTTCGTACTTCAATGACCTCATTAACAGTCTCGATTTTGGGTTTATGGTGAGGTTACTCATTTCGAAAATACTTCTTGTTGCCCTCTGGAAAGGCTGTGTTGCGTCGAGGTATTTAAAGCAATGAAAGAGAGATGTGCTTTGTTTCTCACACAAACTAGAAAAGAAACTAGGTGGCCAGTTAATCCAACAACTGGTTAATCTGCGCCAGTTAATGGAGAGTGTGATGTATAGGGTGTTATCGAACGTGCATGAGAGCTAGGAGAGTAGTGTGATACCTCTCCTAAGAGTTCACCACGTCTTTCATTTGGTCATTCGGTTCCAGTATTGCTCTGCACGTTTATTGAGCTGAGCATCATCATCTGAACAACACGAAAGAGATTCTCGACCCCCCCATTGATAAATGCTGTACAGCTTTCACGCCTTCATTATACGTTCTGTGATCGTTACATTGAAGAAAAATACAATTATTTGTAAAAATCTGTACGACGCTCATGCTGAAACGTTGTAGAAGGTGAAACAATGAAGTTGCACCATTGAAGGTATCGAAATATAGTAGTGTTTGAGATGATGCGCTGAATAACGAATTAATCTGAGCTGGAAAGTAAAAAATCCATGGGAAGCACAGTTGACTACTTTAGCTGATGTTCTTCTAGGCACAATCTGCTGTATCAAACATTTGTTTATTATTAATCGCACCTACAATGTCAGCTTCAGGCTAAAGTTCATCAAGTCGCCTCAAGACTGTTCTTTAATCCTGGTAGTTACAGTGAAGCACGATAATTATTTCAAGTGACATTGTACGATGCTATGTTTCCCTCCATTAAAGCTTTGGGAAATAAAACTGCTAATGTTGTTAAAACTAATTAAATAAATCATTTTTAATATTTAAACTACCATTATATATTGGTTATATTCAAACTACCTCCTTTTGTTCAGCTATTGGTTTGTTTTTAAGTGCACGTCAGGCGAGAGATCATCTAGTGAAACGTCCGAGATGCTTTTTGCATGAATTTGTGTTTGATTAATCCTGATAGAAATTAGTCGAACAGCATTGTCGGAGTGAGGTTCAACATGGTTCGGCAATTGCCCTGAAATGCAAATAAGAGCTAAATTGAGGTCGATTGTACTTACCACTGCGTCTCTGGAGACAAAGAGACATTGGCGGTTGAACTAATCACAAAAAAAGTTGATGTCACGCAATTAACGCATCAGTTGAAGTAACACTCAACATTCAATACAAATTTCCGTGCATCACCGTAGCTTCGCTTCTAATGCGATGAAGCGTGTGATTTAAGTTGTTGTAAAATTACCTGGTAATGGCTCCAAGAGCACTTCCAAATACAACAATTTGTTGAGAAGAAACACTGGGTTCTGAAGCTCAATGGGAAAAGAACGAACATGAGCTCAGGAACAAGTGAACTTCGGTTGCCAAGCTGGCAAAAACCAAACTGTGAGTTGGATTAACAGTAGCAGTGTAGTGCACGGGGTATTATGTATGCTCTTTTCTTCTGTTGCCCATGCAGTTGAATGGGTTGCACGAGAGATGACCCATCCTGTTATTCTTGTTGTTCCAACCAAAACGTTTTTCACTGAATCATTCCTAATGACATTGGCACGCAGGCTTCCGTCACGCTTCACACCCAGACATTCTTCAAGAGCTGCTCTATAGCTTTCAAGGGATTGATGGAACTATCGTGAAATTCGATAAGGAAACTGGCTACACGATCAGGAATGACGTAAGTAATTTGGTGTTAATGTACACAATGGCAATTACTCGATAAACAAAGGATTTGTCTGTGTTGGTAATCTGGTGTGTGAGAAGCGAGAATGTGAAAGGGGTTGCTCAGGGTTCCTCGTTTGTCCTCTCGCTTCGCCTGACGTCGCTCAAGAGTAATTAAAGAATCACGAGCAACAAATGAATGAGTACTTGAGAGGCTACTTTGAGCCGCGAGAATGCTCCGAGAGAGTGTGGAGGTGGCTTTGAAGCTGTCAGCTTCACAAAACATTGTCAGAAACAAGCAATATTCTTGTAGTGGCTGTAGCGATCAAAGTAATGTCTACTCCAAATTTCGCCTCCTTAATAGCTCTCAGTCGTAAAAGATGCCAGTTCCTAAGACAGTATACTTTATCTTGGCATAAGGGTTCTAAACGTGGTCGATGAAGATATCTCATACCTCTGTTACACTCAGCCAAGGGTATACAACACACAACGTATGAGGAGGCGGAAGCCAAACCATCCGTTTGGACAATCACGTCAGGTTACGTTGCGTGCTTAGGGCAGTCGTTCTGCCTTGAAAATCATCCTCACGGCTGTACGTACTGCTCGTTCACCCGCTTCAACCACACAGGTATCATCTCGTGTACAGTACACATTGTGCACTAAGTCGTTTTGCAAGGAGTGACAAGATGTGGGGTACAACTATTGGTGTAGGGTTCAGCCACGATGAACAACCCTTTAAAACTCCAACAACGAGAGAGTCACGATCTTCGCGAACCACTAGAACTACGTTCATCATTTCTTGTAACAATGTTAATTTAATTTTGGATTTTCAATGGCTGTGCAACGTGTATACATGAAAATTATGTTACTTTTATAGGTTTGCTTCGAGCGGTCTCACATCGTCTACCAGCTCCTCGAACTGGGATTCCTGTTTTACAGCGTTCAACGAATGCTGGACTCACAAACGGAATGCATGGTCAGTCGAGGGCTGGCCAGTGTCGTTCGTGACAAACTGAACGAGTACTACAAACATATTGCTGACTTACAGGCCGAAGTAATTTGTTTGGTAGAACATACTTCGGTTGTTTTAAAAGATAATCGGTACGTCATGGCGACGACAGATTTACAATTCCTGAGCACCATCAAACAATGGTTTGTTAGTTTTCGTTAGGTCTTTACGTTTCTAAGTCTTCTGAACGTAAAATTTCAAAACAACGTTTGAAAAAATCCACTTTCGATTGAAAATTGGAAACTCGCGTTTTAGCGTGTCCTTGTTCCTTTTATGTCAGTTGGAAACGGCTCCATAACCTTTTAGCGTGTCAGAAATAGTATGAATAGCCTGGTTCGTATCATTCTCCCTTCCCAGAATTTGCAGCAGGCTTAACCAAACCACGCGCGGAATCTGAATTTTTCTGTCTTGAAACAAAACTTCAGTCTTGGCTCAAATACGAATTCCTTACCTTTTAATATATAAATTAAAATATCAGGAGCGACGTATCACTGAACGTTCCTCAGCCCCTTTGTTCATTTGCGCTGGTAATCGAATCAATTTTTCACTAAGTTCACATGAACTTGTAAAACATTCTAATTTCGGAATCGATTGAGCTGCTGCTGCTCGTGTCACAACCTTTATTAAGCTACCAGCGTAAATATACTTTATGGCACTACCAACGCAATTGTGGAGTGATTCGTGTTTACAGTTCTAGAATTAGAAGGGAAACACTGCAAAAAGACAAAGTTAGTTTGAATTCTAGATTTTGCTCTCGATTAGCGCATGGTCATTATTAAACCCCTATAGGTAGCTTATTAGAGTTACCATCTTGATTTTTTCATAACGCCAGTTCATGTGAGTGAGGTTTAGGAGAAAAACTACACCTAAAACAGATTTCGTTGTAACTGCTGCTAATTTATTGCACTGCTCTGATCATTTTCTTACGGATGCAAATTTTACATCTGAAAAAATGCAAAGAGTTTGATCCAACTCGTTACTGTCGTTTTGGTTTATTATTCATTCTGAATAATAACCCTATGTTTTCGGTCACGAAAAATTTTTTACAACCCCCCCTCAAAATTTGATTCTTTACGTTTCAAGACATGGAGATTCCAAATTTGCAATGTCCGTCCGCCGTCCCCCGTCGTCCGTCCGCCGTCCCCCGTCGTCCATCCGCCGTCCCCCGTCCGCCGTTTTGTGCCTTTAACGGGGTCTAAAAAATTCGTTCTTTCGCCCAATAATCCGATTTGGTATCTAGTTGTGCCCGCCATCTCGGCAATCCGATCGGACGAAGCCCGTGGTTGTAATGGGCAAAAAACGGTTAAAAAAATTAACGAAACGCAGTACAACGCGGGAGCTACAGCGTTTCATCGTTTGAACTCCTCCCGCCCGTCTCATTAAAAAAGCAACTGCTCGCTTCCCTCCCAACACTCAACTCCCCCCGGGTTTGCTTCGAGCGCCCCCGTTCCAATTTCCCCGACGTTTTGGTTTTAATACGATTCAATTTTTTTAGATTCTTTCGTTTCATTCTCAATTTGTTTTTTTTTCATAGATTTTTGGTTAAATTTTGATATTAGTATTTAGCGTGCATGTTTTCATATTAAAATTCAGTTTTTTCTAGATACTTTCGTTTTTTTTTTGTTTATTTTAATATTACGATTCAGTTCTTTTCGACCTTTTTTTGGGTTTCATTATGATATTTTTCGATGCTGAATCGAACAGGATGGGTCTCGGAGCATTAATGCTAGGTCAAGCTGATTATCCGAATAATAAACCGTTGTGTAATAATTTGCAGGGTTTTTGAGAAAAAAAATTGGTGTTTGATCACTAAAATAACTATAATTAGTTTTGAACCGGTTTGTTTTCAAACGCTTATTATGGCGTTCCATGTAGAGGCTGAGTATATTGTATTTGGCCGATTTGATTCTCAATCGGAGTGACGCAATACTCAAACACACTACACTCTTCTCCGTAATTGTGTTTTTCGGACTCAGAAGTCTTGGAAACATTAAGAAAGGAAGACCGCTTGTCAACCGATTCGCAACTTTCCTCCCTACTGTGTAAAACATTATTTTTATTTAAAAACGGCATTGACGAGGATGAATTCTGGAATTTCTCGATACTCCCAAAACTCTTGTTATTGCCGTTACTAAACTACCACCTGCCAGCTCATTGGGCTACCATCCTAATTTCATTTATAACAAAATCAAACATGCTGAGCTTACTAATGGATTTTTGTCAGTTTTGATGCGATTTTCGTAATATTATTAGTTGGCGTTCTATGTACTTATACTAGTTAAATATCAAATTTGAGCTCATTTCAGGCAGCCTTCTCAAAATTTCGATCACGCACACAAACACCCACTCAACAAGCGGTCGCTGGCTCAGAAGAAAAAAAATGAAAATAAAAATAATGTCTGCTGATTACATAATATACCTTCCTACTTCATAGAGATGATGAAAGCAAAAAGTTCTTCTAATAGATAACAAAGATATTCAAGCTGTTCTTCAGACGTTTTGTTTCGAATTTGTTGTTAATGGCAGCTAAATTAACGCAGCTGTAAGTTGAGACAACTGGAGAGTATAGTACAGCTCAGGCTTGGTCCATTGGTTCTGCCTGTTACAGAGTTAAATAAATTATCATTCAGGTATAACGAGGGTTGTGTTCTCGTGAGCTATTTAAGCAGTCTACGTAAGATCCTAATAGAGTTTTCTATATCTATGTGGCTGTGAAATTAGAATCAACCTAGGGTGGTATTCATTCGACAACCGTTCTTTTTATTGTTTCTTTGGGCGCTATAACAAGTTTCAACCTTTAAATCCTCCCTCTTTTTAAAACCGCGTGGTCTGCAGTGTGTGATCACAATGATTTGAGTCGGAGAGAAACGTACTTAGGCTGCGGAGGCGTGTATCAATCAAACTCAATGGAATTGCTGGATGGTTGGATCTACGAATGTGGTATACTCCAATGTCTAGTCGATTCCGTACAATCCTTGAATACACCAAAACGACTTTCTTTTCAGAGCAAACCAGTGGAAGGAGTCGACATAGCAATTCTAACGCATCTACTGCCTTGGGCCAGACAAAAAATGCTCGTTCTTCAATTTATCATAACAATACTGGAGGAAACCAAAGGCAAAATTGGAGGAGCCGTTCTAAATCCGATAGTACAGCATCTTCCGCACGGCAATAAAATACTCCACGAAAATTTCGTAGACCTGCTCGACGGGGTGAGTTATTGGCATGTACACTAAGTGTACGGGATCCAGCACACCAGGAGTAAATTTCCATAGCTCTCTTTGCGCGCGTGCGATTCTAATACTGTTCACACAAAACTCCTCGCAAATTTGGTAGTTCAGGGCTGGTGACAATTCCTGTGGTGGTACGACAAATGCCATACGCAGGGTAATAATATAACTAAAGTTAACGCACCTGTTTGGTAGATCCGTCTTCCCTGGCTGGTGAGAAGACAGACCCAGCAAACAGGTACGTTAACTTTAATTATTTACGTACAGGCGGAATTAACCCAATCACTTTAATGCTCGTAATTATATAATACAGATCAATTTAATTCAACGGCAAGACGCAGTACACATATACGAGTTGAGCAAGGGTAATATGGACCTAACATCGGCGAGAACTATATTATCGTGCCATACTTGAACGGTTAAAGAATCAAATATTGCTGGGTGGCGCACGAATCCGAGCGAACTTATCGGTTCACATTACTATTCGCATTACGACCACACTTGATAATTGGATAAGGTGCGTGCAAAGGGGCTTGCTCTGCATGTCAGGATACAGATGAAGTTTAACTTCAAGCTTCCCTTTGGGGTACGAATCCATGGAAGATCCAGGTAGGAAGGGGGTGGTCCCTCTCTCGAAGCTGGGGCCATAATATATTAGAGACATGGATCAGTAAGGGGTGCTTACTAGGTACAGGAGTTTATGGGCCAGGGATCTGGACAGCAATACCTCATGGTGTACTAGCAACAGTTCTCCAAGCAGAGCTCTTTGCAGTGACGGTGTACGCGCAGCACCTCGTGCTTAGGGGCCTGAAACAGAAAAGAATATACATCATGTCGGGCTGTCAGGCTGCACTTAAGGCTCCATCACGGCCGGGCTGGTTTGGGAATGCCTAACTGGCCTGAAGACCTAGGCAGAGATGACGTTGAGTGCCACATTATACAGGCATAGATGTGTACTGACTGACTCCTATTAAAGGCACCGGGCGATTGTGGTCTACTGGTTTAGACATTGGTTCATAATTCTCGACGATAGTCGGGAATTGTGGATCGGAGCTCCACGTGATTTGCCGTAATTTTTGCCTGAGTCAGCAGCTCTTCAAAAGCACCTCCAAACTTACCTCAGTACAGACGGGAATGCGGAGGCTGACAAACTGCTGAGGAAATTATCTCTGCTTCTTCCGGTGGGACCTGAGCCCTTCGTACGGACCACCAGGAGACTCTTGATCAAGGAGGTTGGTAAGTGGGAGGAGATTTGCAGGGGCTGCCTACTTGCAAGGTGTGCCTGGCCAAAGGCAATCAAGGCTGTCCATAATACTCTCTAGGAAGCAAACAAGTGAGACCCTCAGGCTGTAAAGAGATAGTATCTGGCCTGTTTACGGCTCCACTAAGGTACCACCTGGTCAAGATTGGCAGGTCGGAGGCAGAGTTGGAGATTCTGCGAGCTGAAATCAGCAGAGCATGTGCTGGGTGGCTGGCTGCAGTTTGCCTCAGAGTGCTTGAGGTTCATCAGCTGGAGCCAGAGGAGGTTGCAGGGATGGACCTCAAGGTTGTCTTACGGTTTGTGCAAGAATGGTGGGAATGTTTGAGGAACGTCAGGGAACACCATCTCCACAGGAGCAGGGAGTACATGAGGGGGCTCATATACACCCACACAATAGGCCCAGTTGTGGGTTTTTCCTGTGCCATCAAGGGGAAAGGAAAACAAAAAGTTTTGAGCTGATGTGCTGAACGAACACAGATAGTTCTCCTCACCCAAAACGCCGAATTCATTTGTACATCTAGTTCAGCTAAGTAAGACATTCAACCAGCGAGCCCGCTTATATTAAAAATCTGCCCAAAAAGGAATTTTATATTACTGTACATGTTTTACACTCAATCTATCGGTGCTGTGCGTTCAACTGTTGGTTTTTCAGACGAGCGTTCCGCTGTATCAAATGATTTGGTACTGGGTGGTCATGGGGACGCTCAAAGATCCGTTCAATGAGTTTTTCGTGACAGAAAATATCGAACACTCCAAAACAAAGGCGTGGCAATGCCAATTTTCTTTGAAGTAACTGAACAATTCTATTATTTTCAATTAAGCGCGAGCCTACCTTTGTAGTTATTGGAAAGAACGTTTTCTGTTTTCCCCAAAGGAGACAGTTGCTGCCGTCTTTGTTCCATGGCCCCAGCTCTAAACTCATTCTGAACATCGGAAAGAGCATGCATTTCATCAACAAGTTTTGCCCAGAGATGGCTCTTCGTTTCGCGTCGTACAAAAAAGAAATATTTCCGGTCGATGGTACGTACGAGTATTTCTTATTGTCATGACCAAAGGTAGGACACAGTACTCGCTTAGTGCGGCGGAAGAAGGAGACCAGAGAGGATTTAATCGTTTCTCAACTCTTATATGTTCTGGTTACTTTTCCACATCCTATTTTTGCTCTTAGAGAAAGTCTTCACAGGGCACTGGATGCGTCCTTGTGACAGACCAACTTTAGTGCACATTTCAGGAAGCTCCCACGTCTGACCAAGAGAGAATACTGTCGTACAAGCGTTCTCCTCATTTTCCTCACAGACTAGTTTTAAAGCTTCGTTAATTCCCTAAGTATTTACTTCCAAGAGAGAAACGCCACTCCTCTTTTTACCATTAAAAAATCTATCACACTCAAAGTGAACAGGATTGCAGCAGAACCCCTTTGAAACTTGCCCCACCTCAGGCAAAGATACCACTTTTGAGGCACCTTCATCTAGCATGCATGGGATATGTTGAAGATTGAAACGGGGATGGAAAAAAGTCTGAATTTGTTGTCTGTCTAACAGGCAGTTGCTCTATGGGATAGGTTAGGAGCGTCGGAGCCCTTGGCAACCCATCTGCTGGCATCTACTGCAACAACCAGGCTCACTCCCTCTATTCTTTTAGAAGAGAAAACTCACATTCTGAACTTTAATTGCACTACTGCGTTTCGCACTTCTCATAGATTTTCACCATTTAAAACAATTGTGAAGTCAAGGGTTGGGAAAACGAGAGGATCTTCCCATTATCTTTGTTTCGATTTAATTCAACTTGATTCCATGTGCCTTTCACAATCTCCCAAGTCCGTCCAGGTTAGGGTTGATCCTTTTCACAACCTACTTTTTGCGCCACAGGATCGATATATCTGCAGATCACCGGCATATAACACGTACCTGGTGTCCTTTGAGAACACTAGAGACAGAGAGTTCCAGTATAAAACAACCATTAGGGCCTTGTGGTCTTCCCATGTAGGTACCTTTTCATGCTGATAGCTCATCTCCTAGGCCAGTAATGCATTATACTCTGCCGCTCAAATAAGAGTCAGACCTGGATATCATCCGGGTGGACGTGCTGATAGACTTGAGTATTGACATAAGTATGCCGAGTCTCAGCATGTCGAGAAGAGAGGGAGAGATTATTTTATTGACTTATCCGTTCATTTTCGAACCTAATTTAACTTATTTTGAAAGTCAGGCTCAATTAAAAGTAAAAAGGAAGCTAATTCCACAAACAAGACAACAATTCACGGTTATGCACTCCAGTGAGAGGATATACTAAGTGCGGCTTGCACAAATGTGAGCTACACATACTTCCTGCTTCCAGATTCAAATTTATATTCGTTAATTGGCGACAACGGGCATCCAGCGCTCCGTCTCAAGCGAATTCAAATGGAAAGTTCGGAAACCCTGTTGCACATTATGAAATCCAAATACGACCTCAAGGAGTTTTTTATTCAGCTACACGAGTACATATTTCTAATGAGGGGTCACTTCGCCAGATATTTTATGGAGCTGGTGTAGTAAGTTATACACTTACTACTTTCATTTTGTGTTGCAGTCTAGTTTGAAACCGTCCACACAAAAATGAAATGAACATCGTTTGAGGCGTTTAGAGAACAATTATCTGGTGCTACTCTCAACTTTCTGTAATTCCATGAACATTCAGGGATTTACATCACTCTGTCAATTAATACGTCTGTTTTAAGAACTTGGAATTTTGCACAACGTTCTGTGCAGAAACTGGTGGTGCTTAAAATTCCAGATTTTATTGTGTTGCCCCTACTTATGTCATGGCCTTTATTCAATAACCATCGCACTGGTGATTTATGAGATAGTCAAAACTATTGATCAAACATTTGACGTTCCAGCTGACTTTTCACGCTTCTGACTCAGAAATATCTGGTGCGACTAATCACACAACTTTCCTCAGTCATACGTGCATTCAGCTATTTTATGGCTTTAGCTGCTATTAAAATCTACTACTTTCCGCGACCCAAAGGGTAAGTAATAGGTACTTTAGTTCACCCAACGTCTCAGATCGCGCGGCTGAAGCCAAATCGGACGTTTTCCTGGTAAAACTTTCGTGCGTGAAAATCGGTTTCTTTGCTGTTACTGTCAACTTTTCGTGATTCGACGGGGCAACTTGTTTTTCGATCTCTTGAACATTGTATCGTTAACGTTGTTAGTGAATGGGAGGCAATCAGACGCTCTGTTCCCTCGTTCGCTAACCCCCTCAGCTCTTCCAAGTACCTTTTACCTGTTACCTTCGACTCTGCGACGTGGCAGGACGTTGTGTGATCCGTTAGAAGTACGGAAATAACCTCTGCCTGTTTCCTTAAACAACTCAACTTGAATGGCATTAAACTCTTGAAAAATCTCAGGTGGTAGTCCAATTGAGTGCTTATGCGATCAGTGTTCAATAGCCAAAGCGATTTCCATCAATGGGAAAGGGGGGAGGGAACAAAAATGTACCAAAAACCAGAGTTTTTTGCACTTTTCTCAAAACCTGCTCAAACAATTTTGATTAAACTTTCAAATTATCTTTCAATAGTCAGTACAAACCCTTTCTTTTCTATACATATCTCCACGAATCCACGGTGAACGAAAATATAGGCCTAAAAACAATAATAGGTTTTTTTTACGCTTTTAGGCAAAACGGATTCAACGATTTTCATCAAACTCACGGAATATTTTTACCTGGTTAATATCTATATATTGTTTTCAATATAAATCCTCTGACATTCCATTGAACAGAGATAAAAATGATGTGTCGAAAATAATGTTTTTTAGAACAATTTTGTGATGTCCCGAGAAACTGCGTCACTGGATTGGATCAATATTACGGAGTGTCTTCTGGCAACCTCTACCCACATTTTGTTTTCCGTGATTATATTTCTGTATCTATTTTCGAACGGAAATATAAGTTCAGTTAACTCCAAAAAGGAGATTTGTCTAATATTAATTTTTATTAATATATAATTATTAATTATTTTCTCAAAAACGGCTTTAACGATTTCGATCAAACTTACAGTGTACTCTCATCAAACTAGCAAACTAGAACCTACATTTTGTTCTCCATAAATGTTTCTGTAGAAATGCGTTGAACGAAGATGTAGCAATAAATTTCGGAACTTAGAGCGCCAGAAGCTGCTATGTAGGACGTTAAGCTTTACAACTTCATACGAATCTTTGGACAAATAGATTAGATTAGTAGCTAGGGATGTGGGAGAGGTCTGAGAAAAGTTGGGTGGCGCGTAGCTCCACATATTTTCTGGATATTGTTCACTTTCAAAGTAAATTGCTTAGCCAACGCACGAACCGGCGAAGTCGAAGAGCTTACAAATGTTCATTAACTTTTAGCCCTTTTTTAAACTGCTCCGTGTCAGAAATCTCGCTTCTGCAAGTCAAAAAATTGCTTCATACTGCGATAAAAGCGAGCAGCCCGAGCAACGAATGTAACTCAATACTCGACAACATTCAAGTGAGCTACAACGAAGAGACGGAAAATGACACTGTCGGCGAGGCGATTGTTTTACAATGCAAAATGGAAGGTCCTATCAAAACAGTGAGTTGATACGCACAAATTACACCGATTACTTTTCGTTATTTAACGCTCAAAGCGGAGTTCGTAACTGTTTATTTCAGATGTTTCAAATATTCGATTTGTCGTACCGAAAGCTGTTCACGTTTTTATGGCAAAAGAACAGGGCGATTTACACGACGTCCCGCACGTGGAAACTCACGAGAACGCTTCTGAAATCATGCGACTTGCTGGATGGTAAGAAAAATGATTTGTGGCTTGTCTGAGTCATGTACTTCATACACGTAAAACTTGATAAACGCGTGAATGTTGCGTAAGAATTTTTAAAGGTTCCATTTTTAAGAGCTATTGATGGATGAGCAGTCAAACCACCCAGCTTGTGAAGAAGGTTATGGCAAAGAAACGTGGTCATAATCTTAAACTCCACTCCTGAAAACCCTCGACAAAACGTTGTAGCTGTAATGCTTGGGTGCAACGAGAGAGAGGCTGGTCCTTCCCAAGCATGTGCCATGGGAGGCTTGGATGTTCAGTTTCCCTGTGAACGACCTCCAAGTCCTCAGTGACGAGAAGCTCGGCATCAGTGCTGCTCAAGGAGGTGGAAGCGTCACTATGACGGAAACGCCAAAAATTACCAAAGCGCTCATGAGCCACATCTCCACAGGGGCATTGGTAGGTGAACTGCATGCCGCAGGCCTAGGGGACCTAATAGCCCCATCCAAAGAGGTGGACACTACTACCACAGCGCTGCACTCTGCTGGCAACAGAAGCAAAGGGCGATTGCAGTTCCCTCATGGACTGACGAACTTAATCCCCACAAGCAAAATTTTAATAGAGCCCGAAGGATATACCAGCAGACCCACACTCTGAACTGCTTTCACCCAGGAGAAGAACGCCTTCCATTGCCTCGTCAAAAGAGCCAAACGCCATTTGGGCGTTTTTCCTCGAAGTTGAGGGTTTGGAAGCATGTGTTGCTTTTTCAGTGTGGAGGTATAAATAAGTTCAATCGTAGAATAGCTGATTCAGTGGAGGATCCAAGGGTGAATTGGGGGTGGAGGAGCAAGGTGAAGGCACCTGTCTTTATTCCATTTGCGTCGCTCTATGTCGTACAACTGTCTCCTCTCCCCAAAACCTCATACAGCCGATTCTTTGACTACCTAATTCGTCTGTGCTCATATGATGGGCCGTTTTGGTCGTGACTTGGTTCAGAACTCGTTCTCTACCACATCTCTCTCTTTATCGCTAACTCATCTCATTCTCTACTTATTGCGCCAAACAATATTCATCTGCCCCCTTCCTGCTCCTTACTTTCTCCACTTGTGCGGATCCCCCAGTGAGCTGACTTTTCCTGTAACTTTCTATTCCTAATTTTCTCGTTTCATAACTCAAATCCAAGTAACGAATTAAACCAATGTAATCTCCGTAGGAGTTCGAGCGAGACTTCTAAATCTGTTCACGAATAATTTCCACTTGATGCAGATACTCTACCAGTTAGATTTCTACATTTTGTACGAAGTGATTGAAAAGAATGCTTTGGAATTTTTCCGACGCTTCGAAAGCTGTCGAAATATCGACGAAACCGTGCAATTTCACGCTAAAATGCTCCGGTCAATTTTATGCGGAATTTTGTTGGAGCCAGAATACGAGGTAAGACCCACGGTTTTGAGTAGACAATGTAAGTTGTGTGCTCCACTGTGGCGCTGACCGTTATTTATTGCGCAGAAACTTGGAAGAAGAAAACTTCCTTCTGGGTCCTAAAAACATCATTGGGTGAAATGGTGAGTTTGTGTGAACGCGATTGAGAGAAAACATCTACACCAAATTTGCTGAATTTTGTATTTGGCCTGCAGAACACCAAAGGACGCAAAAATAAGGATACAGGCAAAGTCAGCTCGAAACTAACAATCATGGTAATCAAAAACCAAATTTTTTTTCTCAAAAGCGGCTCCAACGATTATGATTAAATTTTGAACGTAAACGATTCAAATTAACAACAGTACCATACAATTCTGATTTATGGGAAAATGAGAAGAGCCGCAGAATAAATTATTGAACATTTCGAAGAAGGCAATTTCAGAGCAGTATCGAAAAATCTTGTAATTCCACCACTTGCCACCAAGGCTCATAGTATTTACCCCACAATCCCATAACAGAGAACAATGTCTTTCTCAAAAATATCGTATTGACAGTCTGACGAACTCAATGTACACTGAATGAGTGATCAATAATGGTTGTGGCATAAGTGGGGGTCTCACAATAAATCCCGGAACTTTATGCGCACATGTTGATTGCGAACATACACCTCCATCGCACCTCAACGTGATAGTAGTCGTTTACCTTTACTAACCTTTAAAATATATTGTGTGATGCATCACACAACTTTCCTTCGCCCGATTGTATGGCTTTAGCGAATAACCCAATCTATTTTGCTCTTGAGTTCATTTCAACTTGAAACACCACAAATTATGTAGAATGTGGCAGCGCCTAAAGTTCCGGAATTTGTTGAGTTGCTCCAAATTGTCTTATGCGCGATATTGAACTCTCATAGTACTGGTAGTTTATTGAACTACCACCCCAATGTAGCCGAGAAAGCTGGCACTATTTGGACAGAATTTCTAAGGAAAAATTGCGCTAAATCGACTTTTTTCGAAATTTTTGATAATTAATTACGCTGATCTCCTTTTTTCGAAGAATGAGAATTCCTTGGTACTGTATTGTTATTCGGAGCTGTCTATATTTTAAAAAATTAATCAAAATTGTTGCAGTGGTTTTTGAGGAAAAAGTTTTGGTCTTTAGATCGCTATCGTTAATTTTGAACCAATTTCGATCAAATCTTTATTTTGGCGTCCCATGGTGATCTGCTGGCTAAATATCAAATTTTAGCTCAGTTGGTTAAACCTTTTTTTCTCGCTCGCTTCCACACACACACACACATGGACCATTTCCCCAAATAATATTTTTCGGACTCCAGTAGCAACTGTTGAAACGTGATGTGAATACACTTTTTTTCAGCCGATTACATACGTTTCCTTTCTCGTTGTTATGCCTAAGAAAAGTAAAAATTGAATAAAGATACTGGAAATTGAATAAAAGTCGTTGAAAATTGATTTGCAACCGATTGACAAATCGAGTAAAAATCTTTACTGTGGAAAAATCGAATAAGAATGGTGGGGCTGGGCAACGTAAAGCTAGATAGACCAAAGAAAGAAATAGGGTTGACATTTTCATTAACTTGAGTAGAAACTGCAGGGAAATAGTGTGAAGATAGTTGGAACACAATCGAATAAAAATGGATGGTTAGATAATCCAAAGTATAATAAAACATTGTGGGGAAATGGTGTACAAATTATGGACCACCCCCCTCCTCTCTAAACCAATAATTTGTTGTAGCGAAGTTCCACTCATGACACGTCAATCCACGTCCACGGTAATACCACGGTAAAGGAATGCGTTAATAAAAATCCCGTCGTTTTGCAAATTGCAGGATTTAAGAGCTCAAATTAGCAACATATTTTCGTTGGTAAATGAAATTGAAGAAGTGTTTTCTTCGTTGTTGGCCGACGTGGAAAATATCGGCAAAGGCAAAATGGACGAGTCAGAAGAAATCATCGTCAACGCTAAGATCGAAATGCTTTCTAGAAATAACGAGGTATGTAAAGAATTAAACGTGATGTCCAGTAAAGGAGAACTTGCCTGAAATAACCCACAGAGCTGCGAGTGATTGGGGGATGGGAGAGAGAACGAGGAAAGGGATTTTGATCACCTCTTGCAACCTGCAATTTACGACATTTTCTGTAAAGTTCTTCGAGACTGCGAAGTTGGTTGGGAAGTACAGAACCTACACATAGTCTTCTGACTGTCCCAGTGGTGAGATGTGCACCGCGGCCAGATGGCCTATTGTGCCAGTCCTAATGTCTTACAGGTCAATGCCTAGCTTTCTGAGGAAATCCAGGTAGTTCCAGAAAGTTTTCGTTGGTACCCACCCTGGGAGAAGGGGTGCCGAACACCATAAGTCGCTCCCTCTTAAGTCTCTAGCACTGGGCCAGGACATGGTAGGGAGTCTTCATCTGTGCCACACCACCTACATCGAGGGGTGTCGACTATACCTATAACATACATGTGTTTGTTCATTCTGCAGTACCCAGTTATGATCCCAACAATCTGAGACAAAGCGTTTGGAGGGTCTTACTCCTGCAGCGTTCCAGATTGTCTGATGCAGTCTTCTGGCGTGTTCTCTCAGTCCTTTTTACTTTCCTAGGCTCTACGAAGTAGAAAGGAAAGTTATGTAATCGGCTGGAAAAAAAATTTGAGTTCTCTTCAGATCTTTACGTTTCAGACCCCTCTGAGTCCGAAAAACACTATTTGGGAAAATGGTGTGTGTGTCTGTGAACGACTTTTAGAGAAAACGACCGTATCAAATCCACTCAAACTTGATATCTAGCCTGAAGGTTACCACGGGACGCCAAAATAAGGGTTTGAACAAAATCCACCGAAAGTTAACTATAGTCATCATAGTTATCAAAACACCAAATATTTTTTTCTCAAAAACGGCTCTAACGATTTTGATTAAATTTTTTATATTGGTATCTCCCAATATGGCAACTATATCATAAAATTCCCATTCATGGGAAAATTACGAGAGCAGCACAATAAATTATCAAAACTTTCGACGAAATCGATTTTAGTGCGGTTTTTAGAGAATACAACCGTACCAAATCAGCTGAAACTTGATGTCTAGCCTACAGATTACCATGAGACGCAAAAATAAGGACATGGGCAAAATCCACCGAAAGTTAACTATAGTTATCATAGTGACCGAAACACCAAATTTTTTTCTCAAAAACGGCTCTAACGATTTTGATTACATTTTTTATATTGATAGCTCTCAATGTGGGTATTATACCATAAAATTCCCATTCGTCGGAAAATGAAGAGAGCAGCACAATAAATTATCAAAATGTTCGACGAAAAGCGTTTTTGGCGAGATTCTTTTCTTATAACCTCCGCTGGAATGTTAGTAGAATGTTTAAAAAAATTGGTATTGTAGTCCAATTCAATACCTAAAGGGTGAGTGTTTAAAAACGCTCATGAGATAGATGGGGCTCACTCCAGAAATTCCTGAATTTCAACTACTGCCGTTTCGCTTGCTACCAGTAATAACAGTTATTACCCTATAGCTCTGCAAGAGTAATTACTATCCTTCTTCAAAAAATTCGTGTTTACAGCCTCATTCATTTTCTGTGTACAAATTGCTCAATAAAGGTCCTGGAATGAGTACGAGCAGCACAATTAATTCGAGAACTGTTGGCGCTACCGTTTCCTGTTGCTGTAACGTGTTGTTTGACCACGTTCAAAGGCCATGTACAAAGTGAATTGACGTAGAGCTAAGGAAAGTTGTGTGTTGCAACGCACCAGATATTTACTAGTGACAGAGAAATCCAGCAATGGGGCAATTTGTACAGAACCTAAGGTAGGGTGAAAACATTTTCGTCAGAATGGATACGCTGGGGAACAAGCACTAACACATTTCAGAGTATAAAATACTTCTCAGCAAGACCAGAACTGTGTTAAGACAGAACGAGTTCAATGGATTCTTCGACTGAGGAACAGACGACGTTTCATTTGATTCTCGATGTATAGGCCAAATTGAGATAGCAGAGCAATAAATAATTGAAAGACCATTTTTCGATGTCACGTACTAAGGGCAATTCTTTATTCTTCATGTGAGCTGTGATAAGAATGCATGACACAGTATGCCATTCTCATTTTTCAGGCGGCTACTAAAAACTTAGCTCAATTTTTGAAAGGCGGGCGACATACCGACGGCCTGAACACAGTCTGCGACCGGATGGACTTCAACAAATTTTACGGATTTGATTGAATCGCCTTCTACGAAGAACGCTTTACAAGACAGCAGCGAATTGCATCTTTTACGCTAAATCAATAAAAAGGGGCTCGCGCAACTCGAGTTTTTGAAGAAATTTTTGAGACATAACTCTCCAAATTGGCGGTGGGTCGACTACAAACCCTCAACCACCAAAAGTGGCAGGTACTATTGCACTAACGGAATGCCAAATACTTGTTGCTGTTGGAGGTAGACGAAAAAGATGATTTTCTCTTATATTGTCACCAATCTAAAACATCAGGTGCTCCTACTAGTGGTAAATGGAACAGTGGCACAAAAGGAATCAATAAATAATACTAAAGTTAACGTACCTGTTAGGTGAGTCCGTCTCCTCTGGCTTGTGAGTTACTGTGGGCAAGCGCTTTCGATGTAAAGACATCATCGTCTGGCCGTTAAGTCAGTACTGGAGTCAGTCAGTTGGTCGTGGTCTTTATATACAAAGAGAAAGGTGAAAGTGTGATGGAGCGTCGGGGAAGGGGCGGGGAGAGGAGGTCATGTAGCTCAGGGGGAAACCCCCTAGAGATAAATGGAACGTGTTGGATGGTCTGTCAATTGTGGAATTTAAGTCTTTTTTGTGTAGGGTGGTCTGTAAATCCGTCAGTTGGTTGTTTTCGTTTGTGTAGTGTTTTGAGTGGTGTGAATATGGTGTCGCATTTTGTGTTGATTTGTTCATTTATGATCTGTCCATTGAAGTTTTTTTGTTTATAAATTTCCATGTTTTCTAATATGTTCAGTTTTCGTCCTTTGTATTGTTTGTGTAGTAAGGTGGTACAGTCCTGTATTTTGGTGGGTTCATGTCCAGTTGTTTTGAGGTGGTTGGCAAAGTTTGAATCGTCTTTGTTCCTACTAAGAGATTTAATGTGTTCTGAGTATCTGGTCCGTATTTTTCGTCCTGTCTGTCCTATGTATGCGTTTTTACAAGTACAAGTTATTTTATACACCCCACTTTGGTCGAGTGGGTCTGTATTTTCAGTCTTTGCAGTTAGTTTGGTTCTAAGTGTGTTGTCCGTACGTAATGCAATTTGTATACCTTCCTTTCGGAGGATATTAGTTATTCCGTATATTTGTGGTCCTGTGTACGTGAATGTGCAGCGTCTTGTTAAAGTCTGTGTATTTTCTGTTTTTGAGTCGTTTGTTTTGGAGTCATATTGTCTTAGTAATTTGTTTATTGTTTTTAGAGTAACCGTTATTTTCTGCGATAGTATTTATAATATCAAGTTCTTTTTTGTAATTTTGTTCGGATAGTGGGATCGTTGTTAGTCTCCGTATCATGTGTCTGAATGCACTTAGTTTATGTTGTTGTGGGTGGGTTGATGTAAAATGTATGGTTGTGTTTAGTGGTAGTTTTTCTAAAAATGTCGTATTGTAGTTCGTTGTCCAACCGTGTGATTTTTAGGTCCAAGTAATTAAGAGTTTTATTTTGTTCTTTGTCCATGTCATATTGGATGTTATGGTGGATATTGTTTAAGTCCTTTAGTATATCGTCAGTGTTATCACGGCCTAATATGCAGATGATATCATCTACATATCTGGCATAGTGTTTGATATCGTGTTTTGTCATTAAGGTCTGGATGTGAGTTTCTTCGTAATGTTGTAGAAATATTTCAGTTAATATGGACGAGGTAGGGTTTCCCATACCTAATCCATCTTTTGGCTTGTATATGCTATTGTTAAATCCGAACAAAATTACAAAAAAGAACTTGATATTATAAATACTATCGCAGAAAATAACGGTTACTCTAAAAAAACAATAAACAAATTACTAAGACAATATGACTCCAAAACAAACGACTCAAAAACAGAAAATACACAGACTTTAACAAGACGCTGCACATAGGACACAGGACCACAAATATACGGAATAACTAATATCCTCCGAAAGGAAGGTATACAAATTGCATTACGTACGGACAACACACTTAGAACCAAACTAACTGCAAAGACTGAAAATAGAGACCCACTCGACCAAAGTGGGGTGTATAAATAACTTATTACTTGTAAAAACGCATACATAGGACAGACAGGACGAAAATACGGACCAGATACTCAGAACACATTAAATCTCTTAGTAGGAACAAAGACGATTCAAACTTTGCCAACCACCTCAAAACAACTGGACATGAACCCACCAAAATACAGGACTGTACCACCTTACTACACAAACAATACAAAGGACGAAAACTGAACATATTAGAAAACATGGAAATTTATAAACAAAAAACTTTAATGGACAGATCATAAATGAACAAATCAACACAAAATGCGACACCATATTCACACCACTCAAAACACTACACAAACGAAAACAACCAACTGACGGATTTACAGACCACCCTACACAAAAAGACTTAAATTCCACAATTGACAGACCATCCAACACGTTCCATTTATCTCTGGGGTTTCCTGAGCTACATGACCTCCTCTCCCCGCCCCTTCCCCGACGCTCCATCACCCCTTTCACCTTTCTCTTTGTATATAAAGACCACGACCAACTGACTGACTCCAGTACTGACTTAACGGCCAGACGATGATGTCTTTACATCGAAAGCGCTTGCCCACAGTAACTCACAAGCCAGAGGAGACGGACTCACCTAACAGGTACGTTAACTTTAGTAATTTGCCTACTGGCGGATATAACCCAATTTCTTTAATACAATAAATAATAATCATAGGATGAGGAAGGAATGGAGGACAAGAGGACGTTCCATGATAGAAATCAGATACGACCCCTAGCAACAAAGTGGGTGGTGATACCTCAGAGAACACCCACTGATACACACATATCTGACAAGACATGGTCAAAGCTGCAACCCTGATGTTAACTGCCCCTACTCCACGGGCTTTTACCAATTACCTAATAACGAATTATATTTAACTAGAGTACATCGTACTTTGGAGGGTACTGCCTGATCTGCAAGCTGTGCTCAAAGCTTTTCACAGTCTTTGGTTTAACACACGCACTTTTTGAGCGTGACATGAGACAAAGACCATCTTGATCCCATGCAGGAACTGGCGACTATGCAAACGCCAATGATAAACAGACTTCTCAGTCTAGATGCGAATAACTTAATACTAAAAGAAAAGAGGTAAGTAGTAAAATGCAGCAATTGTACACAACTTCATCTTTAAGATAAGCAGTACTTAGTACCAGTAAGTAAGATTAGTTTAGGCCCCTTCTTCAGGGCGACGTTAACACGATATAAAATTACAGTTGAATAATCACACCATTCAGTAGTCGTAAAGTGAAAATCTCAGGGGCGACACAGTATTTTCGAGAAGCATTCCTTTATCGTGTCCTGAAATAAAAACCAGGATGTCAAGATAAGTCAAATTAATGAAACCAAAGATATGATTCAAGTGATGAATGCATTGGTCGATGCGGCAGAGAGCGACCTCAGGCAGAAGTCTGTGCTACTCCTCCAACAAACTCTTTCTGACCCCCCTCGCTTCAAGTTACTTCTTGCTTTTCTTTTCCATTTTTTATAGCAAGTGATTTCTTTATTTGCCCTTTTGGCACAATTTCTGTGCATTACCCCTCTCTCCACAAGACGCAGCTACCACAGCAATACCTCTTCTCTCATTGGTCTGGGAACTTCAAGGTTCAAAACTGAATAGTGAGAGAGCTCATACACAACTCCTGTTTGCCTAAACTACCTGTTTTCTCAATTAATACAGTCCACTCCCTAACGTTGACCAGTAGTCAAACAGGTTCCAACGTGGCCAGCACAGGTACACTGCGTAATCTTCCCCCGCCCCACCCCCTTTTTTCTAGGTTGCTCTAAATCTCAAACAGATAGGCAGTAACGGTTAGTTATTTTTTAAAAAGAACGTCTGGCTGTCATACGTGGTTATGTATTTGCGCCTCCAGTTATGCAGCATTAGTTGATTGATTTGGAGTTTTAAAAAAATATTCTTAGCTGTATGCCCAGTCTTGTCTTGTAGAAAATATACTCACATGTTTGCTAGTCTTAAGCTTGGAACTTCATTAGATGTGTATGGTGTTAGCATCGCCAAGAACAGAACACAGATATGAACTTCTCTCTTCTTCAAATTCTCCAATCACGTCCCCTGGGTTTTCTTCAGCTCAATTGATTTCTTTGATCAATGCTTGAGGGACAAACTTCCAATGCTGCATCATCCCTTCACTTTGATGTTCCACCAAAGGGAATCGTTCTGGCAACCAATCTTATAGCCGAGAAACACAGAGCAGATCTCGAACCACTAAATGATGGAGATAACGTAGTGGTGCAATGGAAGAACGGGTTTTGGTCACCAGCAACTGCTGTGAAGCCTGCTAATCAGCCCAGGTCGCACATCTTACAAGCTCAATAAGGAGGTGTGTTGAAGAGAAATAGGCAGCCCATTCAACTTGGAACACTATGGAAAGATTTCAGAGCTTGAGGAACCATAACCATTGACATGATGGATATTCCAGAGTTTAGTAACTAGCATGTCGTCAGGGCGATTGAATTATTGTCTTGTATTTATTTGTCGAGGCTTTTTGAGTCAAAATATCAAATGTGTGTTTCTCTGGTGGGAGACTTGGATGAACCGATAGATCCATGGGTGCTCTATGATGGCCATCTCACTGATGCTACAGAAGCAATAAGCACACTGACTCTAATCTGGGAAGTGAGTTTCAGTAAACTGTCCCACTCAGAGCAGCCAAGAGCTTTAAATACTTACAGGGCTTGGGGCAGATGGCGTTACCAGGCCTCATGACTATGACGTCGTATGTACTCCAACATTTCCAAACACCTCATAACAAATGGTGTAACCTAACGCGCTCTCCTTCATTCCAAGAAAAGAATAGGGCTAGAGACAAATTCTCAAGTCAGAGATTCATGGTGTGAAATTCCCGCAAAGAGTTGTGACGCACCTACTACTAAGTTGTGACAGAAAAGTGGGCACCCATTCCTTGTCGCCCCTCTTCATTCAGTGGCCATTAAAGCTTTGGTATAGCTAAGCGCTCTTCAATTCTTCGATTAGGTTTTCTGGGATTCGCTCTAACTCTCAAAGATCCATTCACTGAAGTCGTATACTACAGCAGCAGTGGCTAATGACGAAGGGGGAGATGCACTGCCGGACTCCCATTGTAAGCACCCCAGTGATTGTCAGTCTAGATTCATATTCCAAGAAGACTCAGGGTATAGGAACAGAGCTTGGAAAGGCTAAGTCAGTGGGTCTTCAATATTTCCAAACCTTTCATAACACCTAAATCAACCAGAAGCCAGCCATAGCACATGCGACATCCCTGGAGATCACCACAGGTATATATAGTACAGCGAGGGAATGGAGGCAGATGGAGGCAGGACATAATAAGACTCACCTGCAACTCGTGACACGATTTTTGATGCGCTTGTAAAACCCAGTTCTTAATATCTGCAGATGCTGGTAATTTAACGCCATTTCCAACGTTCCAGCAAATATCTTGCAGCCATTTCTCCCAGTGGGCGTTGATCATTTTCTGAAAACAAAATAAAACGTCAACGCTTCTGAGCTGCTATGAGGCGAATATTACAATTGCTGCAGTTATTTACACACCTTGAATTCGTCGCTGATTCCAAATACAATTGGCAAGAGCCTTGAAGAACAACCATCTGGTATTAACATCAGCTTACTCCCCAGGGCGTTCAATAGTTCCCCGTGAGTTATATGTAGCTTTTTATGAGGAGAAAAGCTGTCGCAGATGAATACACTTGATTTGTGGGACCTCACAAAAGAAAACAGACAGTTAAGCAACGCGCAAAATTACGTGGAACATGAAAAACATTGCTATTGAGGACAGTTACTTTGTATCCTTTTTGTTGACCACCATGGGTTCTTCGTGGCTTGAAGAAAATCTCTCCTCCCTATCTTGCTGGTTTATCTCGCCCAGCCCTATACCTACCTTCTAAACGCTTCTAAAAGTGACCTCAAGTTATCTCTCTCTAACTGACTTTCTGAGTCTTCCCTCGACTCGTCCAGTTCTTCAGTTCTGTCTGTCGTTTCATGCAGATGTCTGATTAGCCAACTCGCTAAGCTTCACGTGTTGAACCATCTTTACTTCTGTCGCTTTTCGTTGGAGGATGGTACAGCAACCTACACTAGCTGGGTGATTGGTTCACCACGTTTTGGATGTTTGAAATTAACTTTTTCAGACCTTTTTCTGGAATCTCCAGAAGACATCATTTGGAGACATGCCTTCTCTAATTCAATATTTTTGTCTTCTCGTTGGAGGTGAGAACAGCCCATTTTGGTTTACTATTCATTCTGAATAATACACCTACGTTTTCGGTCAGGAACATTTTTTTACAACCCCCCCACACACACACACACTCTACACTTTACATTTCAAGACATTGTGTTTCCAAATCTGCAATGTCTCATTTGTTATTTAGTTGTACCTGCCAGCTCGGCAATTCGATCGGACGAAGCCCATAGTTATGTTATGGGAAAAAAATGGTTACAAAAATTAATAAACGCGCGATTTTGGCAGTGTTTGGTATCGTTTTCGTGGTATTTTTAAATGCTCGATCGAATGAAATGAGTATCACAGGTGTACTACTGAGTCTAGATCGAAAACAGTGAAATTACAGTAATATAGTGCGAAAGTAATCGTTTCAATGTCTCACTCCAATCACCCATCAGCTCAACTCGTCGTATCGTGCCAATTTCTTACAGGCGCCTGGAATAAGTATTTTCATCGTTGCGTTCATTCGGCGCGAATTTTCTTTTCAAGCGCACTATTTTCTTTTTGAACCACTCCTCCACTGCAGCTGATTCAAAATATATTGAGCGAATATTTAATCAGATCGCCGCTACAAGCCTCTCTGGAGAATTAGCTGAACAAGCAGCTAGTTCCCACTTCTTTTAATAATAATAGAAATCCTTCGGAATTTCCTTTCTTCTATTCACTACGTAACAAAAACGATTTCTCCTTTCTCTACATCACTCGCAATTTCCAAACCTTTCTTATCCATTAATATATTTATACAAAGGATAACTTCGTCAAATAATGTTTGGACATAAGTATAACATAACACAATACAGCACTCAAAGCAATGTGTTGAATGAAGATAACGCGTGTTGGGTAACGTCACCAGTTATTCACTCCAATGCTTGAGGAAGAGGAAAAACTATGAAGTTTTGCCTCGAGACTTGCTTCCACCGGAATTTTGGGTCATTTGGATTGAACAGGGGTTCAATCCAAGTTTGGTGTCTTCATCCACGTTGAATTGCTTCATTTTCAGATCAGGTAGTAACATTGCATGACCCCCCCACCCCCCAACGACACATCAAATTTAATTTATGAGTAGCTTAATAGTTCTAAGCTAAGTTCTAATTCCTAAGTAGTTCAATATACTTCAAAAACTAATAAGGCAACGCACTGTAGAAGATTCGCAAACCAATTAGACAGCAAATGTGAGTCGACAATCCCTTGTGCCTGATTAGTTACAGTGACACAAGATTTCAGTTCTTCATCGTTGTCATCCTCAGGAGCCTGCCAAAACAAGCGGTAGTCAGGAAAAAAAAACTGACAAGCCATCGAGAACGTAAATAAATAGTTTGACACGGACAATGGCAGGAATACAATTTTCAATTGTCACCTTCAATATTAACGTAGTAGGGTGAAGAACTCCACTTGCAGAGCACACAAGGATCAAAGAGGCGTGGCAGTGATCAAACCCAGACTTTCTCAACAGGCAAGCGGACTTTTGAACGCCTATTATAATCAGAATTGTACAGTACAATCGGTTCGAGTTACATAAATTCTTTCGAAGAAACAGAAACCCGCATTACCTGACATTGAAAAATTCAACGGCACTTCGTCGAAAGCGATTAGCCTATCGGCGTCCATACAATGTTCCTCAAACACGCTCAAAAGCTCATCTTTGAATTCGGATACTTTGCATTCCAATGCAGAGGGAAGTTTGACGAAGAAATTGGGGCGCTTTTGCAAAAAGGGTGAATACCTTTTTAAAAATCGTACGATCCAACTTGACGACAACTGCAAAATGACAGAATAAACATGGTAAGTAATTGACTCCATCTAGAAAAAAAATCATCTAAATTACACATGTAGCAGCCCACACACGTTTAAATATAAGCACCACGCATCGCTCACTATCAAAGCCAGTGCTTGGCTTTCAGCAACACCTACTTCGCATGATCTACAACTAATAATTATGAATCATACGGGTTGTTGGTGCCATTTAGCAAAGAACCAACTTCCACGAACAATATCTCCCACGTGCCACAAATCGTCTTTAAACGTCCCTCATAGAAGGCGTCCAAAGTGAACCATTTGAACCCTGGCCCAACCAAACCTTGTTATGTTAGAATGACAAAGCGTCGGAGGAGGAAACGACAATATCGAGCTGGCCATTGTTCCTAGGTGGTCAGTCATTCGCAAAGTGGACAGAGCGAGCGCCACATCATTCAACGGTACTTTCTCGTCATTGAGGATCGACAACCAACGAAATTCCGATGTAAATTTCATTCGGTACAGCATTTTTTTAAACGCGTTCATTTTTCTTCCTTTATATTATAGGTTTTGGTAACCTCCAGGAATTTTAAAATTGAAAACGGCTGATCTGGCGGTTGCTTCAATTGTGAACTGAGTTGAGTTTGGGCTTCAGCGTCAGGAATTAAAACGTCATTTTGGCAGCTCAGAAACTGTTTTTTGGTTCATTATTCCAGTCTGAATAGTACACCAGTTTCCAGTCAAGAAACAGGTGTTTGTCAATGAAAAAAGATGGGAGCAGACGATTCTGTACTGTCTACCACAAGTTGAAACAAATATATTCTTAGCCATAAAACTAAAATTATGGTTATCTGCCAGAGGCCAGGATTTACAGACAGTTTTATTACGTTGGCAGCAATGTTTCAATAGTACTAAAGCGTCGGAATGGACGTTTTAGAATTGTTAGAAATTACTTTACTTTTAACGAGAACTTTCTACAACTGTAACTGACTCTGACTAGGTGGTAATCCAAAAGGGGTTACCAAATGCCCAACAGCTGATGTAACTCGATAACAGTTGAACAATCGCTGAACTGAACATAATGGCGAAAGTGAAGCTAAGTAGTTCGTGAATTGACAGACGCCACAGTACTATCAACTGTGTGAACTTCATTCCACATTACTGCTGACAATGAGTCACGACACACAAGATCAAACCAGCATCGAATACGAGGTAGGAAATGAATGCTTACTTTAAGTCCTCCTCCTTTAATAGATGTTGCTTGGGCGATCAGTTCTGCATGAGACACAGACTTGTTGTCGTCAAACCGACCTAGTATCCACTCAACAAGCTGCTCGTCAAATTCTTTCTTTTCCAGAGATGAGGAAGGCAGCATGTACCTCTTCCTCCACCGGTAGTACCATCCTGAACTGCATCTAATGGTGCTGTACCCAGCCTGCCGGTACATTTCCACAGCTTTATTTCTAATCTGGGAAAAGTGCGACGAAAAATAAAATGAGAACAACAAAAGCGGCGTATTTTAACCAATTTGGTAGTACTCAAGTACCTGCTTGCTATTTGGTTTCGTCCTCTTCGTCGAATACCAGTCCCACAACTCAGTGTCGATTTTGTCGTCAGTTAAATAACAACTGACCTTCCTCTCAGGTTGTGCGCAGTTATCTAATCAAAATAACTATAATAAATATCTATCACATACAATTCTTTGCTCCCCTCTCATAATTCGATAATAAGAACTATAGGGGCTACATTTTCGTTCAAAACGAAAACGGAAGATTGTGTTTTGCACAAGTAAACGGATATTGAAAACAAAATCGTCGTGGTCAATTTATGGTCAAAAATTGTATGAGTGAAACGGCGTAAAAATATGGCGCCTCGAGTGAAGTACTTAAAGAAGCGCGTAGCGTCTCATAGTCCGAGCACGCTGCAAAAATTAAATAGTGACAAACATGAAGTGGGCGTTAAACGAAGAGTGCTCATGGCAAAATATACATCAGTTCATTAACACTTTATGACTGAAAAAGAGAAAAAGTGAGTACGAGAAATTTCTACGAGAATCTGAGAAGATTCAAAGTGTAGAGCGCCAAAAAACAATCTGATCTTAAACTCGTGATTCCGAGCCACTAGAGCTGAAAACAAGCCGGTGTCAGGCGCCATTTTCGTTGTGAAGGCCAACAAATTCTATACAGATCCGAATTTATAATATACCCCAGCAATTTTAAAGAGTGTCATGGAAGAGAAATATTAGATATTCCTGGTGAGGCAGAATCCGCAGATTTAGTAGGCCCAGTTATTTATGAAGAAACTTTTCGAAAATTCATAGCGAAACTAAATTCATCTACAACCCAGAGGAGACTGGTTTAATTTGGCAGCTCTTCCTAGATCAGACACATAGGAAAATATAAGAATCCAAGAGCTTTGAAAAAAACGTCACCCCTTCCTGTGGGGTACGATGCCAAACTATCAGTCCCATTGTAATAATTATTCTAGACTCAGAAAGCATCAAAGATCTCATCACAACTCAAATTTTTTGCCGACTTATAACCAAACCTAAATTAACTAGTCATACCAGTCTCATAACGTTGTACCCAATTGGCTATTCGTTTTCTGTCCACATTAAATACACGGCCGACAGTCTTTTTACTCCATTTGCTGCACATTTTTGCCAATTCTCTTCTGAACGTCGAAGGGTACATGATGTGAGTTTTGTTGGTACAGTTCTTGTCGGAGAACCTGAAATAGAACGCTAGTCGTTATTAGGAACATGTAGGAGGGCAAGACGCTAAAAGTTGCTCAAGTGTTAAAAACAATTCAAGTTTTGGTCACATTGCAAGTCATTAAATGACTGCACGTAGCACTTCTGGTGCGAAGCATCAGACAACTTTCTTTAGGTCCACGTGCGATGCTAGGCAATTGGCATGATGCAACAAATAAAACTGACGAATGGATGGAATGAGACGAGAGGAAGAGCGGGAAATGAGCGCAAGCTGGGGGGAGAAATGATAACTTTTTCTACATTGCACCACGAATTTCTTCAAGTACTAGAATTGACCTATATTTATTCAATATATTTACTGTGATTTTATCGTTTTCCATCTAGGCACAGTCTGACACCTCTGAGACCCATCCTATTTGACTTAGCATTAAAAAAATACCTAGAAAACGATACCAAACACGACGTGAATGCAATCAAACTGTCAAAATTTCTTTTTCACGAAATTTTTGAAACCATTTTTCGCCCAAGCTATGGGTTTCGTCCAATCAGAGAGGCAGGCACAACTACGCACCAAATGGAATTTTCATGCAAAACAACGGACTTTTTAGACCGTGTTAAAGGCCAAATATGGCATGTACGGTGGAATCTCTTAAACTCAGTGTCAAATTTTGAGGGGGTGGTGGTGTTGTAAAAAAATTGTCCTGGCCGAAAACATGTCCGTACTATTCATAATGAATGATGAACGAGAACAGCAGAGGTTGTCCATGGATTTTTAAAAAACCTAAATTGTTCTGTTCTGTTTCAAATAACAAGAATTATCAGAGCCCAGTCGCTTTTTCGAGGTGTTTGATATTACCATCACCCACATTCACTCCCCCCCCCCCCCGAGTTCACTACTGTCTACATTGTCATTGTGAACGGATTTCAGTAACTGTATACTGACACATCTCCAGGGCATCTTAATATAACAACCAAAGGGCACTATTTGTAGGAAATGAGCGGAAAAATTGATTAGTTTGGCGATTCATATCTAGGGGAATCCTGTATGTAAATGTCAAATGACCAACAAGTCAGTTGAAGTTACCTGTCCATATATTTATAGAACCAAAGGACTTTCTTAGTTGTTAAATCTTGTTCAAATGACGAGAGTTCCTTAAATTTATTGTTCAACAAGTCTCTAGTTATCAGTCTTCCGGATTTTCTTTCTTTTTGAAGCCAGTCAATGAAATCGAGATCAGGCCTGAACTCAACCTGAAAAATTATCACCAAAATAAGACACTTTAAAATAAAGTTTCACACAAATCGTAATTTTTGAGAATGAGAGTAAGAATCGTCAAACTTATTGAACTTATAACTCACTTTCAGAGCGCCGTCAACACTCGTCAAGCTCTTCTGATCTTCTCTCATCCAATCAGCAATCGTACTTTTATTCACTTTGAAGTTATAAGCCGCGTCTTTAATAGAATACTTCGACGCATAAGACACGACTTTTGCCTTAAAATGAGGCAAATACCGTTCAATTTTTTTCTTAGGAGCTACAACAGGTTTAGAGCTAGCAATCAAGTTCAGTCCAGTCGCTTCAATGCAGTCTTCAGTCTCGTTCCGACGTTGTAGCGACTTATCAATATCTTTGGCGTCAGCCTTTTGGGGATCCGAAGAAAAGTCAAAATTTTCAGTTTCCTCGACGAAGTCAAACGGGGAGCATTTTTTAGAATCCAACAGGCTAGTGCTGGGGCTGTTTTCTCTCAGAGGTAGATTCGTCAGTCTTTTAGGTGGTGTAACAGTCTTCTCCTGAGTGCAAAGAACTTCAATATCAGTTCGGGCTTATACTTTGATTAAATTCTCTTTTAAAACCTGAAGTTACGTTACCTCTTTTACAGTATCCAACTTCAGAGTATCTTCGCTTCTCTTCCACCTGCCTTGCCACCTTCGGTACCAACCGTCACTAGCCTTGAACAAATATTTCATTCAGGAAGATGCAGGGCATTGTTTTATTGGAGGACCTGATCCAAGATTTTATCGCCAGTATATACGTATTAAAAAACTATGAGAATGCAACATTTATTGCGTATTATAATTATTGAAGTGTGGATATGTGCAGCGTGAATACGACAAACGTTGTTTAACATCCTCAGTTTGATCATGGACAGGAATCTAACGAAACCAAGCTGGAGCAATGACACTATAATTTCTGTAAAGAATAATGTTGGCACCATTGGGCTTAAATTGTTTCCCATTTGTCTTTTGCTTCATTTCATTTTTAAGCTTTATGCTGCAACATAATCTCACCCTCACAATTAGTTGTTTGTGTATCTGTCTTATTAACTCATTCGGTTTAACAAAATTTAAACGACTGTTTTCTTCATTTCAACTTTGTTCACATGTACTTCATTTGAGTCTTTCTCCGTTCGTGTTTACATAACTTTATTTTCCTTAATCATGAAGTTCGTGTCGTTAGTGTTTCTATTTATGTAGTTCATTTATACAGAGGTACTTAATTCAGACATCCGTCTAGATACTCAAAATTCTAATATTTACTCTGCTACATTACTCTTAGCAGGTTGGAACTATTTGAAACATTTTTCATTGCAGTCTTCAAAGACGAGAGCAGAAGTGTGCAGCATGACGCGGTCGACAATTTTATAAACATTTCAGATAGCAGAAAACGAGGAACCGTTCAACGTTCATCCTTGAGCTAATGCTACGCCTACCATCGCGAACTACTTCTGATTGAGTAGTCTCATACTTACTTCTTATCGTAGATGTAATGAGTTCATACGACGTATTTTTACGTGGATACTCAGATATAGACTTCTTTTGAAAACTGCTTCAGGGCCGCTAGGTATAATGCAACAAACCTTGCGTTCGGCCAACTCACCTTAAACGACGGAAATCCTCCCTTGTCAAAAGCTTCTTTGGCATATTCTTTGACTTCCCGCTTAGTGACGGTTTTCCCACAGGCCCACAACCATATTTCCTTGTCAATCCGTCGGAATTCTTTCCTATGACCCGGACGCCCGGGCTCGTGTCCCTGAAAAGTTAAATAACACAAACCAAATCAACGAATTTGAACATTGATTTTATGGGCATCTCGAGTACAAATGATGAGGTTAAAACGGTTACGAGCATAGAGAGAAACTAAAACTAGCAAACGAGGAATAGCAAAGTGGAACTCAGTTGGGCGTTAACTATAGTATAGTTGAAACTGACGCAGCCACACTCAGGGAAGACCTGCGTTCGACAGATGTAGGATTATCTCTAACCATCGTTCTAGCGGAATAAAGAATCAACTTGAGTGTACCTGATTCTGGGGATCATCCATCCTACAATCATATTCGATAAGCGAAGATACTCTGCGTTATTTGAGACATTTTCCTCAAATAAACAATCCCTCGAAGAACATCGCGCACTTCGAACTCGGACTGTACGGGTGCCCGAAAACAGAGAGGCCCTTTCTCCTCCAAGTTATATTCGTTTCAATTACCCAATTGTATAATTATTGTCGTAAACATTTATTTGAAAGTAATTCCTGAATTAAATCAATTGATAATAGTGAGACTGAACTGTATACAAATCGAGATTAAACAAACAGCAAACTCAAAACTAATAACTATTAATGAAATTTCTTATTAAAAACTGCAAATGAGTCAGTCTTTTATTACCACATATTTACGATTTTGCTTTTCCATCTCAAATAATCAATCAAAGCACATTCTAATAAACAGATATGGCCACTAAACAAATTTATAACCAACTGATACACAAAATCAGGATCGAATTCGTTCTTTCTTTATGAACTGAACATGTGTTTCTATGAAACTGAAAATAATTTCTTACTAAGGTTAGCTGATATCCAGAGAAGGGGCTCTGAAAGACTAAGCTCCCTGCTAAAGATGGCTAGGTTTTTGACCATTCTGCCACTGGGGATTTGGGGCCCTCAGCATTTAGTAAGGAACATTCATGCATTATGTGACCTCTCTTAGGTTCTCTGCACAGTCTGAATAGGGTTCTTATTTGTGATGCGACAATGTGGCCCAAGTGAATGCCCAGGGAACAAGCAAGGCTGGTTAGTAAGCTGACCACATTTTTTTCGTTTTCAGGAGCATTGTCTGAATAGCTCCTCAGTAACATTGGGGGTTGACACTACTTACTAGAGTATTGTCCATCTCCAGTTTGTGAGCCAGTCCACACCTTGATGGCTCTTTATAAAATGGTTAAATCACCAATATAACTATTGTCGGGTGAGACCTACGAAGGGTGCCCTTCCTAGGTACAGCATCATCCTCTTCATGACCTCTTATACTTAATGCTCTAGGGAGACCATGTTGTGTTAGGCCAGAGAGTTGAGAGTAAACTAAGGTTAGCAACCTGAAAAATGAGTTGGCGGGTCTAAATTTGATGAAAAAAATCTATATCTTAAAATCTTGTGCTTCCCATTCAAGATAAAATGGGGAGTCGGCATACTTTCATTTATTTCTAGCCCAATTAGACCACCTGAGGACTGGCAGCATAGTATTCTATAGATACTCAGAGTTATAAGCTTTAGTGTATTCCATTCAAGTCAACAATGAAGGTCTTCGGTGTATATTTCTGAGTAGAATTTGATGGTTTCATAGTTTTTCAAGTTTGTACAGTCTGCCTAGATTTTAACCATTTGTGGGTTGGTTTTTTGTGTGGCATCATGTCAATGGCATTTCATGTTTGTCTACTGGCCAGATGAGTGAAACGACCAATTCCAGCAATGATTAATGAAAATGATCTCCAGGGGACTGAGTGCCTTGAACATTGGTTTTTAGTTTGAAAGGCTTCTGAGTGAAAACACAATACTTGAACATAATTTTTATGTAATTACAAATATACAAATACAAGGCGAATTCCTTGAACATAGTAACAAAGAGAATATTAATTTTGAGGTGGTCAGTTTAGGGACACACACTTATCTGTGCCTGGGTACAAAGGTAAATTCAATTTGAACTGTTCTTCAAGCGGAAATGGAACGAAGCGACCTCCAAGAAAATGATATTTTCCTTTGAAACGTTGTGCACAAAGTTTAGGGGCCGTCAACGAAATAAGCAGCTCAGGTTCGATGCCATCATTAGGCTTGCCCTCTTCAACATGCCATCCACTTGGTATGTCGATGCTGCAGACAGGTAATTTCGTGTTCCTCAGTACTTCAATGATAGGAACAAACTGAGCTCTAACTGGAGGTTTGAAACTGAAGCCAAACAAAGCGTCGACTATGAGATCGTATTTCTTGTCTATGTCGCCGCATTCTTCAACAGATGTGAGAATAGGAACGCTGACCGTTTTACATTGATGAGACAGTCTTTGGTATAGCTCATTATCAGGTTGTTTAGGGTAAAGAACGGTAGGTATGTAACCATAGTGTTTCAGATGCCTCGAGCACACCAAACCATCGCCTCCATTATTTCCTGCAAAATAGAAAACAACTCATTGTTACCCATCACAGCCCAATTGAGTATCACATAAGTAAATGAAGGAACTGCACGATGTAGGCTGAATCTGCTAGTCTATGTCACAAGCGTTTTTCTTCCCGTTCTTCGTATTCCACCGTGGACATCATTGGTTTGAGTGAATTCATTAAACTGTACAAATAGTGCACTTGAGGAACACCAACGGGGACTTGCACTTGCACTTGTGGGATATCAACTATGCAACCCACGCAAATAAGAACGTTAGACAAGCTATAAAAAAGCCTCTCTTAGAAGTATTCGAAAAAAAACAGATCTAGTGCGACGCATCAAAGCCCCATTGATAGTTTTTCATGGCTTTAGCTATTAGCTCGATCTATTTTTCACTCAGTTAATTCGCAAATTGATAAAAAAAGACGAATGTGGAGTCGCTGGCTGAAAGTTCCACGGGGCTTAATTGAGTCACTATTACTTACGGCATGACCATTATTCGTAGAGCCAAGGAATGACAAGCCAATGACAATTTCTAAGCCTTTGATAATGACTCGCCTCTTTCCTCCGAGACTGCACCACAACACTAACTATTTTAGGTAGAGAAAAGGACGAAAGCCAATTTTCCAGCAAATTGCACAACAACGTAGAGCTCAAGTAAAATAAAACGGACATGAAACTACCTGGTCCACAAGCAACGAGAACTCTTTGCCTCTCAGGATAACACTTCGAAATGGCATCAGCGCAGCTCATACCGGCTAATTCCATCAATTGGTCAACGCTGAACTTATATTCGTTGAACAGCAGTTCGTCGATTTTGATCGCTTCATCTTGCTTGAGGTATTTCACCATCTTTCTACAAGAAACTGGAGTAATTATTGCGTTGAATTTTCGTAACACTCGAACCTGGTTGAATATGCAGAGCATCGGAAGAATGATTAGATAACTGATGAAAACCTTGTCACCGGTTTCAACAGGTGATAAACCGTCTGTGGAAATATTTTGAAAGACCACAGAATCAGAAGACTCCGGGAACTATAGTCTTCAACTGTAAACATTAGCAACTGCAGATGATTTTATTTATTTATTTATTTAAAGTTATTACAAATGATATCATATAATGAACTTTAAAGAATATAGTTTACATTTAAAATTGAAAACACACCTCCCCAATCGTGGGTCCCTGTCATTACACTCAATAACGTTTGAGGGGAGTGAGGTAGAGTCCAACGTTTGCAAAAAAATAGCTCTTGCCATTATACGGGCTTAGTTTGTTAAGCAGCCGAATAAAATTACGCCTAGTGCTGTGGGTAGATTTGTGAATGAAAAACTAGAGCGATTGAGCATGTTTTTTTAGTGTTTGTGATTTGTTGAAGGCATGAAAATAATGTTATGAGTGATTTCACTTGATGGGAAAGGTAGGGAGAGGACCGAATAACCAGCCTAAACAATTTTCCCGCTTGGCGCCCAGCATTTTCCAGTTCTCAGAGAAACGAATTGAGAGCAAGAAAGGAATGAACTTCTAAGATTTGATTTGTTTATTAGCACAATGGAAATGACCAGCAAATCAGGCTAGTGCCTACATATTCTTGTGGTCTTCGTATACGTATAATACATACCAACCTCCAATCAACAAACTTTCACTAGGACTAATTTTGTACTGCAGGAAGTACTGTGGAACCACGAATATGCTTGAAAGCAAATCGCCAACGATGTGCTTCTCCATCAACTGCACGAACCTAATAAAATTTAGCTTCAACTTTGTACTTCGGTTCAGCGAAGATCCCGTCTCACAGTACTTTCATGTCAGAAGAAATGCCCAGTTTTCGATTACATATTTGGTTTAAGATTTTGACACATTTTAATTATTCGTTATGGCCAGAGGAGTATTCTGTCCCAAGCAGCGTTGTTGTGTGCTGATATGCGTCTTATCATGTGAATTGATAAGATAATGTGTTGTTTGTTGACATTTTCCGGCGAGTCAAGTACGAATTTAGTTCAGTTCATGTTTTTCTCTGCTTAACTTTGTCCTTTAGACGCAATGATTTTAATTTAATGTATTTCTGCGGTATAAGAAAACGTTTGTTTCTACAGTAACTGATTAGACAGCCGGCGTTACCGCTTGTTTTATTGTAAATTAAACATGTCGCAAAATATCCCGGATCAGTTAATTTTGGCGACCGGTGGATACGATCACACGATCAAGCTTTGGCAAGTTAACTCTGGGATTTGTAAACACACATTGCAACACACAGATTCTGTATCCTTTGTCTCGCAAGTACATTATATGCCTTACGCTTGTAGAATGATTGTCAGTGATTGAGTTTGATCTTATGTTTTGGTGGTTACGGTCTGGTGGTGAATTCTCTCCCTTTAATAGTGGTGGGCTATTGGTAAAGTCGATTCCAGGTTGTGACGAATGCAGCGTTGGTGCTGCAGCGCCAGGGTTTGATAAGCGTTCACGGTAACAATTTGGTTTACTCAAGTTTATTGTAACCTTCATCTGCGAAAATGTTCATAATTTAAAGGTGATACTTCTTCATTACGCCAGACTGTGTGTTCATTAGGATTTTGTGGGCTTCGGAAAAGCTAAGTAACATTTTCAGACCTGCTGTTCTGGAGCGGTGGGGAGACAGTTGCTCCTAGGCCTCTTTTGTGGCCTATATCAACCCATCAGCACTTCAGTGGGCTTACCATTCAATTACTTATCCTTCCTCATCCAGTTCATTCATTCCGGTTACCCCTCATATTCGCTGTTGACTGCAAGGACACTTTAGCCGTGACAGTGACTCGCCTTCAGGCCTGCCTAGGAACAGCAGGTCCTCCTGGCATCAGTCATACCTCATGGTATGTCCAGGCTGGACCTGGAGGCAGGGCCAGGTTTTGGTTGGCTGACATGGAGATTCTAACTCCTTTATTTATTATTGTTGGTGTACTAAGGCAGGGGTAGAGGTAAAGCACACAGTTAGTCGGGATAGGTACTCTGCTCCCTCTTCTTATATCTTGGAATTTTCCCATCACTGCCTAAACTGTTTGGTCGTCTGGCTAGGTACTCTGCTCTGTCCCTTGGCGTTTTCCAATCATAGCCTGGTCCATGCGGGTTTTGCAGAGGCTCTTCGTCCTGTCCCTAGCTAAGAGCACTAGATGAACAACAAATAAGTTTAACATACACAACACATCACATATAAACACTGACATACACTCAAATAAATTACATGCATTCTTAATAAATTACTAAGTCTTAATTTTTACTTATATATTCCTCCTCCCAGTTCACTACCTACCTACTATTGATGAAGGGGGAGTCTAATGATGATTAATTAGCCTGGAGACTAATGTTCAGACAATGGGTAGCCTTCTAGTTCTATATATGTATTTTCCCATTTTGTTCAGGCCATTTTCTACTGATGGCCATGGGTGAGGACTCTTATTTTCAGGATAGATTGCACTTGCTGATGGATGAGGAATTGAATATTTTATGTCTCACTTGGAAGTAGTATATTCCTTACATTTTCTTTTAGCAAGTCAATGCCTTAGCTATTGCTCCCGACAAACGCCATCTTGCTGCTGCAGGTGAGTGATAACCATCCTTTTGTCTGATATTGGTTGCAGTCAAGCTCAAAGTGCGAACGTAATTGTGTCTTATTAATAAATGAAAAAAGCATTTTTTGTGTAACAGTTTGTTTCCTCTTCTCAGGGCATCAGCATATTCGAATGTACGACCTAGCCGTAACCAACCCCAACCCTGTGACAAACTACGAAGGCGTCAACAAGAACGTCACTGCTGTAGGATTTGCTGAACATGGTCAGTGGATGTTTACTGGTGGGGAAGATCACACAGCTCGCATATGGGACATCAGGTGACTTGGTGTTGAGGGAAGAGATACGAAAGAATTTTATGCTCCTTTAGTATTTTACACTGTCCCCCAGTGCCATGATGTCATCGCCTTTTAATCGGTTAATGAGTAAAGGATGCTCCAAGGTTCACTTAAGTCATTGCAAAAAGATGGAAAATCGTTGTTCATTTCCCATCTCAAGCATTAGTTCCTTCATCAGTTAGAACTCCGGGTCTACACATAGGCAACCACTGCATGAGTGACCCCTATTCAGCTAAGTAGAAGTGAAGGAGGAGCAGTGGAGGATACGATAGGGTGGCCATATTTGTGAAGTATTTTCCCATGTCGTCTAAAAATAAGAGGAGTCTGATGAGTAGTAGCATCTGGCTCCTTTGGAGGTAGCTATGGTAGGCTAGGCCTAGGTGCTTTGGCTTCAAATTATGTTGCTGAGGCGATGCCATGGTGGAGTCGCAACCATTGGGTGTTAAAAACAATTGATAACGTCGTTCTAATGAATGTTACCTCTCAGTTTCGAAAGATTGTTATACAACTACTTTTACTTATCTTTCCAATACTCGGCGTATTAAAAAGATGCTAACGTTCGTGCTCTATATAATTTTTTTCCAGAACAAAAAACATGCAGTGCTCGAGAATATTTCAAGTTAGCGCGACAGTCAACACGGTTTGTTTACATCCTAATCAAACAGAAGTGATCGTTGGCGACCAGAGCGGAGTAATTCACGTATGGGACGTCAGATCAGAAAGGAACGAACAGCTGGTAAATAAATGCAGCTCTTTATTCATTTGATGTGGGCTTTTCACAAAGTGTTCTGAAATCTTTGGGTCTTTTGGACTTGAAGTAAAGTTGTAATTATGGTAAGTCATCATTAGAACAGTATTATGTTGGCCGGTGCTATATTTCCCCACCTTCGCCTTAATGCCTTCTCTTCTGCCCTCTTCGTGTTTTTGCGACGATTTTACGTTAAGCCATGAATTCGCCGATTTTGGCTGGTTCGATTTATTGGATCCTCTTTCAATCTTCCTCTATACACAGTTATCCTTGACCCTTCTACCGCTATTAAATTTTCATTTGACTATTTTGGATTCGTCAATTACCATGATGACAGCGCCACCCCCAATCAAATGGTCTGCCTAGTAAAAAAGTCGTACATACTTCTCGGCAGAAGTTCTTCCAGTCAGTGACAGTGTGAGTGGACACTTTCACTTCTAAAACCCAACAAAAAAGTAGACAAGTAGAATGTCGCATATACACAGGACACTAAGGCTACATTACAACTGTACGCACAGAACTTATGGCCACCCTTACCCCTTCATTCAAACCCATCACTGGTGTAAGGAGGCATTTGATGGGTACTTCTTTGAATATATTTGGCGGCGGCAAAACAAGTCATCGCCAAATATTACTGAAGCCTTCTTGGAAGCCATCAAAATGGCCTATCCTCCTCAATTTTTAGACGTCCAGAAGCACAGGTGAGTGTATTCTTTAATTTAACGTATCTATTTACATTTGGGGACATACTGTCGTTGCATATCGAGCGCATTTCACTTTCCTTTATTCGATTTTGCGCTTCGCCACTGCTTGTTTAGATTTGATCAAGTTGCCTCAACTGATACTGTAAGCGGTTATAGTGAATCCTTTTACTGTGAACTGTACTCGTGAACACTATGGTCTGGACAAAGCAATCCATATGATGTGGATGTTCTTTTCTTGTATTAGCGGAAATTAACCAAAATTAGGTGATTACGAATTCTTTAGGTTTACCTTTTCTTCGTGCCACTTGCCATTTCAGATACCAGAGGCTGGAGCTTCGGTTCAATCTGTTGCCATTGACCCTGATGCGTTTGTTATGACTGCCATTAACAACAAGGGAAATTGCTACGTGTGGGCCCTCACCTGTACTGCCAATGAACCGACGAAGCTACGCCCCAGGCATCGCATTTCTGCTCATTCTTCATCGTACGGCCTCAAATGTGTCATTTCTCCTGATTCCAAGTTAGTACCCTCTGTCTGGACGTTTTGTGTGTTACTATTAGTTTATTGTTTGGATTTTTTAGGATCAGGTATTGATTTTGTCCTCACCTACAGTAACACCTTTTGATTTGAAGTTACAACTACCAGCTAGGTAGAAATGCTCTCGTATGATAGTGTTGATAAGAGATAACATAGTGCAGTAATTGTTGAAATTCAGTCTTCCTATTACTGAGAGTAAATGTCATCTGTCATTCATGTTACTTAGTTTTAATCGCATATGTCTATTGGTGATGTGTCATACTACAAGCGGATTAGAAAAGCTCCCCTTCTGAAGCAGGCGACTGGAATGAACAGATCTTTGAGAGTAGGAGCGAATCCTCGGAACATCCGATCAAAGATTCGAAAAACGTGAATCGTCGTCTTTGACTAGGCTACGTTCACTAGAGTACCTACAATGGGAGTCAGGTGGTACAATAATGAACAGCTGCAAACTGTACCAACCTATCCAGCAGAATGTTCAGTGGAAGGGGTTGTTGGGTGGACCCCTTGATATGAGAGCTCATAGCGGAAATTGAGTTTTTTCACGTTCAATAACTATTCTAAGGAACTAGTTAGGTCTACATTTGCACAAAAATATTTCTTCTACTAATCTCTCCCGATGTGATTTAAAAACTTCTAAAATTCATAAAAGACACTTGGCACATTCCTTTCAAAGGTCAAATGAGCACCCGTATGGGGAATAGGCGAATAAGGGGGAAATAAGGCGAGCAGTGCCTAAATTAATAGAAATTAGTATTATAAACATATTCGTCCTCGAACTTTGGCGAACAACTGATTATAATCTGCATACCATACGGGAATTAACAAACCTTGATTTTATAAACAATAATATTTTTGACCTTCTCCCCCTGACTAAAAAATTAATGCTGAAATCTGGCGTAGCTTTAGGACAAATCTTCCACTTCTGCACATATGGCTTCTGAAGATTCTTCCTGATTTTTCTCTTTCTCTTCCATTGTCTTCTGCCTCAGCCATGGATCTTCGTCTGCGTCCACTTTTAACGAAAAAAAACAAAAAAACGTTGATCTCATGTGTTACTTCCCTCTCTACTACCTGACCCTGACAGCCCGTGTCCAATTTATCGAAGATATTAACTGAAATGCCAACGAGTTTTAGCAACACTTCCCCACGAGATTCTTACCTAATTTCCGACAGTCTTCGGAGAATGTCAATTTTTATTCAGTTTCTAGAGTTTTTACATCATTTTTCCATTGCTTTCACTAAATTTGACGCCAGTTCAACGTTTTTTACGTCCTTTACTTACCTCAAAACTTCCGGTTTTTAAAATCGGTTTTCACCTTTCATTATTCAACGTTTATTTCTTTTACAGAAGAGTTTCCAACGCTTTTACACCACTTTTCAACGAATTTACTCTCGTTTTCTAGAAACACCCTTTTTTATTTCAAATTGACACCATTTCCCGTTATTTAATCTTTAGTCGACGAATCTTTTTAAAGGGTTCTTAATTAATCAGTTTTTATGAACTTCCCAACATTTTTATTTCAATTTTAGATGCTTTCTGTTATCATTTTCCAGTTGCTTTTACTCGATGTATGACTACGTTTACTCAGTAGCCCCACTTATTTCACTTGGTTCCTCGGTGTTCATATCACGATTTTTAACTATTACCACTTAATTTCCCTTAGAACTATCCTTCTATTCATAGTAAACTAAAGGGTACGATAAGGATAGTTATTTGGTCAATTTCAAAACTTTTGATGGTTTCATCTTATTGGGTAAAGCCTTGCTGCATCGATATTTTAGCGTACGAGCCAATAAGTTTGATCTCGCCTCAGGCTGCCTCGTTTTCGTACGTATGTCGAGAATGACGAACGAGTTTTTTTTTCAGACTTCTCGCCACCTGCTCATCAGATTGCACTTGCAAAATCTGGGAAGCTGAGAATTTCACGTTGGTTCACGAATTGAAACACGAAACAAATCGTTGGGTTTGGGATTGTGCTTTCAGCGCTGATTCAAAATATCTGTTTACCGGTAAGTTGGTTGATTGAGACAAACTTGGTAGAGTTGCAGTCTGATTACTGTTTTTCCTTGAGAACGTGATGTTAAAACTGTTCTATGAAGTTCCACAGTCCGCCGTCTGGGCCGTTTTGGGCTTTTAACGTGATCTAAAAAATCCGTTCTTTCGCACAAAAATCCCATTTGGTATCTAGTTGTGCCCGCCATCTCGGCAATCCGATCGGACGAAACTCATAGTTGTTATGGACAAAAAATGGTTAAAAAATTAACAAAACGCAGTATAATCGCAAATACGCCATGTTTCGTATCGTTTTCAAGGTATTTTTACATCCTCGGCCGAATGGAATGAGTATCAGATGTGTACAACTGCGTATAGTGAAATTACAGTAACCAGAGAGCCAAAGTCAACTAATTGAAAGAACTCGTGGGAACTACAGCAGAAGTCGATGTTTCGACGTTAGTACTCCCTCCCTCCCTCCCGTCTCATGAAAACCACCGGCCCGCTCGACACGCAATGTCGTGCTAATTGCCTACTGGCGCTTAGGGGCGCCTGGCAACGGAGGAATATTTAGTTTCCGTAGTCCCATCGTAGTCAGGTCATGTTTCGTATGGTTTACTAGTGTTTTTCGATGCTGAATCGAATGGGATGGGTCTCGTAGCAGTAATACTAGGTCAAGCTGGTCATGAGAGTAATAAACCGTAGTGTTATAATTTGCAGTGTTTTTTCTTCAGTCCGTCGACGTTGAAAGGAAAGTTATGTTTTTCGCTGAACAGAAAAAAATATCAGTTTTCTTCAGAGCTTATTATTTTTCAAAGGCTTCTGAGTCCTGACCTACTGAAAAAGTCTATTTTTGTGTATCAGAGAACGGCTGAACCGAATTAGCTCAGACTTAAAATCCAAGTGGCAGGTTACGAGGGAAAAACAAAAGGGCCGAAATTTACTTTACAGATGCTGAGAAATGTGGTGCAAGCATCACTTCGAAGCCATGCGTATAGACCACGTGCTGAAGTTTTTTATTTTGATTTTGTCAGCCATTTACAGTTTACCCTACTCGTTCTACTACAGCCTACTCGCCCTCAAATCCACCCTCGATTTAGTTAGAACTGTGAATTGCAAATAGAGCACTTCAGCCAACCTTCCCTTGAGTAAATACCACGTTTGATTTGGGCCATAAATACATCTTCAAGTCTGTACTTTCAAAATTACTGAAGAATGTTTCTGTTTCAGCCTCTTCAGATCATTTGGCTAGACTCTGGAACCTTGACACCATGCAAGTGGAGCGGGAGTACTCTGGCCACCAGAAAGCAATTACTGCCTTAGCTTATTCCGATGTCCCGAGTGTCGCCACTGTGCCCTCTTAAACCTAAGACCTCTGTTTTGTATGTGTAAATATGTGCTGTGTGTAATATGTACTGTTTTTGTGATAATTGAAGACGAAATGAATGTGCTGAAGTTAAAATAAATTGTTTTAATTGCTGATAAGTTATGGATTAAATTAAGTTCACTTTTTGCTGTGTTGAATTTACATGAGACAACTTAGTGTGTGACGAGAGTGATGGCGACTACTTTTCTCGCTTCTTTGAACTCTTGCAGCTGTATAAACGATACAACGGAATAATAACAAAATTAAAAGGATTTATCAGCCGTCATGGCATTCTCAAGGAAGTTAGAACCGACTGAGTCCCTGTTTCAGGGTGTTGTGGGTTCTGATTTTAAAACATTTTCCAATTCCAATGGTTTCATCCATAAAACGACAGTGCTTACTTTCCACAATGTAATGGAGCATCAAAAAGTGCCGTTAAAGTTGCAAAACTCTTAATGAAAAAAAGTCCTAAGGCTCCCTATTTGGCCGTACTATTTAGTGAGCTGACGACCACACTGGCACCGACTTCCAGTTTCACTTGACCTACTCGCCACAGTACCTAACTTCGACGTTACCAAAGTAATTACGATCGTAGACACCGAGACGAACTGTTGGAACACAGAATGTAAGAGACGCAGTTTTCATCATTGATCTGAGGGGACTTGACAGGGTTGTTCGAGTTTGTCACGAACCTTGGCCTAATGTGATCGATACAGAAAAAAAACCGAATTAATTTGAATGCAGCATCACTCAGATTCAGCCAAATTTTGTATTAGTGTAACAGTCCACCGTTTCAAATCTTCAGTTGACTGCGGTGATTAGATTTCGTTCAGGAAGGGTTATTCGAAAGCCATCCAAGTGTGCTGGCGTTGGTCCCCAAGAATAAACAAATTTTCCGTTTGAATTCAGCAACTCGTGTGATCCATTTAGTTTGCAACCTTTAAAGTTGTCTTTTGGTGTATTTTGGAGTCCCATGTTGATCTGTGGCCAAATGACAAATTTTTTTCTCTTTTTTTTCATTGTGTACTGACAGGTACCCAAAATTTTTGTAAATTATCCTGTTTACGCTTAGGATGGGAAAAAGAAAAACAGCCGACTACACAACTTATTAAATTTTATTTTGTTGGTACTTTATTTTGTTGAAAATGAGTTAATTCAATACTTGGGAAGTTCGTGTTCCTAATAGACAATGTCTGTTCTAAAGGTCGCTCCACAGTACACTCCGTTTTGTCGTCCTTTCGTGTAACAATTCTCCCCGCTTTCAGTTCCCCCGAGTCGTTTGGTTGTCCCTGCCCCACATCGTTCGCTGCCTAAGAAGTTTTTATCGAGTTTCACCAAGCGGCCAAACAACAGTTCTAATCGTTTTGACTTCATTTACTCGTTGCACGTCAGTCAAACGATATCTCATATCGAGATCGTCTGGGATGGAACAATGCGAATCAGCCCGCATGAATGGAATGGAAAGCCGACTTGCGCTCTACCGCCGATACGCCGCCAGAGCCAGAGGTTCCCTTGTCAGAGACTTCAGTCTCAAGTCAGACTTTCCATTTCCCGCTCGGCGCCTCGACCCGAGAGCTTCAGCCCGCTTTTTAACACGCGAAAACCACCGGCTCGTCCGGTAAGTCGATTTATCCTTCGAGCAATCGCAATTTTCTTTTTTTTTGCAGCGCATTTTCTACGAACGATGCGTGCTTAACTATTTAGGAAACTATTTATTATAAATAATTTGTTAAAATACATGTTTGTGTATTTATTTATATATTTAAGGAACAGCAGGGAGGATGCTCAATATTGATAACTCGCTATTTGTGTTACTTTACCAATAAGAAAGTAGTAAGAAGCAAACTAAATTAATGATCATCACAAACATAGAAACAGTAGTTGGGTTAATAAATTCCCATTATTTTGCCCAATTTTATGACTTTTCTTAGCTATGCGAAGTCAGAAGGAAAGTTACGTCGTAATTGGCCGAAAAAACGCAAAAACAGTATTTAGTTGTCTTCACTGAATCCGAAAAACACAATTTGAGAAAACAGCCTGCGCTTTTAAGTAAAAACGGCTGAACCATATCACTCCAAACTTGACATCGTTGATATCTAGCCAGCAGATCGACGTGGGACGCCCATTAAAGGGTATGAGCAAAACCCTCTAATATAGAGATCAAACAGCAAATACTCTTTTCTCTCAAGAGCTAAGCTAAAAGTTTCGATTATTATTTTTATTTTTGTATGGGCAGTTCAAAATAACACAACGTTAAAATAAAATTGATATTCTTAGGAAAAGGACGTGAGCAGCGCAAAAATTACTCAAAATGTTGGTGAAACTCCACTGTAGTGGTGTTTTTCTTCAACATTTTATATGGTACTAGCGTTCTTGAAAAAAATCAGGTTAGTAGACCAACAAATTCTGTACACGTTTTTAGTTTAGTGGCGTTCATAAAATTATAAAGGACATCGCTCGCAATTACGAAATTTTAAGTGGCGATTCTTGGACTAACTTTTTCACAGTAATTTCAATTTAATTTCAGAACTATAAACATTAACGTTTCTAAAACAATTATCGTGACAGTCTTATAAATTACCTATGCAACTAATGAGGATTGTGACGTGAATAGGGGCGACGCAAGAAGTGCCGGAACTTTAAACGCTACCAGTTTCTGAGTAGAACGTTGAAATAAGTTAAGCTCATATAAAGCAGAATGAAAAACAGATTTGATTTGTCGCTAGAATGATAAAAACCCCCTGGGGCTGAGGCATTTTGTGTGGTACGTGGTAAGATATTTGCTTTCCTTGGCTCTACGAAGTAAAAAGGAAAGTTATGTTGTCGGCAGACAATTTTTTTTGTTGAGTTCTCTTCAGATCTACGTCTGAGTCCGGAAAACACTGTTTGAGAAAGTAGTCTGCGCATAGGACTTCTGGCCAGAGAACGACTAAGAAGCAGTTACAAATGGTTGCCTTGGACGTTGCTAAGGCTTTACCAGGTAAGCCACCAGTCCTTGGCCAATTGCCTCCTTGGTGTGGTAGCTGTCGATCGACCTATCGATTATGCGAACTCCCTGTTCTGTGGGGTAGTGGCATATCCAGCTTGGCATGTGAAGATTGGGGGTGAACCCTGAGAAGTGTGGCTCAGTCTCCTTGGTGCCTCCTTCGAGATTACAGCGTGAAGGTCGTCGATGCAGGATTCGCCATCGGTCCTGGCTAGAGGCGTCCTCGAGATGTGGCAGTACCTTGGGATCTTGTTTCTTGGTGCAACCTCCTCGGCTGAAAACTGCATCGACCTTGGTGATTATCTTCGGAAAGTTGCCAAGGGTTCACTGTAGCCACTGCAGAAGCTGCGCCTCCTTTGAACGTACTTGCTCCTAAAGCTGAGTTTTTGGTAGTTTGACTATCCAAAGGCTAATAAGTCTCGATAGAATGATGCGCTATGCTATACAAGCTTGGCTAGGCCTCCCACATAGCGCCCTATTTGCCTACATTTACGCTATCGTTCGATCTGCGGGACTAGATGTTCTATCTCTCTCTTCCATTATTCCGTTCTTGCGTCCTAAGCGTCTGCTTGCTTTTCCTTACTTTTTGGTTGGTGTAGGATTCATTAAGGATCAGGTGCGGTGGTGTGACATTGGTGGCTTCCTTTGTTGTTGTGTCCAATGGGTTTGCTGGCTGAGTGTTGATGTATACTTGATGGAGTGTTTGGCTCATCTTAGCAAACTGGTGCGAGGGTTCAGTCCTCAGCCCTCTAATGGAGATCTCGAGCTCGTTCCTCAGGGCCTTCCCCAATTTTGATCAATAGCCTCTAATCCCGAAATTTCAAAACCCTTGTCAATCAGCAGCTCGCTTTCACTACTCTGAGCGCTGCCAACGCAAGAATTAAGAGTTATTTCAGGAGGTTATAATGTATTTTCTCACTTACAGCTTTCTCCAAAATGTTCGGTTGGGTTTGTCTTCACCCCCTTCCTTCAACGCACTTCTCACCCCTTCCTTTTGTTAGCGGTTAGTCCTTGAACTCAGAGAGCACTCTCTCTCAGGCCAAATTCCATCTCACACCAGTTCATCTATCCAGAGATAGATGTCGCATGAACTCTGTCTCTGAGTAACTATACTCTCAACTCTATCTATCGTATTTTAAGTGGACGTTTAACTAACCAGTCTAACAATACATCTCCTACGTGTGATGATTATCTGTGCATTGTGAATGTCCCGAAGCAGATTTCGCGGTGACCCTCAAAAATTCGTTATCAGGAGGGCTAGAACTTATCAAGTTTTTAAAAGATTCACTGCCCTCTCCCCTCCACTACATTCTCCCATCCGGCATAGAGAGGTTGTACTAGTTGAATACCTTCTACTTTGAATATGGCAAACGACAACTTCATCCGAAATTTGCTATTGATGGTAAATTAAAAGGGGTAGGGGAGAACGTCTTGCCCTTTGAAAACATAAATGCAGACCGGGAAGCAAATAGCTTTACCATTACAGAGCCCCCAGCCCAGCATCATGATTACATTCCAACGGCGATGATTAAGACGGTTAAATGGCTGCCCGTTGAACTAAGAGGGCGGCAGCAGATGTTTCGAGTTTCCCCTCCTGCGCTCTCCTTCGCACAAAATAAACCTTAGCTCCTCTTCACAGCAAGAAGTTTAGTTAAACCGATTTTGATGCCACCCAATTTGTTTTAACGTTCCTTGTCCTTAGTTTAATGGCGAGTTCATGGCTGCTCCTTGTTCCAACAGGATTAGAAAAGAACAGGTTTAGAGTTTGGGGAAAAGCTAAGAAACCCTTTTAGTTCTCTGTTGGGGATGGAAGGGCTCAGGAGTTGTGGCTTCTCACTTAATGTTGCACTACGTCTACCACCAAAGTGTCTACAGCTAGAATGAAATGGTTTGAGTTCTGCTGCATGGTTTTCCGCCCAGCTGTCGTGTAGACATCACAGTTCAACAGTCCCATCGCGGTTTCCCTCAATTGTAAATACTACATCCATTTACTTTGCAAGAACCTACTTAAGTGTTTTTACTTCCCTCAGCTTTAAGACGCAGGTAGGAAAGTTAAGTAATCGGATTAAATAATTTTTTGGGTTTCTATCAAATCTTTATAAGTTTTCCGCGAGAAAACCCTGTGTGTCTGTGAACACGATTGAAAGAAAAATGCCGAAGCTAGCTGAGAAACATTTTTGACGTTTCGAAGCCAAAATGATGTTATCCGCTAAAACACCTAGAAGAAGACTAAAGTTAACATAATTATCTGAATATAAACGATGATTACAATTTTCGTCTGGACAACTGTTTCAAACAACTGCACTTCGAATAAAATACAAAACTGCCCGATAAAAAAAAATTATTACCTGCGGAAAGTGACGGGAGCAGCAATAAACGACAAATTAGTTTTTATTTTCGATAAAAATCGTTCTTAGTTGTCCCAACCAATTTCCGCTATAATGGCACTGTCATTCTCACATAAATCGTGTCGTTAATCTGATAAGCTGCTTAGCTTTTGTGACAAGTATAAAATAATTAGGAACAAACCACGACTCGGGACTCGCTAAACGCCGTTTCTTTGGTTTCTTTTCTTTTGAACTGTCTTTTTATTTTAATTTTTCAAGAAAAGGAAGAGTTTTCGTCAGATGTTTCGAAGGCGTGTGAGCCCGACAAACACCGAATTGGAAAATGGCGTATGTAGCCGCTTTAAAAAGAAAACAACGGGACTAAATAAGGCCACATTTGATATTTGGCATGTAGGCACTTACGAAAATGATGGCATATAAAAAAAAGAAAAATCGGTACAAAGTTATCATAATTATCAAAATAACAATTTGTTTTTCTCAAAAACTGCTTTTTCCAATGCTGCATTTTGTGTGTGGGCGTTGCCCAACGGGATAGCGGGATATGAAATGACGAGAGCAGCACAATGAGTGATAGAAAATTTCAGCTCAACTTTTTTACGAAATTTACTTTCCTCTCAATGGCATAACAGCATTTTTTCGGAAAAGAGAATGGCTGGACGGTTTGACGAGGCTCTTTTGGTTTATTATTCATTCTGAATAATACACCTGTTTTCGGCCAGGAAAACTTTGTTATAACTCTCCCTTAAAATTTGACACTTGAGTTTCAAGACATTGATTCCAAATCTACAATGTCCGTTCGCCGTCCGAGCCACATTTGGCCTTTAACGTGATCTTAAAAATCCGTTGTTTCGCACGAAAATTCCATTTGGGATTTTGTTGTGCTCGCGATCCAATCGGACTATACGCCAGATATAAAATAGTTAAACAAATTTTGTCAGTTTAATTGCAATTACGTAGTTTTAAATATCGTTTCGTAGCCATTTTACGATGCTGAACCAGGTTGTGTCTCAGAGGAGTAGGACTGTGTTTAGAAACGGAAAACCTTAAATATAGTGAGGCAGATGGGATGGGCCTCGGTGGGAGACTGCGTCAAACTGTGCAAGAAGCCGTTAATAACCCGCTGTAAAATAATTGGCGGCGTTTTTTGTGTTGTTTGTGATTTTTGATGGCGTGAAAATAAGATTATGAACAATATCCATCCGCTAGGGTTGGGACTAAAACGTATCAAATACGAGGGCTTTTCGCATTTTCCACGAAAATATCTCTAGTGGTCTTCTAAACTATCAGCTGCCAAGGAACTTATAATATTTCAGTGAAACGTATGAAGAGAAATGAGAGTTTTTAAAATTTGTTGGGGGAACGTCTCCAACAATTTTAACCAAACAAACAAGGTATTTCCGACGGTTCAATTCCTCTGACTATTTGTTGAAGAGATATATAAACCACGATAGATCGGAAAACGAAATTTTCCGAAAATTAAATTAGCGTTTTTCTGATATTCTCAAAAACGTCTCAAACCATTTTGATTAAACTTCCGAACTATCTCCTATTAATTAATCTGTACATATATTTTGTTTTCCACAAATATCCCTGCGACAATTCGGTGAACGGAAACATGAAGCGCAATGAAGTTTTTTTGAATTTTTGTAAGAATTTTTTCAAAGTTTTCAAATTTTCCGCAGTAACTTCATAATTGAATCAACCTGACAGAGAGTTTTTCAGCAACCTATATCTTCGTTTTATACTTCTCTACTACCGCATTTCTGCGACTATCCGTTGAACTGAGATATAAATCAAGATTGGTCGAAAAATAATATGACCGTTTCTCAGATCTTAAGGGTCTAATGATTTTGATCAATCTAAGGATATGAACTAACTAGCTCTTTTAATCTTGATATACCTTCTCATAGCACTACGCTGAACGAAGGTGTTATTTGCGAGTACCTACGAAAGGCGAATTACCACACCGGCACCAGTCAAATACGGTCATCAATACCTCCCCCCTCCAACACGCCTCATTCTGACAAAATCAGGAAACGGCAGATCTTACTCTATAAAAAGTTATACATAGTAGGGTACTGTAAAACGAGAGAATTGTTTAGAGTCCAAAGAAAGTAGGAAAATATACATAAAAGAGGAAAGAGATTGGATTGATGAATTTTCTTCCGGGCGCAGCTGCACATAACGTCGTTCTTCGGAAAGAAGCGGAACGAGGAAGGTAAATTATGCAGGTTTGGAGAGATACCTAAGTAAAAATGAGATAGAAGGGCGGTCTGGAGGGGTTCTTGGTCGCTCGCAGACAAACGGCTCCTCAGCCAGGAAAAGGGAGCTTATATAATCTTCAGACGAAGCGAAATTTAACGGAGTTATTCGTGTTTGGTTAAAGGAATTCTCATAAACCAACATCATGCCAGAGCGAGTACCGGCACTTCACTAAACACTCAGAAACTACTTCAAAATACCAGGTGTTGTTCTCTTTCTCGTCGCTCATCTGGCAATGCGCCTTTGGTGTGGTTTCACCTGCACACATCTCCCCATGAACTAGTGTTCTATTCTCTTTAGAATCAGGGTTGTAGCTCAATAAGCTACTTGTACGATGAGAGCATAGTAACGTTTATAAAGGCTTTAGGAGCAACTGAAGAAATTCCAGAGTTCGAACTAACGGCGTTTTGACAAACTCTTCAACAGCTTTTCCACTGCAAGTCCTGAAATCTTAATAAAATCCTGGGCAGAAAAATCAAGTTGACACTCTCATTATTATTCTATACGTTGGATTTTACATGAAGATCGCAGCATAAGTAGCAGTGCTCAATAAATTCCGGACTAGCAAGCGCTGCTAGTTTCTACAAAGTACGTTAGCACGCAAGCTCGTACGAACTGAGTGAGCGAGAATGGATGGGGGTGAGAAGAGGGTGTAACCCGATATTTTATTATGAAGCTCTCCGTCGAGCTTAGCATCAAGCGTCTCACCGAGGTACTAAGCTTTATTGACATGTTGAATAACATATTCGATACGATGTTCTTATTTGATCTCACTCATCCTGACGCTTTACGATGCTACCTATTGCTCAATTTGAGAGACTGACCTGAGATACAGTTTGGTGATTGACTTTGTGTGTGTTTCCCCAACTTCCAGTACTTCTGTGTCGTCTGTAATCATTGCAGTTGTATTCATGCCTATTTCTGGGGGACCACTTGTGTAAGGGGCGTACAGGAAAGGACCAAGAGCACTTCCTTGAGGAACACCTGGTCGATCAATATCTGTTCTAAAAATGCATCTTCACGCTCAATTCTCCAGTAGGGTACGGGTTTGTCCAACTGGAAGTTAAGGACTTCGTTTCAAACCGTATCAAACGAATTCACAGATGAGAAGCAATTTTTCAGCATTTTTCCGGCTACGAGCTCATCCTAGAAGCTTTTGGATTGATTTCCCGGTCTACAATTCCACATTTTGCTGTACTTTGACCGGAAGTATGTAGATGAATGGTTTCAGTTCTGATGTTTACTGGTAGTTCAAATTCAGTAGGGTGGTTTGAATACGTTCGTGAGATTCATTGCAAGTACGTCAATTTATGTTTGATAGTCACGTACCTACTGGTTTCGGTTTTGAAGGTTAAAGGCAACTGAGGTTTAGAGATTTCTACAGAGTTGCGTTGATAATAGTGAGGATTGTTGAAAGATTTCCCACATCGTCTCTCCAAGTTCTGTTACTTTATACAATTTACCTTTTTGTGGTGAATGCTGTGAGGTCTGCCACCGCTTTCTCGATTTCCGTTTTCCTCCTGCCGCTTCGATTATTTCACGTGGTTAGTTCTTGCCGCTGTTTTCCCCCTTTGATCAGAGCTATTGCTAGAAGCAGTTAGTGCCCGAGATTGATGCTCGTAGCCTACCTTCTCTCTCTCGTTTAAATCGAAACAGGGACGCGAGTTTTTGAGTAGTGGCAAATCTGGATTGTCATTTGGAAAGCTGGACTCACGTTGAAGCCTTTTAGAGGCAGGGGCAGGGGGCATTTATGTTCCGGTGCTGTTGATCAGAGGCAAACGAAGAGTAGTAGGGGGGGGGTTAGAAAGTAAATCCCTGGGCCCTGTTTCACAATGATTTAGTAACTATTATTACGAGTAAATGCGCTGGTAACTTGTAAATTCTGATTCACAATAACATTTTACAAGTGCAATGAAAGATTCCGAATGACTTCCGACAAAATCGCATACTTAGTTGAACAAATCGGACAACTCATTGCTCACCGCACTGGAAAAAGTGGTTCTCTATCCGTGCACGAGCAGGTGTGCGTGGCAGTTCAGTTCCACGTCGTACCAGACTTGCATGGTGTGAGCAAAGTAACCGTTTCTCGCTGTGTGAAGAAAGTTGTGGCTGCAGTTAACGTTCGGCTATTCAACAGAATGGTGACTTGGCCACAAAACATTGAAGAAGAAGTGAACAATTTTTTCAGCATAGCTGGTTTTCCTCGCGTCTGGTGGGCTATTGATGGCAGTCTAATCAAGCTCGACGCACCCACGAGGCATGAGGCAGCATTCATTGACCGCAATGGGAACCACTCATTGAACTGCATGTTCGTTTGTCAGGTCAGTATTTTTCGTGAATGCGAACTGGTCCGGAAGTGTGCACGAAAATCGAGTGCTGAGGAACAGTCGATTGCCAGCCATCATGGACGACGGAACGTTTGGCAATTTCGTATTCCTTGGGGATTCCGGCTATAACGTTCGCGGCTTGGTTGATGCCACCTCTACGAAACGATCCTCGGAATCAATCAGAGCTTCACCTTTTCGAGAACGCACAGTTGTAATCGCCGCTTGTCCTCTCTTTTGCCCATCTTCAATAGGTAGGTATAGGGAAAAATTTAGGGGCGCGACGACGATTGAAGGGACGCGATAAAGATGCGGGAGCGGGAGCGGTGGCGGGCGGGCGGGAATGGTGAGTTCACATTTGTTTGGCCAGCTGACTTGTAGATTGTCATCAGCTGGGCTAGTATTTTCATAAGTTACTCGTGAAGTTGTTCTTGTAATACCAGTTGGAGGCATCCCATTGTGAAACAGAAATTACAAGTACTCATAATACTACCACTTGTAAACTTGTAAATTTCACTTATATTACAAGCTTATTGTGAAACAGGTCCCTTGTGATGAGAAAGAAGTAGTTGACAGCGGATAAATCCCTGTGGCTTCTGGGTGATAACAGTTTTTCTGCACTTTCAGGTTCTACCAACTAGATCGTTAACAGCCGAGCGAAGCTCTCTGCTCTCGGGAAATACCATAAAAATCGCCTTGATTATAATATACCAGTGTAACATCCTTTTGTTTTCATGATAGTTGTATTAATAGTGAAATAATCAACGGGTGACAAGGTTTACCGGTGCATTCTACACACAAAATACAACGAAAAATTTCCAATCAACCTACGTCCGCTTTTCTTTCGTTGGAAGTACGAAGCAGGATTTGTATTTTTTTTTCAAACCTGTGATGTTTTTAATACCGCAGGTTGTACCTGACACAACTATTGGAACTTCAAAAAAGTAGAGCATACCGTTCAAACGCTCATAAAATTTCCTAGAAAATGTGTTTTAACGAACATCTCAAAACTCGTGAAGCGTATAATTTTCATTGAAAGAAAACAGCTGAACCCAATCAACTCATGAAAACTGCTCAATGCAAGTTGTGTGACTCGTCGTGCCAGATATTTTTTGTTTTGTTTTGCTGCTATATTAAGGGGTTACTGTCACGTCGAAACAATCGAAAATTCGATTATTTTTGTTTCAGAAAAAAAGTTGCAAATTATTACAGAATGGTTTATTATTCTCTTGAACGAATTGATCTTGTCTCACACCTCTGAGAACCATTCCATTAGATTCAGCATCGAAAAATACGAGAAAACCATACGAAACATCACCTGACTACAGTAGAACAACGAAAATTACATATTCCAGGAGCCTGTGGGAGTCTGTACGCAATTGGCACGACGTAACGAGTCGAGCTGACGGGTGTTTGGAGTGAGACGATGAAATGATTTCTTATAATGAGTAGAATTTGGCTCACTATAGTTACTGTGATTTCACCTTTTTCGATTTAGACGGAGTCATGCACCCGTGAGACTCATTTCATTCGACTCAGCATCCAAAAGTACCTTTAAAAGATACTGAACACGGCATATTTGCGTTAAAACTGTAAAAATTACATTTTTGTTCATTGTTGTAACCATTTTTTGCCTATAACAACCAAGGGCTTCATCCGATCGAATTGCCGAGCCGGCGGGCATAAACAGATACCAAATGGGATTCTTGTGCGATAGAACGGATTTCATAGTCAACGTAAAGGGCATAAAGCAGTCAGTTTCTTAGTGCGATGGCGGAATCGCGGACGGTCGTGTTAGTACAAAATTCAATCAGAGTCGATCTAATACCGAGCTGACTGATCTATCATACTACACAACAACAACGATATTAAATGACTCCAGCTGCAAGCATTATCATAAAACTGCTTTCTTTGTGCTTTGAAAGGGCTGGGTTTTACGCCACTACTGCAAAACGCCATAAGGGTTAGACGAGCCAGGCACCTCTCATCTGGATCATCTTTAGTGCAGAAAGCTGTCTTCTCTTCATCTGCTGGTCACATGGGAATTTTCCAACAGCCACTTATAAGATGAAAGGAATGAACCATTGGCTCCTTGCTAATCCACTTACCAATTGGCCTATACGTGGGAGAGAATGGCAATCTTTATTTGTGATCTCATTTAGAGCACTCTTTTGAACTAAAATAAAAATAGTTCGACGGCTTCGCAGAAATCTTTGCATAACACGATACTTCATTTTACCCCCTGTCACCTTTTTAGTTACTTGCCGCCCGAAATAATCATTTCCCTCCCGTTTTATCAGACTCTTTAGGTAAACAAGGAGCCCCTTTCCTACCCCTCTCCGCTCACATCCTTCAAAAAAGATGAATTACGACGTACCGACGACGTGCTTTACGGCCGAAGAAGTTGGTAATAAATAGCTGGTTGGAGGGCGATGATGGCGGCTTTTTGACGGACAGCGAGGAAATCAGAAAAAAACCCTCTCCTAAGGTTCGCGAACGTTCATCAATCGTGACGTTTGACGCTTCCGCCTCATTCTGGCGGTCCTGCGATACTCAGGAAAAGTGACTCTTTTGAAAAGCAAGAAAATACATCAATATCCGACGTGTAACGCTTCGCTGCTCCGAAGTGCTAACCTGAAAAAAACAAACAAAAAGGATAGACAGTAGCAAGTGGACGAGGAGGGTGTTACGGATAGCCGTTGTAAATGGACAAGAATGGGGTTCCGGATCTTTGAAGACCGATTGTCTGTAACGTCGTTGTTAGGTTATCGCCAATGATTGCTTTTTTTCGCAACTGACCAATACGAGTGAACCGTCTACCTTCTCTTTTCGCCAACCCTTCAGGATATGGCGGAGCTCTCAACGAGGTTCGAAACACTCGCTGCATGTTTGTGGCCCATCTCAGTCAGAAATGACTTTTAGGATGTGTGAAGAGTTAGCGAAAACCGTCAGGAATGTTATTGTTATTACTGAACTCCGATTGTTCCTTTTGAGCTAAGCACCGTGGCCTTAAGTCCTTTTGCGTCAGTCCTAATGTCTCACAGGTCCATGCTCAGCTTCTTATGGAATGCCTGAGTCTTCTTTAATGTTTACCCTTGAGAAGTTGTAGCTAAGACCAAACATCGCTCCCTTTCAAGTCTCTGAAACTGGACGAAGACATTGTAGGGGGTTTCCTCCTCTGAACCACACCACCTGCACCGAGGAGTGCCATTCATACCCATAACGCACGTTGCGCTTGTTCATTTTGCAGTGTCCCGCGACGATTCCTACCCATCATCAGAAGTTCAAGCCGTACCTCGTGTGTTGGAATGTCTCACTCCCGCAGTGTTCCAGACAGCCTGATGCATTCTCATGGCATACTATCTCACTGTTCTCTTGACTGTTGACGGAGATGCACAATGGGGAGATTGTCCAACCTCTCATTCCCACTCATCCCTTTAACCCAGGAATCCAATAAACGTTAACTCTATTAGAGTTTGCTAAACAGTTGAGCTTCACCCTGCACTCGCTTCACAATTTTCACGTCCAACGTTGCATCAGAATCTTGTACTACTACAAAATCATTCTTAGCCTCCGAAATGTAAACATTATATACAAAACTTGTCTCCAACTTCTGAAGTAGTCCATTCCACGATAATTCCCACAATGCCCACAATGCAGTTTCACAAAAAGCACGTTCTTATCGGTAGTGTAATTGCAGCTCCCGTTATTTTCACCTCGATGCATGTCACTTGCCAAACGATTGACGGACACTCTTAATTCTGTACTGAACATCTTTCAATAAGCATGTTGACTCGAGGTAAGCGTGCAGCTTAGTTGTTACACGTTTCTTCCTTATTTTAGAGATGGAATTGAACATAGAACTGTGCCAATGATTACTTCCTTCCTTCGTAAAGTGGAATAACTCTGGCCACCTTGAATACTTCAGAGGAAACACACGGGGTAATATTTAATTAAATTAAAAAGCGCCGAAGGGTTTTTTGGGGCGAAAGCAAATTTTTAATAATCCGGAGGGAAATTCCTTCAATTCCATTGGCTGAACCACCTTTCATTTTATAAATGACTTTATTTACATTTTTCTCCGTCACCTGGGTTATTAGATATTTAACACAAGAATAACCTTTCGCCGGTACGTTTCCGCTAACCTGAGAACAATCTTCAGGTAAATTGAAATTGAACTCGTCGTTGCGCGTTGAAGGGGATAATATATGGGTGAATTGAAAAAGAAGGAAGAGCACAACCTAGAATTCGTTTCAAGATGTTAAAACATATCTTGTAGACAAGAATAGTTGACTTGGCACTCAGTCACTCTGGCGACCCTAGACTCAGCTGATAGCTGGCAACTGTTTCACCTTAAACATTGTCTTAATGCACAAATCGCACGCAGATCAATTTCGTGTACACTCCTCTCGTTATCACCTATTGAATGAACTTGTAGAAGCGTTGTCTGTACTATGAAATAAATATCGCTAAAATGGGCATTTGGGGAAGAAATCCATCTTCAACTGTGTTGACTCTACTGGAACTTCGAATCAAATTTATATGTAGATTTAAATTTGAATTCATAATTCTAAGTGCAGCTGGGCTGTAGAATAACGAACCTGCATAAAAAGTTCATTAAATTAATGGCTGAAGTCCCAGTTTTCTCCCGCTGGGGAGAACCTTTCTTAGTTATATTCTTCCGGTCAAGCGCTGAAAGTTCGTTGCTTGAAACTTGATGATTTCAAAGTTAAACTGATCTTGTCGATCCTTCTTCCGCGGAGTCTACATTTGGCCACTAGAATTCTCAAGTTATTTCTTGTATCCTCCCGATGCTGAGCATTTCGGAAGATCCTTTTTTCCTGCGAGGGAATCTTATCACGAAGATATTTCCTAATTAAGCTCTTAAAACGTGAAAAGAAGGAATTACGGAAAAACTCGTCCTCGATAATAAAATAAAAAATATGGTCAAACGCGCCTCGGGGCCTCATGTACTCGATGAGTTGGGCAATTACGAGAAGGAAAAAACGAAGATATAAACGGCTAGATGTTCAGAAAAAATGCCACGAGACCGCAGTTTTGATGTGTATTTATTTTATAGCCCTCCACCGGGGGTTGTTTATGACCAGATTTTTTTAATCCATCGGGAGTTAAGGGGGTTAACGTCAAAGGGTAGGAAAAAAAACTTGGAGGAGGTTGAACGTGAATTGTGTGATAGCGACTGAAGAGCAGGCGAGTTTTTCAACTTGAAGACTTGCTTGGTTAATTAAAATCAGTTCGTTTGTCTAGCAGTCATTTTCTTCTTCAGACTTTCAGGAAAGTCAAAGAGAATTACGCAGTTTCATCCCATCTTTGATGCGATTGAAGAAAAATCCGCCTGTTGCTTAGCCTCAAGCAGTGAACGGGGCAGGTAGGTTTAGTCAGTACTTCCACAAATTCAATTACTAAGAAGAGCAAAGAGTTGAAAAAGTCGATTCAGTGAAAATTCAATTAGCTCGATAATTTCGAGTTTGTTGCACGACTCTTGGAAGAAAACGTCCAAAATAGTCGATATCGGAGTGGAAGGCGAGTGGTAATTTGACAGTTCGCCGCACTCCATGCTAATATTCTACATTGTGTTTTTATCAGTTCGCCGACTATATTACTCTCCAAATACTTTAATACCACCGTTTTAAGAGGGCATTTTTTAAATACTGTTGTCTGTAAGTAGCTTTCTCTCTCTTCCGACTTGAGAAATTGCGCTGTCACGATTTTAGATTCGCACTTCCCTTCTTCTCTCTCACCGCCACCCACATGCAAGTTGTAATATATCCATTTCTACCGAAAATAGCAGAAGAATTCGTAGTTAAAAATTCGACTCATGACTCAGTAGGAGGACTTTTACGAGTCGGTAGCGGTTTCAAGTTAATAGTTGCGCGTAAGAAGCTTTTGATGCCACCCATTTCGCTGATTAGCAAACTCCTTTCATGTACGTAATTGGTGTTCATACGCTACTCCTCAACACAAAGGAAAGGTCGTTTATATGTCGTTACGGTTGACACGTGAAAAATCATTTCACGACCGAACACCACATACGACTTCATCAACCAGTGCATTTCAGTCTTTTTGATTTTATGGGTAGCAAAATTCTGGCAGCCACTTGTGCCATAGACAGACAAAGAAATAATTAAATTAAAAGATTAAAGCTGTTTCTGTTTTGGTACATTTACTCATTATTAAGACCTACATTCTGCAAAAAGTCGCGAGAGTTTTGAAAGTAAATGAGAATGCGGTAAGTTGGTAGGCTATCTGCGACTTGAATTGGAAGCTAGCCAAACTGGGACGAAATTATTTTTTTGAGTTTCAAGTTTTAATAAATACTAAACCTATAATTATTACATGCAAAGATTATTTAGAAAAAAAACCGGTGTTACAACATAGTGTCGACGTATTATGGTTGAAAAGAAAGCAAGAATATCCGGTGTAGGGAAGGGAAGCTCTAAAACTATTAATGCCATTCACCACATTACACAGGCATGAACTGAAAATATTTACGATGGTGGATATTAAAACTTGACCGACAAATAGGCGTCGATTAGAAACTGATTTAATTATAACGTTTCGAAAATACCACCACATTTTAAAAAAAATGCTAACATTTTTATTGTCTTTTTACTTTCCTTGGCTTTGCGAAGTAGAATGGAAAGTTATGTAATCGGCTGAAAAGAAGTAAGCTGTCTTCAGATTCTTACGTTTTAACGCCTAAGGGCCCGAAAAACGTTATTTGGGAATATGTTCTGTGAACACGATTGAGAGAAAACGGCTCAATTAGCTCAAACTTGGTATTTATACCGCAGGTCACTATGGAACGCCAAAATATGGGTATGAACAAAATCTATCAACAACTAACTATAGTTACCATAGTGGTCGAAACATTTAATTTTTTTCTCGAAAAGAACTCTTTTTGATTCAATAGAGAGCTCTAAATGACATGGCAGTACCATTTTTTTCTCATTTGTGGAAAAATGATGAGAGCAGCACAATAAATTACCACCCATTTCGAAGAAAGCGCAGATTTTAGCGCAGTTTTTTCATAATAATCTCCGCTCAAATGTTCAGCTAGGACCTTCAGAAAAATTGATAGGGTAGTCCAATCAAGTACCTATACGATGAACGTTTGATAACTACTGGAGGAGCTACTCCAGAAATCCCAGAATGTCATCCCCCACCCACCGTTTCCACATTACCATTTCTCACAGTTTTTACCCGATTATTCCAAAACGGTGAACGCGATCCTTCTAAAACAAATTATGTAGTGTCTTGTCACTTGTGAACAGATTGTTCAATAACGCGCTTAAATTCCAGAACCATAAGCACCTCCCGCTGTCATGTAGAACGTTGTAGTCAGAATGAAAAATAGATTGCATTAGTTGCTAAAGGTAAGCTAATCGCTGAATGCATTCATTGCAGGCGTCCTTCCGAGTAAAGCTTCGCGACCCCACAGATTGAAAAACGCTGACCTAAACTAATTCAAATCTGGTATTTGAGGTGGATGAGGCGCTTCAACTGCGTGGTTTGAAGCCAATTGAGGATCGTTGAATTAGGAAGGATGCTCTATTTTTCCGAAAATTGGCATTTCTTTTACGCAGCGGTTTCCCCGTTCCAGCGTGCCATACGAATTTGCAGCAGACCTTTTTGTACTGCCGCTGGCCAGACAAACTATCTGATTCAGTCCCCTATGAATAACTACCAATACGAATGGAGCCGTCTCAGGCTGTACATCTTTATCTAATATCTCCTCTGCGCGAGCTCGTCGTTCCTTGTATTGCATTTCCGGTTAGGGGTTCACCAATTGTGGTCCTAGCAAAGGGAGCTAATGCTTAAACTTGTTGTTTGTAATAATTTAATAATTATCATTGGGCTTTTAGCCAGTACAATATCCAATAACATTTACTACATTCAACTTCATTTCGTGTTTTGAGAATTGGCCAAAACAGTTTGGTAAATGGTTGGAGTTGCAAATGCCCGGTGTACCTTTTCTAGGAGGAAGAGCACATTCCCAATGGAACCAGTAAGTACCCAAATGGGAGGAGAAAATATGTGGCGCGTAGGAACACAAAACTTTTCCCAACCCCTTAAAATTCGACGATCTGCCATAGATACAGGGCCGGTCAAATCATTTCCACAGAATCATTTATGCAGAAAAAAAATGTTTGGCAAATCTCCGACATATTTCTGTTTAACCGTGCTATAAGCGCTCACTGGACTATCAGTGGAACAACAATATATAGCATTGAATAGTTGACCACCTGAGAGTTTGATGAAAATCGTTAGTGTTGTTTTCCTAAAAAGTGAAGAATATTTCGGGTTGAAACTCTGTTCATCGAATTTTCACCAAACTGCGAAAGTTGGGTGCTGATTAGTTGAAGACAATTTGGAAGTTTAAATTCATTACAACTGTTGTATAGAAAAATGAGAAAACCACAAGTTTTTTTCGCGTTTTGGTACCCTCCTTCCTTCCAGTAAATGGAGATTGTTCATAACCACATTTTGTTTTATTATTTGTTGTGAGTAATCTTTTCGGGCGGGAACGTTTTTTTACAAACCTCCCTCAAATTTGACACTAAGTTTCAAGTCATGGGGATTTCAAATCTACAGTGTTCATCCGATGTTAACGTGATCTAACAAATCCTTTCTTCAATCTGAAATACTTAAAAACTGTAGTATCTTTCACGATTTTTTTTTTACTTTTTTCCCACAGCACAATAATTTTAAACCAAGACCTGGAGACAACTCCTAAAATAAGTCGTGACGTAAGTAGATGCAATTCCGGAACCTCTCGCACTACATCACCAGTTTCTTATATACAACGTTCTACATAGTGTATTTTGTATGAGCGACAAGAATAATCGAAAGAACTCGTGACTGAGGAAAGTTCTGTAATGCTTCGCATCAGATGTTTTTTTATTGGCATGGGACGCACTGCTGACGAATATTGAAGGTTCCAAATACTATTTTAGCTTCGTAGAATTTTCTTTAATTGGAAAAAAATCAATTGAAGGTTTCCCTTTGTGAACGTCACAGGTTTAGCCGTCGTCTGGTCGGTAACAAATAATATTGTTATTGTGAAAAGAAGCCGTTAATGTTTGAGCACATTTCAAAGAAAAGAACTTCCAATTTCCCAGTGGAATTAACTTATTGATTTTACAAGAAGCAAATACTCCTTGGGGGAAGAGTTTGAACGAAACCCTTCTGTCACAAACAGGCAATCAATTTCATTCTTGAATATCCTAAACGAGGTTTGACATACTTGTACCAAATATTCGTCGCTGAGCTAAACCTAAACCGCGTCTGCTGGTTGGTTGCTCTTCAACTCCGAGCCACTCCTCGTAATCCTTTCTGAAACACGTCCGTGAGGATGAGCGCTAATACGACCGAGAGGGTTTCCCTCATTCCCCTCAGGAGGATTCCTGCTCTTCCCTAGCGACCGTCGTTTGGAACGCTCAAAGCTTGGCTTATTGCAGGCAGGCGAAATATCTCACCAACGAGCTAATGAATTGCCCGACGATGCGCGATGAGAGAACTTTGCACGCTTCTTGATTTCCTGGTATTTATTTCTCCGCAGTTATATGAAAATTCAACGGAACGTAGGTATCTGTTTAAGTGCAGCCAACGAAACGTAATGAGTTTAACGGAAAAATGCTTCGTTTCCTTTTGCACACGTAGAGGCATTTCCCCATGGTATAGTTCACTACAAACAAATCTGCGACCGGGGAAGTTTTTATACTGATATGTAAACATCGCCTTTTCACTCGGCCGCAGCGCAGTATGAGTGCGACCACAAAATACACCTACTTAACCTCAACCACACTGAAACAGAGGCTGACATAACACTTCACTCAATAACTCCCAGGCTTAACTAATAAAACAACCATTTTCAGGCAAAATTCTATTTTATTCGTCAACATAGTCTTCTTCTAGGGCGATACATTGATCTCAACGCTTCTCCAACAATTGTGTTCTGAGCAAGTCTCCAAATACGTTGATTTTAGCCAACTTTCCAGTTTTTCCAGCAGCTCGCTGTTCCCCTTTTGAGTTCGACAAGCGAGACCTTCAATCCTTAACCTGAGAGTTGTCCGGCTCTAAGCGCATGGAGTTCCCCAATTAGTTTTTCCAGGCCCCTCAAAATTCCCCATCTCTGGGATTACCGTTCCCACTTGTCAGTCCACAACAGTAGGCCGCAAGTCATAATAGAGCCACCAAATAACGAGAGTTCATAAGTCCAGGTTTCCCATATATTCCTGTCGCCCCTCCACTGGTCACGACCACCCTCCATCTACCAATAAAAATGCAGACGCCCTTTTTTGAAAAGCTTCCCTAGTTAACTAACCAATCTGACGAATTACATACCCCTTTCAAACTGGTGGTTCCCTCCCCTGTCCCGGTAATTTGTGTTACTGACTTCACTCCACCTTTGTACGAGTAAGTGTTCGAATCTTGTTGCGATTTCCTAACTCTTCAATTACAAGTTTCACGCTACAGTAAACCGTGATTCATTCAAGTCTACCCTGGTCAAAACAAATTCAATGCCCTTTTTGTAAAATGATTTGTCCTTGGCCTCAAAATACGCCTCGTTTTGAGCAATAACCTCTTTTGATCTAAATCTCTTTTTCTGGAGCATTTTTTGGTTTTCTGAAAACAGCCAGTAGTCACTGGGAGCCATATCTGGTGATGGATGGTGAAGCAATTTGAAATTCAACAATTACTACAGCCATCAATGATCGAAGAGGCTTCACAGCTTGTTGATAGGCCTGATATAATTTGCCAAATAAGTAGCTTAAATTATAGCACACACATAGGTAATTAGAGTAATTATTGTTCATGAACGGTGCCCATCTTACCAAGAAAATGAATTACATATCGGCATTGCATGTTTCCTGGAAACAATTGTAGAGAAGTTTTTTTTCATAAACATTTCCCTTGTTCACTGCTCATGTGACAGTAGCGTTCTCAAAAGATTCAAGTGGTAGTCCGATGAGTCTCCTAAGCTACGAGCGTCTAATAATTATGAGCAATCCACAAAATTACTCAAACTCTTAGTTTTATTTACTGTTCTCTCAGTCTTACTCCCTAACTCCCGAATCGCAGTACGAACCGCTCCAAAAAAAAAAAACTGACAGTCAAACAACCGATACGTTGGTTTTTCAATAAGCTTAAGGGAAGTGAACATAATTAACGCGTTCGTAAGTATTTTATTAAGTCAACACTGCTACTCGGGAAGACTAACACCGAATCCTGGAGCGTAGTTGGATACTGACGTCATATAAATACAAAGCACTTAGCGGATAATAGTCCTGCATTTCCGCATCCCCACATTCCGTCAAAAATGACGTGAAGCTAAAAACACAAACAATCAGCTCGAGATATTTATTTTCCTTCGCGTGGTTGATACAGCCAGGTGACACCGTGCCAGTTCTCACCAACGAACAACTATACTTTCGGAATAAAATTAACCAAATTGGAGCTGGACAAGAATGCGAAGATAACTAATCGAAAGCTTCCAGCGATCGGTGCCGTTGAAAAGCTCTTGACATTTTAAAGCTGAAGGGTTCTTATCTCTTGAACTCATTAGAACGAAATAAATTACGATCCCGTTCTGAAGGCTCTGCCCTATAAACCGAACAAAGCGGCTTTATCGCACAAGCCCCCGTAGTTTTTAATGCCCCACTAGAATAATATCACTTCAATTTCATCCCGAAATTGCTTGAAATAATCCTTTTTTAATTGAAAACCTGTCCTGAAAACCTACACACAGTGAAGACAAATTTATTGTATAAAAAGTGAACATATTTGATACGATCCATAACACAATTTTCTCATTGCTCTTTCACTCTCTCTCTAAATATAAATAGTATGCTTATAGAACGCCTCTATCGTTTTTCAAGCGTTACTGGTTGAGTGGTGCCACAAGAGCATGGATGAGATCTCCTTCACAGAATCGAATGCTGATCAACAAGTTGGTTCTGTGTTCAGAGAAAAGTAACGAATATTGGTTCGAGTGTTCGAATATTTCGATTGATTAATTAGCAGAGAAACATTTATGTAGGACAACACGTAGACATTAAGTTGCTGAAGTCAGTTTGCGACCGGAATGGCAGAAATAATAAACACATTTGTTTCAGTCATTCTTTCACAAAATGCACACGCCCACGCTGCGCGGGATACAAAACTAACACTTGTAAAGACGCCAAAGTTCTGACAATTTGTTAGATTGTAGGTACCTCCGATATCGGCAAACGCTACTAAAGAATATTATTATTCATGAGCAATTTAAATGCTCAAGTGTATTTCGCTAGCGATGAGTGAAAAGCACGGGAAGACCGAGAGTCGAGGGAAGACAAATGTGAGCTAAGAAAAAGGCTGAATGGGGAATCGAAATAGCTTCAACATTCCTTGGCAATCTCTCCAGTTGAGAAAAACGACCCTTTCAACGAAGGAGCTAATATAAATTGACCTACAACTTCTTAATTATCTCGCGAAAAATGGCTTTACCACGCAACTGTTGCTTCTTCCATCGAGTCAACTTATTATAGCCCTCGGCAGCAATGCTGTGGGACGAAAGCTTAACCGCAACTCGGTTAGTGGCTTCCATTTCATTTCTTTCCACTTTTCACACAACCCACCCTTCTTCTTCTTGGACGGACCACAGTTCAGCTGTCAGTTTAGCCCTGGACGTGTTATGCGCAATGTATGCCCTCGTCCTTTGGACCATTCCTTCGCTCTTATGGCTCACAAAAGCATTCATGACCCGCTGTATATCTCAGGCACTTCAGCTGTTTTTGGTACTTTTCCGCTTTCATTTTCGTTCAAGTTATTGTAAGAGAAATAATATATGTGTTTTGACTAATAGACCTCTTCACAACCTTTACTAAAATTGTTAGAGCCGTTTATGCATAAAGTTTAAACAACCTCTTGCTTATCTCATGGCAATTCACCTGAAATTTTTGGAAAACATTATTAATGCCGTTTCCGAGATGTACCCTCATAAATTTTGAAAAACGATGTTTTTGGATTAAAAATTGATATTAGGACCTGTTCACCTTTCGAAATGAATTGGGCTGCCCCTGTGTACCTCAACCTGCATTGAATAGAGATAGCAGAGTCCACTACGGAGATTTGTGGATTGCAAACATCATTTTATAACCTGTACTAAATTTGACCTGTGTAGAAAGTTTGGTGACACAACTGACAAGATTTATTAGCAAAAAAAAACACGGGAAAAAACAGTTCTATTAATAAAAGTGTAAAAATGCATTGTGTTATGTAACTTTTCCGAAGATCAACATTTATTGCTACCTAGGATTGTTTGAAACTACTCATATAAAAATTCAACCAAAATCCATTGCGCAAAGAAGAAAAGGTGATTGAACGCTATCACATAGCATCGTTGAAAACTCAAGCGTTCGTCTCCAGATGAAACGTGTCCGTATGTTGCAAAGCATAAGTGAGTATTAAAAGCCCATTCGAACATTTGATGGACAGGTGAAAACTATGTTGATGTAGAAAACAGTGAAGATAACTAAACAACGTTGAACAATTCAATTTACAACTTTTAAAATAATTCTTTAGACATCCGTACAGTCCACGTTCAGGTCTTATTTCTAGATTTTTTGAACTGAACATGTTTTCTGCGTTCACTAGCGTTTTCAGCCGCTCAGTTTTTAATTGAAATTCTATCATCGCGTCAGTTTTTATCGGCATAATACAAGATACTCATCCCAAAATCAGGTGGTAGGTCCAGTATAGACAACTATAGGTTGGTGTGCTTGACGTTGGCGATCCCCAAGGTGTTGGAGAGACTCTTAGTGAATCATATCCTCCATCATTCGCTGACTAACATGGAGGGTAGATCAACCAAGACAAACTTGCTCAAATTCTACCTGTGAATTTTGGACGCCTTTAGCGATGGTCATGAGCTTGACTACTTATATGCAGATTTGCCAAAGTATTGGATCGGGTTTCACACGCGTTGTTGTTGAGAAAGCTGGAGCTGTTTGCTTCAGCTAGCTAGCTAGTTATTTGGATGGTCGGTGCTTGATGGTTAGGATCAAGAATTACTATTCCTACAGATTTCGAGTTCCTTCGGGAGTTCCCCAGAGCACAGGGTCCCACCACTGCCCACCGATGTTCCTCATCTTCATCAACAACGTAGTCTACACACAGGCTTTAAACCGTCGGTCTGTAGTGCGGAACTGGGGAGTGCTTTGAGGACTTGTTCACATTGTGTCAGTCGTCGGGAGTGCTATGCGAGTGTTAGGCTTTATTAGGAGAAACTCCTCCGATATCAAACCGGTGAAGGCTCTCGTTGTGCTCTATATTTCTCTCATTCGTCCCATTTTGGCGTGTGGATCGTCAGTCTGGTCGCCAATTTATGGCTATGTTAAGATGGCGCTGTCATACACTTCCTTCTTGCGTCGTTTTTCATGTCCCGCCGAGCCATACTAGGACGTAGCAGAGTTTCTGTGTTCTGCAAATAATCTGCTCGATTCTCCCATGAATCGCTGGCAATATGACCGGAACCGTCTCAAGCTGGACATCTTTAATAACTCCCTACTCTGCGCAACTGAAGAGATTTATGCATGAGCACGACATTGCATGCCAGACTGTGATAATTTAAGTTTGATGGAATCTTGGTTGGTGCTTTTGATCTTAACATTGTTTTATCATAACTTAATAATTAACTTTTGGCTGATTTTAGCCTGTGTAATATTCAATAAATAATATAAATGCTGTGGGAGTTCACTACTGCTTTGTTGAAAACCTGAATGTTTGTCTTCAGTGCGTTGGGATTTGTATTCAGAGCGGTACTGCAGTGACAATAAACCTAATTGATTCTAGGCAATAAATATATCAACGAATTGATTTACGTGGAGACAACGAACGACCAGACTCTTGAGAAGCTCGTTATTAAAACGGAAGTGCTGCGTAGCGGGAGAAATTCAAATTCCCTCGAAGGGTCACTTCTGCCGATGGTAGTTTAGCAAGTCTAGCAGGGGTCGAACCTGAGTCACAAGTGTGGTCTTTGCTTTGCACCAGTTTCCACCACTTGGTCTCCAACACCTTTAGTATTCAACCCGAATTCTCCAACCCTTGTCCCAATCCTGGAAGTGAATTAAAAGCGGCCGAGTCAAATCAGTTGTTCGGCCTCTCCATTGTCCGGTTCAACAGAACGTTTGACGGGGATAACGTAGCGCATGAAGGGAGTTCAGCCTCCAAACTTTTTGATGCCTTGAAGTTCTACAGTTTCTCTTTACTTCCCACATCTATTTACCAGAGGGGAAACTCGTAATGTGGGATGGGCCAAGTTCCCAGTCCTTTATTGAACTTTATTATACCTGTCCGAGGATATCGTGGGTCGTTACTGACAGCGGACCATTTACTTTCAGCCAACTCGAGCTATGACATAACTATCTCAAACGCAGGCTGAGGGGAAATGCCTGAGAATTATTGCTCTCCAATCAATTTGCGCATTGTCATAGAAAATGAAGCTACGTGAAAAAAGTTGGAGCGAGAATTTTCAAAAAATTTCCGATTATTTGGTTTACGAGGTTATGTAATCGGCTGAGAAAAATGTTTGGAGTTTTTTCAGGTATTTTACATTTCAAGGGCTACTAATTCTGAAAAACGCCGTTTGGTAAAATGGTCTGTGTGTGCCCGTGAACGCGAAAACGGCTCTAACGATTGTTACTGAGTTTTTTGTATGGAACGCTCAAAATAACACAACGCTCACATAAATTTCTCAATTGTTGACGAAATGGAATACAAGTTATCAAAAGTTCGAAGAAAGAAGCCTTATAAGAGTTTTGTACTCCAATATTCTACTCAAATGATTAAAAAAACTGGTCCAACAAATTCCTTTTACAATGAAAGTTTAATGACGTCAATAATCTAGTTAGAAGTGCCTCCAGAAATCCTGGTATTCAAACCTCCGCTTAATACTATTTCTGATAATTTTTATCCAATAATTCCGTAACAGAAAGCACGATCCTTCACAAAACCATGTTGACAATATCATAAACCGTCTGTGCACTGTTTGATCAATAACTGTAAGCTGAGTAGGAGCAACTCAATACATTCCTAAACTTTAAGCGTTATCGCATCCGAGGTAAACGTGAAGGTATCTTTTACTAAGTTCAGATGGTCTCTGGGTAATAGATCGGAATAACAGCTAAATCCACAGAAACCGATAAGTGTACGTAGAGCTAAGGAAAGTTGTGTATTGCGTCGTGCCAGATATTTTTAAAATATATTCTCGTAGGTTCGTAAATAGCCGAGGTATTTTTCCGCAGTCAACAACGTTTAGGACTGTTCCGTCGCTTGTTGTTTGTTTTTTCCAACTCGACTAGATTTTGTTTCATATTGGAGAATGAAACAAAGAAGTGACGTGGGAGCTTGTCGAAGATGAAAAATCATGCTGTGCAGTGTTCAAGTTGGCAGAGTTCAAGTGGGATCTCTATTAGTGGAAGAGGTCATTCGCAAAACACGGAATAGATGGCGACACAGTTATGAGTGCAAAGTGGCATTGAAGAGGCTATGTTTCCACTGCCAACCCGCGGCGTTTACTCGCCTCATTGTAAACAATTGGTCGAGTAGAGTTTACACTTGCTCCCAACCGGGCGAGCGGCTTCCCGACGCGGATGAGTGAGCGTGACTTCGCTAACACCCTCCGGCAATGTTTTCTTTGCTTGTGCCATGAAGGCCCTCACGATGTAAGCAAAAACTTTCCTATGTGTATGTGCAAACGGTACCGTTCTTTTGAAGAGGAGACGAAAATTGAAATTGATTTCGTTACTCAGGCTCACACTCTGATTGAAAGGTTCCACAGAAAGCATCGACACTGGGGAAAAAACCCGAACGAAAGACCGTAAAGAGAAGAGTTCGTTAGTCGTAAATGTTTCAATTTAGCCGCAATTCGTTTCCTTTCGATTCGCCCCCCACAAAGGACGGGACTACCCGTGTTAATTGAACCTCTGACATTCATTTTCCCGAAGAAGACCTGTTTTTGAACGCAATACCTGAAACAGTACAGAGATACAACATTTTTGTTTAAGTTTGTTTTGTATAAACTTGATCTCACGACCACGTGCATAAATATTTGTGAACGGTCGGCTTAAACTGTCAAGTGTGTGCGAGAATTTTCGCGAATGTGACAACGGACACACGGTTGACTACACATTCGACACGCACCCTCCAACCAGTTTTGCGGTATTAATGAAATTGAACACCTCTCGATAGGTGTTTGTCCCAATATTTTCAAAGCACGTGCAAGTGAAACAACAAGAAACGCGTCATGCGAGGGTTATTCCGTTCACAGGCGGAGAGAGTTGAGAGTAAGAACATGGCATTGAAGGCCTATCTGTTCTCACAACCAAAGTGCACGCTTTTTATTTGATTAACAAACAAACGGGACAAGTCATTGTGATAAAAGTGGCTGCAACATGCTAGGAACTCGAACGTGACGTTGTACTGAAAGGGGAGTGCACTGTTGGGCAAGGGTGTGCATCATAGTTGAGAACGCTGAGAAAGTAGGAGCGTATACAGCAGGTCGAGATAGCAAAGCAGCGGAGGAGAGCAACAGGTTAGCAGTGCGTGATAGAACGGCTCATTGGATTTTTCAGTGAAAATTTCTGGTGCGTCACAACACACAACTTTCCTTAGCTCTACGTCAATTCACTTTGTACATGGCTATTTCTACTTAATCAATTCATTTACCACTCAGTTCATTAGAACTTGGTCAAACAACACGTCATAGCAGCAGGAAGCGGTAGCGCCTACCGTTCTGGAATTTATTGTGCTGCTCATACTCATCCCAGGACCACTATTGAGCAATTGGTACACAGAAAATTAATGAGGCTGTAAACACGAATTTTTTGAAGAAGGGTAGTAATCACTTTTGCGGAGTTATTGGGTAATAACTGTTAGAACTGGTAGTAAGCGAAACGGCGGTAGTTGAAATTCAGGAATTTCTGGAGTGAGCCCCATGTACCTCATGAGCATTTTTAAACAATCACCCTTTAGGTATTGGATTGGAATACAACACCAATTTTTTCAACATTCTACTAACATTCCAGCGAAGTTTATAAGGAAAAAACCGCGCTAAAAGCGCTTTTCGTCGAAAATTTTGATTATTTATTGTGCTGCTCTCGTCATGTTTCCACCAATGAGAATTTTATGGTATAGTTGACATATTGGGAGCTACCAATATAAAAAATTTAATCGAAATCGTTAGAGCCATTTTTGAGAAAAAAATATTTGGTGTTTTGATCACTATGATAACTATGGTTAACGTTCGGTGATTTTGGCGTCCCATAGTAACCTGCGGGCTAGATATCAAGTTTGAGTGAATTTGGTACGGTGTTTCCCTCTAAAAATCGTTCACAGACACACATGCACACACAGACACACAGACCATTTTCCCAAATAGTGTTTTTCGGACTCAGGAGGGTCTGAAACGTAAAGATCTGAAAAACTCAAAATTTTTTTTCAGCCGATTACATAACTTTCCTTTCTACTTTGTAGAGCCAAGGAAAGTAAAAACATTCAGCATCGCGGGAATTTCGTCGAGGAATATGCCGGACTACGTGACTGAGCAAGCAGGCCAGTCGTAATTACGTTTCATGATGCTACGAGGGAAAATACTCAATTAAGACCAACAACAGCAATTGCGTTGTCTATATCTCTATCTTGGTTCGGAAACATCACGGCAATGTGTGCCATCAGAAAATCGTTGAGTCATCCTGGAGCAAAACTAAATCGTTGGCCTGAAGAAGAAATACAGTGTCTCATCTTCCTTAAAGCTTTCAGTCCGTGTCGTACAACGTACACGTGAAAGACCACACGTTGATTGAGTTTCCAAAAGTTAACTCCTATTTTTCCGAAAAATGTTTGGCAACGTGATCCCAGATATAGGCTATAAATATAGTTTTGGAATTGTCAGTCTGTGAAAGGGAGAGAAAATATTATCGCGGAAACCTCACATAAATCGAACGTTTCTTCGGCGGGCCCCGTGAGAGCCCCTCATCACTCTATCAGCAGCAGTCGATACTTCGTTTAGACGCCTCCACTCATTTGGTCGAGAGCGAGGCAATTGTTTTGATATTTTACAGAAAGAATTCGAAATAAAGAGGGGACGAGTGGCTATAAAATGATGAGTTACTGAGGAATGGGGCTCTGAAAAGGCCTTTAGTAAAATGGCTTAGGGGCCTGTTTCCGAAGGAAAAGACTGGGGGAAAATAAATACCACGCCTCGTCGTTGGGGGAAATAGGCTCAGATTTGGAGGATGAGAGTCAATTTGTTGTTCCCAGCTTGTTTACAGAATTGAAAACTCCCGTCGGAGACTAGGCGATCGAAATGACGAGGACAAACAGAAGTAGAGTTTGCCGGAATAATTAGCTGATGAACATGCCAATTCACGTTATAATGTTCCACAAGAGCTTCTCTCTTTGACCTTTTAGGTAAGAATATATTTTTTTTGTTTGGAACAAATTATCAACAACAAACATTGTTTCGTTCGTGTGACGACACAGATAATCATTACAGCAAGCATTGATGAGTTCGTTAGCTCAGAAACGAAACGGTAATGCCTTTCCGGATTATTATTCATTCTGAACGATACTCCTGTGTTTTCAGTCAGGAAAATTTTTTCACAACTCCCACTCCTTCTCGCCCCCCCCCTCATAATTTGGCACAACGATTCTATGCATGGGGATTCCATATCTGCAATGTCCGTCCACCGTCCAGGCCATATTAACGTGGTCTACAAAATCCGCTCTCTCGCATAAAAATGTCGTTTGGTATCTAATTCTGCCCACCTACTCGGCAATCCGATTGAACGAGATCCACCTAGAAAACCTCAATTTCCGTTGTAGTCAGGTGATGTTTTGTATCATTTAATAGTATTTCCTACTGTGACTAGCGTAATAGCTGAAACTAAGACCTCAAACTTTTAAAGCAGTGTTAAAGCGGTGTTCGGAACTGTGTTAAAATATAATTTGGTTTAAAATACGCAATGATCACACATAAAAGTTATACAAAGGTTTATTTTGCAGAGATTGCGAAAGTTATGTCTTATCAGAATATTTTAAATTGACGAAAAATTGGCATCGCCAAAAAGCGAAGAACCTTCCAGTCGTGTTTCGTATAAGTGAAGAGCTTCCATAACGTAGGGAACCATTATCAACCATTGTAGAGCTTCAGGAACGTTGAAAACCTCATCCTTGTTGATGGATGAGATTTTATTTAAATTTTATTCGAGATATAACCACTCCACGATCTTCATTAAAGGAGAGTCAGATTATCGCAAACGAATCGATTTAAATCGTATCTATTCTGTTAAAAAAATCAAACATAATCGCATCAATTCTTCAATAAATTATCAGTACATTCAATACTCGATACTTGTTTAAGATTTAGAACAAAAATAATTAAAATGTGTAGCCGCCTTAGAGTAGTGCCATAGTACCACAGAGGAATTCTTCCGCGATGCACTATTTAAATTCGATCGTTTAAATTCGTATACATTCCTTACGAAAGCGAGTATGTGTTAAATTTGTTTTTGAAAAACGTAGATTTGGTTCTGAAGCAGGTATCCCAGATAGGTAGTACGTCCAAAACGGCATTTTTAAAAGTTTTTATGTTATTATTGTCGTTGTTGGACACACTTGGCTCTACGACGTATAAAGGGAAGTTATGTAATCGGCTGAACATTTTTTTCCAAGTTCTCTGCAGATTTTTACGTTTCAGTCCCCCGTTTCCCTACTGAGTCCGAAAAACAGTATTTGGCAAAATGGTGTCTGTGAACGCAATTGAGAGAAGCCAAACTAAAAGCCCAAACAGAACCAAATCAGCTCAAACTTGATATCTAGCCCGCAAGTAATCATGGGGCGCCAAAATAAAGGTATGAGCAAAATCCGCCCAAAACTAACCATAGTTATCCTAGTGATCAGAACAGCAAATTTTTTCTCCTCGAAATCGGCTCTAACGATCTTCATTAAATTTTTTATATGAACAGCTCCCAATGAAATGACAATATCATAAAATTCGTGGGAAAAACACAAGAGCAGCACAATAAATTACCAAATATTTCGACGAAACTCGATTTTAGCGGAATGCTTTCATTACAAACTCCGCCCAATGTTACTAGGTTCTTCAAAGAAATTCGGCGGTACTCCAACCAGCTATACGAAACGCTAATAAAATATACAGGGGCTACTCTTGAAATTCCGGAATTACAACCACCACCGTTTCACTTACTACCATTTCTAAACGAAACTGTAAAAGGATTATTATCTTTTTCAAATGAATCGGGTTTACACCCTTATTTATTCTCAGTGCACCAATTGGTCAATAATGGTCGAGACATGAGTACGAGCAGCACAATAAATCCCGGATCTGTAATGGCTACCCCTTTCTACCGCTGTGAAGTGATGTTTCAGATGAACTGTGTGAAAAATAAATTGAGTTAGTGGAATGAGCCATGAACACAAGTGAATTAACGTAGAACTAAGGAAAGTAGTGTGTTGCTACGCACCAGATATTTACTCAACATTTTGAATTCCATTGCTCCAGTTTTTCGACGGCGCATTTTTTCGTCGAGAGACTTCTTTTTCTGTGTGAATTGGCACAGTCTCGTCCACGATTTCGGACGTCAGTGTGTGGTTACATGAAAAAAAAGGTTGTTAATTATAAGCTCCGAAATACTTCCAATTCCCGTCCTGTGATTTTAGTAGGTGACGATTGATACGAGTACACGAACCTCGTAAGTTGTTCTGTCAAGTCTCGAATAAAAGATATTAGGCAATGTAAGGAACATTTTCCGCAGGATACCTTTTCGCCAGAAGCGGTCGATTCGGTTAACCCAACTCAATCCGATACCAACCGATTGTGATTCAGTCGTTGATCTTCAAGCACTGAGTTCAGTCAGGTCTATCATCCGTCCCATTTTTTCTACGCTACTAGGTTTCTGCATCCTTTACCCTGGAAAAAAGGGTTCTCAGGAAACCCACCAGTCCCCGCGATCACCATCCACTAAGCCATTTCTGTAACGTGTCGAACGTGCCCTGTGTCGATTCTCATTCAGGGATGCATGACTCCAATTGTGACTTATTATACCTATTGTGTTCATAAGTATCTTCTCTTCATTCGTAACAATAATTCGGAGAAAGAGTTACTTCTCATTACCATCTCATGCCAGAAATAGGCTCGTGACTTCCGGTAAAATCTTTTTCTTGTTCATATTTCAGATGCAGTTTTATTTGGAGAATTTTGACTTCAGCAGTTATTCATCTTATTATGTCGTAGTTGTAAAGAGCATTCTACCTTTTAGTTTTCAATTTATTCAGTGATACCAGTTTGTTTAATTCGTTTACTTTACTTAACTTTGATTCAATCTAGCCCTTTTCTTACTTCCAGTTCGTTATCTTTGTTCAAGTTCTTTCTTTCACTCAGCGTTATTTTAAATTACATATGGCTATAAATTGTTGGTCAATCAATTGGGAACGACACTCTTAACGTCATAAGCAGTTTGTGGCTGCGGGATACGAAGGGTTCGGAAATAAACTAGGTCGGGAGGAATTCAGTGCGTTTTGTTGATCGCGTTATTCCACCCAGACGAAGTTGAATCGTTGGGAATGACTGATGATTCAATTCTTTTCGTTTCGAGGGTAGAGCATCGACAAATAATAAGGCAATCTGAGATAGTACTGGGTTGAAGCAAAACACGATTGTGCATACAAAAATTGTGTAGATACGATTTAAGAGTTGTCTCTCAATTAAGCTACAGTTAATTTGTTGTGTCGTAGTTGACACAATAGACTGCAAATCATCCTCGCCATTGTTCACGTTGATTGCTCGGTGTTCATTCGGTGAAACGCTTCTACCGTTTTGGCACCCGCCGAACTATTGTAATTGAATGAACACAACCATAACATTAATCTCTCCTCCGTAAATCTCTTTTTTTACGAAGAGCGAGCTCTGTTTTGCGCATTAAATCCGGCTTTATTGGATTTTTAGAGCGAAGAGCATCCTTTTCATTGTTTTTGATCGCATTTGTCACGGTTCAGTAACGGTTTACATAATAACGACGGAAACGTAGCAAAACTTCAACCACAGTAGATGTGGCTGAGCCAAAAATGGCAAAACTGCACGATTGAGTAAAAACGCCTAACAATTAACGTAACGGATATCCCTGTGGGCTGCTTACTGTTCCCACGACAGATTGCAAAAAGTGATTTGTGTGTATTCTACCTGACTGGAAGCTATTTTTATCAACTCGTTCGCTACAGATTTTGAAGTCTTATATTTTTGAACTTATCGAGTTCTCCGATTAACACAACGTTGACGGTGTCTTTCGAGTTGAGTGTTCTCTGAATTTTCTTGACTGGCTTGAACATCAACCGGTCTTACGTGGAATCCGACGAAATAGATACCGAGAGAACTGCAACTTTTCAAAACGCATCTCTTCCCTGGTGCCAATCAAAACGGCCGATAGATGTTATTAAAAAAATGTTAGTAGCCTCCCTCCGAATGATTCGTGTTGCTCTTATTTGATGTACGTCGATCGTCAAGCTGTAAGTTTCAAGTGGTACATTCGTCGAAAGTGATACGGGGTTGACAGGAGGATGAGATTGGCTGATCTCGCAGACTCCCTACGGGACTCTACACCAGACCTTCAGATTCAAATATTCTGTGATGGCGTTTCGTGGTATTCGCCCGTTTCCTTGCTCGCATAGACCACCAAAGATGACATCGAGATTTACGACTTACGTCGCCTCACACTGTCAAATAGTTAGTCGGTGAAAGAGAAAATACTTTCCGACGCGCTGGATTAGCAGAAAACAGAAATCCAACTGTGCAATTCTAGGAGTGCATCACTTTATGAATTACTTCGCGAAATGTCGCAGAAGGTGGAAGGGGGCATATTATTAATTTCGTAACTCAGAATATCAACTTTCGCTTCAGTTGCCCTTGTGCAATGATTTCACTATTTCTTTCTGCCACTGCCAGAAGTCTGGCAACGAGTTATGTAAAGTCTGACGACGTTAAATAGGCGTTTGAGAGGGCTTTGGCTAGTTTCCAGTGTGGTTAGACTGGACTGCATAACTAGGGACTGCAAAACACCGTGGGTACATTACAGGTTAGCGCTAGAAAGAGATGGAGCGACGGTAGAAAAAGGAAGAGACAGTGAGTGAGAGAATGCTTTATTAATTTTTTATTTTATTTATTATTTTAGCCAGTGGATACTCTTCCACTCAATCAGATATATTCCAGATATAGAAATACTACTGTATAACCGTTCAAGGAATGTAGTTACATTTTCACACAATATTTTAAAATATAAACGCGATTAGAATATATTTAATAGCGTCTCCCTATAGCTTTTTAAAAATCTTCTTTATTTTTAAATGTACTCGTATTACATCTTGGCAATTTGAAGCCTAATCGACGCATATCTGATTGAACTTATACTTATTTTACACATACGGCATTACGGCAATTGAAATTCGTGATGAACGTACTAAGTAGTTTTGTCGTTGATTTTATCTCCATTCGTTTAATAGGATTGCTTCGAAGGTTGTTGTCTTTCGAATACGTTGGAAGAATCTCGAGTGATCTTCTTTCGCCGGCTTACGAAAACCCAGCTCCTTGAAATGTGGAGAGAGAGATCACTACCAGGAGATGAAGGTTCGAGGGCTATTAACCACTCTTGGTCTCAACTGGTCTGAGTTGTTTCCAGAGGTTAGGGAGGATGCGAATCACATTTCGTTACTCTGTCTGAACGCAATGGCGGACGCAAGATATTGTATTCTGATCATGATGTTATTACTGAGACATTTTTTTTTGTAGTTTCTCCTTATATCTTTTCCGACGGAAATTAATTTTCTGTTAGAGTGAAGGAAGAGTTGTAGTTTAGGCCACCTGTCACTCGAAAACGTTCAAATGAAAAAGAACTCGCCGGAAATCGAATAGAGTTACGAGTCATGGAAATGAAGTTGCTTTCGACACTAGCGGAAACGTCATTTTTCTCTTCCTTTTGCCAACCTCGATTTTGTTCCCGAGGAATTACCAAAGTAAAAATGGAAGAAAACTAGAACTTTCCGTGATGTAGCAGAAAAACGGAGCGGGCTGGTTCATTCAAATCTACCTGAGCTATCGGGTAGAATTGTATCACGTAGACGGGGAGAAGAAGAGAGCGAGGGCGGGGTTTTCAACTGGAAAACCATCCGTCTTCATCAGCTTCAGGGATTGACAAGGTCGGAAAGACGTGAATCAACGTCACATCCAGGGTAATGGACGCCGCCCAAGAAATGAAACCTCATTACTTCGAGCTGTGCTTTCGCTCGCCTTGTTATCAGGTTAAGCCGCAGTTCCATTAACGTTCATGCGAATTCTCGTTCTACGAGTAAGGGATGAAAATAAAAGAACGATCGAGTTCGAAATACGCGCTTTTCTTTTTCTTTTTGCGATGAAAGGGGGGAAGAAACGGTTGTAAACTCGAATTTGATTGTTGATCTGCGGTGGTTTCGTTTTTCAGCATTAATAAATTATCTTCATTGAAGCTTCCAAGGCGTTCCTCTGATCCACCTTTAACTACAAAATTCTGTGCTTGCTCATCAGTCTCAGGTACTGGTACCAAAAATATTAGTCTCTTTCTCTACAACTTAGTAAGTCTTTCTTTTCCTTAGTATACATCTCTATGGAGATACACACATCCCCATCGTTTAGCACTAAGATTGCATTTGTACCCTCAAGCTCTCTCCCTTACCGTGACTGCTCCAGGTCACCTGCTCTATCTTCAATACTGAAACTAAACTCAACGACCAGTCATTTTTGCCCCGAGTATTTATTTATGGTCAAACCCTTCATTTGCGGATTTGTGTTATGTTAAGACAGAAAATAATGGTGTCATAATCACGTCTGCATACGAAATAATCTTTATTTTTATCACGGGAGAAGGCTATTGTTTTATTTTATGCGCAGTGAATATTCCCGTACATCTAAGACAGACCTGCTTCATCCGCGTTGTTTGAATGTTGAGTCTAATCCCTGCTCATTACCGCTCATACTCTTTTCACGCCCAGTTTTTGACATGGATGTTTCTTATGCTTGGGGGTCCTTCCAACCTTTGCGTGATACAAAAAAATGCGACGTTTTTGTAGCCACTTTTGGTGGTAGAGACTTGAAAGTCGGTAGTCTCCTTAGAACGTACGGTTGACGCAGAATCATACACATTGACACAGAATTAGCTGAATTAGCTGAGTGGCCCCTAAAACTAATTTCTATGCTTTTATTGTACAGACGTATCCACGCTCAGATGTTTTTCCAGGGTAAGAAGAAATTTAAAACGGTTCCTCATCCGCTTCCTTCATCTCACTTCTTTCTTTCACTTACCACCTCTTCACTGCAATCCACGGCAGAACTTTTCTCGTCTGATCTAATCTCGTTCGTCTAAAATCTTTTCCCTCTTCAACTCTCTAGACACTTCTCTAATTGCAAGCCCGTCTCACTCCAGATTATTCACCTAGTGATTTCGCGGTGTAGCCTTTTCAGGAGCCCCCACAAAACGAAGAGCTTCCTTCTGTCTTCGAGCATTTCTTTCTTCGTTTGGCAGACGCTGAATTAACTCGCCGCAGGTTACGAGTATTACGAGTATTCACGAATGTTGAGCCACCTTTAATTTTTTATTTGTTTCCTAGAAAGAGCGATTAATGTATTTTGCTAAGTTTCCTTTTACGAACCGATAACGTTTTTGTACGACAGAAAACCTATGTCGAATTGTTTCCTTTTGTAGTTTATTTCTTCACCTTGTTTGCTGTAACTAATTGACTAAAAGTAGGATACTCTCTCTATGCGCAATGTCAAATAAGTGAGAATTGAAGTTTTCGAAAAAATTGTAGCACTGAAATAGAAACAAATCCGACAGCTTTAAGTAATCGGAAAAACTGAAGCCACTTTTCGCCATCTTTGATAATTTATTGTCCTGCTCTCGTCATTTGCCCAAGGGTGAGAATTTTATGGCGCTGTCAGGTTAATCGAAACGGCTCATACAAAAAATCGAATCAAACTCTGTGGAGCCATTTTTGAGAGAAATGTATTTGGCGTTGGGGTCATGATGATAACTGTGGTTAGTTGTAAACCGATTTTACTCATATCCTTATTTGGTCACACGGTAGACTGCAGACTAAATATCAAATTTGAGTTAATTTGGTTCAGCCTTTTGCTATCAATTACGCTCATAGGCACACATACACACATACCATTTTTCCAAATCGCGTTTTTTCGGAGTCAGTAAACTTGGCACGTGAACACCTGCGCTCATAATTTTTTTTTCAGCAGATCACAGAACTTTCCTTTGCCTACGAAGTAGAAAGAAACTATAACTGTGTCGTTGGAAGCTGTTTAACGATTCCACTCGAAATTCTTAAAAGTTTGGTCAAACAAACGTTGGGACCATCGAGCGTGTGAACAATTGTGAATGCAATAAATTTGCTCTTCGCGTTTTCATCCTTCAGTGCGTCTTGAGACTTTTTAAAGGTTCTAATGACGATGTGTGTTACGGTTACGCTAAGATGAGTCGCAATGTGGAATTGAGAAAACAGGATGACGTAGGTTCAAGATAAGAACCACACTTTACAAAGGAAAGTAATTTTAACAATATAAACTTCTCTAACGTGGGTGTCAGAAGATTTCTCAACGCCTCAAGCTACAGGGTTGAAACTTTGATAAGTTTTGGAAAGCGGTTATTTCAACTAAACCCGAGAACCCCAAAGCAACTGGAGATTCTGCTGATTGAAGGGAGTTGACGCTGGTTTAAATTATATCCGTATTATGTCATCCATTTTGATCCCTGAAAATTTGAATAGTTTGTCTAGTTGAACGTGTACCCTCCCTAATTACCTCTCCATTTTCTTCTTGAAGCGAAATCCCGTAACCGCATTTTTACTTGATTGTACTTTCGATTACTATTGGGGCATTGACCTAATTACAGTTGGAACCAACTTTGTGTCCTTTTACTTCCTTACGTCGATATTTTACGCGCTCCTAGTTTGAACAGTTACGATCACGAAACAATACTATTCCACCGAATGACTTTGCGGTGAACTTTCGGTCAGAGCGAGAGGTCTGTGCTGGTTTCAGATGGTTAAGAGGGACTTTGTGTCGCTGGTCGCTAATTCATTGGCGTGATCTATGCCAGGATGATGTTAACCGTCATTTACCTTACCTAATTAAATCAAACTTACACCAACAATCTTGACGAGGGAAACAAGAGGAGCTGGGGCTAATGGACGGGTATCTCTCCTCTGTCATTATTTCCAAGCATCGCGACCGTGAAACTTGAGGTGGTGCGAAATATCTTGGAAACTCCGGGATGGTTTAAGGTCGCTGTTGGGGGTCGACGTTCGCCTAGGACCTTACACATTCGTCTTGGGAGACAGGGCAAACAAAGCATCCCTTTCGTTCATAACGTGGCGATTATGTGGAAAATATGACGTTCAGAGGATGCCATTTGACTTGTCAGCCCCGCGATTAATATTTTAAGATGGAAATGACCTACGGCTCCATCGTTAGCTCCTTAACGAGATCGGTGGGAAATTTACTGTGAACGCGAGCGAAAACTGGTGAGGAGGAAAGTAATAAAGGAAGAACGTTTGAAGCGGATGAGAACCATTTGAGGTAAAGTGCCTGGAGGCACATCCGTATTATGCATCGACATAACCCGTTACGGCAAATCGTACAACTGGGGTTAATCTTTATTTTTGTTTCAATTGTTAATTCAGCCCATATCGGCTTTTGAGTTGTACCAACTAGGTTCTTACGCCTGACATCATTATGAGAAATCTGAACCTTAGACTTATGTATTGAAGTTAACAATATTTACTCCCACCTAACCAACGCTTTCTAAGAAAAACCTTTGTGTATATTTCTTGCGAGCGGTAGTAGTCCTTTTCATCGAGTTCAGATACACTTACGTCTCGGTCGAGTGATAAATGACTACGTTTTTTAACGTTGGAAAACCTGATCAGGCACCGTTATCATAATTTTATTGCGTCAATACCAGCTTTCTGCGATATTGGGCGTATTTTGTGGGTAGAAAATGTTTTTTCCCCGTAGAAATGCCAGTTAACGTGTTTTTTTGCTTTGGCATTAAAAAAAAGTTATAAACACAAACCAATGCCCTTAACGACGAATTTCCCGTTCATAGATTCGAAAGAATACATTTCTGCGTGTAAAATTTGCGACAGACATGAAAAATGGTTTGGTGCATACCAACCAGTATTTCAGGCATCAAAAGTGACACTTGCTCGGAGCGTTTCCCTCCTGGCACTCCTGCATGACTGAAGAAAGGTTTATTAAATATCCAGCAGTTAGGTTATTTTCTTTAATGTTCGAATTCGTTGTATAATTACAGTGTTGAAGGTTTTCTGCTTGTATGTTTGCTTTTTTTTTTCTTTCTAATTGTCCATTTAGTTTTTGAAGGTTCTGTTTATTTCTCTATTTCACTGTAATTATCGTTTGCACCATACCCCCTTAGAAGATAATTAATTTTGTCCACCCTCCTCCTCCAACACTGAAATTTTATTTTTGTTGTTATATTTCTTTTTAATTTCGAGTTTAGACTTAATTTTTATTTTATTTTCTCGATTTGTTGCCTGTTCTTTACCATTCAAGAGGATTTTTGTTTATGGGCACAGGATGCCTCGTGTATATCGACCTGTTCGATAACAAATGACCTTTGAAGCACGAAGAATGTGAAGAAATTTGAGAAATACTACGTATTTATTTGATACATACGTATTTTATCTTTAAAACTTGAAAGCGTCGGAAGGGGGCTGGGAATACTTTTTCCTCTCTAAAAACCTCACGCAACTTAATTTCCGTAGGTTAGGCGTTTGGCCAAACGAGACTCGCTGTAGTCATCACCGTCCTCTGCATTCTATTCCTATTCCTCTGATTCGTGGCGAAGTGTTTGGACAATTAAATGTTGACACCTTCCAGAAAACTCGAAGATCAGTTCAAGCCATGGTGAACCGTTTAGCTCATTGCTGTCACTCTACGTACTGAAGCCCCTCTGTACCGGCTTTTGAACTCCTGATCTCGCAGAAACCGCAAACCAAACTGCGCCATGGTCTGGAGGTCATTACCAATCTCGGGTGCTCTGTGAGCATAGCTCAAACGCAAATTAATATGTCTATTACTATACGTATAATTAATCACTACGCCGTGCCCTTCCCTCCGGTTATTCGGTTAATGGAGGTCAATGGCTTAAGACACTCATTCATTTTTACACACAGCTAATACTGACAATTTATGGAAGTAGTATCGAGGTACCTTTGAAACGGAGTTCACGAAGATCGTGAACAAGGAGACCACAGAGAAGGTCTGTTTTCTTATCGATGTGGCTGTTCCTGAACCCTCACAAGAGAGTTGTACCAGTCGGGAGATCAGTTTTGCCTCACGCGATTTCCACGATGGCCCATCACATCATAATTATATACTTCATATATTGTTAAACATATTGTTCCAGGCAGTTTACCACATGAATGAATCGCTTACCAAGACTTTTGTGTACGTTTCTAGCTTCCAGACTTGGGTGACAGAAACTGCTTTTTCCTCACGCGCTCCTACTCATGACACGGAGATGATCGTGTGACTAATGAGCGAGCAACCAGTGCACAGGTGATCAGTGAGACTGTCAACACGATTTTTACTCTCCTTAGCCCTACGAAGTAGGAAGGGAATTCATGTAATAGGCAAGAAATGAAATATTGAGTTATCTTAGGAGAGAGGTTGACGGTCAAAGGCCAAAAAACACCACTAGGAACAACGGTCAGTGTGTGCCGGTGAACGCGATTGAGAAAAATCCTAGCCCTAAATCGACTCAAATTTAATATTGTTACGGCAGGTTGAATACGACCTCAAAATGAGAGAGTAAGAAAAACCGACCGTAAAACGGCTATAATAATTTTGACTACGTTTTTTCTTATGGACCGTGCCAAATAACACGACACTACTGAAAAATTTTCATTCGTGGAAAATGACGTGAGCGGCAAAATTTTCAAACACTTCGAAGAAAGTCGTTTTTGGGACAGGTTTTTCGTCTAAATGCCGCTCATAAAGGATTCTAACATTCTCAGAAAAAATTGAGTGGTAGTCTAATGAGCTGCCTATACGATGCTCCTAATCATAACAGGATACGTTGTGTTATGAGTGTTAATGGCGACTTATCTCTCAATGTGTGAGGTCGTTTCCTTCATTCGTGCTAATCAGGCCCTTGTCCACGACTACACCTTTGGTGCGTCGCTCTTGCCACGTGTATCCGTGGTAAGTGACTTGTGTATTTATTTCGAGCTCACTTTTCGTAATCGTGTGGATGGCATAGCTGCATACCTAATCGAGCTCTCGGAACCCTTGGCTTTATCAAACGCAACACGCGTGACTTCTTCGACCTCTTGGTTATAGCCCATCTTTTCTCTGTCCTTGTCCAGCCTCAACTGGAGTACTGCTCGACGGTTTGGTCTCCCATTTTATGCCACTCTGAAGGACCATTATACTCGTGAGGATTTTCACGTCTCGAATGCACTTCGCGAGAGCTGTTTGGTTCCGTTCGAAGAAGCATGGCTAATGAGGTTTTGCTGTACCTCATCCTAACCAGCTCCTAACCAGCAATATTGATTCGCCAGAGCTTCTCGCCTTGCTGTGGTTTTGCGTGATATCTCATGAAATTAGGAATTATGCCATGTTCTATGTGCGCAGTGCTTGGTCAACTCTCCCCTCCTACGTGTACAGCGCATCCTAAATCCGCTGAACTTTGACAACTCCGTCGCCAGTATTCGAGATCTCCGCTAGTTGCTGCTTAGGAAGAATATCGTTTTATTCTTTTGTAAGCTGCCCTACTGTGCATTCTGCAACTTCGTATATTATTATAATAAATATTGCTTGTTGGGCAGTGTACTCGTATTATATGTAACAAATAAATAATTAGGGGCACAAATTCCGGCATTCAAACCACTACCATTTCTTTCAAAAAATTCTGTTGACAGACTCGTAAATCTTTTGTGAACTGATGCTCAACAATGTTCGTGGCATGAGTAAAAGCAAAAGCACCTCCATAACTTCTTGAACTTAAAGCGCTACAACTTTGTGCATAAAATGAAATAAGTTCTTTAAACTGCGTGGAGAATAGGCTGGCTCAATAGCTAAAGCCATGAAAATTGCTGAAGAAGGTTGTGTTGCATCAGATATTTTTGAGAAGGAATGTGTTAACTGTTCTGCAATTATCGGGCACTCAGTGAATAGGAGGGGGGAGGGGAGGATGGTATGAATTCCGGGATTGTATCTCGCGGGCTTTAAGAACCGTATAGGTAGTTTCCTGGACCTTATTTGTTCTGACAATGATAGAATCGTGAGGGCGATTTACGAAGAAATACTGCGCTAATATGTTCTCCTAAATCATTGATAACGTGTGTACTGTCGCGTTATTTGGAGATTAAGAGAAAAAAAATTTAGCTGGTTTCATCACTATGATAACTGTAGTTAGTTTTGCACCAATTTTGTCCATACCTTCATTTTGGCCTTGGCTTCATATTAACCATTTTCTCAGACACACACCATTTTCCCAAATGGTGTGTTTCGGGCTTGGTGGCCCTCGAAATGTAAAGATCTGAATCAGACTCAAAATGTTTTACTCTGCCGATTACATAACTCTACTCACTGTTACAATGTGGGCCTGAGGAACGACACATTTCTATCATTCCATTACCTGGCACTGGTATAAGGGGACGACATGTTAACGATCCAAGGACACATACTGAACATGGCAGCTGAAGAAGGGGATGTTTTTGTTTTATTTAGTGGGCATTGTCGCAGGAGTGCTTTGAATTTCATCCGGAAACACTCACTTTTCAGGCGGAAAGTCAGTCCAAATCAATGAGCTGTTAAAATAATTATAACTTTCCGGAGGTAATTCGAACTGAAAAAGAAAACTTTCCAAAGCGAGAGAATGGAACCTAATGCGAGGATTTAGCTCAAGTAGCGGGCTGTCACGTTTCGTGCAATGCTATTAGCTTCTTTTTCCTCATTTCAACGACCGGTCGTACTCCATTTTCCAAGGCTCCTCGGCTCTTTCGGCTTACAGGCGCCCTTTCTTTGCCGAAATCCAGGGAGCATAAATCTGTGGGAAAGAACCTTTTATTTCGGATGAATAAGACTTGGCCCCCTTTTGTTTCCGAAGCTTCTCTTTTACGACCTTATTCAACGTTTTTAGCGATATTTTCCGAAATGGAGAGGAAAAAAAAAGGCGAGTTTGATTGAGACGGGTTGAACTGGTAGTGGGAAAGTCAATGGTTTAAGTGGAGGGTCTTCAGTTGGAGGGGAAACAAAAAAAACAACGTTCTTTTACAGCTTGTGTAGACATTGAGGATAAACCGTTTTTGCTTCGGTTTCAAATTTCAGAGCTGCAGTTTTTTTTTCCAGAGTTCTCTAACGATTTTAGTTCCGTAGGGCTGTCTGCTCGTTTGGAATGTACTCAGTTTTCACCCGACATAGCTGATATTCAGACGACCTGTATACACCGCGGTACACAGTTTGTCGTTCATAGTCTACCTCAAAGTCAGCGACAATACTGTTGATATTAATTGACAAACGTGCGCATCGAGTACACTTAGTTATATTCGTCCAATATGAGTCTTATTTTGTTAGCATTAGCTTTTGACAAATATGTAGCTTAAACGAGAATTCTGGCATTGACGTTACGTTATACGCCCCTGTAGCAAAACACCCACATTAATCAAAGACACGTATTGATTTAATTTCAATGTTTCTAGGCTCAAAATAACTCCAATCTATTTATTTAGAGGTGAATTATCCTGGAACGAGGCCGGGGACCTATGATTGGGCCAAAAGTGGAGACACATTTATGTGTATATTAGTTTGAGGGTACTTTGGGGCCGTTTCTCTGGTCAATACCGACACTCAACCTCCCTCCCTGCTGATCGTTTCATACCCGGTGCATCGCAAATCTTGATGACAAACATTGCCCGCAGATAAAAAATAAAGCGTAGCACCGGCCGCGCCTTGGCTCAGCTATGACAGAAAAAAACTCTAAAAGGATGGAAACAAAAATATACAGATTTTTCAAATACCATACCGTTTGAATTGGGGTGTGCTGCTTTCCATAATATTATCAATCGAGCGTAGTCTACACCAACTGTTTTGACCAGGGTAGACGGGTTTTAGTGTAGCAAGAAAAGGTAATTTGAAGAGTTCGGATATCCCTTCATTTGAAGAATTAGATGTACAAAGAAGAAGTGACTAGAACAGGGTATGATTTGAGTATACAAGCGCAAACAAGGGTGGTGGGGGGAGGGGGATCTGAAGGCGTGAAACTAGTTGTACGTAAAAGGAAGGAGAAATCCTACTTAGCTGTCGATGAGAGGTGGAACGAGTGTGTTAGGAGAACTGGGAGACGACTGACTTTCGCGAGAACTAGTAGATGAATGTGTATTGGGAGAACTGGATGATGACCGACTTTCGTGAGAACTTGTAGGTGATTGAGTTTGGGAGGGGCTGTCTGTTGTCGAGAGAAATGTAAATTGAGGGGAGGAGAAAGAGATATTTAGGAAAGTACAGAAGAAGGGGAAATCCGTTGTCAATCGGAAATAACTGAAGAGATGGACTTTACCTAGGTAAACAAAATGGGCTTGAGGACAGAAGGTTTTCGAGGAATCAATGACTTCACTGGTTTTTTTTTTTTTTGAAACGGTGGATGCAGGCGATACCCTCACTGTGGCCACAAACGTGCTTATTGTAAGGGCGTCCGTGATCCTCGGATCATGGTCCCCCTGCACCACCACCAGGCCCCACAGCACTGGTCTCACTTAGGGTGACGTCACCTATACGCCCCCACCACCCCCACACAAAGCGAAGGACATCCGCCAAGTTCTGCATTTGCCACCTCCTCCGGCTGAAGAAAGGGCCTCCCAAACACACGACGGCGCGATGCCGCGAGTCTATCGTGTATGCACAAAAAATTCTCTGCCCAACTCGTAGAACCTACATACCTGTACCTCGCACTTGCCAATATTTGCAAGGGAGTACCGCAGCAGATATAGGCCACATATGATCACGACTTCACTGTTAGGGCCAGTGCGTCCTGTTCATATATTTGGAGGTCAAAGCCTGGCTATTTTGGCAAGCACCAAACACCGACGAACCAGAAAAAATTGCTTTTCGAAAAATCAATGATGAAGAGTATAGTGGCGAGCGAGCAATAGCTATAATGAAGAGCTCATTAATTATATTTGAAGTAGAGTTCTTAGAAGGAAGAGTGGAAGAGTAAAAGGGGGGGGGGGGCAAATCTAGAATAACGTGCACCGCTTGCTCAATAGGGCAGGAGTAGGTGCAGCAAGATAAATTCCGGAACTGTAAGCGCTACCGCTTTCTGCTGCCGCTAAGTGATGTTTTACCAAGTACAAATGAATCGGGTGAAAAATAAAATAAGCCACGAACAGAAGTGGATTCACGTATAGCTAAGGAAAGTTGTGTGGAGCAGGTTTTGCTTTTTATTGTGACACTTATCTCATGGCATCACTACCTGCTCGTTGCTTGGTTCGTTTTTTTAATGAGGTGGATATGGATGAAATTTCCCTAAAATTCATATCTAAAGCCAGCGTTCGATAGTCAGAGCGTGTGCTGAAATCTTTTGTTACCTTATCTTCCTTTAGGGTGGGAAGATCCGTTATACAGCCGCCTTTGAAATGTATTGTGTGCGGCTGTTTGAGAGTGTAGCCAACATTGCGAGGGAACGGCTTATTTCATTGGTTCGTTGTTCTTTGCTTTCTTCGTTACTTTTCTGAGATGAGGAAAATTCGGTTGTAGGCTGTTTCTTTCGACTTGAAGGGAACAGAGAGTTCATATGTGTGTCTCTCGGTGGATTCTTCTTCTCATCGGGACTGCCAAACATCTTAGCACTCCCTTTCTCCTTCCGCTTCCGTGGGGCGGTGCTTATCCTGTTTTGGGGCAATTAAGCGAAGGACATATTGTTGTTGTTAGGTTGATGTATACGACCCTAGTATACAGAACTAGGTTCAGGCCCTCCAAGTGATCGGGGCTGTTCTGCATATCTTCGCCATCCCTACCAGGGTTTATCTTAATGCTGTTCATGTACTCTTGACTTATTGACGATCAGTTCTGTTTCGGGTGCTGAGAGGATTCTTCTAAGCTAAGAGCTATTCTTTAAGTAGGATTGATGAGGTTTTGGCCCTTTTACCCCATCGATCAACCATCCTAGCTGCCCCCTCCGCTGTTCCTCTAAATTCTGCCTACGACCGCTGCTTATCATTAGTACCAGTTCATCAACATACGCCACAGCAGCCGCTACAGCGTTCTCCAGTTCCCTCATCAGTTCTCTGAAACCCAGGTTCCAAAATGCTGCAAACGGATTTCGTTTATTTTGCTGTCCTTAAGCATTTCTTCAGAATATTTATTGGTCTTCCGTGGCTGGTACTGTAAGTATCACATGATTGTCGTTACACGATTGATCGTTTGCAATTTAGTAGAACTGCGAACGATTAGCAACGATGATATTGATAGGCCGGGCGATATGATTGAAAGTCGGCTGATATAGCCCTCTCCGAGGGTTCAGTTTGATAAAAAAAACAGACCTGATATGATACAAAGCTGTGTAGAGGTCATGAATGATGAAATAGCTCAAACGGGACTCTTCCTTTTTTTGGGCAGCAGAATCGTCAGGAAATGGGTGTCTGGAGCCCGACAAAGCGGATCACAATTTCCGCTCTTCTCTGGTAGGACAATCGATTTTTGCAGAAAATAGCGAAAGGATTCGTAGTTCAAACTTCAACTCCACACTCTCGGAGAAACTTCATTAGTCAAGAAGCGCCGCGATTGCATCGAATGATAGCGGTTTCTCGTCAAAGATTGTGAGTTGAATAGCGCGGTAGGGAGTATTTGATGCTGCCCATCTCACTGATTAGAAAGTTCCTTTCAAGTACGTAATATGTGTTCATACGTTACTCCACAACACAAAGGAAAGGTCGTTAAGGTTGCCACGTGAACATCATTTCTCTGCCAAACTTTCATTTTCGACTTTACCGGTCAATCTTGACATAATCTAGACTAACGAAAATGTAGCTACAGGAAGATGATCCATTTGAAACTATAACGATTACATCCAGCAAAAGCGAGGTAAAAAATTTCAGTAGTGTCTTCGTCAGAAGTGCATGTTTGTCTCTTTCTGATGACAATCGACTAAATGGAATTTCATAGGCCTCAGACCTGCGATAAATTTCTGAAGACACCGCTCGAGGTAGTATATTCATCACTGTAAGCGCTGCATTTACCTCATTGAAATCTGGTATTCCGTGGGAGGACATTCAGGTGAAGGACGCACTGCAGGTGGTTGAGCTAGAAAACCGGTGCTGAGGGAGTAACATTTACTTCATCTGGCTTCACTTTATGTAGAGAGACTTTACCAAAACCACTTGAGGTTTGAGTTTGAGTTTTCTTTAGAGCTTCACGTTTTAAGCTGTGTCGAACAGGATGTTTCAGAGACGTGGGACTGCGTCTAGATGAAAAGCACTCTGAATCTACTCTATTAACACTACTTGAAGGGATTAGTGCGAAATTTAACGTTTCTACCTGGCTTGCGTTCATTTCTCCTACTGCCTCCAGTCTCATTCCAACCACCAGTCAGTTCGACTAGTCGCGTGTTGCCAATTGCCTAGCGTCGTATGAAAAATGCCAATTCTCGTTGTTCCATTGTAGTTGTCATGTTTAGTATCGTTTACTAGTATTTTTTGACGTAGGATTGAATAGGATTGGTCTCAATCATGCCGTGGAAGAGAATAATAAACCGTTGAGTAATTTGAAGTATTTTGTTTTTGCTCCTGATTTTTTGAAGGTTTCCATTGATTGTGGTGTTTGGGGGAGGAGGGGGTATAAAATAAACGACATTTTTTGTTTTTTAGCCGAACGGCTCTAACGACTTTCACAAAATTCACTGTTGTCCGTATATGTTTCTCTGATATTCAATTGAACAGAGTTAACCAAAATAGTCCAAAATGCCTTTGAGGCGGTCAGAGTAGCGAGAGCCATAGGGTGTAAAAAACAAACTGACGCAGAAGAAACAGTAGCCCAATAATTCTTGTCCATTCGTCAAATAGACAGCAAACACTTCTTCATGAATATTTCTGTTCCGAATAAAGTTTATTCTATTATTCTATACTTTATACATGACCCCGTAAACACCAACTCTATTAGAGGTGAATAACTGTCGTAATTGTCCCTACAATTATTAAATCTAAATCGTGTACATTCCGTCTTGATCAAATTGGTAGTTAATTGAAATCATCAAACTCTGTTTGACGATGATGTATTTCGTTATTTATCGAGGGGACCTTAAGGGCAAAGTGCTTGATGGAAGAAGGGCGCATCGCTAATCGGCTAACTCTGGAAAATGGATGAAACTCGAGACGGAGACTGCAGAACTCCTGCTATTTTCCCTTCGCCTCTGAAAAAAGAAACGCGCTGAGTGCTGACAAACTAAATTCAAGTGAAGCGGCTCTTTCGTAAAAACCACGAAAATAAGTGCGATTTATGAATCGTGATCATAGTGATGATAATTGTGAAAATGACAGTATGAAGATTTGTGATCGTATTTTTGGGTAGTTTTACTGGACTGTAGCACGGACCTCGCCCCTGTCTCTTTATTAAGCAGTGCGCATAACGAATTCTTCTCAGTTCCTCTGAAATTTGCCAAGCTGCGACAAGTCACGTGAAAGGAAATAAGTTTCCGCCAGCATGACAAAATATGGGTTAGTTTCGGGCAGACAGCCAAATGAGCTCCGAATCAGAGTCAAACGAAGCTCTCCATCCGGCCAATTTCCTTCTCGCTGAAACAGTGCGAAGCCTTCATCTTGTGATGCACGCACGGGCTCTAGTTCCGAGCGGCATATTGCTTTTATCCTAATAGTATAATCTCTTATCTTGATTCCTAGAGCGAGAAAGCCGTTCCAGGATTCGAACAGCCCATTCGAAATCCTGGAGGCTGTTTGCGGAGGGCGATAAGCGGGTTGAATTAATTCTGGCGCTTTGTGAGCCGCCTGATGGTCGCTTGGATGGTTCAACGTAACAATCCAAACGTAACACGGAGCCGCTTCTAGGCTGTGGCCGGATCGGAAAATCTTCTTCTTCAACAGCCTTTTCCAAACAATAACCCATGTTGTTGAACTTCGCTGAGGATTAAACAAACGTAAGTTTCGTTCGCAGCAGTCATTTCTGCCGACTTTTACCACTTGCTCTACGACTTTAACTTCTCTTTCAAGAGGCTTATCAAAGGAAAAGTGGAATTGGAGGCTGTCGGCAGGTTCTACCGAAACAAGAACCAACTTCTTGTCGCCAGGAAATCGTTAAACTCCAAACGACTTCGTAATTGTTTTTTAACCCATTTCAACGCAAGTGAACATTTTTTACTTCGAATAATCTCACTTTGTGCCTCTAGCTGCCATTAGGTGACTCTAAAAGTATTTTAAAGCAATGTTTTGGAGAGTTGAAAAAATGTAACTAAACTGTGGTTTCTCTAAAAATTTGGCTTCAACCTTGGTTCATTGGGAATATTATTCGAAGAAAAAACAAGCCAGGTACGTGTGGCACACACCATCCTATCCACAAATGATTGTAACGGACGTTGATAGCTGAACTGTAAAAACGGCTAATTTTGAGGGATGTTGAAGATCACTTTAGCTCGTAAAGTAGCACGTCACCCAAGCTGACAATTATCGTAGACATTTAAAGACCTATTCCCATGGTGGTGGAATGTTGCATGTTGAAATAACTTCAATGTCGGTTAAGAATTGACCTCAACAATCTCATTAGATTTCATAATCCGGTTACATGAGGGAGGGGTCTTGCGTGTGGAAAAAACAAATATCTCAAGCCACGCATCTCTCAACAATATTCGAAGTAAATTCGATATACGCTATGTTTAGTGTATCTTCGAAGGGTTTTAAAAGTTAGTTAATGGGTAAAATCTGTTTATTTGTTAGTTGGAAGGACTGTTGGGCACACGAGAGAGGGAGTTGAAGAACGGAATAAAAAGAAACTCGGTGAGCGTGCAGAGGACTGTTTTATATGTGCAATGAGTATTGAATTGAGTGTGAGTATTAAAGGGCGACACAAGGGTACGACTCTGAACATGCGTGAACTGGCGAGGGAAACTAGATCAGAAGGAGAGTGCAAGCTGTGACAGGGCAGAGAGGTGAACGTGAAACGTGTCTGTGTGAGCACTGGGGACGAGTGACTTTCGTTTGGGAGGAGCTGTCTGGGGAAAGGAACGTGAAAAGAGAGGGGGAAATGATATTTCGGAATGTCCAGACGAAGGGGAAATCCGTCGTCAATTGTAATAAACTGAAGAGGTAGAATTTCCATAGGTAATTTTAAAAAAAAATTATTTGAGGTAATCATTTTGAATATCGAGCATGAATAGGTTGGCCAACAGAAACTAACCACCACCCAGCAGGCACTGTACTTTTTCAACTACTTTCTATTCTACCTTCTAAATTCCATACTATACAATATACTATCCGACAATCTCTACATATCGTCATTAAATTAGTTGTCTTCGTAGTCAAGGCACATTTGCTCTCATACAAAATAAGGCACACAAATGCCTGAGGATGAAGAGACTACTTGCAAAATCATAGAACTGATAATGGTGCCAACCCAATTAATGGCTACAGATAAAAGCAATAACATGCAATTCTGGCTGACAAACAATAAACATCAGTTCAATAATACCAATAATGATTACCTAAGCCAAGAATATTAGCTGTCGGATTGCCTGCGCTGTCCAATGAAACTTCACCAAGCCCATTCACTGAAATTCCGTTCACCATGTTGACAGCTTGCCTGGCTCCTTGGACGTCAAGTGCGCTCCAATAGGCTTCACTTGGTGATGTAGTGTTAGTACCAGGGGGTGGAACAACAGGCTGTCCTGTGTACCGAAAATATGGATTCTTCAGATCCAAAGTGTTGACTGACCGAGTATTCTCAACTCCTTCAATCGATAGGTCAATAGTCACGTCATAACTTTGCCTTTGGTTAGCTTGTAAAATAACAGTTCCTGTCAATAACTGCCCAGCTTTGGCAAATAGGGGTGTTTCAAGGAGGCACCTGACCTGATACCAATGAGTCAACGCTTCTGTCGGAGATGTGGACAACCATACGGTTTGGGTAGAGCCCGTAAATGCAACATCAAACCAAAATGCAAGACCATGTACAGTGCCTGTTTCCAAAATATGAAACTCAAGAGGAATTTCAATCCTATGAAGATCCATTTCTTTTGCAGAGCAAAAGTCCACCGAGTGCCGAAATGACTTAGACATGCATATCCTCATGTCAAATGTATCAACAATTGGCTGACGAAAGTATTCTTTAGTGGCGGCATCCCTCATCGAAACTCACAAAAGGGGGTTGAGAACGAAGGTGTTTGGGGAAACAATGACTTTGCCGTTAAGGGTTAGGGAGTCCCGTTAGGGCAAGTCGGGAATTCTGAGGACAGAAACCCATAATGATTCGGCGTTTTGCGCCAAACAAGTACCCTGAGGGTAGAAAATCGTGGATCACTTTGAGAAAATAAGAAAGATACTTTTTTCCAACGAAGAACCTAATTTTTCGATATATTCAGCATGGAACATGCTTTAACCATCACCTACTTGCCCTAAAGCGCCAAGAAATGATGTCAGAAAAAAGAAGAATGGAAACCTCTTTCTTGAAGCGGATAAAACTACTGGTTATCGGATTGGAGCGAGATCGCGCAATGACTTCTGAGTCCCTGGCTCATACATGAGATATTCCTTCAGTCCTCCGAAGGCGTGGGCCCAACGATGTTCGTCTGTCTGGGCCGTGATCGTCCACGAAAAACGTCTTCTGCATATTTTTTGCCATTTTTTAATTGCTAGTGCTTTTCCCCCCTCTTCGAATCAGCGATCCGTGAGGATAAAGCATTCCTTATGCCTTCGAATGTAGTAGCAGGTTCTAATTGTCATGCACCTGGTGACAAAGGGGGCTTGCCTCGTGGCAGGGTCATGGGGCGGAACCTTCCCAAGCCCCCAAGGGCCGAGTTTTAATTGGTTTGTACCTCGGTTAAATATACAAAAATACAACTCTACAAAAATAGCTGCCGTATTCGAAATCGAGGAGTATAATGCGTGTAGGTTGTGTTAAAAAATACACTCAAGTTACCTCTCCATGAAAGCGGTTTTAACAAAAAACCAGACAATTTAGAGCGATTTCTTCGAACCCATGGTTGACAGCGGTTCCAGGCTACTGTCTGTAGAGAACAAAATATACGTATTAATGAGCAAGATTGGCAATCTTTTCATCCGCCAATCTCTCCACTTTTCAGGGATATCGTTGGACCGCGATGGCGTTTTGCCCAGGTACCTTTTCGGAGGCCACTGGTGCTATCTCTGACAGGGGTAACCACGAGGTATCAAATCCGGCTAGTATTTTCTTTTTTGGTAGTAATTACCAGGGTCAAACTTTTGACACGAGACTCAGTTGTGCGGCTCAATATTTTGCTCGAATAATTTAGCTTAATCAATTAATCAACACAGTGAAAGAACTTTTTAACTAAATCAGAGAGTTCTTCTCAACTCCTCTCAACTCATAAGATATTATTTTTTTGTTTATTCCAAATGTGACTTTCATGAATAAAAATAGAAAAAAGCTTAAGCTAAGGATGTTTTCATGTCGTTATTGGCTCAAAATTGGCCATTAACCCAGTTAACCTTTTGAAACCTGCAGAAAAGACCTTAAGAAATATTTATATTAGAACAGTGAAGTGACTCAATGGTAATAAGGCTGTTTCAACAAGCAAAATACTTTGAAAGAAAGCAGTCTTTCTTGACGGCCGATATTGAAACTTTTGAGGAACAATTCGATTGATGTCTATCTCCAGAGGTAGGAATCGCGCAAAAACCTGAACGACTCCGCTCTTCAACAACAATTTTCCTTTGATGTAGAACTTCTCAGAGTGGCTGAGTGAATAAATTAGCTCTCCCGACTACCGAAACTAATAAGCCACAAAGGAAGTTTTTCATTTTTGAACACCGTTTTGGTTTATTACTAATTCTGAACAATAACCCTACGTCGGGGTTTCCTACAATTTTGGATTATTCGTAAATATAATGTTATGAGATTCGCTACTTATCCAAGGTATCTCATTACAGAAGGCTTTATGTTTTAAATCGTAGTTTTAAAAAAGGCTCCAGACTCAACAGAAAACAGTGATAATTCAAATATTAAAAATTTAATGAAACAATTATCTCCTCGATGCACTTGAAACTGAAGACCCATTAATTTCGTTCCAATTCATTTAAAGGGAGTCGATTGATGCGGACAAAATGAAATGTATTGAAATTAAAACGATTCGGCTCATTAGCTATAAAATGAACATCAAAAGAAATGGAAGGCCTAGCACATTATATTATTATTATAGTGAACTCACCTCTCATTGCTTTCCGCTACCCTGAACGTTCAGTTTTCTTCAGATCCATACGTTTTGAGGCCTACTGAATCGAAAAAGCTCGTTTCTACGCGTGGTGTGTGTATATGCAGTTGAATTACAAACAGAATAGCTGGGCCGACTAAGGTTGTTCTTTTGGTGCATTTTATTCTGAATAATACACCGACGTTTTACGTCTGGACATTTTTATTTACAGCCCCCCTCCCTTAAAACTTGACATATTTGACCTTTAACGTTGTATAAAAAATCTGGGCTTTCGCAAAAAAATTCTATTTACTCGACAATCCGATCGGAAGAAACCCATGGTTGTAATGGACAAAGATTGATTAAAAAAATCAACCAAAAACTAAATTTAGGCAGTTTTATTGGAATGACCAAGGAGAAGGACAGCGTCTAGACGGAAAATAGTGAAAGTGCTGTACATATACTGACTACTTCGTTTCTCATAGGCGGCGCTACTACCTCCTGTCTCACGCTTACGACCCATCAGTTCGACCCGTCATATCCTTTGCCTAACGTCGCCTTGAAAATGCCAGATCATGTTTACCAGTATTTTTGGATGCTGAATCGATTTGAATGGCTGTCGGAACTGCTATAAAAAAATTGTAGTTTGTTTAAATATGTGTCTTAATATTGTCCGACGTTGGATTAAATATGATAAGTCACAATCATCCTGTGCAATAATAACTTTGCAGCGTTTTTAGATTTGTTCGTGGTTTTGAGATGAGAATGTGAGTTTATGAATAATTCTTACCGATGGGGAGGTGCTGGGATGGACGAAAATGTGCCAAATACGGATAGTTTTTCTTCTTGTTCTTCTTAAAAACGGCTGTGAGGATTTTGATTACGCTTTAAAATTATCTTTCACTTACTTTATTCCATAAATGTTTCTGAGTTCTATGGTAAACGGTAATACATAACCATGAAGCGAAATGAGTTTTTAAAAACACATTTTGGAGACACGGCTTCAACAGTTTTCATGAAACTCACAGGGTGTCTTCAAATTGTGAAATCCATTATATAGTTATCCGTAACTATTGCTCTGACAGCACAAACAAAAACCCAAAAGTAGTATTTTTTGAACACAGTAACCTACACCCATATTTTGACATTTGAGATGAAAATGTGATTTGCTAAATTTAATTCAACTCAATTTGATACATGGTTTTTAAATTTTTTCTCAAAAACATCTCTAATGATCTTGGCCATACGAGCGGGGTACTTTCAGATACTCAGTACCGGCATTTTGTTCTGCATACTATTTTTCATAGAAATGTGTTGACCTAAGATGTAGCGCCCGTCTATGCAGCACATCGTTGCATTTATAAAGGCGGTAGGAAATTGAGGGGTTTGGCTCGTGATATGTTCAGTCGCTCGAAGCAGACCCGATTGCGCTTTTTCGTTTCAGGTTTTGCCTACTTTTCTTTTTAGAGCGATCATTTTTGTACCTCAAGGTTGAGAACAGTTTTGATTTTAAGCGGGAACCAATAATAATGGGTTGTAGAATTTATCACGAAAATCGTCGTAACAATTTTGAAACTTTTATTGCCGTTACTTACTTTTATTGCCATGGCTACGACAGCAGAATTAGCGACTGAAGAAGTACTGCGAACCTCCACACACATGATGCTCATAACCTTAGGAGGTAGGTGTAGATTCGGTTTGTCCAAGTTGAGCCAGGCACGGATGCACCTGGAACTTAGTGTCGACGCGTACATTTGTGCTATTAGGTTTGCCCGATGGTCACTAAAGTTCCATACCCTGAACTTCAAACGGGTGGGTGAATAGTGAATGTGGAATTTTCAGAAAGGAATAGGAATGAAACTGAGATTTTTGTTGTTGTCAGTTGTAACAGGATATTCTTGAAAATTCAATTTAAAATCGTAAGGACCTTAGAGTCACGGTTTGCAATTGTGTTAAAAATATCTGGTGCGTCGGAACACACACATATGTGAGCGTTTCTACGGAAACATATACGCAGGAGTATATGTTGGCTCAGATTACCCCGTGAGTTTCATCGAAATCCCGAGGAACCCGGAAAAACGATAATTTAATATTCTACAAATGTCTTGTTCCCAAGTATCACGGCGTGTACCTCCGCTAAATGGACGAATACAGAAATAGTGGTAGGGCACAAAATGCGTATTGCCAACTGTCCGATAAATTAGGGTGAGCATCCTTCCCAACAGTTCTGTAAACTAACATTGAACGAATACGAATCGTCACGTAACAGTTAGCCCCGTTTTGTTTACCAAAAGCCCTTTTCCCCCGACGGTTCTTATTTGCATGACTCAAACTGAAAAATAACTAAGCTCCCGACATTCAATTTTTGTCCGTTTTCTTTTCTCCGCACCGCGAAAAATTTCGGTTGTAAAAAGGGCCCTAGGGAGGGTAATAATTCTCTTCGGAGAGAGTCAACGTGATGCGACAAGTCTCATTTTTGCGCTCGGCCCGCTTTTTCGAAATGAAACCCTCGTTTCCATTCCTCGGCCTCTCAGCGGTAAACACAGTCGCTTTTCCAGACTTATTTTTCTCTTCTGCTTTCCACTTCTGTGGTTTCGGTAGCTCGAATTCGTGTCAAAAAAGGAAACCGACTGATAGTGAGCCAGAACTGTAACTTCGATATAGCTTCTCATACTTAGTTGGTCCAGATTTTTATCAACAGTTGGAGTTTTGCCAGTTTGATCACAAATCATGGATTGAACTGAGAATGAACAGTGGAAATCAAGATGGAATCAAACAAACTGATCAAACTACCTTACAAAATAGTATGTATACTCGTCGTCGGCAGACATATAGATGGTTGGAGCCTGGTTAACCACTCGCCTTTATGTGGCTCTGTCCCTGGACATCGTGTACAATTTCAATTCGTAGAACACACGTGAAGATGAACCCAATATCTGAAAAAACGAAACAAGAATAAATATAAAACACACAAATTTAAAATAACGATTCGAACACTCAGTGTTATTAAATTCAGAAGAAACTTACATGTCTTCTTCATAAATATCTCTGTAACAATTCAGTGAATGGCAAAATTAAAAAACGCTGCACAACAGCCTATTATTATCTTGCACAGCACGATTTTTTCCTATCCTGTCGATGGAACGTCGGAAAATATTGAGAGTATAACATGGCTGTTGCAAGAGAAAGAGAGAGCAACAAAGACTTGAATTGATTGACGAATGAGACGAACGAGATACAGGCCTGTATTGATACTGGGTTTTAAACGGTCACTTGATTACCACGAGTTCTGATGAAAAGGTTACTTTATTAGTAGCATAGGGTTCTGATTGAACGGTCACTGGATACAGTTCTGATTGAGCAGCAAGTAGAACTACTTCACGCGACACAGTGCATTATATAGATATGTGAACTGGTGTTAGAACGAGAACGGAGAGCTACTGAATAGCGCGATAACTGAGTATCAAATGAGTTGGGTCTGGGAAAAGCTGACAGTTGGAATCTGAGGAGAAGTGGAAAGTTAGTTTAGTTCAAAGAGGAAAGGGGAAGTCCGAAAAGAGAAAATCTGTTGTCGGCTTCAGGAAGACCCCTGAAAGAGCCAATAGAATGGATAGTTCGAATTTTCCTGCAGCTACAATTTCAAAGGCTTCAGGCCAGAATGCTCAGAGGGAAGGCCCGAGCTCAAGGCTTTCCATTGAGGGCAAGACAATTTAACTAATTCTACCTGAGCTAAACAATGGCTATATCAACAATCCAAGAAACAACAACACACATGCAAATTACACTGCTGGCACCACCGAGACATATTACATTCATACTAGCAAACGGTACGAAATATGACTCGGCTAAAACGAACAACGAAAATTGACATTGTTTAGGTGACGCTAGACAATTGGCACGACCTGACGTGTCGAATTGACGGGTGGTTGGAGTGAGACGAGAGGCAGCAAGGAACATGAGCGCAGGCTGGGGAGACAGGATAATTTTCACTATATTGTCTCGTGAGTTCCTTCAAGCAGTAGAATTTGCCTTACTGTATTACTATGCATTCATTGCCCGATACCCGCCCCATTCGAAAAATACTTAGGAAACGATACCAAACACGACGTAGTTTCAATAAAACTGCCAAAATTCAATGTTTTCTAAAACGGAATGTAGATAGGACGGCAGATACACAGATATGGAATTCCCTTGCCTTGAAAAGTGAAGTGATTTTGATAGGGGGGAGGGCTTTGTAAATAAACTTAAAATAACGGAAAATCATTGTTTCCCCAAACACCCTCTTCCTAAACCCCTTTCGATGCCTATGAAAATTCCACCTCCTCAGTTATTTCCAAGTGACATCGGATTCCCTTTGTCCCCTGTCCCGGACTTTTCCATCCCTCAAATTTAGATTGCTCTCCCCAACAGACAGCTCCTTCCAAACTCATTTCACTTACGAATTCTCACGAAAGTTAGTCGTCCCCAGTTCTCCTCCCCACAGACACTCGTTTCACCTCTCATCGACTTCTAATTCGAATTTCTCCTTCCTTCCTCGTACAACCAGTTTCCCGCCTCCAGAGCCCCTTTGTTCGCACCTATGCGCTCAAATCATATCCTCTTCTAGTCACTTCTTCTTTGTACATCTAAATCTTCAAATCTTGTGATATCCCAACTCTTCAAATTACGAGTTCGTGCTAAACCAAAACCCGTCTTCGATATTCATTCAAGTCTACCTTGGTCAAAACAATACTGGTTGAAGGATTGATTGTGAAGTAATAGGTAATATATAAGTACTTCAATCTCAGGACTAGCGATGGGATTTCCGAGCACGGGAAGGCTGCCACACGTGGTTATTCCAACATCATGAGAGATGAGGATATAGAACTTCTACTTCAGCTCCTTTGGATATCCCTTTGTGAGGGCGTCGTATTCCATTGAAGATTGGATTGAAGGTAGTCGCGAAATAATTAGGGCTTCAGACCTAGAGATGCTATATTCGGATTGGAGTGCTAACTCAGGTTTCCTTTTCAATAAGACATTTGAGCCGGCACTGGGCGAAACCGAAGGACGTACAATGCTAAACAATAAACGATCTATTATTTGAAGGTATGTTTCGTCTGATTGTGATTGTATCTTAGATATCTTAGATAGAAGTCTTTTGATCGACAAGGACCTATTTATTGTTTCTACGTGGCAAACTGAAAAATAACAACTCGTCGTTATCGGTAGTGTTTCGCTGAAGAAATGGATTCTTCTACATTTATTTTTGACGTACTCATATTTAAAATATTTGTGAAATGATGGGGACATTGTGTCATAAAATAGTTGTTTCGCTTAGTTAATTTGGATTGAATTATTTGATAAGCGGAGTGCCGGAGCTCGAGGCCCAATTATCGCCAGCTCTCATTTCAACGCTTTGATTCATCTTTACCACGCCTACCATGAAGTGAAACACGACCTCCGGGAAGCGACTCAAGTTATTTTAACGAGGCAGGTGCATTTAGTTCCTCGTGCAATTCAGTAGTTATCTCCCAATTCAAAAGTAATTGCGACCTAGTTTCCTGTCGTCCTAATTGGGAAAATACCGCTGCACTCGATACTCTCAATAGTGACTCTCGAGTGCGACCGATCACAGTCGCTTGCTAATGAACAAGCGAAGGGAATTAAAAAATAAATCTCTGAACAAGTTTTCTACTCGTCTTGCGAGGTTTCATACAGTGCATCATAAACTACTTCAGGAGCTGGATTTTTGTGGGTCTTGTGCACTTCATAGCAATAATTTTTTGTGGCAGGGTGTCCTTTCACAATTATGTAGGCGTATATACTTATATTATATTGTAATACATATCGCATAATAATAATGCTGTATCTTAACTGTGTCCGTGATTTTAGTACACAGTAGTTTGTTCATAGCCGCATTTTTACTCCCCTAAGCCCTACGGAGTGGCAAGGAAAGTTATGTACCGACTCATAGAACATTTTGAGTTCTCTTCAGATTGTCTCGCTTCAAGGGCTTTAGAGTCGGGGGAATGGGCTGTGTGCGTACGTGTGACTGAACTCGACTGGGAGACCCCGCTGAACTAAATCGGCTCAAGTTTTATTCTTAATCTGTATGGGACCTTTACATTTGTTTGTAGCTTTTAACTAATTTTGTCACTCAATTCGTTCAGTCAAAACTACCTGTAAAGGAGAATTTTCAAAATAAGCAGCCCTTAGCGTTGTTCACTTGTCCTATTTAAAGTGAATGGCTGAAAATGTTCTCTGTTTTATTGTTCTTCGATAACTGAGTCGTTACCCACATTACTGTCAACGGGCAAAGCATCGAGCAGGTGGCACGATTCAAGTACTTGGGGCAATGGGTGGCGGAGACGTGGTCGTTGGAGGGGGAGTTGCACGGCCGAATCGAAATAGCGCGTGGGGCGTTTAACAACATGCGTAGTATATTGTGTCGCCGGGATGTAAGTTTCGCGTTGCGCTGGCAAGTTGTTAAGTGCTACGTGTGGTCTATACTTCTGTATGGGGTAGAGACGTGGACATTGAAGGCCAGGGACATGAATCGCTTAGAGGCTTTTGAAATGTGGCTGATTCGGCGTATGCTGAGAATCCCCTGGGCCGCAAGACTCCGCAATGACTACATCCTCCAACAGAACTCCCTGAAACGTGAACTGCTGATGACCGTAAAGAGGCGCAAAGTGTCGTATTTGGGGCATGTCTTGCGTGGGCCCAAGTACAGTTTTTTGCAGACAATAATGATGGGTAAGATCAGTAGACGTAGGGGAGTGGGGCGGAAGCGCGCGTCATGGTTGTCGAACATACGTAGCTGGACGGGAATTAACCGAGCAGCCGCTTTGTTTCACCTGGCTCAGGACCGTGAGAGATCTGCAGAATTGATCGCCAACCTTCGATGATGGAGACGGCACTTGAAGAAGAAGACCCACATTATTACACAAATATTTCCGTGCGACTATACTACTATTTGTTTACGTAACCGTACGTTTTGACGGGCTCCCGTAAACTGAGGGACGAACGTATTGAATTAGTTGGTAGAGCGGTAAAAATTGTTATGTGTACATGAGGCTGAAGGTTGCGCAATGTTCTCCCAAACATAAACGTTACTGATAAAAAAATTATCTTGGCAGTCCCATCAATCACCTGTGCAATGGCCATTCAACGAAAGTCGCGGCATGAATAAGAGCACCAAAAATTAGGGGGACAGTGAGCATGAGTGTTTAATAGTGGGCATGAGATAATTAAGAGCAACCCAGGAAATTATGGAATCCGAACCATCGTCGTCCTTACTGCCATTCATCCCAGTTTTTATCCGATAGTTAGAAAACGTTGAACTCGGTTGATCTCATCTCATGAATCACGTATGTACACAAGTATAACTCAATAATGGTGGCGGCGTGAGCAGGAGTAACTCAATAAATTGCGGAACTTTGAGGGCTATCACTTTTTACGTAAAACGTGACGTATTGTTTTACTAAGTTCTTATGAATTGAGTGAAAAGTCGATCGGATTAGTAGCTAAGGAACGTTGTGTCATCCTCCAAATACTTCTGCATCGCTCAGATGTAACGCAAAACTCTCTTGCGTGCTAAAGTGAAGGCATGTAACGTAAAAATAGCAAGGAAAGCATCAAACTTTGATAACGATTAGGGTAACATTTTGTGACGCCTTTGGAGTTACGGAAGGGGTTGAGAAGCCGTTGTATTAAATTATAAGTGTTGATTACCTTAGGTTCTACTTGGATATATCCCTAGACAACCACAAAAACGACCAATGTTCCTCGAAATTACCATTACGACTGTTCCTTCGCACGTACGTACTTAGCAGAGAGTTATAACAGCTGTTAGTGACTTACCTTTAAGACCGGGCGTTCCTAAACTCTTGCTTGTTGCCCAACCTCTTGTAAAGTATTACTTGAATGTCAATTACTTGCACAAATTTCTCAACAAGTATCCCATTTCGAAATTATTTTCTCTCAAATACCATAAATTTTCTTCGTGTCATCAATCTAATTTGACTTCTTTCAAATTCGTCGATTTCATTTCCCTTCAGTTTTAGCTTTTCAAATTTGTTTTCAATTTTCGAAAGACTTTTCACCAACTTACCATCCCAATTTTCTAAGCAGTTATACTTGTTCTTCCAAGAGTACGTTAAGGAGTGTGATCAGTTCACTAACTTCATAGATTTTCAATTTATAAAGAGAGGAGGGTGGGAAGGGGAGATATTAATTACTTATGGGGAGTTAAAATTAATGAGTAACCAATTTTCAGTAAGTCATTATGAAGTATATCTTCGTTCAGATAAGCGAAGTTTTATTAATTAGTTTTACTATAGGATGAGTTGCACTATCTTGTGGTAAAGCAATCAAACTAGTTTTGATGTAGGAGTGCAGTTCAGCACCAAGCTGACTTGACGCAACGCTCTTCTAGAGCTTAACATAGTGCCAATAGGTGGTTGATATTGAACAGCTCATATTATCTGGAATCTCAAGCGTGTGAGCGAGGTACCTCAATGACCGCCTAGTTTAAATACTTCCTGATTGAAAATGGAGAGCATGAGCTTCAAAATCTCATAAATCATTAGAAAGTTGTTCGTCCTCTTTGTCGTAAGTTACATATGCCTAAATCAATGTATCATCACTTATTAAAGCCATGTGAGCATTTATCAGACGCCTGGTGCTGATGATGCAAAGCGCTCTTACAAATAGGAGAGGCTTGACTCCGTCTTACTTCTGTCACCTATAGAACCTGTTGTGTCCGTAATAAATTAATTTCTTTTTAAAAAGACATCCGCGTGGGTACAATCCATAACTCATATTTATTCACTGGCTCTGTACTTGCGAATTGTGAAGTACGATGAAGGCTTTGAGGGGATCACTAATGTTATATCACGGTGGATCTACGGCAGTGAGATTGTGTGCCATTTCCAGCTTCTTTGAACGCCAGTTTCAATGAACAATCAAATAATTTACGCTCGGAAAACCCCTTAGGAGGAGTACGATTTTGTTCGACCCGCAACGGACAATTCCTTTTTCCCTTTCGAGCGGTTGATCAATGGCAATTAAGCTTAATCGGGCGTTGACGTTCAGATTCCTGTGATTTGTGCTTCTGGAGTCAACATCAGTGAACTTAGGAAGCTTTTTTCGGACTGCTTCCCTCGATCCTAAAGCCAATAAAAATGCAAATGCCTTTTAGTTGAAAATCAATTAGATTTACGACAAGGGGATTCAACTGTCTCAATCTACGAAGATACACCGTGAGTTTCGGGTCTTTTTCTTCTACACGCTCAAGATTAAGAGCAAAGTGGACTTCAGTTCTCTCAGCGAGAAAGTTCCGCAGTGGCAATGGCAAACGAATGTGTTTATTCTTCGCCAGGTTTATTCAGTGTATTTCCAGATGCTTTCAATAAAGTATAATACAAGCCAATAGAGAATACATAATGGATCATTCACAAATCTGGGCAGCATATTAGCACTGGTGTTGAAAGAAGGACCACATGTGTAGATAAACGGGAGTCTATTGTTTGTGCGCGAAGCGACAGAGGAAACGATTTTCGATAAAAAAAACCTACACCACACAACCGAAAGACGTTCACAACTCCATGTCATAACTTTGATTTAGAGTGGATTATGCCTCTGCGTAGGAATCTTCGGATCAACAATGGAGTCTTTCGGCATGAAATCAACCTTTCGATAAAAGGGAAACGGTGACATTTTCATGCGTTTTGAAATATTCTCCCCTCGGCAACAGTTGGGGCAGATGTCAATGGAAAAAAAAGAATGGCATTCAGCGGGCGGATTTCCCGAAGCTGTTGCTTCCTTTATGAAGGAAGACGTATTTATCACTGCGGTTTTCCGGCATCCCATCACACAATTACCTGCTGCGCTTTGAAAAAAAAACAACAAAAAACGACTTCATTACCTTGTTATTGGCACAATTCCAGCCTCGCTCAGCGGGATTTCGGAGAGGCTCGCCATTATTTAAGCATCGTATGACAAACAGCCATGCATTCTTCATCGCGTATGAGCAATATTGTGATTAATAAATCTTTTTTTAATATTACGAAAGCACGCTCGTCCAAAAATTAATGCATTTTCGCCAGAGAGAAAAGCTCAATTTATTTAACTGAATCACTTATCAACAAATGACTTCGCACGATGGTTTGATTCCGTATTTTCTCCATTCAACTTCAGATTTTATTTATGCAGAATAAGCTTTTATTAGGAACACGAAAACTCCTAAATCTCATCGTTGGTAGAGAAAATATCTGGAGCGTAGCTACAACTGTCGTAAATTCGACGATCTGCTACATATACGGGCAAATAAAATTTCTTTCTACAAATTTCCACGTAGACATTTATTGAATAGTAAATGTAGGCAATAGTTATTTGGGAGTACTCAGTAAGTTTGATCGAAGTCGTGCGGGCGTTTTTGAGAAAATAGTAAAAACGATTATTTAACGTTCGACAAATCTCAATTTTCGAACAAACGTGGACGAATAGGTAGTTGTACGGATGGTCGTATGAAGAGTGGTGAGAAATGAATTGAAGATATTGTTTACTAGTAGACACTTCGTCAGATTGACCAACGTCAGTTATGCGGCTACTCTGGAAATTTTAAAAATGTTTAAAAACACGTCTAACACGATCTCTGCTAAATGGGCTGTGAGAAAAACCTTTACGAAGTACAATATATAGGTATTGGTTAGTACATAACATCTTATGAGTGTGGAGAAAATATATGAAGCTGTTTTGCCAAAAAAAGTGAAAGAACTATTTTTCTCTGTATAGCCTTATATCTCCGTTCGCTGAATTTGCAAACAGGTATTTATAGAAATAAAAGTTAGCTACTTATTGGTAAAAGATAATTTTGATGTTCATTGAAAATTTTCAAACCCATTTTAGTGAAAAATGACCCCCCCCTTCGAATTTATAATACAAACACATTGCTCATAACCGTTGCTTTTTGCTGACCAAACACATCTAACTATCATGATGTTACGAGCAATGTTATCAGTTGAGATCGAGCTGCGCACTCCCAAGATGTCAGTTGACATCTTCCTCAACTCGCGTTCTTCGCTTGCCGGTGTTAATCCACCTCTTATTTAATGTCGAATAAAACCTTGTCATTCTAATTACATTTCGGAAGTTATCGTTGCTGTACATATGCCTCCGATCAAATCTTTACAAAACGTTACAAATTAATCATGCGAACTGATGTTAGGACCCAATTTTACAAAATAAAATACTTCAGTTATTCTAAAAATGTTTCCATCTTAAATGGGTTTTCAGTCAATTAGTAACCCGTGTAGTGTATGATATTCCGGATGTAAGGGAATAGTTAGGCCACTTGTAATTGTGCTATAGCTATTTTCGAGCACCGTCGTTGGATCGTAATCAGAATAAGAATGAGGCCTGAACCAGTGCGGAGCGTAAGCTTTTCCACCCCTCCTTTCTTGGACGACTATGTCTTCACTCTTCTGGTTTTTGACGTCCGAAGTACCCAGAAACTAAACCTCGTTCCATTCCTTTGTCAACGGGGGTTACAATCGTGCCCGCAACATCAGTAAAATAAGAGTTGTTTCAATCGTGATGAGCGGTTTACTGACGTCGCGGAACCAGCCGTGGCAATTTGGCTATTTCTCAATTCCTTTGTTACGGTCAGTAGAAAAAACGTTAATTTAGTATGCCCTAAATAGAGTGACACTGGAGTCGTGCCAGAATTAACCCTGGCTTATACGAACTTCAAAATTGGTGATTATCATGAGTAGGGATGAAGCTGTATAACCCAGACGGAATGATGAGGTAGCCTTTCCAAAGGCACAATGCGTATCCAAATTGAAACGGCCTCGCGTGGATTGTTCCTCCCACACGTCAACACAGTGTGGGCGTCGATTGGGAGGTCTTTGTGCGGAAAAGGACAATTCCCTCAAAAAAATAATATAAACAGATCGCTTTTTCGTTTATTGGAGCGAGGGTAGCAGTGGAGTCTTTGAAACCAAGGAAATCGAAGGGAGTTAACTGCCCATCCAATTTCAGTCAACCATCAATCATCAATCATTTCACTATTTCAAACGCTGTCTACATACGACCTCGTCACCCAGGCGTTGCGAATCAACTCTGCCGTCATGACACTCAGGTGATTGTTGGCGCCTGGATCTGTCGAAGTGCAGACTTTCGATTTGGTAGCCCGCCGCGAATGCAACCAAAACCATAATGTAAAAGGAATTATTAATTTGCTATTCACATTTATTCGATCTCTCAAATTCCGGATGTGCTCTGCTGTAGAATTTCACAACAAGAAAACGTCGTGAGAACTTGCCGTGCCTTCTCGTCTCAAAGATTGTAATTGCGCTTCGTCTATCTCGAAATTCGGATAGCAATATTTTTGTATCGCCGGAAATTGTCGTAATTGATCAAACGACAACGAGAGCAAACGAGCTGGCAGAAAACTATGATTGGCGGTCTGCAACAGTTCCTTTGTCCCAACAGTTAGCAGACCGCGAGAGCTGGCCAATTTCCTTTTTCCTAAAAGCTCCTTGTTGTCAGAGAAATGTGTGACAAACAGTGGTATTCACGTTACGCTCCCTGTTGAAAGAAAACTATGCGCACGTCGGTGTTTGTCTTCCTACCATTACACAATTCTCCATTTCTCTGGCATTTTTCGTTGGTAAAAGCTTTATCCCTCTACTAAAAGGTGGGGCAGTTTTACCAAAGGTAGTAAATAGCGCAATGAGCCACTTAATATGTACCACGTAAAAGTTGTTAATTCAAACCTTGCGTTATAAGAACAGCGTTCGCCGCTCTTAAGGGGCTGATTTTGATTATCGATAAAGATCACTAGATAGTTTCTAGAAAATCACGAAGTGCTGATATCGTCTTCAACTTTGAGACGTGGGTAAACTTTTACATAATTATGGCAGTTCGATCTTGTGAATGGAACATGTTGTTCGCACATTTTTCTCACCCTCGTGGAATCGCAAGGGTTGATACCAATGATCATTCGATTAATCGTTTGTCATTCATGTTCAACACTTAACATTCCCACCGAAGGAATCTGAATCAGTAGCTTTTCGTCTTAAATTCCCCTACGCTTTTTTGCTAATGCGTAGGAACTGCAAAGATATAATTGCGGTTTATTTTCCTTGCGTAATGTGGAGGAAAATGAGCCCGAAAAAAACTTTCGGAGAAACGTTCTTTGTGTGTGTGGAAACATCCAGTGCGATGCATCACACAACTTTCCTTAGTCCTGCGTTCATTCGACGGGTTTTATGGCTTTAACTACTAATCTAATCAATGCTGACAATAAATTAGTTACCTAGCCTGTTCCACAAGTATTAATGTTGCCTTCAAATTTCTCTTAGCTCCAATCCACAATGGAGCCGATAATCACTGTTATCTCCCAGGAAATCCACTCGTCATTAGACATCAACCTAATACTGCTCATAACTGCATCACATTTAAACCCCTTATGAAATAACATGTACCATACGATACGATCCACACACATATTGACTGGCTTCCCCCTCCCTGAGAGAGAGCTTTCGTCCTCGAAAGTAGAGAGTTTTCAAGGAGAGGGAAGAAGAGACGGATGATGTGTAGAACCAAACCCTTCAATTCAGCGAAGGCTCGTCCGGAGCATTTATGCTGAATGGGCACCTCAAATCCCCCGATTCGCTCGAGACTTCGCTGCTGTCAGTTGTAACCGAGCCGGTTCCCTCGTCGCCGTGTTGCCCACGCTCGCGTTCGCTCCCACTCAGTTCCCTATCTGTGGTGGTAAAACTTCTCCGGATGTAATTGAGAATAAAACTCTGTTCCAATTGCATTCGGCTTGATATCGTACTAACTCCCCAACTCTCTTGGGGCGATATCGCTTACAATATTAATCCCCCCGATAACACATGCACACATCCCAAATTAGGCGCAAGGCCGTACAAAAAACCAAAAGTATGTAAGTTTTCCTAGAGAAAATTTACTTGTTCCTTCGGTGTCAGCAATCTCCCTTCCTCACTCTGTGCAATATCGTAACATAGGCGCCCAATGTAATGGTATAGGTGCTGTATAAAGGCAATAACAAGGCCACTTCCTTCAAGTGAGATATGCTTCCACAAGGTCCGTCTCCAATTATATAATTAGCAGCTCTTTAGCACCGTAGTCGGTATAAGAATGAATATTAATCGCAGATGTCTATGTCTACCTTCTCGATCGAGAAGGATTGCAAATATTGTCATAAATTCGAAGTTAAGCTATACACTGCCACAGCCAATTGCACCTCGACTACTGCAACAAGGTGAGGCTTCTGATTAGAAGCTTTTTGTATGTCTTATTTAATACGTAATTCATTCTCTTCTCTAGGTTCCACAAATGACGGTTTTCGAGATGTTGTGAATTGCAATGAATACGTTGGTTTCATTAGCTTCTCACTTAACACTTTACTTGCTCCACAAACTCAAAGTGAGCTTGCCGGCATTAATTTTTTTTCCTTTCAATCCGGAGGCCTGCTTTTTAGTATTGGTAGTTCAGTGGGAGCGTATATTCCGCCTTCGGTACCGAATCGGAATAAGGTTCCATTCCCTTGGTGCCGCACATAATTCAAAACCATTCGACAAAATTCAGGAAGAGAGAAAAAGCGGAAGCGCGGGCTCACTTTATTGGTTCTCTCAACTTTCCTCAGAATAATTTTACTGCTTCAAGCATGAAATATCATAAGACCTCTCGCGTTCTGAACGCCATAGGCTGACGTCAAATCTTCGGCGTTAAGGTAGTTTCTAAGCATTGTGCAATTCCCTCAGTCCCGCGTGTATTCAGCGGTGATACCGCCTCACTAAACTAATCCCACCTGTTTTTCATTCAGTTAATATGCACCTGATACAACTTAATGCTCTGTGCAATAACCGGCAGTACTTAATTTATCGAGTTGCCTTTGCTCATGTTCGTTATCTTTTTTAGCAACTGAGAATGAAATTGGTAATTTATGGGATACTTACAGGTTACTATTTACTGTGCCAAATGAGGAATTTAAACGGGAAATTAGCTGGCGTGACGCATCACACAACTTTCCTAGTCCGCATGTGCATTCAGCGACATTCAACACTATAGAAACTAATCAAATCTAGTATGGTAATGTGATGACGCCTAATGTTCCGGGATGTATTGCATTGCTCCCACTAACGCCACGATCATTGTTGCGGAATCAATAGACAATAAAGTTATGAAACTGTCAACATGATTTTTAAGACTAAGAACCGTTAAAAAACGTAGCGAGTGTAACGGCGAATTCTGGAATTTCTGGAGCTCCTTATTATCGTATGAGCGCAAGTAACACTCATACAAGTAGGTTATTCTGCGACCAACCAAAATTTCTTAAAATTCTGATATCGTTTGAGCAGGATTTGTAAGAAAAAACTGGACTTAAACCGATTTTCGCCGAATTGTTCGATAATTTAGCTGCTCTCGTCATTTTTTACAACTAAGCATTTTATGGCGCTGTCGTGTTACCTGAAGCTGAGCTGTCCATATAAAATAGACTCAAAATTCTTAGAGCTGTTTTTGAGAAAAATAAGTTGATTACTTAGCTCTTGCCTTTCATAGTTCCATTCAGGTAACGACCGTGCTTGGTTTTCCCGCGATTGTTGTTAATTTATTAGGCTGCTCTCGTCACTTTCTCACAAATGAGAGTTTTTAGGTACTAGCGTGTTATTTGGAGCTGTCCGTACAACAACTGTAATCGAAATCTTTGATGCCGTTTTTGAGAACAATGAATATGTGTTTTGATCACTAGGATCATTATAGTTCCGACCGATTTTGCTAAACCCCTTACTTTCTCTTCATCACAGACGCACAGATTTCCTAAATGGTGTTTTTTGTACTTAGTAGTCTTTACTGAAAAATAATATCAACCGATTCCATCATAACTTTCAAAACCACCCACGTAAGGCTAAGGAATGTAAAAAAACTGTATTTAATTCCGATTTTGTCGGAACGTTATATGTTTTATTGGCCTCGTCATTTTCTCATGGATGAAGTTCACATTATCGTTTAATTATTCGAAATGACAAAGTCAATATTTGGTAGGCCATGTAGTTCTATTCTGGTTAAGATTGGCCAAGTTGATGGAAAAACAGAAAGTGGAAAACGGCGCCTCAATGCGAATATCGGAGGTATGGGCCCGTTGTCATCATAAATCCCCGGAAAAAGGTCCGGTAGGGTTTTTTCTCCTCTTCACTCGAAATAAATTCCCACGTAATGCGTCAGAGTCGGCTAATTATCCCAATAAATCAACGGATATGAGCCTCTGGACCGATTCGCCGCAGAGCAGGTGCTCCGCCGCGATTTCACAGCCTAGTTAAATCAAATAGAATCCCAAGCAATTGTCATCGCGTCGCACTGACTTCGGGCAACACCGTCAGCTGCAATAGATCTCTACTTGAACCGCAGCACTAGGGATCTAGAATACTATAAAAGTGTATCACGTTTTAAAAAAGATGCTATCAGGAACGTGGAGTGGCATGGTATTTTTGCAACTGAACTTATTGCAACGATTTCCCAGGTATTTTTACCTTATATACACCTTATACCTTATTAACTGGTTTAATGCTTGTGTCTATTTTTACTTTCCTGAACTCTACAAAGTAGAAAGGGATGTTATGGAAACGGAAAACAAAATTTGAGTTTTAAAAGATCTTTACGTTTCAAGGGCTTGTGAATTCGCAAAACACCATCGAGAAAAATGGTCTGTGTGTGTGTCTGTGACTGTGATTGAAAGAAAAAGGGAAAATTTGGTGGGTGATGAAAACTAAAAAGTAAGAAGAAAATTAATGAAAAGGGAGAGCGCTCCAACTACCCTACACGAGCTCTAGGGATAAGAGGAATGCGAAGGGGAAGGGTTAGAGGAGGTACTGCGATAAAATATCCGCCAGTTTAGATAACTGATCAAAACACAGGTGGTGATAACCAGAAGTTCGCCTGCTGACACGCCCAGCTGAAGCACCTTCTCAACACTTTTCTAGCACCACGCGCCGTGCCAGCACACGGTCAACGCTGCTGCTCTGATTTTTCCTGCCTTCACTCCCTGAGCTTCCGAAAACTGCCATACGAACTTGTCATATTTGCGCTTTTCGGCTTGCCAAGGGAGTGCACGACCCTCGCTTTCAGGTACAACTGAACATCTGGGAACACCGCAGTGTAGTCGGGACCAATGTTGACGATATCAGGCTTAAGTTCATCACCAGCGACAACCCGACACTGCCGTTCTCTCTCCACCTCCCAGCCCTCGGATGATGATTGATTCAACAGCAGCTTTTTTTCAGACCTCGTCACGATTCAGAGACTCAAACTGCCTGACTGTTGCTGCATGTTACGACTGTTGTACGCACTTTGCTGTACCAGCGATGCTGCTCAAGCATTGTGAAAGAACCAGTAATCTCTTCCGTGGATGACCTCTAAAGCCCACTCCTTCCACACCAGACCTGTTGTGACGAAAATAAACGAAAAGTTTAGAAAAGAAAAAAGGAAATAACTGTAGGGGTCGGATCCCACTCGAAACTAAAATAATAAAAGGGTAAACTTAAAGAAATCAACAGGAACGACTAAAGGTAAAATAAAATTTAATTTGGGGAAAATAAATAATAATTGACCTTTTGGTTTAAAATGAATCTAAAATAATAATTGTCCTTGTATACCTGCCTATGGCATGCCGAAACTAAATAAACAAAAATAAACTTCAGGAGCGTTGTCTTCTCTCTTTGTTCGAACGGCCTGAAATTTCGAAAATGAGAAGTCGGAAGGCGGAAGACGTCGCGGGAGATCGGGACTTTCCGTAACGGGAGAAAAAGGGAGTACGAGGTATCAACGGTAAAAAAAAGGGACGAGAGGCTGACGAAGTGTTCGCGGCACAGGGACCTGATTTCTTGGAAACCCTACACAACTTGCCACTTTCTCCGTAGCAGCGCATCGGAAGCGTTGCAGCGCGTCGGTAGCGACGATCCGGTTCAGCGGACGTTCACCCACCGAATTGCCGCTGCTCCAAAGGCGTATTTTACGGCACACTGTCCATCAAACCGAACCATGCAGAGCAGCCCTAAACTCAGAAGGCTGTACTTAGAAGCAGATGGGGTGGTCATATCATACCACCTCTTCCGATCCTGAAAGAATCCAAGACCACTCATTGCGCGCGACATCCCTGCCAAATGCAGGCAAAGCTCCAGATCGAATCAAAGTGTGAATGTATGGCAGTGTGAGGTACTGAACAAATCCAGAGTTTGCGGAAAAAAACAACAAATGACTTCCATCCGGATGGGAAACTTTCCAGTACTTTGTTGGGTTCAGCACACAACGAAAAAGTTAAGAACGCCGATCATTTCGGCCATAAACTCGTTTATTCCGTCCCTCGGTGGGGTTGCGCCGTAAATTTGAATTAAATGACGTAAAGCGCTATCTGTCGTCCAATCACCACGAGTTACTTCGCCGAGTAACATTTCTCTTAAGTTAGAGACTTTAACTGTAGTTAAATCAGGGAAGAAGGAACTTCCTTTTAGCCGGCGCTGATAAGGTTGATATAAACTACTCTTCCGAGAACGAGCAGTGGACTTTTTAGTAGTCGCTAAAAACGTCTCTGCAGCCATACATTATTTCGTGAAGTATTTTATAATAAATATTTCACCTGGCCTTGAAGCGAATTTGAAAAACAAATCATACGAATAAATAGCGCTTGTTCAACCGATTGGTTATGCAACGTGAGATAGATGAGCAGTCACGTACTCTCGCCGTACTAAGCTCTTGGACAACATCAAATCATCGGAGGTCCTCTTTCAATTGGTTATATATAAATATACCCTAGAGATGCCAACTATATATCTCGTCGTTTGTTTCACTCGGACGGAAAACGTGAAATAGAAAATATCTCTTCATCAAGTTTTCAAAATAAAACATCAAGTGCGACGAAACTCACCACTCATTCAACCTCCAAATCCGTTAGGTTCGTGCGTAAATTAACTATACGCTGGTTGCCGAATAACAGTAATGACAATGTGGGTCCAAGCTCTTAAACGCTACCAATTACTGTATAAATCGTTTATAGAGCGTCTATAAAACACCTATAATTGTACATGAGTTTGAGGAAATGCGTTGCATAGATCGTCTTTATTGCATTCCTCAAGTTTCTTGTAACTACGAGTTAGCTGTAGCGCCCCATGGTTTTCCCCAGAACCACCAGATATCGGTATTCCAAATCTAGCTATTCCCTCAAATAGATTGAAAGCAGGTCCTTTATTCTAAACCCACCAAACAGCGTTTGGTGCAGCGGGTTACAGTTTCGTTATCGTGCAAGAGCTCGGGCAATCGCTCAGCATTCACCGAACCCAGACCTATGAAGGCGGCAGGTTGTCAGTTAGCCAGTCTCTCTGGAGGGTTGTTGCCCATGTGTCACCTACAGACATGGTGCAATGGGCAAGGACTGTTTGTCAATCCAGACAAAACGAGCCTGATCCCATTCACCAGAAGGCGCAGCCTTACGCTGCGGGAACTCAGGCTGGGTGGCAAGGTGGTGAAGATCCAGCATGAGATCAAGTACTTGGGAGTCTTTCTTGATGGTAAGCTCTCTTGGGCCACACACGTGAAAAAAGCCTTACAGCGGGCGTCGGTGGTGATGTGGGCAGCTCAAAGAATGGTGGGAAAGACATGGGGGCTGAGGCCTGGGATGATCCGGTGGTTGTACACTGCGGTTGTTAGGCCTGTAGTCACCTATGGAGCCCTGGTCTGGTGGACTAGGGTGGAAAACAAAACAGTGCAGTTGCAGCTAAATAAACTGCAGCGTAGGCCGTGTCTAGCCATTACAGGCTGTATGACAACATGCCCTACGGCTGCACTGGAGGTCTTGCTAGATTTCGCTCCACTCCACATACATGTTAAAAGGATGGCGTTCCTCCAGGCTGCGCGTATGTTGGAGTTGGGTCTGATCATGCGGGGGAGGAGGAGTTCCTGCCACTTGATCCTTGACAAGGTGAAGGTGGGGGGGCCTGAACTTCATGTGGTAGACTCAATGCCCGCGAGGTTCAACTTCGTGCTACCCTTTCGGATACTCATTCATGAGCGATCCAGGTGGGTAGGGGGAGCTCCCGCTTTCGAAGCTGGGGCCCTGGTATACTACACTGATGGCTCGGTGCAGGGTGGCCTTGCAGGGGCAGGCATCTTTGGGCCGAGGATCAGAGCAGCGATCCCATTGGGGTCGCTGGCCACGGTGTTCCAGGCAGAGGTGGCTGCGGTTACAGTCTGTGTGCAGCGGCTGCTGCAGAGGGGACTGAAGCGGCAGAGAACCTACATCATGGTGGACAGTCAGGCCACTCTCAAGGCCTTAGCCTCATACTGTCTTACATCGTGTGTGGGAGTGTCTGACTGGACTGAAGGCCCTGGCCGAGGACAACAGTGTAACACTGTGTTGGGTGCCAGGGCATCAGGGTATAGAGGGAAACGAACGGGCTGATAGGTTGGCTAAGAAGGGATCAGAGCAGATCCCTATTGACCCTGAGCCCTTTGTTGGGACTACCAGGAGCCATCTACGTAGAGAGGTTGGCAAATGGGAGGATAGGTGCAGGGCTGCTCATTGGCAGGGGCTGCCCGGCCTTAGACAGTCAAAACTCTTTATCCGGCTCTCCAGAGAGAGGTCCAAGGAGGTGCTTGCTCTGGGGAGGAAGGATATGAGGATCATATGTGGCCTGTTCACAGGTCACTGTCCGCTGAGGTACCACCTTGTAAATATTGGCAAGTGCGAGGTGCAGGTATGCAGGTTCTGCGAGGTAGGGCTAGAGACGGCAGAGCACGTGCTGTGCGTATGCGATGGACTCGCGGCATCGCGCCGTTTTGTGTTTGGGAGGCCCTTTCTTCAGCCCGAAGAGGTGGCAAATGCAGAACTTGCGGATATCCTCCGCTAGGTGCGGGGGTGGTGGGGGCGCATAGGTGACGTCACACCAAGTGAGACCAGTGCCGTGGGGCCTGGGGGTGGTGCAGGTGGGCCATGATCCGAGTATCATGGACGCCCTTACAATAGGCCCGTTTGTGGCTGCAGTGAGGGTATTGCCTGCATCCACCGTTTCAAAGGAAAAAAAAAAAAAAAAAAATGTGTCACCTACGAAGATGTGGCATTGGGGGATCTGTGTCACCTGGGAGAAGTTCTTGATCTGGTTCTCACTTGATTTAACTATTTACTCGGGTGGCAGGTTTCAAAGGGACAAATGGACTGTGGCACTTTTTTAACCACACTTCTTTGCAAACATGGTGGAACGGTTATAAACTTGCTCACTACTGTTGAAACTACATTGGAGCAGCACGTGATTTCTTGGATCCTCCGCGTCGGTGGCGCAAGACGCAAAATGTACAGTCTTTGAGAGCTGCGTATTGAAATCGTAAGGAACTGGCTCGTCCAGTGACTTGGACCAACTGACGTTCTCCTAACACATTCATGGGTGTTGGGGAAAAACTCGTACGTGTCACTTCCCTTTGACGAGGATCTCCATCTCGCTTGCCATTTGTCTAATGCGTTCATCTAACGCAGCAAGTTTTCTGTACGATGTTTGGCCCCCCCAAACGCAGCGGGGAAAGCTCTCATTTCACTCTTCACTTATCCACTATGCACTCAGAGGTCAAGTCTACGGGTAACGGCCCAGCTCTTCGGGATTGAGCAAGTACTTACGTACGTTTGACTGTTAGTTCGCTACCGAGACGACAAGGCAATAGCGAATCACGCGTAACTAAATGCCCTTGTACATGATGATAAGATTACGGTAACACACTCCCCAAGTGGTTTTGCTAATTGCTCGTAATGAGATCAAGGATCATTTACGACGAGCGGCTACTTGGACAGGGTGAACAAACGAATCCTAACGTTTTGCGGGGATGATTTCAGAAGCAGAATTCAGCTTCTCTCTCAAGTGACCCATCTGTGTTTCCACTTCGTTGGGGTGGGATATCTGACATGCGGAATGGAATCATCTGTTCAACGCTTGAAGCAAACAGCAAAGGGATGCTATTGTGTTGGTGAGGTTAAGTGAACTGGAATTAGATAATGGGTCTTGATATACTACAAGACGTCTCTCAGAAGGGGCAAGGTCTTTGACCGTCAAAGCAGCAGGTTTATCTGTACAGCTTCCTAGTGATATACAAATCTAACCCGTGTGTACTCCAGACAGCGTGAAAAAAGGTTCAAGGGAAGCTAAGGGCCAAACGGTTATGACGAATAGCGTAAGAAAAGGCTATATGTGGCTGGGAGATGGCTCCAATGTTGCTGAAGATTTAACTCAAAGACATCCAAACACGGAGATAAAATCGTCTAGACATTTTTGAAACAAGCACAACAGTTTTTCATTCCACCAAGTGGAAACAATACTTTTGATACCTTCGGCAGTCTCGTAAGCAAAATAAAAATAACAAGTTGACCTCACAAATCTTCCTGCCCGAAATCCACGGGTTTGTTATGGAGGTAAGGGTTGAGCCCAAAAGCCGCTTTCCCGTGTAAATACACCGCCGGTTACTGTTGTGACGAATAAAGGGCCTCCCTTAAATGGAAAGTTCATTAGCTGAGAGCCGTAGAGTGACAGTTTCCTTCGGAGAAGTTACTGGAAACCCAACGATTGACTAATCTTGCGGCGTTGTGCTTCACCGAAGTCTCCAAAGATCGCTGAGGCGGCAAAAAGAGATATCAGAGTTCCAAAAAGTTTTCTCGGCGAAAGAAACAACTCGCGAAAGGATTAAGACGGAGAGGAGAAAAAAAATGGGAGAAATGGGAATGAAATGGCTTGAAATGAAAAATAGCCGCTAACGCGGAGTAAAACGCGGAAAAAGGGGGAGTGAAAAGTTGTTTTTGATATTCCACGACAAAGTTCGTGAGACGCAGTTCTGAGATGAAAGGACGAGGAAGGGATTCCTGAAGAATATTCCTGTCGGATCCAGGGGACTCTTTTATTGAAATTCGTCCAACGCTGTTGAAGGCCGATTTGCGGCTCAGCGTCCTTTGCTCAGACTTTGGTCTTCTTGTCTTTGCCGAACTTCCATAGAACAGTGACAAAGAAAGTTGAATACTATTGTTACCAGAAGGCTTCTATCGAAATTGTGTAACTCGTGGCCGTGGGCAATGTCAAGTCTGACTCAGCTTCTGGTTCAACTAATTTGCTTTTGTTTGATGATTACGTTGCTCTTATACAAAAGACAATATGGGGACAAGTATGAGACAATATATGAGAGCACATGCGCTTTGAGTCTTCGAGTAGGATTGACTGCAGGTGTTCGAAATAGGAGTGTCTGCTGGTGATGGATGGTTTTACTTTTCTTAGCTCTACGAAGTAATAAAGAATGTTATGTTATCTTATGAATTCCATTAAATTTTTTGTGTGGACAGCTCCAAATAACACGAGAGTACCACGAACTCTTCATCCGTGGGAAAATTACGAGAGCAGCGCAATAAATGATGAAATATTAAGATGAAATTCAATTTAGCAAACATTGCTGATAACGAGATATATACTCGTAGAGCACAGCATCAAAATAAATCTAGTGTTTCATCGTCACCTTCCCTCAAATATGGTCTGAAACCCGCCCTTGTACGCAGCACATGGCCTATGGTTCGAACATCACTTGCACGTAGCGGTTGTTTGGGTCAACTTGGGCTTGGGGGCTCGTTGCCCTTGCAGGAAAGCCCTCAGGCGTAGGTTTTTTTCTTACCTAACGGGTCCCCTGAGTTTTTCGGGTGTTCGCCTTTCCTTCACCCCCTCTCTTTGGGCATTCCTGGGCCTGGGAGAATGGAAGAGAGGGCCTCATGGCCCTAATTCTTCTTGGTCGATAAATAAATAAAACCATGCATTCATTCATTCTCTTGCACCCACTAGTAGTTATTATCCTTCTACGCTATCTAAAACCAAAATATGCGTAATTTTCGGCGAACCACTTGCTTATAAAATTGTTCCCCTTTCAGATATCTAGTTCACTCCAACCCCCAACAATTTGCAGGGCTTGCGATTGGAAATCGTCATTAGGAATGCCAGCCCAAGCGTATCGTTAATTGCTAACTTTCCTCAGCTAAGTTGTGTACGTCTTCTATATAACGAAAGCTACTCTGCCCGTCCATGTAAAGTGGGCAGCTATCAAGAGCTAAGATCGAAACGTTTTTCAACGTCAGCAATTAACGGATTTCATACTCGTCATGGGCCATTTCCATTCAACAGTGCCAATGAGATTAGTGAGTCCTGAAGCGTTTAGGATGACGATAACTTCGGCGATGAAACTACCTAAATGGTTTAAGATGTTACAAACTGTTTTCTGATTATGAGCATTTTTGTTTCTTGAGTCACATATGAGATTCATTGGAATCAACTTGTTTGCTATAATACAGTGACACAGTGAAAAGCTTTGTCCATCATTTTGTTTTTAAATAACGCTTTATAAAGTTACTCCACTTATTCGGAACAGTAATTGTGAACAATTGTATTAACGCACTCCACTTATTTTTTGCAGGTTAAAACTTCTCGATTCGGCAACTGGTAAGTAACCTAGACCTAAGTTTTCTGTGGCTTCGTTGAAGGGTTTGAGATAAACCCAGTACAGTCTCGTCGCACACTGTTGACACCGTAACGTAATCTCAGCGGTATTGGGAGTGACATGTACGCTATCGAACTTATAATCCACCCGTACCAGCAAAAACGTATTCCAGTTCCTTTGGATCCTCGCAAATAAGGGCTCACGATACATTTTAAAAAAGATCCCTGCTGCTGTTAGTGAGACGTATCAATTGTTTCTGGTAGAAGTGCTACAAAAAGGAATCGTTAACATAACGTATAAGGAGCCTTCACAGCCTTTCCTTACTCGCTCCCCCCCCCCCCTCGCGATGCCTTGACTTAGGCTAGTTGACTACTGCCCCTTCCCACCAATTAAGGGGACCTGACCATATATACTTTAGATACTAGGATATCTGGTACAAGTAGGTAACCAAGTTTCTGATAGGCGATTTCATAACAGACATTCTGAATATTGCATTAGTTAATTGAGTTCTGACGTGAGGCAAGTTATTCAGATTGCCTTAAAATACGGGAAAAGATTTATAGAGAATGTTTCCAAGGTCACCACCATCGATTACTTTTAAGAAAAATCACCGTAATACGGCAGTAGTCGACGAAGACACTTCGGAAGTTAGTGGAGCGTGCTGAGTTTGCAGAAGAAAGGCCGTTTCTCGTTGGTAATTGTCAATGCGGACGACCAATCTGTAGTAATCAACCGTCCTGCCATTGATTTCAGCGGCAGCAATTCCGGCGGATGTTTCAGCGACAAAGGCGTAGCGAGTCGGGTTGTACCTTTGAAAGGAGTTATGTTCTCACTACGAGCTCGTGAACGCTTTGCAACACTGCGCTCTGGTGGCTAAAAAGATTCAAAGCTATTGCCCCGAGTGAGGACAACCCAATAAATTCCAGAATGTTAAGCGCTTCTTGTTTCTATGTAGAATGTCTAATTCATGTAGAGAGAGTAAAATATGCAATCCCAAAACACGCCTTCGTTAAGACCTCGGAGTACTCTCCACGTGATTTACTTCATTAATCGATTAGTGCTGAGCTCCAGGATCCAATACTTTGCAAAAGAAGTGAGTTTAAATAGAAAATCCTATGATGGATTAACGAATATAGTAGCGGGATGATTTTCGGTTCCTTCCAAAGCATTTACGCTGCGTGTTTAATAGCAAACAACACAATTAATTATTATCTACGCTCATTTCTGAAATTTAATTCATTTTTAATCCCCTATTTATTAATGTTATGGCTAGGCGACTCTTGTCCAACATGCACTACAAGAATGCTGTTGTGTAGGCAATATTATTCTGGGAGATTTATCAAAATTAATTTCAATTACCTACTTCAGAGTAAACACCGCGATCTGCGATGTACTCGAGTTCTATATGTTCATCCGACCCATATGTTACCTATGTTCAACGGACACGGTAAATGTGAAAAGAAACCAGACCTATTGGAGAAATGTGTGTAAGTAACAATATATAGACACTGATTAGTTGACGACGCCATCCCTGGGAGTTTGATGGAAATTGTGTTGACACTCGTTTGAAACTTTGACACACACAGGTTTCCTCTTTTCAGTCAACTTTTTTTACACTATTGCAATACTTTCATACCCTTTGGGACAGAGGACCGATAAACATATTAGATTAGTTGGTAGGGCTAACAAAAGTTGCGTCATGCCGCACCAGACATTTGTACATTCACTTTTTATTTTTATTGTTTGTACATTAAATACGTAGACAGACGTTCAACGACTAAATGAAAATTTCCGTAAGGCACTGTTACAAGATCTAGTTTTACAAGAGTCCGTATGAAATAGCTAGTAGTTCAGGCGTGAACGCTCCACTCCACCCCTGGCAATTCTATTGAATTATTATTAATGGAGGTGACCATCTGTCAATTGCAGCTACTACGGCATTTTCCTTTCAGTAAGAAGCAAATATTAAGCTAAACTCAGAGAAACGTGAAAAATATAGAAGCCAGTCAGTCACACTAGAAACTTAAGCCTGGCCATTATGCAAAACTAGCGCACGTGCCATTTTTAGGGCCAAGAAACTGGAACGTTTCGGAAAAACTCATGTAGAAATCTATAAACGAAACCGGCGGTTGTATCTGCGGCTCGTCGAGGTGGGGCTCGGCGGGGAGAGTGGTATGCAAGGTGCCATTTGACAAAGGGCAGTCGTATAACGAACAGTTGAATGTGTGTGTCTAATCTTAAGATGTGGAAGGGCTGATATTGAGGGATCTAATGATAAATCAGGCACGTTAAACTATACAGGAGCTCACTCTTCGTTCAATGATGAACTACGCACATGGCTAAGGAGCAAAAATGTACTTATCTATTAGTTGAAAAAATCTTGCGAGTTTGATCAAAATCGTTAACTTTTTTAGAGAAATTCCAGAGAAAGTTATGAAAGTTCAAACCAGCCTATTTTCTTACCTATTCTTTCCTATGGCCAATTCTTTCAAATAGTTCGGGAAACGAAATGGAAGTTTACTTATACGATTTGTGTGCATCTCTGTTAAACGGTTTACCTGAGAAATATTTATTGAAACTAGTTAACGGCAGTGCAATAATTTTATCGTTATCAATGAAATCGTTTTAGTTATAAGTCACAAAAGCCATTTTTAGCATTACTAGTCGGGTATATTACGACATAAAAAAAGAATTTCAATGCAGAATCATCTTATTGAAATTACTGTCAAAGACCTTCATAAATCCAAGATTCGAGTGCTCTGTGCCACCTGGATCTAGCAGTTCACCTCCCGTTCATAGCTGAACGAATTCTTGCTCGCTGAATGACCGTCGCTTTCTACCTAGTAATAAGAATACCAGGTGGAACACTGCGCAGGGACGATCCTTAAGGAAGCCAATGGAGCGTAGCGTTCAAGATAAACAGTTGCTTCTTTATGTAACCCCAACTCAGACGGGCTGGTAGTGGATACAAATAACGGCGCAGAGAAGTTTATAGAGGCATCGAAAATTGTTTGAAGCGTATCATACGTCATGGAAAGAAGAAACATAAAAGTAGCACGATGCGACTATAAATTACGTGGAACATTCATCATCGGTCGGCGGAGGATCGAACCAACCGAGTGTCATAAGATTGGCACGTCTCAGCAAGCATCAGCTTATTCATCTTTACTAATAAAAATTATTCGATAGCTAAATTTCACTAAAATTCAAAATAAACGGCCGATTTCTCTGTTGAAGTAATACATTTCCCATGCAGTGAGCAGGAGATGTCAGGTTGAGTGGGGCCGAAATCCTGTAGAATAACAAGCTAAAGAGTGTGCGTTCCTTTGAGCTAAATGCTGGGCATTCAAGAAGAATGTTCTCTATCGTTTGTATATCCCTACAGTAATAGCAAAAGTCAGGAGGTTCTATATTGGATCTGCTAGGCAACTTTTGCTGAGTGGATGCTGGCTTCCCAATCTGATTGGTAAAATGACCCAAGCCTCTTTATACTACCCGCTCATTGCAAACGACTAGGCGTCACGCATTGCCCACTTCAGCTAGGCGTCACACTACCCTGCACGGGGACGTGGATTCATACAGCGCTTAACTGCTAGGAAGAGAGAGCCTGATCGTGTGTGCCTGATGTGTGGATCCCACTCCTCCAGTCTGCAGCGCTGAGCCTGGCCAAAATGGTGAAGCGCCGAATAGCTGCTCTCGTGGCCAGTAGTGATCTTTACCTAGAACACATTAGAATCCTGGGTATCCTAGAACACTTCTTTTCCACGCAGGCACAAGTAAAACGTGCGGTGCCTAGAGAAGAGGAGTTGAACGCTCTGGGACCAGAAAGGTGAGGGGACCATCACTTACATCCTCCACGTTCAGGGAGAAAAGGCTGCACGCTTGTTTCTGAGGAAGATCACGTGAGGTATGGTTCCTTCGTTCAACTTCGTGGACAAAGGACTACGCCCAGATAAATTCTTGTCATCGTTGGAACGAAATCCTTGACTTTCGTGGGGAAAGCTGCAAACCATGGTTACGTCTGAATTATTCAACATCCACAGATCCGTCATGTTCTTCCCTTGAATGACAAGATGTATCTCCATTCATATAAATGGCTCTCTGTTTCTCTGGGTAGACAAAGATGCAACCAACTGTACTACCTCTGCTAGGAACTTAAGAGCTCTCACGCCTTGTCCCATGCATCTGAATTACTAGCAATCACCAGCAAATCAGATGAGACTCCTATGCTCGAGAGGTGACTACAGCTATGACCTTGGCTGAGAATATCATAGAGTTGCTTTGTAGTTCGATGGTCCTGCACGTAAACCCCACATTCTGTACCAGATGGACTGTTGCGTGTGTCGTCTGAATACATATCCTCGCGTTTGGTCGCCTCCAAGGTATGCTTCGCTACACTTTTTAGCTGCCTTCTAAAGGATAGACATGGGAATAGGTGGTGTAATCACCATCAGCTCGTAAAGAGAACACCAGATTCAGAATTCACATAGCTTGAACTGAGAGTATACTAATGGTGTATATCAGCATAGGTCATCACACGTTAGTAAAGCAGTAGAATCTGTAGCCTGTAGTCAGAGGCTCTTCTGTTAGCTATACGACTGTTCCTGCGACGCTCTGGTGTTTAGCTGTCGGCAAGCCCCACACGGCGTGCTGTCAAAGTCACTTCCCTTTGATTGTAATATACTTAGAGGAATATCAGGGGCTCCATCATGATCCGTGGGCGTCTATCTTAGAGTATGTCTGGCTGTGCTAGTTTTGCATCGGACGCACTACCATACAATATCGAGGTATAGTGAAGCATCTCTCTCTCTCTCTAAACACAACTAGGAGCAGCGATATCAAACTGTTAACCCGTTATCAATTGCCGTCCTTTTCGTTTTCATTATTATCTTTGTGTTTGTTGTTGCTACCTTCCTATTTACTTATTCCTGTTTTTGCGATCGTTCCCCGATCTCGTGTTTCCGTGCGCTCCGCAGTCTTCTAAGTCCCAATCCCGGTTCTTTTAAATCTTTTCAGTTCCTTATGTGGCACTGTCGTCACCGCGACATCTAAAAGACTGGTTTGAACATTCATTCTCTCACCATTTATTTTTAACCAGCGATTTGTTTGTGTTGTGCCTGGGCTATATCGAGAAAACTCATATTTTGACGTATTTCTATCTCGCTGTTCATTATAAACGTCCATTTACGCATCAACCCATCACCAAGAAGCTGGTATTTATTTCCAAAGCGTACCAGATCCTGAACGTACACAGGCTTTTATGTTACCGATCACCAATTGGGCGCTCATCCGGATATTTTAGTAATCTCATTAATCTATACGCTAGCACCCTTATACACTTTGCAGTTCAAAACACACAGCGCACTTTCGAGGTGCTTTTACACGTAATAATATTCGTTGTCTAGATTCGTGGTAAAGTTACACGTATTTCCTTTGTAAAGGGTATATTTCAAATAGGTGAAGGTGATGTGGAACTATAGGCTCAACTGTTGAGATTACCACAGCCACACCCTTATTTCCTTTCAATCGATAAATTGATGAAATTCTTCACATGGCATCTTGTCAAGTTACGACTGTCAAAAGAAGATGACGGCCTTTGTGAATCCTCCAAGATGAAAACGAGTCACGTCTCACCATCTGCCACATTTCGCCCTTTGCCCAGTCGAACCCTTTCCTTTCACACTATATGTCAAATTGCGACCTTCCTGAAACGTTCTGCCCCAAGGCTGCTGTTTCACGTTTGGGCTTCAAATATTTTGAGATATGTGACCCAAAGAAGAAGCGCAGGAAATGAAATAGCTGGAAGCACGCGTTCATTTGAGCTTTTAGTATTGTAAATGTTTCTCAGAGGGTTATTGAAAGACTTGTTTTAAAGATGCCTCGAGTTACACTCTGGATGCGAGTGGGTCTTATTAAGAATAAGTGAATGAGTGGAGGTATTAAAGTAGTTGGGTTAGTTCCGCCAGTAGGTAAATTACTAAAGTTAACGTGGGTACGTTAACTTTAGTGAATGAGTGGAGTTATGTAGTGTAAATTGCCAAATTAGCAATTCAACTCGTGAAGAGTTTAATTCTTTAGAACAAACACATCCAACCGAAACAATTGAAACTGCTACCCGCAATTCCAAAGTAAGAATCCTCTCAGACCCGCTTCGTCGTCGGTTCGCGACTTTGATCATCAGTCGCCAGGTCATTCAAACATCATAATATCCCGGGACATGATAAGATTTGTAAGGCTGTCTAAAATTCTATTAAAAATTGTAACACTGCGGATTCATTATGTACAAACCGTGAGTTTTCAGATAACGTCATCTTAGAACTTGAATATTCCAGAGCTGAGTGAGGAATTTATTTGATGTGTCCAGTCGGGAGCGACAAGGCATCTTAGGTATCAAAATACTGTTTTACTCCGTGGTGTAGACCTTTTTTGCGCTTTCTACTGCTCGAGTTACTTGTTCAAGCTGGTCAATGGTGATGTTTTAAAATGTTTGGTTCCATAGGGGTACTAGGAAGCTGTGTGTCATGCTTATTGCGGCAAGGTCTTAAATAATGGTAAAGGTAACGTGGATAAGACTGATAGATGCTTGGAATGCTTAATTTCAACTTGAACCGGTCTGGTTTACTCTATTTCAGTTCCTAAATTATTGTTCTTTCCCGTTCAGCTTTTCTTTATCCAGCTGTATACGATACCTGTGATTATGAGCTACAGTGAAAGGATCATTATATTTTCTCTCTTAGGAAGAAGAATAAATAAGAATCAGCTCAATTTAATTTTGAGCCCTCCGAGAATAGCGACGCATTTAATGGAGTGGAATCTCAAGAGGCTAATTTTAAAGAGACGCGGAGAAAGGATTAATGACGGCTCTTCTTCCTTCGGAAATCCAGTAACAAGGTACTTGACCTTAGTGAGACTGACGTTTTTCGTCAAACCAGCTCACTAAAAAAACTCCACTGAACGACACGAGTCTTTCTCGCGGTCCTATTCTTTGATGTCTCGTATAATATTAATGAGGAACTATCGTGCTAGTGATTAGAACCCCGTGTTATTTCATTATTTCAAGAGCAGGGTCGTGACTATTTGTGTTACTAACTATGAAAGTTGACCTGAATTTGTGTCCTCGATTCATACAGCCACACTGTTATGCAGAGGCATGGAGAGCCGAGGACGAGCTGGAAAATGCCAAGTGCGGTTTAATTAGGGCGTTTTAGAATGCAGTTCCTGTCTGGGCACGCTCTCAGCTTTTGAGGTAGCAAGTGGCAATTAGTCTGAACTGCTTTAACACAACAGAGGCAAACGTGAATATCGCAATAGGCATTTCAGGTATAGTAGGCCTAAAGAACTACAACTGTCCACGTCATTTGAAATCTGAGTGGTTTCCATCCTCCCTATACTAATGAATCTCCGTTAGGCCACTTTTTGTTGTAAGAGGGAAAAATCGTATATTCAACCGAGCATTAAATTTTCAACTGAACTACCTTGAGCGGTGTTTGAGTGAAGATAGTAATCACATAGTAATAACATTATCTCGTGTAGTTTAGCCAGACGTTTGAGAAAAGATGTCACAATTATCGATTTCAGTCTCCAGGAAAAACCTTGGATTAGGCGTGTCTTCCTACAAGTCACCGATGTTCTAATCTGCCGACGAGTATTATGAGGTTCTGTTGCTCTAAGAGCAACTCAAGAGGGTGGAAGATAAGAACAAGAGAACATCTTTTGCTCTTTTATTTCAGAATACTTTGTCTATCATGAACAATTGAACTTGGAATCACCTATCAACTGATTGTTGCAGTGAATTAATCTAGTTTCTATTGCTTCATCATTAATTCCGACCAATGCACCTCTGGCAGGACAATTTTTTAAACTCTCCTTCTAAAAATTGGACGCTTTAACACACGTTTGAAGATATAAGAATTCCGATTTTTGTCTGCTGTCCATTTTCTCTTTAACGTATACATTTTTGAAATATCGTGGAACTGGACGAATACGGGAAAATTGAGTTTAGTATGCAGTGAAGCGTGGTTTCTTATTCTCGTTGTACTGGGCGTAATTTCAAACCGTCTCGAGCATTAGATGAGCAACAATACTACGAGAGTTGAGGTTCATTTCCACTGCTACAGCAATTCCAGTACAGCGCGCTTTGTGGGAGAACATTCTTTAGTTCCTTCGCATAGCTACGAAAATCAAACTGCAATGGAAGAGGAACAACGTGGTTGGGGTGAGTTGTTGTTCAATAGTGTTAGCAAACGTAAATATCGCAATGGGCATTTCAGGTATAGTAGGCCTAAAGAACTACGACTGTCCACGTCAATGAAGACCGTTTTGACAGGGATTCAAATTGTGAATGTTATAAACATGTAACGTTAATTTTGCTACTAATGTAGGGAATTTTTCTCATGACTTAGCCGGAACCACTGCTCTGATAAAAGAGGGACAGCAATCAAGTTTTGTTAACCTCTGACAGGAAGTCCGGGGTTCATCTTTACAACCCATAATTAACGACGCGTATTTGTGTCCACAATTTAAATTTTGTTGAAAGCAAACATTGAAGCAGAGGATTCAGCAAAGCCGCAAATAGTTTGATCTTTTCACGTCGCAACTTTGGAACAACCCGTGTAGTTGATATTTGAGGCTGTCGAATTTGAATCAACTGGAGACCCACGACTGCAGTGAACTTTGTCTATTAAGGACTCCATTTTCGTTCTGTATGAGAAGAGAAGAAATGCAAGGGGCGAAAAAAAACTGGGCAAAGTGAATTGAAAAGACACGTGCACAAAAAAAATTGGAAAGAAACTGGATACCACCATACCAGAATACCAGTAGGTTCTCCCGATACACGTCAGGACTGTCGCCAACTAGGCGAGAAAAATTCTCGTTCAGCCAATTATTATATTTAATAGTGTTCCATTTAAGTGTTTTGTGTCATCAGCTGTTTTGAGACGATGAGCAGCGCCGCGAGAAAATAAAGGGGTTGAGTTTTGAGATCGGGAATGAAATCGTTCTTCATTTTACGTTTAATTTAAAACACTATTTTGTGAGGAATAGGAGAGACGCTTTTCCCCACAAGGACTTCTCACTTTTCCAGTCCCCGGGACGGTAATATATGGGAAACGTACCTATTGTGGTGAAGTGATGTACATACTCTATTCTCATGTCTTTTGGAGTGCTGAATATGATGCCACCGTTGGTTTTCCTTGTACACGTCAGGATTTCCCCCTTTCCCGAAATTTCGGGGATTATTGCAAGCAACATGAAGATCGTTTCCATCGGAATATCACATAGATGGAACGCAGATATCTGGGACGTTGGGATGGCGGACTATTGCACTAATCTGAAGCCAGACATGGGAGATCCAAGCGCTGGTAAAAGACAGCCGATGTGGAGATGTTTCATATCAACAAGAACGAGATACGGAAGTAAGAAGTAAAAATCGCCTGGAGCCAGGACTATTGAGGACGATGGACAGTAAAGTTATGCTGAGCCTTATCGATTATCCTCAGTAATACTGGGCTAGATTGGGTAGGACTGAATTATGTCGGGTTGCTTCGTGGGATTCTCGTGTTGGCTTTGGCTTCGGTATGATGGTTTGCATTCACAAAAGCGGGAAATTCTGGTGTGTATAGGGAGAACCGACAGTGGCATCGTGAACACGATGTTCAGGCCCCCAAAAGACATGGAAATAGTGCCCTCCATCCCAGTATATACTTTTCCCGCACATGGGGGCCGGAAATGTGGGAATTAATGACGTGAACACAGAAAACCGACTGTGGCATCGTATTCAGTGCCCCAAAAAGGAGGTAGGGCAATATTCAGTTTGTCGGATTTGGACAAAAAATTTATTTTATGTGCATGTGTAATCTGTGACTCTCAATTGGTCTTAATCATTAGGAAGAATCACTTTAAAAAAATTAAAATAGTTTTAATAAAACCGATAGGAGTTAGAAGTTATGAATGAAACGAAGGCTCATGTGACTGAATGAAAAGAAATCGCACGGAATTAAAATAAAAATAGCACTGCAGGTTGGGCACACACACTCAGTAAACAGGCCGTCGCTTATGGTCCAAGAAATAGTTCGGTCCCGGAAAAATGAAAAATCTCGACGGCATTGAAGATATTCTATTCGGAAGAACGCAAAAAGAACGATGCCTTATGTCGCCAAGGCAAAGCCAAACCAAGCCCAGGTGTTAGCCACTTGTCGCCTCAAAGCCCCAATGATTACCCTCTTCTGATAGATGAATGAAACAGAAACGGCGAAAACGAGATCATTTAGTAGCCGTTAGTTATTGCACAACCAGCGTATTTTTCCAAGTACAGAAGTTTTTGCTGGTGTTTAGAATCGAGGGCTTTTTTTGGAAGTTGGGCTGATCAATGACAGACTGCGTTGCTGTGAAACGTCCCTGTCGATTCTCTGAAATTTCTACCTAACCCTCCCCAGTAGGACGTTATTTTATGTCTTCGAAGTGAAACTGGAAGAGGAAGGGGTTCAACGCGCGGGTGAGTTGTCCTTATTTAATTTTAACGATGAAAAAGTTTGCTCGAGGGTTCTGCTCGCGACTGCGTCCCAACGAGCCGTCTCACAAAGCCATATTATTTTCTCTTGAGTTATCAAGCCCTCCCGCTGCTGAAGGCCAATTAAGTAACTGCCACGTATTCCCGTTTTTTTTCTCGAGAAACGAAGAAGGAAAGACAGCGGGAGGCTGCCTAGCGGGTTTATTTCCGGCATCTGTCAGTTTGGCTCAAGAGGGTATTAGACTAGTAGCGTAAATCTATTGAGAAAACGGCAAAATTGAATGAGAATAGCTGAACTCAGAAAATCGTAAAATTCTTAGCGTGCTGAACTCTTATTTGCAGCCCCACAGATATTTCTATTTAATTTATTCGCTCTGGTAACTTGGACCCTTCCTGTACACAACATTTTATTTTATAATTTTCCCATTCTCGACAGATTTGAATAGTTTATTGTAGCGAATACCGGCTACTGTGAGCGATAGCAGACAGGAGTTTGTTCGAAGGGCTAAAACAATAACCTTGTTTAAATTAATTTTACATTTCAGAATTGCGCATACACTTTCTATACTTTCTTGTCGTTGAGGAAACCTTTCCAAAGATAAGCAGCTGCTGGAAGCTTCACAAAGGATTCATACTCAACGTGAATCCCGATATGTAGTTTGTCCTTGGTGACCAGCGAAGTGTGCGAGAAATCCGAATGACTACAGCCATCAAGTAGGATTTCGTTTTAGAGGTCGAGGCCCGCAGAGAGTCTGCGAGAGAGCTCTTGTGTCAATCCCGCATCACTTCGAGGGGATTGACAACTAAGAACCTGCAGCTTCACCATCAACGAACATTGACGAGGAGAGTATGAACCATCCGGGTGGAGGCTAATAATAGAATCGTTAACAGTCAATTTTCGATAACATGAAACGTTGTCGGTGGCAGGAATTGATTAGATAACCTTCACCGTCCGTTTATATGTTGAACGGCATCAGTGTACAGTTGCATTTTGAAAGAGCGCTGTAGACATAGTCACCTCGTCGAACGCCCAATAAAGTTTAAGCTTAAGACAATTTAGAGACATTAAAAACATTAAACTCCAAGAACACTATCGGTGTTGTTTATCAAAAGAATGAAAGGAGCTAATTTTAACATGCAGGCAGATTTGAAACTCCAACTTTCCGTGATGATGAGCAAGCGCTAGGGCGCCCTGAGGATGTTGAAGTATAACGACAACATCTGCTCATTTCAATTTCTTTTGACTCATATTGTGTGATTCGTGAATGCGTTTTCCTTATATTAGTAAATAAATATTTAGTTATGAGAGACTATGAAAGGCCACACCTTCAATATTTCTACTGCCGTCGTTATCGCGAAAAGTAATTTTACGTCCTCAGATACCTCACACTGCGTAGTACTGCCAGTGTCGGCTTAGGCAGTGTTATGCGCACGATGGGGGGAGCTTGAAACTGAGAAATAAACGGGCGTGGTGAGCGTGAGTGAGGACTGTATTATACTTGAAAGATAGTTTCATCAGTTTGAGTGTAAGTATATAAACGCAAACAAGGGACTCATGTGAACTGGTTGTAAGACACTAGTGGAGGGTGGGAGAGAGATATCGAGAGAGAAAGTTGAGTTGCGAGAAGCGCGAGCTGAGAGACGAATCATTGGAGAACTAAGAGGTCGTTTGAGAGTGGTGCCGTTAAGGAGAGAAAAGTAAAAAGAAAGGCAGGAAAAGGATAGTTTTTGGGAAGTCCAGGAAAAGGGGAAATCCTTTGTCACTTGGAAATAACTGAGGAGCGGGACTTCCCACAGGTACAAACAAAGGGGTTGGTGCTCAGGGAAACCATGACTTAGGGGCAAGCACGGACATTCAGAGACCAAAATGAACCCCAGCTAATTCGGCCTGCCGAACAAGCAGTTTACGCCGCTTTTGGATGATCACTCTCCTTTGCTGTTAGGCACGAAACAAAACGATTGCCAACTTCTGACTCACAGGTCAACCGCCTTCAGTCATTCTCACGTCGTGTGCTACGAATAGTCACAAATGTTCCTTGGTTTGTGAGGAACTCTACATTGCGTACAGACCTAAGTATGCCGTATAGGAAAGAAACCATAACTGCTTACCAACAATCACTTATATAGGGGAACAAGTCCTTATCCACCATACGGTAGTCCCTCTCACAAGCCCTTCGTAATCGCGGTGTAATGTATAATAAATAATTACTAAATAAATGAAATGAGAACAGTGCAAAACTGCCTTAACTGGTCGTAAATGACGAATGGCTAACAAAAGCCACGCAAACAGCAGATCGCAGAACCAGGTAACGCGTATATACGGAAAACGACTCAATATTTTCGAAATGTATTTTGTTCCGGGACGAGTATTTGATAACCCCCAAATAACCAATAACGTCTGGGCCTTGTATTACGCTGCACCAGATTGCTTTCGTTGTAAACCCCGTAAGAAACGAACGCGACCTATTTTTACCCTCCCGCGCAATCAGTTCAGCTTCGGTTCAAGTCGGGGGCAGAAGAGCGGCTTCAATTTTGTACTGAGCGGAAAATTGATATTATATCGAAGGAGAGGTTTTCTCAATAAACCACTAAGTTGGAGAGTAAGAAATTATTGGATTCTCTCTGGCCCTCCTTTCTTTATCCCATCAATTGACTCTAGAGGAATTCAATATTCGAATATCCACACAAATAACCGGCCAATCAACAATCCGTCAAAGGGAATCCGCATTTTTGCTTTGACATTATTTCGAGTAGGCTGCGAATAATGTGATCGACAGCTTCGAAAGTGTAATCCTCGGCTGTGGTGAATCATTTGGTGTTCCTTCCCAAGCTCAGTTTCATACTCCGAGGAAGTTCGTAACTTGTAACTTTTCTTCTGTCGCGATTCGCGTTTGTTTTACCTCATCATCGTCATAATCTTACCAGCGAGGAGTATTATAACCATAACCTTTTGAGGGATTAGGGGTCTTAATTTATATTTGAACCTGAATACGTGCTTCCTTAACCCTTTAACAGGCACCCTCCAGAATGGTGGTCGTGTGTCTGATTTTTAAAAAGTAAGGACTTTACATGAAGCACCTGCCGTCGCCGAACCTTCGTTGGGGCGTAGAAAGCATGCCGTATGAGTTATTTCTGTGATACTCAATGATAAGTGTGGTTAAATCGCTCAGAATGGAAGGAGGTCACTCATTTTGACGTCCTACCGCTAGGTTCGAGTATGCCAGTAAGTTTTCTTGATAAATCAACTGACTTTTCCTGTACTTTAGGGTTGTTAGATTTTTGTTTTCGTTTCTTGATACTTAACTACACGGCACGAGCACTTTGAAGACAAAACAAACGAACTGATTTCATTTGAGGTTCGATTTAGTTCTGTCTGTTACAAGGTGCGTTTCTTGATAGTCTTTTTCGGGAGACAGTGTTCAGTGGCAGCGTATTCTCTAGAACACCCACATTTTCTCGAAACTTATTATTCTTGTACCCTGTACCCACCGTATTTCAAGTACGTCGTTAATACTTGGTTTGCAATAGTAGTTGTTTGGCACAAGCCAAATTAGATGGGTTTTGACTTCAAATCGTACGAACTTAATAGTACTCGCTGGCCCTTCGGAAAGTTATTGTTTCCCCAAAAACCTTCGTCCTCAAGCCCTTTTGTTATCTATGGGAAGTCCACCACTTCAGTTATTTCCAAGTGACAACGGATTTCCCCTGTCCTGGACTTTCCCATCAATCTTTTCCCACCCCTCAATTTTAGATTCCTCTCCACAACAGACTCTTTCACCAAACGGATTCTCGCGAAAGTCGGTCGTCTCCAGTTCTCCCAACACACAGTCATCTAACAGCTCTCGCGATGGAGTCGTCTCTCAATTCTCCCAACAGACACTTGTTTCACCTCTGATCGACATCTAATTCGGATTTCTCCTTTCTTCCCTGTACACCCAGTTTCACCCCTTCAGAGCTCGCCATGTTTGCGCTTATACCCTCAAATCATATCCTGTTCTAATCACTTCTTCTTTGTACATCTAAGTCTTCAAATATTGTGATATCCTAACTCTTCAAATTACAAGTTAGTGCTAAACCAAAACCCGTCTTCGTGATTAATTCAAGTCTACTCTGGTCAAAACAGTAGTTGTTTGTTGAATTCAAAATGAAGGAGTTTGAGTAGTTGATTGAATACTACAGGGATTATTGCACCCCACCCTGGCCGTTCAGTGTACAGGAACAAGCCTAAATATAATTATTATTTTCCTAAGTTTCTTGAATCTCATTCGCTAATCTGTACTGTTAGAAATCCTGATTGGAAGTCTTGGTGGAAACGGTCTAGATGAGGTTGTAGCAGACGTTCTAAGAATATGGGGAAAATAAAATAGAGAAAGACGGTATAAGTCATCTCAAGGGGTCGTTTTTGGGATTGCACGTCTACAGGTGGGAAAGATGTGAATATTTTGGTAAGACCCAAGCGATTCCCTTGGAATTACGGTCTCGTTTTGGAGCGTTTTGTCAGACGAAGGTGGCATCTCAGCGAAACGTCTACCAGAACCGTTTTTCTCACAAACTGATGTCACGAGCTAAGAGCAAAACACTTTCAGTATTTCGTCCATGTCAGCGGCGAAATTGATGGAGGCTAACTGCTTGATGGACGTTAGGGCGGCACAAGGCACAATCGGACAGTGAGGGAGAGCACTCGGAAGATCGGCATCGGAAGCGTCGTATCTGCACTGACAATAATTCAAGCGGGTAGAACGTGACCCGGAGCTAATGAAGAGAAGGAAACTTCGGAGACCGACTAGGAAAAGAAGGCTCCATATTCGAAGATGAAGAGACAACGCTCTTGAACCTCTCACGTTGGCGGAAGGGAAGTACGGTAGAAATGTAGCGAGAGTGCTAGTCGTTATCTCCAGCCCAACCTGGCCGGTCGATGTGATTACAAATATACTGTTCGCGCTGCGTTAGGAAGAGATCAAGGTGATGTGGGCATGTGCCAGGTCTCGGTTGGGTCTGCTGTCGACTTGTTGTGAAGCTCTTTAAAAAACATTTCACTTTGCTTCATCAATTAATGTATGTTACTAAATTGATTCCCTTTTAAATCATCCAGTTTGCTTTGGCCTCGTCAAATAAGAAATGATGAATAAATTCGTTATTAATTGAGGAGCATCAAAAGTAGTGGTTACCCATTCATCCGTAGTGCATCGTGATAATTGTCGATAGGAAACGGATGTTGCACTCAGTGAACACATAATGAGCATAATATTTAGATTCTTTTGGTTGGTCAGAGGCTTTTATTATTCATTCTGTATAATAACCCTATGTTTTCGGTCATGAAAAATTTTTTACAACCACCCCTCAAAATTTGATACTTTACCTTTCAAGACATGGGGATTCCAAATTTGCAATGTCCGTCCGCCATCCCCCGTCTGCCATTCCCTGTCCGCTGTCCCCCCCCCCGTCCCCTGTCCCTCGTCCGGGCCATTTTGGGCCTTTAACGTGGTTTAAAAAATTCTTTCTTTTGCACAAAAATCCCATTTGGTATCTAGTTGTGCCCGCCATCTCGGCAATCCGATCTGACGAAGCCCATGGTTGTTATGGACAAAAAATGGGTAAAAAAATTAACGAAACGCAGTATAATCGCGATTAAGCCGTGTTTGGTATCATTTTCAAGGTATTTTTACATCCTGGGTCGAATGGAATGAGTATCAGACGTGTACAACTGCGTATAGGGAAATTACAGTAATTATTAGAGTCAACTTGCAAGAACTCGCGGGAACTACAGCAGAACATTTCGTCGTTCTACATTTCGTCGTTAGTACTCCCTCCTGTCTCATGAAAACCATCCGCCCGCTCAAATCGCAACGCCGTGTCAATTGCCGAGGGTTCGCTGGAAGTCCCCGTCCCAATTTCCCCGACTCTTTTGCCCGAAGGGGCGGAGGAAGGTTAGGGCCACTTCCTCCGCACACCCCTACATCGGATCATAAATGCCTACAGACGTTTACGAGCGCCTGGGGCAGTGGGAATATTTAGTTTCGGTAGTTCCATTGTAGTCAGGTCATGTTTCGTATGGTTTACTAGTATTTTTCGATGCTGAATCGAATGGAAAGGGTCTCGGAGCAGTAATACTAGGTCAAGCTGTTCATGAGAATAATAAACCATTGTGTAATAATTTGCAGGGTTTTTCCATCGAGTAACATAGCCTGTCGAGTAACATAGCCTGTATAGCGGTTACCACCTCGAGATTCCATATTGTGACGACTTTTACATTAATTAGGGTAGTAGAATATGGCATTTGACAGTTAATCCAAAATGTTCAACGGCACAAAGTACGTTCTGATGGCTTAATAATTAATTCAGTAGAGCCATGACTAATCACGTCGTTCAACACCAATAGCGCAGAGTATTGGAGAACGAGCAGAGATCATGCTAACCATCATTTGATACCACTTCTACCAGATGCAAGTTAGCAAGTACGACGGAAAATGTTAGTCAATAGCTTCTTGCAGCCTGCGGTGTTCTCACGGAGCTCTCGTCTCGCTGATTAGTTCAAAACTCCTACCGACTGCAATCTGTTTCCCGTTGAAGAGGCTCTAAATACCTCGCGCTGTGTGGAATGTTTCACTTCTGTTTAGTTTCTAAGTAAACACCGTTTCACCAAGTCCGCATTTAGTTCAACCGCCCTCTTAAAGCTCATCACTTGGATTACAGTTGTGAGTAACTCTAAGTCGATCACCTCTTGTGGGTGCAATGAACTGTTGTGCAACCAAAAAAGTTTCGTTTGCAAGTTATTTTTAACCTGGAACATATTTATATGGGACCCAAAGTGAAACCAATAACTACACATGGTACAGTTATTATGTTGAGGAGAAGCGGCTTCCTGGGAGTGTTTGGCGTGCCAAAGCACCGTTATCAAAGCACATACGAGCATAGAGAAACTCTTAGTCTAAGGTTTCATTAACTTTAAATAATGATCTACTGATTTCAGTTTTAAAATTTGCCTTCTTCGTAAATCTTCTGTAATGGGTGCTGAGAGAAACGGACATATGTACACATATGGCCCCATACACATTAAATATCATTTTTGAGAGACAACAATTATTGTCACAAAGCATTATGATTATAATTACTTTAAGCGTGAAAAACACCGGTTTCCACGAAGAACGTGTAGTTATCTCTTACCAAGTACAAATAAACTGAGTCAACAATAGATTTAATTAGTACTACAGCCATGAAAATCGCTGAATGTACGTGGGGCCGAGGAAAGTTGCCGGATGCGTCGCACCAGATATTTCCATTTTACTCATTCTTATTATATCCAACGTAATTATAGTCGACAATTTTCGGTGTATTATTCATTCCGATTAACACTCCTGTTTTCGGTTAGTTTTGTTAGTGATTTTTTTATGGTTTCAAGACTCAATTGGGAGTGGCAAACTATATCGCCGAATATGACGGATTGCTTCCGGACTCGTAGAGTAAGGTCGAGGAGGAAAGAATTCATGGTAAGTCATAAGTGGAGGCGAGTTAAAAAGTTGAATGGACGTGGTGGAGGAGTGAGGGGTTTACAGAAAGGCTTTCCCCATTACGGTGGAAAGCAGATAATTCTTCTCTTTTGATCGCTTTTATAACTTAATGCGGCGGTGGATGAATAGAGAAGTTTTAAAACGGACTATGATAACTATAGTTCGCTGGGACCTTTATTTTGATGTGCAGGCTGAATATGAAATTTGAGATGCTTCGTGTCGACACTTTTTCTCCGATCAGGTTCACTTACACACAGATCCCTCTCCAAAATGGTATTCTTCAGATTCATTAGCCCTTACAATGTAAAGATCTCGAGAAAACTCGAAACATCCTTTCACATCAGATAACACATCTATCCATTCTAATACTAGGCTATGGAAAGGAGAAAACGCAGCTGACTATTACACAACGATTCATTATTCTCTTGTTCAGCTTGACGTACTTTTACTCAACCAAGAACCATCCCATTCGATTCAACATCGAAAAATACTAGTGAACGATGCGAAACATGATCTGACTACAACGAAAATAGGCAATTGGCACGACAGGACAAGTCGCACAGACAGGTGGGTTGTGTGAAACGGGTGAGAGGCAATGAGCGCAGGCCAGGGAGGAACGATCACTTTCGCTATATTGTCCCACGATTCCCTTCAAGCAGTACAATTTGTCTCACTACATTTACTGTGATTTAACTATTTCTGTCAAGGCGCAGCCTTACACCTTCATGACTTGTGCAATTGGACTCACCCCTGATACGAAGGAAATGACACTAAAAACGACGTCGTTGCAATGAAACTCCCAAAATTCGGTTTTTGGCTTTGCCAAATTTTTTTAAACCATTTGCTGTTCGTAACAATCTTCGTTTTTTCCCATTAGGTTGCCAAGTGGGTGGGCACAACTAGATACCGAATGGAATTGGCAAGTTGGTTTGTGCGAAAGAACGGATTTTTAATATCACGGATAAGGACGGACGGTGGTTGGACATTGCTGATTTGGTGCGATATTTTTGCCAAAAAGTTGAAAAAAAATTTTTTTTGGCTTCATGGGCCTCCGTCCAGTGAATTATCATGATGATATTTATAAAGAATAAAAGTTGAATACTAACTAGCGGAAGCCGGTTTTTATAAACCCCTATTTTTAGTACGTTCTGGGTCGATGGAACCCGCTCACAACCTTATTTTCGTGTCGTCAGAAATCGTAAAAAAAACTGAAAAAGAATCAGCCCAATCAGTTCAGCCGTTCTCCCGCAAATTGAACTACTGCTGCACACACACGGCACGCGGAAATTAGGATTTTCGGATTCAGTATGACTCAAAACATAAAGAAAACCCGACTTTTTGTGACATGATCGCAACACTTTCCTTTCCCTTTAGATTGCGGAAAGTTAAAACGCTGCAAATTACAAAACGGCTTATTATTCTCTTGCACAGCATATTTGGAACTCATCCCGTTTATTAGAACGTCGAAAAATATTGATAATGTAAGACGGGAATATCGGCAATCTAGAAAACGATCATTCACATGCTACTACTACATTTGGAGAGCCCTTCCAAGACCCATTCCATTCGATTCAGCATCAAAAAATACTAGTAAACGATACTGTACACTACCACTACAACGGAACAACGAAAATTGACGAGGGTGGGGTAATGAAAGGAAATGAGCGCTGGCGGGGGGGGGGGACATAACTTTCGCTACATCGTACAAATTTGTGAGTGGGGGTAGTAAAAAATGTTCCAGGTCGACAACCTAGGTGTATTAATCGGGATGAATGATTTATCATGCATTTCATAAATTGTTGTAATTCCTATTATCTGATTTTTTTGGTTTACAAACTTCGTCTAGAGATTCAGAAGAACATTTTTGATTGCGACTTCAGACCACCTTGAGCGTTTCTATCGAACCAGAAAAGAACTAAATAGAATGATATTCACTCATTCGCTTAGTCTTCCAGATCAATTTGGCTTTCTGGATCTTCATGTTCAAGGGAAACAGAGAGAGGTTGAAGCATCATATATACAGGGGTCGAGCAATACCACGTCAGTTCGCACGAGCGAACCTCACCATCTTTGATGTCGTTTATTCCGAATATAGAAAATGTTGGGGCAGAACGTAAATCAGGCGCAGATTTCCATCTGCCGTTCCCGCAAGGAAATAAAGAAAAAGCCGCCGGAATTCTTTATCTGCACGCGCGTTACTTCAAAGTCTACTTCCGAATCTCTTCCGTTGTGATCCGAGTAGGGTTTCTGTCTCATGAATATTTTTCACACTCCAAATATTTTCACTTCGTTACAGGTCAACCCTTCTTAAAGTTATTCAGTTATTTCTATGTCGGAGAGAAGCCTGCTGAGCCTCTTTCATCGATATTTCCATGAGGTGCTCTCTGGGGAGCTGTAAGAATATCAGTCGAACTTCTCTGTCTATTCAATCAAAAACGCTAGGAAATGCCAACACTCGAACTACCGATGAATTCAATAAAGTCGCTGCCAAGCACCCCAGAACGGTTTTTTTACATTCCTTACCTCTACGAAGTAGAAAGGAAAGCTTTGTGACCGGTTGAAGAAAAAAATTTGAGTACTCTTCACATCTTTACGTTTTAAGGTTTTCTGAGTACGGCCATCTGGAATAATAGTCTGTGTGTGTCGGAAGCTTGTGGAGTGCAGACAGATGATTTATGGGTTGCAGGCTTTGACAAGGTCCTGGTGCGGCGTGTGGTGCAAAAAACTGCTGAGGTGCGTTGGCTGGGTTCTTCGAGATTATTGTGGAGGTTATCGAGGTAATCGTGGAACTCTTACCCTTCGTTCCTCTTTTCTTCCTCTTCCCAATCATTCTATCCCCCCCCCCATTTCCTAAGCTCATTTCCTCGCACTGCCTGCCGCCTCACTACCCCCCCTGTCGGTTCGACTCATTGCGTCGTGCCAATGGTCTAGCGTCGCCTAGGAAATTCAATGTTTGCTGTAACGTTGTAGTCTGGTCATGTTTCATGTATTAACCTATTTCGTCGCTGAATCGAATGGAGTGGATCTCGGAAGTGCTCAAGCAAACATTGCCGTTAACACGTCGTTTCCCGGATTTTTGATACAGCCATTTTACAGTCTTAGTATTTTTGAATGTTTGATTAAATAGGAGCGGTCACAACCATGCTCTGCAAGAGAATAATGAACCGTTGAGTATTAATTTGCAGCATTTTTTTTGTTTTGTTGAAAAGCAGCTCTAACGTTTTTGATTAAATTTGTTGCGTTGTCAAAATTTACATTTGTGGAAAAATGACACGAGAAGCACGATGAATTTGTCAAAAGTGTCGAACAAAACTGGTTTAGCGCATTCTTCCCTTATAAATCCTGGTCAAATGTAATTAGCATTCTCCGAAAATTCACCTAATTGTCCACAACCTATCTATAGGATTAAACTGTAATGGCGCACATAAGATGGTGCAACTACAGAAACTCAAATATCCACAGTTTCAACCCGAAAATGCAAAAACAGTGAAATTCAACAGTCGCTATTGTCAGAAGAAACAAACCGGTATTGAAGATTCAGAATTGTCGATATAGAACTATTCATGGAACGGTTTATAATCAGAAAAGCAAGTGATTAGTAGAAACCGTTGGTATTAGTTTACTACTATTTACTTACACTTAGAGTAATTACTTTCTATCCGATGCTTGGCTAGACAAACTTCTGGTCGCCCACAGTCCCCAAGCACGACTTACAATAGACCAACGGGGTTCCGAAGTGTTGATAATTAATGACGAGCTGCCGAGTTTCACTGAGATGAAAACTAACTTCTATTCTCCAAACTGAGCTCGAGTAACGGGGTGCTTGCCACTGGAGATGAGCAATAAGCGTTAATATTCAGTTTAGCGGTTGAATTGCCGCTGAAGCTCAATTGAAAGATGTTCGAATCACGTTTCCGATTTCTCAATGACTCAGCGCCTGAAGACGGTAATTGAAAGATTGTTCGAGTGGATGGTAATAATTAGTATTGTATTCCCTTCAACGCATTTCAAACATAAATCCAGTGGAGGAACCGAAAATCAGTTCAAAAAATAATTAAACGGTAAGTGAAAGGATAACAAGGAAATGACATACGAGCGCAGTATTTGACGTCTAGTAAGGAAACTACACCCAGTCGACTGAATTGGCTTAGCACACATTCAATTCGCCAACCGACGAGTTGACTATAAATCAACTCCTAGATGATTTCGTGTACCAATGAAGCCATATTCCGAGCTCCATAAGCTACTCTGGAGAGCGGTGTCATAAAAGGAAAAACTTGTTCTCAAGTACAGAAATATCTGGAGTACCGCACCACACAGGCTTTAGCTACTTAACCAAATCAATTTTTCAACGTGTTCGTTTGAACTTGGTACAACATTACGTCACGTTTCAAGTAGAACGTGTTCATGCTTTAAGTCTTAAGCTACAAATAAAATCTGTTTTCCATTCAGTGCATACGAACATAACCGTTATTGAGAAATCAGTACACAGAAGATCCATAAGACTGTCGCCACGATTTTTCAAATGAATAGTGTTCGGCGCAGGTCGAATAAGTTTAAATCTTGAGCTTGGAACTTACGCACTTGCCCCTAACGGGCAGTCATGGTCTAGGGCATTTCCCGAACATTCGAGTCCAGCTCCTTGTTAATTTGTTATTGTTGTTCTTATTGTCTTATTGTTTGCTAATTGTTATCACCGTGTTTCATTACTGATTATAGACGTGAAGGTAATAAATTATAATGATATGTATACAATGCGAACCACTTATCATGGTGCAGATAGATACATAGCAAACGCAAACGTTATATTATCGGGTTCACAAATTCAATCAGAATGGTTACGAGCCGTTTTTCAAAAGAACAATATTTGATCACTGTATTGACTGTAGTTAGTTTTAGACCAATTTCGCTTATTTCCCCCCAAGAAAGCGCTGTACAGCAAGTTGCTCTGCAGGCTGATATGAGCGACTTTTATTGAGCCTCGAAGAAAACAATTTATCCGAACTTTCTTTCCTGCTCCCTCGGGGTAAAGGAAGGAAAAAGAACAGATCCTTAGGCGTTTTTGCTACTTACTACCGGGGAGACTCACGCTACTAGCCGTTCTGTTTTTCTCTCATGAGCCTGTTTTAGTTTCAGTTGCGATCAGTTTATACTGCCAGCGTGAGGATGATACCTGCGAGTATATGATGCAGGAGTTCGCTGAACTGATGAACTCGGAGAGCAGCTTGACCCAACGAGAGAGATTGATTGAATTGGTTTATTTAAGTTAACCAGGGGCAGTTGGGGCCACAGGGCCCTCTCTTCCACTGCCCCTGGAAGCATTGGCCTTATTATACAATTCTGGCAGTGGTTATATACATAAAATGATCGCTTCATATTAATAAAAAAACAAACGAAACATAAACGTACAAAAAGATGAAAAAGAAAAAATCAAAAACCTCTCAATACAAGCACGTTCCACACCTTTTCCTTTTTTTGTCCATTGGCTTTCACATCTCATAGCTGTTCGCTAGGCACTCGTACTGTACTTCTGTAACAGTAAATTTGAAAATGTATTTTAAATGCTCTCACGCTTTGTTCTAGTCCGAAGGAGTCGGAATTGTTGTTGTAGATGCGGATGGCTGTGGCTGTAAATGATCTGTTGAATATGGTTGTTCGGTGGAGGGGTATCTGTATAAGACGCCTTCGATTGTGATGCTGGTGACAGTCCTCCAGGAACGCGAACTTTTCCGCAAGGTACTATGGAACAGCATCGTTCCAATGTGCAACTGCAGCTGCTCCTCAATCTTGAGCCATCGAAGCTTGAGGAAGTATGGGTTAACATGCTCATCCCATTTCAGTCGGTAAATGAAACGAACCACGGCATTCTGGGCCCTCTGGAGCATATTCTTCTGCTAGCCAGTTATGTCACTTAGGGTACACAGACTGTATGCAAAGTTGTGCATAACCATGGACTGGACAAGCTGAAGCCTTGCCCTGAAAGGAAAGTCCACTGCTAGCCGACGGAGCTGGTACAAAGCCCCAAATACCCGCCTAGAGACTGCAGACAACTGGTAGTTCCATCTGAGTGAGGGTTCCATTAACACGCCCAGAGAGAGAGAGAGAGAGCCTTAATTTAGTAAACTCAGTAAAAATAATCTCCTTACCTGCCTATTCTCTCCTAAATTTTCTTTAACTCAGTGTTTCACATAATTTAAGAAAAAATGTATTTTATTTAAGAAACAAACACGATAGACTTGAATATACCTAATAATTATTTTGCTCTATTTAAAAAATAGTTTTGCGAAATGTTGAACCTAAATCTAACATAGCATTTAAATAACCCATGTGGGCCCTACGTTGGGAAACACTGCCTTAAATAGTCATGATATGAGTGCAGTGCAAAATGGATTAGTAGGTCGATGGCACTGTTTTAAAGATTGTTGCACTACAGCAAAAAGTTAAATATTATACCCCACCAGTTCGTTCTACGCCGAGAGGATTTCAGTCTGTCGAAAGGCTGCATCAGCTTATTGGCATATGTGGTGTCATAACCATGTGACGTGTCGAGCATAAGAATCAAGACGGCAAACTACATATAACAAGCTTTCATTGATAAAACTGGCGAAGAGAGGCTGAATGCCACGTCAAGTTGAGTTACTGCCCACACTCTCCAGCACTCGAGGTTCTAGTTCAAAATTAAATATCGTTCTAGAACCTCGGGTTTTTCGTTGCCGGTAATTCAAACGACGAAGCTCAAAATGAAAGATTCTAAAGTAAACCGCATGAAAACGTGTTTTGAGCCTTTCAGAAAAGAAAGTACCGCATAAACGCACCTCAATGTTTAAAAAAAAAAACGCAAGAGGATACGTTCTTCCCCAGCCTTTTGTCGCTGGCTCAGTTAGGTGAGGATTTCACGCCACGCTCTTATTTCCCGGCAAAGGGTGTTTTTCCATTTTTTATTTAAATTTTCGTCGCCGTAGACTCCGAAACCACTTTCGCTCACTTATCTCATTTTTGCTTCGGTTCTCCGCTTACGTTTCACTCCTGAGCGTTCGGAAATGTCGAGAACTCGTTCGTTTTTGTCGCCAGAACGAGAAGTGCGGTTTCGATGTAAAGCGTGTATTTGATTACACATTTGAAGGGCAGTTCTCGTCGATCGAGGTCTGCTGAAACATAAGTCTCCTTCACGCGAATCAGGCATTTACCTCTGCCATTCTTCAACCCGCAACTCAATTACGTCACTTCTTGGTGCTAAAACCCATTTTATTCGAGGTAGTCGTCGAAATGTGCCCAGGCCTCGTTGCCATCAACTCCTCCCACACGTGCTGTATCATCAGTACCACCTTCTGTTATATTTATATACATTCAAGTGCTCGGGCTGGTCCTTTTTAAATGTAATTTGTTACACACTATGGCACAAGTTTTACATGTACACCACTTATTTATTAAACAGTTAACGGAACAACGCAAACCAGAACGTTGAATGGAGACAAAGGCCAAAATGTCCACAATTATTCCTCGTTCTCGCGGGAAACACCTGAGATGCCCTCTTTATTTATTTCATATCCCCAAATTACTCTTTTAACTTTCCAGCAAGGAAAAAGTGAACACGACGGAAAATGAGACTTGTTGACATTTCTCGTTTTTACAATTTTTGAAATTGGAGCAATTAACTACTTTGATCTAGTTCTCAGGTTAATAGACTGGAGCACACTGGCAAGTGCTGGTACCTTTTCCGTCATTTGTCTACGCGGTGACACGCAATAAGTCGTCGTAAATGAATGATTTGGCCAATTTTGAGCTGCACAAAATTCTCTTGACATCTCAAGAGAAACATCGGTAATGCTCCCTTCCTTCCAATGAGATTTCCTCAAAAACCCTTTGATGTTTTCGATTAAACTCACACCGTAGTAGATCATCATATTCTGCACGAGCGACTGAAACAACTACCACCTCTACAACTACTTTTCTTTACAAATCCCGAGAGATTATTATAAGCTAAACATTTTTGCTTATTTTCTTTGAAATACTGGTCATAGTTACTCTTGTAATCTACAAGTATGAACTTACGAAGTAACGCTCTTCTGTAATAATGTGAAGCTCAGAGCTGTGAAATAATAAAATAACTCACTTGCCGCAATTTAGTTGAACGGATATAATAGGAAAAATATACCAGAAAGTTATATATAAAGACTTTTGATAAAAATCTCCCACCGTTTTAATTTCACTATTATTCGTTCAGAAACTAACTGTGTGAAATGTAGACCGAAACATTCCCTGGGATTTTTGGAACTTTTCATTGAGGGATTCTTTTCGTGGGGCTCAGTGGATTGCGCTTTCTTAAATAGTATAATTTATTTTAAATAAATGATTTCTTAGTTAAATTCAGAGGGTAGTAGATCGTAATGCACTGGACGAACGTTTGTCTCTCTGGCCTCTGTTTGAAATAAACTAAGAATGATGCCCGCATTCATCCACCAGCTCGTGGTGTCAACTGTTCACTCATTATTCGGGCCGAATTCGGTAGGCAGGTAATTGGGGATCATTCAATAAGTCCAAAGCCTTCCAATTTAGATTTGAATGCAAATCGCTTGTCGGGTTGGCAACTGTGGTTCAATCTGATTTTCAAACAATTTCAACAGTCCCCTTCGCAATAGTGAGCCCAGAGGGGATTTAGCGATCGCGGCGGATTCAAATACATTAGCGTTGGTGAAATTCGCCTACTGATTTCACGAACAGAAGGCGCGAGAATATTCTCAGACTTCACAACAAAATCGTGTTCAGGCCCTGAGAGCAAAATACGATGGAGGTGTTAAATGCATCGTGGCTAAGGGGTGCCTGCTAGTGGCTCCGCGTGTTGACTTACCAACCCGAATCGTTCAGCACTTGGCAGATCGTATTTCTCGCCCTCGTCAGCCTCACAAGAGTCTTGCAGCGTGCCACCGTTCCCTACATTCTCATATGTTGCCCAGCAAGAGCAATTTTTGAGATGCTGACCCTGGATCAATGCTTGGGCAAATTGAGTAATGCACGTACAGTTTCCTTCGGAATTCAACAGCGTGCGGACGAACACTTCTCATGTGAGCTGGCCGAATGTGCACTCTGCCGTGCACATAGCCCGATATTTACTTGAATAAATATGTAACTTTTGTCGTATATGAATACTATACAGAATAAAGTTGTATTGTGAAAAGGGCAAGGAAAGCATTGCGATCATCTAACAATACAAAAGTGAATTTCTTCGTATGACATTGAGGCGATTGATTAAAATAAACCTAATTTTGGCCAGAGTTGACTTGCTAAGAGCCTACCAGTCCCAAATAATAACAGTGACTGAATCTTACGTGTGGCTGTTGAGGATTTTATCACCAATGCAGGAGTTACTGTTTTATTCTTGCGACAATTAGGCATGTTCATCTTGCGTCCGCTGGTAGTTCCTTGAACTTCACGCAGACCTGGCGCCGAAAGACTTCGTTCTCACGAAGATCCTTTACGTTGTCTCGCAAGATTATTCTAATTTTTTCTCGTCCTTCCATTCTTATCAAACGACGACTACAGCAAAACAGTTGTACGACGAATGTTTTCCTTCATTCCCTCTAATCCATAAATCTAGCAGAGGGAAACTTACTCCTCAATTCACATCCCGCCCCAAAAATACGGGCTTAACCCCCTTTCTGTTGAAAAATGGGCTAGAACTTCCCAACGCACTCACTATAGTTCACTTCCTGAGAACTTTCATAGAGAACCCCCTCACCATCTTCTTTATCTTTTCTCTCACTTCATCCCGGATATTGGCGATAAATAAGACGCGACTTTCAACTGTCACACGCCTCGTTTTTCATTCTCAACCTGTTTTCTAAACAGAATTGGACGAAATAATCCCAAACATTGATTGAAGTCCGACGAGTTTCTTCCCGCTAAACTTGACTTTTGGACGAGTCTCCTGCCCAGGATGGAAGGCGATATGGAAATGATGGATCGTCCCGGAGAAACGATCGTTTTCTCCGGCTGTTATTAGAAGCTCGAGAGGATCATCCGCTTTTATGGGAGTTGGTTCCGAACAACACTCGGAATACATTTTACGAGAAAACTTTGGGGAACGGACGATAAAAACATTTCGAAGGAATGAAGATGATTTGTGAACCCACTGTTTCTACTTTCCTCGGTCCTACTTTGGCGGGGAAGGAAAGTAATGTGATCGACGCAAACATTTGACGTCGACTATTCATCAAATCTTTACGTTTCGGGGAGTCTGCGTTCAAAAAACGCACCCTCAGACAGCGCCAAACTTTCGAAAGTTCAACTTCGACTCAACGGATTTTGAAGCTATCTAACTTGGGACTAACAAAAGCATGCAAAAAAAAAAACAAAAAAACGAGCTGCCCATAAAATGTCGAGCCCCTATCACTTTCAGGCCTTCCCGAATTGAAATGTTTTTGGCCCGCAGTCTGTGTGTGTCAACAGTGTGGGAGAACGGCGTAACCGGCTGAGCTTGTTCGTTCTTCGTTTCATTCGTGGTTTGATTTTCTTGAGCGCTAAAATATGACTATGAATCGTTTCCCATTAAGCAGTGAAGAGGAGGGTGCAAGATTTACCGAAAACGCTGGTTTTCGTACTTATCCCGGGAAGAACACATTTTGAACTGATTTTCTCCAAAAAGATGTGATATACGTCCTTGTGTAAATAACGTGATGAGAGATTTTGATGTTTAAAGCAAAAGACGTTGTTACTTCCCTAAACAATTAAGAAAAAAACGGACGAACTGAAACGTCTCAAATTTCGTTTTAACCTGTCCCACCAACATGGGACTCCATGAGAGGAGTATGAGAAAAATGCAGACTACAACTTTTTTGATGGCCTGAGGACACATGGAACAGTGTCGGTTTGTTACTGCCCTTACTGTGACAAAAAACGATATCAAAACACCAAATGTTTTAATAAAAAATGGGTCAAACAATTTTGATTACATTTTTCTACACTACAGTTTATAAACAACAAAGCACTATTGCGGTGTTTTCAGGTAATGACGAGAGCAACGCAATAAATTATTTAACATTTTGACGAAAAGCAATTTTAACTCTGTTTTTTCTTCATACATTTAGCTCATATCATGTAATCATTTGAGGAAAAATTAAGGTAATACTCCTACTTATACGACGAAGGTTTAATAACGGTCATAAGAGGATTATTACATTATTAGCAACCCCAGAGCTTGTGGAGTCCAAATTACCACAATTTTTACCCGGTAATTCCAATAGTAGGTACGATTATTCTTATTAAAAAATCATGCTGATAGCTCAATAAAGGATGTAGTATGAGTAGAAGAAACTCAATAAATTCTGGAACTTCAAGCGCTACCATATTCTTCGTAAAAAGCCAAGTTACCTCTCACGAAGTTTAAATGTGTTGAGTGAAAAATAGATTGATTAGTAGCCAAAGCCACGAAGAGATGCAAATCGATGCACGTAGAATATACGTGGTAAGAAAGTTGTGTGTTGCGGCGCACTACATATTTTTCCGGTAAAAACTGTATGTCATCTGATATTTCGTACAGCTTACTCTTCTTTCATATGCCATGTCCGGACTCCCTGACGTTAGCGATCACTATGGCGAGGGCTTCTCTGTTCTGTGCTACCTGCATCAATTCTCCCACTGATCCTATTCCAGTCCAATCACGGATGTTACGTAGCCACGAGTGTTGCCTCCTCCCAGGTCTTCTGCGCCCCTCTATTTTACCTTAATTATAAGTTGGAGTAGTTGATATTTTTCTCCTCTCAATATATGACCAAGATAGGCGATTTTGCGACATTTAATTGTGTTTAGTATCTGTCTGTTGGTATTGGCTCTTCGAAGTACTTCCGTATTGGTGACGTGATCCACCCAAGGTATGCGAAGCATTCTCCGATGCAATCACATCTCAATAGCTTCGAGACGAATCACTGTGCTAACTTTCAATGTCCAAGATTCCAGTCCGTATAGGGGTGCAGACCAGACATAACACCGTGTCATTCTTTGCCGTATTTTGAGGTTCAGATTGTCGTCACACAGAAGTTGTCTCATTCTAATGAATGCTGAAGTGCCATTTCTATTCGGCATTTTATTTCTACGTCAGGGTCTAAGCATTCTGTAATGATACTTCCCAGGTATTTAAATCTATTTACCCTTTCAATTGGGGAACCTTTAAGTTCCAGTTTAAGGTTGATGTGGACTGTGCGGCTGAGTACCACGAATTTGGTCTGGTTGGCATTGACTTTTAGGCCGTATCTCTCTCCCACTGTGTCGATTCCATTGAGTAGTGATTGAAGCCCATCCATTGTGTCCGACAATATATCTGTATCGTCAGCATACCTGATGGTTGTTAGAGGCATGCCATTTACTTTTACACCATAGTGTGGGAGATCGTCAGTGCTTCTTTAAATACACAGTCGGAGTAAAGGTTGAACAACAGTGGGGAGAGAATACAAGCCTGACGGACCCCTCTTTGGATAACCGCTGTTGTGATATTGCCTATTCTCAAATTCGCCCTCTGTCCCCAGTACAAATTCCTTATTATCTGGATATCCCTGCCGTCTAGCCTAACGTTTTGCAGCATTTCTATTAGCTTATCGTGTTGAATCCGATCGAATGCTTTCTCGTAATCTAGGAATAAAGCATACACGTCTTTGCGTTGGTCACGACATTTCTGTAAAAGTACATTGATACTAAACATTGCTTCTCGTGTTCCAAATGCATTACGGAAGCCGAATTGTGATTGATCCAGGTTTTCTTCACATCTTCTTCTGATGCGTGCATGGATAATCCGTAGGAATGTTTTAAGCACGTGAGACATGAGGCTGATTAACCGGTAGTCTTTACAATATTTCGGATGTTGTTTTTTGGGTAAGGTTATGAATGTCGATTTCCGCCAGTCGTCTGGGGTTTGATCTCTGATTCATCCAGTATAAATTTATTATCTTTGTTTGTTAAGGATATGGGTGACTTTTTCTTGTAGGTATCGGTCAACTCTTTAATCATGCGATGCACATTGAAATCGTCATGCAGTTCATTCAGTTTCTCTATTTCTTGACATCTTTCCTTCATCCATGCCTCTGTTGCCAATGTAATCTCCCTCCTTATACCTTTTTGTAATTCTTTATATTTATTGTTGTCGTCCTTCACTCTCCTGCGTTGTTGCATCAACATTAATATGCGGTCTGTCATCCATTTCTGCTTCTTTTTCTTCGGTTCGGTGTGGAGATGTTGGTTGCATGTTTCCTCAATTTTAGTTTTAGTGCCGTTCCAGAGAAACTCTATACTGTCCTCTCGTTGTCTTGGGAGTTGTTCGAGCCTGTTGTTGAGGTCTTCTGTTACTAATTGTTTTATGTTATCATCTTGGAGTTTGCTTACATCAATAGGTCTTCTATAGTGTCTTTTTTTCAATGGCTTTTACGTTCAGTTCAATATTGCTTACTAGCGGGTTATGGTCTGAACCAATGTCAGCGCCAGGGTACGTCTTAACACTTTTGATGGCATTACGGAAACGTAATATAATCAATATATAATCTATTTGTTACAGTTGTTACAGCTTACTATACAGTGATTTCGATATGCTACGAATATGAAGTTTTCCGCGTTCATTCCACTGTCAAACTCAATAAAGCCCTCGCAGAATTCGATAATACGCCAAATAGCGTGTTTCTAAATTGGAAGAATGAGAAGTGAGCTCGGGGATTTTCGAGAGAAAATGGCAAATATTTCAGACTAAGTTCTGACTCCGCGATGATCCATGAAACTTCGCCCCTTACAATTAACCTACATTCTTCAAAGCCCGGGGCCTTATTCCCCAACTGTGCGCCCCCCCCCCCCATATCGCCACTCATCTGCCTCCCAGAAATCCGAGCAGACCTCAATTCAATACGATAAACTTTGCCTCGCTTTCTCGCACGCCAATCTTTGGGAATTCAGGAGATGTACAACATGTTTTGCGCAAAATCGTAGGTTTAATTAGCGGTAGGGTGAATTCCGTCAGGAACACTGTGAGAATTTGTATCATGTGGCATCTAATAAGATAATGATATAAATCTACCGAAAATGGAGTAGCAATAGATTAAAACTAAGATCTGTTTTCACGAATTCGATTCAATATGTAGCAGTTCGTCTCTCTACCTACGTCAAGATTATCAGTGCGATCTTCTTGCGTCGCACCCTGTCGGACGGAGGGGGAAGGGTACACCCTCTCCAACGCCAGGGCAGTTTACGGCAAGAGTCCGGACAGGGAGCTTCGCCATCTTGACGTACTACTTTTCCGTTTACTCAATCTAATTCTTCAGTTGTCATTAAAACTAGTTTCTTCAATTGAGTCTTTGTCATGCATCGGGAATTCGAGGAAGGCGAGATTTCAACTATTTCAATACGAACCCCTGACCTGCGGGAATCCCTCAGCTGCGGTCGGTTGTTTCCCAGGTTTTCTCCCAATTTAATTTTCCTATCGACGACAGAGCTCTTTCAAAATCATTCTGCTTCCAATTATCGCCCCAGTAACTTCTCACTCTCTCATACAGTTGCCCGCGCCAGTTCACGTGTTCCGAGTACTGCCCTTGTGCCGCTCAGTTGTACTCCATCTCAGCTCAATTTTAATTCAACTCAATTCCGCACGCGCGTATATTACAGTCCTCCTCACGCTTACCGAGTTTCAGTTGTATTGGGAGCCTCAGCTCCCCCTCTTGTGCACCCAAAAAACGCCGTTTCACTTAGTACCATTTTTAATAGTTTTTACCCGATACCTCTGAAAAAATTGATTATTATCCTTCTAAAAAAACTCATGTCTGCAGCCTCATGAATTTTACGTGTACCAGTTGCTCAATAATGATCAGAGAATGAGTATGAGCAACACAATAAATGCCTGAACTGTAAGCACTACCGGTGTCTGCTACCATGAAGTTGCTAAACTGGTTAAAACACAAGTTCAAACGAACTGAGTGAAACAGAAAAAGCCAAACACGAGTGAATTCACCTAGAGCTAAGGAAAGTTGTGTGATGCTGCACATCCGATTTAGTATTTATCTTACGCCTGTAAGTTCTACAGAAATCCCATCACAGTTGCTGTAAAGTGGACTTCTGAAGTTCAATTCCTAGCTCACAATAAGATAAAATAGTGAAGAAATGGGCTCAAACACAATATTCACATTCACAATAGCTATGAAGAATGATGTCATCGCTTGTAGTTTATGATTTAGTGACCGTGTTCGTCATGAAATGCCCACAGTCGTCCAACATGGTGTTACGTACCCAATGGTGGAAAATTCCTCTTTAGTTCTCCACGGAGATCACTATAACGTGAAATTAAAGAAGCAGGACGAATGCGCGGTTCGGTGGGCAGTAAACTGGGCTTGGATGAGTGTGGCTATACCGCTGATAAAGCGGTCTATTCCAATTAATGTAGTTTATTGAAGTTTATTTACATAAATATTGCAGCTGCATTTATTTGTGTGTGGGTAGTGGGACTCTGAAATTGATATACTCCTCGGACACATCCATGGCGTTTACTTTTCCACCGTGTGAAATTTAATGAATGAATCGTTACTGAAACACTGTTAACCCTGTTGAACTGTTTGTCAAAAATTCTCGATGAATTCCCCCCAACGAAATCGTATTTACGGCTCAATAAGTAATCATTCAACCGTGCACATGAGGTAATCAGCTTTTCCCCACAAGTTTCGCGGTGCTCGACACAATCAGTTTCGCTGTTCCCCTTTTCATGTTCTTGCTGTAGTTGTTTTTGTTGAGGTCGTCTTTCATTTTCCGAAACACCCCCAAGATCTGAGTGAGTGAGTGAGTGGGAACCAGAGAGGATTACCCGAGAGAGATTCTGCCTGTCAGGACGTCGCGAGTTCTCCTCCTTTCATTACTTCTTCCTTCCGACAACTTTCATCTGAAGCACAGATGGGATGCGAAGAGGTCGTTTTACTCTCATTCTCATGAACCAACTTTTAGGTCGATCACTTGAGTCAAATGTTACACGTGTCGAATGGTTAGGCCGTCGGGACTCGGCGTTTGTCTTTTAGCAGAAAAGGTGACCGCCTGACACCAATTCACAGAAATTTGGAATGTCGCTTAGCGTAGCTCTTTGCAAAAGCCATACTTTATTTGAAGTTCCATTAATGCACAGTCCGCACGTTTTAAGGATACACCCGACAAGCCCCCTCTGAAGCCACACTTAGAGTTCTACCGAGTGTTGAATAAATTCTTTTCAAAGCCAGGGCTAGCAGAAAGAAGTGACATAAATATCTGAAGGCTACATTACGAACAACTGCCATCTGTAGAAGATAAAACCTGTACGCTACACCTAAATTCGACCGCGAATGTTTAAAATGTTAATCAACAAACAACAGTGAGATGAAGTGAGATGATAGGTCGTATGCAAAGGCGAATTTAAAAAATGAAAGCGGTCCTTTGCAAAGTGAAGAGTGTAAGCAATCACAAACCAGATTGGCAACTGTGGATCGAATTTGGTTATGTAGGTCGTCCTCTCAGCTAATTCTCCGCTTACAAATATGGAAAGAACTGTCCGCCAGAGTAAGCAATACGATTGGGAAGAAGAGGTATGTTTGGTAGAAGTCAATATCAATCTGTCCTTCGATACGATACAATTCAATTCTCTCTCGTCGACGATTTACGACTAGCCTTTGCATTGTTTAATTTCATTCTTAAACCGAATAAGATGGAAAGGAAGTAAAGGGTCTTCTTGAAGGTGAGGCAGTTCTCTCTACAACTTTGTTTAACATTTTAGTATTTTAGCTATTATATGAATTATGAATAGTTCTTCGTGATTATCAATACGTAAACAGTCACATTTTTTCACAAAGGTCTTAGAATATTGGGTTAGGTCCACCCACAAGGGGCAGAGTACGGTAACAATTAAGGTTCCTGTTGAGTCAGTTCCCCCTGGCCTTCCCTGGCTTTTGATGTAACGCAATGAAATTCAATGCTCCGGCTGGAACTGTAAAAACTGACCCTTATGACCAAAGTGACGTCTGCAAACTACCGTGTGCGTGCCAAAATTTTAAATTAAGACGAACAGGACGGTGAAGGGCAAGGCACGGGCAAGGTGTGAAACATATTATTCATTAAAGATGAAAAAAGAGACTCTTAAACTACTGAAAATAACTGGACGTGAACCTACAAAAATACAGGGCTGTGCCACTTACACGTAAACAACGCGAAGGAGACACAACATGTTAGAAAACATGGTATTCGACAAACTTGAACATTTTGACGGACGAACTTAGCACCAAATCTAACACAATATTTATACCACTAAACGCATTGCGTAAAAGAGAACGACCTACTGATGGGTTTACTGATTAACCGAATAACAAACAACAGGAAATCAACGACTAAGCCAACTAAGCCACTTTTACCATCGAAATTTACCACCCTCCCTTCATTCCACTGTCTCATCTCCCGCTTTCCTCCCTATAACACCACATGACTGACTGACTTATGGCTCGATGATGATGTGTTTACATCGAAAGAACTCGCCCCAAGTACAGCACCCAAACGGCACATTGACTTTGATATACAAATATTATCAATTGCTCCACATTATTCATAGAACCGTTATAGTCTTGTTACGACATGAAGTAGGTCACATGGCAGAGCAAGTCGAATGGTTTTTGACCCATGGTTTCGTATTGGTGCAGTACTTTAAATATAACCAAGCTCTTATGGATGTTGTTAAGAAAATTCAAGTATCTCTCCAGAAACGTACCAGCTCCTGGTCACTCACCCCCGTTTTTTCCCTTTTGCGACTTTTAATTTGTAATTGTGCCATTACGACATTTTCTTTCTAAATTTTCGTAGGATACGTTTTACAGAGAATTCGCTGGGAAAAATAATTATTCGAGCGCTAACCAATTTCAGATCGGTAACTTCATATCCCCCTTTCATCTACTCACTGTGTCTGTTTTCTAACTCTGTAGTTGTCGTACTGAAAACTTTCACCTAATTCATCGTGACTTCACTTCGGCTTCAGAGGGCTTAAACTTAAAGGGCGCTAGCAATCGACCTCAGCGAGTGTACAGGTCATACCTCGAACTTTGCGACGAACTTTTCAGGGCAGCAAACCTCACTGCATATTTAGACCTCTGTTCGACCTGACCTAAGTGTTGGGTTGGGACGAATTTGGGCGCTACGCGCATTTTAAGAAGATCGATAACATGGATCGATACTGGTTGACGTTAATGCTTACATTACGGTGATGAACGGTAACTTACTCGATTTGCAAACTGGCTAGGAGTGGCTGGTTCTTAGTCTGAGATTGAAAAGTGGCGTTAGCAGCTTAGCAAGAGAGCCCTAAATATCTGCAGCGGCCTCTGAACTAGTGGCCTTGGAACAATCTAGAACTTTTAGACTAGACGAACAAACTGATGATTGAAATTGACAGTTCACACTCGTAGAATAGCCATGCTTTAGATATCTACACATTAACTAACAATTGTAAGTTGAAATGAATTGCTGCTTTTATTCGACCACTCGAAACACACGAGACTACAGCGTTGTACTGCGATCCGTTCTCGTTTTGGCCTCACTGAAAAATTGGTGCCCAGGTGTGAAAAAATATGGAATGAGAAGTCGTGCGAGAGATCGCGGTGCCGACTGTTGTTTTTTGCCTAAGCCCACTTTTTTCGTCCCGCTGCAAGCGTCTAAAAAAGGAGCAACAAGAGCGAGGAATTTGTCATTAGGGAAATTTCAACATTCCGCTGCCTCCAATGTCGCCTTCGTCGGTTAAGCAATTGCGTGCTTCGGTCGACAACTAAAAGCCAAACGTCACTTCAGAGTAAAATATATTGTTCATTCTGTCGCTCCTCGCGAGTTCGTTGTGCAGTCCACACGTTGACACATAATTTGCTCAGGATGAGTTCCCGCGATTGGTTATGTCAGCAAATTCGAACAAATAACTAAAAGAGATGAGTACTTTGAACCTACACACGACGAGTGGAGTCACTTTGTGCCTCGAGTCATCCAACGTGATGAAGGGTGTGACGTTCAAACGGTGATCATTAATCAATTTGCGCAAATACGAATCCGTTTAGTTCGTTTCTCTTTTGGTTCTCTTCTTCAATTCCTAACTCATCGGTAGTTGCAGATCCTAGAAAGTTCTCATCAATCATCCCAGCTTACAAGTCACTTTTACTTTCCAAACGGTACTGAAAGTACTGGGATAGTGTGTAAAAAGGGTTAGAGTTTTCTTCAGATTTGGATTGGTGAATCCAAAAAACATTTTTGTGCATGGCCGTTGGGAAAGAAGAGAAGAGAGGGGATGTAGACAGTAGGTCGTAATGGAGAGTGAAAGAGAGCATCAGTTTAGCAGTTTGAAGCGGACGGCTCAAAGGGCGATGGATCATATAATTTGTTGGGTAAAAGGGAACGGAAAATCATTCGGCATGGCAGGAATTTATTCGAGGAGCGTGCAAGTCAACCGAAACGAGGACAAGGGAAGCGTCAATGCGCCCTGAGAACTGACAGTGACGGAACACCATATGCGGAATGATGCTGCCAGTAGCCAGCAGCAGCCAGGCGTTAGGAGACGTATCAGCTGCGATGAATGATGTTATACAGGCAGTTTTACGGCATTGTGGTTAATGCTAATTTAATAACTTGTTTCTGGTTTATAAACTACGAGAGAGAGAGAGAGAGAGAGAGAGAGAGAGAGAGAGAGAGAGAGAGAGAGAGAGAGAGAGAGAGAGAGAGAGAGAGAAAAGAGTAGTCAAGGTCAGAACGTGGGATTCCCAATTTGAAAGAAATGAAGCTTGAGATGTGTGTGTGTAGATGGAGTAGTTATGGGGCATAGGTGTATGGGTGCGATGAAAGGAGGTTATTGCACATTTTGCGTGGTTGATAGAGAAGCCATTCGTACTGGACCACTCCACGAGGGAGTCGCGGCTACCCTGAAGAAGGGCACTATCGGAATTTTCCTGAATACGTGCAAACACCTTGATGTCGTCAGCCTAAATAGATAAATTAACACAGTCCAAAGCTGTGCAGACATCATTGATGACAAAGATGAAAAGAAGGGGTCCGACGCGAGAGCACTGCGGGGACTAGAAAAGAAATGGTGCTCCGCCACACCTCACCACCATGGTCCTCCACAGGGAGGGGCACTGAAAATGCTATAATGTCGGAGTGCATTCAAGGCACCTTTAAAAGTCAGTTGTTACGACATAAACCTGGAAACCCACATTTATAGTCTGCAGGGCGTGCTATTGGAAGAGTTATGAGAGATTTCCGTTTATAGCAATGCAAAATGTGCCACAAACATTTTTTCTCAATAACGGCTGTAACAATTTTAGCCATCAGCACCTACCTTTTTTAGTTTTTAGTAGTACCTATTAATATTTTAGTGGAAATTCGGTGAGCGCGGATATATGCCTATGGATACGTTTGAATGGTTCGAGAGGTGGAAATAAGGATGCGTGTGTTTTCAAAGGGACGGCGTTGGTTGTGGAGAAAAATCCAAATGGAAAATACCTGGTGCAACGTATCCCATACATGTACACCAAAAACAACTGTCCTATTAGTCTGATCCTATACAATGCTCCGTAACTATTCGTGCAGAGTAAACAAAAACTTTTTTGGTGCGATATAAATTAATTTATTTTCTACATTTACAAATAAGTTACACCACGTTACCACATAATGAAACAGTCGGGTTTTAGACTCTTTCAGTTCCCGTATATTTGCTTGCTGTCACAGTCCATCAAACCGAGAAAGACAAATATAGGACTTTCCGAGCTAGATCATGGAATGAAGTGAATTACTCGAGTGGAAGTTTCAGAAACCCACTTCGAATAATACGCGGTCTGTATATCGTTATGTTAGTCTACAATATATTGGCCTTTGTTCACCCCGGGCAAACTCCCGTTTCCATTGAGTCGTTTGCCACCCCGTTCTCATCGTCAAATTACCACTGACACCGTTCTCTGTCACAGCTGTACTGTCTAGGAAACTTTATCATGACAAGTTGTCCTTTCGTCGACCTGTTCCATCGCTCACTCAACTCATTGAGGACTCACCTACGCGACCTACTCCGAGACGGCCTGTTGCTCAGTTTACTTGCTCACCTCTCACCATCACCCTTCGAATGAGCATTTCTGGGGCTTCATCATTTCCGTTAAATATCCGGGTATAAATCTCTTTTGTCGACATAGTGGAGTTGGTACGACGCATTTAACAACTTTACACAGCTCCGCGTGTATTTAGTGATTTTTATCACTAAAACCGGGTACAACTAGAAGTTCTGCCTACAAATTGGTAAGTAGCGATCCGACATTTATTGACCGAACGTTGACACAACTTATTTGATGATTGGTTCCCATGAACAACTTGGTTTTTTATGTAACCCCTCAACAGGATTTTTCTTTAGAGTTATAGCTGCTGATCTGGAATTGAGGGGATTTTAGTATTTTCAAACACTTAAAAACATTGTCGAGGAGAAGACAGTAGATTGTAATTTCGTTCGCAGTTCCTCATTATTTTATGGATATTATTACATTGTTTTGACCAATTATCAAAACTCCATCGCGTAGGTAGCTCACAAGACTACTAACTCGATTTTTGTGAGAACGCTGGAGTGAAATACATGGAATTTATAATGCGCTAAAATCGGCTTTGGCCAAAACGTGTGATATTTTATTGAGCCGCTCTCGCCATCCTCAAACAAATGAACATTGCCGTTACCGAATACTTGTTTGAAACTACGTACGCAAAATTTGATCACGGATCGTCACGGATATTTTTGAGTATGAATATTTGGTGTTTTGCGTAAGAAGTTTTGAACCGATTTAGCTCGATAGCTAATTTTGGAGTTCCATGTCGATCTGTGGGGGTATACAATTTGAATTGATAAGGTTCTGCCGTAGTCTCTTATCTGCGGCGTTCGCACAAAACACTTTCAGATGTTGTGAAGAATTTTACTTTCGTACATAAATAATCAGGAGTTAGTTCAATATCGACAGGAAATATTTGGTCAACACTGGTACAGCCCCCCCCCCATATGATAATCGACCACTTCATATTCATCAACACCTTCCGTGACCAGGTCTTCACTGGCGTATCCCAGAAAAAGGGGGCTTTTAAGGAGGAGTTGCTGTAACGCTACGTTTACCAGAGTTTGGATGAAACTTCGCAGGCGCCAGCCTTTCACGAGGAACCTTCATTGGACAACTACACCCCCTCTGAAGATACCAAGGTGGTTATCGCCGCCGGCTCAAAAACACCAGCTACGAGCAAGCAATGAATGGGAAGCTCCTATTTTCTGGTTCCCTCTCTCCGAAGTTTCCGGAACATAAGAAAAGGCCTTGGTCTGCTCGGCCTCAGTTTTTTTAGAACTATCATCACGTCATGGTTTTCCACAAGCTGTGGTATTTTGCTTTTCCTGTTCATCGAAATACAGCGCTCTCGGTTTATTGGTTTGAAAACCGCGAAATTACTCATCCCGATTCGTTGTTCAACAACAGAAGTCGGAGACAGAAAATACACCCTTTTTTAGGACGAAAAAGGTGTTATTCGAAAAAGAAGCAAAAATGGTATCACAAACATTGATTTCACATAGAGTTGTCTGAGAACAGTCGTATCGCTGTCGAGAGCAATGGACCTGAAGTCTTCGCCACCTGCGAATACAATATTCACAACAGTTGTCCACAAATCTTATCATATAATCATGACATGGAAGCGCACATACACATTGCTATTGAAGGGTGAATGAAATATAAAGGAATGATTCATAATTTCATGAGCACAGTGAACAATTCAGTTGCAGACCAGCTGTTTCTCAAGAGGCAGTGTTTGTCACAGTAGGTTTTATCCCAACCCACCTTCTGACAACTGAGCAGTGAGATCTGTACTCATCAACGGCCAATCTGAGATCAAAGGGCCATCTGCAATCTGAAAAATGGGTGGGCTGTGATCCTTGGGAGGAGGCAAAACGAGTGGTACTCAGCTGATCCCAGTAGTTTGGTTCATTGCTCGGGCAGCGACGCAGTGAGGTGGATTTCTACCTTACCCAGTTTTTCGCGAGACATGTAGCATTTGGGGCGTACCTGCATCGAATCGGTAAGGTTTCAAGCCCGAGAGGCCTGCGCTGCAAGGGAACGGTGAATGATGCTAGCTATGTGCTATGCCATCTTCTCGTGCCAAAGGATGCAGGCTGGCAACTCTCGGCTGAGGGCAGAGTTAACCAGCTCACATAGGAGGCATTCTTCTGCACTGTGTTGAATTTCGAAGAAAGACGAAGCCCAGACAGTGCTTAGTCAGAGAAGGATGGAGTTTCCTGAGCTAGTGTCAGTATATCGCAGGGATCAAGAAAGAAGACGTGGTGTCTCTACCACTCCCTGATGTACGGTAATAGCGGCACGCTGCAAACTTCTAGTGAGGGTGAAGAAGACCAGAAAGCTGCCATCACAGGGGTAGATGAGTGGCAACCTGATGCAATGTGCTAAATGATTCGGGTTGGAACCAGGAATTAACTCATGGAGCAAGCGGGCATGCGGTGTGAAACATTTCAGTCACTTTAGTTGAGTTGATACTGAGAGTATGTATATAAAACATCTGGGTAATACATGAATCAATTGGTTTGCAGTTCAGACCTGTTCCAGTTGATACGGAGGAGGGATTCGCTGAGTAATTTAATGGTCGTATCGAGGGTGACGTTCGAAAAAGTAATAGCTTGTCAAGTTAATCCTGAATTAAATTCCGGGCTGCAAGGGAGAAATAATCAGCGATTTGGGGGCACTAAGGAAGAGGGTGCCGAGGGATTTGTGGATTTTGTGGCATCCGTACCGAGCCGGCACATCTAATTAGTTGGTTTACTCCTATTCAAACTGTGGTAGGGCAGGGACAATGGGTAGGAAGGAAGTGTAGCAAGAGGGAGAGAAGTAACGGCGTGAGAGCGCGGGGGAGAGAGAGCAAGACAGAGAGAGAGTGAGGGGAGAGAGAGAGAGAGAGAGACTGAGGGAGTGAGAGAGTGATTGAGGGAGAGCGTTAAAGTGGCCCAGTATGGGAGCCAGTTTCAACACGAGGATCTGTATCTCGAAAGTAACTTCGCGGTTTTTCTCGGGGAAATGTCTTCCTCGGTCTCATCATCCACCTTCCGTCTGGAATATCACCCGCGACCATCTGAACTCACGAGCTTATCGTTTGGAAGTAGAAAGGCGAGTAACGTTATTGGTTGAAGAAAATTTGTTTGAACGTGATCTTTCAAAGTCTAATTTTTCTGAGCGCAAGTGAAGTGTGACGTATCATCGCGCACTTACATCGGCCTCTCCCATACTCAGCGATACACGTATTTTTCAACTAAGTCAATATATTTCTCCCTCAATTTCTGGATCCCAGTAGCACTTGATTTAACGTGCATTTTAGTGCTGCACTTCAAAATTTATTGGGCCTTCAGGTGAACGGTTGACTCCCCCTGTAACGAGTAACCACCGACTGGTTTATTTATGTCAACATGAAGTGTTCAGGGTGCGTTCGTGTTCACTATTGTGGAATTACTGGGAAAACTCAGGAATCAATTTTCTTCTGCCCCACCACGTACATGAAAATGATACGAAATCTGAAGAAGAATGCCTCCTGAGAGAACCATTATGACGTGGATACTACTTAAAGAAACAGAAGAGAGAAAACTACCAAATCTCGCACCAAAATTTACACGGTGCCATGCTGCGGTGGGGGAGGCGTAGATGAAATTAAGTAAAAGAATAAGCTATGTGCTAGAATTATTTATTATTTCACACTCTCATACGCCTTTGCCTATTAGCCATGACAATACAGCTTTCTTGAACTTGAGTGTTCAGGGAACTACAATTTAGCACGGAGATAAGTAAACTCTCAATACAAAGGGCAATAATGTGCTGCGAGGTGCATTTCAATCTGGTGCGCGAGGTTTAATACTTGGGTGTAGGAACGGACTTCTTATAACTTGTATATAATTGGTTAATGAAGAAACAGGACTGTTTTCGGAAGATATCAGAGCTTGAGATTGTTCTAGGCTTCTTAGCGGCAGTTATTTTTTTGAGGAAATTATCAAGCACGTCATTGACTTTCTGTTCCCACGGTGAACCAAAGATTTATTACCGATTTGGCTTCTAGGCAGTACCCCAGTACAGAAGACATAATTAAATTTAAATGACTGTAAGGCGTTCAATGTGTTCACCCTATTTGAGATTTTCAACTATTATGACTTCACGGAAGACATTTTGGACAGTGCGAGACACGTGCATGGCATTAAGGTGCTGTGCAGTGTGATTTCTTGAAACACAAGACCTTCTGCACCAAGACTAAATACTTGTCTTGGCAACGTTTAGACAAAATTCAGAAGTTTTCATGCCTACAGCCCACAAATGTGCTAACAATCCAATATATTTTTCACTCAGTTCGTCCAAACAACTGGTTAGTGCAATAAACGTTTGATGATTCGGAGCAACCCTAGAAATTCCAGCTGTCCAACGACCCACACTTTACTTATAACCACTTTTCACAGTTTTACTCGACAATTACAGTGCAGTAAACAAACTAAAAATCGTTGAAAAAAGTTGACCGTCCTATGAACCTGAGCTATGTGCACGGTCTGCTAAATGATGCTCGTGATTTGAGAGGGAGCAAAAAAAAAAAATAAATCCCGAATCTTTAACCGCTACCACGTTCTATGAAAAATGTGAAGTCACGTCTTACCAAGTTCATATGAACAGAAAAAAGAGATTGGATTAGTAGTTGAAGCCGTAAGAAAAGCTCACTCTACTCGTCGCAAACTCGACACGGAAAAGATAAGCGCAGAACTGATCGACGTCATTCCCATGATTTTAGTAGTATAATTGATAGTGGGCAACTTGAGTTTCAACGAAATTATTTATAGAAATGAATAGGGAAAATCGAAATGGTAGAAAACTACGTCAGAAGGCGAAGGCATCGAACATTAAACGAACGGGGCTGTTTTCTGGTCAAGTTTGAGCCCATGGAACTGAATGATATCAGATTGGATTGGTGGATGATGCGATAAATACTGTTGAATGTTTGTGGAGCACATGTTTTCTTTTCATAAGTTATGTGGGATGGTCCATAAGTGATGAAACGCTCAGTAAATAAATTTTGGACGACATCCAAAGGAGGGGTTAAGGAAACTAGAGTGTCGGCTCGTAATATATGTTGAATTCTATTTTCGGTAAAATATTTGGATTAACGGGTTTGTTAGGATATTCCGCGTTGTGGAGCCTCAGGTACAAAAAAAAAAAAAAATACAAATCTTCGCTGGTTTTGAGCTTCGGCCCGGACGAGTCCCCGAGCGGAGTGGGAACACACATTTTCATTTGAAGTGCTGGAAAGAGGAAATGAGGTGACTGCAGTCGAAGATCTCGAAACACTTTTAGCAGAATCGGGCTTATCGACCAGGTTCCTGAAAGCCTCGTGTTGTTTGAGCAGCGGGGATGCGGCTTAGGCCCGTCATACTCGCGAGGTGTGGAACGACGCAACTGCCGAACAACTCAGTAAACACGAAAATGGGCGGCTGTAGAGTTTTCTTAATAGAAAACAGCCGAGCGGAGGGGAATGGAAAAGGTTTCCGGCTGCCGATGGAACATTCAGATTTCCATGTGTTCCGGTAATTTGATGGAGCAGGATAACATCATTAGATGCAGATTAAATGGGGATTTCCCTGGTGGAGCTACATTGTTGGGAAAAGCGGAGGAAGAAAAAAGCCTTGCTCTTCACTTCTTTCTCGTGTGGTCTTTTGAAGTTCAACCTAAGTTAACAACGCGGCACGAATTCCCATTTCTTCATCGCATTCTTACATAAATACTAGTCTGCCACGTGGGTAATCTGCAAGGAAGACGCAGCCTAGAAGCCACTCCTTCATTAAAGACATGAAAATAATTATGACTGCATCAAAAGCCGACACAACTTCCCTCACTCACTAATTATCATATACATGTCCGTTGAATAAAAATAGACGCCAAAAAATATTTTATTCATTTCTATAAGAAATGTAAAGCAGATTTAGTATCATCAACATGCGCATTTTGGTTCCCCTAAAGTTGTGAGTGCGTTATTCCAATCTCCTTTTAGTGGCCGGAAAAGAAAAAGAATTTCTTGACATGCGCATACACCTGCCTTATCGTCAAAGAGTCATCCAGATTAGGATATAGATATTTCATATTGTCGTTGGGTGCGATCAGACCAACATCAACTCTCTCTGGGCTGCTCTAATTGAGACTTCTTCCAATAGGCATGAAGTTGAGTTGCACTGTTCTCGCCCCTTATTTGACGTTCGTTGTTCATGTCGAGTAACAGTAAAGAGGACAGGTTTTACAACACATCCGAAATTAGTGTGTTTACGAGAAGACCAGTGAGGCGTCAGGATTGTGAATTTACTGGTTGGATCATCGAGGCGATGAAAGACTCAACAGCGGTATCTTTTGTCAGATTGAGTGAGAGAGATTTACTGTGAATTTTAATACATAAGGAAAAGCACGCACATCTCGATAAACACGTATAATCTAACGGATGTATTGAATGAGAATGGAAATACAAAAGCTCATCTATGGATTTATTTGATAGCGACGAAGAGAGCCCACAAATCAGAAATTAAAGAAAAAAGAAAAGGTAACTCGTACAATAGCGAGGCAGAGGGAAACAAAATAGGAACATACAAAGAGAAAAATGAGGGGGCAGAATTGCAATAAGTGACAATGAACAAATGAGCCGACTAGACAAAAGTGGGTATTCGACCAAAGTATCCAGAGCACACCGCATTTACATAAACACAACAAGATAGTTAAATAGAAGGCGCCAGAGGGCATGGAGAGTAGGAAACAAGGAAACGAAGGAAACAACTAAGTGACTGCTGCGAATGTAGTGTACGAAGCATTTCCGCGCCTCATGACGAAACACCTCGAAGCCGATTGCTCACAGAAAAGAAGCCCCATCAATCTGCACAGGCATAATATCATGGAGAAACCTCATATCCGCCATACTCGTCAGGTGGCAGCTCGCGTAGACAGAAGTGAGTGAATAATACTCGCAACATTGTAATCGACTTCATCCCTAGGCCAGGTACCCTAAAAAGGCCCCCTGTACTCGTTCGAGGAGGCCAATGTAGCCACAATAATAGTGGCACCGAACTACAAAGGCGTATGGACGTAGTGCGGATGGACCAGACGGCACAGGCCTCGGTGGAGGAAGTCACGCATGAGAGTCCCCAACGATCGCATGGCACGTGCGTCCCCCGTAGCATTGTGATCATTAAATATCAGCTGCGGATCCATAAAACCCTGAGGTTGCGAACAGAAGACGACTGGCCGTGGGGGACGTCAATCGAATAAGTAACAATCGAAGAGTGACTGCAGTCACCACGCGGGTCGTCCAGAGTCACCAGTCAGTCTCCCCCGCTAATTTGAAAAAGTTCATGCGAATACGTAAATTTAGAAATTGAGTAAAATACTAATCCAGAGATGAGGATTCTTCAATTCAGTCAGTCGACAAATCGAATTCTCAGACTCTTGCTGGCATACGTTGGTCTCTACGCTGTATCTCAGGTGGAAGGGTCATGTGGTTTGACTTGGAATTTGAATTGGAGTAGCAACACAATTTGAATAAGTTTCTATCCCCAGTTTTGGAACGTTCGGAGACGTTCATGGGATGTTAATTATTGCGATGGTCAAACACCACGGAATTGGGCTTTGGCACCAAAGATGACTTCAGTTGGTTTATGCGATGCCATAATTACTTCTCAACAGGAGCTTACCTACTTATGAGCCTTGGACGAGCATTGCTCGATCTATCATCAGCAACAACCATAAGACTTTACCACGTATTCGTGTCATACCCTCTCTACTCACACCCAGGAGCCACATTCAACAAAAAATATACGATGGACGGAGTAAACCATTTGGTGAAGGGAGCTTCATTTTCGGAGAGGTAAGGATAGTAAAACGACGAGCTCAAACAGTTCTACCATTCTCCATTAAAGTTCACTACAGACACGCGTTTTCAATTTTTTAACGGACACGACTGATTGTTGTGCAGTGGTACCTGGACAGTGAAGTTAAGAAATGGACTCACATGCACACATATACCTTGATTTACGTAGCTTCCTTAGCTCTTCGAGGTGACAAAAGTGATAAAAAATATTGCAGACGTTGCGTCCATAAATGAATATGAGGCATTCGGAAGCGGTTGGAACGTTTTGCCACCTACAGAAGGAAAAGGTAAACAAATAAAGGTTAGAACGAACCGATCTTCATAAACAAGGCGAAGGAGATGGGCAGAAGGCGAGTCGGACTGTAAATATTGCAACGCCTCAACCTGCCATTCAAGTCACGCGCCTCGTTCGTCGGACGGTGGCTTCTAACCAGTCCCCAACTTTCTCCCATCTTTCGGGCCTCTCGCAATACTTTCTTGCCATATTTCCAGAGACAGTGAAAAATGATTACGAGAGTTGGCATTCATTGGGAGGCGGTCGTTATAATCGAGTTTAGGATAAACTTTTCACGTTTCGGGCTCATTGCGACACCTCCCTGAGCTGAGAAATATAAATCTTCAAAACGACCCTATTTTACTGGAAAAAATATCGTTGTTGAATTTATTTCACGTCGATGTATTTTTAGAGTTTAACGATTTTAGAGTCGTGTACATGAGGAAGCCCCCAACCATTCCAAGACAGCCAACTTAGGTTGATGAAGATTGATGCCATCAGGATTTTTCACCTGGAACTTAGCAAGTTTTGATACCTGGACGAACTTTAATCGATCTGTAACCAGCAACAACCAGAAGGCCCCTATTAGTTTCGTGCTCTCACAACTCGCACCCAAGAACCACATTTCTCAAAAAATAAATTGTGGATGGAGCAGATCCAGAAGTTTTCACCAGAAATTATTTAGCTGCTAGAGGTATGTGGTGAAAAACCCATACTCAAATAGAAAACAGTAAAGGCAATGTATTATGGATGTAGTTCCTGCCACTTGATCCTTGACAAGGTGAAGGTGGAGGGGCCCGAACTGCATGTGGTAGACTCAATGCCCGCGAGGTCCAACTTCGTGCTACCCTTTCGGATACTCATTCATGATCGATCCAGGTGGGAAGGGAGAGTTACCGCTTTCGAAGCTGGGGCCCTGGTATACTACACTGATGGCTCGGTTCAGGGTGGCCTTGCAGGAGTAGGCATCTTTGGGCCGATAATCAGAGCGCGATCTCATTGGGGTCGCTGGCTACAGAGTTCCAGGCAGATATGGCTGCAGTGACGGTCTGTGTGCAGCGGCTGCTGCAGAGGGGACTGAAGCGGCAGAGAATGTACATCATGGTGGACAGTCAGGCCACTCTCAAGGCCTTAGCCTCATACTGTCTTACGTCACGGCAGGTGTGATAGTGTCTGACTGGAGGACTGAAGACCAAGGACAACAGTGTAACACTGTGTTGGGTGCTAGGGCATCGGGGTATAGAGGGAAACGAATGGGCTGATAGGTTGGCTAAGAAGGGATCAGCGCAGATCCCTATTGGCCCTGAGCCCTTTGTTGAGACTACCAGAAGCCACCTACGAAGAGAGGTTGGCAATTGGGAGGATAGCCTTAGACAATCCAAACTCTTCATCCAGCTCTCCAGAGATTGCACTGGAGAGGAAGGATATGAGGATCATATGTGGCCTGTTCACAGGTCACTGTCCGCTGAGGTACCACCTTGCAAATATTGGCAAGTGCGAGGTACAGGAATGCAGGTTCTGCGAGGTAGGGCTAGAGACGGCAGAGCATGTGCTGTGCATATGCGATGGACTCGCGGCATCGCGCCGTTGTGTGTTTGGGAAGCCCTTTCTTCAGCCAGAAGAGGTGGCAAATGCAGAACTTGCGGGTATCCTCCGCTTTGTGCAGGGGTGACGCCACAACAAGTGAGACCAGTGCCGTGGGGCCTGGTGGTGGTGCAGGGGGGCTATGATCTGAGGATCATGGAAGCCCTTACAATAAGTCCGTTTGTGGCTGCAGTGAGGGTATCGCCTGCATCCACCGTTTCAAGGAAAAAATAATGGATGTAATGTAAAATAATTAATTACAAGGGAAAGAATTACGAAAAGAACACAACTTATTATGTAATTTCAATAAACATTCAAATAGTTACTTATGGTGTACTACAGTAGTGACTGTTCAGCTCAGCTCTGACCAAATTAGTTTGTTGCCCTTGGCCATAATAGGAAAGCCCCGAGACGGGGGTTTTTCCTTATCTAAAGGGGGTTCAATTAGCCTCTCCTGTTAACAAAAGCTTTAAGAATTATTTACCAACTACGGTTTAATCGTCAGAGTTTCCTCAATGTTCACCCCTCCCTCACCACGCCTCCTCAGTCATTCCAAGTCGCAGCCCCCATCTCTAAACTAAGACATTCCACAGTCAATGCCTGTAGTATTCAGTAGCTCTCTGCTCTCTTCCTAACACTAGTTCAAATATATAGAGACCGATCCAGCGTGGTGAACTAGTTCTACTGGCTACTCATCAGAACGATATCGGTTTAATAAAGTGACCTTTAAAACCCAGTGTATCAATACATTCCTCCATCGCGTTCGTCTCATTCATCGATCAATTCAAGTCGCTTTCTCTTTCAGCCAACAGTAACTAAGAACTGAATGAATTAAGACAACATCTTCTTGGTAAGTGGTAAAGTATTTTATGTGCCAATTAACATAAAAATGTGGTTTGCGTACACTTCAAAAACTCAAAACGTCCGGCACAAATTGATTTCAAATGTTGGGAAGTCGGGTCGGAGAACCCGGTCCAAAGATCATTTGTATCAAAGTTTTTCGCCCGTAACATACATGCGACAGCGAGGAAACATCCAACCAAAAACTCACTCACACGTGAACACCTACCAATTAAACCGTTTATGAACAACACGAAAGTACCTGCTCGCACTTGTGTAATCGTGCTGGTCCTAAGTGAAGTTTTCGTGTTTCGAGCAAGACTTAAATACGTGGACCTCAGCTCTCAAATCAAGTGTTCTAGTATTTTTAGCGCCTTGCCGTTTCTTTTTGGATCGAACGAGTGAGACCTTCTAAACCCTGTACCTGAGCTCAAAGGGCGTCGAGCTCCCCAATTAGTTTTTCCCAGACCCTTAGAATATCCCCATCTCTGAGATATCGCTCCTAATTGTTCGTTCAGTACGATAGGTTTTACATTTTAATGCCGCATAGTAGGGCTAACGAGCCTGCATAATTCCAGGTTTTCCCCAGGCCAAATGTTTCGACAACCCTCGTATCGCCCTCCCGTCACCCCTCCATCATCCACGCTAAATCCACCAATAAAAATTCAGATGCACCTCTTTGTACACCCTCCCCAGACGACTAGACAGTCGAATGAATTTTCAGCCCCTTCTACAATGGTGAACCCCCCACTCCCACCCAAAGCACAAGCCACGTACCCCCCCCCCCTCTGAAATGATTATGAACAGTGTCGTTCTTGGTAGATCTCCCTTGACTTGTTGTGATTTTCCACTTCTTCAATGGCAAGTTCGTTTTACAAGTAAATCCAGTCTTTGCGATTCAGTCAATTCTACCCTATCAAACATTATGTTCTTTGTCGAAGATGGACATCAAACATATTAATTTGTCACATTTGCAGGGTGACGGAAAAACTGATGTTTAACGTCTTTAAAGTGATTGGGTTAATTCTGCCAAGAAGGAAAATTATTAAAGTTAACGTATCTGTTCGGTGGGTCCGTCTTCTCTGGCCAGTGAGATACTGTGGGCGAGCGCTTTCAATGTAAAGACATCATCGTCCAGCCGTTAAGTCAATACTCACCCACAGCGCTCGCCTACAGTATCTCACCAGCCTGAGAAGACGGACCCACTAAAGAGGTACGTTAACTTTAAATGTATGTATTGGTTTATTATTCATTCTAAATAATAACCCTATGTTTTCGGTCACGAAAAATTTTTTAAACCCTCCTCAAAATTTGATACTTTACGTTTCAAGACAGAGAGGAGATCCAGGTTTGGAGATTCCAAATTTGCAATATCCGTCCACCGTCCGCTGTTCTGGCCGTTTTGTGCCCTTAACGTGGTCTAAAAAATTCGTTCTTCCGCAAAAAATCCCATTTGGTATCTAGTTGTGCCCGCCATCTTGGCAATCCGATCGGACGAAGCCCATGGTTGTTATGGGCAAAAAATGGTTAAAAAAATTAACGAAACGCAGTGTAACGCGGGAACTACAGTGGAAGTCAACGTTTCGTCGTTAGTACTGCCTCCCTCCCACCTGTCTCAATAAAAAACCACCCACCTCGTCCTCGCCTCGCCTCGCAACGCCACCTGCTCGACTCTCGACTGGCAACGCCCCCCGATTGGGCGCCAAGGCCACTTCCTCCAGCTACTGACGTTTACGGGCGCCGAGGGAATATTTAGTTTTCGTATTTCCATTGTAGCCAGTTCATGTTTCGTATGGTTTACTAGTATTCGATGCTGAATTGAATGCGATGGGTCTCGGTGCAGAAATACTAGGTCAAGCTGTTCATGAGAATAATGAACCATTGTGTAATAATTTGCAGCGTTTTTCTGTGGAGCCAGGTTATTTAAAAATTGTTTAAAAAAGTCAAAATGTTGAAGCCAGATATGGACTCTGCAAAAAGCTACAGCGAACAATCCAATTTCTCTGTTAATCCCAACTTGGAGTCCAATAAAGTAGTTATACGGCCAGCGTTCAATAACGCGTATAAGGTAAGTAGGAGCTACCCCACAAATTTATAAATCCCAACCACCGTAGTTTCAATCACTACCATTTCTCACAGTTTTTAATCGACAACTCTAAAACAATGAATATTGTCTTTCTGCAAAAAATCGCCATAAAGGGGAGCAACGCAACAAATTCGGAACTTTAAGTGAAAACACATTCTACGTAAAACGTAAAGTGATTGTCCACCTGTAGGCGTGAAAGGGAAAGACCCTTCGCGGTCTTTGGCAATTACTATTGCTCGAGTACCCGTGTGAACCGCTATCAGCTCCTCAGTGAGTGAAGTCCTCATTTCTTCTACTAAGTTAGTTGTCATTAATATTACGTGTTTCCCGCATATGCTTTCCTATCTGGTGGCAAATTATTGTTCACGATTGGCCCTCTACCACATAAACCAGCCGCAGGACTCCCGGCTGGAGTTGTCATTTCCTCCTCTCCGTTTGGACTTTATTAATAATTTGCCAAAGAACACGGGCTAGTCATTTCCTCTCCTCCACTTCACGTGTCCCGTTGTCTGGTTCGGTTCAGTGTGGACACCCGTGCATCTCAATAACGCGCTCAGGGTTAACTCCCTCTCAATTCCGACAAGGAAACTTAGATGCGCGAACAGTGATCTTCAATCATGTTAAAACCAACAGGTTGAGCTAATAGCTAAAGCCATGACAACTGCAGAGTGTACGTGGTGCCCACGAATGTTGTGTTATGCATCGCATCTTTTCATTATCGTGCGATTATTAAAAATATGCCCAATCGGCCGAAATACCGGTAGCTATAAACTGCTGCTTGTTACAGGGGTTTCGAGAACACTAGAGGCTTCACCAAATTCGGCGTTTGAAGAATGTCCGATCTGGAACTGATTCATAATAAATTTGCATTCTTTCAAAGTTAAACCCAATAACGGCGACTATCTCAAAAGAAATGAGCTGAAAGTTCTTGTTTCCGTTTGTAGACGTTGAATTGCCCGTGCTTTCAATTATTCATCCCACCTGCTTGGGGAACGCAGGCGGCCATGATTTGCTGAAAATGTAATGCAATATTCGTTGCTTCCGGTATTTTCAACTCAGCCGCCTCTTTCGCATTTTTAGAAAGAAGTTTTCGCTGGGCCCGAATGAAAAGAGACGTTGAAGTGGCGTCAGCAGGAACCTAAATTGAAATCTCAGATCGTTTCGTTGGCCGCTACTGCCGGAGTGAATGATTGCACTGAGTCCGTATGTAGAGGATAAAGCAACGGCCAAGAGCGATGCACAGGGCTTCTCGTTCAACTTTTCCCCTTTATTCCCTTCGAAGGGTAAAAAAAGGAGGCTCTTTTCCTGATTTTATGGTCGAGCAGCGAATGACCGGTGTAGGCTATTGGTAATAATTTCTTCTGAGGGAATTTTCTAATAATATTTTTACTTCTTTTCTTCCCCTCTAGAGACCTTCCGAGGGTTACATTTTGCAGGAGACAAATTACGAACACGTTCACCGGCTCATTCGGTCGGGTTGTGCAGCACTTTCATGATCAGCGTAGCTGGAGGACGATAGTGGTGCCCTGCGCTGTTCAATGGAACGTAGAAGTAGGCAACTGAGTCTTGAAGAGACGAAAGCTTCCAGCTCGAAGTTCGACGACTCTGTTTACTTTGCTTGTTGCTTTAGCGTTGGAAATGTCAGCAGAACTCATATAAAGGAACATTGATTGAATTTCACTTATTCTGCGCTTTCAAACCACGCTACCAGAAATTGATCATAAAATAACGTTTCAGCGAGTGAAAGACCTTCTTGGGCCTACCTCCGCCAGTACTGTCTTGGAAAGACCTCAATCGACAAGAATATTTATTTGAGGACGGTGTGCCTAAAAAGTAGCGTAGAAGGCGAGTGGCAGAGGAAAATGGAATCTCCAGCTCCAAGTGTCTAACGTTTCCCAAGCGACTGAATACATTACCTGTTTTAGAGTTTGCCGTACCTCGTCAGTATAAATCAACTCTTCTTGAGAAGTGGAAAAAGCGCGAGCCCCTAAAGCAGAATGGACTTGAAAAAACGTGAGCGTTCTTGGATGCGCTTAAAGAAGCACGAATTCACTCATTTGGATTCCACTCGTTCTCACGACATTTCAGGACATCTTTGTAGTTGCTGAAGGCAAAATCTCTGAAGTTAAGTCGTTTGGGTAGCGAATCTTAGAAAATGGCTCGAGATCAAAAACAAGTCACCAAAGACTACGATCGACAAGTTTCAACTAAAGGAAACAAACCTTTCAGCACGATCGGAGCGGCAGTAGGTAACTTGATCTTATCGTTCGCCGTTGTACCGTTTGAGAGGTAACTGGCAACTACTAACACAAGCTATGTTGCACGCTCCACCCTCTTATATAACGAGGGGTTGTGGGCTGATACGCTGAGCACTGCCTACCACTGAAAGTGAATGGCAGCTGTGCAGATTAGATGCACCCTCTGAATTGCTCGCTTGTACCTTGTACAAGGTTCGTTGCTCGGGTGCGAATGAGGTGCATTCTGTCTTCCCCAGTTTCCTACGAGACTAATCGAGCTGACGGTTGGTTGGGGTGAGACAGGATGCGGTGGAAAATGAGAGCAGGCTGGGAAGAAACGGTAACATTCGCCATGTTTTCCCGCGAGTTCTTCAATTAGTCAAAGTAGTAGTAAGTAGAAGTAAGCAAAATATATAGCGTGCCGAAGTATATTTACTATGATTCGACTGTTCTCAATCTACACGCATTTGTAAACCTCTGAGGCTTGTTTCATTCCACTAAGCATCGAAGAATACCTGGAAAACGATACCAAACACGTCGTTATTGCGATAAAACTTCGTTTTTGTTATTTGTTTAAACTATTTTTAAAAACCATGGGTTTCGTCCAATCGGATTACCAAGTAGGCAAGCACAACTAGATGCCAACTGTTATTTTGTGGAAAAAAACGCATTTTTCAGGCCACGTTAAAGGCAAAATAAGATCAGCCCAGCGGACGGACATGGCATTTGAAACGTAATTTGCCCGATTTGTAGTGCGGAGGGGAAGGGGGTGTCAAAAATTCAGAATTAATAATAAACCAAAACTAAAAAAAAATTATCCACTAAGTTTAACTAAATTAGACTGGTTTCGGCGATGAAGCCATTCTCAGCACAACTATGAAACTGAACTTCGTAAAGACTTCTTACGTACTAAAGTGACCGGCAGGTCCATCCCAGACCGCTCATTTACTGGCCCTTGTGAAATGTTGTGAGTGGGAGAGAAGGCGGGGATCCTCATTTCTCGTCCTATCCTTTCCTGTTACTATTAGTGACTGTAGACTGTGTTTTGTATTATAACCCACCCTAAATCCGCGAGTTTCCAAAATTCTTCTTATTCTATCCCGTAATACGGAATGTCAATTCATCCTCTAATTAGGTTCAACTCGACCATCCTACCCAATCTGGTTTTTCCGAGCCACCTTTCCCCAATTTTTTCCTTCCGCGATCCAAAGAGTAAGGAAAGTATAGTGATCGTGTAAAAACAAAAAAGGTTCGGTTTTCCACAGATCATTACGTTTTGAGGCCTAATGGGCCTGTGTGTGTGTATGTCCATAGTTCGATATGCGGAGCGAACGGAGGATTAAGCTGGTTCTTTTTTTGTTTTGTTCGTTATTTTGTGTAGACGCGAAAGTTAGTTTGTGGACGATTTCGATCGATGGGAGATGGGTTTGGGGAACGGAAATGTACCAAAAACTAGGGTTTTCTGGACTTTTCTCAAAAACTGAACTTGGTTCAAAACTTTTCCTCTCCATAAATATTTCCATGAAAATACGCCGAACGTAGACATACGCCTAAAAAGCAATAATAGGTTTTTTACGCTTTTTGGCAAAACGGCTTCAACGATTTTCACTACACTCACAGAATGTCTTTAAATAGTTCACATCCACATATTTTTCTCAATAAATGTTTCTCTGAAAAGAGAGATAAAACCAAAATGCGTCAAAAATAATGTTTTTAAAAATAATTTTCTCAACTACCCGAGTAACTGCGTAACCAGATTTGACCACACTTACGAGGGGACATAACGACCTATAAACAAATTTTGTTCATCGCGATTATTTCTATCTGTTGTCATGATAACTTGTTGAATATTAATTTATCGATTTACCAATTTTCTCAGCAACTAACTAGTACTTATTGTTCTGCGTAAATGTTCCTGTACACATGAGTTGAAGGAAGACACAGCGCCAGTATATTCGGCAGATCGTCGAAAATACGGGGGTTGTGAAAAGTTGTGCGTTGCTACGCACCAGATATTTATTCTACTCCCTGTAACCATTTCTTGTTCCTGTTGCTCTGTTCTATAGTGATTTTTTTAATTTTCAACTTTTCTTCGTCTTGGGATAGAAAGAGCTATTAGTTTATGAGTTCGTGGATGGTTCGATGAGTGAGGTATTGTGATGTTACTGTACATTGGTTTAATATAAACAGAAAACTTGTGTGTACCATCTGTTTGACGCAAGTCAAATCCGTACGAGTTCTTTGAACTCGGACTTCCCCCTGTTTGTCTCAACGCCCCCCCCCCCCCCGCGGACCATCTCAAACCCTTGACCTGAACGCGGGTTTCCCCTTAACTGGGGTTTTTTCCTTCATTGTGTCTCCTCTCCTCAATCTCATCCCCTGTCCGTCTTGTTATAAAACCCTTTCCTTTTCCTTTTACATCCTATACAGTTTGACTGGGGAGCCCGTGTGCTTCTCCGTTCCACTCATACCCACCCTCCTGTGAAAATCTCCCAACGCCCAAACCCCGTGTAACAACGTGAAGTGCAGTCTAAAGTTAATATATCCTCCGTGTTACACTTATAAATACTACTTATAAGCACACTATGAGATCGCAGGGTGGAAGGCCCGCATATAATGAGACGCGTTGCACACCATCATCCTCGGTTGGTGACGTCTGGGTTAGTCAACAACCTCACGCCCTTGCTGTTGTGCGGGCCTAGTAGGCCAGACGATCCGACGAAACAAGTTGGGCTCTAATGAAGAAGGAACCGCCGAACGAAAAGGAACGAAAACCGCCGAATGGTTTCACCAAACTTCGCAATCAACGTTCATTTATTAAACCAGTCGAACGGCGATGTTGGATTTCCCTGACGGAATATCTAAAGACCTGTTGGTATGTGATCACTTCCGAGTAGGATCGTACTCACGGGTTGGAGAACGAGTGACCCCCACCCTTTCTAATTGGTCAACCTCTTCCATTAACCTGTCCATTAAGTGCAGACACATTCAGCTGCCTCCGCCACTCACATGAGACACTCCTACGGCAATTACCCAGAACTAGTTCTCTCTTACCTTCGATAAACACTTCCTCGCCCCATCAGCTAGGATTGCTTCGATTGCCGCTTCGCGTCGTACTTCTCAGGAAATAGTTCTGGATTCCGTAGTAACAGCCACTTCGTCCCTCTTGGCACCTTTCCGACCGTTCAGTAGCGCGAGTGCTGATTCGCCGAGTACTGGTCTGGGAAACTAATTTATGGGGAACCCCTATGGAGCTAAAACATATTCACGACGCTTCATCTTGAATTCGGACGCCGGTGTAAAACGCGCAGGGACAATATCAAAAGCAAATTAGTTTCAAACATTTCAAAACCGGTGTTGCGTAAAAAAACCTATTCGTAAGTTTTAACGTAGGTGACAAAATCTTGTAAGCAATACTTACACCGCATTTGTCAACCAATTTTTAAAGTTCTTTAGACGCTTGAGTCAATGTTTAAGTTGAGCTACACATTCGCATAGTAAGGAAATAACAGCAATCGCTCCTGAAAGAAGGAAGGGTTTCGTTCACATCTCCGGTTCAGAAGAAAACTAATTTCGGTGCGTGGTTTGAGTGTGTGTTTATTGATGATTTTGGTTTATTATTCATGCTGAGTAATACACCTTTGTAATGGGTGTCCTGGGCCAGGCCGAATTAACGGCCCGTCGGCTCAGTATATTCGTCGGGGTTGCCTAGGCTACTCAGATCCCTTCGTCAGTACGAACGGTAGCTAGTGGCAGTTGGAACGTGCATTGGCCCCTTCACCATACGAAGTTAATGAGAAATGTTAATGCGATTGATTGCCCATGCGTGAGCGACGAAGCGCTTTATGGCAGCCTTGCCTGGGTGAAGAAGGTGGCTTGCCTGTTCTCGGTTCGGTATACATGCTGCTGCATAAAAAGCAAAATCAAACATGACGTGAGCCGCGTCTTTTGCCTCCCCAGTGTCACATTGACAATCGTTAAAGTTCTTCGTCTGAAGAACATCAGGCGGGCCCGACAGCTATTGTAAGGAACGTTGGATGCCCCGAACGACGATCCAGACGGTTTTGGTGGCTGGCAATGGTTCCTGCATTATGTTCGGATAATACACGAATCTCGAACTCGTAAACTACTTCGTCTTTCAAAAGCCTAGATGGGTCCATCGTAGTTAGGTAGGATGATTGGTACTCACGTACAACTAACGGATGACACCAAAAGTTAGCACTTGCGCAGGACCTCAACAAAATTCAGATTGGAGAATTTCGTTGAACGGCAACTAAAATACGACGACGGAATTGTGCGAGACCCCGGGGTCTCTCCCCCTCAATCTCAGGGTCTGAATAAGAGGAAAAGAACATCAACTGAGAAAACGTGTCTCACGGGAAAAAATGAACGAGGGCCAATAACGCGACACCAACTCTAAACACTCGCACAATTAAAATGAAATAAAAGCCGTTTCGGTGAGCGTGGACTTGTTCGTAGTCGCTGCCTCCAATGCCCGACGTGGCCGAAATTGAGAGATGGGAGGATTAATGATAATAATAGACAATTAGGAAAGGTGAGAATTCGATAGGTGTTATAGAAGGGAGGAAAATTGCTGAGAGACTAGGAAAGAAGAACTGTGGAGACTACAAAAATACTTGTATATTACGGGGTTACGGAAGGGCAACCTGCTTCCTCGGGGGGCGGAAATGGAGAGAGACCTCGGGTTTTGGTGGAAGGCTCGGCGGTCGTCCTCTACTGAGCAAGCACTCTCGTTTCGGCTTATCCGTATTTGGGCCACTCGCCACCTCGAATTCGGTTCTCGAACCAGTGCCATATCTATCACTCCATGTGCCGTTGATATGCTTAATGGCAAGGAGAAGAAACGATAGCTAAGCCTCTGTGGTATCTGTGGTGTTGCGATTACGAACTCCACCGAACTGCTGATGGAGACGTGGGTAAATGAGGTCTCGTAGGGAGGCTAACATCAGTTTCTCCAGCCTCTTGCTGTCGGTACTCAACAGGCTGACAGGGCGGAAAGAGTTCGGGCACTGAGGTCACACTCTCTGGCTTTGGGGAACAACAAGACGTTGGCGGTGTAACAGGACGAACCAAACCCTTCGATTCAGTGGAGGCTCGTCCGGGGCATTTATGCTGACTGAGCACCTCAAATGCCCCGATTCGCTCGAGACTTCGCTGCCGTCAGTTGTATAACCGAGTCGGTTCCCTCGTCGCCGTGTCGCCCACGCTCGCGTTCGCTCCCACTCAGTTCCCTGTCTGTGGTGGTGAAACTTCTCCGAAGGTAATTGAGACTTAAACTTGTTCCAATTGCATTCGGCTTCTATCGTACTACTTCCCGACTCACCTAGTGCGATACCGCTTTCAATATTAATCCCCCCCGTAACAGCTGGTTTAAAAGGGCGGGAGAAGTATCCGGCGGCGAGGCGTCCATTAAATAGAGGGGTGCAATGCCTTTTCATGGAGGTGTTGATGGGCAGCCATGTAAGGGCCAGATAAGCCCGAGCCCTGGGAGTAATACATCAATATTAACGTAAACTAACACCTATAGTTGTTATGGGCAAAAAATAAACTAAAAAATCAGGCAATCAGCCAAAAATTACATTTTGGCAGTTTTATTGCAATTACGTCGCGTTTGGTATAGCTCGCAAGATATTTGCCAATGCTGAATCGAATCTAATCGAAACCTCATTGATGAACCTCAATCGTAAACCACTTGAGCAGGATAAAGAGGATGAGTTGAACTACTCTTTATGCAACTAAGTGGCACCGAGAGTCATTATACAATTCCTTGCTTGGTCCTGTTCTTGGATGTTTTAGAAAAGCGTTTCGCGATACAGTTTACAACATCCTAAATGAAGTCAATTGGCTTCCTCCGGCAAGGTTTTGTAGCTCAGCTCGGGCATGTCGTGCTGAGCTTGTAAAGCAATTTAGTTAGTGAATTGAACCATCCAGACAACTGATTTCATTCCAGGAATCACTGAATCATGAAAATAGTTTCAAGTAAATTTGTGCTTTGTACGCATGAAGTACCCACCTTTATCATGTCTATTATGGTTTATTTATTCGATCTAATTATCTAGTTTTTTTAGACCTCTGACAGACGGGATTGTCATACCATGTATGTGCACAATCAAAGTTACTGTTTATTTGTTTAAATACACGTTTTCTTTCTTCTTCTTGTCCTTTCTCCCTTCAGGCAAAAAACTGTTCAGGAATTTGACTCCATGATGGATAAACTCACTATGTGAAACTTTGCAGTGTTGCTGACGGCAAATGTGCAAACCCCCGCGCGTTATGGGTGTATTATGCTGAGCCGCAGCTTCTTTAAGCGACAAGTGAGACGCCGCAAGGCTGCCGCGCGGCAATAAAATTAGTCAATCTCGTTAGAAGTTTGGACGAACTTCTTGATGGGTTTTAACACCTCGACAACAGAAGTTAATCTCAAACTTAAAGAGGCGTTTGAGGGGTATCGTGTCAATCTGAAACTTTCAACTCCGCAACTCGTGTGACTAGCGGTGGAGTGAAGGTCTTGAGCTACAATGAGAAGGTTAACAAGTGATTTCTGGGCCAAGGGGACTTGAGAGCAGCCCTCCGAAGTTTTCAAAACACGAAAAAGACACGTCCTTCCAACTTTCTTCGATTATCTCGATCGAATGAAAGTTGTTGAGGAAAGTTTTGCAACTGTTTCCTTCAACGGTGGCGCTTCGGCTCATTGATCTTTAATCGTGAAATGATTCAGCGATTCTTTTATCAAAGCAGGAATATCCAGGGTGCTTCTCCAGCTCTTCCTTGATTCATGTAATCAGACTCACTTGGCGTTCAAACAAACTTCGCAGCCGGCGCTACTGAGATTAGTTTACCATCTCCCTCTTTCGTTATCATCGTCTTAATTTGAATTTCATTAGGTGAATTATTTGGTAAGAAAATATTTCTCCGGACCATCCAGATTTCATAAGATTCTGCCGTAAGACGAAAAACTCTTCTTTTACCTTCTCGCGTGCCGTTTGAACTCTCAGATCATACTTTACAATTGACACCGACAAATGGTGCTGTTGGGCACTGAATTAGTATTATGCATCGTAGTAGGTTAATGATACTTGTACAACGTTTTATGCTGTATTAATGCTAATGCTAATGTTATGCTGTATTGTACTCGATACTTTTAATATAAAGAAATTTGAACTAAGAAGAAGATAGCAAAGAGTCAAACAAAACAGAGGGAATACCAGCATGCGCCATAGCTACGTCAGGCTTATTTCCGAGCTCCCTAAGGACAGACTCATTGGGAGGCCTGCTCCGGGGTACCCAGCTGTATATCGCTGGCGCTTGCCAATCGTTGCCTTACCCCCATGGGTTTGAAAGAAAAGCGACGCAATTCAGGGATCGATCCAGAGTTCGCTGGTTCTATCCCTGCTTGGCATAGACAGTTTCACGCCCCAACGCTCTTGACCACGTAGGACATTACTTGCTAGTGGTCTAAGATTTCACTAATAAGTGGATAGTAATAGTTCCCATGCTAATATCAACACGAACATTACTGTGAAGGCTCTGCAAGAAATATTAACTTCCAACGGCGGTCAAAATTTCAGTTTCAAGAATAATCTTGCACACGTAACGTGTATTCGTCATTCTAAGACCTACTGACAGAAGAGAGAGGACCTACCTCAGAGAGAGATGTGCGAACATTCAAGCAGCGTTCATCTTCTTCAATGTAGCGCGTGGAGGACCTCAGGATCCCAATCTGCAAATATCTCTTATTACGCGGAACAGCCTTCAGTGTGTTATTAGGCCTGAATAAACGGTCCATAGGCTAAATTGTATACAGTGTGGAGGGGCCTGTGAGCAGTCCTCCCTTCTCTCCACTTTGGTCAGAAAGATGTATGACATATCTGCACCCCAATGTTCAGAGTGCTCGTTTAACCGCAAGTTGTGAGTCGAGGGCGGCTGGTGCGGTCGCCGTTCATCTGGCATTCGTTTGGAGCACTGGTACCATTGTCGTCCACGCTTTTACATGGCGACGCTTGTTGGCCCACGCTTGAACAAAAATGGTGAAGGAATGGATGGCCACTCTGTTCTATGGATTGCCAGAGAAAATTTATTGAGAACAATATATAGGAATGTCACAATAGTAGCTATTTGAAGACATCCTGTAAGTTGGTATATTTTTGTTCTCCACTACCCTTCTTATATTTCCATAACCTTCTTAACGTCCCCAAAACAAAACCAAAAAGAACCTGCTTAATAGGTCAAGCCGTTCTCCCGCACATCGAACTACAGACACACGCGAGGAATTTATTTTTTATAGACTCAGTACGCCACAAAACGTGTACATCCGAAGAAAACCCAACTTTTGGTTTATTATTCATTCTGAATAATAACCCTATGTTTTCGGTCACAAAAACTTTTTCAACCCCCCTCAAAATTTGATACTTTACGTTTCAAGACATGGAGATTCCAAATTTGCAATGTCCATCCGCCGTCCACCGTCCCCCGTCCGCCGTCCAGGCCGTTTTGTGCCTTTAACGTGGTCCAAAAAATTCGTTCTTTTGCACAAAAATTAACGATATCAATTATCAATTTGGTATCTAGTTGTGCCCGCCATCTCGGCAATCGGATCGAACGAAGCCCATGATTGTTATGATGAGCAAAAAACGGTTAAAAAAATTAACGAAACGCAGCACATCGCGGGAACTACAGCGGAAGTCAACGTTTCGTCGTTTGTACTTCCTCCCTCCCGCCCGTCTCAACGAAACCGCTCGCCTGCTGGACTGCCAACGCCCGCTCGCCTCGCAACGGGTTCGCCCAATTTCCCCGACCCGACGGGGCAAAATCATCAGACGTTTACGGGCGCCGGTTTTTTGCTTCCTCTAGTTCCTCTAGGAAGCGCTCGTGTTTCGTATATAACCTTTGGCACCTACGATTTGTCTCTTTATCGTCCGATTGCCTTGTTCTCGTCTTCACCTCTACGAAATGACTGTTTCGCTCCGTCCCAACTATTTCCGTTAGCAAAATATCTTCGATCGAACTTTTCATTATTCGCTTATTTTTGGTTTATTTATTTAATAGTACGTTCGTTTTATTTTTTTGGTTTTAATACGATTCAATTTTTGTAGATTCTTTCGTTTCATTCTCATTTTGTTTTTTTTCATAAATTTTTGGTTACATTTTGGTATTAGTATTTAGCGTGCATGTTTTCATATTAAAATTCAGTTTTTTCTAGATACTTTCGTTTTTTGTTTGTTTATTTTAATATTACGATTCAGTTCTTTTCGACCTTTTTTTGGGTTTCATTTTGATATTTTTTGATGCTGAATCGAACGGGATGGGTCTCGGAGCATTAATGCTAGGTCAAGCTATTTATCCGAATAATAAACCGTTGTGTAATAATTTGCAGGGTTTTTACTTTCCTTGGCTCTACAAAGTAGAAAGGAAAGTTATGTAATCGGCGAGTGTGTGCGTCTGTGAACGATTTTTAGAGAACACGACGCGTACCGAATCAGTCCAAACTTGATATATAGCCCGGAGGTTAACATAAGACGCCAAAGTATGAACATAATCCACCGGAAGTTAACTATAGTTATCATAGTGATCAAAACACCAAATTTTTTCTCGAAAACGGCTCTAACGATTTTGATTCAATTTGTATATTGATAGTTCTCAATAAGGTAACTATACCATAGAATTACCATTTGTGAGAAAATGACGAGAGCAGCACAATAAATTATCAAAATTTTCGACGAAAACTCGTTTTAGCGCGGTTTTTTTTCCTTATATTCTCCGCTCAAATGTTGAAAATTATTGGTGTAGTAGTCGAATCCAATACCTATAGGGTGAGCGTTTAAAAACGCCCATAAAATATATGGGGGTCACTCCAGAAATTCCTCATTTTCAACTACCACCGTTTCGCTTACTACCAGTTCTAAAAGTTTTTACCCAATAACTCTGCAAAAGTGATTACTATCCTTCTTCAAAAAATCAAGTTTACAGCCTCATTAATTCTCTGTGTACCAATTGCTCAATAATGGTCCGGGAATGAGTACGAGCAGCACAATAAATTCCGGAACTGTAAGCGCTACCGCTTCCTGCTCAAGTGAAGTGTTTGACCAAGTCAAATGAACTGAGTGATATATGAGTTGATTAAGTAGAAAAAGCCATGTAAAAAGGGAATCGACGTAAAGCTAAGGAAAGTTGTGTGGTGCCCAACATTTGGGTAGCGGACAGTACCGTAACTAAAGGTTGGGGCGTTGTTACGTAACTACAGTTAGTTTTGAGCCGATTTTGATAGTGATGTGCACGCTGAATTTGTGAATTTGTCTCTAATTCGATTCATTCGCATTGAAATATTCTCGTAACTCATTTCCAATGCCTCGAGTAAGGACGCACGAGTTCACTTTAATGTAACACATTACGTGGATCCCTCTCACTCAACTGAATACACCGACGTTTAATAAATGTTGAAGATATTACGGCGCTCCGTCAAGACTTTTTTCCTACAATGGAGGTTTATTTATACAACCTCATTTGAAGTGTCGCTCTCTAACAGATGGCGTTGTAGGAGCCAGAGCGGTAATGTCCACAATCACTGGTCTCACGTCATTTCCAGGCCATCTCTCAGAGTTCCCCGTGGTATCTCCCCTCCGTGAATTCTCGTCTCGTGAGATGTCAAATGAAAAATTGCGTAGTCGTTGTCGCAATTAAGGTCAAACGTGAAAATAAGGCCTTAAGAGTCATCTTTCTTTTCCGGTGAATAATTTAGTCTCCAATGGGCGCTCGAGGGTTTTGCATTAATTTGATTAATTTGCGGTCGAACACAATTAAGCGGAAGGTAACTAGACTCTACCGGTTAAATAAAGTTTCGTACCGCGGGTCGCTCTCACGCCGCTAGGAAATTATCCTGTCGAAACCCCATCGTCTAATTTATCTGACCTGTACCGTGGTTTAAATTGCTCTGACGAAATGATTTCCCTACCTCAATTTTATCGAGTGCACGTGAACATACTCTTCATTGTAATTTACAAACTAAATCGTCAAGCATCGTTTTTGTGCTGGACTTCACCAATTGTTGCCGAATACTTTTCCCACATTTGGAAAGCGGGGAATCCATTTATTTCATCGAACTAACGTGGATCGCTGACTTGTACGCGGACCTAATTCTCCATAAGCGTTTGTGCTATAGTTCCTGAAGTCAAAGGCAGCACGAAGCTTCCCGAAGACACCATGTGTTGATGTTCACGTCTTTAATTGTGGCCACCTTGGCTAAAACACTATTTGGGAAAATGGTCCGTGTATTTGTGTCTGTAAACGCGATTGAGAGAAAACGGCTGAAAGAAATCAGCCCAAACATGAAATCCAGCCAGAGGGTCACCATAGAACGCCAAAATAAGGGTATGAAAAATATCCACCAAAAAACAACTATAGTTATCATAGTGATCAAAGCACTAAATATTTTTTTTCACGAAAGCGGCTGTAACGATTTTGATTACATTTTTTATATAGACAGATCCTAATGAGACAAAGATACCACGAGATTCCCGTTTGAGGCAAAATGATGAGAGCAGCATAATAAATTAGCAAGCATTTTAACAATTTTAGTGATAATTGTCCTTTTCAAAAACATCATGCTTTGCAGCCTCGTATATCAATTGCTCAATAACGGCCAGAGCATGAGTACGAGCAGCACAATACATTTCGGAACTGTTAGAGCTACCGCTTTTTGCTACCGTGAAGTAGAGTTGGGCCAAGTTCAAAGGAACTGAGTGAAAAATGAATTGAATTAGTAGAAAAAGCAGTTAACACAAGTGACTAAGGAAAGTATTGTGCTGCAGCGCACCTGATATCTTGTAGGCTCTCAACCCGGATTTGACATTGCTTAATTAAAATTGTGTCCTAACACTAGCTCATTTTTATTCCTCAAAAACCGGCTGTAACGATTTTGATTCATTTTCCTGTATGAGAGCTAATACGACAATACCATAGAATAATCATTTGTAGGAAAATTACGAGAGTAGCCTATCAAATTACCAAATATTTCGAAGAAAGCGGTGTCAAATCGCCTGGGCGACTCTGTAGCATTGTAGTTCCGTTAGTATAAGGAGACTGTTGTGATCAATTATTGGTGGTTGAGGACTATTTTCCACTTGTCATTCCAACTTTTACGACCGTGCAGTTCAGTATGTATGGGCTTCCTAAACTACAAACGTTCGTCCTATTGTGGCGCTAATATTATCTTATTTCCTGTTAAACCAACGCTTTCGTCGGTCCCCTTTAATGAAACCGTTACAAGTGAGTAGTAGAAAATACGATTCCCTGGAGGGGAACCCCGGAAGGTGGGTGAGATGCGTAAACAAAGGCTGAGGAGAGTGGAATTCAGAATGGAACGTTAGACAGCGGATGGATTTGTGTGAATAGTCATCGGAGGCACTTCGCTTTTGACTCAGAATTCCGCCTGAGGGGCTTCAACTTCCTCTAAGTGGAAGTTTGAGCTCTGTTGTTACACAACACCAGGTTGTCGCGGAAGTGAGCGGCGTTTTCTTCGTTCGGCTCAAGCTTCTACTCGGCCACGGAGTGAATAGAAGGTCTCTTTTGAAGCGGTAGAGTGCGCAGGAGAATTAATCCCGTTACAACCTCGCTGGCCCTTTACGATTACTGTGTGGTATTATTTACTCCCTCACGTACATATACCTTACGTATTGTGTAGGAACACACTGTGTGTTTCATATAATTTAAAATGCGTTAACAGCGTATAAACATTTGAGAGCACGCGACGTCAGATATTGGAATACCGAGTGACTTAGTCGGAGTGAATAAAGTGAACTACACTCAGCGGGTTCTGTCGCGACGCGACTGTTAAGCAGGAAATTACCAACCGGTTGTCCATTTACCCCTTTGCTCTTCAACATAATATAATATTTACCCACTGAGTCAGATTTGAAACACCACACCCGAGGCCAGTCGTTACATTTAGCTCTGTTTGAAGCACAAAGACCCGGCGATGGCTTTATGGCTCTCCCAATCGCTTCTCTCTTCTATCTGTTTCATTTCGCCTCAATCCAATTGGCATCAGGCTCTCGCAAAACCCTGTCATGAAACACAGCAACTGTTTGCCAGCGACATAACCATAATCGCCGCTAGTTGTGACTGTAGTTTTAGTCTCTAAACGAAAATGGCGCGACTCATAACACAACCAACCGCTATAGCAACTAATAAATTCTGTTTTTTACTCAGCACATAGGAACGTGTAAGAACCGCCCTTTCGAGATAGTTAAGGATTCTGAAATTTATCGAGTTTCTTCCACTTATTCCACGAACCTCATTGATTTTGCATCAGTGCAAAAGTGGCTCATTGAACTGTAAATCTGATTTTTCCGAGGAAGACGATGTTAACGGGCTTGGAATTACGGAGTTGCTGCTAGTTATGTTATGAGCGTCGCTAAACATTAATCGTACAGGTAGTTTATCATCTCTCTATTTTTTCTGGGAACGTCAGTTCCATTTGAGAGGGATTTATAATATAAAAAACTGCCCCAAAATCGCTTTTCATAGACATTTTTGACAATGTGTTGTGCTTCTCGCGTGTTTTCCCCACAAATGAGAATTTGACAGTACGTTAATGTTATTTGGTGTAGTCCGTACAAAAACTGTAATCAAAGTTGTAGGAGCCCTTTCTGAGAAAAAAATATCGGGTGTTTCGGTACTATGCTAACTATGGACATATAACAGCAATCAGTATGCTAAATACCATATGTGAGCTGAAGTCCAGCTGTTTCCTCTCAATCGCTATGGCAAACCCACTTTTCGAACACGGGAGGATTAGTATGTGTCTGCGTGTGCCACCAGGTGTTTGTCTACTCGTTTGTTCGACAGTAAAACTACGTAATATACCAGCCTTCTGGTTCCATTTTTTGACCTGGTGTCACAAGTTTTTTTCGACCTGAGTATAGCGCAAATGGATAAAATGGCGCTCAACTCCATTGCGTGCTTCATTTTTCGACTTCCTGTTGACGCCCACGTAAGTCGGTACAAATTAAATTGGCTCAACCTCTACTCAAACCTACAGATTCCAGTTCATCTGAAAAGTTGCGCTTTTTAAGGGGAAGAAAAAGTTTGCGGTGGATACCGCGTTCTTCAAAATCCTCAAATTTCAAAAATCAAAATAATTAGTTGAGCAATGCACCTTTTGACGTAACGTTCATGACGACACACTTGTTCAGCACCATCCAGTCGAATAATTCCGATCCATAACGCTATTTTATTGAGCAATTCACCCCAGTTGCAATCCATTATTTCTAACGATGATGCTATCCGATTTAGTCCTGCGATTTCCGTGAAAAGCTTCTATAGTAATTATAAAAACCTGTACCTTTCTGTGTTTTTTTGTCTATATGTTTTACTTTTTCTTTGTTTAACAGTCCTTACTGTAGTTTTAGTGTTTTATGTTTTAGTTAGAGTTCTCTTGGGATTCGGTTACAATAATAATTGTAGGATTGAAAAAAGGACTTTACTGTTCTAATCTTACACTGGTTTTATAAATGAACGTCATCTCTGCCTGTACATCTGAGTAACAAGTCGTGATTTGTCGTTCCCTCAACTCGTTCTTGATCTGAATAACCTAGAATGCTATAGAGTTAGAAATGAACCATCAAAGCATATGATGAAGAGGAACTAATTTTGAAACTCGCTTCAGCAAACCCAAAACCAATAATAACCGAAGCAAACGGCGTTCCTAGGACAAAGCCCAAAGAAGGTCTTTCGCTGCAAACAAAAAGGCACATGCACCGCGATGTTATTGTACGCTAAACAATCGTGATGAACGCGCTCAACGCTCGCATTGGAATTGAATTTCCTTTGTTATTTCACTTCAATGGCCGCAAATAGCTGTGCAGTATAGCGACGTGAACTTCCTCCGTTGCGCACAGCGGGGAAGCCAATTTCTTGGTTGAACGCTTCAAATCATCGTCGTCGACGGTAAAATATGGAAAACGCGTTTGGAAGAGGCTTGTTTTTCGACCCTTCAGAACGCGGAAAACCCACATTTATCACGAGTCGGAAGTTTAATTCTTCACGAAAAGATCGCAGCGTGGAAGCTTCAATTCAGACGCGAGGTTGCTGACCTGTTCAGTCTCTGTAAAATACTGACGAAGAAATGGCGGCAGCGCGTTGTTCATCCCTACGTCGACCCAAAAAGGCCAACACACGTGTCGTGACACCACCATCTTATATTTATTTAGTGACACATATACCTATACTCGTACAAGGAAAGATAAATAAAATACTAAATTTATAATAATCTTAATTCTTGTTCACCAGCATTTAAGTTCAAGGACTTGTGGTAGCTGGTGAAGTTGCATGTTATATTCCATAAGAAAAAACAACAAAACCCAGAAATATTGATCCAAATGAACAGTACAATGGAATAAACGAAATCAAATAAGAACGCTAACTAAATGCCTCTCGAATGATAGTACATATTAAAAATTAAATCTCAAACCCAGCACATAAGAACTTCTATAGAATTGAGTATGAGTATGGGATTCCAGATAGCAAATATTAGAAGAATGAAGCCACCTTGTCACCTGTGCTCTAGAGTGAATGCCAGCTTTGAAGATACGCAGACAAGATTGTAGGATGAGCAAACCCCTGTAAACTTTGATCAACTGCAGGTTAGCGAATTTTCGTGATTTTTGCAATATCACCTCAATAATAGTATTCTTCACCATCCACGACTAATCCAGCCAGCATTTACCTGCCGTACCTCAAGCCAAAATACCGTATTCCTTTATTGAACAAACAAAATACATTTATTTAGTTAAAGTTACTGATAAAACTTCCTTAAGTACTTGATCAAAACGGAAATGTGCGTTGTATGTTATATCTGATTATATTGTTCGGTGCAGGCCGAATTAGTTGGGGTTTTTGACCTTGAAATGTCTGCACTTGCCCTGACGGGAGTCACTGGCCCTAATGGCAACGTCATTGTTCAAGCCCTTTTGTTCATCCATAGAAAGTCCACCTCTTCAGTTATTTCGATTGACACGGATTTCCCCTTCTTCTGGACTTTTCAAAATAATATTTTTCCTCCCCTCAATTTACATTCCTCTCTGCAACAGACAGTTCTTCCCAAACTCATTCATCTACCAGCACTCGCGAAAGTCAGTCGTCTTCCAGCTCTCCCAACAGACGCTACACCTCTCTTCGACATCTAATTCCAATTTCTCCTTCCTCCCCGTACAACCAGTTTCACGCCTTTAAAGCCGCTTTGTTCGCACATGTATGCTCAAACTCTTACCCGGTTCCAGTCACTTCTCCTTTGTGCATGTAAGTGTTCGAATATTTGTTATGATTTCCCAACTCTTCAATTACAAGTTTCGTGCTATAGTAAAACACGTCTCCGTGATTAATTCAAGTGTACCCTGGTCATATGGTGAGTGAATAGCCCGTAGTTAGTGTTGAATGTACACATAAAAATATCAGGCTGAACAATTGTTCAGTGTATGTTGTGAAAGAATATATTTGTACAGAGGCGTACCAACTCTTTGAATTAGCGAACCTTCGTCCGAGGCTTGTTTATAACTAGGCACCACAAAACCCTCGATCAACCCAATCGTGAATAAAAACGTATAATAAATAATTGTGCACAAAATCCGTGGGACCAAAACCGTAAGGCTTGTGCTCGATTATGTAACACATTCTTTACTTATCCTTCAGCTGTTAACTATTACTCAAACAAATAAATTTTGGGGCGTGTACGTGTACCACTGTTTCTCGTCCGGGTGAGTTGCAAATAAAGGCGAGTGAAGGCAATCGTGTGGAATATTGTTGGGAAATTAGGCGGTAAATGCGACCTAATTTATCTTCAACATACTCAATTTTCAAGCCAAATCCCAGCCCAGAGTCCAGGGTGTGCTATAATACTTGATTACTCAGCTCAGAGCAACTGAAATGAGCTGCACGATAACCACTCAAATCTAATCTACACTAATCCCTGAAAATGTAAACACAACATCAAGTTGTATCTCGAACCGTGGAGATATATCATTAAATGAGAATTGACCTACATACCGCCATCGGACCGCGAGAATTTCGAAGGCCTGTTTACTTCAGCCTACGCACAGTACCGTTCACCCAGCAACTGTGAAGATACCCGGAAAATAATGTGATGACCGGAACGTTCACAAAACTGTACTTACATAACGTCGGAGTTCTAACCGTTGGATTAAGTATTGTGTTGATTGCAGGAAGTACCCCAGCACCAAGGAACGAACGAGGTGTGGGGGAATAATGTTCATACAACCTATCTAACAAGGTAAAATACAGATAACAGGGCATAAAACAATATATGACACGTAGCCCTCCTGGCCAGTGCTAATTATCTAGGACCTTCTTTTCATATGCGGAGCGAAAAAACTCCATGGGAGAACTGAGGTTAAGCGCGGCCGAGCTCTGAATATAAACGGGAAATTGAAGATACGACCGCTAGACCATAACCTGGGGCAGGGCCTTGAGTAGCAGGAGGAGTAGAATTTGCCGAGACCCGAGAAAAATTGAACGAGTTAGAACGCTCATGGTAAAAAGTAATTGCTGATTAAAGGTAAAGCTGATTAATTGAAAATTGTTTTACGGGCTATAATTTTCAAAATAGACGTTTGGGTACGTACACAGACAGTAAAAGCGCACATGTTCGAGCACTAAACTAGGAGTAAAAAACTCAGCAAGCTCAGTTGAAGACTTAATACACCGCAATTAGTTTTAGTCGGTAAGCAGTTACAAGTGACGTAGTAAGTCCTCGACGACCACTATTCCTGAGTGCCTAGACGATTGAACGAGTGGCTTCGACATTCGATTTGGAGAAAACTATGTGAACCGTTTTATTTTAATAATGATGCTTAGAGAATGCTCACACAGCCAACTCAAATAGTTCCTCTTGCAAGTAGATACTAACGACCCTTCAAATCCAATTTGTGAGTCAGAAATTAGGAGTTTGGGAGTAGCGGTTTGTCTCTTGACAAAGTGCCAATTCAGGGGTTGAGGGGATAGTGGGGAGGAAAACGAACTAACTGTGTGAATTTAGGAGTCAGACTGACGGCGTTCGTGACGAACAAACACCTCTTCAATTGAGGGCGTTTGGAAGGATTGAATATATTTCAGATGGGTAACGCGTTATTTAAATTTCGGCTCTTTAACCTCCGCACTGAATAAGATTGATATAAAAACTGCGTAAGTATTCAGTTGCCATTCCTTGCAGCGCTAAAGGCAGCAGTATTGCAACCAACAGCGATCTGATACGACGAGCCGCCTCTCCCAGATATCCTGATAGCTGTCACAGCAGTAAATCGATTACTCGTAGTTATGCTCCTGTTATGCCGGAGGGACTGGGACCATAATGGGTATATTTGTATGCAGGGATTGAGCCCTTCAACTGCAAAGGGGACCCGACTTGAGGTAGAGAGTGAGACGCTCGGGATAATTTGCATGATAAACGCTTCGACAATTTACATTACCCAGTGCCCCACTATCCAGATAAAGGTGAAGCGAACGGTCATTAGCGAACCTACGTAAAAGGCGACAGCCAGTCGTCGTTCTTCATTATTTCTTTTAGAGTGAACACTCATTTGTTGTGGTTTCAATTAAGTCATTGCGGAAGGTTGATCTTATGGAATAATAAGTTAATGAAACTATGACTAGGACAACATCTTTAAAATACTAAACCAATCTTATAACTGAGTAAATCGACTGTTATTATGCATCTTAGAGTAATGAAGGTATGTGAAGACCAACCTCAGTGGATATTGACAACGAAATCTGTTGAAAAACTTGAAACAAGAATCACGCTAGAACTTATGAACCCAAGAAGGAAGAGAAACTAAAAATAAAACTTACTGTTAATTTTTTGTTTTCAAAGTACTGACATACGCGTTTCTTCTATAATTCATCATTGAAAGAACAATGGGGGAGTACCATAATTTGTGCTACTAGGAAAATCTGAAAGGTCCTCAGAACAGATGAGAGTGTTGAAGACGTGTAGACAAGCATGGTAAAAATACAATCTTATAACAAACTTAACTGTGAATTCTTCACACAGTAATGCACTTCAAAATCTCGAGTGCTCGAATAAAATTATTTTTAGAATAGGACCCTGCATGGCCTCAACCTTGTTTATCACGGTTTTACAAGCACTACAACACGTATTTCGGTAAAACTGGTCAAAACGTTTCTTCAACATTCCTAATATCAGCATGCACTCAGTTTTCCTTACAGAAAGCCTCATGTACTGGCTATAAAAGTTCTAATTATGCTGTGTCTTAAGTTGACAGAAAATGACAAACGTGGTTGGTTTAATGATCGGGCAAGTGCTTCAGAAAGGTCTAAGTAGTTTAGTATCCTTTTCGCTCAAAGCTCAAAGCTCATTTCTCGCGTTTCGCTGCTGCCTTCCACTTTTCCTTCTTACTCGCTTAATCTCATCCCCCTCGCTTTACCCAGTTTGTCTGTCACCGTCTTACGATATACACGCACTAATTAAGCCGTTAATGAACAAACATGAAGTTTTACGTTGCGTAAGGGACAATTTTCACAGGGGGCAGTGTCAAAGGCAGCGAAGGCTCTTCATCCAGGTACGTTACAGTTAGCGTTACGTTCGATTTGAGCTTTCGTATCCTCGATTAAATCGTTTATGCTTTATTGTGACAGCGTGTCGTTGTTTCTACCCAACGTTGTGCAGTAATACAGCATATTGACCATAAGCGCAGTACAACACAACAGCAATAATTACTACCACCGGCAGACAATATTAACCATTAAGTTTTGGTGCATGCTAATTTTGTTTTACTTTCCTCCTTGGCTCTACAAAGTAGAAAGGAAAGTTATGTAATCGGCTGAAAAAATGGAGTTCTCTTGTGACCTGTGTGTGGCATGAGTAAGTGCGATTCAATAAATTCCGGATCTCTAAACGCCACTACATTCTACGTAAAACGCTATTGTACCAAGTTCGTGCGAACTGAGTCAAAAGTTGTTATTCGGTAAAACCAAGGAACTCGCTGAATGTAATTATTTTGTTCAAATGAAAATTGGTTTCTCTCATTAATTTGCCTGATAGTGACGTCGTACGTTGGTACGGAGGTTACATTAAAAAATGTATTCCTGTTTTCTTTTAATCGTGTTCACAAACATTTTTCGTAAAGTGTCGTTTTCGGAATCGGGTGACAGAGTGAGTCTAACCCACAGCTCAAAAAAATTCTTTTTTTTATAACGTAATTTGACTTCTTCCTCTTTCAAGAGCGTTGAAGCGTGACGTATTTTTTGCCTCCGCTAATTGCATTCGTGATCGCTACCTCCATTGCTTTTCCCTAGACTGGTAATGGTATTTCCTCTGAGTTTGACTTCTTTCGCCTCCCTCGACCTTGTCCTTCACGCCTGAATCGCCCGCTTTGAGACTTGCTATTACTTGTTTTTCTCTTCAGTTGTTTCTCTCGTTTACTGCAAATTGGGCTTCTTCCCGTTCTTGAATATAAACTCAACTGGACTGGAACTATCAAAACAACTAAAGAATGTTGTATGTTACCGCCACTTTTAAAATATTCTACGAAAAATGTAATTTATAAACTAATTTGTGAAATAGTTCGTGGAAATGTCCTTTACTCACTCGAAAAACATTTTTCAACGTGATATTCTGCAAGAGACGTGATTACTCAATGTGGCCAAGAAGGAAGGATTCTAAAATACTCAAACTCTTAATATTAACTTATATTCAACAGTTTTACAACAACAAAGTGTCTTTCTCCCCTCACCAAAATCTCAACAACCCCGGCCGTGGGATGTTTTTGTTATTCTGGCCAGGACTGTAAAAAGAGCCTGTTTTAAAGTAATTGGGTTAGTAGGAAAATTACTAAAGATAACGTACTTAGTTGGTGAGTGTGTCTCCTCTGGCTGGTGAGATACATACCATAGATTCTTCTCCCTCCACTTCCAACGGGTTTCCCCAGAAGTGCATGGCCTTCTTATGACATTAACTTTAGTACAGTATGTTTTCTTCTCATATTGATCGTTTTTGAACCCTTAGACGGAAATCTTGTCATCCGTTAAGTGGTTCATATCAGTAAAACTGTCACGAAGGTAGGCCTCATCACCTCTTCTTCCTCTACTAATGGCTACGAGAAATAAAAGAAGCTAATATTGAATACTGGGTAACCAGTGAATAGGTCATTTATTACGCGATCAACATGATTTTTCGGAGAAGGTTCGCATTTACTCTTTCGGGATTATCGGGTCAAAACTGTCAGAAATGTTAGTAAGTGAAGTCCGGCATTGGTTTGAAGTCCAGACCCTCGTTGTAATTGTAGTTTATTGAACTACCAGTCTAATTTTTGTGTTATCATTTGAGCCAGATTTAAAGGAGAAAATTGCATTAAAAGTTTATTCGGAATTGTTGATATTCAATAGTGCACTTCTAATTATTTTCCCAGGGCCGAAGTGTTTATGGTGTTGTTGCGTCATTTTTAACTGTCGGCCAAACAAATTTAATCGAAATCGTCGAAGTCGATTTGAGAAAAAAAATTGAGTGTTTTGATCGCAGGCTGAACATCAAATTTGAGTAGATTCCATTTTCACACAATCGTGTTCACACACACAGACCATTTGCACGAAAGGTTATGTTCGGATTCTGAAGCTTTTGAAACAAATCTGATGAAAACTGAAAACAATTTCAGCGATTTCATAACCATTTTTTCTTACTCTGCAGCGGAAATGACGAACAGAACAATGTCCTTAGTTGAGTCAAACGGTAATTAATGCTTGAGGTTGAAAGATTCGCCAGTTGCGCGTGTAGCACACATATCTCCACGATAGCTGTGACCAGTCTCCCCAACAGGAATCTGATGAGCCGTGCCCAGTTGCGCAAAAAATTCGTTAACCACAAAAAGGAAATGAAATACGCTCGATTGTCATACCCTCATCTGTGGCAAAAATTCATACTTGACCACACGCAACGAATTAGACCTTCGAAATGTCCGCACTTGCCCTAACGAGACTCACTGGCTCTAACGGCAAAGTCATAATTGTCCCCGAAGGCCTTCTGTTCTCAAGTCCTTTTGTTTACTGATGAAAGTCCACCACCAATCCCCCCCCAAGTTACGTTCCTCTCCACAACACAAATACAATCGCCTACGAGTTCTCGCGAATATTTCGATATTACATGGCCTTTAAATGAAGCCATCACAAACTACTCGGATACATATCTTTGATCATGTTCGCTTGGAGCACATCTTCTGGCCAAAGGTAAAACAGATAGAACGTGGTTATCTAAATTACAGATCTGCTCCGTCTCTGTTCAGGCCACAATAGGGAGGCACACTTACATCCTCCTCTTGTGCAAAGGACTATCGAACGAAACATGAAACAGGACCTTATCAATCTAAAAGTATTTGTCGCACTGTTACTTAAACTCAAGCTGTGCAGTTTCCGATTGGTAGCGAAAGCTTCGAGTGCCTCCGATATCTTTAATGAAAAAAGATTGGGAGAACTTGAAAATCAATCAAACCGCTGGGGCCTCTCGTCTAATTTAAAGCGGTTTCTTTCGAAGGGCCTTTGGGATCTCTCCGTTGAAAACGCCAGTTTATTCCTCTCCCCGAATTTCTTAATTGAACTGAAGCTCCTCCTACGCGATTCAAAAGCATTTTCTCTGAGTCAACATTGTTTTCAGCGGTTTCGGCGGAACGAAAACGATTTCCATTCAATGGGAGAAAATCTGTGAGTGGGAGCGACGACGAAAATAACTCGAGTAAATTTCTTAAACGTCTTTTAAGGGGTTTCACGCGAACCACCCCAATAAAAAAAGCCTCCAGAAGTGACATTTTTAGCTCAGGGAGAGGTGAATGGCTTCTTAGGAGTACAACGTGCAGTGAAGACTTATTTAGTTGTTAATGAATCTTTATTTCCTATAATTAGGTTGGAGATGTCGTCCAGACTAACCAGATTTATTCGTTTTATCGTCATCTTGACACCCAGCTCTTACGTCTTCCTTCAGGATTTACCATGCGCCATCGTTTAGACAGTTTAAGAAGAATAAGACAGTTGTCGTTTTCTGCAAAATCACCTTTTAAGTGTTGATCAGCTGGTGCTTCAATAACGGTAAGCAATCTACCTACCCCATTTCTCCCTGCAAGGTTCATAACGTTGATGAAACTGGCTGTGGTTATGGGCGTTTATTGAGACTATTAAGGTGAACGTCAAAGACACAGAGCATTTAAATTCTCTCTCGATAAAAAGAACTGGCTCAACCAAATCTATCGCCATCATATCAGTTCGTCGAAACTGAACCGATCTTGTGAAAGTCGAGCTTCAAGGAAGTCAACGACATCCATGAAAGGTGAATAATCTGGAAACTCTTAACTTTCCTCGTAAAAAGTCTTCGAGATTGGAACATAACCTCGTTTAAGACTCGACGTAACTAAAGATCATGAAAGCTCGCGATGGACCATCAAACATTCTTTCATCGTCTGTCCGTCTCCTCCAGTAGCTGCTAACGAACGAGTTAACGGCATTATTTATGCTTCATCGGCATCGTTTTTCACGACTTATCGATCCATCAGCGGAGGAAATGTCCTTCAGAAGAATTCTTCATACACCGTGACGTCTTAACAGGTGACAATCATTCTCAAAAGCTGGTTACACAGCAAATGATTGAACACAAAACGAAACTAGTAGTCACTGAACCAAATTTATTTAGAATACTTTTTTCCAAAAATGAAATCGAAAAACGGTAATTAGGTTTAAACAGCCGCTCACGGCGCTTCTTCCGCGTCTCCATCTTCAGTTTCGGGAGACTTATTGCTTGAGCTTTGCGTCCCACCCGACATATCACCTTCCGACGTTCCCGATGTCGTGTCGTCTTCGTAGTCGTCGTCGAGCAACTCACCTGTGTAGTAGAGAACAGCGTGGGGAACGATCCTTTCTCGAATGTAGTGGCCCAACTCGAAATCCGACGACAGCAAACTCTAAAAACAATTAAAGGGTGTTTTTGAAGACACAGGATAATATAGATGTCAGACATTTGAAAGAACATAGATCAACTGATAGACGGGCTTTTAGTAGATGTTACTCCAACATTTTCATGAAGGAAACGAATAAGCACGACGAATTGGGGAAGTCGATTTAAAAACTTGACGGCCAGAATGCGACACGGTCTAGTTGTGCCCGATTCTTCTACAGTTGTTTACTCATATCTCACTCTCAAAACCCGCCCACACAAAATCGTTCTGATATTCAAATGTGCCAAACAACGAAAGTTCAAGAATGTTCGCAAGATAAGCAATCTAATTAATTCCAGAACTCTGACTGTCGACTGAACTACTAAGTTCGTCCAAGTCCAGAACAATAAATACGAGCCTTCCCAAAAAAAAAAATTTTCCACAAATTCTTATTCGTGAGATAATGACGAGAGTGGCACATTAAATTATCAAAAATATCAGATTTTAGCGCGGTTTTTTCATAATGAGTGCTCCTCATTCAATGCCACTCATCGAACCATCCACAGATTCATGAACTACCTACCTTGTAGTAGGTACCTACCTCCCTCAGACCCCGATGTTTATAAACGAAGAAAGGGATGGAATTACTACCGTCCAGCGAGACCACGACCACCACGTTATCCGCGGAGCAAGCGGACAGACATTTCCCAGCATTGTCAGGCCTTGCCCTGGGTAGGGGATTGCTCTGTTCTACCTACCTTGCCCTGCGGAGACAGCCACTTGTCATGGCCCTAACCCATAATGGCCCGGTGCTAGACAACCCTCAAGGCCAGAATGGTCACAGATCCACCCCATCATTTGATGGCACTTATGGCTTTTCCTCATCCCAAGGAGGGACAGTTTGGACTTGCTGGCCTCCCTTGGGTTAGGAAGGACCCCAGTAAGCTGCGACAGAAGGCCCCCAAGCCTCCACCCACTACCTGGAGGCCCACCTGCCGCGCATCCGGTTTTCCAAAGCCCAAAGCGCCGAATCAGGCCAGGTGTTTGACCTCGGAATTTCCGCACCAACGGAAAGACCTTTGTACCTCCGGAATTCCACCTCCACAGATATTTCCAACAGTGGTTTTCCCATTCTTTCCCTCTCCTCCTTTTTCAGATTCCACTCCACAACAGACACCTCTCATATTCATTCTGCTACTAAGTCTTGTCAAAGACGTTCCCCTCCCAACACACTCGTCTTCTAACACCTATCACGATACAGTCGTCTCCTATTTCTCCAAACGAACACTTGTCTCACCTTCCATCGACTTCTAATTGGGATTTCTCCTTCCTTCCCGAGTACAACATACAACACATAGCTACATCAATATTTCGTTATAATCAAGATAATTCTATTTAGTTTTTTAAATTACTATCTAATGGAGTCCACAAGCTTGTCATTTATCTACCTGAGGAAGTCGGAATATATCCAGCGGAGTGTGGGATAGATAATCCAAGGATCGCAGAGCTCGACGAAAGGGGTGGATAATCGGGTAGTTGATCATTTTAGTTGTCAAGTGGAATAAATTGGTGGAATGGGTACGATTATGCGATATGAGAAAGACAAGCAGTTGCAACAGGGCTGGACAATCTATTTGCCGACCTTAGCAACTTGGTGGCAAATGAGCTATGAACAACTCAACGAGAACGACTGCAAGTGCCAGACCAATCTTGAGATCCAAGTCAAACTAAAACCGGACAAAAACTACAGTAGAATCATTGCCGTAGAATAGTGACCAAACAATGGACCCATATTCCGGAATCGGGCGGACAAGTGCGTCGAAAAGAACTACTAACTTCTCATAAACTTCTAGTATGCCGCTTCAAGAAGCCCAGACTCCTCGAATAGATCTCGTCAATGTGGTATTAAAATGTCAAACCCTCGAGAAGTCAGCTTCAAGTCACTGGCCTCACAACAGCTAAACGATGTACTCTACAATTAGTAAAAAAACCCAACTAAAAGTCTTCAAATCGTCGGTGAAAGAAACGATTGAACGCGACCTGAACAAATTCTCATGACGTCCTTCACAAAAAACAAGAACAACGTAGGTCCAATATGAGAGCCCTGAGGGAGACTCTTGTCGTTAGCACCAGGAGTTTACTTTCAGTTTCTCTCTTTTACTTTTCTTACGCTCCGAAGGAACTCCTGTCTCGCCGCAGGCTTTTTTCAGTCAACAGAGTACTGCACAGTCCTTTTTTACACGTTATTCTTATTCAGAAAAGTTTTTCTTTTAGAGTGTGTTTCATTGCTACTTTTGGTTCAGCTATTTTGTTAATACAGTTTATTTTATTTCGTATCATTCGATAATATTTGTTAAGTAGGAGACTGCCACTCATGATGATCAATAGGGCGCAGGAGGTGTGAACCTAAATAACACAGTGGAGTTTTCGGTGAAGTGTGAGTTTTGAGAACTAGACCTGATAGGCAGGTACATTCAATGCTCAGGCTGAACGTAGAATTATTGATTAGGAGCTCATCACTCTGCTCCACAGCTCAGAGGCAACGTATTCACTAGGCTATTTTAGTATGCGGATCGCGCACCTAATTAAGAGGTGTTTTTCTGTTCCCTTTGTTTGGTCCGGGGAAGAGGTAACAGAGGTAACCATTGGATTCAATGGAGCCCTGATGTAAAGCAATGAGGGGCTTTTCATTCTATTTATACAACGCTGCATTTACCGTTAGTTTCTCTCAGCCAGTACGCGATTTGCTAATATCCGGTGCGGAACAGTCAAACTCGGCTCGGAAGCGCCTAATGACGCGCACTAATGGGGCGATTCTGGTTTTTTTACTCTTCCTTGCACGTTGAAAAATCGCTGAGAAATTACAAACGCGCTACCCACGAGCTAATATGAAACAGCCACTCTTCGAACTTGATTTTGAACCCAATATGTTAATTAATAGTTGAGTAGGTCTCAGTTACAAATTCTGCGTATGGGAGCCATGACGCACAACCCTGGGAATGGAGTCTTGGGATAACTGATACGAGAGATGCCTAACGCGGGTGTTACGGGTAGAGTAGTCAATAATTTGCGTGATTTCGAAGATTAAGCACAGTTGTAGACAGCAGAGTGCAGCCGAGGAGCTTGTGCGGAGAAATTAATAAATGGTAACCGAGACACGGCTTAACCACAGTCATCAGGGTAATTCGGTCATTAGGCGACATTGAGGCCTAAAGCAATGATAACATAATACGATGATACGAAAATTGCTAAATGATACGAAATATTACAGTTTCGCATCCCTATGCGGGATATCCTGTCTTGTCTCGGGTGTTTTGTTACTCGGCCATTAGGAGCTCTTTGCATCACCCACAAAATTTACGATGGTATGCTGCCCATTGAGTCACGTTTTTACTTCAGCCCGCAGCGTTTTGTCTCTGGCTTCACGACCTGTTCATTTATGAGCTGCTGTACCTATTTTCTATTTGTTAGTTTTATATTTCGTCAGAGAATTAGGTTTTTGTTTCGAATTAAGGAATAACTTCATTCCTTTTCGCTTTATTACTAGAAAAGAGTTAATTTGAAGTATAATTTCGATTACACAGCTTTCTTCGAAGAAATTATTACTGTGTGTTTAGGTGTTTGATTCGTTGAGCATGACAAACGCACTAGTGACGAATCACAACTTGCTATTCTCAAGCAGATCACAACGAACATTTTTTTTTTTTTACCCGAGGGCGAGTGGGACAAGTCCCTTTGTCACTGCGGCCACATATGGGCCTATTGTGACGCTGGCCCTTTCTTAGTAGAAGGCGTCGTACATGCCCGCCCCCCTTAGGAAGCCGAGTATGTCCTTCACCGCAGAGTCCTACGGTTTGGGGTTCAGTGGTCCCCTGACCGAAGTATTTAAAGCGTTTTGCTGCCAAGGCAGAGCATTCACGTAGGATATGCTCTGCTGTCTCGTCCTCCTCACCGCAGAGCCGCATTCCACCGCCTCTGAGATGCCCATCTTGTTGAGGTGATATCTGCGTGGGCAGTGCCCCTGTCTTAGTCGTGGCTGGCGATGCCAATGGGCGCCATTTTCTGTATCTCCCATCGAGCAACCAGATGGTTCAGGTGACTTTTCGTCAAACCCACGTGTGGTTCAGGCCCTATGGGTAGGGATTCTGTACCCCTTTTTGCGAGGCGGTCAGCCTTTTCATTGCCCTCATGCCCCCTGTGAGCCGGCACCCAAATGAGAGAGAGCCTGTTACGGGCGCCGAGCTGCTTGAGCGCATGGAGGCATTCCCATGCCAGCTTAGACCTAAAACTATAGGCTGCGATGGCCTTTAAGGCGGCCTGGCTGTCTGAGGAAATGTAGATCCGCTTGCCCTTGAGCCCTTTGTTCAGGATCTCTACTGCGATCTCTTGGGTTTTGCCCATTGTTCGCGGCTGCTTATTCAGGCAGCATGCTGACCATATTCACAGCTGGCCGCAGACATGCCCCTGGGGACAATGCCGTGGCCGTTCCACTATCCACAACCCATGGTCGCGCCTGGTAGAATGGGCATGCTCCTGGGAAGATAACCCAGAACCAGGACAACGAACATTACAATAAATCAAAAAGTAGAGGAGCTTTGAGGCCTTGTCACAGTACCTCAGTCTGCCTCAGGATTTATCCGGAAGAGACTAAAACGTCACCGTAGATTCGTTGTTTCGGTTACCAGGACCACTTTTACACTGACCAGTATGTGAATTTAGGTCTTTAAACATCCGTACCATACATGGAGACAGTATCCTGAAGTGGACCACTTTGACATGAGAGAATGGTGGAGAAAAATTTGAAATCACAGCGACATTACTTCCGGAGTTCTTTTTTTCAACTCCAAGTCTGTCATTTCAATTATTGATCGGTTCAAGTCCAGGACAATACGTTCAATACAAATATTAAGTTTCTTACTTGAGTTTCTTCGTCAAGTTCCAAATTTGGATCGTCGGGTATCTCTGGAGGGCTGAAAAAATTGAAGAACGATTCCGCTTGCACCTCTTTTGTGACGGTTCGAATTTGACCTCGCGATTTATGCTTTTGTTTCTTCTTCACCGTTTTCACTGTTACGTTTTTACCGGGCAGCCACTCGATCGCACAGCCTTTCGACTTGAAAATTTCTGGCCCTTCGAACGAAAACGGGTCGTCGGGATCCGGGGCGCACTTCATGAAATACTCTTTGGACAAAACTTTGTTCGAAAAATATTCGTTCGGTGAAAAGTGAAATTCCAATTTGAAGCCCATCGGAGACTCGGCGAGAGTGCACTTGACGTCGGTCAAATATTTCAAAATGGGCTCGTCGTTTGGGAAAACAGAGTCGCTGAGCATGGACACGTTTTTGAAAATAGTCGGCCAGAATTCGGGCACTCCCGGTCCGTCGAGTTTCATGTCTTTAGATAGACTTTCCGCTAGTTCGCCCTGCACGATCGGAAGGGGATCACCGGGGTAGAGCTCAGTTTCGGAGGGCTCGTAGAGTCCTCGGACGATTTCGTCTCTTCGACTGTTGAGTTTGATGTACTCTTTGTGGTAACGACATTCCAACTCATGAACCTGGAAATACCGATAATCAAAGTCAGACTAAATAATTGAGAATTAAAGTAGTCAATACTGCGGCATCATGTAACCAAGATTAGTTCCCCACTTGGGAAAGACCAACGAACCAGAGATTGAAAAAATAAAACCCAAATAAAAGGTTGATAGCTCATTTAATGAGTAAATGAACTGATTAATTTGAACAAGTTTAACCAAATAAAACAACGTAAACAGCCTCTGTCGGGAAAATGAAGAAAGTTCCGTATAGATAGTTCCAAATAGCAATGGATAGTTTCATTAAATTCCCATTTGTTAAAAAGCAACGAGAGGAGCACACGATAAAAATGTTGAAGAGAACCGACGATAGCCCAATTTTTGCCTTTAAATCCCGCACATACGTTGCGGGCTCATATAGCATTCTCAGAAAAACCAACCTGGTAATTCAATACCTTACCCGCACGATGATGGTTTATTAACAATCGTAAAATAATTAGAAGCCGGACTTTCTCACAGTTTTTACCAGATAACCCTGAAAAAGTGAACGCTTCCCTTCTCTTAAATTATGTTGGACTATGCCAGAGTTGATGTAGTCATTACTTTGAGGAATGATTACTTTTCCGATTACTTTCATCATATTTCACAAACATATGGCCAGTGCAAATTACTGTAATTACTTCAGGGGTAATCGCGATTACCATTCCAATTACTGTAAAGGTAATCGAAATTACAATTACTTTTTCCGATTACAAGTAATGGTAATCGAAAAACGATTATAATTACTTGTATTCGGAAAAAGTAATCGTCGTCCCGATTACCATTATAGGAATCGGAATGAAGTAATCGAAATTCGATTACTTCTGTGAATTCGATTACTCCATTCCAAGAACACGAATTTGGTGTATAGCTTCCGAAATGTACTGCCTCAAGTTTTTCACTAATAAAATCAGCCATTCAGCTTTATTCGAAAATTCGAAAATTATTAGGTGACCCGGCAAACGTCGTTCTAACATAATAAATTAACGAAGAAATAGAATGTAAGAAACAGGTATTATCGGGCTTCGCACAAACTAATGGATAACACAAAGTTACGGAAAAAACCCAATAACCCTGAGGCAGACCTTCAAATTTGATTTTCTCAGAGCCTAAAAACGATTTTTGGGCCAAGCCCTCCCCCACCCACGGTCATCCCCGCTATGAGTTGGAATCAGATTCGGAATCAGCGCACCCTGTAAGCCGTGAAAATTCGAATTTCCAGTACTTGGTATAATATTCACCCCCTTCCCCCTCGGTTTAGTACCTATGCCAGAAACCTTCAGGGGAGTGCACCCAACAACAATTCATATGAGTAGCGGCTGAACCCAAGATCGTACTTCGGGTAGATGCTATTTATTTATTTATTTGTATTTTAATGACCTATATCTTTCCCAGGGCGACGACCAATCCAAAGCATCTAAAATTATCGAAATTGCCAAGCCATAAATGGCCATCCTCCATTTCGCAAGCTATAAACCAAAGTCGTGTTCTTGGAATGGAGTAATCGGAAAAAGTAATCGAATTTCCATTATTTCATTCCGATTCCTATAATGGTAATCGGGATGACGATTACTTTTTCCGACTACAAGTAATTGTAATCGTTTTTCGATTACCATCACTTGTAATCGGAAAAAGTAATTGTAATCTCGATTACCATTACAGTAATTGGAATGGTAATCGCCATTACCTTTATTCAAAAGTAATTGGAATTTGTAATGGGTAGTCGAATTACTTTTCTAACAACTCTGGCCTGTGCAACCCTTAATCAATTTCGGATACTTAAGCGCCACTAGTTCGTGTTAAGCATAAACTGAATGAAAACCGATCTCATCAGTTAATAGGGTGATAAAAATTGAATAATGAACGTAAGGAAAGTAAAGAATTATTGATTCCAGACATTCGGTATATGCTATACACTTTCATATAGAATTTATTTATGTGAGGTCACGTTGTTAACGTTGTCATTCGGCGATATGCACACATCATCAGTCCATTTCATTGCTACATAATAGTTAGGCATTGACTGCTTCGGTTCTGTAGCCCTCAAATATTCACGAATCGTTATTTTTATATTTAAATTGATCATTCACTCACTATGTATCAACATAACCACTCACTTAGTGGGGGCTTTAATATTTACTTCTCTCAAATTCTAATTAAGGGATATTTCTGTTTGGCAGACAGGTTTTCTAGTCCTGTCAGCATCCATTAATTAGAGATTTTTTGTTACCTCTTTTGTATTTTCGTTATCCAGGAATTTCTGGAATCCGTGACGAAGATGGACCCTAAGAGAGTAATCATGTGTGACAAAGAAAGGAACGAGTACACAATATGAATGTCCAAAAGCGACATGTTTTATACCGGAGGCCGTCAGTACCAAATAGCGCGGAGCCCCCGAACTCCACTCTCTATTAGCTCTCACTGTATCTTGAAAGGAATGTCAGAGCAGTCGAAGAGCGTGGAAACTTCTAAAAAACGACACAGAGATAGCGGGTTGAACAACAACGAACTGACGAAGTTTGTCGGAAACTAGCATTACCATAGCGGATCCTAGCCAAACATTGCGAAGTAGAATGAGGTAAGTTGTATGTTCTTCATCCCTTAACAAGACAAAGTTGGAGCGGAGACGGCGTTCGCCACGGCAGCCGTCCCTGCTGTGGCGAGGCGGTTATTCTGTAACGCAGTGATTAACTACTAAGCCCGAGAGATTTTCGAACGTGGGATCTCCTTCTCTACGTCCTCTCTGCGGTTCCTGAATCGTTGAAAACGATTTGGGGCTTATTTGGAGTTCGCATTAATGGCCAACTAATCGTTCCCCCATCGCCGATGACTCACACTCAACGATACCGTCAAAGGCAGCAATGAAATGAAAAAATGTGACAACTTTACGTAACACTGCGCAGAGCTTCAAAAGAATTCGACGCTGCTTCAAAGCGAAAGCAGTTCTGAAGCCAATCTTCGCATATATTTACTGGTCATGATGGTATAAATGTATGACCCTGTCGAGTTCTCCCCAGTAAGTACAAAACAGAGACAAGATGGAGATGATGGACAGGACTTGACCTGCTGCCCTCTTACTTCATACTCTGGACACTGGAGAACCTCCTTCAGAGTACACTCCACACTGCCATGAACAGCGCTGTGGATCTGTTACGAAGGGGGATTTGGAAATGTCTGGAGAGCTGCTGACTCAGGCAAAATTTACAGCGATCACGAGCTACGACCGAATGCCCAACTTTCGGCGTATTGTGAATGTTTGTCTATAACCACTAGACTACAATCACTAGGGGGCCTACAATGCGAGTCAGGCGGTACATCTCCCCCTTCACTGTTAGCCGTTCGCGCCTGGAGATGCTTCGACGTGGCCGAAACTGAGGGGTGTAAGAGAAGGGAGAAAAGGTGCTGCGAGACTAGGAAAAAAGAACTGTGGAGACTAGACAAATACTCGTGTAATAAAGGAGTCATGGAAGGGCAACCTGCTTCCTCCCTGGGAGCGAAATGGAATTCATCCACACACTGTAGCAGCAATCCCAGTTACCCAAAGAGGGAGAGAGGAGCAACCCCGTCTCTCTGTAGGGTAGGAAGTACCTTCTGCCCTATTCCAGTTGCAGACTTCGCATTTGCTCACTCCTTACATGGGGCAGCAAATCTCTTATGCTACTGCAGTGATAAATCCGTGAAGTTGACACGGAACATTTAAAATGGTTGCCTTGAGGATATAGCTCAACCTCAAAGTACTTTGTTAGTTTTAACCATTTGTGATACTCAACATCAGGGAAATTCTTTTCACGGTGAGAAAGTGGAGTTGCTGGAATTTCTCAATACCCAGGCAGAGGGATTTGAACACAGGTCTAGTCTCAGCCAAAGGTTGCTGCCCTACTGTGATGTTTATAGCTTCCCTGGCTTCGAAACACTAGTAGCGACGAAACTAGGAGAGCACTCTATTTGTATTGGCCGGCATAGGACTCCTGTTAAGCAGAGAGAAATTATGGATTCCATTGTGCAGGAACACGTAGCTGACGGAATTATTAGACCAAGCCTCGGAGTATGGCAGTAACCATCTCTGCTTGTGCCGAAGCGCACCTTGGTAGATGGTCAAACTCAATCAACCTGGAGAATGGTTGTAGATTTTCTATTAAAAAAAACAACAAAATTACAGCAATCACGAGCTCCGATCCAATGCCCAACTTCCGATCACTGGGATGCCTACGATGGGAGTCAGGCGGTACGGATCTCTCACTAAATGGCGTGTCCACGAGATACTGCCCACTGGATGCAGTTTATGCGATGACCCACACTGCAGTTTGGAGGAACTAACTACCATCCGCCGAGACTAGATGGAACCAAACCCCCTTGTCACAGAGTTGCACGCCTAATCCGATTTGAGACTGGCGAAAGAGGCCAACTGTCCAGATAGCGAGTATTACTGCACCCCCGAATAATCCGCTATACCTATTTATGTTTTGTTTTAGATTTGAAGACGGACCGTGAAATTTCAGCACGCAATATTACTTGTGGCTATCGTGGAGTCCTTATTTGAGAACTCCTTCTTTGTTTAACTCAAACTGTAATTTAATACTTTTTGAGGGCAAAAATCCTGATAATCTATCTCAAAAACAATAATAATTAGATGGGAACATGAATTGGTAATTAACACCGATGAGAAATTTAAGAGTGTCATATGAGATGCGTTCGATCGCCAGGAAAAATATCAAGAGGCGAAGTTGTTATGGGAAACTCGTTAACATGACGTTTGAATGATTCGATTTCTTACCTCTAGAAAAAATTTCGACTCTAAAAGGGCAGTTTGTGCTTGTAGTTGTTTCAAAGCTCTCAACCGATTTTTAAGAGGCTCAGGAAGCTGCTGCTTAGCAATTCGTTGAGGATCTCCTCTGAAAAACTCCGCTCCTCGATTTGAATCCTCCGACCCACGAAGGCCTCCGACATTCCCATTGTCGCCTTCCGAACTCATGTTCTTCACAATCGTTATTTCGTATTCAATTTGAACTCTCTAGAACAAAAATCGTACTGTTAGAAATCCCATTCAGTGTCGTAGATGTTAAACCTGTTACATTCCGAATTTCAAGAAGATTGCATAGGGCCGTTCATACCTGTAAAATGCGTCGTATTTAGTACGTACTTTAATTTGTCCCCACATCGTTCTAACAAAGTGGGCACATTCAGATAATTTTACTAAACCAATGTATTGATGCCCCAACGCTAAATTTCTTTGGACAAACGCTCAAAGTTACGGAATTTATTGCACTACTTATACCTATGACAGGACTTTACCTTAAAACTAACGTGCAGGTAATTGGTGGGTCTGTCAACATTTGTCGGAAAGGTTCGTCTTTGCAGATTTCGAACTCTAAGGTAAACACCGCGAAAAAAGTCAACGAAACAACGTCAGTTGAGATTCCGGAATTCCTGAGTTCAATGACCACGACCATTCCGGTTTTTTCTACAACGCCAGTGTCACGTGAGCGAGATTACCGAAGAAAAAAAATCGTTTTTCAAATCGTCGACTTGAGTAGAATCAAATTTGATACTTAGCAAACAGTGAAGTTATAAGAAACAGTGGCCAAGCTATTTATAGTGATCAAAACACCAATTTTTTCTCGATTTGGATTGATTTTGTTGTATTTACTCGATAATTCTTCTGAAAAGAGTCATGTTTACATGCCCATAATTCCCTTGTGTATTGATCGCTCAATATTGGCCGTAGAATGAGTAGGAATGACTCAATAATTTCCATTAGTGTGACGCAAAATGTGGTTACGGTCTACTAAATTTATTTGAATTGAACGAAAAACAAATTTTATCTGTAACAAACATGGAGTGGTCAAAATCACCAAATGTTGGTCGGGGAGAGAGAGAGAGAGTAAAATGATGTGCCTAAACCAAAACCTAACGCTCGATGAAGACACAAATATAGAAAGGTTGGATGTGGAGATGGAGGGAAGGACCGGTGGATAGCTTCTGAGAGGATGGCCTTGAATGGGACAGACGTATTGTACAAGGTGATTACGTGCGCCAAGGCATTCAATATCATATGCGAGTGTCAACGGAAGACGAGGCAAAACAGTTATTCGACCTCATGTCGAGGTTCTTCGTGGTACGTTGAAAATTGTCCTTTGATGCGAGGAAAAGTTTTTTCCCCTCCGACGATTCCGGTTTTACGACATTCATGCATCATGCATCTCCGTCATTCACATCAGTTTCTTCTGACTTTCAGCAAGTTTTAGTTCTCTCGAAATTACGGTATTTCAAATGTCTCCACTAAGGCGCTGCAAGTAATGACTGGCCTGTTGAATTTTCTACTAACTGCGCACGCAAGTGGATAATGAATCTGGAATTTCCTGTGTTATGGGCCGAACACTGCGACAATCTTCTTTCTTGAGGAGTACTAACAGAGCTGGATCAGCGGATAGATAGAAAGCTAAACGCGGGAAGAAATGAACGTCATTAAGTCAAACTTTTCGCTGGCGCGAGTCGTCATCCTTTACCTAATTACGGAACGATAGAAACCCAAATGAACCGTTTGTCCGTCTAAACATCCCTAAAGCGTTAATTGAGGATGGCGATGAGAAGCGGCTTCACGAATGGCATTAACCTTCAGTTTGATGTACTTAGAGAGCAGTTTGAGCGGAAATTACTTCAGCTCTCCAAATTTGGCGCCCCGCAGTCCTTTATACACTTCATCTTCCTCGAGTAATTTAATGAGTTCGACAGTTCGACGACAGTTCGAGTTCCAATTTTTTGTTTGGTTTATGAAACCCTCTTATTTATACTTTCCTTCGACGCACGTCTACGGAAACACTCTTACAGAACGAAATGCCAATTCTAGTTAACCGAACCATGCAGAGCAGCCGCAAACTCAAAAGGTTTAGGATCAGGTGGTGTTGCCATGTCACACCACTGCTGCTCGTCTTGAATGAATGCAAGACCAGCCACAGACCGGACACCTGCCCTGTGAGGGAGGCCTATGCAAGCGTGCACACCAGAACGCACCATTCTACCAAGGCCTAATAGCCACTGGGTCTTGGGCTTCTGATAGACTTAGTGATTATGTGAGCTCTCTGTCTCCTATAGTCTCCGATCTTACGATTGAAGATTGATGTGTGCCAATCGAGATTACAGCATGAAGGTCGTTCGTGCGGGATTCGTCATTGGTCTGGTTAGAGGTGGCCTCGTGATGTGGCAGTTCCTGTGATTGGGTTTCTCGGTGCAACCTCGACAGCTAGAAGCAGTGTGGACATTGGCTCCACTGAATCCGCAAGCAAAGCGCCTCCTTCGGATATACTTACTCCCAAAGGTAACCTATAGGCTGGTTTTCGGGAGGTCCTTAATTGGAAACGTTAGAGCAGTTTTCGACAAAAAAATATTTTGCTGATCACTAAGATAACGCCGTACTAGTTACTTTTGCGTCTCCCGTTGATATGCAACTTAAATATCAAAACTGAGCAGCTCTCATGAGACTGTTCACTAACAATCACGCACATGATTATTACAAATAGCGTTTTTCGCAAGTCTTTACACGTTAACTCTGAATCTGAAGAATACTCATAATTACATAACGTTCCTAAGTGAAGTGAAAAAGCGCGGTAGTACCTGTCAAATTTCTCGTCCTCCACAGCTCGACAAGGTCCCCAGGAGGCTACATACGAGAGCCCTTGATTCAACTGTTTTGAGTTTTGCCTTCACGACAGGAACTCTGCGCAATACAAATTTGTACCATTGAGAAGAAGAACGATTTAAATGATGCATGAAAAATAAATGCGTGGAATTGACAATGAATTACTAGTACTGGGAAGAATTAAATCAACTGGCCCAAGGAAAGTATTTAAAAACAATTTTTTAGGCGCGTTAGAAATAAAAAGCACGTATAGAGCTACGGGAGTTCTATGGGGATCAGTGTACGTCTAGCAGCAGGGTGCGTTGAAACTCGATTCCTCGTTCAACGGCCAGTCCTATTTTAACAGTTTTTTAGGCTACATTGGTCACTGCTGAGCGTTAGCGACAGAAGACAAAATGAGACAAGGACTGTCTTACAGATTTTGGTGTTGTTCACATAACAGAAATATCATTTCATGAGCATCCCCATGAACTCCGGCCTCCATATGTTAGAAATTAGCTCTTCTTCTTCTTTGACATAATTGCTCGTAGATTGCAGCGGCATTCGATGCCACCCACAGAACTCCCGAGCGCTCACCCTTTTCCCCCTAATTCCAGAATCTTCTTTTTTAGCCTCACCTTTTTCTCTTTTCTTCGTAATATTTTTCACTCATTTTTAATCGTTTTTTTCTCCTTTTTTCAAGTGAGGCCCTTCCCTCTCATTCATTCTCTGCCTTCTACCCTCTCGCTCCTCCAAAAAAGTCCCTCCTACGTTCCTTACAAAGAGGTTTTCAACTCCAGTTCTCGGGTTAAAGTAATGAGAGATGTAATAATTGGCTAACCCCCCCCCCAACTTGACTAATTGGACAGGATTAAAAGGACGAGCGGAGAAGCTATTTCCTCATACGTTGAGACGGAAGAGAACACCAACACCCTCGTTTTCCTTTCGATTGTAACCGACATCTCGGTCTGACGAGCACAAAGCAGGCCGGTATTACTTACTCGTTAATTCGTCTTCGGGGCTTCTTTTGTCAATTTTCAAACAAATATGTCGTCGACGAGCACGGTGCAATACACTTTGTTCGACGAGAAGTAAAACTACACAGATGAAAAAAAACCGTTACCTAAGCGCCGAACATGTGTTTACAAAAAACTATTGGGTGCGGCTTGTTAATGACCGGTCGGTTGTTGTGGGCAATCGAAAACTTAGTGCGGTATTCATTTGTGCGAAATAGTAAACCGTGAAGCAGGCCTGTAGTTCAAACTCGTACAACTTATACAACAGTTGCGGTTATCCATCAAAATCCCAATAGCATGCGCCATCTCCTTCACGTTAATCTAACTTATTTACATCACACAGGAACGACTCTTGTGAACTTGATGTATGCACTTCGATCGCATAAGTAAACAGCTCGCCGGTGTGTTGCAGATATGAATTTCCTTCGTTTAAGACGAAAGATTAGTTAACGGATAGCGGCGGAGGAATCAATCTCATTAAGTTTGGTAAAACACCGTTTTGAATTCAAAATGCGTAACCACCATTTCGATCAAATCGGGGATCTCATCCTACGTTGGATACATCAATTCACCTCCGAAAGCAAAAATAACACTATTTTTTCCCAATATGGTACAAAAATCGTTCTTGAAATTCCTCAAGCTCAGTTCGGGTAGAGGTGCACAATTAACTTTGATAACTTAGAACACCCAAAAACTCTTGGTATCACCCAAAACGTCTTGTGATGAACCCCTTCTTGGCGTACGTACGAACCTTATACAATACAGTACGCACTCATAAATGAACAAATATATTCTCTATAATCCACATCTAAAATTTAGGAGCGCCAGAAAAGCGGCGAGGAATGAAGAAGGCGTAGAAAATCTGTTTGTTATCAGGGATCACAGCTATAGTTTTTTTCTATTTTATGTTCGATTTTTTAAGTGTTTTACGAGTGCAATATCATATAAATTGTATCAAAACAGCCATCGGTACTGGCAAAAGGGGCAGTTCCAAAGTTTGCTGCACTCTTCTTAGCGGATACTGAACTACCTCATTTATCAAACCTCCTGGTTCTAAACCTGGCATAAAGTCACTTACACGAATATTTGAATTTTTTCGGGGGATCGAGTGTGAATGTCGGGGAAAGGAGAATCTCTTTCCTCCTTAAAGGAGCAACTTATGACGTTGGATGTTGTAAAAGACCTTCTAGCTCCCTCGATAAACGGTTGGTTTGTCGCTTCAGCAGGCAAAACTTCCTTTATGGCGAGAGATATTTTAACCTCCCTAGACCTGAGCGCACGTACTCTTCATCATTTTCCTTCTCGACTGGCACTTAGATCTCCGTCGGCAAATTTAATCCGATCGACCGTTCCCACCAGCTTTTCCCCCGGTACTGTAGAATCGGTAATCGCGAAAAACGACGTCCACGAAGCCCCTTTGCTCAACTTCGTTGATGTCGCTGGGTAAACTCGTTTTGAATTCGAGGGACAGATTCGCGGACGAACTTCAAATCACTGCCAGATTCAGTGGAAGTGGGATTTCGTTCGCAACTGAACAACGAAGGCATTTACTCCTTAAAACGTGTGTATCTTCGTTGTTAAACCTAAACCTACCGATTATCAATAGCTTAGCGATTACTTCCTCCTGTAGCTCTAGACGCACAACAGAAACTGGAAAATAAATTTTTAGTTTTGTTGGATTAAAACATCAACGGCAACGCGCAAGTAGTCCACTCGATTTATAAGAAATAAACTAGTCAAAGTATTTATGAGTATTCTAAATGTTACACGTTAATGTGAACTGCTCCTGTTCGCTGGTTAACGTACTTAATACGTGGTGTTGAAAGAAAAAACACAACAGAACATTTTGGAAACTTCAAAGGGGAAAACTCGCAATCAGCTTTGGAACCCTTACACCTATTGTCAACAGGAGCGGCTGATTGAACAGGTAAGGTCCCATTTGAAAGCCCTCAGTTCCGAAAGAGCTGGGCTTTAATGCTCGGGATGCCGGGATTTTCGTATAGGGCCAAAGACAACGAACTAATTCGGGAAGGAGTGAGCAGAACTCTCGATGAGGGTATTTTTATGGTTTATCGTAGTTTCAGCTTTATGGTGCAATAATGACTATATACGCCTTATGATGGCAATCAAAAATTGTGATAAATATACAAAAACCGGCGAACTAATGATATCATCAGAACAATTCAAATTACATAGGCACGAAAAAAACGTAGTTTGAATCCGACGATCTGAATACCACCCTATCTGTTTTCACCCACTGTCATTATTCCCTTTACACGCCAGGCTTTCCTGCTTCTTCAGGGTATTGTCTGATTTCCAAGTTTGTAAAGAGTGGGAAATGTATTAACTGGGATGTAGAGCACTATTTATTTGATTTTGTGAGCACTGAAAACGATGCCACCGTCGGGCTTCACTTTGAACGTCAGGATTATCCGCTTTTCCGGGAACGTTTCCGATTCCCAGGACGGTGAAGTGTGAGAAACGTCTATATTGGGATGTAGGGCACCTTTCCTATGGTTTTTGAGGCGCTGAATACGATGCCGCTGTTTGCATATTGCGTTACCTTAACGGTGTTGTTCTTGGAAATTCATCACTGAGACATTTTAAAATCATTTCTCGTAACGACAAAAAGCTTGACGATGGATTAGTTGTATCTAAAGACCAGTTGCCAAGTTGATCAGTTAATCAGCTATCGTTCTGAGGAAAGTTGTATCTAAGAGACATTCCACAATTTTCGTAACGGCACAGCTCTTGTTTTTCCCAAATTCACCCTGAGACATCATCGGCTACTTTCCGTGAAGCACTAACTTTTTCAGTACAAAACCGACAATGTGTGCCCATGTCAAAAGCATACTGCCGGAACAAGCTTTGTTCCGTATCACGCCCCCTTCACACCGATGTTCCATAACAAAATCGGGAGGACTGATCTGAAGGACCTTTGGACAACGTTAATATTAAGTACTAAGTCCACAATTCTGTTTAATCCCTTTTTGGAACATTGAGTTTTGACACGCTATTAACAGCCCGAGTTTCAAGGGTTTCTTATACAGATCCAAGTTCAGAGGCAAATAACCGTCGGCCCAATAAAACGATTCGGAAGGACAAGAAAACTTTCATTAAACGACGCAGTATTAAGAAATTATCTGGAAAAGCTTCGAAGCAGAAGGCAATAAAGCAATCGCCTTTTGGCGTTCGGAAACCGATCGGTTTCTTGTCTGTCGGGAAAGAATGAGACCCGAGAGCCCTGTTCGCCCATTTGGCTGAATTGGAGACCGGCCAAACCTGACTAAACGTCCCTTGAAAAACGACCCGCATTTTCCTTCTTCGATGTCTTCGTCAGAGTCGTTTTGAGGGAACGCAGAGGAAAGTACATCTCATTTCGACCTTCGCCAGCCTCAGTACCGCTCGTTTACCGCCCACCTTTCGACTCTCGAGGGAAACTGTTGCCTTCCAACGTTCTCCGCTTGTTTTTTACTTTGTCGTTTATTTGCCCGACGAAATGAGCTCCTGTTTCGAATTGTGAATCAACAATCTTCGCTGACTGAGTTTTTGATGAGAAGAAAACGCTTTATATGTTTACAATTCGCTGGAAAAATCAACACAGGGTCGAGAGTTGGAAGATCTGCATGTGGAAGATATCCACAAAATTAACTTGTCTTAGATGTCCCATCTCTTTCCAAATGCAATTTCAAAGCGAAACTTCAGGGTATGGAGCATTTTAATGAGTAATGAATGAATTACAGCGACGCCCGATCGACTTTTGTACGGATCACCACAAGTTTTTGCTGTAGACAGTCTAGTAGCAGTAAGGATGGCAATGTGATGCTAAATAATTTTTTTAATAGTTTTCTTCGGAAAACCGATTTTGCTCTTGCTCTCACTGTGTCATCCCACGTTCTTGCTTCTGAATCCGAACGACGTCATTTGGAGACAAGTGAATGCTACTGAGAGAACGGCAAAAGTGAATCAACAGAACTCTGATGTGTAACCCAAAGGTCAACGTGGGATGACACAGTGAGAGCAAGAGCAAAATCGGTCCTCAATATCGTTAGTTCATTAAAATATGATTAGTTAACTGTAGTTATCGTAGTGGTCACAACGACAACTTTCGTTCCTCAAAAATGGGTCTGACGATTTTAATTAAATTTTTCTAGAGAACAGTTTCAAATTACACCTCAGTGGCAGTTTTTGTAAGAGAAGCACAATTAATTATAAAAAATTTCGAAGCAAATCCGCTTCAGAGCAATTTTTTCCTCATAAATCCCACGCTCATGAAACGTTCTCACAACAATTGTGAGACAAACACTACAACAACTTTCACAAACAAAAGATTACGTTGATAGTCCCAAGAATACGTTGATCACTCCATAAACGTCGTAAATATTATGTTCCAACGAGTTCGTGTTGACGGCAAAGAAAACAGCGTCGAAACTCGCTGAATCAACTGGAAACTGAGGAAAGTGGTGTGAATCAGAGTTCCACAATGTTTTCCTATCTATGAGAAACATTCGATGGTAGCCTAATTTACCGACAGAGATTTTAAAAACATCTGGTGCGACGCATCACACACCTTTTCTTAGCCCCAAGTACACTCAGCTATTTTCTTGACTTTCTCTACGAACCCAATTTATTTTTCACTGAGCTCATTTGAACTTGGTTAAACAAAATTTCGCCCTTTAAGTCACATGTGGTAACGCTTAAGATTCCGAATTTATTGAGATACTCCTACTCTTGCTACGACCATCATTCAGTAACCACCGCAAAGGAGATTTATCAGACTGTCAATGTCATTTTTTCGAGAAGGATCGTGTCTTCTGTTTAGGAATTATTGGAAAAACATTCTGTGGAGGTTTTAATTGTGGAATTTCTGGGATTTGTTCTGATTATCTGATGAGTGTTATTAAAATTTTATCGCATAAGTAAAATTATTGGATCCTAATTTTTCTGAGCATAGCTTTTATATGAGCGGGATTTATAAGGAAAAAATATTTTTCTTTGAAATGTTTGATCATTTATTGTGCTGCTCTCGTCATTTTTCCGCCGATGAGAATTTCATGGTACTGTTCTGGTATTTAAAGCTGTTAACATAAAAAATTAACCGACACTGTCATAGACGTATTGAGAAAACGAAATGTTGGTGTTTCGTTCACTGCTGTAGTTAGTATTGAGCGGATTGTTCAGCCGACTACATAATTCTTCTTCCTACTTCTTGGGACCAAGGAAGGTAAAACACTGTCTTCTTGGGAAGTCAAGCGTGAGACTCCGAAGACCTTAGACAATCTAGAAGTTCTACAGATTCATAGTCCTTGGAGACCTAGGGCACTGCGGTTGTGCGGGTGTCACTTCTCACTCACTTTTCCACTTGAAAACCGGCACTTAGCGAGCGAATAACGTCCTCCGCCTCACAAATATTGACTCCAAACAGCACTTGCCACTTGACGAGGTGAGAGGTTCATAACGACAGAATAGACAGGAGCTACAAACCTTTTTGATAGCTGAGAAAAAGGTTTTGCAAATGCGGCTGGGACAGAGATGATTCCATCAAAGCTCGTTTCAGGGATGGGAGAGAAAAATAGAAGAGAATGGGACCGAAGTTCGAATACAAACGGAAAAACTGTTAGTGGGGGAAAATAGTCCGGCGAGGGAAGATAAGTGCTTTCCGAGTCGAAGCTGTTTTGCCCCCTCCCATTACCAGCTGCAAGAGACGACGAGACGATGACCTGGTTTTTATGAAATTACCCTCCTTCACGACGGGAAAACTGAGTAAAAAATTATTCTCTCTAATTGATTCGAGAGGAGAAACTTCTTGTTTGGGAGACGAGCGATTGGATTCCTTCCGTCATCAATTATTTCTTTGAAATTGGCTGAACGTTCTTTGTTAAATTCCTCGACTAATGAGAAAAGATCCAGAGAGAAGCTGAACGGTATAGTTTAATCGAAATTACAAGATGAATTGATGCAGCGGCAACTGACTCACAATTTTCTTCGGTCCATCTGGCTCGTTGAAAAATGAAAAGCGGGGCGCCACAAAGTTGCATTAATTGCAAACGCTGTAGCAATAGTGCTATCAATGAAAGACTAACAAAGAATTTTGAGAACTCTGTTACTACAGTTAGGTAAAATTCTAAGACTGCTTGGGCATTTTGCACCTCAACAGATAGGAGGATGTTTCTACATGGCTAACCAGAGAGTATTCCTTGGTCTTACCACAGGAGATCATCAATATTGAGAAGTTTTAGGGTTGACCGGGATGTGTGAAAGTATTTCTCATGTCTACTCGTGAGATAGGGTATTATGACTTTGGAAAGGTACGTACACGCCTTTTGCATCGTTGCTCAATATACATGCGCTCACGTTCTTGAAACAAAAATACGAGAGATTGTTTTAATACTGATGCCATCGTGATAATCTATTTTAAGCCCCGAGTTCGAATTTTCTTTTCTTCCATCTGCTCCCTCGAGGCTTTAATTTCAACCTCCCAACTTTACTTCCAGTAGTTTTGTCATTTCTCCTTGAAATCCGGCCTTTTTTGTACACCCACACCTGTAAAAGTTACAATCCCTCCCCCGTTTGGACGACATATTATGTAAAATGTAATTGATGAAATGAATAAATAAAATGTCACAACACCTCACATATTTCTATTCAAAGGAAAAACATACAGCAGCCATAATATTCCTCCGCCCACCTACACACGTTGGAAAAACGTGTAGGAGGTTTCTCCTAAACGCTTTTAATATTCTATTTACATGTAAAACTCTTTGCATCTTGTTCTCCTTTGTTCGTATACCGCGAGAACGATTTTTCATATTTTTAAAAAGACAATGAGCCCTCTTTCTTACTTCCCTCAGTCCAAAGAATAAGGGTAGAAAGCTTTGTAATCAAATGAGAACAAATTGTTTGAGTTTTCTTCACATCAAAGGCGTCTACGGCCGAAAAACACCTCTTGAGAAAATGATTTTGGTGTCTATGAACACGATAGTGCGACAAAGGTTGGACCATATCAGCATTGGGTAAGGGACGACGAAAAAAGAGTATGAGCTAAATAGATTTAAAACTAAATTTTTTTTTCTCGAAAAATCTAACAATTTCGTTTAACTTTTATGGGGGTGCAAATAAAAATGACAAACAGTACCACAATACTTGACAAATGACAATAACGGCCCAACAACTTATCTGAAATTTCGACGAAAAGCGATTTTAGATAAATATTTCTCATACGTTAACCAGTATTTTTTCTTAAATCGGGCAGGTAATTCAATTAACTACCTATGCGATGTAGCAGCGACAATAGTAAATAATAAACGTTATTTCTCATTCCAGATTATGTAACTGAGAAAATGGCAATGGCCGTGGGAGTCCTTCTGAGCCTGCTACTGTCCTCCGTCTCGTGCGAAGAGCTCGTACTTGGGTAAAGCTCGCCTTTTTATTGTTCTATGTTCACTGTTAAGTTCAATTATAGGACGAACCTCATTTTCATTTGTTAGCAAGGTTCGAGTTTACTGACATCAGACCTCTAATTGACTGCTTGGTCCTTGTTGTTTTTTTTTATCCTTTACGAAAAATAATGACATCATCAAAATGGAATTTATGGCCAGTTTGTCGGAAATGAGTAGTTGGAGCAGAAGGGTAGATTTTATTCATGCCAAAACCCACGAAATCACCCAAATACCATCTGTCCGCTCAACAGTTAGTTATTTCTTTTGTCACCGTTCTCCGTTTCTCAATAGTCGGCAACGAGCAAAACTGTTGAAGGCTTTTCACAGATACTGTGTGGCAGTTGCAGTCGTCTCAAGGAACTGGCTGTGCAGACCGGTTGATAAACAGCATTTCCAACCGGTACTAAACCTGATTCTTGGAGAGACAAAAGACCTCTGGCAGTTTCGTAAAATTGCCTCACAAATAACAAGGTTTCAAATGGCTTTTTCTATTCTCTACTGTGTGTGGTTAATTTCCTGTCAACGTTTTGTAGTTGTTGCGTTAAAAAGAATAGAAACTATTGAAAGGTACGCATTCCTCAGTACTGCCATGGATCCGAAGCTCCGCCCTGGGCTCTTGGAACTCGGACCTGAACTGGATTTTTTTAAATATCTGGTCCTTACGAAGTTGTAAAACATAATATAGGTTTCGCCTAGTGTTGTCACTACTTTATATCAAGTAATCTGTGCATAAGTTTTATTTACGAGGCTGACCAATTTTTTTCGCCCACGATTACACTCCTGCAATTAAAGGTAAAATGCTGTGAAAAAAGTTACTCGAAGAAGCGACAATAATTCGAATCACGGAATTTGGTGGGTTTTCCTTGACCACTTTATAACCGCCATGAAACTACCAGTGACTGTGTGAGAAGCTTATTGGACTACCAACACGATTTTTGTCACAGCGCACACAGCAGTCACAGTCGCATGAGTGCGATTTACAAGAAGTGCTTTACGCCAGAATTTGTTTTGCTACTCTCGCCAATTTCTCCACCGCACGCCCCCACAAAAAATTGAATTTTAGATAAGAATCACTTTTCAGCAAACATTTGATATTTTAATCACTGTTAAATTGAATTATTTCAAAATCGGGACTTATTTCTACTAAACTAAATTCAAACTTCGAGCATACGACTTCACGATACCCAAAGAAAAACATTAATTGAATGACTGTGGCGATTTTACCTTGAGTCTCATTATTAGATTTTCATTTTGTGCGAATCTGATTAAGATAGAGATAGAGCCGAGTTCTAGGTAAATGAAGAAGGTCAGGCGACTAAAGACTGAATTACTATTATTTTTGGCAGAACAAACTAAAATGAAAATATCTGAAAATAACTGAAAAAAATAGAAGTAGCTAGTCGTAAATAGTCTTGTGCTGCTTAAAAAACTACGAAAGCGTGAACAACCAAAACTAGGGAAGTAACAAATGAAAACACTGTAACAATTAAATTAAGAGTAAAGAAGTAATAATAAAAATGAAAATACGCAAAAAAAGCTGAGAGTCTTATTATTCGAGTCAGAGATTCGAGATTAGTTTCTTCTGTGTGGATCAGGCTCCAAAAGTGCCCTGCCACCAACCCTTTGAGATGTACCGCCTCACTCTAATTGAAGACACGTTAGCTCAGTGGTTAAGGTATTGTGAAGATATGTGACATCTGATTCAAAGCAAAGGTGTAATGTATTAAAAAGTCAGTGGCTCTTCTACAATTCAATACCTTCGTAACAACATGGTGGCAGAAGTGGCGTTGAATGTTGAAGAGGTGCCAATCTGGGGAGAATTACAGAGCTTTGAACCATTGACTGAGCTTACTTTTGCCACTCTCCATTCTTACCCGCTCGACTACAATAACTTATTGTCATCACTTAGAGACAGTCAGTTCACACCTCCCTTTTAGTGCCTCATTCTCGCTCTAGACACGACGGACTTACTCGAATTCAGAATTTGCCAAGACGAACATTCATTCAATGAAGTGCTGAAGCACATCTGCAAACGACGCCATTTCGAATTGAATTCCCTTCGTATAATTTCCTTTCGCTAAATCTATTTGTTCACCGTTCTACCAGGTATCTGACTGGATCTCAAAGGAAACAAGGCGACATGGAGTACGTGAGACCCGGCTTGACCATCTCAGGCGCCATTTCTCTCGCAGTCGAAGAACTAAACAGTGGCCTTTTCAACGGAACGAGATTTCGGCTCAGGTACCGCAAAAAATTTAATTACGATCGCTAAAACGTGAAAAAAAAGAGTGGAAGGGGGAGGCGTCGAAGGAAAACAAATTAAAAGTTTGAACCGTTGAAATGGAACTTCCAGTGTAAAACCGCACCTGAATTTCCAACTTGTTGGAAGTTGGACAACTTTGACAAAGTTTAAAAAGATCCATTAAGCGTTTTCACGATAAGAACGTTTTCTTATGCCCCCTCCCTCCCACTACATTCATTCGCGACCGTTTTCATTTCTCCTTCAGTGTCTTCACAGTCATCTTCATCGAATGAAGTTTGTGGAGAGAAGTTAAAGTGAGAGTTGCACAGCCCTTTTGGTTCGAATTAACGCTAACAAGGTAACGAAGAAGGGGACGAACGTAATTAAGATTCATGAACTCAGCGGATATTAGTCAGCGTCCCCTTACATTCGGTCGGACTTGATTTTTAACCAATTACTGTCAGAAGGTGCTCTGATTCTGCTCGCTGGCTACTCCTGAAGATTTGCCGTTCTATTACCTACTGGCTGTTAAACTGAGTCAGGGTTGTTATTTAACGTTACTGGGTGCACCAAAAAGGTTTTATATTCATAGAAGAGAAAGGAAATATTTGGTGCAACGCATCACACATCTTTCCTTGAACTCACGTTCACTCAGCGAGTTCTTGACTCTAGGAACCTAATCAAATCTATTTTTCATTCTGTTTATAACACATGACAGCGGGACGCGCTTATGGTTCTAAAATGTATTGGTGCTGCTCCTACTTATGCCACGACCATGATTCAAGAGACTGTCTACGCAATTTTTTTGAGATGGATCGCTTTCACCATTTTGGAATAATCTGCTAAAAACTATAAGAAATGGAAGTATTTCATCTGCGGGTTGAAATTCTGGAATATTCTGGAAATCTGGAATAAATTCTCGTCGTATAGATACTTAATTGAACAACCACGACAATTTTTCTAAAGATTCTAATCACATTTGAGCGAAGTTGATAAAGAAAAACTGAACTGCGCTAAAAAAGATTTTCGTCAAAATGTTTAGTAATTTGTTGTGTTGCTCTCGTCCTTTTCCCGCGAATGGGAATTTAATGGTATTGTTGTGTAATTAGGAGCTGTCTACTCAAAAATGTTTTTCAAAATCGTTAGAGCCGTTATTGATTAGAAAACAAATGGACTGTTTTGATCACAACGATAACTATAGTTTTGCTCATACCCTCATTTTGGCGGTCCATGGTAAGCTACCGGCTTGATATCAAGTTTAGGCCTATTCGGGTGAGCCATTTTCACTCAATTATGTTCACACACACACACACTGACCTTTTTCCCAAATAGTGTTTTTTTGATTCAGCAGGGTCTGAAACGTGAACATCTGAAGAGACCCTACTTTTTTTTCAGACCGTTACATAACTTTCCTTTCTACTTCCTATAGCTAAGAAATAGAAAGAAGCATAAATATTTAAAAAACAGAATTAAACTATAAAATAAGAGAAATAAATAAAATAGAGTTAACTTCAGTACGAGCCAAATAAAATCGTTCACTATTACGAATTATAAAAATGAGAAACATAATCGCCTGACCGTTTAGTCTGAAGTTTGCGTAGGTATGCGAAGTCGGTTTCACTAGGAAATAGAAATTCAGGAACCATAAATTAACTGGGAACAGGTGAAAAACAGGGGTGGAATTCTCAGGCGTACCGTTTTAGAGTTGATGGTAATACGTTGTGATTGTTGTGCTGTCGTTTCAGTATCTTTTGCGCTGAATTGATTCGACGAATTGAACAAATGAAGGATAATGTTACGGGTAACGCTTCAGATAACATCGACAAATTGCTAGAGATGGATTCCTAAAAAGCAAAGATTCATAATAGATACTTCGGTGTAATGTTTTGCTATACCGATGGCATTCATCGATGATACACATCACACAACGTTCCCCAACCCCACGGACACTCACAGATTTTCGTGGCTCTCGCTATTGGAATAAAATCTATTGGTGCAATATCTATTCTGATAATGTTGTTTGTTTATCGGGCTAGAAAATGTTTTTCACGTAGAAAAAGCAAAACTTAAATTATATCCCACGGTGGTTATTGAGTAATCGACGTACAGGCTACATGATTTATCGACACTTTTGGAATTGTTGGAAACCCCCTGGAAAAAAATTATTAGCGCACAAATCGACGCTACTTTGAATTCCAGAATTTCTATAGTTGCTCCTGATTACTTAATGTCCATTATTAACTTTTCATCGTTAAGACAGCTTATCGAACTAACTCTCTGATTTTTACGAGAACGGGATCCTTCCTTAGAGCGAGATTTATGGTTAAAAAAAGTGCACTACGGTTTTTGTTGAAATATTTGATAATTTATTGTACCCCCTCACGAAAGTTTTCAACGCATAAAAATTTTCGTGGAACTTTCACGTTGTTTGGAGCTGTTCATTAAAAAATTTACTCAAAATCGCCTTCTCGAAAAACAAACAATGTGAGCTTTTCGGAAAATTGTGCTTTTCGAAGGTAAAAACGAAGAGATCTGAAATGAACTCGAAAAACATTTTCAGCCGATTACGTAACTTTCTTTCTTCAGCTAAGAACATTAAGAGGTGTAAAACGCATTTAGTATTCTGAGTTTTGTTTAGTACTACGAACAATGTGATCAATATATTTTAAACTATGGTTTTAGAAGTAGAAGCATTCGTTTCTTTCTCAGGTTTGTAGTAGCAGAAACCTACGGCGACGAGCTGGAATCAATTCACGAAACGGCGTCTTTGTGGAAGTACAACATTTCAGCTTACATCGGCCCTCAAGAAACTTGTCTACACGAGGCGAAAATGGCCGGGGCTTTCAACCTTCCAATGATTTCCTACGTGAGTTTATTGACACCAATAATCACGATAATCTCCACTATGATGGTAGATTTTACTGGAAAAGTGGTGAGATGCACGTGGAAATCTATCCACAGTCTCGCTCACATTGACTGACTCTTCTAAGTAGTGAACATTTATCAAACATGATCAACCAATCATTTCTTCTGTTTTTTGTTTTTTTTCTAGTTTTGTACCAATTATGAGACCTCGGACAAAATTAATTTTCCAACCTTCGCTCGAACGAGACCTCCAGACAACCAAATTTCCAAATCAGTCGCTGCAGTTCTTCTTGCTTTCAATTGGACTCAGGTAACACATATTCGTATATAAGTTCATCACATTTGTGATAAAACCAAAGTGGACGTTTCTCCATACGAGGGAAACCGTTGGTCGGGCGGCTTTGTGGACTTATGATTTATTATTCATTTTGAATAACACACCTGTGTTTTCATTCAGGGAAATTTTTTACAACTCCACTCCCTTTCTCCCTAAAAAGTTGATACATTGCATTTCAAAGCAATGGGCATTTCAAATCTGCTGTGTTCGTCGGCCGTTCAGGGCATATTTTACAATTAATGGGGTCTAAAAAATCCGTTCATTTGCAAAAAAAAACTCTATTTGGGATCTAGTTATGGCCGCTTACTCGGCAATCCGATGGGACGAAACCCATGGTTGTTATAGGCAGAAAATTGATTAAAAACCCTGCATATTATTACACAACGGTTTATTATTCTCTAAAACAGCTCCAGCCTGCAGCGAAACATGACCTGACTGCGAGGAAACATCGAAAATTAACATAGCAATTGGCACGACGCGATGAGTCGAACTGACGGGTGTTTGGACGGAGACCGGAGCCGGTGTTGTAAATAAGTGCAGGCCAGAGAACGTTAACTTTTGCTATATTGCCCAACGAGTTCATTCAAGTAGCCGAATTACCCTTCCTCTATATGTACTGTGATTTCACTGCACCATCTAGACGCAGTCTTACACATCTAAGAGCCATTCTATTCGACTCAGCATCGAAAACTACCTAGAACATGATATCAAACCCGACGTAATTGCAATAAAACTACAAAATTTCGTTTTTGGCTATTGTTTCACACCAATTTTGCAACTAAGGGTTTCGTTAACTACAATACGATACCAAATAGAATTTTTGAACCGCGTTAAAGGCATAATACGACCTGGACGGTGGATGGACACTGCAGATTTGGAATCCCCATGCTATTTAAAATGACACACCTCCGATAATTTGACACACTACTATCCCCGTAATCGGCCAATAATTATTGCTTTAACGAATGATTAAAACTAAGAAAAGTCTTTATTCTATTGTACAGCTCCACTATTTTGTTGCGCAGCTATCGTGCAAAGAAATGAAATTTACAGGCAGATAACGATGGACTTCGCATATCAAGACCTTGTACGAAGTAACACCCAGCCTAAACTCCCTCCGATTCTTTAATCATAGCCACTTTAAATAGTAGAGAAAGATAGGGAGTATTCGTCTTTAGAAAAGAACTCATTCGTCACTCTTGCTCTTGCCCAAGCAATATGCACGTTGGATCAGCAGGAATCTGTGCGGCCTCGCCTATACCGCATTACTGAACCTCGTAAACAAACTGTCCCAAAATTGAGATGCTCTTCAATTGTTGAACAGGTGACTTTTTTCTATCAAAATTCGAGCGATTTGATAACCGTCGCAGACTCCATCAAATCAATTCTGAAAGACGCAGGGATTACGATTCTGTCGACGAAAACATGGACGAACCCGTACCATCACGGCTACATGGATAACCCCTTCGTGCATATGGTTCAGCAAACGTACCGACACACTAGAAGTAAGTCCCCATTCATAATCTCTAAATAGAAGGTGTCATTGCACTACAGCAATGATATTCATATGTATTGAATGTAGTTCAGGGAGAGACTAAGACAAAGAACTAGTTGATAGAGCGATAGAGGTCCTTATTGATACAATTCGCATCTGAATATATTTGTCAAAAGCTTAAAAAAACCCGAAAATTCTAAATTTAAACAATCCACGAACCACTTTAACCGAATTAAAGTTCGGTAAAACGGCCACGTTGAAAATGCGTCGTTCGAGAGAGTGAATCATGCGTAATATCTATAATTGTACGGCAACATAAATTCATTTTTAAATAACGTCCTCTGAAAGTCAAGCACTGTCCATTAATAGTTTACCCTCTTCAAACGCAAGTTCTTCGAAATTGTTTATTACCCCTTTAAAGAAAGAGCGAAACACTGATGTATCGAAGTCACACGATTTGTAGCTCACAGCTGGGTAATGAGTTTGGCCACAGAAGAAGGCCGAGTTTCCACATTAAACTCTACGTCTCATCAGGCCGAGAGCAATCAATTTGGACTTGACGCGCTAATTACAGTCTTCTTCAAGAGCCATAAATCTTGATGGGGGTTAAGACTGGGGGTGGAGTGCTGGGGCGAGTATTTTAATTGAAAATACAAAAACCCAAAGCATTTCCTCAGTTGAAGAAATTTGAAGCAATAATTCTTTACTGAGTCGCTGATTCAAGCGTCCCTCTCGAATAAATTTAGAAGGAAAAATGATAGATCCTTATGCGACTGTTCAAATTGGCTCATCTTTAATCGGTACGACGTAATTTAGCTGTTTAGTTACATTCGTTTTCATTTCCAGCCACGGAACGAGATGAAGGTGTGATAATAAATTGACACAATCGTTTTTCGTTGCAGTTTATGTCATTCTTGGGCAGCACTACGAGCATTTGGGGCTTCTCGTAGCCTTGGAAGAAATGAAGCTGTTTGACAAAGGTGATCTGCGCTTTACGATCCTTCATAACAATAATCATTATAACATGGACGACTATTCAGCTTGTCGAACGACTTATTACACTCGTTTAACGTGTTTGAGGAGTCACACGGTTGGAAGAACCATTTAAACTGTTGCATGATGAGAGAACTACAACACAAAACGCACGACCCACAAAATATAATTACAATCATCAAGCCACTTTAAATTTCACTTTACTTTGCTACCTTAACAATGATTCATAACTTGTGCGCTAGGAGGGTTTTGTTTAAACTGCGTTTCTTTAGCATAGTTAATATTAAATGACTAAAGAACTTGTGCCCTCTACTATATGAACACACATTAATTTAGCAGAAATACACTAAACGTAAACTACATTCATTTATCCACAACAGTGTTGGGGACAGAAAATAAAAAAATACCTTCCATAGTTTAAAAAATGGTTTTTCTCTAACAATGTGCTTAATTTGAAAGAGCTACTACTAGATACGATCCTCCGTAGACTTGGTGACCGTTAAAAAGCAGGGCTCTTCAGTAATCAAGGCACCTTTCATCACAGGTGGTAAGGCAGAAGAATCATCTTTGTAGTGATATCCTCGCTTGCTCGAAAACCTGTCCAACATACATTCAAAAGGTAAGAGCAAACCTTGGTTCACAAAAAAACGCAGAGGAACCTTGTACGGGGGATGTGTAGATAAAGAGGAAATCATAGTGTGGGGCAAGAATAGGATGTAGTCGAATGAGAATGGATGGCATTAGGTCTCTACCACGAGGCTGGCAAAATGAAAAGACTGACCTAATGACAACAATGTCGTACCTTTACAGGTCCAGGTGGATGCTGAGGGAGTGCCTGGGCTCTTACATGATAGCAAAACTGTAACCTCCATCTGTTTCGACTGATACAATCCTCTTACGAGTATTAAGGGACAGTCAATTTGATAAGGAAACATACCCGTGTGGAGTATGCGCTGACTGTGGGAGTGAGAAGTAGTGGAGCATACTGTTATGGAGTGTACACCCAAAAATGCCTGTTAATAAAGTATGAAGGGAAAATGGAATAGCCAACCGTCAATACTTCTTCGAGGCCACAGGCTTCTTTTTGAGAAGCAAGTCAAGTGCTTCTGCATCAATATGGGTGAGAGGTGGCGTTTCTACCAACACCAAGTCCCTCAAAAGCACTAGCAATTAGCAAGGTCACTTGGCATGTGTCTTACTGTAATACTATCCGCAAATACAACGCTATTTGCTTAGGTGAAATGAAAAAGTCGCAATCACAGGAGAGTACTGGCCCAATCCCAGAGAGCTGAGCTCTTTAGGATCACCAGGCCTACAAAACAGCACACATTGAAGCACTCCAAGTGAGCACCTGCCATTGACTTGGTCATTGAGTGCATGGTGAACAAGTGCAGAATGGGAAGGGAGCTTTTCCTGCTCTGGGGCAAACTCCACTAAGTAAAAACTTGCCACGCTAAATGAATGGGCATTAGATAAGTGGCAATTGAGTGGGTTGAGTCAGACCACTGAATGAACCAGTGGGCGACTTCAATATGCGGTTTCACTTCTTCTCTCAAACTCTCCACCTTGCATCTTTGAAGTCAGCGTCATCCTGGAGTATACCCTTTCTCTTCATATTAACTCTTCGTGAACTCCTGTACTGACTCATTGCCCGGAAATAAGCCACATCCGAAGCACTCGCCTACTGTTCGCCATTAGCCAGGCGAGACAGACAAACTGGTAAACTTTAACATACTACTTGACCTAGCTTAATACAAAATACGTTATAATTCTGTAATATCAACTCAGTTTCCTTTTGTCTCAGGTGAATATTGGGTAGTTGGCGTCGACATAACCCAATATGACGAAAGCGATCCCAGCAAATATTTGAGAGGCCTCCTACAAGACGAAATCGAGCCAGCGTGTTTGAGAGCGTTTCGATCTTATTTGGGCGTCGCTCCGTCGCCTCCAACCAATTTATCGTATTTCTCGACTCAAGTGAACCACTATCTGGAAAAGGCTCCTTTCAACTACCCGAATCCTGTAGGGTACCTCGGAGGTGGCAAACAGGTAAATGTTACAGCTGTTCAGTTGCCTCTAATATACTCAAAGTTATGTATACGCACATGCCATAAGTTATCTAGGATAGCTCATTGATCTCCGGCTGTTTTTCGAATCATATAAACATACTCCGATCAGACAACGAACCGAACGTTGGCCTAGTCTGGTGTGAACTGTCACCGCCCCTCTTCTCCATGGAGGACATAATCGTCGGAAAGCCGATAAAGAAAATCTCGACCTTTCACGGCTTTATGCGACACCTGTTGAGTTCCACGTCACTCGCCGCATTGTCAGAACTGTACGTATTTTGTGCGACCCACTTCAACTCTACAAAAATTCATCACAAAAAGATCCAAAAATGTACAGAAATCGTTGGAAAGTCGAGCGATATTTATTGTGAAATTGAGTGTTGAAAAACTCACTACGAAATATTGAGAAGTCGTAAAGAGAAAATTCAATAAACACGACAGAAATTGGCGAATAATGAGAGAATATTTGAAGAGCCGCATCACTCAACTTTTCTCACCGCCACGCTATACGCCATCCACCGTTCTCTATAGAAACCAGTGCTTCACGTTTCAGAAATGATTGAGTTGCCCCTACTTATATCATGACCTTAATGAGTAACTACCGTACAGAGTCGTCGACGCAATTTTTTCTTGCAAACTTGTGTTGTTTTCGAGGGGTAAACAACTTAAACAACTTTGGCCATTGAAACGCTAGTAGTTTGAATTCCGATATTTATTGAAAACGCTGACTGCATATTAACGGGATTTTTGGGGAAAACTTTGCTAAAGTCGACTTTTGTCCAAAGGTAAGACAATTTAGTCTACTATCATGACATTAGTTGCAGCTGTCGACAAACAAAATTTAATTAAAACGATAACTATAGTTATTTTTGGGCCGATTTTCCTCATTCCCTTGTTATGGCGTTCCCTTTTGCTCTGCAAGTCAAATATCAAATTGGGCGCCGATTGTGTACGAGCCGTTCTCTCACAACTTTGTTCATATACACAAACTTTCACTCAAATGGTGTTTTTTGACACGAAAATTTGAGAACCCAGTTACAAAAAAACAAAACTCAGCCGTTTCATAATTTTACTTCACACTCCGTAAAACAAAGGAAAGTAAAAAAAGTTAGGCGTAATAAAGTTAGGGAATCGACTAAATCTTCTTAGGGAACCTTTTTGAAGTTAGCGTAAAAGTTATTGGGAATTTGAGCGAAATCGTAGGGACATTGACGAAAAAATATTGACTGGTAGAGTGAAGTCGTTGGAAACTTCATCATTAATAGTGATTAACAAATATTGTTCCACAATTTATTAAAGGATGGGAAACTGTTGAAATCGCCGAAAAATGGCTAATTTACTCCAGATTGTTGGGAAATGTAGCACGTAGTTAGAATAAACATAAAATTCTTGTACTGATTGTTGAAAACTGGAGAAATAATCGTTTGGAAGTCGAGTAAAACATAAAAATTTGAGTAATAATATTTGGGAAATTAAGTTATAACTGTTTTATACCGTCCTGAACACTTGAGAAATAAATAAGGTTGTGAAACCGATTAAAAATAGTTAGTAAACGAACTTAAAGGTCTTGCGAGCTGGATAAAAATTGTGAATGATTAGGTATTGTCTTGGGATTTAAGAAAATAGTTGAGAATTTCAACAGAAAATGATGAGGATGGGTGTATCAGTTGTGAAGTAGCGCAAGCTTCGGCGATCTACACACAACACGAGAACTGCTCAGTGCAACTTAACATTAGTTTTGGGCTATCCGTAACGTGCACGTTCAAGTGTGTCTTGGTGTTATACACACCGCCGCGAATTAATAAGAATGTTATCCACACGAGGTATTTATTGAAAGCCACTCAGGCGCAAAATATAATGAAACGCAAATTTGTGAAAGCTGAACGAACTATTTGCTCGCCACAATTGAGCGCTTCTGAAACTTCTAATTCATAATTCTGATCCAGATTAGGGCCGAAGCAGCATATTTGTACGATGCTGTGATGCTCTACGCAATGGCTATTCTCGAGACAGACAAAGAAGGAGGGGACATCAAGAATGGAACTGCCATCATCGAAAAAATCAAGTGTCGCCACTACCACAGTGCGATGGGGTGAGTGGATCGTCTTGGTTCCCTTCAATTGAAACCAATTTCTCAAACTCACGAAACCTCAGTTTCTTAGGGCGCTACAATATTAATGCGTTTTAGAAAGCCAACAGTAGCAAAGCGTCAGTAAATTATTTAACCATACTAAAAATTATATAAGTCAATTTGCCGCTACCTGTTAACGAAGCTTTAAAAGTTCTATGGCTATCAATTTTCCAATGCCTATAGCTGCTACCTCTCCACACGTTTTACCGCTCTTCTTTTTTTCACCCTTACATTACTTTAGTGTTTTGTCCTGGCCAAGGGGTTATAAACATTACGTGGAACGTGCATATTTATCGTGTCCCTTTTGCCTGGCAAATTTTCTAAAAAATCGTAGTGCAATGTGTGTGCTCCAGGGGTCTTAGTACGACAGTTTTGCTAACTCGCTACGCCTGTACAGGTTAGTAGTGCAGACTCATTGGCAGAACACGTGAAGTCAGCGAGGTGTTTCAAACGATCTCATATAAATTCATTGATTGGTTAAAGTACTTTCAATTGGACATGAATTCATTAAGCTGTGTTGAGTACTTTGTGTAACAAACCGGTTTTATCTCAATCTGTTGCTGAAGCGACCAAAACCCTCGTTACTCTACTTTCAAAACAACTCTTGTACATCTTTGATCACGATAGTGTCCGATACGCCTAGTGCGCTTTCACGAACGCAGTTCAGACGATGAAAATTGACAAAAAATTGTGTTATTGAAAATACTTATGCGTTAACTGGACGTCCGATAAACTTTCTGGAAGTTTTCACATTTCAGGAAAACTTGTTAATTTCGTCAGCTTCATGTACGGTCAACTTTGAGAGTCCTTGTCGATTTTATAGAGAAACTCCCGTTTAAACGCGAAAATAATTGGCACCTACAGAAACAGCAAGTGCGACGCATCGCACAACTGCCCATGGCCCTACGCGCACTCTGCGATTTTCTGAACTGATTAAATCTGTTTTTCATTTTGTTTACGACGTCCTGCATGAAAATTGATGGTGTTTACGGTTCCGGAATATATTGTGTTGCCCTTATTTGTACCATGGCCATTATTGAGCAAACACAGGTTAGAAAACAATATACGTGATTTTGTTTAAGAAGGATCGCGTGCACCGTTTTGGAATAATCGGGTACAAACTTTTAGAAACAGTAGTAAGCGAAACGGCGGAGGTTGGAATTTCGGAATTTCTGGAGTAACTCCTATGCGTTCTGTTATTATCCTATCGTGTTGGCACTTTATTCAACCGCTGCCTCAATTTTTCTGAAGATTTTAATGAAGTAAGATGATGAAAAAACTGCTCTAAAATCGGGAAAATGTTTGGTAATTTATTGTGCTGCTCTCGTCAGTCTTTTTCCACAAATGGGCATTTTACGGTATTCTTGTGTTATTTGGAGCTGTCCATGCACAAAATGCAATCAAAATCGTTATGGCTCTTATTGGGAAAAAAAATTTAGCGTTTTGATCGCCATGATAACTATAGTAAGTTTTTGGCCGATTTCCCTCACATCCTTATTCAGGCGCCCTATAGCAACCTGTGGGCTAGATAGCAAGTTTGACCTGGTCTGGTTCGTAAGTTTTCTCTCAATTGCTTTCATAGACAGGTCTGTTTCGTTATCAATATGACTATTCCCGAACCCTCGAAGAGGATTATATCAGTCTACTGTCACGGAGGTTGTGGTTTCGCTATCATGCAAGAGACCGGCCACTCGGCATCCACCGAACCCAGACCTGCGGAGGTACAGCAGGTTTGGTCATTTCGCCAGTCTCCCGGTAGAGAGCTGTTGCCTGTATGTTACTGCGAGGAGGCATGAGCCCTGGAAAATCCAGCACCATCTCCGCAATGGATTGAGATAGAAGTTGGCGGCAATTCTCTCCATTTTCTGTTTAGTTTTACGCAGTGCGAAACACCCTGTATACGTAAAACTGTCAAATAAGTATAAACGAAGCCATACACATAGTTATACAAACGAATCTACAAAATATATTGCATAATATATGTGTTTATTTACGTACAAATACGTTGAAAACTAGTATTTCGTTAAGGAATCCCGTGAAACAGACAATTCACATCGTTCGAAAACTCACTAATTATCTTTTTTGACACGATCGCAATGGTAATTTACCGTGAAAACAAGCTAATTGATTCTCTACGACAATTCGCTAAAAATTGCTCCACGGTAATGTTTATTACACTAACGAATTGTTACATATATTTTGTGATTCCCAGATATATGGGGTATATGGATAGCAATGGTGACGCAGAAGGGAACTACACACTTCTCGCCAGGCAAGAACCAGTTCCAGGGAACTACGGACTTTATCCCGTTGGCGGTTTTTCGTATCACCATCCAACCAACAGCCTTCCAGTGAGTAATTAACGTTACGTCAGCGCTACTAACAACCACTGGCTACACGAATTTTGTCAATCTCTCTTGAGTTTGAGTTTCACTGCGTTTTTCAATCCAAAGACGCTTCACCAAGTAAAATGTTCATAAATGTAAATCAGAATATTCGGCTACTTTCTCAATTGTGTTCCTAATTTTTCTACGATCAGTAGATTTCAACAGCCTCATGGTGTGCATTGTTCAATTCTAGGAATTAAACTTGATGAAAGAAGTCGATTGGATGAATGGAGAACCACCTATCGCTGTTCCTCCCTGTGGCTTCAATGGAGAGAAGTGTGTTAGTAGGTACATTATTTACTCATTGACACAACAAAATACTTTATATTTCGATCTGAGTAAAAGTCGTTGAGGAATAGAGTGAAAACCTTTGGAACTCAAAAAAAAAAATTGAACGAATATTGTTGAATGTTTTGGACAAAACCTCGGGAAAATTCTGTGAAATAGTTCGGGAACTAAGTAATGACTGCATGGAAGTAGAATAAATATCGTTGAGAAGAAGAATAACAATTATTTTCTAATGCAACAACAGTTATTGAAAAATTGATGTAGCATTTGGTCGTTCATTTTTGGAAAACTGGGGTTATTAGCATTGTTCTCGAAGATGGCTCCAACTATTTTGATTAAACTTTCAAATTATGTTCTACTAGCTAGTGCCCAATTTTTCTTCTTCATAAATAACTCGATGAAAATTAGCTTAACGAAGATAAGCGTGTGAAGAAAAATAGGGGGGTTTCATTTTTTGGTTAAATGCCTTCACTGATTTTCACCAAACTCACACGACATCTTCGATTAGTTAATACCGTAAATGTTCCTCAGACAGTTCATTGAACAACGTTGAAAACCAAAATGTATGGGAAATAATGTTTTTGGTAACATTATGATAATGTCCCGAGTAACAGCTTCGCCGGATTTGATCTTGCGGACTTATGCCCATATTTCGTTGTTCGTAATTATTTCTGTATCTGTCTGTTGAACGGAAACATAAGCCACGAAAAAAACAATATTTGTCGAACATTAGCTAGATAGAGCTTCAACTTTTTTCAGTATGTCTTCATATTTTCTAAATTTCCACCCTCAAAAATTCATCGAAAAAGACATGTAATGACGACCGCTTGTGATGTATTCCTTCGCTTGGTCTGTGGTTGTTAAGCCTCAAGTTAAAACTACGTACAGAACACCTGAAATCCATTTTTTTTTAATGTACGACCGAACAATAACGCTAGTACAGGGATTAGTGCGAAGCCCTTCCACATCAATGTTGCAAGCGTCCATCACTTTTTTTTTTGTCTCTTTCTTTGAAAAATACTTATGAAAATAGTTTTGTGAAGTTTTCCTTTAGTTTGTTTGCTGTAATTTCCATATGCGTATACAGTTAGTTGTATATCAAATTAATTGTGCTTATAATACAAATAGGGGGAAAACTGAAAGGGGTAAAAACGTATAACAGAAATCCCATCAGTCTTTCAAGCGTGATGCCTTCGTCAGAGTTACATATGGATATTGATATTTATACTTTCATGAGTTCAGGTATCTTTAAAGTAGACATACAACACGAAATGCACTATCTTCTTACCATTTAAATCGTTACTGTTACATTGACTATAAGTACTTCCAGCACTCAACCAGACTCTGTCATTGTATGACATTCCTTTTGTATTTGACTCACAGTTTACTTCTTATTTCAAGCTCACTATTTGGAAATTAACGTTTTTTCTTAGCCCACACGATGGAAATAATGGGCGGCATCGCTGGAAGCTGTGCTGCACTGTTCGTCATTGTTTCTTTAGTAATCTACAGAAATTGGAGGTACGAGCAAGAGCTTGACAGCCTCCTTTGGAAAATTGACTTCAAAGATGTTCAAGTAAATGACGACTTGGGTCAAGAAACAAAAACCAACAGGGTAAGCTAGAGTTTTGTTCTTTCGTCTCTCTTGAGGCTTTGTTTGCCAGCACTGTTTCGACTCAGCGATGAACATGTCGTGTTACAGCCTTATGACGTGAGTCTGACATTTGTCGACTTATAAGTAAATAATGCACTGGCATGATTTTGAGGGTTGCAAGGTACTCATCTAGTGAATATGCTGAGAGCTATCATCAGGAGTGCCAAACGTATTCTGGAAGGTTTTACCCACTTAATAATTTTTTTTAACCAGCGTTGGTAGCTGTTGTGCGAGGGTATAAATAGAACACGTTAATATCACAAGAGGAATATATGTAGGCAGGAGTACGAAATGAAAGAGTGGCAAGACCTCTTGCAGTTCGTTGAATTCTAACTACCATAATAGCACAAGCACATTAGTTATAAGTAATTTACATTTGATTACTATGATGTACATTTAACTAGTTATTAAATGAATTTTGTAAGTTTATTGAAGAATTACTTAATTCATATCAATATCTTTAGTAGCTGTCTACTACCAAAAGTCAGTTGTGAACTTTACTCTACAGCCTATGAGTAAAGTGCCAGTCACAGAGTAGTTGAGTATGAACATTCTCCTATGATCTCCGTTTGTTGTAAGGCTGAATTGGTAGAGAGAGACGCTGTCTCAAACGTTGCTCTTAGGGGCAGGTGCATCCAACTCGAGTGTTAGACAAACACAGATCGCAATGAAGACAAGAATCCTCATAAACACAAACCCTTGTCAAACAAAAAGGCACAACAAAAATTTAGCTCGCAAAAAACTTCACCGTATTCAAAGGCATATGGGCTTAAAAACGACCCAGAACAATAATTGACGTCATTAACATGCCCATGAGATCTTCAACAAGACTGTACCAAGTGCAGGGTGTTTAAGGAAGCACATGGGAAGGCTAGTCGCTGACAACTGGACTGTGTTCGCAACCACCGAAGTACAACAGCCCAGGGATCATATTCAGCAGTTTCAGCGGGAGAAGGAGGTCGATCTTCTGCTCTTGAGCGAGCAGCACCATAACCAGGGAGCCCACTAGTTCGCACGTTTGTGGACTACGAACCAATATGTTTGGATGGGGTATTCTGGAATATTCCCTGACTCAGAGAGTAAACGAGAGTCACACCCGAGCGTCGAAAGCCCACTTCACTCGAACTTATCCGAATTAATTTACTTTAGGAATTCGTACTAAATGTTTCTTCATAGAACTAATCTTGTTCCTAACAAACTTTCTTTTTACTTTCCGCTACCCGAAGGGAAGGAAAGTATAGTAATCTGGTCAACAACAAAAATTGGGTTTTCTTCAGATCTTCACGTTTTGAGGCCTACTGAGTCTAAAAAACCTAATTTCGGCGCGTGGTCCGAGTGTGTGTGTGTGTGTCTGTAGTTCGATTTGCGGGAGAACGGCTGCTCCGATTGAGCTGGTTCTTTTTTTGTTTTGTTTGTTATTTTTTTTAGACACCAAAATAAGGTTATGGGCGATTTCGGCGGATGGGAAGGGGGAGTGGGGGACGAAAATGTACCAAAAAGGGTTTTTCGCATTTTTCTCGAAAACGGCTGTAACGATTTTGATTAAACTTTCAAATTATCTCCTACTGATCAATATCTGACTTTTCTTCTCCATACATATCTCCATGAAAATACGGTGAACGGAGATATAGGCCTATGAAGCAAAAATAGGTTTTTTACACTTTTTGGCAAAACGGCTTCAGCGATTTTCACCAAACTCACAGGATGTTTTGGAATAGTTAATACCTACATATTCTTTTCAATAAATGTTCCTCTGGAAGTCCATTGAGCAGAGATAAAAATGAAAATGTGTCGAAAATAACGTTTTTTCGAACATTTCCGTAAACTCTGGAGTAACTGCTTCACCAAACTCGATCAATCGTTCAGAGTGTCTTTTAGTCACCCATACCCACATATCGTTCCCCATAATTATTTCTGTATATATATGTTGAACGGTTATAAGCCAAGTTAACTAAGAAAAGGAGATTTGTCGAATATTAATTTATCGGAATTCCAATTTTCTCAGAAACGGCTCTAACGATTTCGATCAAACTTACGGAGTACTTTCAGCGAACTAGTCCCTACATTTTGTTCTCTATAAATGTTTCTGTAGAAATGCGTTGAATGAAGATATAGCACCCGCGTTTGTAGCTGGTCTTCGAACTTACAGGGGTGGCGGAAAGTTGTGTGTTGCTACGCACCAGATATTTTTATTATTGCGACAGAAAAATTAGGTACAATCTCTCTAACAATATTTTATGAATACATCGCAGGTGGGTTTGCATGTAAACCTAACACTATTTATTAGTAATGTAAGCAGCACTGGATTTCATTACACTATTAGTGGCCCAGCTCAACGTTTCACTTGAGTCGATGAAGCTCTTCGTCGTTATCCAGAACGTTCAGCATCTCCCCGTGTTCACGACTATGTTAGCGTTCTTCTTCTTTGCGCATTTTACATTGATTTCGATCACTAACTCCATCTTTAAATCACGATGAATATCGTCGTTACGCATGTACCGACAGTACGTCTTACGATTTTATTCTGCGGCAATATCTGACTTCTTAGCACAACCCAAGAGCTGTATTGCGTAGGTCCGAATTGAGAGAATAACCTTCTTGTATATAAGCAGTTTGTAGTGAAGCGAGAGACGATAATTCCTTTCCATAGACCAATACACCTTTCTGAACTTAATTTTTAATTCACTCAGCTTCTTTTCCACGTATCTATTCTAGTTTAGCGTGGAATCAATAGTCATGCCCAAGTATTTTACTGAATTTTGTTTGAGTTTAGTGCAACATCTATGCGGTGCAGTGAAGTTTATGTGTACTGATTTCTATTCATTAAGCTTCATCATCATGAACGTTTTGGTCCATTTCGAGACGTTATTAGTAAATATATATGTAGCATGCTGGTTGTGGCTGTTATGTCATCTTCAACCGAGAGGATGGCAGTGTCGTCTTCGAATGTAGCAACGGTATTATCTTCTTGGAGTAAGTCTCGTATGTACAGGAAGTAGAGCTAAGTTGGAAACTGATAACTTTACAAAATTAGTTAAAAAAATAAATACCAACCCTGATGCTAAGCCTCGATTATTTATATTTTTGTGCAAATCACAATAAAATTGTTAATCTTTGGGATAAGGGAAGTTACAAATTGGGAAGAGAGAAAGTCGACATTCAACACAATCATACCACATCACCCAACATTTTCAAATTAAACGATGCACTTAATTTCCAGCTCTCCCACCCGTTGATTAGAACAAGTCAAGTCTCTCTCACATCGAATCCTGATGCTGATTTCCGCTATTCGACAATTTACACCCCAATTGCGATCTTCAAGGGACGAGCAGTGGCCATTAAAAAAGTCAACAAGAAATCCATTGACATAACTCGCAATATGAAGAAAGAAATGAAATTGGTGAGTTGGAGCGTATACAATTTATTGTAATATAACTGTAATTTAATACAACCAATGGGCAATGTCACAATCAAATAAACACCCCACCTGCTGTACCAGCGCTACTCGTTGGGGATCTATGAATGTATTATTTATTTCACTACACCACGTTTAGATTAACCACACCTATGATTTTCATCATCATTCAAGGAAGTCATTGTTAAATAAAAAGACGATATAAATTATATTTACCACTGGTTTTAAGAAAGTGTTTACCGGTTTCACTGGAACTTCAATTTGATAATTGTTCTGACGATGGCATGACCGCCGAAACCGTAAACACTAGTTAGTTTTTTTAATCCACATCTGACAATGAGGAGTTCATGAAGTAATACTGTGGTTTAATTATACAATACCAAATTTCGTGTCGTGCGTTTTTCGCAGATCAAGGACTTGAGGCACGACAATTTGAACGCCTTCGTTGGAGCTTGCATCGATCCACCGAACATCTGCATAGTCACCGATTACTGCACGAGAGGAAGCTTAAAGGTGAGCGTTTTTCCATTTTTCAGGTCTTGCGTGACTTTCAAGGGCAGATCTGTGAATTACTTAACCTTGTAATTGCGTCAAACATCAAATAATGTTCAATTTTGGAAAATGAAGGAAATTTTGAAAACATCTCGTTTACTAGAACAAAATTAAGAAAACATACTGCTGTGCCAATAATTGGAAAACTATTTGGTGCAGTGCATCTCACAACTGTCCCTAAGTACATTCAACGAATCTAATCGCTCTAAACTAATCTAATTTTTCACTCATTTTATACATAAACCTCAACTTTAAGTAGAAAGTATTAGCGTTTAATATTCTGAAATTTATTTCTCTTATTCATGCCACGACCTTCATTGAATGATTCAGAACAATTATTAAGCGAAGTTTCCTGTTTACCTTTTTGCAATTATTGAGGAAAAACTGTGATAAATGCGAAAAATGAAACGGCATGGTTTGAATTTGGGAATGTCAGAGGTTGCTCGTAATTATTTTATCAATGTTATTAATTTTTCGCTTCATAGGAAGTTGATTGGACCGCCACTTAGATTTTTGAAAACGTTAATACCATGTAAATGGAATAAATAAAAAAACTATTATGTTTAAATAGGGTTTCTCCGAAAATGTTAATAATTTATTTTGTGCTGCGCTTGCCATTTTCCCACGAATGAATCGGATCGGAAAATCGAGAATTGAGAAACCTGTAGTCGATGCAAAAACATTACAGAAATTAAATTAATCTAATAATAGTTCTCCTGGAAACGTTTCTACAGACTTGTGTAGGTCTGCAAACAATATTTACATACATTCTTACCCTGAATAATATCCACCGCAATCAATGCTGACCAGCTTCGCTAACGATGCTATGATCAACATAGACGAAATTAACTGCGAGCTGCTAACAGAGTATATCGCTGCTGAAAGGGCCCATTAACTGCACAAAAATATCCGGACTGCAAATCTTTCCTCAGCTCTACGTCTGCTCACTTGTGTTCATAGCTTTTGCTACTAACTCAATTTATTTTTCACTCAGTTCGTTTGAAACCTCAGAAAGAGGTTGCGCCCACAGTCCCAGAATCTATTGTTCTGCTCAAGTTAATGAGGCTGTAAACACCCTTGTTTTAAAAAAGGATAATAATCATTGCTCCAGAGTTATCAGGTGAAAACTTTTAGACATGAGGTACCAAGACGTATTCTGTCAACCTTGTAACCCACAGGCCAGCATGTGTAAGCCGTAACAACATTAACCCTCTCTCATTATAAGCAACGCTTTAAATTACCAGCAACTAATTTTCGTTGAGTGATATTGACGCTAGCACTGATTATGTTTGTGCAGGACATACTGGAAAATGAAGACGTCAAACTGGATAACATGTTCATAGCTTCCCTAGTAGGTGACATCTTAAGGGTAAGTAGTAAAACATACTACTCTTCAACCGTGCCTGAACTACGTTCACAAGTTTTGAAATTTGACCAACTTTCGAATCATTTTCAGGGATTGATATATTTACACGATTCGTCTCTGAGATTTCACGGCAACATGAAGTCTTCCAACTGCTTGGTCGATTCTCGTTGGGTTGTTAAATTAGCTGACTTCGGGTTGAAAGAGTTCAAAAGTGGCGCGGACGACTTTCATCAAACCTGGTCGCTCAAGCACCTGTGCGATGAACAACCCTCTTGCAAATGCGAAGGTATGAAAACGATCAAAACAGAATTAAACCAAATCTTTGCTGGCTAAGAGTTGGGATAAATAATGCGATGATGCCGAGCGGATTATTAGTGATTTGAACTTTTAGCAAGCTATCACTTATGCTGAAAGAGTGATGTTTATAGCTTTGAAAGTAACCCTCAGATGAAAAAATTTCAGGAAGTAACCTGTAATGTGATCTATGGAAACGACTATTGTCATGGCCAGTTGAGCTATTTCCCAAAAAATTACTTTACAATCGCTGTCCCTGAGTATAGTTCAGGTTATCAATTTGTCTGATAAACACTTCTTTACTCTAGTAAAACAATGTTCACTTCTCATTCTGGTTTATTTTTTGAAGTGAAACTTCTATATAGTCGAGAGGGGGGGGGGGGTCTTAGGATTTTTAAGTCACGAAAATCCGTTACCAGTCACGTGGTAGGGCAAGACAACGGTGAGAGCAGGTGTAGCACCGACAGAGGGGGGGAAGGCTAGAGACGGTGGAGAGAGGGCAACTGTGTAATGCGCATCCACGTGCGGAGAGCGGGGATAGGAGGGACAGCTGAGCAGATGCTCTCGTGTGATATGTCCTCCACCAGAGTCCCGGCGGCGTGTGCTCAGCTGTTATTTTCTTATTTCCACTGGGCATCGTTGCCTCCGCCTGTCGTTTTCGCTCTCCTTAACTTCTTAATTCGCTCGTGTGCTCTCGCCCGGCGGCGTCAATAGAGCGCGCTGCGTTGTAGAGTAGACTATGGATGTTTTTTTCCCAGATTGAATTCTGTTTTCCTGTTTAATAAAATAAAATATGTTTAAATAATATAAAAAATGCATTCATTACAATTTACCTACCCTAACCAAATCATAATTTGCAGTAAACCTGTGAATAAAAAAATGTGTGACAGTCACACATGGTAGAAGTGAAACTTTAACGTGCAAGTGAAGTGCCAATGGGCTGAACACAGTCTATGCGAACAAGATGTATGAATAATTCTACACCTATAAGCATGTCTACAGGACGTTGTATGTGGAACAGGGGGTCAGCCAGAGAATCCCCTATGGCCAGAATATGTTTCCACTTACTGAGATCTAAATCCTTGTGAGGCAGGGGCCCTACAACCTGATCTAACATTAAAGCAGTGAATGGAAAAATGTGGTTGGACTCAGTGAAACAGGTAAGGTATGTGAAACTCACAATGATAATGAAAGGCAAAGAAGAAAGAGTTGAACCGAACAAAATTAGGTACCACGTTGAAGAAGGAATTTGCTTCCTACAGCAATGTCATGGAAGTGGTTCTGGTACCCATGGTCCATGCTGTCACTATCTTTTTGGCGCCATCTTCCCTGACTCGCTCCTGCTCCATCCTGGCCCTTTCCTTTCCGTTTATTAAATCTGTTACTCCTTAAGCTCAGTTCGATTGGACCATTCAGGCTTACCTCTTTTGTTTTCTCCATTCAGTTTGGTGTTGTGTTGGTAGCCCTGCATGGGCGGTTTAAGTGTTGTCATGTTGACCCAAGTGTTGGTTTTGGGGAAGTTGGCGGTTTTTCTATTCATCGGGACTGCACGCGTGTGCTCTTCAGGTCGACGATATATTCCAACTTCTGTACACCAACTTACTTAATCTTGCATCTATATTCTTGTGTAAACTGAATCTGAATAGACCGTATACAAGCCGAGATAACTTGTTCTGTTATTCGTGCCCAGTCAAACATTGGTGCCGAAACCTGGGATCAGCGGATACTCATGTTAGTTCACCTAGGTCGCGTCTCTCTCACGCTAGTAGTAATCAAGGGCCAAATCCAGATAATTTCGAAATTCAGGCCAGTCCTGCTCTGTGCAGTTGGGGTTTGGAGGTATTTCTATTCTCCCAACAAGGGGAAGTGGGGTGGACAAGTCCCATTCTCATCCCTCTAGTTCGCTGCCTAGGGTAGACATGGGCTCCCCCCCACAGGGGGGGGGGATAGGGGTGATCTTGAATGATTAGCAACGACCTGCAACTCCATAACGTGAAGTGTTTGCAGGGGGGTGTGGACTGGTGATTGATTCAACAATCAGTAGCGTCAAGCATGAAAATTCTACTCCTAGCTCCATCTCCTAACCCCAGCTCTAATCCTACCAGTCAAGCCTCATCCTCATTTCATTTCCCATCACGGGTGGGCCTTCTGCCTACAGCAATGGTTCAGGTCTCGGCTAGAACTGGGTCTCCCCTTGTGCAAGCCAGAATTCTCATTGACTCAATATCTTTTGATCTGGCTCGCAGGACAAATTTAGTCAAAATCCTAGCTCCATCAAAATTAGGTGTTCTAGGGGAGACTGTTCAAAAGGTGATCAGTTCTGCTACTGGACACCTGCACACTAAATCTGGTTCCATTCGTTGCGTTAATATTAGATCAGGTTGTAGGGCCCCTGCCTCACAAGGATTTATACCCCTCTAAGTGGAAACATATTCTGGCCATAGAGGATTCTCTTACTGACCCCCTGTTCCACATACGATGTCCTGTAGACATGCTTATATGTGTAGAATTGTTCATGCATCTTGTTCGCACAGACTGTGTTCAGCCCATTGGCACTTCACCTTGGGTTCTAAACTCTGAACTGGGTTGGCTAGTTTTAGGAAAGCTAAAGCATCAGTCCAGTAAATCTGTGCGATTCAGCCCTGTGGTACAAACAGTGAGGCCACTCAGTTCCAGTTCAAGGGAAGATCATTGCGCCATCTCCCGGAACCGGACAATGTATTCATTTTTTCGTGTCAGCCCAGTTCACGGTGAATTTAGGCAATCAGCACTTAGCTGTGTTACGATATGAAGGAATGAATTCATTTTTATATTGAAAGGAGGTGAGTTTGGACGTATGCAGTGAAGTGTTGTAGGTTTGCCTGAAAGTGCAGAAGGTTTACTCTTCATAGGTTAATTTTGCGGTTAAATGTGAAAGATTTTGTTTTTCCCAGCGCAACAGTCAAGACTTCATTTTTACTTTCCGCTACCCGAAGGGAAGGAAAGTATAGTAATCGGGTAACAAAAAAAAATTGGGTTTTCTTCAGATCTTTACGTTTTGAGGCCTACTGAGTCTAAAAAACCTAATTTCGGCGCGTGGTCCGTGTGTGTGTCTGTAGTTCGATTTGCGGGAGAACGGCTGCTCCGATTGAGCTGGTTCTTTTTTTGTTTTGTACGTTATTTTTTTTAGACACCAAAATAAGGTTATGGGCGATTTTGGCCGATGCAAAGAGGGGGTGGGGGTCGAAAATGTACCAAAAACTAGGGGTTTTCGCATTTTTCTCGAAAACGGCTGTAACGATTTTGATTAAACTTTCAAATTACCTTTTCCTAATCAATACCTAACTTTTCTTCTCCATACAGATCTCCATGAAAATACGGTGAACGGAGATATAGGCCCATGAAGTAAAAATAGGTTTTTTACGCTTTTTGGCAAAACGGCTTTAGCGATTTGCACCAAACTCACAGGATGTTTTCAAATAGTTAATACCTACATATTCTTTTCAATAAATGTTCCTCTGGAAGTCCATTGAGCAGAGATAAAAATGAAAATGTGTCGAAAATAACGTTTTTTCGAACATTTCCGTAAACTCTGGAGTAACTGCTTCACCAAACTCGATCAATCGTTCAGAGTGTCTTTTAGTCACCCATACCCACATATCGTTCCCCATAATTATTTCTGTATATATATGTTGAACGGAGATATAAGACAAGTTAACTCAGAAAAGGAGATTTGTCGAATATTAATTTATCGGTATTCCAATTTTCTCAAAAACGGCTCTAACGATTTCGATCAAACTTTCGGAGTACTCTCAGCGAACCAGTCCCTACATTTTGTTCTTCATAAATGTTCCTGTAAAAATGCGTTGAACGAAGATATAGCGCCCGCCTATGTAGCTGGTGTTCGAACTTGAAGGGGTGGCGGAAAGTCGTGTGTTGCTACGCACCAGATATTTTTTATAACATTCTCTTTTCGCCTCGTTCATCTTTTTACCTGTAATATTATGCAGACATGTTACATTATATATTGTACGCCTTATACGTCATAATTATCGAACATACGTTTTTCTTCGTCTTCTTCTAGAGATAATATAAAGAATGTTTCTCTTACTCCAATCTTTTTTTGGTGACTAGGGCTACTGTACAGAGCTCCCGAACTTCTACGAGTGACAACTGAGACTCCAGGCCCTGGCTCGCAGAAAGGGGACGTCTACAGCTTCGCTATTATTCTCTACGAATTGCACAGCAGAAAAGGGCCTTTTGGAAGCTCTTCAGGTCTTACAGCCCGACAGATAGTCCACAGAATTATTTTTCCACAACCCCACACTTCGCCAATGAGGTAAAACGTTCAATAGTCAACATTCATCTTTGGGAACGCACAATTGACGACCTTTTCGTCCGTTTAACCGTCGAATTGTGTATTTCAGGCCTCCTCTAGACCAGTTAGAAATAAGTTTCGACTACGTTCGAGACTGTTTGGTCGACTGCTGGCACGAAAATCCGGAGGACAGGCCAGATATTAAGACTGTTAGAACCAGACTGAGGCCAATGAGGAAAGGAATGTTAGTACAAGATAAGAAATCATTTCAGTTTCCATTCAAATTGATTCATTATTGAAGCAAGTTTTGCAAACTCTTGAAACAGCTAATGTAATGTCATAACTGGAAAAATATTCACTGTTCTTTAAAAAGCTTACTGTTCCGCATCAATTAGAGCAATACTGTCGAGATTATGTTTGGAACCCTGGAATCTGAGGACGTGGAAACAGCTGAACACATATTTGGTAAATTCCAAGCACAAAATCCCAAAACTAACCTGCTGACTATTGTTCAAATTTTAGAGACTCCAAAAATGAATTTCATGGGTTTAATGACCATTTCATGTTGGTGCATAAATACAGCTCGGCTGTATTATTAAAAACTGAATAAGTGTTTTGTTGCAGGAAACCGAATATTTTTGATAATATGATAGCTATGATGGAAGCCTATGCCAACAACCTTGAGGCTCTGGTAGACGAGAGGACCGACCAGTTGGTAGAAGAAAAGAAAAAGACTGGTAACAATAGCTCAATTATATGCTCTTCATAACCAGCTCAGGACCTGACTTCTTGTGAATAAATTAATCAGTTAAGATTGACTTGACTTGAACTAAACAGTGACCGTAACTTAATGAGTGAGTCCATTAGGTTGCATTGAACGCAGCTTGTCAACATAGTCAGCTTTTCTTCCATGGGAAGCATTTCTTCTGTGGACAATGTAGATTAAGTTGCAGAAAGGCGTAAGGAAGACGACTGGTGAGAGACCACATTAAGGAGCCAAAGTTCCCGCGACTGCCCAGAAAAACATATCATGTAGAAGAGACCTTCAGCTATCCTTTATCTGGGAAACCCTACTCACGAAGCACTTAAGCGAGAATTCAGCTAAACGAAAAATATGGGCACAACGTCGATTTTTGAAGACACGGCATTGAAACAAGCCAATGAAGAGAAAAACTATTGTAAAATATATGAAATATATACGAAAAATGGAAAGCAAAGCGAATTGATTAGAATTACGGTGGTGGTGGGAGTAACAATTCTTCTAAAAGTGCGGAAGAAGTTGTACATTTTTTTAGTGTTTAAGAGACGTGATTCTTCTAGTTTAATTTTTCATCCAATTGCACAACAAGATTCCTTAGCATCTTGGCTCCTATTTTCCAGCACAGGATCCTGTTATTGATGGTGCAGAGAAGTAGATAGTACCTTCTAACATAATTTACCTGGACCCTATTTCCAGAGCAATCTCTACTCTCTAGCAGCCCTTGCCCTTGCACTGGGATCCTGCTTCATGGCCAAGACTCCACTACTACCGCCCTTTCGCATAATTGGGGAGCTGGACTAAATCTGTTCATGGCGCGAGAATATTTGCAAACAGTTGTATGTCCCCATAGACATCTTCTTGTAGATTCCACTCATGAGTTAGTTGAATTCGATTCACACCGTTGTTCCCCTTTAATTCAAGATTTACGAGGTTGAGGTTGAGATTCATTGCAGTAAAAAGAAGAAGGTATTGTTGAACCTTCTACGCCATACCAAGAGAGGTAATCGAAATAAATCGCCGAACCATACAGTCAGCACTCAATTTTGATCACCTGGTGGCACCAAATATTTTTCACCAAGAATATGAAGTAATTAGGGTTTTAGTTTGAGCAAAAGAAAAGAAAAACGATAATTTATTGTCATCATAAATATTATTGTATGAATGAAAACGCACCACTTTTCCCCTACAAAGGCCACTGTTATCTTTCGCCGTGCACGAAGAAATGTTTCAACTTCTGGCACCCTGAGCTGAATGGTGTAATATCCTGTGGATGCCAATAAGCCAGTGAATGCAACCCCATACGCCCTCTTTTAGTCGAAAAGTGGTAGTTTCTTGAAGTTCAGTCAAAGCAAAAAATCGTATCTATAAACTATCGTAGGGGCTTGGATGATGTGGTACAACGAAGGAAAGCGTCTGTACACATTTCTTTTTGGGTTAGGGCTAGAAGAACTGGTAAAACACACAACTTTGGTAGATGAATTCTTTTTTTTTCTTTTCAGTTGTAGATGTCGAGATAACAATAGGGAAGGGGAACACTCTGAGCGTAGCTGTATGTACAGCGATCAGAAAGGTTTTTTGAAAATCGTGTTTCGATCAGAGTGTAACATTAAGGTGGACACAATACAGATGACCCATCACTATCACATACACTTTGAGAATTCTCCAAAAATGAACGCTGAATTCATCTAGTAACTTGATTTATCAAACTATACCTTAGCATTGTGAAATTCAGATATTTTAACGTCTCTAATTCAACACGTTTAATGCTTCTAGGCATTACGAACTAGCGATATTCGCCCAACTTACTAGCACTGTTACAAACCCCCATTTCTTTCAGTGCAGCCTATTTCCATGCTCATACACCACCGTTAAAATGAGTGAGTGATCGTCGTAGTAATCGGGTAAAAAGAAAATTTGGGTTTTCTTCAGATTCTTACGTTTTGCGGCCTACTGAGTCTAAAAAACCTAATTTCGGCGCGTGGTCCGTGTGTGTGTTTCTGTAGTTCGATTTGCGGGAGAACGGCTGGTGCGATTGAGCCGGTTCTTTTTTTTGTTTTGTTCATTATTTTTTGTAGACACCAAAATAAGGTTATGGGCGATTTCGGCCGATGGGAAGGGGGGAGGGACGAAAATGTACCAAAAACAGGGGTTTTTCGCATTTTTCTCGAAAATGGCTCTAACGATTTTGATTAAGCTTTCAAATTATCTTCTACTAATTAATACCTAACTTTTCTTCTCTATACATATCTCCATGAAAATACGGTGAACGGAGATATAGGCCTATGAAGCAAAAATAAGTTTTGCTTTTTGGTAAAACAGACATCAACGATTTTCACCAAACTCTCAGGATGTTTTCGAATAGTTAATACCTACATATCGTTCTCAATAAATGTTCCTCTGATAGTCCATTGAACAGAGATAAAAATCAAAATGTTTCGAAAATAACGTTTTTTTGAACATTTCCGTTAACTCTGGAGTAACTGCTTCACCAAACTCGATCAATCGTTCAGAGTGTCTTTTAGTCACCCATACCCACATATCGTTCTCCATAATTATTTCTGTATATATATATGTTGAACGGTTATAAGCCAAGTTAACTAAGAAAAGGAGATTTGTCAAATATTAATTTATCGGTATTCCAATTTTCTCAGAAACGGCTCTAACGATTTCGATCAAACTTACGGAGTAGTTTCAGCTAACTAGTCCCTACATTTTGTTCTCTTTAAAGTTCGTGTAGAAATGCGTTGAAGGAAGATATAGTGCCCGCATATGCAGCTGGTCTTCGAACTTAAAGGGGTGGCGGAAAGTTGTGTGTTGCTACGCACCAGATATTTTTAATCTTCATTCTGTGTTTCAGAGGCGCTTCTCTTCGAAATGCTCCCAAGGTGCGTCGCCGAGCAGCTGAGAAGGGGCCATAAGGTGGAAGCAGAACATTTCGACTGCGTTACAATATACTTCAGCGATATTGTCGGGTTCACCGCTATGTCTGCCGAAAGCACGCCCCTCCAGGTTAGCATTGTTAGCGTGGCTTAATGTGGTGTCACAATTTGTTGACGCGTTGTAAATTTTGGAACATTTCAGAAAGTAAGGCGAGCAAAGTATAAATGCGAGTATATTAATGTAAATGATATTTATCTCTATGTAAATCATGTATGATGCAAGTCGTACCTATATTTAAGTACATGGATAAACCAAACCTACACTTAGTATGGTCAAGTGTGTTTGTCCCATTTATAACCAGGTGAATCACACGCCTACCCGAATAATTCCTATCTTCGTTTATTGTTCTTGTCTCCATGTAAATTCCACCTACATCCACATTCCACTCTTGCAGGTTTTATCGCCCTTTTTACTTTCCTTGCTCTACGAAGTAGAAAGGAAAGTTATGTAATCGGCTGAAAAAAAAATTTTGAGTTCTCTTGAGTTCGTTTCAGACCCCCCTGAGTCCGAAAACACTATTTGGGAAAATGGTCTGTGTGTGTGTATGTGTGTCTGTGAACGATTTTTAGAGAAAACCACCGTACCAAATCAGCTCAAACTTGATATCTCACCCGCAGGCCTCCATGGGACGCCAAAATAAGGGTTTGAACAAAATCCACCGAAAGTTAACTATAGTTATCATAGTGATCAAAACACCAAATATTTTTTTTCTCAAAAACGGCTCTAACGATTTTGATTAAATTTTTTGTATTGATAGCTCTTAATAAGGCTATTATAGCATAAAATTCCCATTTGTGAGAAAATGACGAGAGCAGCACAATAAATTACCAAAACTTTCGACGAAATCGATTTTAGCGCGGTTTATAGATAAAACCACCGTACCAAATCAGCTGAAACTTGATGCCTAGCCTACGGGTTATCATGGGACGCAATAATGAGGGTATGGGCAAAATCCACCGAACGTTAACTATAGTCATCATAGTGATCAAAACACCAAATATTTTTTTCTCAAAAACGGCTCTAACGATTTTGATTAAATTTTTTGTATTGATAGCTCTTAATAAGGCTATTATATCATAAAATTCCCATTTGTGAGAAAATGACGAGAGCAGCACAATAAATTACCAAAACTTTCGACGAAATCGATTTTAGCGCAGTTTTTAGAGAAAACCACCGTACCAAATCAGCTGAAACTTGATGTCTAGCCTACAGGTTACCATGGGACGCAATAATGAGGGTATGGGCAAAATCCACTGAAAGTTAACTATACTCATCATAGTGATCAAAACACCAAATTGTTTTTCTCAAAAACAGCTATAACGATTTTGATTACATTTTTTATGTTGATAGCTTTCAATAAGGCAATTATACCATAAAATTCCCATTTGTGGGAAAATGACGAGAGCAGCACAATAAATTATCTAAATTTTCGACCAAAAGCGTTTTTCGCGCAGTTTTTTTCTTATAAACTCCGCTGGAATTCTTGTAGAATGTTAGAAAAAAATTGGTATTGTAGTCCAATCCAAAACCTAAAGGGTGAGTGTTTAAAAACGCTCATGAGATACATGGGGCTCACTCCAGAAATTCCTGAATTTCAACTACTGCCGTTTCGCTTACTACCAGTTCTAACAGTTTAACAGTTTAAAACATCGTGTTTACAGCCTCAATAGTTATCTGTGTACCAATTGCTCAATAATGGTCCTGCTAGGAGTACGAGTAGCACAATAAATTCCGGATCTGTGAGCGCTACCACTTCCTGCTGCTGTAAAGCATTGTTTGACCAAGTTCAAATTAACTGAGTGATAAATGAATTGATTAAATAGAATTAGCCATGTACAAAGTGAATTTACGTAGAGCTAAGGAAAGTTGTGTGTTGCAACGCACCAGATATTTGTACTTTCCGCTCCCCAAAATTAGGTTTTCTTCAGATCTTTACGTTTTGAGGCCTAATGAATCTAAAAAACCTAATTACTCGTGGTCCGTGTGTGTGTTTCCGTAGTTAGATTTGTGGGAGAACGGCGGAACCGATTGAATTGGTTCTTTTTTTGTTCATTATTTCGAACATCTTTGTAATTTACCGAGTAACTTCCTTTCTGGATTTGATCAATCGTATGGAGTGTCTTCTAGCAATCTATACCCACATTTTGTTCCCCACAACTATTTCTGTACTTATTTTTTGAACGGAGATATAAGCCCAGTTAACTCAGGAGAGATTTGTCGAATATCGATTTATCGGTTTTCCAATTTTCTTCAAAACGGCTCTAACGATTTCGATCAAACTTATGGCGTACCCTCATGTAACTGGTACCTACATTTTCTTCTTCATAAATGTTACCGTGAAAATGCGTTGAAGAGAGATGTTGCCCGTGTACGTAGCAGGACGTCGAATGTTTTTGTAAAGGGTAATAATAACTATTTCAGTGTTATTCGTTAAAAACATGTAGAAATATGTGGTAAATCAAACAGTGGTAGTTTAAATTCAGAAATTTCTGAAGTAGCTTCTATATATATGAGCGTTATCAAATTATTACCATATAGGCAATTCATTTGACTACCAGTAGACATTTTCTTAGATTCTAATGGCATTTGAGATGAGTTTTGACGAAACTGGCGGAGGTGACTGCCGTACTTCAAACGGATTGCACTACGTCCTGCCGTGTCAGAGTCCCTTGGTAACAGATAAAGTTGGAGGTAGAAAGTGTTTGACGATGATTTACGACACAACTGACGAGGAAGAACTGAGATCGTTAGCAAACGAAGGATGAGAGCGTGTGATTGCCTCCTTGTCGTGTACAACGTTACCGATACAAGTTTTAAGAAATCGAAAAACAAGCCCACCGTCGAATCACAAAAAGTTAACAGTTACAGCTCAAAAACGGATTTTACGCGCTCGGCTTTTCAAAAACTTTACGTGAAAACGTCAGATTTGGCCTCGGCCGCGCGATCTATGAGACGTTGGGTAAACTACAGTAGTTGAAACATTTGCCGCTAGGCGCGCAACGGAAAGTTGAGTCGCGCTTGGATTTGAACAATCTAAACTGGGAAATTTTTCGATTTGAACATTCCCTCGCGATCTATCGGATGTCGAATGAACTAAAATAATTGTGAGCTCTTTGCTGTTTATGATCTCCTGTTCAAATATCTTTCATCTTAGCGAAACCTCGGGCTAGTTGACTATCCCTATTCAGCGGCTCGTTGTCGCTACGTCTGTTTGTTCTTCCGTCCGAGCGCGACTCAACTTTCCGTTGCGTGCCTAGCGGCAAACGTTTCAACTACTTTAGTTTACTCAACGCCTCATAGAATGCGCAGCCGAAGCCAAATCTGATGTTTCCCTGCTAAACTTTTGAAAAGCCGAGCGCTTAAACTCTGTTTCTAAGCTGTTATTGTCAACTTGTTTTTCGATTTCTTAAAAATGGTATCGTTAACGTTATACACGACTGAAAGGCAATCACACGCTCTCTTCCCACGTTCGCTAACGATCTCAGTTCTTCCACGTCAGTTGTGTCGTACATTATCGTCAAACACTTTCTACTTCCGACTTTATTTGTTACCAAGGGTTTCTTTCATGCCAGAACATTGTGCGATCCGTTAGAAGTACGTCAATCAACTGTGCCAGTTTCGTCAAAATGCCTAATGTCATTAGAATCTTGGAAAATCTCTACTGGAAGTCCAATGAATTGCCTATGCGACGAGTCTTCAATAGCGAAAGCTATTTCCAGCTAAAAACCGAGGTTTTCCCCACTTTTCTCACAACGGCTTTAACGATTTTGATTAAACTGCCAGATTATCTTCTACTAGTTAGTCCAGAACTTTGCTTCTCCATAAATATCTGCATGAAAATACGGTCAACGGGGACATCGGCCTAAAAAGCAAATATAGGCGTTTTACGCTTTTAGGCAAAACATCTACAACGATTTTCATCATACTTACAGAACGTTTTTAGGTAGTCCATTTCTCTATATTGTTCTCAATAAAAATATTGAACATAGATAAAAATGATAATGTGTCGAAAATAATGTTTTTTCGAACAATTTTGTAATGTCACGAGAAACTGCGTCACTGGATTAGATCAATCTTACGGAGTGTCTTCTAGCAACCTATATCCACATTTTTCGTTATTATTTCTGTATCTGTCTGTGGAACGGAGATGTAAGCCATGATAGCTCGGAAAACGAAATTGGTCGGATATTAATATACAGGTTTTCCAATTTTCTGAAAAACTCTGACGATTTCAATCAAATTCTCGGAGTACTCTCGTCTAACTAGTACCTACATTTTGTAATCCATAAATGTTCTTGTAGAAATGCGTTGAACGAAGATGTAGCGCCCGTATATGTAGGAGGTTGTCCAATTTTAGTGTCTTTGGAAGAACTTTTTTGCAACTATTAAACTGTTGCAGGATTTCCAAGGCTGCCTATAGGAACAGTGAAAAGGGATGTTTCTGGTTTAACAGTAATAATGACACTCCCTTTCTTGAGTCATCGCGATGCATTATACGAAAGGTCCATTAGTTCGATAGCCTGTACAAGATTATCATCATATGATTCATCTTCCATCTTCGACTTTGCAATAGACATACTAGGGAGTGGAGCCCAAGATCACATTCCGTTACATTGTCACTGCAGGCTCCAATTGTGCCAGTTGCCCATTACATCACTCTCGTGGGGACTGCACGGGTTAGCGAGAAGATAGTATTAGTGGTTAAGTGACGTTGAATGATTGGGTACTAGTAGTTGAAGGATTTGGAAACGAGAGGCATTAGCCCAGGCAGCAGTACTTGGCGTCAGCGGAGAGAACAGGCCCCAGAGAGATGACCCCTGAGATTGTGCTGACTGACTCCTATTAAAGGCACCGGGCGATCGTGGTCTAGTGGTTAAGACATGGTTCATAATTCTCGTTGTAAGTGGATCGGAGCTCAGGCGCGTAATTTTTTCCTGAGTCAGCAGCTCTTCAAAAGCATCTCCAAACTACCTCACTACAATTGGCGTCCAACTAGTGGTCGAACTGCTTCATTCCAAAGAAAAATATCTGGTGCGTTGCAACACACAACTTTCCTTAGCTCTACAACAATTCACTTTGTACATGGCTAATTCTATTAAATCAATTTATCACTCAGTTAATTTGAACTTGGCCAAACAACACTTTACGGCAGCAGGAAGCGGTAGCGCTTACAGTTCCATATTTTATTGTGCTGCTCGTACTCATTGCAGGACCATTATTGAGCAATTGGTACACAGATAATTAATGAGGCTGTAAACACAAATTTTTTGAAGAAGGATAGTAATTACTTTTGGAGAGTTATTGGGTAAAAACGTGTAGAACTGGTAGTAAGCGAAACGGCGGTAGTTGAAATTCAGGAATTTCTGGAGTGAGCCCCATGTACCTCATGAGTGTTGTTAAACGCTCACCCTTTAGGTATTGGATTGGACTACAATACCAATTTTTTTTAACATTCTACAAAAATTTAAGCGGAGTTTATAAGGAAAAAACTGCGCTAAAAACGCTTTTCGTCGAAAGTTTTGGCAATTTATTGTGCTGCTCTCTTCATTTTCCCACAAATGGGAATTTTATGGTATAGTTGCCTTATTGAGAGCTACCAATATAAAAAATTTAATCAAAATGGTTAGAGCCGTTTTTGAGAATACAAATATTTGGTGTTTTGATCACTATGATAACTATAGTTAAGTTTCGGTGGATTTTGTTCAAACCCTTATTTTGGCGTCCCATGGTAACCTGCGGGCGAGATATCAAGTTTGAGTGGATTTGGTACGATGGTTCTCTCTAAAAATCACACAGACCATTTTCCCAAATGGTGTTTTTCGGACTTAGGGGGGTCTGAAACGTAATGATCTGAAGAGAACTCAACATTTTTTTCAGCCGATTACATAACTTTCCTTTCTACTTCGTAGAGGCAAGGAAAGTAAGAAGAGGCCCAGAGAGAAATAATGGGACGAATTCTCGAGTTCGGGAAATATGAAAGTTCCAGCACGAAGGGAAATAAAATGGGCCTCCGCCCATGGGGAACGCGCCTGCTACAATGTAAAAGAAATACTTGAATATACTGAATATACTTGAATATAATGAATATACTTTCCATGTAACCCCCTCGATTCTCGAATCTAAGATCGGATTTTCCGGGGATTCGCTCACCTCTCGTAAATTCGTATCTTAAAAGAGGCTCATCCAGGACTCCAGGAGCAGCGGCTAAAAACGAGGCGGTAGATGTGCTGACTGACTCCTATTAAAGGCACTGGGCGATCGTGGTCTAGTGGTTAAGACGTTGTTCGTAATTCTCGACGTAAGTCAGGGATTGTGGATCAGAGCTCTTCAAAAGCATCTCCAAACTACCTCAGTACAAGATAACCAGCTGGGAAGGAGATTGATTTTCGGTGTCGTGCAAGCAAAATGTGCCCCAACGTTCCTCCTGTCCTCAGCCCAGCTAGCTCAGTCGGTAGAGCATGAGACTCCTAGTATCATGGTTGTGGGTTTGAGCCCCGCATCATACGCCGATGAATGTTTCTGGGTCGACACTAACAATACGGCTGAATAATCGAGATGTATTACACAAAAGGCTGTTTCATCTTCCAACTTCGACTTTGCGATAGGCATTCTGGCGAGTTGAGCCTGGGATCTCATTCCCTTGTGTTGTCACCGCAGGTTTTAATCATGCTTAAGGTGACCAGATTTTCGTTCATCCAAAACGGGACACAGTTTGAAACTGAGTGGAAGCAGTACATCCAACACAGTTTTGAAAACTAGTAGTAAAATTGTGATATTTGAGGGACTTAAAAGATAGTTTTTAAACTTTGTGCCCTTCTATTCTTCACTACTTAGTTTTTTCCTGTCCAAAAATATTGAATTTAATTTGTACAACACAACGCACGTAAGTAAAAATAACAAGTTGAGATAATGTACATGCAGCGTGTGACAGGTAGACAGTCACTGCGATCGGGATATCGGCCAATAGCCTGAACGCTCACGAACAACGCCACAAACGGCCAATGATAGTGTAAATTGAGATAGGAATTCAGGAAAAGGATTACGTATATTATTCTGATACCTAGTTATTTGTATTTTAACTGTGTACAACCTATTGCTTCTCGACATGCAGACAGAATTCACGCTAAGTGTGTACAGCAGTTATAAAGTATTTAAAACTAGAAAGTAATTGTAACATAACCAAATAATCCACCGACAAATACTCATGAAAACGGGACAAATAAGCGTCCCTAGAGGGTTGGTCGGAACAGCGGTACATTTCTCTCAAAAATGGGACTGCCCCGTGTGAAAACGGGACGTCTGGTCACCTTAATCATGCTACAATAGTAACATTGAGCTCTGAAGCAATATTCATCGTTGAATCCTTTCTGAATTTCAGGTCGTGGATTTTCTCAACGATTTGTACACTTGTTTCGACTCAATCATCGTCAACTACGACGTGTACAAAGTCGAAACAATCGGCGACGCCTACATGGTAGTCAGCGGGCTACCCGTCAGAAATGGAATCCAACACGCGGCGGAAATCGCCAGCTTGTCACTCGACCTCCTTGAAGCCGTGAAAAAGTTTAAAATTCGTCACCGCCCGCAAGACCATCTTAAGCTACGAATCGGCATCCACTCAGGTTCGTTTCGCGGACTTCTTTCGAGTTTTGGGTTGTTTGTGTTCAGGAAGCCGAGTGTGAGTCGATGATTATAACATAAGTTGCTCGGATAACATTTGTTGATGAAATATTCCACGTTTCAGGTCCAGTTTGTGCTGGTGTTGTGGGGAAAAAAATGCCCAGGTATTGTCTGTTCGGAGATACTGTGAATACTGCTTCGAGAATGGAATCTACGGGATTGGGTGAGTTGTAACCGAATAGATGGATGTTCTTGACGGGCACATCAGCCAGTTGACAGTTGAGAAAGTCGCGTACTTCCAGTTCATTGTTTGAATTTAGTATAGTTCCTCGTCTAACTGCTAACTAAGTCTTACTACCCTTCTGCTGAGCCGACAAGACAATTTTTTGAGCATTTTGAGTGGTATATTCAATTAAAATATCTGGTGCGTTGCAACACACAACTTTCCTTAGCTCTACGTCTATTCACTTTGTACATGGCTAATTCTATTTAATCAATTCATCTATCACTCAGTTCCTTTGAACTTGGTCAAATAACACGTCACAGCAGCAGGAAGCGGTAGCGCCTACAGTTCTGGAATTTATTGTGCTGCTCGTACTCATTGCAGGACCATTATTGAGCAATTGGTACACAGATAATTGATGAGGCTCTAAAAACGAATTGTTTTAAGAGGATAGTAATGACTTTTGGAGAGTTATTGGGTAATAACTGTTAGAACCGGTATTAAGGGAAACGGCGGTAGTTGAAATTCAGGAATTTCTGGAGTGAGCCCCATGTATCTCATGAGCATTTTTAAACACTCACCCTATAGGTATTGGTTTGGACTACAACACGACTTTTTTTTAACATTCTACAAGAATTCCAGCGGAGTTTATAAGGAAAAAACTGCGCTAAGAACGCTTATGGTGTAAAATTTTGATAATTTATTGTGCTGCTCTCGTAATTTTCCCACGAATGGGAATTTTATGGTATCATTGCCTTATTGAGAGCTATCAATATAAAAAATGTAATCAAAATCGTTATAGCTGTTTTTGAGAAAAAAATTTGGTATTTTGATCACTATGATAATTATAGTTAACTTTCGGTGGATTTCTCCCATACCCTTATTTTTGCGTCCCGTGGTAACCTGTAGGCTACACATCAAGTTTCAGCTGATTTGGTACGGTGGTTTTCTCTATAAACCGGGCTAAAATCGATTTCGTCGAAAGTTTTGGTAATTTATTGTGCTGCTCTCGTCATTTTCTCACAAATGGGAATTTTATGCTATAATTGCCTTATTGAGAGCTACCAATATAAAAAATTTAATCAAAATCGTTAGAGCCGTTTTTGAGAAAAAAATATTTGGTGTTTGGATCACTATGATAACTATAGTTAAATTTCGGTGGATTTTGTTCATAACCTTATTTTGGCGTCCCATGGTAACCTGTGGGCTACAAGTTTCAGCAGATTTGGTACGATGGTTCTCTCTAAAAATCGTTCACAGACACACTTTAGTGACACACACAGACACAGACAGACAGACCATTTTCCCAAATAGTGTTTTTCGGACTCAGGGGGGTCTGAAACGTAAAGATCTGAAGAAAACTCAAAATTTTTTTTTCAGCCGATTACATAACTTTCCTTTCTACTTTGTAGAGCAAGGAAAGTAAAAAACGATTGCACCCAATGTTAGCCTCTAACCTCTTCTAAGAATTAGTCTTTGACAGCTCCTAACGTAAATGTTTATCTGACTACGAGGACAACGGGACAACGTGCTGAATCAGATTAGACATAATCACAAGGTGAACTATGACCTGAACTTTTAACAGTGGTTAGTAAGAATCTATTTAAATCCCATATAATGGAAGAAATTGAGCACACCGGCATAAGCTGAAAACGGTAGGGAGACGTTATCAGCAAGGTTGGTGTTCTGACTGCACGAAACCATTTTAAATTTCAGCTAGTGCGCTCTCTGGCAGGCCTATCGCAGAATGAGTAACACATGGTTCAGTTGCGGCTGTTCATATTACTAACAATATGGTAATGTGCAACAGCAGTACACCATTTTTGTTTGGTATTTGTACTGTCTATTCAATGTTTATGTTAGAAACAACGGACATTCGAATGGACTCCCTCCTAATGAATCTGCTCTGCAACAAAATTTGCTATTCCCTAAAGACCCCGCCAGACTCTTGCAAAGTAGCATAAGTAGTTAGAGGTTCCTCGGCCCTTTCTGTCGTTTTCGCCTCACTCCATCCCACTTTGCTACGTGCCAAGGAACGAGAATGTGGGTGGGTTTGCTCGGGATCCTAGGTCATCCTCTCTTCACAACAATTGTTGTACCCCGAGTCAATTTTAAGCAGAAGCTTAAACGCCATTGGCGAAATAGATGAAAACGGAATGGAAACGAAATTGTACATAACAGAGAACATAAGCGGCATTTTACAGAGCGGAGGAGAACGAATGAGCACTAAAGATGCTTAACGCATGAACGCCACGAAGTCAGGTGGCGGCATATTGAATGAGCAGTTGAAGTCACCCTCTAACAGTCAAAGGATTTCAAGGAGCCAATGGCAACAAGGAACAGCATTCAGTTTCTCGTCCATATCCAATGACATGGCAAACGTGCTTTGCCAGACTTCGCGAGAGTGTGTATGCCCGTTCTTTCCCTTGCCCCACAAACAGCTCTGAGCGCTCTGGGAGTAGTTCGTGCATACAGAACAGTGCCAGGCTATATTTAAAAATGAATAATAAACCAAAAAGGGCCGAAGATATAAAGTGATAAGGTGCAGCAAAAAGGCATGTCTAAGTTTGCTCAAGAACTGTCAAGACTGGTGGGCAACAGTAGTGAGAAACAAACTCGTGTGGTTCAGCTGAGGGTTGGGAGGCAGCAAGATGAGGCAGGCTGCTATCCTCACTCAGTTCCCAACAGGGATTAGAACATTCAGCAGTCACCTCAATCAAATGAAATGTACACGCATCATGAGGGTGTGCACTCATACTTTGTCCAGCACACACCCTCCCAGCACTTGCACGAGGTGATAGCAGAAGTCAGCCCATCTAACATCTTAGTGCTACCTTGTGGAACGAAGACCACTGGTCTGCTCACATGCTTCTCCAGAAAATAGTGGAATATTTTCAAAAGAAGGAAAGCCAAAATTAATCCACCTTTGTGTTTTAATTAATTAATATAGTGCGATTAATGTTGAATTTTGGTTCGAGTGAAGATGAAGTCATACGGGATTTGTGGCTTTTAATGGAGGACCTCACACATGCTGATTGATTTGTTTCAGTTTTTCAATCAATAAACTTTTTAAATTTTTAAAGAAAAAGCGTCCTTCTTCTCCCCATCCTCATTTTCGTCTTTGTTTACTGTGTTACAGCTCAACGAATTCATTGCAGCGAAGCTTGTAAAAGTCTGCTGGACAAATTAAGAGGCTACGTGGTTGAGGAGCGAGGCTTCGTTGATCTGAAGGGGAAGGGGGAAACTAAAACTTATTGGCTCATTGGGGAGGAAGAATCTATACAAACTCAAAGGCGAGCGACGAGAGAAGTAAGTGCAGCGGTTCATCGTAGTTGAAATATAATGTTACAATGTTTTATAACTCTGACAGTCCTTGGGATACGCACTGCAGCCCTATTGTGCCAGTCCGTAGGACGCCAGGTATTTTCTGCAAGAATCCTCTTTGATTTCCACCCATGGAGTAGTGTTACCAAAGACCGAATATCGCTCCCTCATCTCCCTCTGGTCCATAACGTGATGGGGTTTTTTTCATCTATCCGACACCACCTGCACTGAGGGGTGTCGACTGTGCCCATAACAAACGTGTGTTCATTGTGAAGTGTCCCCTGACGATCCTGCCTTAAGTGTTTCCTCTCCATCATCCAAAGGCTATGTCTTATCTTGTGTGGTTTCCATGATCCACTGTTTACCTTTTCAGTTCGTCATTAATATCTCGATCTACCCTACGACAGTTAATCGTCGTAGAAAAGCGAATTAACTTACGGCGCTTTTATTGTCTACTGTGTGTTTGAAAACCAATTGCGCATTTCATTTTGATTCTTCGCGTATTTCAGGAACGAGTGCGTGAAAAAAGGAAAATCCCTCGAAGCTCCCTCAAAGTTCCCAAAGGGCTATCTAGAGCTGCGAGCTTCGAGTCTCCCAAAAAGCTCCGATTCGCCAACCAGACGACCGAATTCAACCCGTACCAAAAGTCTAAAATTGAATCCATCGTCGAAAACAGTCCGTCTAAATGTTTGAACGTCGACTACTGCGATCATTTGAGCGTCTCCTGCCCCTGCATCGAAAATGTTACTGTGGCCAACGGGCACCAGCTTAACGAAACCACAATCGACACCGTCGCTTTTGCGAACGATCAAATTGACGCTCCGCTTCTTGTCAAAGGGGAAAGCAACGTGTGACGAACGATTTTCGACGAGCCCTCGCTTGCTAATGGGATTACTGAAAATTTTAGAGACGTTTGAATCGACTGCGCAACACCCACTGGCCAGAATCTGGGAGCAGAGCGATACTGTGAGTCGGGGTGGTTGCTTTAATCACCGAAGAGTTTGAACTGTGTTGTCTAGTCAGATGAGAACTTCTAATTGTGATATGTTGATGATTGGTGATATGAAAAGTCAGTTATATTTTTCTTCAGAAGTTTTAAAATGTTAGCTCCCATAATAATTTTATGTATATCTATGGAGTCGTGTATTTAAGATATATTTAATGGTTAGATGTTTATATTATGTCACTAGTAACTTATATTTCCATGTCAACGAGTAACAATTGGTTGCAGATAGTGCTCACAAAACAGAGTGGAATAAAACCTCAAACACTCCAAGCTTCAAAACTAAGTATAACGAACTGGCCAAGAGATGTCTGGAGCAAATGATGATTAGTGGGAGGGAGGGGAGTAGGCGATGATGATGGCGAACAAAACCCAACCAAGTAGATCTTCCTTAGGTGTGCAAAGTAACGAGAAAAGTTACATAATCGGTCGGACAAAAAATGTTGGCGTTCGTTAAGGGTCCATAAAAATAGAAACACACATGAAAATACTAGCAGAGCAACATTTATTGAGAACGAAAGGTTATTTCATTTATTGCTACGATTTCTGGTGAGAGGTACCATACGACTCTCCTCAGCCTCACGTTGATTCAGTGTTTTTTATTTATATTATGAACTAATCCTCTATATCCAACTCATGTAGTAAGAAGTGATTCATGAGACTGTCAAGATGATTGGTTATTTTTCGACGACATACATGTGAGTATATGTTTACAGTTCTGGAAACTGGAGCGAAAAACACTGCAAAACGTTAGTCGAAGAAACAGCATTATTTTGAATCGTGGCATTTGGATAAGGAAAGTAAATTCGGATTGCAATCGCTCAAATAGCGTTTTTCGGATATTTGAGTCTTCGAAATGTTATTTGGAAAAAATGTTTCATTCTGAAAAAACGTTTGTACTCAAAACGTTAAACCCATTCAAATTTACGCATGAAAATGGAATAAATGACTACGAATAATCACACATGCGTTAAACCACGTACATTCAGCTATTTTCGTCCCTTTAGATACTAATCCAATCAATTTTTCACTCACTTCAAGCGAACTTCGTAAAACACAACTTTACGCTTTGCGTTGAAAATGGCGTTAGAAGTTCTGGAATTCATTCAAGTGCTCCTACCTGTGCCTCGCGCTTCATTGAGCGATAAACTCACAAAGGTTTCTAGAGAGTGCCATGATGATTTTTTTCAGAAGGGTAACGCCCACTGTTTTAGAATTATTGGGTAAAAACTGTGAGAAAAGGTAGTAAGTGACACGTTGGTGGTTGGAATTTCGACATTTCCGGAGTTGCTCCTAATTATCGTATGAACGTTATCAAACTCTCATGGTGTAGGTAGTTCATTGGACGACCCTCCTGATTGTTCTGGAAATGCTAGTATCGTATGAGAGATGTATGAAGAAAAATCGCTTTTCGAAGAAAATGTTGATAATTTATCACGCTACTCATGTCATGGAGAGAATTGTATAGTAGTACTGTCGTGTTAGTTGCTGCGGTCTACATGAAGAATTTAATCAAAGTCGTTGTTTTGAGATAAAACATATTTGGTGTTTTGATCACTTCAGTTAGCGTGGAAGTTCAGCGGTTTTCTCTCAACATGAATAGTGTATAGCGCTACCCTCGTCATTTCCCTCAATCGCGTTCATAAACACACACGACGTTAATAGAACACATAAGCATTCTTCAGTATTGCATTTCATTAAAGATTTCATAATCTCTTCTTCTGGTAGCGTTATGACTGTTCAATGTTTGTATATCAGTATAATGATCCTTATGTTACTTACTTGCTTGGAATAGTTCTGTGAAAGTCCCATTATCTTCAACTCTCAATTGTAGTATAATTCCATGAAGTTATTGAATTAACTCTTTCTAGAAGTGTACCTCCTGTTAAAATGCCGCTATTGAGGGAAAATTCGACTTAAAATTGTGTACTTTACCTCACTAACAGTCAATTTCAGTCCATAATGTTGGCGGGTGTTTGTAAATTGAATGATCAGTATTTGTGAATTATCACGGGCACTAGAAGACGAAGGTGGAAGTTGATTTTGAATGTGTGGGACAACCTTAATTGTCATCCTTTATCCTCCTCAATATATACCAAGTATCTATAAACTGAAGATCACTAATAATTTCGCTTACATCCCCCCTATTGAAGGGCCTTTAGACTCAGCTCATTAGGGAACCTGTTTTATGTCCTGGCATACTTATTGATCCTTTTCCTCTCCTTCTTGGTTATGAAGAAACAGTTTTCACCCGCTCCCTGAGATTGAGTGCTCTATGACCTAAAGCTCTCGAGCGACCATGTCGACCCTCCAAATTGAGCGCAAGTTCAGCTGACATTCAGTGTGGTTTTCCCCACAAATAGTTCACTTTTTTTTCTAGAAAACGGTGGATGCAGGTGACACCCTCACTGCAGCCACAAACGGGCCTATTGTAAGGGCGTCCATGATCCTCAGATCGTGGCCCCCCCCTGCACCACCTCCAGGCCCCATGGCATTGGTCTCACTTGGTGTGAGGTCACCTATGCGTCCCCACCACCCCTGCACAAAGTGGAGGATATCCGGATGTTCTGCGTTCGCCACCTCTTCTGGCTGAAGAAAGGGCCTCCCAAACACACACGATGCCACGAGTCCATCGCATACTGTGCGGCACATGCTCTGCCGTCTCTAGCCCTACCTCGCAGAACCTGCATACCTGCACCTCCCACTTGCCAATATTTACAAGGTGGTACCTCAGTGGACAGTGACCTATGAACAGACCACATATGATCCTCATATCCTTCCTCCCCAGTGCAAGCACCCCCTTGGACCGCCCTCTGGAGAGCCGGATGAAGAGTTTTGACTGTCTAAGGCCAGGCAGCCCCTGGCAATGGGCAGCCCTGCACCTATCCTCCCATTTGCCAATCTCTATACGTAGGTGGCTCCTGGTAGTCAAAGGGCTCAGGGCGAAAAGAGATTTGCACAGATCCCTTCTTAGCCAACCTATCAGATCATTCGTTTCCCTCTATACCCTGATGCCCTGGCTCCCAACACAGTGTTACACTGTTGTCCTCAGCCAAGGCCTTCAGTCCAGTCAGACACTCTCACACCTGTTGCAATGTAAGACAGTATGAGGCTAAGGCCTTGAGAGTGGCCTGACTGTCCACCATGATGTAGATTCTCTGCAGCAGCCGCTACGCACAGACCGTTACCGCAGCCACCTCTGCCTGGAACACCGTAGCCAGCAACCCCAATGGGATCGCCGCTCTGATTCTCGGCCCAAAGATGCCTGCCCCTGCAAGGCCACCCTGCACCGAGCCATCAGTGTAGTATACCAGGGCCCCAGCTGCAAAAGCCGGAACTCCCCCTTCTCACCTGAACCGCTCATGAATGAGTATCCAAAAGGGTAACACGAAGTTGAACCTCGCGGGCATTGAGTCTACCACATGCAGTGCGGGCCCCTCCACCTTCACCTTGTCAAGGATCAAGTGGCAGGAACTCCTCCTCCCCCGCATGATCAGACCCAACTCCAACATACGCATAGCCTGGAGGAACGCCATCCTTTCAACATGTATGTGGAGAGGAGCTAAAAATAGTTTAATTACAACCCTCCTTGTATTTGAGACAAACCAATGGTGCGCCGCGGTATCATTTGTTCCAAACTGTTCTGAATTTATATCAAGTGACTGGCGACTCACTTCTTTTTTGTAGTCTCGTAGATGTCATAAAATGTTCGCCACACCGATAACTAACTATAATAGTAGATCAACCTTGCAATAAGTTTCGCCTAAAAATATGCTGGTAAATGACACATTTACGTATAGTTGTATTTGAAATAAAAGTTTTGTAAAAGTAAACCTGTTTCACTTCAACTTAGACCATACATCCCGCACATTTAATTTGAGGCAGATTTGTTTATTGGTTTTCAAGAAACGCAACCTAAAGAGGATCCTTACTCCCTCTCGCCAGCCATGGAAAACATTCGTCTCTTTGATCACGATTAGGTGAATCAATAAAGATATTGTTCAAATTCTCAAGTTTTTATACATAGACCGTAAAACAAAATTTGTGCATTGGCGACATTACCACATTAGAGCCATAGAAAACTCTGGCGATGTCATAGTTTATAATACGTACGGCGTCCTACACTTCGTCAATCGGCGAGCCAATAGGTGGTCATCAGCCTACGTCATAAGTATGCATTATTGAAATACGGTAGTGACTGAACATACTGTTAAGACGAACAAAATCGCAGATAATATAAATTCTTAAGGCATTCCAGTTTTGTTGATCATTTAACGTTCGACAAAATTCTCACTACACACTACACTCACTCAAGTTGATCAAAACTGAGATTTCGGAAGTGTTCAGAAAACCCCGACTTTCGATACATTTTGGTTGTTATTCACGAAACGTTCACTAGAGGAAGACATTCTGTGAGTCCTGCGAGGAAAATCTTCTAGGCCTTTTTGTCGAAAAACCAAAAAAATAAATTTGCTTCATGGTCACATTCCGTGTTCATCGAATTTTCTCAGAGATGTTTATAAAGAACCAAAGTTAAGTTTTAATTAGTAAACTATAATTTGAACGTTTAATCAAACCCGTACCCAAAAACCAGGCCTCGCAGTATTTTCTTCCCAAAAGCTTATGTACACAGCATTAATTTATTTAAAACTTGACTTTCGTTTTTCATTAATCTCTGAAAATTCGGCGATCACAGAATAATTAAGGAAAACAGTTAAGATGATTTTTTTCGAACTCATAGGATGTCTAACTAGTCAACGCCTAGATACTGATCCGAATGAACATACTTCTGACAGTCAGTTTAACAAAGACAACTTCCAGATGTGCCAAAAAACAGTTTTTTAAATGAAATGTGTACACTCATTTCGTTGTTCGTAATTATTTCTGTATTAATCCCTTGAACCGATATATCAAGAAGTCAGATTTTTTGACAAACGTTGAAATTGTTATTATTATTTTTCTCAAAATCGGCTATAACAATTTCTATCGAACTTACGGATTACTTGCTGCTACTTCTGTAACTCTACAGACGTTTCGCAGACACGCGTTTAACGAAGATACCACACGCTCTTACATAAAACGAAACATCGAGTTTACAAAGGTTGCGGAAAGTTGTGCGATGCTACTCGCCAAATATTTCGTAAGTCGTAAGAAGGGGGTTTTCGTTTCGGTTGCCCAGTCCCGTCAAACCGGACAAGCCCGTGAGCAAGTGTCCGGACCAGCGGCTCCGGAACAAAGAAAGACTTAGTTGACGAGGCTGACTAGAACCAGCGCAGACTCGGTCAGGACATCAGGAGGAGAGTTGGCGATCCAGGAGTTGAGGTGAGTAGCCGGCTTAAGGACAGCACTCTCAGGGAGAGGTTTCAGGTCTTTAACCTTTTCAAATGCCATTGTTCCATGACGCTATTCACTAAAAATCGTGCAGTTATGTCTACTTTCTGTTCTGCACGTTAGCACGTTACGTCTTTATTTGTTCAGGATTTTCCTAAAAAGCGTAACACGCCTTGCTACTCTACTGCTCTACTCACATCATCGTTCCCCTCGAAATGGGCAAATTTCAAGCACTTTCTCTTACTACACTTAGCGAATGTATCTGTCGTAGTATTTCACTCTCAGGAGAATACACATATTGTGGCCCCAAATTCCAAGTTTCCAGTATGTTTTAAAGCCATTCCACCATACAGGCGCAAAACCCCGCAAACGCGCTTCATCTCCGTTCAACGTATTTCGAATAAAACGCTTATGGAGAATAAATGCTACCTGCCAGTTAGCAGAATCGTGGAAGCCGCTTTCGAGAACATTCAAACGGCAATAATTTTTTGTTCGAAATCCCTCTTTTCGATGTATTTTGCGATACATTTCCGTACGAATGGCCACGAAAATAATCGCGATGAATCAAATGCGGGTTTAGGTTTTTAGAAGACTCTCCACTAAGTCGATTAACTTTATATAAGCGCACACCATGGAAAATTTGAAACGTTCGAAAAACGATGATTTGGTATTGGATTTTCTCTCCATGTACAAACCCCAAAGTATTTACACACACATGATGATAAGCTGAAATTTAATTTCCGTATTTATTCTTAGGTTTCTAAATTAAGAAAATTATTTCACGTTTTAAAGGAAACTCGGCATTTTTTGTCAACTGGGCAGCTGAGATCCAGTTATTTTTATTTATTAAAACCGGTATCATTGTATGGGTAGTGCCAGTAAATCATTGTTTCGATCTGTGCAGATCGCACAAAATATTATTCTAAAAAACTGCCCTTAAGAGCCCTCGATATCCCACTACCCATTATCCTGCCTATCATGAATTTAATGTACTTGGCTTTAGGAAACTGTTTTTGTTTGAATCATGTTTGCCTGTCTACACATTGGAATTCAGCCGAAGCATAGGAGAATTACTGTGCATGCACGGACGCACGGCGACATTCAGTTGCCTACATTTAGAACTGACCGCACCAAGAATAATGCTTATTATGAAGCTCTATGGGTTTATATTAAAGTAATTGGGTTAGTTCCGCCAGTAGGTAAATTACTAAAGTTAACGTACCTGTTAGGTGAGTCCGTCTCTTCTGGCTGGTGAGATACTATGGGCGAGCGCTTTCCATGTAAAGACATCATCGTCTGGCCGTCAAGTCACTACTGAGTACTATGTCTTTACATCGAAAGCGCTCGCCCACAGTATCTCACCAGCCAGAAGAGACGGACTCACCTAACAGGTACGTTAACTTTTGCTCTATGGTTTTATTCGTGCTCCCAGAATAACTTAATTTTGAAAAAGATTAAACTGATTTATAGGCTTTCGAGTTCGATGTAATTTCATGTAAGTAGGTTGAGGGTGTATAGATCAGCCGCCACAAGTTCATATAAACCGAATTGGTTGGTGGACGAAAGGAAATTTATTTTTCATTTTTGCCTTGTAAACAACTTTAATATTTCTGTTCGAGCTGTTAATAAACAATTAATTAATTCTCTAAGCACGAAGCTTCCGAACAAAAATCACATTGACAGTCCCATCAGTTCAGTGAAGGTCGAAGCACGAGTAACAGCATCGCAATAAATTTTGACACTTTACGCGCTACCCGTTCCTTCACGAATGAACTTAGGGTTGAGCAAAGTTGTGTGATGCCATTGGTAGCGCCCTTTTTCCGGTAGTCTCTGGCTATCATCGGAGGATTTGGGCACCAAGCATTGTGACTCCCCCCCCCCCCCCGGCCACTTACTAACTATTAAAACTTGGGAAAATTGCCAAATATGTACTTTGTAGTACCTTTAACGCGCCCCATTCTTATTGGGCAAAATAAACCGTAAATAAATGCGGTAAAAGACTATCGAAAACGAGAGAAAATATTTAGTACGAAATTCAGCGATTTCAAAGCTTTACCTACTAAGCCGATATATTTTTCCCCGAGTTTCATTAGAATTTGGCAAAACATAACTTGACGGGTTACGTTGAAACTGGCAGAGCTTAAAATTGAAGAATTTATTGAGGTGCTCTTACTGATGCCACGAACAGCATTTATAGTTTATAGTTGATTTATGAAGTCGACATGGTTTTTCTTGTCGTGCTTACCAATTTGGAATTCGGGTAACGACTGTGAGCAACTAAATGGCTGTAATTTGAATTCCCATCCTATAAATAGTTTATCGGACTACCACTTAAATAATTCTGAGGATTCTGGTATCATTTGAAAATTTCCACCTGGAATTTATGAGGAAAAAAACAGCGCTGAAATCGATTTCTTCGACATTTTAAATACTTTATTTAGCTGCTCTCGGCATTTTCCCACAAATAGAAGTTTTATAGTACTACTGCGTTGTTTGGACTGTCCATACAAAATCGTTATAGTCATTTTTGATTAAAAAAATAGTTAGTGTTTTGGTACAGCTGGTTGGAAACTGAGTGAAAAGCGTATGGCTCTTTGGTAGACCGATTTTTAAAAACCGCAGAATTTTCTGTGCACGAAGCTGAGGAAAGTTGTGTTCATTTTAGTGCGCCAAGAGCTCCTGCCAAACCGCGAAACGAAATGGTCGAGACGTTGTGGTAATTGATGTGTTTTTTCTCAGTTTTCTTTAGGAACGCGCGTTTGAAGTGCCAGAAAAAATCACCAATTTCAGACCAAGATCTGCAAACATTCTCACCATTAGGAAAGCGCACCGCTAGGAAGTTCTTCCTTTGCTCAAATAGTTTACACAATTAGGCAACCGACGTCGCTTTGAACCACCAGCGACGAAGAATGTCGCTCGAGATTTTTTTTTTTTTGTCAATGAAGTCGAAGGGCAACAAATTGTGGTGAGTAGATGCCCTAAAAGAATGGAATCGTCCCAGATACTGCTGAAGAAGTGGGGCCTCCGGACAGAAGCGTGGAAGGGGGAGTGAAAGGTATTACCCGCCAAAATGAAAGTAGTCAGAGTGTAACCGGCAATTCACATCTTCAGTCTTCATTTGGTTCGTTAGTCTCTTCGGTTCGATAACGCGACCCTTCGCTCTTCCGTTGGCAGTTGCCTGAGGTACCCGTTTTATTCAAATTTCTTTAAATCCGTTAGTTCTGAGTCAGCGTTTGTAAAATGAGTTCTGCGTATTCCGCATTGTCAAACGCAGCAAAATCACATATTTTCCGGTTCTTTCACTTCAGCCTTACATCATTTGAAATTTAAATCGATAAGCCTAAGCGCGAAAAATAATAAATTGTTATAAATCTGCAAGCAAATAATAAATAATATCTCATTCCCTAATGACGCACTAAGCTTCCTTAATTAAGTATAAACGTAAATATCACATACGACTACATTTTGCCGAAATTTTTTTTTTGTCGCTCATAATTTTTTTTGTTAACTACGAGTATACATATACAAAAACTGAAAAAATACGTGTGAAGACATTACGCCCGTTTTAAGTTTCTGAAGCCATGAGATGATGCTGCGAGTCGTTAGAGATCTTGATCTTGCAGTTCCTCGGAGGAGTCTTTGGTCGCAACCTCACAGGCAGACAATAAGGGTGTATTGAAGGAAAGTCCACGCGCGACGTCATTGTTGAAATCCGCGATGTTACCCAGGAGGCACAGGCTAAGTACATCGAAGCAGTTCTCTCTCAACTGGAAGTTAGATTCCTCGTAATCTATACTTGGCAGTTAGAAGTTACCGTACAAATAGAACAGCTACGATGTCTCTGTCCATAGAACGGTTGAGAAGGAGTGTCCACAAGGACCATCAGTCTGGAACGCCTTCCTCGAAGGCCTTTTCAGGAGGCTCATGGAAACTGACCGCGAGTCATATGCCTACGTGGACAACCTGATTATGCTGATCCGTGCACATTTGGTCTGCCAAATCAAGACAAAACCTTCACCCGATTCTGGAAGCAGGTCAAATTGCTGGACCACAGCTCATCCTATTAAAGGGAAAACTAAAGAACCAACTGTCAATACGTTGTTAAGGCCACAGGCATTTTATTGAGAAGCAAATTAAGTACTGAGGCGACAATATAGGTGAGAATTGGCGTTTCAGTCAACGTCTCCAGTCCTTCAATGACACTACCCTTGCAAGCTTTACCTCATTACAAGCAATTAGTGATGCCACTTGGGGTGTGTGTTACCGTGACACCATCCTCATACTTAGGCGTGATTGACTACTGCCACATTTTCTGGGATAGCAAACTCGCAGTCAATCAAAGGAGAGTACTGGCCCAACCCCAGAGAGCAGTGCTCCTGTGGATCACGAAGGTCTATAAGACAGCATCCACTGAAGCACTCCAAGTGATCACTGGCCAGTCATTGCGACTCACTAGATGAATGAATATGCGTTTTTCCCAACATTCGTGAACGTCTCAAGAGAAAATGAGTTGAACCAGATCACTGAACGTGTCAGTTCCTTACAGTACATAGCGACTACAACGCCCATCTCTGCTTATTTTTACCCCAAAGACTCTCCACCCTGCACGTCTTGCTCCACCACTATGGAGGAAACCAGAAACCAAGTGCTACCCCTCTGTAGTTCTCACAATAATCAGGGACGGTTGTTGGAAGGGCAGCCAAACCAATAGCTTTGACTGCTATAAAACAAACAAGCCTATAACCGAGTCGATCTCTCCCTTTGAAACCTGCAACACAAGTGAACATTTAGACTAGCTAATGCCGTACCAGACCGCGCAGCCGCAGCTGGGAGATTGTAGGACGCCAATTTGGTACTGATAAGCCGGAAACGTATTTTCCTTAATTTATTTTGGCAGTTCTTGCCCTTTAATGACGCTTTGCGTTCATTCTTCGCGTATAAAGGGAATGTGTGTATATATAATACACATAAAAAGCACGTTATATACTATTTATAAATATGCGTACTTCATGTTCATTTATTTTTGAATTTTGATTTCTGACTGCAAACCTACTTTTGTAGCTTTCGTTGGTTATACGACTCAACTCTTGTTAACTGAACTATTCAAGTATACAAGTAGGGAGGAGGGGGTTCACATGACGTAGGTAAATTACTTCTTCTATTATCTGTCAAAAAACGTCCCCTCAACACTTGAGCTGTAAGTTGTCTCCTTACACAGGAAAACTATGCAATCGACTGAAATAATTTTTGAGCTTTGGTCAGTTTTACATTGTATGAGAACGTCACGTACGAAATCTGACCATGAAACGATTTAAACAAATAGACTCTTTATTTGACTGTGAGTGTGTTATAGACTGTTTATTTGAGCTTCCTCCCACAACTAAGAGTATATTTCTCCGTGCTGAATCTGCGTACATTAAAAATAACTTAATCAATCAAAAACTCGAAACAAAATAAAACTTTGTTAACATTAACACAAAATAAAGCAAACAACAATCAACTAAAATCTACACTATTTAAAAATACAACCAGCACCTGTAAGTGCCTCACATTTATAAGACAAAAGGGTACTGGTTAGACACTACCCTGCAGGACGCACACACGCTTCAGTTCCCTCCAGGAACGCACAATCGAATAGCAAGTGCTTTCTGCCACTGAGATCTACCAGCAGTAAACGCACTGAAGTATGCTTGCGTCTTTCTGTGCCATCGTCATCTCCTAGGAGTAGACACGCTCAGCTTCAACTTACCTGTGATTAGAGGGGAAACCCTTCTCAGAAAAGTCATGTGGACACACTCATAAATTATCTATTCGCTGGTTATGCACTAAAGGTTGTGACTTAAATAGGGAAAACTCAATAAATTCCGAAACGCTAATTATTGCCGGTTTGTGTGTAAAACGAGAAGTTCTACCAGGACGATATAAACGGGGTCCTGGTTTTTTGGTAATGTACGTCAATGAATTAGGGCACATAGATTTCCCAGGGGAGCCTTTAATGTTTGTAGAAGGTACGGTGCTTTTTTGTAACAGCGAACAATGGGAAGGTACCTGCGCCCTGGCTGGTAGAGGTCTGTGGGTCGCGAATTCATGGTTTATTGCTAATAAGTAATCTCTTGATTTGAAAAAGAAAAGCAGCGTACTTGCCATTCCGTCGTGATATGACGCTATCCACGCCCTACATCCTTGTTCATACAATAGATTGCAATCTGTCCCTATGCACGGCATGCCCTAAAATACGTCAAAGCTCTGATTTGAAGTATTTAGGCGCGTATTTTTTATTTTTCGTGCCTGGGGGAGTGCTTGTGACATGACACTTAAATCGATAATTCTGACGCAAAATGCCCTTATTAGGATAATTACTAATGGCAGCCGTCTAACTCATACCTTGGCTTTATTCAAACAAATAAAAATCGCTACCTACCCACGACAATTAAATATCTATAGGTACAATGGAATAAATGAGTATAATTGGCTTCTTTTGAATTTAAAAAAGAAATTATTTTATCGCTCTCTTCAAATTAATAAATCGTTGAAATCCTTTTCTATTAACAACCAAGACCTGTACTAATAAATAATTAAATTAAACAATTATAGGTGAATTATTGGTAGACGTAGTTGGTATTATTTATTTCTTGATCCGCGAATTAACAGCTCGATAAGGCTTCTTCTCCCTAACACAGGCATTCGTCCATATAGGGGAATAGTTTCGGTTGCTTGTGCTGATTTTGATTATTGTGTATAGTATATTAACTTACTAGCGAAATGAACGAGTTATTTTTTTTTTTTTTTAAGTTCACGAGACAAGACAACTCAGGCCGTAGTGGGGTAAACTAATAAGATCCCCTAGCAATCCATTCGCGGTTTGATTATCTATTTCTATGTCCATATTCGCCCAGAAAAATAAATACCGTCATTTCGTTTTACTCTGGTGCAATTCCTAGCTATTTATGCCGTTCTGGGCGAGTAATTTGTTGAACGCGTTGCTTCGACAATTACGTATTCAAGGCTTAAAAAAAAAAGGTTAAACTGAAACCAACCCGAAGATATCAAACATCCGAAGTATTTAAACTGCTGGTTCTACCGTTCTGAGATTTTATGAATAAAATTACCCTCATTAGCGCACTCCGTGCGTTCTTGGATCCTTCTAGAGCGGCGAGAGGACGTTAACAATAACAAAAAGCCCCCGTTAGGCCAGAGCCTATCGAGGACATCCTGCGTGTGAATGTTCACCGATCTACTCGTAAGGCGACTTCTTGGTCTTATTTCAAAAGAGAGTTGAAGAAAGTCTTCTACAGAGAAATCTTCTACGATCTTCACTTTTAAATTAACTATTTACTTGGGTAAGGTGGTTAGATACTTGCACATCAATCACATTTATTCAATAATTAACCCTTCGGCCGTTACTACTCAACAAAAAGGTATCCCCCCCCCCCTCATAATAAATTTTACAACAAATAAATGTACAGTTAATCGACAATTGGCCAGCTTTTGCTGAATTACTGTGAGCGCGTCCTCCTATTCTGCCTGCCAATATTAATAAGAATACAGAACAATAATTGCAGGATACGAAATTGTTGTCTTATTTCCTATATTTATGATATTTGCTAGTCTAAAACATTACGATTTAGCAACGGATAACACAGGAAATATTAACGCATTCCTCACTTTTAAGTTAATTATTTACTTGGGGAAGGTGGTAAGATACTTGCACATAACACATATTTATTCAATAGTAAACAGGATTTTTTTACTTCGCTTAACTCTGTGGGATAGGAAGGGAAGTTGTGCAATCGGTGACTTTTTGCTTTAGCTTTCTTTGACTGTTGACGTTTTAAGGGCTTTCGAGTAAAAATAAACATCATTTCAGAGAAAGGTCGGAACGTGTGTGTGTGTCTTGACTGACATTACTCTATGAATCCCAAGATTCCTGTTTATAGTGCTGTATAGTCGGTTTGGCTACACGGTTTTTAACTCAAGAACAGCTGGACTGCTTTGTACAATCTTCGATCCGTTGGATTTGTCTCCGCTTCAAATTGAAAAATAACAGTTAAAACATCAGAAACGTTAACATTGAAAAAATTATGAAAAAATTAACTTTTTAAATGATCAGAAATGTTGACGTTATAGAGTAGAAATTCGACAGAAAATAGTGGAGAAATGGCCCATTCAAATATAAAAAGAAGTGGAAATATGGAGAAAATAATCTCATCTCTCTTTTTCAAACGAAATGAGAACAAGACTGCTGGCCATTCCTCCTTACCGCCAGATTGACAACACAGAACGTATGAGAAACTTCAATTAATAAAATGAACCGTGTGTCTGCGAGCGCCAGTGAGAGAATAATGCAGAATCAAATATATTTTTGCCGAAATGAGCGTATTTTTTTCAAAAACAGCTTTAACAGTTTTGATTGAATCTTTTTTCATGGACGGTTCCAAATAACTCGATATTGCCATAAAATTCTCGTTCATGAACAATTGGCTAGAGCAGCACAATAAATTATCGAAAAGTTCAAAGACATTTTTGCGTGTTTTTTTCCAGTAAATCCCACTCACATAATAGCAGGAAAATTATTGTGGTAGTCCAATAAACCATTCGCACAACGACAGTTTAATGACGGTAATCAAATATTTAAAAGCAACCCCAGAACTTCAGGAGCCGTAAGGGCCACCACTTTCTATATAGAAACTTCGTTATAAATTGAATGAAAAACGTATTGTATTGTTGATATAGCGATAGAAATTGGGGCACGTGGGGTTAAGAAAAGTTATGGAATGCGTCGCACCAAATATTTTTACGTCCTGCAGTCCCAAAGGTGTAAAAATCGACTGAAAAAATGTTGAATTTTCTGTAGATCTTCACACTAAGTTTCATAATTTGCAACGAGTTCGACGAGAAATTTGAGGATTTGTCCTTTTTCACTCCCTCTCTCACCCTATGACCATAACTTCGACCTTCTCTGCGGTTTCTACGTCCAGATTCGCCCAATAGAAATACCGAAATTCGAAACAACTAGTTCCACTAGTTTCAAAATAAGATTCGTCTAAAAGCCCTCAAATGCAAGAAAAATGTTTGAACCGAATGACAGTAATTGCAACCCTCGAAGAACCTATCTCGCGACCTTCGGTGGTCTTGCAGGCGTAATATTACGTAGTTGTTCAAACTGAAAGAGAAGGGTTACTTTTTTTTCGCTGGTCGCTCGATAATGTCGGTTTATTATCTTATGCTCTTGTTTTTTTGTTGACGTCTAAGGCCGTTAGTCCCAGGACGAGAAAGGCGGATAAGTGGTAGGTTAAAATTAATGAAATATCGCGTCTAGGTCAAAAGGAGGTTATACTTTGTACGAACGAATTAACTCCTTGTTGACGCACTAACCAAATACACTGATAATCCTCGTTATGCCAATTAATCGTTTTGGTAAAATCACGAAAACATGAACCTCGTCGTGCGCTCTGAAGTCAGTAGTGTAGCTCGTTTCATTCGATTTGATTTTAATATCTCAGGAAGAGACCTCCCACCAATATTTTTGCCCAGACTTACAATTTTGAAGTCAAACTTGAAGTAACGAATCCCAGGCCTACCCAACTAACTCTCATCATAGCATTTCAAAACATTGTGAAAGAACGCACAAAAACGTATACCCGATGCCTCTTTTGCTGACTATCACTGAGCTGCGGATTGTTTCGTTCTCAGCTTTAGTCGGTGGGTTAGAAAGAGTGGGCCTCATTTGTACGATACCGACTGCCTCGAACAAACCCAAAACGTCCTGAACTCGATCTTTCCAGTACAGTCAACCTTCCGGATCCTTCAGTGGTTTAATCCTTTTTGCGTATTCCGTTTTAGAGCTAGACAAACTCAACGCGAACAGGAACGCAAAAAAAAGTCACGGATCGATAGTAGCGAATAAAAGTTATTTCATTTCGGGAAGAGAAATTTGTTATTTGTTTGAAAGAAGTATCATGAGACTTAGAGACTGTGTAACATCAGAGGGATGTTGTGTTTTGATTCCAGGGGGAAATGGTAAAGAGGGCCCTATCACTCTAATTTGTCCTGGTGGATAAATAAATGTTTCAATCTTCAATCATCTCTCTCTCTCTCTCTCTCTCTCTCTCTCTCTCTCTCTCTCTCTCTCTCTCTCTCTCTCTCTCTCTCTCTCTCTCGCTCTCTCTTTCTCTTTACACCTCCCCTTTACTCTTTTTCTCTCTCAAATTTTAATACATAACTTTACCTAAAACGTAAGGCTCGTGGAATGGTCAATAATTCGGGGGCACAATTTTGACATCTAATTTGAACACATCCGTGTAAAAATAAATGAAAAAACAATGCCATCCTCTCAAATTTGGGACATCATTCGATTCTGAAACTGTTACAGTGTACCACGACGTGAAAATATTGCTAGATTTCAAGCGTTAAATAACAAGAATTTGTGTTGGGAGTGTTTTCAAATGTCTTTGAACGGATTACCGCGATACTATCCTTCGTGCACCGAGCTCTTCTGTTATGCAACTCGAATCAAAATTATCGACGATGTACAGTACAAGTACAGTTGAAAAAAAACGCGTTTTATCTGCTGCATCGCGCGAGGAAAATTTTAGTATGCGGAATTTCTAGCGGTTAAAGGACACGACGCTTCTTAAAAAAAATACGTGTGCAACGTTCCACTAAATCAAATGATATCCTCGTTAATCTAGCAATAAAAATATCAAATATCCTTCAGCGTTTGGCAACTGAAATTATCGTCTCAGCTGATAAATATCCTTCGAAATTTGCGAACATTAAATGAAGGCTCTTCGAATTGTCTGATCTCTTTCCGCTTATTATCCAACCGAGCGAAGGAAAAAAATTATCTTTTGACCTAACTTTTATCAAAAACGACCGTATGAAAGGGCATTCACAAAAAGAAGAACGAGGCACGAGTGGGTCAGAGAGGCGGGTTCACTTGCGTAGATTCTGATTAAACGGTAAATAATTCGTCTTAGACAAAAAGGCTATTTTGACAAGGAACCAATGTAATGTTGATGTCCCTCGATGGCTCATAATAAGTTGTAAAAGTTGTAAAAACTTCCACTGTGAAATACAGACTAAAATGAACACGCAGACGAGAAGGTTTCGTTTTTCATTCTCATCTAGTAACCTAAGCGTAGGGCTGTATTTCCATTAAAAAAAGGTTAATGTGGAACAAAATATATTCATTGACCAGCTCCCTGTGAATTTAATTCAAATTGTTAGATCCGTTTTTGAAAAAACGCTGTATTTAACGTGCAACTTTCGATATTGGTGGTTCAAGCGGTTATTGCGACTCACCGCACGAACATCCTCAGCCCCACGTCCATTCAGTGATTTGGATCGCTCTACCAACTAATCCATCCTGGCTTTATTCAGTTCGTACGAACTTGGTATCACTGAGCTCAGCGGTTTATATAAAAACTGCTAGTGCTTAAAATCCAAAATTTATTGGGTTGCGGTGACCTTCATCGAATAATCACTAAGAGGGAAATTTCCGATTATTTATTGTGCTGCTCTCGTCATTTTTCCAGGGATGAAAACTTGTAACTTGCCCTCCAGTTGTTTGAACTCGTTCCCACAAAAAGTTTAATTCAAAGCGTTACATTTTTTAAGAAAAACGAAAGTTGGCGTTTTGATCACTAGTTTTAGATCAATTTTTCACACACCTTGAATTTATTATTGCCCACTCCATGCAAGTGGGATACCAAACTTCAATTAGTTGGGTTCAGCCGTTTTCTCTCAATCGCTTAGTAGACACACACGCACAAACCATTTTGTCGTACGATGTTTCTCAGACTCGCAAGCATTTAAAACGTGAAGATCTAACAGAAACTCAACCTACTTAGGGCAAGGGTAAGTAAAAAGTTGACAATACTTTTATATTGGCCTAAAACTTGCCAAAAATCGTATTTTTTTCACGTCCTCCAATTTCCCAAGGTGTACGCTTCACTGAATTGGATAGACCCAATGGAGTGCCTTCTAGAAATCTACATTCACATTTTCCTCCACAATTATGACTGTAACCACTCATTGCACGAAGAAATACACCAAGGTACATTGGAAAATGATATTTGCTGAACGATGAATGAATTTTGCTCATTTTCTCATACAACTAGTGTATTATTTATACACGTTTTTGTAGAAATACGTTGAACGAAACGATAAGGCTGCTTCTTAACAGACATTTATATCTATGCACTGCTTGCTGTTACTTGTTTATATTTTGTATTACAACTTACAGAAACTCTCTCAACGTACAAAGGGAAGCGTTATTAAAAATATTCAAAAACTAAAACCAAAAGGCGATGTTAAAATGTGCATTAGTTGTATAAGTTTCATAACAGTCATTAATTAACTTCATATATTGCAGTTTCTGTAGTTACATCGTATATTGCCAATTTAATTAGTGTGGGACGCGGGGCAACTGGGAACTTCCAGCGAAAATATAAGAAAACGAGGAAACTGTCTCAGGTGCGTGAGCACTGAAGAGTTTAATTTGCAATCCCGAATGAACTCGTTCCACAGCTCTCGACACCTGCAGCACTGTCGGCATTTTAATTCGAGCGTGAACACATGGTAGCGCTGGCTCGTTTGGAAGCTGTAAACGCATTCGTATCTTCTAGGCTCTCACCGGCAAAGTTGACCTTTTGAATTCTCTCCCCTCTCTACCAGCAACTTTTCACGGTCACCTACCTTTGCCACATTTCCTGACAGAGGCAAGGCCGCGATGTGATCTAGTGGTACTTTCTTTCCCAACACGGCGGTGAATAGTCTCATAAAACCCGAGCCAGATGAAGTTGTCTCGTAATGAATTCCTCACGATTTCACCGACAATCAAATGAGAGAGAAACTTGAACTTGCTTGGAGCATGAAAATGGGCTCAACAGGTGCTCCTTCAGCTGTGACTAGTTGAGTAAGACACCGTAAATGCGCGTCATCTACTTGCTCTATGTAACGCCGGCAAAAACAGCTTCTAACTCAAACCTAACCAGGGTAGAAATATGTCTACAACAATACATTCACGAATCGAAACAATGATGGACACACAACTGACGTGACTTGGAAACCCTGCAAATTATTACACAACGGTTTATAATTCTCATGAACAGCTTGACCCAGTATTACTACTCAGAGACCCATTCCATTCGATTCAGCATCGAAAAATACTAGTAAACCATACGAAACATGACCTGACTACAATGGAACTATGGAAACTAAATATTCCGCCGGCGCTCGGCACCCATAAACGTCTGTAGGCATTTATGATCCGATGTAGGGGTGTGCAGAGGAAGTGGCCCGAACCTTCCTCTGCCCCGTCAGGGAAATTGGCACGGGGACTTCCAGCGAACCCTCAGCAATTGACACGACGTTGCGAGTCGAGCGGGCGGGTGGTTTTAATGAGACGGGATGGAAGGAGGGAGTACTAACGACAAAACGTTGACTTCTGCTGTAGTTCCCGCAAGTTCTTGCAATTAGTTGACTCTAATAATTACTGTACTTTCCCTATACGCAGTTGTACACGTCTGATACTCATTCCATTCGACCCAGGATGTAAAAATACCTTGAAAACGACACGAAACACGGCTTATTTGCGATTATACTGCGTTTTGTTAATTTGTTAACCATTTTTTGTCCATAACGACCATGGGCTTCGTCCAATCGGATTGCCTAGATGGCGGGCACAACTAGATACCAAATGGGATTTTTGTGCGAAAGAACGATTTTTTTAGACCACATTAAGGCACAAAATGGCCCGGACGGGGATGGGGGATGGCGGACAGACATTGCAAATTTGAAATCCCCATGTCTTGAAACGTAAAGTATCAAACTTTGAGGGGGGGTTGTAAAAAATTGTTCGTGGCCGAAAACATAGGGTTATTATTCAGAATGAATAATAAACCTAAATGGTCGCGCAGGGAAAAAAGGGAACTAGCAAATTACAAAAGGCCACTACCGAAGTTCGTTGACAAAACGAGAGGAGACAGTCCCGCTTCCGTGAGAGGAGACAGTATTCTGTACCCTCTTGGAGGCTAAGGCGGAACCCCCTGCATGAGGGAAACCCTTAGGAACTTCACTGCGATGGATTTTGGTTCTCACTGGGACATTGAGCAGAACCTTCTGTCTCCCAAGATCCTGAATCCACACTACTGAGAAAGAATGACAGATCCACGCCCAGTATTCCTTAATGAGATAAACGCACTCGTTCTATAAAATTGCCGCATGCTTAAAACGTTCACATTTTGACGATTTCAGGACAATGGAGGTAAGCAGTCTGTCAGATCTCATTGCTCAGCTGAGAGTAGTTTTTGAGTCGGACCGGGTCAACATTGAAGAGGTCGATCAGTTAATGAAATCCTACAAGAGCGACTATAGGGATTGGAAACAGTTCGCCAAATTCGACAGATTCAGGTGAGTGAAGTGGTTGGGGTAGCATACTACTACTTAAGCGTAGTTGTAAATGAATAGGTCTAAACTGAATTAATTCAATAGTACCCTCTGAATTACGAGCCCTGTGTTTGCGAGGTACATGAACTATATTTTATATCAGATTTAATTTCTAAATATTGCTAATAGGGGTTCATTGATATTATTGCTACGACATTGGCCCTGATGATGCTTAGTAAATTGATGAGAATATTGTCCTTTAAAAGTTATTTGTATCTGATAAATTCACAAAACATTCCTCGAAAGTCGAAAAACTGCAGCAGGTCTCTAATAGACTCAAGAGTGATCAGAAGGAAGTGGAAACCAACCTCGCTGTGCTAGCATCTGCTCCTCTTCAGGAAGATTGCATAGTTGACATTTTTACCACTACATTCCACACAGTGGAGCTGATGAGAGCTACAGGAGGTTTTACAAACTTAGTTAACAAGGGAACAAACGGGGCTCGAAGGCTCTGTCAAAGGACCAAACTGTGATTTTCAGTAAAGAAGTACATTTGAAACTGGCATCATCAAAAGAAGACTTCTGCAGAGTGATAACAGTTTTTTTAATGTTAAAAGACGTCAGGGTCAGATGGCGTCCTCACGAGAATCTTGCAGCGTGCCTCTATTTACGTTGTAGAAAAGGCTGTTTTAGCCTCCTACTCTTGGATGTTGACTTGAGCACCTCAGAGAACATCAAGCTTCTTAACGCTCTACCCTCAGGCTACTTTGACTTCATAGAGTAGTGTGCGAGCAGCCTTAGACTCATCTCTAGTTGCTGGCAGTGTAAATCCACGACCCTACATTGTATAATGTGGCTTACTACACTTTCAAGGGCCACCAGGGTGATGTCTGGGGTCGTTTCCTGCAGCCCAGCCCCATTAAATGTCGTCTCCTCAGTGATTAGGACTACGATACCACCTTTCCCTGCAGTCTCCATAACAAGCTGCCTTCTTCTGCTAGGCTGACTCATTTCCCTCTACCTTCATCTTTAGATCCCCGCAAACTGAACTGTCCCCCAAGTGTTCTCCAGCTCCCCAATTCCACCTTGAAGATACCAATCAGGTCTCAAGGAGAAAGGTAAGACACTGAATAACGAAAGGCAACCTTTCATCCACACATAGCCCCACCCTGCCCAGCCAGGCAGCAGTGACCAGTTTGTCATTAAACCAGTGGGCTGCCTGGTTACGGTTCTGCTCACTCAAGAGTAGCAGATAACCCCTTTTCCAACTGTAACTACTAGAAAAGACCCTGCACTGTGGTACCCTAGTGTAAATTTCCCTGGAGAATGTGAACTATCATGGCCTGTGACGACTCCTACTCCAAGGCACCTCAAAACAGCCCACCTGGCAAGTGGGCTTTCTCTTCCATCCATAGCAAAACATACATCTTAGGGATTCACCTGTTAGGGGTGCACTCTTCATTCTTGTGACACAGTAGTAGCTGAAAAGAGAATGATCAGGTCCCAAGCAGTAAGCACATGTTATCCACAACCCAAGCATCAGAAACAACCCTTATACGGATCCAACAACTGACCCATCCAAATCTTACTGTGCCCTTCCCCAACAGGAAAGTATTAGCCTTGGCTTCAATTTTAACTATTGCCTTTCATTGCTCTCACACATTTGCCTTTTTCATGAGAATCCCCAATTTGCCTGCTTTCTCTTCAGCCAATAATTATTGCGTTATATTTTTGGTAGATACACAAGAAATCTGATAGACGAAGGAAATGGAAAGTACAACCTCATGCTGCTGTGCTGGGGTGAAGGTCATGGGTCAGCGATACACGACCATGCCGATTCCCATTGCTTCATGAAAATTCTTCAAGGCTCCCTCTCAGAGGTCAGATTTTCCTGGCCAGAAACGAAAGAAGGTGAAGAGGAAAAGAGCGCCAACGGTTGTGATAGAGAAGACAATTCTGAAGAGAATTTACTTCCAATGACTGAGCTGTTTAGAACAGTGTTGTCAACCAATGAAGTGGCATATATCAATGGTAAGTTCTCGACATGAAAACTTCAGCCCCTTCTAGACTCTCATGGAGTATCCTTGAGGTGCCTGTTCACTGAAGACAAGCGAAGAACACAACTGCATCTTCGTGGAGTGCATTCAGCAAATTTGGATGAAGCAAAAACACATGCATCCACACTTTCGCAAAGTATCCTGGCGAAACAAGTCTCGTGCATTTATTCCTCGTGATTCTTTGACTCGTCGTACAAAAAGTCAAGCGGACTGTGGAGAGGACAACGAGGGAGGGCTGAGGAATCACTCCACATCCTCACTCCTCAGGCTACTCCACGAGAGTCTGGAAGATACATTAGAAGTAGTAACGTTTTAGAAATGAGATGGCATGTGCCATCAGTAAATCTCCAATTGCAAACTAAAATATCAAGTTTTTACTGTAAAAAAATATGTTCTTCCCCTCGTGCCTGGCATTGCAGTGGACTGTTATACCACATAAATCGTGAATAGTGAGGTGTCAATCATTAAAGTTAATGTACCTGTTTGGTGGGTCCATCTTCTCTGGCGAGCGATGTAAAGACATCGTCTGGCCGTAAAGTCAGTACCACCATGTCATAGTGTTTATAATAACCCCATTTTCAGTTAATCAGCTGATCAGCTGTTGTAATTGACCTGACTATTTTTACTTGAGTCATCCGTTAGTCAGCTATCTTTTCTAATGAAAAAAAGCCAACCTTTTGGTCTTTAGTTTACGATTCGTCTATAACAATTTTATTCATTAGAAAAGATAGCTGACTAACGGATGACTCAAGTAAAAATAGTCAGGTCAATTACAACAGCTGATCAGCTGATTAACTGAAAATGGGGTTATTATAAACACTATGGCATTCTCCCCATCTATCATAGAAAGGCAAACTAGGATGAAAACTTAATATTGTCAGTTAAGTGGTGGGTTCATTTTGTTGGAAGATACCCAGTCAGATAGTCCTTTAGGTAAGCTGGCCTGGAAATCTCCCACAATCCTATGGGGAATGGATTAGTAGAACGTTATAATGGCATCATATGGAAGTCCATAACTCTTGCTTTGAAGACACGAGAACTCGATAATACCGATTGGGAAAAGGTACTAACTGAATCTCTACATTCCATAAGATCCTTGCTGAATACTTCTATCAACTGCACCCCTCATGAACGCCTTTTCAATCACCCTCCACGTACAATCAATGGAGAAAATATCCCAACCTGGCTTTTGAATCCTGGACCTGCCCTACTCGCCAAACAAGTTCGAAATTCCAAGTACGACGATCTTGTTGAAGAAGTTGACGTTGTAGAAGTTAACCCTCCTCAGTACGCTACTATTCGACGTCAAAATGGCGTTGAATCAACAGTGTCATTAAGGCATCTTGCCCCACGCGGAGACAAGTCTATTCTGCAACGCATAGATCAAACCAACCCTGAAAACAGCCGAGAAGATTTACCAGTACAACTGCAAGAGTCCACTCCAAACGAGAGTCCTGAGATCGAGTCTGAGCCTCGGAATCAGCAAGTACCTCGGGAACAGTCTATTGATAAAGACAGTCGTCCGTCATCTGATTCTCGCCCAAGAAGGGAGATTTCCAGGCCAGTTTACCTAAAGGACTATCTGACTGGGTATCTTCCAACAAAATGAACCCACCACTTAACTGACAATATTAAGTTTTCATCCTAGTTTGCCTTTCTATGATAGATGGGGAGAATGTCATAGTGTTTATAATAACCCCATTTTCAGTTAATCAGCTGATCAGCTGTTGTAATTGACCTGACTATTTTTACTTGAGTCATCCGTTAGTCAGCTATCTTTTCTAATGAATAAAAGCCAACCTTTTGGTCTTTAGTTTACGATTCGTCTATAACACACCAAACGTGTACATTAACTTTAATAATTAACCTACTGGCGGAATTAACCCAATCCCTTCCACCTCGCTTTCAAACATTGCCTACATCATGACTACTCACAACTCAACCTTAGATGCAAAATAAACGTGTCGAAGTGTCCTGTTTGCGCAGGCTCTCAAAACTCGTCCAATAATTATTAGTACACTATTGATGGCTGGCCAATGCTTCACTTGAGTTGCTGCCCGTAGTTCGAAACACTTTTATGTTTGTACAACTTTATTTTTTATTTTTAGATAGTCTTGGTCTACATCGAGTGGAGAATCCCGGTTACAGTGACAAAGCTGTGAGTCTTCATTTGTACTGCCCTCCGTTTGAAGAGTGTTCAGTGTTCAACCAAAGAACAGGGCACAAATCGAAATCCAAAGTTACCTTTTGGTCCAGATACGGAGAGAAGCCGGTCAGTTACCTTTTCTTGATTGTAACGTTAAGATTTGTGGTGTGCTTGAGGGATATTACGGATACTTGCCCCAGCACTGGTTTAACGCGTGAGAACCCCGTAAAGTACATACATTTATTGTGCAGTAGCCAGTATATGCGTATTGGATGGAACATTTTCTAATATTCTCACAAATTTTCCAATTAGCTATCTTCAGCTTTTTCACCAATTGTCAACGTTTTTTGTTCAATTGTTCAACAGTTGGACACAACTTCCCTCTATTATTCCGTTTTCACTGAATATTGCTACTGATTTTACTCAATGTTTATTCCATTTAGATTTGTGTTTAGGAATGTTTTCTTGTTCCTCAACTTCGATCACCAAAACTAGATGCAATCTTTAAAGCTTTCCTGGCAAGCCCTGGGGTCAAACCTCAACCCACAATGTTGTAGTTCATTAACCACAACACGTAGACATTTTTTGAAATGCTGTCCCGACACACGACTGACATGTTACTTGTTGACCTGTTGTATCTGTTTCTTAATAGCATCTAGCAACCTACTACAATAATATTGTGTCACATAATACATTCCTTTGACGACTACCCACATAAATACATTTGCGATATTCATTATAAGTTTCAATGAATCATCCTATTTTTGAAACGACAGTATGAGTGAACTTTATTTGGCGTTCATATTGCAGGCTGTTGAGGAAGACAGGCCGCCAGAAGACAACTGAAGAGGCGATAAACGGCTCACCCCGTACAGCGAAGTATCAAAAAGACAACTCACCGACTACTTGTTCAGTTTTAGGAACAGTAGCAGCATAAGAAAACTATTCAGCGTGACATTTAGTATAGCTCGTGTGAAATTCATTTTCATGCTAAGATTTTATAATCTGACCGTCGTATCGATGGTGTTACTTATATTAGAAACCGCAATATATTTTCCAATAAAAAATGTTACTTCGTGATACCCCAGATATAACCTCGAATTATGTCCGACGCTCCAGCCAAAATATACTTCGCCCTGTGAGTATTTTTCGTTCCCTTCTAAATTTTATTTACTCGTCATTCTGTCTGTTGTGTTAACATATTTCATAGAACCAAACTATTAAATTTAAGATATTCATGTATTCTGTGTTCAATGGAAAAGAACAGCGTAGAAATAAAATAAGAATTTAATATATAAAATCAACAAACTATTGAAAATTTGAGGCAATGAACCACTGAAAACAATTCATACGTAACAAGCATTTGTTAGCTGTCGGAAAAGAGTTCTTTCACTTTAACCATTCGAGGAGAAACGTAACGTCGATGGGCTGCTGCGTACACATCAGATTTCCAAGCACTACTTTGACTAGGTTTAACCAACAACTGACTCACGGACGAGTCCTCGCTTTCCAGCTTCCACGCAGCACTTCGAACGGCGACTCGAAACTTTTCGACTTCTTCTCCTACCAAAAAAAAGTAACAATTTTGAGGTTCGGGGCAAATGATAACGACTAACTCGGAAAGCTGACGAACCGATAACGGACAAAATAAATTGTGGTTTACCTGACACGTTTTTAGCGACGTTTAGGGATCTTTCGAGGGGATTAACGATGAAAATTGGAGAGTAGTCGGGTTTTGAAAGACTTGTGGCTGTTGTGATCGTCACGCACTTCGCCCCAAAATCAAACTGGAATAAATATGAGGACGTTATTTAATGTGGTAAGTAATGCAAATGTTTTATGGAATGAACGCCCGACGTACTCATCAACTCGCATGATTTTCAAGACCCCTCAGTGTGAAATAACGTGAAATGGAAAATGTGAATACGAATAAATCGTGGGGACAAACCTATGAATATGGGGGGACAAAATATGATAAATTCAAAAAAGGAGTTACATTTTATTAAAAATTAGCTCACTAAACAAACAAATTTAAAATAAATTTATACAGTCAAAGAAAGGAAACTGGAATTTAAACCAACTGTTGTCTCCTACAAAACAATGGCTGAAAAAAACCACTAACTTGATAGTGATGTTAGAGTCACCTCTCTTCATTTGAAAAAATCGCAACGCAAAGCAAACTGATAGCCCGTAGGAACGGGAGCTGAGGTATGGTAGAATAAAAAAATGAGAACAAGTGCCAGACGAAAACAAGAGAAAGCATAACTTTTTATACGGAAACTAAGATTGATTTACAAGCGACTCGATTGGCGCTTGGCCCCCCAAGTGAAGAAACACGCAACCACGTCAATTGGTAAGTGATGCCAGTACGTACGTCATTTACCGTCACCATACTCCCATGATAATACATCGATTTCAATAGACTAAAGTTAACGTACCTGTTAGGTGAGTCCATCTCCTTTAGCTGGTGAGATACTGTGGATCTTTCGATGTAAAGACGTCATCATATGGCCGTTAAGTCAGTACTAAAGTCAGTTAGTTGGTCGTGGTCTTTATATAGGAAGAGAATCTCTTTGTTGAAACAAAGACGACTCAAATTGTGCCAACCACCTCAAGACAACTGGACACGAACTTACCAAAATACAGAGCTGCGCCTCCTTAGTACACAAACAATACAAAGGACGGAAACTGAACATATTAGAAAACAGAACACATTCCTTTCCCTTCACTTCTAACGGATTTCCCAGGAGGTGTACGACCTCCTTCCCACTCCCCCCCCCTTCTTTGGTACAACACCATCCTATTCACGACCAATTAACTGACTTTAGTACTGACTTAACGGCCAGACCATGATGTCTTTACATTGAAAGCGCTCGTCTGCCTGACACCAGCCAGAGGAGACAGACTCACCTAACAGGTACATTAACTTTAGTAATTTGCATACTGGCGGATTCAACCCAATTGCTTTCATCCCAATAGAGTTCACACTCATTTTATCTTGATCAATCCTGTTTTTTACCTTTTCCTCATGTATGTTAATATTAAACAATATTGATAGTAAACAACTTAAGACTTTGATGTTGACGGCTTACTTTCGTATAATAATCATAAAAGCCTTTGAGGAGCTCAGCAAGGGACATTTTTGTAGAGGGAGGAGTCCAGTTGAGACGGGATAAGTCTCGAATATATGTACAATTAATATCATCAGTCACTCTTTCGTCTTCTTTGGCTGAAAAACAATAAATTGAACATGCAGGATCGTTATTAGCAGATTTTAATGTGAAAATGTGAAGATGAAGCTCGTTTGTCATGACGCATACTCATTCAGGAATGTCACTACATTATTTCATCTAGTGTGAGGTGGTCGACTGTGTCTTCCACCATGTGTCACCTGCCATTGGCACGAGAAGATGACATGGGAAGCATCATCCACAATTGCCGTGCAGTGCAGGCAGTTTGGTCTTGCAGCCATACCAATGTGGTGCAAGTACACTTTGAACGCTCTATGTCCCGAGTGGAACTGGGTAAGTTAGATATCTACCTCTCAGTCGCGCCACCCGAGCCATGGAGAAAGTGCTGAAATCAGCTTCCTGCCCCTTCCCCCCATTCGTCTAGGCCAGAGGTCTAGCAGGAGGTCTATTTCCCTTCCATGTTGTATTCTGAGGAAAACTGGGGGTGCATTGCTCAATTTGCCTGGGCAGCGCTCAACCAAAAGAGGATGGAGTTTGCTGATCTAGGACCAGTGTCTCGCAGAAATGAAGAATGAAGACATGGAGAAAGGACCGCTCCTGAACCTCCCAAATTGCTGGGTAGTATAGGAATGGCAGCACGCTGCAAGATTCTCGTGAGGGTGAAGAGGACAAGAAAGAAGGGCTGCTATCGCAGAGAGGTGTGAGGGCCAACCTGATGTAATGTGCTAAATGGTTTGAGAGGTACAACAGGCGAGACCTCACGAAGCCAACAAAGAAGCACAGGGCATATCTTCCTAGCAGGATATCTTCAGGAATGGTCAGCCAACCCTCAGCACTGTTTCAAAAGTGATAGAGGTGGTAGGGACATTCCAGGTTGGGCAACTATTGCTCCCAAAGCCTAGTTCTTTAGGCACCACATGATGTGAAGAAGGCCTGCAACTCTACCACATGTGTTGACTTCCTAGAGGAGCTCTTGCTACCATTCAGTGCCCCTATGCGCTCCCCCGCTATCTGCCCATCAGATATAATGTGAGAACAGATTGCAGGTGTGGAGCCGGTCTGTAGAGACCAAAAAGTCCATCCACACTTGGAAAACGCCTCGCATGACAAACTTCTGCGAGTAGAGATGTCCAATGTTGCATTCCACGTGTGTTACACTCATGATACTGCCACTGACATCATCGGTGAGTACCCACAAAATGCCAATATTTCCAGACACCTAGAAGTTGACCTCGAAACGAAGAGGAAATGAAGACTTTCCAGACGACGCTCTGAGAAAGAAGCATGAAGAGAAAAGGGCCTCAGCTCACGAGAAGAGGCAACGCTCCTCAACCTGCCACTTGGAGATGCAGGCGCCATTCACATTCCCTTCCAGTTGCAATAATATTCTCTTCGTAAATTAGGCTCGTATTGATTGATTACTCGAGGTCTGAGCCGCTCGACAGCCTATCACCGACAATCTGTGTAAGGCCTGGGGCACTGGCAACCACCCTCACAAGGTTTATTTCGCGACTTCGTCGCCACTGACGTGACCTTCCCGGGAGTTGGAACCCCCCTTCTCGTATTCATTCTGCAAAAACCCCACTGGTTATAGATCTTGCCCATAACACTTTTTATGACGAAAGATACCCAGTAGGCATATTTAAGAATTTGTTTCCGGTTTCTTAATTATGATTTTGTAAACATTCTAAATATCATAAGTGATATTTCTGTAGAAGTATCTTCGAAAGTCATTGTTAGCAAATAGTTAACACAAATTAGATGACAGCCTAGAAAGGTGAGGTAACCAAGAAATACATACACGCCTGTTTGATCATAACATCCAGAGGAGGGAGCCGCTTCAACGCCTGAAGGTAATGTAGGCACAACATAATAAGCATGAAATTGGTAATCCACCTGAAATAATAAAAATATTGAAGTTAAATAACAATCATATTACTGGAACGCAAACAATTAGACAAGAACACTTATGAGAAGAAATTTTCCGAATTAAAAAATAGTGTTGTTAACGCATATCGTGGTTTTTTTATGGACAAGAAACACATGACTTGAATATAACAAGAAATTTGTCAAAGGCCCGTCCAATCAAATGCCCCTTTGTTGATACTGGCTCATAGAGGTCACGAAGGCAATGAAAAGGCAGACTAGGGGCAAACCATAAGGAGCCAAGGAAAGTAAAAAAACCCTGCAAATTATTACACAATGGTTTATTATTCTCATGAACAGCTTGACCTAGTATTACTGCTCCAAGACATATTCCATTCGATTCAGCATCGAAAAATACTAGTAAACCATACAAAACATGACCTGACCACAAAGGAACAACGGAAACTAAATATTCCCCCAGCGCCACATAAACGTCTGTAGGCATTTATGATGTAGGGGTGTGCGGAGGAAGTGCCGCCCTCATCGGCTCTAACCTTCCTCCGCCCCCTCAGGCAAAAAGAGTCAGGGAAATTGGGACGGGGACTTCCTTCGAACCCTCGGCAATTGGCACGACGTTGCGAGTCGAGCGGGTGGGTGGTTTCGATGAGACGGGAGGGAGGGAGTTCAAACGACGAAACGTTCACTTCTGCTGTAGTTCCCACGAGTTTTTTCAATTATTTGACTCTAATAATTACTGTAATTTCCCTTTACGCAGTTGTACACGTCTGAAACTCATTCCATTCGACCCAGGATGTAAAAATACCTTGAAAACGATACCAAACACGGCTTATTTGCGATTATACTGCGTTTCGTTAATATTTTAAACCATTTTTGTCCATAACAACCATGGGCTTCGTCCGATCGGATTGCCGAGATGGCGGCCACAACTAGATACCAAATGGGATTTTTGTGCGAAAGAACGGATTTTTTCCATGTTAAAGGCACAAAACAGCCCATACGGCGTACAGGCAACGGGGACGGTGGACGGACATTGATAATTTGGAATCCCCATGTCTTGAAACGTAAAGTATCAAATTTTGAGGGGGGGGGGGGTGTAAAAAATTTTTCATGACCGAAAACATAGGGTTATTATTCAGAATGAATAACAAACCAATATAATGACAGTTCATGAGAGTTACCTAGGTTACTAATAAGTAATGGACCAATAATGACCACAACTATTCAAGTACCCGTGTAGTACTAATGAATAACAGACCTGGGCCAGTAATGATGGACCTCTAATTAATAGAAATGAGCAACTAGTGGATCTGCAAGTATGATCCACCTCTACCGCAACAAAGCTTATTTAGCATACTTAAATGTTGCTTATTAATTATTATTTAGCCCCAACTCTCTTGGTATGTTACTTTACGTACGTACCTTCCTGGCATTGGGTTGGTCAGTTGAGCTGCAATAGCCCAGTGTTTAACGAAGCAAATGAGAAACTTGGCCTGAGGATCCAATTGACTGTAAAGAAACAGAAGCTCCGACATGTACACACCAGACCTGCAAACAACGATTGATATTAGACTCTGTTATTAAGCCGTTGGAATGACAAGAGTTGATAAGATTTGACTTACATGTTAGTCATTGAGAGATCGCAGTCCAAACCCGTGAAATCATTGGAAAATTTAATAATTGGAACCCGAGCTTGTAATATCCTTTTGACTCCAGAAAATCCTGGCAGTAGCACCTGCAGGAGGTCAGCTAAGAGCTCCATTTGCCGTTGAGTGAGAGGACGAGGGCCGCCAAGGCTGGTTTTGGTTTGGAATACCAATCTTGCAGATTGTTGAGTTGGGTTTGACTACAACAGGAAAGGCATAGTTAAAAGTACGCGTTGTGGTGATTAAATAATGAGAGTGATGCTGAAATACATGTTATTTTTACTCATCACCGTCAATTTATACTCTTCTTCTATCCCTACAACGCTCGATGCAAGTGGTTCTCTGCTTCATTCAGCAATGAAAGTCTTCTTCGGTCAACTCTTTCAAGGCCCAAACTGTTTTTTCCATCACAAATTTAACAGCCGCAAATCTTATGCCTTTTTATACACATGTCACTCTGCACATTTCACCTGCTGCAAGCTGCAGCTGGGCTCGGAGTGTGAACTTTCACTGTCCACGTCATTAACGTATGAAGCATTTGAGTCTAACACCTAGCGAATAGCATATGGTCTGTCAAAAACAAAGAATAGCCTCAAATGACAGAGGAGCGAGAGAACATCGAATGTACGAGACGTTTGATGCAAGCAGTGATATTGACACTATGTGTGGCACCTTAAATTTCCCTAATTAACTCGTGTTTAATGTTTTTTGCGTTTTCTCAAGTATAAAGATCGCCCAATGATGAGGGGAAGGTTGGGTTACAATTTCCCTCCTTCAAACAAAATCTGCTGGAGTTAGGTCGCCTAAATTCTCACCTGTAGACCACTGCAGTATTTCGTATACTCTGAACTGATTAGACTTTACAGCGTTCCACTAACCGAAATTAATTAGCAGGCATCTCAGTTGCCAGCAACGCTGACGCTCATTCACTCTCCACGTTCATTTCTAGTGCCACCAAACTGTACAATTTTCAAACTGAGCCGCCGGTTTTGGACAAACAAAACTTATTTTTACAAGTAAACAAAAAAACTCAGTTAACAAAAATAAATTAAAACACCTACCTTCCCAGCATCAGTCGACATAGGATGGTGCCTAAACACTAAATCTAAATCCGACCATACAGTCCCAAATCCGTTCACCGATGATCCAAACGGGAGTACGGCGCAGTGGGGAAAAATTCCCGACATCGCCAACTCTAACTGGCGAGCTGTGAAGAACCGCAGCCTTGTGCCTAACTCATCGAGCTGCGTTGAATTGCACAATGATTCCATCAACTCTGACACCTGAAAGCATTGACATTATGAAGCTTGACAAAATGCATTGGAAACGATAGTAAATATCAATGGGTGTACTCAGTGATTACAAATTAAAGCAATAAAATGAATTTACTCTTTCCATTCTCAACACGTTAAATGTGGAAGGAGACGTATTGACCTCTTACTGATGATTGCGTCCGAGACAGAGGGGTTTTAAGTAGTTTTGCTTAAAGTACTGGGGGGGGGGGGTGTAAACACAAATAGTTTTGAATTTAAGGCGTTGTGCCCCACTTGTCCTCAGGGTAATTGATCCTGATTCCTAATTGACCTTAAACCGTCATGAGGGAACCTTCCTACACATCAGGACGGCATGGGACAGTTTGACCGCATGCTGCACTTCTACGAATGCGAAACTCGATGTTTACCATGCTCCTGAGCCACCTCCAGTAGGCAATTCGACAGCTGAAAATAGTTTTCAAACCAGTCGCTTCTGGCTAACTGGTTATTTTTTGTTAAATCCACCACTCCACGATTCATTTCCCGTCTATGTCCGTTTGTGCCTATGGTCCGTACAGAAAATCCATACTTCAAGTTCGAACCAGATGTTTTTCAAAAATCAATACCGCAGCACTGTTTTCACAGATTATTTCTTGAACTAACGACTAACGACTAAGAAATAACCCTTAAATTCCATTTTACGTGTATAGTTCGGTATGAACTCTAAGAAAATTAGGAGTGTAAGAAATAATAGGTTTAGGAAGAAAAAAAATCGAAAAACCTAGTCTAGGCAAACGAGGTCAATAAGACTCGCAATGCACTTAGTGAAACTCTGGTCACAACGCGTCCTGTTCTGCACTTAGGAGATGCGAAGAAAATTTGCTGCCGCACTGGACGGGTTAAAATATATTTTCTCAAATATCTGATGCGACCCATATCACACCTTGAAGAGAAGAGACACACAACAAAATCACAGTGGTAAAATTTATCTACAACTCATGCACTAGGATGTTTCTTCTGATAACCATCTCAACTAATAGTTGAACGAAAACACGAAAGAAGAAATTGGAAGCAGGAAGTTTGAAATAGAAAGTGTAACATAAGTGGAAAGGGCTGCCTTAAAAGATGCGAAAAATAAACCTGAATTCCTTCAACGCACATAAGATCCTAGGTTCGTTCCTTTTTTTTAATCAGTCTTTCCATATCTTACTTATTAAGGTAACTAGCACTAAACTCACCTCATCTGCTTGGGAGCAGATTGAGAGGACAGTCTCTGGTGGCATGGGTGGTTGTGTGTGTGTCACGAAGTCGTCCTTACCATGTACAGTCTGCACAAGCGTTTTCTTACCTAAACGAGAATTTCTGTGTTCGTAAAAACGTTCAATTTTATTTTTCTCAGAAGTCAGCAAAGTCAATCCACAGTGTATCATAATACAAACGTTTTTGACATCAAAACACAAAACGTAGTCTAACCTGGAACTTTAGCTTTAAACCAAACAACTGGTGACACCACAGGTACAGACCCTTTTTCAGACAGCTGACATCCCGATTCCAGCACATCGGAAAGACAGTCTTCCTTGAATTCCACCAACACTAGATGCTGTGGACAACCAAAAACCCTTTGAATGAAATCAAATCTTCATAAATTTTGTAAACTCCATTGAGCGGGGCAAAAATTTATCGTGCTAACAAATTAACACCATAAACGACAACCTTGAAATACGTGAAATAGCAGAACTCACGCTATTTTTGAGAGTGTAGTGAAACATATAACTGACAGGGGACAATTTCTCGCAGTACTCCCTCAGTTCTGAACAAGAGGCTTCAGACTGAACTTGGACCACGAGTGACCGCTTCGCCTGGTCCCTTCGAACTTTCAACAAATCGTCGAATTTGACGAAAGAATTCGGCGATTTCGTTTCAATCGACGGTGCAGCGGTGCTCGCGATTTTCCTTAGATCCACTTCGATTGTTGGGACGTTTCTTCCCGCATATTTCCCTGAAAATAACGAGTATTGAAAATGTACCAAAACTGGCATGAATGTATGGTATGCACAGAAACTCTTTTGAATAGAAAACTACGGTTTTTTGGGACATGGGAGGGACGGTCTGCTCCCAGTGACCTAATGAATTTACTTCTGCGTCTTGAGGTACCAATCTGGAACTCTGGGCAGGAAATGCTCAGCCTATCAGCCCTTAACTCTGCTCCATATAAGAGGACTGTGGGTGAGCACCCAAGGGCCTGTCATATTGACCTTCATTGTTGCAGAGGCTGCCACAGCCAGACGACAAGCCAAACAACTGGGTATCCACCATCAAGCCTAAATATCGAACTACTTCCCCGAGCCCTTTGATCTCCACAGAGGTGGGAAGGAGACACTTCATTCTTGATGTCATCCCCAGGAATAGCTCAGTGTTGTGGAGGGTGAGGATCAGCCCATGTGCCTCCAACCACTTCTTCGTCGTTTACATGCCCCACAAAGGTGACATTGTTAGGCATCATGCGACAAAGCAGAGCATTGTGTGCCACACTCCACCAAGTTGGCCCAAGGGCCCCTCCCAGATAACTTATCAAGTGTAGAATGTATTCAGGTACCCTAAAGGTACTGTCCAGAGTCTCTAATACATCTTTACTGTGTTATGAGTAGAACAAGTTGTTTACATCCAGGCTGATCTACAACTCTGCACTGGGGAGTGAAACCTCCCAGCCCCACACTTCTCAGATTTCTCTAATGGTAGAGTACCCTGCCATGCTGACAAGTCACCCCCACATCTGATTACACTCAGATGTGTGCCAGCAGCATCTTTTCCAACCCCTTCTCCTCAGTATTCGTCATGCACAAAGGTCTCCAAGTTGACAGCAAGCTTGGATTCCCTTAGCCTCTTAAAATGAGAACCAGCCTCTTTCAATACCTCCAAATACCTACTATACACATTATAGTTCCTGAGGAATGCCTTCGGAGTCTGTGGGTCTCTCTATGGAGGTGTCAAAAAGATAGCAACAACTCCTTATTGTAAGGGGTCGTACTTTAGCCTAAGTTGCCCGAATTGAGTGGCGAGTGATATTATTAGTAGTCTGTCGCATTCCCCTTCCGTTACAGTTAACTCAATTTCACTTATTTAACTGAAGACAGTTTTTAGAGTTCAAAACCACATTAACGCTGAAGTAAATACGAGGGAATCATTCACGTAAATAACCCATTAACTTATCAAACTATGATGTCAGGACCCCTCAACTCTAACCCATACGAGTACCCCGAACTCTATCGCAATAACCGCGATCGTGAAACATCCGCCACTATCGCAGAAGTAACAAGCACCATACCAGATGTACGGCGCACATAAGAAACATTGCCCCCTGCAAATAGCAAACCAAAATCATTAGATCACAATTGACCTTATCAGTTCTGTGGCATCACGAGGCATAGGCTTCACATCAGCCTTACACGCGAACTAATCGTAGATATAGATGATCAACGCATACGCTGATACGCCGTTTTCATTTCTCGCATATGAGTAATTGAAAACCCAATGTACAACTGTGCACCAGTTACCTAGAGCGAGATTATTCCGAAAACAGCTCGACAGTCGATGCTTCCAGCGAGGAAACAAGAATGTTAACTTCAATCCCGTTTCTGGACCATAATTCATTAATATTCCGGGCTTAGCAAGAGAGAACAAAAACATATTTACGAGCACATTAATCTCTTGGCAAAGGGAACATGAAAAAGCTGAATGACAAAAAACTAAATTGAAAAAATACGAACAAAAATTCTCATAATGTACAACTGAGTGTGCAGTAGAATGAAAATATTTATTTGCCGGTTATAAGATAAGAGCTATCATCTTCTTATTCGAGTTCTCTATTTGCGATTTATCACACAACTTTCCTCAGCCCGAAGAAAATTTTTTCACACAGATCGTATGAATTTATAAAGCATAAAGTTCTATGTAGGGAATGCGTCAGCGCTCAAAGTTCCAGAATTTATTGGATTTCTGCTACTTACACCACAACCTTCATTGAAAACCCAATGTGTACGTAGTTGAAGAGGCTGTCAACGTGATATTTTAGTAGAGGTTTGTGGTTACAGTGCGAAAAAGTTAGACTAAAAAGCTCCTGATTATTTTATCACATTAGAATATTATACCATACAGTTAGCTTAAGGGACCGTCATCCTGATTTTTGCAGAAAGTAGGAGTGAGCTTAGTAACTGTGATAAAACAACATTTCCATCGAATCTTTACTAATACAGTGTGCTTTTTAATTTTACCCACTGATTATAATTCTTTTTTGTCGTTATTTCATTGAGAATGGTGAACACAAAAATGTAATAAAAATTTCTCTATATAAAAATCGGTGTTTTGATCATTTTGATAAGTATGGAAATTATTTATTCGATTTTGCTTGTAAATGATGTCCATTTAATTTTGCAGTCTGAGAAACAATTTTGATGCAATTTGGTTCAGTCTCGCTCTTGCAGTCGTGTTTGTCGAAAGCAAAAACCATATTCTCAAAAAATGTTTTCCTGACGTAAAAGGTTTTAAAACGTGAAGACCTGAAGAAATGTTTTTAACTCATTTTCAGCCGATCATCGACTTTTCATTGGACATCGTGGGAGTGAGCAAAGTAATAACCGGTCAAGTTACAGACGGTCGCCTCCGCCCGACAGCAGAGAAGCGGCAACTCGCGCTACTGAGAAGTATTGCGGGCTTAACCAGCTGGCCGTTTGAAGGCGTGTTTTATGAGACAGCTGCCTCATTTCGTTGATTCCTTTACTGCGCAACAACGTTTATTACTATCGTTGATAATCATATTAAACGCTAAACTGTGAAGAAAGATCAACAATTCGGAAAATGCGCAACTTTCCTTACTAGTTCATAAAGTTAAGGAAAGTAAAAATAGGTGTCCTAATGACCATTACCGAGTAACTAGTCGCTAAATAGTTTATTGGAGTTTTGCACACACATACCACCAAACCTGTGAGTCAGTAGTAGTCTTCAGAATAGTTTATATGGTATTCCTTCGCTTACCTTGCTTTCATTTGTGTAACTTTCTGTTTTTCTGGTGCTACTTTTGTTTCTTTAATCATTACTGTGTTTATGCATTGTAATTTTATTACGCCAATATATTATTTGCTCATTAATCTGATATATAATAATAAATAAATTGTAATATATAATAATAAAATATAAACACACACATTATTTATAGAAACGTTGATAATTTATTGTAAATTGGTTAATTAAAATTTACTGGTTGGAGTGACTTGTGACAGAGTTACGAAAGTCGAGTGTGCAGGTTGTGGCTACCTTATGCATGCAAGTGAGGCTAATTTCCTTGTGGACCTGGGAGTTTCAGATGTAGCAAGCTAACTGCAGAGCTCCTAGAAGGGTTCCCGTTAAATTCCTTCCAGGCTGTGAAGGGCAAGGCTATAGTGTGGTGCTCATAAGGATGTGATTGAAGGTATGAGCGGATCTTCGTCTGTTGGGAGACTTTTGGTTGTTAAAGAAAGGCTTGAGAGAGGTGAAGGCTTCGTTAACTTTGGACAGTACGGGTTTGTTTGCGCCAGTCGTGTTACCCGGTGAGAATGATGTTGTGAGGCAGGTTATATCACAGTGTGAGAAGAAAATTGCCTTAGACTTCGATTCTTTCTGGCTGAGTCTTCATTGGTGGTACCAGTTGAGCTGGGTGGGCACGAATTTGTCGATGACTGACGTAGTGTAACTTGGATTTGGAGGTGTGGCTACGTCATTGGCTTATGGATGGTAAAATGCTATTACGGAGCAATAATGATCTTCTCGTGTGAGGGAATGTCATGGCAGAAATGTTGAAAAGGGAGAGCGAGATTTTGGATCCTAGAGGGACACCAGAAATGAGGTTTTAAACGGAGAGGGTTTTGCCTACTCGGACGCGGAAGGTTCTATTTGGTATACAGGAGGGGATGGGTGGCGCCTCTTGTTGTGGGGGAATAAAACAGACCTGTAAATTTGTTTGTTATAACTAAAATGAAGAGCGAATTGACTTGAAATCGAAGAATTTCCGTTTGTCGTGGTTTTTAATCTACAAGTTGGAAAAGGACCGCGAATTATTTCTGTTGTGGATCCTTCGTACTTTCGAGATTGCGCACTTTAAAGTATCGACTCTTGCGCTTTTACATCGATAGCTTCCTATCAAATGCCCTAATCTCCAGTTCTGATTGACATTTGTGGTACTTCTTGTAATTGCTGCAATAAAACCATTTTTCTTGTGCCTGATGATCACACGAAGCGCAATTATCAGGATTCGCTCGTTCAACTTCCTACCAAATACTTCCAAGTGAGTCGACCTAAAAAAAGATCCGCTCATCGAACCTTTTGAACTTGACGTGCTAATCCAACGCTTGTCATTATCCTTTCAGGGTGTAATCCTTGTTAACTGGAACATTGGTGAAGTCCCGATGCTATTGTTTTGAAATGTTATTGTAATGTCTGCGTAGTGATTCAATTGTGATGTCTCTTTTCACTCAGTGCCAGCGAGCTTTCTCGTTATCCGTGATCTGTGACATACGTTGACGTAGTAGACAGTCTATTTCTGAACCAGGGTTTCAAGCGATGTAAATTTAGTCATGATTGATAGTGTACTAAGAAGCTTCTTAGTTCAAGGAGTGAGAAGTTCAAGTATTTAAATGAATGATGCGAGTAAAATCGAAGTTGGGGTCTTTGACCGATTCCTCGGGACTTCCTTTACAAATATTTCTCTCTGGAGCTGAAAACTTGCTCTCAGCTGGTTGTGAAGTATCGAGAAAATGTGCAATTAAGGCAGGGGATGTTGGTGGCGGCGATACAGAATGGTTTTATACTGGCACTGACAGTGGCGTTAATAACCGTTTTTAAAAAATAAAAGTTTAATGATTTAACCCTTAGCTGTGCCAAGAAAAGCAACTTCCTACCCGTCATCCTACGGTAGCAAATGCTTCAGAGCGTAGCCACTGGGCGTAAAACCCCAATGCCCGGGAGAGATAACAAACGGCGTTTCACGATAGAAATTAGGGTAGCTGTAGCGGTAACAGTTGAAAGAACTCGTGTCATAAAAGTGAATGTAAACGCGCGCAAAAGTAGCTGGAACGAATATGAACAATCAAGTGCGAAATGCGACAGACCACAGATATCCAAATACAAAAAATAATTTTAAATATCACCTCTCTACTTAAGCGGCTAATGCTGAACCACAACCCCTTAGAAATTGCACGTTTTGAGTTGTGGCAACTTTTCGACGCCACCATTCAAACCCTTCTTCTGAATGAGCTTTTGCGCTAGAGTTCATCCATGCACCGTATTCTGAGATGAAACCAATATTAAATCGCCAATCCACAACACTCCTTGAGCGTCTCTAATTCAATCAGGGAATCAAAAATGTGTTAATTCGTCAATCTATGGCTGGTCGAAAACATAAAACGCAAAGAGGGCAGTGGGGAACAGACGCAAAGAAAATGGAAGGGATTAGCGTAAAAAATGTACATAATGAGCAAGGGAATTCGCAGTTGCCCACTTTTCCTGGCAACTTGAAAAAGGAAGGAATTACAATGGAAAATTGACAGAGAGGTATGAAAAGATCATTTCATACTTCAATTGTTAGTCGAGTGATTCAATTTGAATTTTGAAGGGCTCTAGGCAGTAGCCAGGGATAACTACGTGTTCATGCTGGCTCTAAGAGTAGCCAGGGATAACCGTTGTAACTAGCAATTATCAGCCAACAGTCAACGCATAATGTCATGGCCCATTTTTTAATACAACTTTAATAATAGAACCCTACACTGCACCAAGAAAAGTGGATGCGTGCACATCATCCTAGAGGAAGCAAAATGCAATCAGGGCATCCATTAGGCGTATATTGACTCATTGTCTTCTACAGAGAACAGAAAAATGTTGCTAGCAGTAGTCAATTAATTAGCAGTTTCACCAAAAACCTTTAGTAGATGATGCATTTGGAGGATATGAGGAACTTGTCTTTGTCCATGTCAGTTCTGTCCAACACTCCTACTTAACAAAGGGGTTTCAGACAGTTCTGAACTCCAACACACTCCTGCAAAACACTTAAGGTGAAGAGAAACATGGAGCCATGGAGGGGGAGAAAATAAATAAATATGTAAGTTCAACAGGAAGTGTGGCGTGCAATTGGTTTTACCACCTACTCTTTAAGGTCATTTTAAGACCCTTACTAAACTACGCAATTTGGGAATAATTAACACTTTCGCTGCTAACGACCAAACCCCTGTGTAAGACCATGGCTAAACAAAACATGGTGGCGCGCGGTAAACCTGTGCTTTCGGGCGTAGTCACTCGCATGGAACAAAACGTTATTTTTCTTTCCTACTACTACCGCGCCTGCATTAGCTGGATATTAGGTATCGAAAACGGCCTAGACATAATATGTGATAACATTATTATTCTAGATATATGAACCAAAAAGGAAAATATATTTTAATTGTCTTCGATTTGTTTCAAACGTGCCGCAAAAACTACATTATTTTACGATTATACCTACGAATAAATAGGTTGGGAGGTCAGCAGGTACCTACTAGAAATACATATTACAGACAAATACATCCATATCACAAAAGAATAATAATAAATTTATTGTCACAAACCATTCATATACATGCTTTCATATAACACTTATTCAAAAGTTATAATATAATATATTAGTAAACTTTTGGGAGGGAGCAGTCGAGGAACTTGTGGAGGGTTGAGGCTCATCCTGATTACGGGGTCTTTTGAGACCCCCTCGAGTTTTAACCATGTTTACTCTGGAAAATATCGTGGATAAATAGCATGATGGGCGAAGAATTGAAACATACATACGTATATAACATCTAAGGGGAAAGCACAAAAAGTAGGCCACTAGACAAGTGAGATGGGTTTAGACATCCACATACTTGTTTTCGATCCTCCTCTCAATAAATTCCATAAACATATGCTCATTAGTAACAGTAAAAAAGAATGGTAAAGTAAAATATATAACTTACCACAAAAAAATTGCCGAAAACGCAGGAGAAACGCGTTCGGTTGAGGCTTTCGTCGGACTGAAAATAGAAAACCCTCGCTACCTGAACTCCTCGGCGGGTACTCCCCGCTCATTTACAAGGGTCATTCCCACTACTACCTGTATTGAAAAGGGCTTATGGAACTACTACCGTCTCAATACGGGCTTGGATTGTACGGGGTTTTCGCAAGGTTCGAGAGCGGTTTTACCGCTCTAGTCATGGGGAAGAACACGAAAGCGGGGTAATACCACGCGTAGCAGGGAAGGTGTTAATGGATACCCTATGATTAGCGGATGATCTACGTTCTAAAAAGCTCACCATTTTTTGAAATATTGTCCAAAACGTGAGAGAATTGCATTTACTGATGTACCACATGACTTCCATTGTGGGCACCTGTAGTGTTCATAGTCTAGTGGTCAACAATGAGAAGTCATATTTGGGTGCAGGATCAGAGTTTGAGAGCCCGAGTCAGCTGTTTTCGAACGTTTCAAATCCCCTCGTAACAAATGGTGTCAGAAGTCAGTGTTGGACAACACTGCTACTTTTTATTCATCCGCGAAAACACGGGTAGAAATGTCCTAAGATATTAAGGCACTTAGCTGATTTTTATCTGGTTTATTTTTCAGGCTGACAAAGCGCCAACAGTTGGATAAATCGGCCTGTTATTCTCTGTGAGTAGACTTAGGGGATGCCCCCAATGAGAAGCAAACCCAACGTCGACCAACAACGAAATTTCAACAACAATAACCAGAAATATTTCAACTTCCTCCTGAACCACAAGAGGGATGGTCTCAGAGGTTAGTTATTTAATTTTGACTTATGAGTAGTGAAAAAGGAAAGAGTAATTGCTTTTTATTTTTCCCAAGTGATGCGTCTGATCTGAGTCCTTAGTCCCTTAGTGCAAAGCTCAGAGCCGTGTTCTGTTTATGTAATTGTGGTATTATTCTGCAATTGACTGAATGATAACCTAATTGGCCCAAATTTCTTATTCAGCCTCTGTGTCATCATGAAACGCTACAATAAGGTTTCCAGAATGAAAGAAGTCAGGCTTGTTTATTCAAATTGATCTCAGCTGAAACTGATTGAATGAAAATTAGCTAGGCTAAAGATTTGGCTAACGGTCAACGTTGTAGTCAAGGGTGCTAAAAGCATCTGATTATGAGTTGTCTTAGATTGTACGAAATGCGCTTTGTCTGATTTGTCCTGCATGAGTATCTTCACCACCTTCATGAACTCCAAACCATTCTTAATGAAGTATCGCTTTTCCAACCAGTTTCCCGTAACATTTGTGTTTCCTAGTCTCACAATGGCTTGTAAACTGCAGTTCTCTCCATGCTCGCACCAGAAGCCTATAAACCTTGTTGGGCGTACAGTTAGTGGAAGATGGGACTCTGAAACATTGTGCTCACAGAGCGGAAGCAACATTTGAAAATTGTTTGAAAATGGGGATTTATACAGACCTGTACTGCTTTAAAAGAATGCTGCGTGACAATCGTTCAACACTGACCTAGGGCACGGTAGCTCAGCATATATTTACATATACAGCACAATCCTCCAGAAAAAATCATCCAGTGCCCCAAAGACTCAGGCGTGTTATTTCGACTTAATTTCCTCAGTCGCTACACAAATATTGACTGCTGCGAAAATGTTTTCCAGTTTGCGATTCTTTATTCATTTGTATGTATTCATTGCAGCGAATGACGGGTACACGTCTCCAAACTCTGACGTAGGAGGAGAAGCCCACGTGCCAGGAAAGTTGTTTCAAAGTTCGGCGCACGCTGGGAACGTCTTGAAGAACCTTAACGTCCTCAGGCTTCAAAACAAATTGTGCGATGTCGAGATTAAAGTCAGGGATACTATCCTTAAAGTAAGATAACTCGTGTACGCCAAATGAGATATGATAATTAAGCAGTAACACTGATACGACCGATTTTCATATAAAATCAAGCAATGGTGATTTGGAAATCGTTTGCTGAACGCTGGCAACTTTACTACCAAACGGGTCTGATGAGTGAAGTATAAATCAGTTTCTTTAGGTTGAGGGGAAGGGCATCGCAGGTTAGCAGAAATTTTAGCTTTCTGATCCAGTGTCGAATCCTGGTGGTGATTTGTGAGATGAGAACTATTCAGGAGAGTCGGCTGTCCAGCTCGAGGTTGAGATATCTGACTAACCTCTCTCTTGTAATCAGATCACTGTGAAGGAGTAGAGTGGTAGGGTTACAGTTTGTTGATGAGGCAGACTAATGAGGTCTTCAGTGGATTTAACTTGAACGTCCATTGACTCAGGGAGTCATTAAGGTGTATGCTAGAGCACCTGTACTTTGGCTAACTAGGACAGTCAAGTCAAAGGCAGTTTGGTGGAGATGAGGAGTATCATGATCGTAGAAATTGTACAGGAGAGGACTGAGGATGCTACCTTGTGGGACCCCAGCTTGTATGTTGTGAATTCTAAAAGAGTCGTTGCCAATTTTGTCAGAGTTGGTTCTATTGAGCAAGCATGACTATAATTTTGTAAAGTGTGTTCGGTAGATGGTGTTCCAGTTTAACAAGGAGACCCTTATGCCAAGGTTGTGCCATGTTGAAGGCTTTGTCAACGTCCAAGTTACTCCTGTGTTCAGGTGCCCCCTAAGATTGAAGACTTTGGACAAGACGTAAAGCAGACTTATTCGACTGTAGCTCCCAAAATCTTTGAAAGGGTCCCCTTTTTTCTTCACCATGATGGCATTCGTCAGCATCCATTTTATAGGAAAGGGTGTGGGGTGGCTACAAGGGTCGCATTATATATCTGTGTTAATACAAGAAGCAGTTTGTGTGGAAGATGTAATCTTCCTGTGTGAGATCGCAGATTCTGCCTTAATTTTTGTTAAAGATGATGGCCTTTTGCTGGGTCTATTTTGATACCCTTTATCCTCAAAATGTTTTGAATCCCCTAAAAACGTTGGCTTTCATTAAAGCCCGGTCACCAAAGGTCTAACTCAAATTTTCTGTCTAATTCAAACGTTTTTCGATGCACTGGTCCCAAGTCTGGCTCAGATTTTAATTCAACAAAATTGTTGGAAATTGGTGTCACCCACTAGAGAAAATCATCCTCACAAAATGTTCACTACAGACAGAATAGATGTAGTGCACCTGACCTTATCAGATTACCTGCCTACATTAACTCGTCCAATTGCGTCGACAGGCTCATAGGAGTGTGCTGTCTGCGAGCAGCCCATACTTCCAAGCCATGTTCTCAACTGGCCTCGTTGAAGAAGAGATGGGTCAGGTTGAAATCCACTGCATTCCACCCAATATCCTCATGTCAATTATCGACTTCATTTATACAGGTAAGTCTTTAAATTACTATTCTTCTAACTTCTAAGAGTATTAGTGTACCAGTGTGTAATTTCTCTCCTTCGCAGGATCCCCCTGACTGGTCAGGCTGGTTTGTTTTTCAGTTTTCAAGGAGTGGCGCCCAACTTTTATACCCCCACTGCCACCTCCTGTTAAGCAATGTTACGGTGAACCAGAATTATGACATATGCATTTTCAAAGTTTAATTTTTACTATCCGCTACCCACAGGGCAAGGAAAGTATAGCGATCGCGTTACAAAAAGTTTTCTTCTTCAGATCTTTACATTTTAAGAGCTACTGATCCCATAAAACCTAATTTTGGCGCGTGGTCAGGGTGGTATGTACGTGGCTGTAGTTCGATTTGAGGGAGAACGCCAGAGTTTATTAGTTCTTTTTTAGTTTTGCTTCTGATGACGCGAAAATAAGATTATGAGTAATTTCTATCGTTGGGAAAGGGGAGCGGGGGACCAATATGAACCAAAAACTAGGGGTTTTCGCATTTTTATCTGAAATGGCTATTTTGATTAAACTTTCAAATCATGTTATGTGGAGATGTAGGCCTTTGAAATTAAAATAGAGTTTTTTTTCAGCTTTTGGCTAAACGATGTCAACGATTTTCACCTAACTGAGACAACCTACTTATAGTTCTCCAGAAATGTTCCTCTTACAGAAAACATTGATAAAAACTAAAATGTGTCGAAAATTGTGGTTTTTAATCATTTCCATAATTTCTTGAGTAACTGTTTCATTAGATTTGATCAATCTTGCAGAATGTTTTCTAGCAACCTATACCGACGTTTTGATCTCCCCAACTATTTATGTCTATAACTAGTTATCCATTAACGTTTTTTCAATTTTCTCAAAAATGACTAAATGACTAGTATTTAAATTTTGCTCTTCATGAATGTTTCCGTAGAAATGTGGTGACCTAAATACAGCGCCCTGCATGTGGATGTGGAATTTAAGAGGGTTGGAAAAAGTTGTGTGTTGCTACTTTCCAGATATTTTCAAGTGAAAATGAAAATTGAAAATTCCTTTTCTTGTCATAATTTCGCATGTTGACCTACTTAATGACATGATTGCTGTTTGCATGGATATTTCTAAACGAATTGAAAGCGAAAAGCTATGAATTATATTAAATTAATTGATGGGAAACGGGAATGAGTTGTCTTAATTATTTTGCATTATGTTGTGTTGGCTAGTAAATAATTAAATAACACATAATCTCAATAATTAAAAAAAAACATAAGCTGAAGTGCCTAATTTAAAAAATCGATTAAAACAGTCAAGAACGAGTTGAATGAATGATAGCAAGAAGCAACATATGGGAAACGTAAATTAATGTTGTGTTAAAAACATACCGAGGTAGCCAACCCTAAGTTCTCTTGAATTAAAGGTCTGTATTACCTAATACCCCGGATCCGAAATAATGAATAACCCCCAGTCCTTGGTTGAAAGCTGTGCCTCCACCAATACTGAGACCTCGCTGACCTGGAAAGGAATAAATACAGGAACGGAGAAAAAAAAGAAGGAAATTAATCCTTGCACACAGCGGACGCTTTTCCCTGGCCAGGGAACACTAGACTTAGCGACGGGAAACACTTCGTCGCGCCTAAACCAAAACTTAGCGGAAGCTTCACTTTCTAATTACAAAGGGGGGTGGAAAAGGTTTAAATATATCGCAATTAACACCTAAAAATTAAGGGCTCCGTCTCGATCGACCGCTCGACGGAAAGTAGAAGAAGGTGAGAGGAAGGGTTAGGGTCTATGAGAGGTGAGCTGGCCTCCGTGGAGGGGAAGAAGGTGATAAGGTCTGGCCGGCGGGCCCGGGCAATTTGGCAGGACGAACTTACATTTCCAACATGTAGTTTTCAGAGGACAGATGGTTTGAGAATGAGAGAGGGACGCTGTGAGACAAGATAGGCGCCTGAGAATGCAGGCTTGGAAAGGTTAATGCCCGTTATTACCTTGATATACTACATCCATAGAGATAACTGACCTTGGTTTTTTTTTATAGGAGAGATACTTTTGGAGCAAGATAATGTGCAGGAGTTGATGGTGGCTGGTGACATGTTGGAAATAAAAGAAGTGGTACAAGGTTGTACTACGTTTTTACGAAACGAGCTGCACGTGGCAAATGCCGTTGGAATCTACAGGTTAGATCTCTTATCCTTATCTTTTTCAATACAAGCGGCGTTCGTCGGGTTGTAGGTCATTTGACATGGTGCGCAGTAAATACTATTCAAGGAAAGAACTTTCTTGCCAGTCAGAAGTCACACTCTAATTGTTCTTTTCTATATAAATCGTACGTTACTCAGGAGGGTAAATCAAATACAAACGAGACTTGTTTGGATTATTATTTTTAATTGAACATGAAAAAACATTAACAGTTCATTTTTCAACAAAATCTCCTGATTTTAAAACCCGTTTTTCCCAACGAATATTTATTTCGAAATTCCCTGCTCACAGAATGAAGTAGGTCGAGTATCTAGCCAATTGTGCACGAAGGCACAATTGCGGTCGAATCCTTGCTCTTCTATGGCTTTCTTTAGGGGGCCAAAGAGTTGAAAATTGCAGGCAATAGGTCAAGACTTGGAAGAATGTTCAACTGTCTCGTAGCCCATCTCTTGTAATGTGTCTCTTGTATGGAGATGAACTTCATTGTGGACAAGTTTCAATGAGCTCAGGTGCAGCACCATGCTGGTGAAATAAAAGTACGTGCGAGGTTGGCAATCATGGGACTCATTATGGTGTCTCTTCCTTCAACTGCGCAGTCCTCTAGATTTGAGCTGGTTTTAGTCCTGCAGCAAGAAACTTAATGATGTCACGCTGTTAAATTGAAGAAGGGGACCTCCTGTTCTGACATTGTCACTAGGATGTCAGATGGGCGCTGAAAGAAGTGGGAAAGACTGCCTACCAAACACTCCACGATACTGTGCTGCATGCGAAAAGCCTGATTTATGTACTTGATTTGAGCAATATCCATAACATTTTTTTGATAAGTTATATAAAAGTTTCATCGTGTTTACTAAGTTGTTTTTGGTTTTATATAACGTTGACAGTAAAATTTTTGACATTATTTATACTTGAGGGTTACAGAATCATGTAAGTTTTTCATCAAGTGCCCTTCTGCACTAAATTCATTTGTCACAGTTACATCACTAAGCCAATAAATTACTTTAGGCTAGAAGTGCAATGTCAGATCCACTACTACTTTCTCCAGTAGATGTGAAACATAGTAGTCAACATATGGGCTCACTTAAGACACGAACATGGTCAATAGTACGACAGTTCCAGCGAGTTCTAGCATTGCAGGTCTAAACTGGTGAAGCACTACAGAACCTGGCAATTGGAACTGTTTTCGCATGGCTAATAAGCCTTTTTGATAATAGGTTTTACTGGTGTTAGGCAACATAAATACTTATAGAGCTAGCCAGGTAACAAATTTATTGTTAGCATGTTATGGAAAGCTGTTGTTTCATTCCATACCTCAATCTGTATCTTCTACTCTACTCTTGTTATACTTATCTTAAAGTCTAGTCTTCACTGTACTCTACCTATATTTATCTTATCTTATCAGTACTGCCCTGTCATCTGTACTATTCCTTATCATCTGTCATTTTTCTTACATGACGTCAAATTTATATAGTTACATCTGTTGTATTAACCACAGTTGTGTACATATTAGTTAGGGGGTACCTTGGGGCACATCTGTTTCTCTCGTTCGATACTCTCTTCCTACTGCTTATCTCAGACTCATCTCACTATGTTCTACTCTCCCTACTGATGCCGAATTACTGCTACCTGAGGTAATGGAGAAATTCCCTTCCCACATCTACATTCTCCAAAGCGGCTAAAGGATCTCCCTCGTGAAGATACACACCTCCCCCCCCCCTGCCCCTTTCACCACCAACAGCCTCATGATGATGAGGTCGTGATCTTTCTACAAGGAGGAGTGATGTTACAGGCCCAATTAGAACCTGTGGAATGAGATGACAGGCCCCACTCGGCGAATATGAAGAACTACAATGTCAAAGTTGGAAGCGACTCTTGTACAGGTTATCAAACGGAGCGGATTTTTCTGTGGAAATACACCTAATATTCGAAGAACAAGCCTGTTATTGTTAGTTGCCCTAGGAGCCAAACCATACAGTGACGCTGGTAAGCGGTTGGAGTATTAGTTGCCATTTCAAAACAAAAGCCTATTATAAAAAGATAAGGTAACAGTGAGACGTATTTCTGCCCTTTTCTTTCACTTTCGATAGCAATTTCTTGTTACAGTCGGTTATACCTATGAGCAAAATGAGTTCATAGGGCACTGGAGGAAATGTTGGCTGAAATTAGTCGAAAAGACGCTTAACGTTACAATTACTATTGTAAAGAAGTCTGATGAAACTGGTAACAACGCCATGCCGACTCTTGTTAATTTGTGACTTCATCCCATGAATTCCCGTTAACGCTAACAATAATATTTTCAAAATAATACTCTTCCCATGCCGCAAAATGTACGAACACAACAAACTGGTTGTCTGCAATTCCAAAATTGAAGTTACGATGGGTTCAATTCGATCTTTTGCTCGTTCCCTAATTCTTCATGTTCTTCTAAATAAACCCGTTGGATCGCAACATTGCCACTCACGTCAATATTTTAATGTTCAACTCCCACTCTTATCCTGTACATCAATTTTACCATTTCTCGTCGTGTTGTTGCAGGTTCGCCGACGACCATAATTGCACAGAGCTCGCAAAAGTGGCTGCTAGTTTCATTGAGAACAATTTCCCGTTTGTAGTCGCCGAAGAAGAGTTTTGCGAGCTTCCGAAAAATCCTCTCATTAAGTTCCTCGATTCAGAGCTCCTCAAAATCGAATCCGAGTACCAGGTTATAATTTCCGCTCGATAATTTCGTTAATTGAGTATATATAACGCTTGAACTAATTTAGGGCACGCTATTTCGATTGTTGATTTGACTGCTGAATAATACTGAGAAAGACTTACTTGGTCTTAATGTTTTAAAACATGAATTGCTAAATTGAAACACTTGCAATAACTAAGAATTCACGACTCCATTCTGACAAGAATTTAAAGGGGCGTCAGAGATGAAGAAGCTAGATGAGGTGTAAGGCCCGAGGGTAGAAGTCTCAAAAGAAGGCTGGAGCTTGCAAATGAAAGTGTTGTAATTGGCTGGGAAAAAAGAGTTATCTTCATCACATCTTTACATTTTAGGGGCTGTGAGTCCGAAAAGTACTATTTCCGAAAAGATTCTGTGTGTGTGTGTGAACGTGTTTGAGCGAAAACAGTTGACCCAATTCAGCTCAAACTTGATATCTAGCCTGCAGGTTACCACAGGACGAGCGAAATCCGCCCAAAACTAACGATGTGATGAAAACATTACATTTCCTTCTCGAAATCGGCTCTAACGATTTTGATTAAAGTATTTGTATCAACAGTTATACTTAAGTATCACAACAATACCGTAAAATTCTCATCCATGGGAAAATGACGAGAGCTAAAATTGATTTTAACGGAGTTTTTTCCTTATTAACTTCTCTCAAATATTACTGACATTTTCAGAAAAATTGAGGTGGTAGTCGAATAAAGTGCCTATACAACGAGCGTTTAATATCACCTGCGCACTGATTGCTCAATAATGGTCATGGTACAAGTAGGAGGAGCACAATAAATTCCGTAACCTTAAACACCACGATTTCATTTGGAACGTTGTTATAAACTGAATGAAAAACAAATTTGATCGGTGGCTGAAGACAAAATCGCTGAGTGCACATGGGACCAATCAAAGTTGTGTGAGTCGTCGCACCTGACGTTTTTCTGGAAAATTCGCTTTAAACTTTTTGTCGAAATGACAACAGTTTCCTTTTCTATAGAAATTCCTCGAAAAGAAAATAACTCATGGGAGCTCATAGCTCTTAGCACCCTCACTACATCGTGTTTATGTAACATCTAGGATCGCAATGTATAGTTGTAAAACAGATTTTGGTGCACGATGTCTGTTTTTGTCGACTTTGGTCTCGATTGTTAACCGGCTCATAATGATCGGTGCTAATTCTCTGTTTTCTTGCGTTGCAGGTATTTCAAGCAGTAATGAAATGGATCAACTATGACCTGCCTTTGAGAAAGCGTTACGTGTTTGAATTGCTCACCTACGTTCGATTGCCGCTCATTTCAGTTCCTCTCCTAGACACAGCAATTGTAGAAGTTATGGATGCCAGTCTGAAGGTACTAAGTAGATCGATACCTAAGGGCGTGTTTGATTATGGAAGGCGCTTGTTATCTTTTCACATTTTGTTTAAGGTGGCGTTGAGATCTGTGAAGAAAGATTTAGTTATGAAAAAAGGAAATTTGGTGCCTCTCGTGGCGTACCCTCGCTTGTGTGCTAAGAAAACTATATTTATCATCGGGGGAGGAAAGCGGGAACTGGTTAGCACATGGACTCGCTCTCTTGAATGCACCTACGACACCCTGGAGCGCTTCGATTGTTTCACCGGGTACATTCATTGTTGTTTTGTTTACGTTTTTCTTAGAAATGAAATAATCGAAATTAGCTGACATCGAATTCATAGTTGGGTAGCAAAGAGTTGTGCAGAATGCAACTTTGGAGTCTTGGCATTGGTACATTAAGCTGCACTCGTAAAAGTTGCTATATCTGCAGCGAAATATTGGAAACCAACTATAATATAGAAATTTGAAAAGAAATAGCATATTTCCACAGGGTGAAACAGCTACTGAATTTTTGTAAACGCAAAAAGACGAACATTGACAAGCACACAATAAGGTAATGGTACAGAATCAGTCGCAAGAGGAGTCAACAAGCAAAGCCACAAGGGGCTCTTCCGCATCAGAGGGACAATGTATAAAATCGTTGGCTAACTCATTGAAGGATGAACTTAACAAGATCACAAAAATGTGTTTTCCAAGCTTCGAAGTCGGGAAGGGGGCAGAATATATCAATGAATAAATAAATCGTTTTTGAAAAACACTAATGTTGGGATAGTTTTTGAACAGACCTCGCATAGCATATTGCTGAATTGATGGGAGTTGTCGAAAGTTGTATGATGCTTCGCACCAGATATTTTAATGGGGTCCTCCCTAAGTGTTTCAACTGCAGAATAATTAACCAAATATACGTATATATTTCACGGTTTAGTCGTCAACCATTAGTGGTAAGGTTAGTCTGATGGTAACGTAGGTTATGAAGAAAGACTACAAGTGAGGTAACTGATACGATCTAAAACAGGACATCGCCCTCTGTGTCACAATGGTGTAAACATTGTGCCCGAACAATTACCTAAAAATTGCCAATGTCCGTCGAAGTACAATTTACATGCGTAATCGCAATTAAATTTAGAGTTACATGATTTTTTTCAGGGAATGGTATAAAGGAATCGAACCGATGGAGATTGGTAGAATTTTGCCAGGAGCAGCGGCGCTAAATGGAAAAATCTACGTCGTTGGTGGGGAGCATGAGTGTCAAATTCTTGCTGATGGCGAAGCTTACGATCCTCTAACAAATACATGGAGTAAAATTGCAAGCATGGTGAGCTCTTATTATACCTACGTTATCACTTCTTCATGTAGCGTTTGTCAAGCATGTTGTTGGGTTCTCGAGTAGGAAATTCGTTTGACGAATTTGACTAACGCCAACATAGGAGGGATAGGGATATCGATGATTTGAAGAAAATAGAACTCAGGGAATGTATTCTACTTGTAATTATCAGAGATGGGGGAGAGGAAATGGAGCAGGATTTTGTAGGACGAAGAAAGAGGTTAAAATTAGATAAACAATTAACATAGGTATGTATGAAGAAGACTGCTACTTCAATCATCTCATTAACTGAGAAAATTTTTTTATTTCAATGAAGCCAGTAGCTTACATTAGCCTGTTCTTGCTGAGATCAACTTTTTTAACAGAACTTTTTTCCTGGCGCTGGGTTTCGACTGGCGACCCCAAACATAGAAGGCACCTGCTCTAGTCTTCTTGAGGTGATGCATGTTGGTCAGAGTAGGAGGGACCTCATACCACAGGTGTGCACCCAGCCTCTGGAATCTGTCGTCTACCGCCAATGGTCTTTCTTCTAGCCCCTCTGCGTTTTAGCAGAGTTTTGGGTTCCTCAGAGAGTGCCCTGGAGCATTGATGTAGTGAGTGGCATTTTCTAGCTGCTCTGCGACATTCACTATCTCTCCTTCTCGAGTGTAGTGAGTCCTCCTTTAGGCAAAGTCGCTCACACATTGTACTCAGTCCAAATCCTCACATGAGCAGGGCTGTGAATCAGGCTTCTCTGTATGCTGCCCCCTAGTAGACACCCCCTCTTCCATACTCCTCCCGTTCCATCACTCTCTTCTCGAGGGGCTTGCCAGAGCGAGCTAAATTCCTTTTCAGCAGGCTTTTCCAAGCAGTTACACAAAAGTACACCAAAATCGTTGTATAAGTAAATGTACTTGATATTATTTAAAAATAAGTATGTGTTGATACTTGTAATCTTTTTATGTTCAAATGTCATTATCATTCGGGTTTATATTATTATTTGCTAAATGCGCTAACGATTGTTTTCCGCAGACAATACCGAGGTGCGAGTTTGGGCTTTGCGCAGTGGAAGGAGAGCTCTATGCCTTGGGAGGTTGGGTCGGGGACGACATCGGAGGATCCATTGAAAAGTAATTGATTTATTGATTCTGTTACTTGATCCTATTAATTTTGACATGTATAGATGAGTCGTGTACCCTGAAAGCACGTCCACTATGCAACAAATAATTGGAAGGTCGCCTGCTAAGATTCATCTAAAGCTCGCACCGTTCGTTTTGTGTCTGAATGAGAATTTTCAATCCGAATTTGTGCTACTTTCACACCTCAAATGACCTAAAAAGATAAGGCAAGACTCCAAGCTGGAAGAGAGAGCTATTAGACATTGAAGCTTTTTAGAAAGTAGTGTTATGTCAACGTTGTAGCCTGTAACTTTTGGTATTGAATGGTTATTATCTTTCTTGTTAGGTACAACGCTGTGTCGGATGAATGGACCATGGTTGGAAATTTGCCAGAACCAAGGTTCAGCATGGGTGTGGTATCTTATGAAGGTAATAAATTCACCTTTGACTTTGTGTTCATGTTCGAATCAGCGAATAAAAGTAACATTATAACGTAACGCCTTCCTCCGCTTTCCACAGGCTACATTTACATAATGGGAGGGTGCACACACAACCAGCGACACGTTCAAGATTTGTTAAGGTTCGACCCAGTGTCAGGCGAAGTGAGGAATTTAGCTCCGATGCTCGAACCTCGATCTCAGATTGGGTGCGCCATCCTCGACAAACATCTTTACGTCGTCGGCGGTCTTAATCGCGATCACGTAGTTCTACGTACTGTTGAGCGCTACTCTTTTGAACAGGTAACGAATCATTTTTAATGGTGATCGCCCTTACTCAAATCATTGGGCATGAGCATCACACAAATTTCCTCAGCCCTATGCACGACTCAACGATTTATGACTCCTCTCCAACTAATAAAACGTGAAAAGGAATATAAAAGAATTTAGGTATGAAGTCTAACGAAGGTATCTACAATAAGATATTTACACTTTAAAGAAAACCAGATTGAAAGATGAAGGATTGGTATTCAGAATGAAATAATGAGCGGATGGAATTAAAAATAGTCTATTTACATCTTTAGTTTATTTACATCTTAATATTTTTAAATAGCAACCTTGTTTAAAATAAATTAAGTCAAATTGAGTGAATAAAAGGAAAATTGTCCGAATGTACAGTAGAAAAAAGAAGCAAATAATTCAGAACGAAGATGAAAGTAGGTCCCGAAGGTTTTTCTTCGATGATCGATGAAATTCAGGGTTGGACCAACATGCTATATTAATAATCCTGAAAAGACTTCCAACATAAACGAACGGAGCGGGCGAACAAATGAGTCGGCGAATAAAGGGGCGAGCTGGTCGGTAGCAAGGATATTCATGTGAGGCTCCCGTAAGTACAAAGCGATGAATGCTCAAAATATAACCCGACCATTGGATTTACTTACTCAGCATCTCGTAAACAAAAGGGATGTGTTGAACTCTCGAACAAAATGTGTTTCACTCAGCTCCGTTTTTGACTTATACTTAGAATCGTACGTCATCCCGTACCAACAATAATTCAGGTACGCTATAATGTTAGTCACAAAACCGTGATTTTAACTGCAAAATACTGTACAAGCGATGAGCGTGAAATAAGTTATACAAGAGGCGGATTTGTGGGGATGACTTGTAAAGCTTGTTCAGACCATCAGCGTATTGAACATTATTTTGGTTTTATTCATTCTGAGTAATACACCTGTTTTCAGTCAGGAATGTTTTTTTTTAACCCCTATCAAAATGACACCACATTTCTAGGCACGGGGATTCTACATCTGCATTTCGTCTTGGACATATTTAGCCTTTAATGTGGTCTAAAAAAGCAGTTCCTTCGTACGAAATTTCCATTTGGTATCTAGTTGTGCCCGCTTACTCACCAATCCGATCGGACAAAACCTATGGGCGAAAAATGGTTTTAAAAAATTAGCCGAGAACGAAATTTTGACAGTTTTATCGCATTTACGTCGTGTTAGGTATCGTTTCCTAGGTATTTTTTCTATGCTGAGTCGAATAGGATGGCGTCCAGAAAGAATGAAATCGCAGTAAACATAGTGAAAAATGAGGCGAATTCGCTAAACAATGTTGTGAAACGACTAGAAAATGTTCATTTTCGTTTTTCCATTGTAGTTTGGTCATGTTTCGTATTGCTTACTAGTATTTTTGGATGCTGAATCGAATAGGACGGGTCTCAGATGTGTGAAACTGCGCGAATTTCATCATACTGCGCTAGGGAGTACTAAACTGCTTAGTAAAAATTGTCTGCATTTTTTTTGTGTTCAATGGCCTGGATAGATGTGTTAATTTTGTGTAGGAATTACTTATTTATTTCCAAATAAAATTAGTTTGATTTTTTAATAATAAAAAGAAATTAATAACTTTTTTACGCCCAAGCTGTTTTTTTTTGTCATTGGTTTCTAATTTCTTGCGAAGTAAGTGGTAAGTTTCGCCTCTTAATTTTGCAAGTACGAGTAAGTCTCCTTTTTTTAATTAAAAATAAAAATCCTTCATTTGAGACCAAGCCCACACGCCAATTCTTGGCCATTTTAAACTATTTTGGCCTCCCTCCCCTCCCCTCCCGCAATTTCCTTAGAACATTCTGTAGTTAACTTAAGTTGTCACTCCTTAGTATAAATTGTCCAAATAATGTTAAGCTGTAGTGTGTAAACATTTGTTACTTTCTTTGTCTATACGAAGTAGAAAGGAGAGTTATGTAATTGGCTGAAAAAAAAGTGGGTTCTCTTCAGATCTTCACGTTTCAGGCACTACTGAGTCCGAAAAACACTACTTGGGAAAATGATGTATGTGCGTGTGTACAGTGAGTCTGGATGTCCATGTAGTATCTGGTAGCCATCTTGCGCTAACTTGGCAAGCCAAGAAGAGCAAATGCGACAGGACGGATCTCCATATGGCAGTGTCGGAAGCTTGTGGAGTGGAGACAGGTAACACCAGGATTGCAGCATTGACAGTGTCCTGGCGAGGTGTGTGGTGCAAGAAAAGTACTGAGGAGATACGTCGGCTGGGTGTGTCAGCAGGCGTTTTCCTGTGTTGCTTAGGTCGTATCAAATTGGTGGTCGTTCTATCGTGGAACATCCTCTTATCCTTCTTTCCTTCCCTGTCCCAATCCTTCTATCCCTAGAGCTGGCATAGGGTTGTCTGAGCGCCCTCCCCATTTCCTAACTTATTATTTATTTATTTTCTCTCCTTTTTGGGTGCTATCGTTTAGTAGGTAGTCCAAGGATATGCCTGTATGATGAGTCTTCAATAACGCTCATAGTAGGAGCTACTCTAGAAATTCAAAAATTCAACCTCCGCCGTTTCACTTACCACGTATTTCTAAAAGTTTTCACCCAATACCATTGGAAAAGTGAAGGCTCATCAATTCGCTGTGTACAATTGCTCAATACTAAGTACGAGCAGTACAGTAAATTTCAGAGCTGTAAGCAGTACCGCTTTCTGGCCCCGTGACGTGTTGTTTGACCAAGTTCAAATAAACTGAGTGGTAAATGAACTAAGTAAGTATAAAAAACCATGAGCACAAGTGAACGGAAATAGAGCAAAAGAAAGTTGTTGTGGGCAGCGCACCTGATATTATTTAAAACACTTTTGTTGAGGTCCTCTGAAGATGTTACCGTTTTTGTCTCACCACTGAAATTCGGCACACTTGTTGAGAATGACTGTGAGCAAGGAAAAGAAATTGCCACAATTTTCATTGAGTTACTACCGAGTTTAATTCGAGCCACGGTTTCTAATTGCAGAATAAATGGAGCAATGTGAGCATGTTGAAGAAGGGTCGAGCGTCTCCGGCAGTCGCCGCCGCGTCCGGATACCTCTACGTCCTTGGAGGGGATCAAACACACGAAGTCAACTTTTACCGAGCTCAAGTGACCATTTCATCCGTTGAGCGCTACGATCCCGTCAAAAACGTTTGGGAAGATTCTCCGTCCCTCCCTGACAGTCGAAGTGAAGCCACAGCCGTTGTTTTGTGATCATATTACTAAATGTTGTGTACATATTTTTTCACCGTTTGTTTTTACACCTGTTACGTTATCTATATCGATCCTCTTAGTAGCACCCCCCCCCCCTATCTATTTAAGTTATCGTGCCCTTTTTCACAGCTCAAATTATCGTCCGTTCATACGATTTAGAATTCACTATTTCACGACCGTTGTCCTAATTAATAATGACCAAAACATTGAAACGTTCGAATATCATATAACAGCACAAAAGTGGGCTACAAAAGTGAAAGGAGTTCGCCCCTTTCTAAACACCTGCATTTTTATTAGGCCTTTAAAGTAAACTATATTGGTACCAATGCAATTAATATCAATATGCGACACAATCAATATCAATTACAAGCAGCTTGACTAAACAAATAACGAGCCTTTCAATGGGATAATGTTGTTATCAAGGAATACAGTTGTAAGCTTTATATTGTAGCATTCTACTCAATTGATTACCTCTCTGGGCCACAAAGCCTCCGAGAACCAGTTTTGTGTGTTCAAATAGTTGTTAAATAAATGTTTTTTTAAATTACGAAGCCTCAAGTGTTTTTTCGCCTTGAAAACAAGTTACCAGCAAAACATACGATGACGTTACAGGGTCTTTGGGTAGCACAGGGCATAATTTTCGCTATGAATGGACCTTTGAGCCTGTTGGTTTGGCAACTTCAAGAACCTGAGACGAAGAAGTATTCGGAGGAGGGTCTTTTCTTAAACCAAATACTTAATAATTATTTAACCCTGTGTCAGAAGAAGTGAAAGTTAGTAGAATGCAGAAGGTTTGTGTGATTCTGCCCCCCCCCCACCACCACCACCACCACAGTACTCATATCTTGCTAGAAACTTCCACTTACCGCCTCGCTCTGCCCACATTATGATTGCATCCTAAATAAGTGGCAAAAGAAGCGAAGAAGAGCGAAACCCAACTACCATTCCTGTGTTTTGGAAGAACTTTCAAGTGACGAGGATTGTGTACATGACAACTCTTACGTGGATGGTGGCAATTTTGATCAATTCTGGTTCTCACCTTCTTCTTCTTGTATTCTTTGCCGGTTCAATTTGGCTAAGGCTCGCCCCGGGCATTTGTGCTGACTGGGCACCTCAAACTTCTCGATTTACTCGAAACTTCAGTTTCAGAAATGGGACTATCGTCTCGTAACCCGCGCTTAGGTTCCCCTGCTTGTGGTCATTAATCTTCTCAGACTGTAACCGAGAATAAAACTCCATCGTGCATGATTTCCTCCCACATTCAGTACGATATCGTAACAGTTCTAATTTGATAAGTCGATTTGTTGAAGGTCTGCATTGAGGCTCTCAGTCTGACTAGCCTTATGAAGGCTCTGTTGGGAACTTGGTAACTGTGTACTGAGGTAAGTTTGGAGATGCTTTTTTGAAGAGCTGCTGACTCAGGCAAAAATTAAGGCAATCGCGCCGAAGCTCTGATCCACAATCCCTGACTTACGTCGAGAATTATGAACGAATGTCTTATCCACTAGACCACGATCGCCTGGTGCCTTTAACAGGAGTCAGTCAGCACATCTCCCCCCTCTTCATTAGCCATGCTCCTGGAGCGGACTCTTTTAAGGAACGAATTTATGAGAGTTGAGCGAATCTCCGGAAAATCCGATCTTTGATTCGAGAAACGAGGGGGCTACAAGGAAAGTCTTTTCTTTCACATTGTAGTAGGCGCGTCGCCCATTTTATTTCCCTTCGCGCTGGAACTTTCACAGCGTCAGTGAAGACTTTGTCTCATTATTTCTCTCTTAATTTTTTATTTTTCTCTCTGGGCCTCTTCTTTTTCTTGGAATGAAGAAGTTCGACCACTAGTTGGGCGCCAATTGTTCAGAGGTAAGTTTGCAGATGCTTTTTTCGAAGAGCTGCTGACTCAGGGAAAAATTACGGCACTCGTGCCGGAGCTCCGATCCACAATCCCCGACTTACGTCGAGAATTATGAACTAATGTCTTATCCACTCGACCACAATCGCCCGGTGCCTTTAACAGGAGTCAGTCAGCACATCTGCCAACTTGTGATGAGCCAAATGGATCACACTTGTAAATATAAGAAAAAACCTAATGGAACTGGTACCCTTGTTTCACAAGTGACGAGAAAAACAAGCGTGCAGTCTTTCGTCAACACGCACAAACCTAGTATGGTTGACCAAAATAAGTATTAGGATGAAGCAAACGTTGTTGACTACTACCACTTGATACAGCTTCACAGAACATATTCAGGTGGCTGATGGCTACTTTGCGCTTAGCTGGCATAAATTTCACTGACCAGCGCCAAGACAATTTTTCTGAAAAATCTAGCTACTTAAAACTTTATCGCCTACTCGCAAAAAACCAATCAGATTAGAACTAGAACGAGTAGGAAGTAGCTCGAGAAAAGGAGCCCAGGGGAAGTTGTAAGATGTAAGACAATTAGACTACCAAAATGTTTGGAGTTTTCTCATTGGCCTTGCCAAAAACACTTCAGTCGAGTGCATTCAATGCTGCTTTAGCTGACGGAGATGCAAAATGTATAGATCCACGGGATTGATAAATTTTTAAAACAAATTTATTTTAATTTCCGAAATTATTCTGTTCACTATATATTTTATTCGGCTTCTAAAGTGATGTTCTTTACCTATTCATAAATTATTTTGGTCTTATTCATATTTCCACAATTTCTTTTTGAATTGTTTAAACTGAATAAGAAAGTTAGCAAATACTCACCAATTTCACCTGTCCCGATTATTTATTTAGAAGAGAAAGAAAATTATATGTACGAACCCAGGAGAAAAAAACGAAAAAATTAAATTTGTGATCTCGAAGTATTTAAATTATTAAGGAATTTAAATTTATTATATACCCCACTTGTAATTTAAATAAAAATAAATTAAACAGTCTGACCATTTTGACGACTGAGTTCCCGAGCAATCACTTACAAACCACTCTAGATTTGTTGTGATATGAGTCCATGTGGGTCGTTTCTAAAATATGTCAGTCACGAAGAATGAACTCGAGATATTTAGGACTTAAATTCTATTTTGTGAGGACGAGGAGCTTTGCGAAGAAAAGAAGGCCGCGTTAAGCGTTTATGCTAGCGACAAGGTATAAATAACGTCGCCCAGAGTTACCTGAAGTTGTTACATTAAACGTCTTCAGCGTTTTGTACCTCCACGGTCATAGTCGACCTCGACTGCAATAACACAATACCTTCGACCACACTGAAAGCAACCATTTGTCAACATGCAGTCTGTTGCTCCGCTAAACCTATTTCGAATATACTGTAATACGGGTTGACAACTCGCAAGTGCTTATAATATTTTTATTGATACAAAACTTAATTAAATGGCACATCATTTATTATGTTCGATCGAGTTTCCATATAATCGCAATACATTTAGCACAGAAGACATCATTTCGGCGGAGGAATCATTTCATACACTTTGTACTCGTAGGCCACATCATCTTCATTCTGCTTCGTAGCGGGCACTTCTTCGAGACTAATTATAAAAAAATGTATGAATAAATCATCCATCCAATAAGAGGAAAATCAAAAATTTTACACATTAAGAAGAAAAAGACATGAGATAGAGTGGGCAAGAAGCATTTTCAATTTTATTTTATTTTTTACAAGCTTTTGGTGCTGCATGAGGGCAGTTGAGAGGAAGGGGGAGCCAAATGACTTGCGATGGCTCACCATTTTAGTGTCTTCTGCCATCTCCAAGCAGCTAACAATCGTAATGCTACAGTCACTGCCTGTATCGTTTGTTAGTACTTTAAGATACAACCTTTAGTCCTATAACAGTACAAGCTGCAGTAAAGGAGGTAATTGTTGTTATTCTTAATTGCGATGCACAGACGATCACCTCCACAAATGGAATGGGGGGAGTATGGCAAATGCAAGTTCCAAGTGACACCTGGAGACAACAATGATATCGAGGGAGTTTGAGGGGTTAAGTGTAAACAAAAAAGCCTCTAGCAGCCATGCAATAAGTTGGACTCCACTCACATGAAGCAAAGTCATTTTAAAGGACTTACTCAGTCTACTAGTAACATACCCCACTGGCTGATCGTACCTCCTCTACATCCTGTAGGGTGTGCGCTCTACTAATGGAATGAGAGCAACTCGTATTTTTATTGTTTTACAAATGAGGTCTCTCTTTATTTGTTCATGTAAGCCCTAAATGTGTAACTGAGCGAGGTAGTAATCCGCATCTCCACACTTCAGCACCCCTCCGAGAGCTGGATGTGGCATATTAACTTCGCCATTCATCTTCCTACAGTGGAGCATAGGAAGGAGGACTCGCCCAGGACTGACCCTATTTTATCGCTCAAGGCTCTACCTTTATGATGGGAGCATTTTGGTTGACATTGGCTTTCTCCCTTCTGCTCACCCATTACTCGTCAACTAACTCCTCTTTTATTTCAAATCCTAGATTTTTCTTCAATACTACCTCCTTCAGGCGGCATAGGTCATCCTATCAACACTTTTAAGAAGACGGTAGAGAGATTGAAGAGAGGTGTTCAACGTAATATGAGAATGTCCAGCACTCACATGATGCTAATAAGGGGTCCTTAATAATGAAATCCCCCAGGGGCAGATTGATTAAAAATCTAAAAATTATCCGGAGGAGGGCTTGGTATTTTTTTACAAAGCTCATGATACTAACGAGAGCATAGCACACAAGGCTTCTGGTTGCGACACCCAGAATCTCTTTCCTCCTCTCTATTGCCTTTTGGTATTGGTGTAAATCTAGTATCACTTCGTTTCACCCACAGCTCTGTTTCAGTGTTGGCTTGGGATCCTATGGACTGTCTTCTTCCTCACACTCACCATTCACTTTTCTAAGGGAAGTTGTGTTATTAATTTATCAGTCTTAGAGGCTGATCAAAGTAGCGAACAAGTTACAAATTCACTCACCTAATGGGTTGGTAGCACGGAGGAATTGGCGGGAAGAACACATCGCACTCGTATTTTTTAAAGATGTGCGTGATGTAAAGTCTCCAGCACCCGGGATGCTTGATGCCCTCTTTGTAGAGGGACGACCCTCCAATTATCCACATAGTGGCACACATGTCGGAGTACGGAGGAAGAGAAAGCGCTGACAGTGCAGAGTCGAGCGATCGAAAGATGAGAACATTCTGATTGGCCTTATCATCGCTGGTAGAAAGGGAGTGGTCACTGGAACTAAAGTAAGGTAATTAACATATTTCTAGTCTAACGCTCCAAATCAAAACATCAGCCTTGGAAGCCTTACTCCATTTTTGAAGAAATAACGACATTAATTCGGTCGGGAAGGGGTCTGAATTTGGAAGGAATCGATTCCCAGGTGCGTCGCCCCATAATGACGACGTTTTTCTTCCCTTCGGCGTCAGAAGGAACTGCTGAGGTCATCCTTTTGAAGTATGCCATTTCTTCTCTGAAAGAATAAGTGACATCACACAACTTCACTCAGTAGGTAGTGGTTCAGACTTGTTATAGAAACCATAATTTAGATGTAAGGCCCCCTACCACCACTGCATGTAGCTCGCTACGATTGCAATTGAGACAAGGATTAACTAAACAGTACCCATATAGAGGATCGAACTCCTCGACAACCATCAGACCAGAGTACCCACTGTCCTACCAACAGGACAGCCCACAACCACACCCATCCTTCAATCTCAACCATTTTTGAAGTTGAAACCCACAAAAAGCGTTTTGTGTATCGTTTTCAAACTTACTCCAGTAAAAACTGAATTTGATCAGTCTTCTAGCAACATATACCCATATTTTGTTCCTGGAACTGGTTCTGCAACTATCCGTGGATTAGACAGAACATATTAGCCAAAATACGTCAGATTCGCTGAACAGCTCTCAAAAGAAACCTGAAGGATTTTTTGTCTAACTTACCAGGTACCTAAATTTGTTCTCAGGAATTTACTTTTGAGAGTAAACGTGTTGAATGTCTCAGTTGATATAAATACCTACTGATGATGATCGAATTGATCTCAAGCTCAACTTAGTGTAAACAGACGATTTTCTAACAATAATATTATTACGTGGAATGGAGTTTCACAGTCTTTCCACAAATAGTTTAATTCAACATCGCCGTGGAACACCCTCCCAGCCTGCATACAGTCAACATATATGAAACACACTTGATAACCACCATCTATCACCAAACGAATGGGAACCATTTGACAATATTTATTTCACATTAACACCTGCAGTGTGCGTTTCAGGGTTTTGTTGCATTCAAAACGCCAGCAAACAAGTTTGAAGCTGAGCATGAGACTGTGAGTTCTCCTAACAAGAAGAGGTAGATTGATTATCAAGAGGGAAGCTATTAGCTGACAAAAGTTCACATTGAAGAGAATGGTTGTGCGAGGATCTATGACAATGCAAACACTTTCCTTGCAACTAGCACTTCGATCTCTGATGTCAACCCAAGCATCAAAAACACTAAGCAGTGCACACTTTTTGGTTTTTGCTGGAACTGATTAATTGTTATTATCACCTTCTCTACCATAAATGTACACAATCTGACCCTTAGTCTCATATCAGACTTGGAACTCTGTGTTTACCTCCAAAATTTGCTCAAATTTCAATTGCGACAAAACACCCGGATAGTACAACTTACTTTAATTTCCATGGAAGACCTCCATTCGCTCCTATTCCCCATCCTTCACAAACTGCAGCAATCATGTTAAACTTCAGCACCATTTCACCTTAGCTAAGGACTTTGAGCGCTGAAAATATTAAGTAATTTAATAAGATGCAACCAAACTTTTCACGAGTTTACTAGATTCTTCACAAAATCCAAATATTAAAATATTATAAAATCAAATTGATTAAATCTGGGTTTATGGACATTAGTGAGATTGGTAAGTAGATCGTTACAACTAAATTGAGGTTTCGAATTTTTCATGCTTTTTGTAACTGCTTTACTCCCTTTCTTAATTGATGTTTTTGACTTGACATGGATAAGTCAAATCTGTATTGATAAAGAGAATCTCCAGGTGTGCAGTGACCAGGCGTTTTTTTTTAACCCGAGGGCGTGTGGGGCAAGTCCCTTTGTCACTGCGGCCGCATATGGGCCTATTGTGACGCTGGCCCTTTCTTAGTAGAAGGCGTCGTACATACCCGCCCCCCTTAGGAAGCCGAGTATGTCCTTCACTGCAGATTCCGCCATGATTTGGGGTTCAGTGGTCCCCTGACTGAAGTATTCAAAGCGTTTTGCTGCCAAGGAAGGGCATTCACATAGGATATGCTCTGCTGTCTCATCCTCCTCACCGCAGAGTCTGCATTCCACTGCCTCTGAGATGCCCATCTTGTTGAGGTGATATCTGAGTGGGCAGTGCCCAGTGAGGAAGCTTATCAGTACTCTCAGATCTTGTCTAGAGAGTGTCAGCATCGCCTTCGCCCTTTGACAGGAAGGCGTGACAAGCCTTTTCGCCTATCTTAGTCATGGCTGGCGATGCCAATGGGCGCCATTTTCCTGTATCTCCCATCGAGCAACCAGACAGTTCAGGTGACTTTCTGTCAGACCCACGTGTGGTTAAGGCCCGATGGGTAGGGATTCTGTACCCCTTTTCGCGAGGCGGTCAGCCTTTTCATTGCCCTCATGCCCCCTGTGAGCCAGCACCCAAATGAGGGAGAGCCTGTTACAGGCGCCGAGCTGCTTGAGCGCATGGAGGCATTCCCATGCCAGCTTAGACCTAAAACTATAGGCTGCGATGGCCTTTAAGGCAGCCTGGCTGTCTGAGAAAATGTAGATGCGCTTGCCCTTGAGCCCTTTGTTCAGGATCTCTTCTGCGATCTCTTGGGTTTTGCCCATTGTTCGTGGCTGCTTATTCAGTCAGCATGCTGACCTTATTCACAGCTGGCCACAGACATGCCCCTGGGGACAATGCCGTGGCCGTTCCACTATCCACAACCCGTGGTCGAGCCTGGTAGCGTGGGCATGCCCAGGCATTGGAGAGCCCAGAGCTAATAAGATGAACTTTTTGAAGGACTGTTTGGCTGATAGTTCAAAATAGTTCAGTACTATAGCATGTACTCTACAGTTGTTTAAAAACAGTTGGGCAAAGGCTCCTTGCCACCCCAGCAAAACGCCCTCATATGGGAGGGGCGACACGTTAAACAATGTATGCTCTGCAGTTGCATCTATTTTACCATAAGGTGAGATTCAACTGCCCCTGACTTGCCAATATTATTCAAGTGATATCTGAGGGCTGAGCTCTGTAAGGAAACAGGTGACAACTCACAATAATAGTGGGGGGCGGCTGAATTTTGAACGCGATGGCACAATAATTCTTTATACTTTTCTTTTCCATTTTGTAGCCACACAAAAATCCGTCGTATCATATTTGCGCTCCTTGAATCGCACGCAACACCCGTATGATCTAGAATTACCACATACAGGCCAAGAAAAAGTTCTCTAGAGACAACCTCTTGGTATCACTCTCCCTCTACATCCTATTCCTTTTATTGCAAGTCAACAGCTGATGCATATTTGCGGACCACGTTATTGAAGCAGCTCTCATGAGTTTGAAGGAAAACGCGCATCACATGATTCAGCAACTCAAACTGGTTACCACAGTCAAGAACAAACCAGAGACTGCGTTAGCGGCCAAGTTAAGCGCCCGCAGCATGTCAAACCATTTTAGCAATAATGCCACATTTCTTGTCAATACTGCAAATATTCTGCCAAGAATGACGAACAGAAACCAACACAAAACCGATGAGCTCAGCGAGAGAAATGCCAAATGCCAAGTGGAATTTTTGAAATTGGAAAACAAACATAACTTGCGTGAACACTATTACTGAAATCTTTGGAACTCTCCAAAAGTATAATGGAAGATTACTGACGTCTTGGTGTTTTATGATTAATTCATTCGAGACGGGTAATTTCTGAATACGATTGAAGGGAGCCTTTCAAAATCCAGAGTTGTACTACTATTAATAATCATGTTGCTACTGCCAAAGAACATTGCTTTTAAATTCCACTTTATGGAATTACCACATAAACAATTTGCTCACGTTTGACCGCAGGATACTTACAACGGATCTGTGAACCGCCAAATAGAATGATTAACAAAATGCGTTTATTGACTAAATTATCTCTCAAGACTGGGGTTTATATTCTATTTCTTGAAACGTACAAATAATCTCAAACTCACTAAAATCGAGTTAATTCGCTGATTATAAATCAACAAGTTGAGTTGACTTGCGCCCCACTGCTATTAAACCACTTGTTACCACGTTATTCGAGATTACGTTATGACACTCACTTCTCAGGAAATGGCATTCAGGATTAACCACCTGTTGACGAAAGAGGCGGCAAAGCTTTTGGTATGCCGCTGATAACAGAGTTAAGTTGAATTGAGTTGAGTTTGATTGGTTCAATTTGAAATTTCAATGGGCCGTAATCTGCTCGCCGAACGAGCTACGGGAAGGTTTCATTTCCGGGGCCTCTGGGACTCACAACACTCCACGTGATTTGCAGCATCGTTTGATGCGGTCAATGCCCCAGTTTGGATCAGATTCTTTGGTTTTTGAAGTCACTTCGCTGTTGAGACAATGGATTTAGGTAAAAAAGAATGTTTTCTTTACCTGGAGGATGGTTCGATTTTCACGGGACACAGCTTCGGTGCACAAGTGCCGGTCAGCGGCGAAGTTGGTAATGTTTTCTTTTATTCTCATTTATATTTCGATGGATAAACTTGTCTTATTGACTGTCTCTGAAAATTGTTCCAAATCTGCTCGCAGTAGTTTCCAGAGAACTAGGCTATAAATAAATTTATTTATTCTGTTGAATGGATCACAAATGTATTATTGTCAATTGTAATACATTCGTAGCTTTTCAATAACAAATCATATTAAAGCTTGAATTCTGGCTGTCTTGAATTAATGTCCTCAATTTTCTTCCATTGATTCAATTCGGTATTCGGTTTGTGTCGATAGTGCCTTCGCTATAAACGAATTGTGTTTACGTTGTAGCTGAAGCACTGAGGTAATCGATTATTATTTGGTAAGTGCGGAAATTTACTGAAACAGTGCTTGAACCAGTTATTGTAAGTTTCAGTATGATAGCTTTTTGTCTGTTGAAGGTAAAGCTATAAGGTAGATTGACACCTAGGGTAGGTCTACTGGATTGCCCAAGAACAGCGCTTTGTGGATCATTATGTTCTGCTGGATACCTTGTGTTTTGTCATAAAGCCCTCCGGTGAGAATTGTTAGGTTTTTGACCCATCTGTCACTGATGTGGTTTGGCTCTCGAAGAGGCCATATCTGTAAGCGTAAGTGCTCAAATATTATGTGTGATATAATCAGTCTATGCACAGGAATGTTATTTGGGATGCCCCTGTGTGGCCCAGGTGAAACCACTGGGCTGAGAAATGGGAATAGAGTACCAGCCAAAGTTGAGGGAATAGTGACTGAAACTGTGGGGATTTGGCTTTGGCTCCTTAGAACGGGTGTTGAAATCTACTGGTCTCTTCATGTACTTTAGGGTCATCCTCAACTTTAATCATCTGAAGTTCTATTACTCGTTCATCCGGTTTATCAATTCTGGTTCTGAACCACAATTTGCACTCACTCAGGAAGTGTGCTAGCGTCTCCACGTGCAGTCTGAATGTTCCGCAGCACCATTTCGATCAACTTGGTATTGAGCCTGAGCATTAGCGCAACTTCCAGGTTATAACTGTCTTCAGAGGCTCGGAGTTATATCTTTTGACAGGATTTTTTTTTTTTTTACCCGAGGGCGTGTGGGACAAGTCCCTTTGTCACTGCGGCCACATATGGGCCTATTGTGACACTGGCCCTTTCTTAGTAGAAGGCGTCGTACATACCCGCTCCCCTTAGGAAGCCGAGTATGTCCTTCACCGCAGAATCCGCTACGGTTTGGGGTTCAGTGGTCCCCTGACCGAAGTATTCAAAGCGTTTTGCTGCCAGAGCAGGGCATTCACATAGGATATGCTCTGCTGTCTCATCCTCCTCACCGCAGAGTCTGCATTCCACCGCCTCTGAGATGCCCATCTTGTTTAGGTGATATCTGAGTGGGCAGTGCCCGGTGAGGAAGCTTATCAGTACTCTCAGATCTTGTCTGGAGAGTGTCAGCGTCGCCTTCGCCCTTTGACAGGAAGGCGTGACAAGCGTTCTTGCCTGTCGTAGACGTGGCTGGCGATGCCAATGGGCGCCATTTTCCTGTATCTCCCATCGAGCAACCAGACGGTTTAGGTGACTTTTCGTCAATCCCACGTGTGGTTCAGGCCCGATGGTGGGGATCTGTACCCCTTTCGCAAAGCGGTCAGCCTTATCATTGCCCTCATGCCCCCCTGTGAGCGGCACCCAAATGAGAGAGCCTGTTACGGGCGCCGAGCTGCTTGGCGCATGGAGGCATTCCCATGACAGCTTAGACCTAAAACTATAGGCTGCAATGGCCTTTAGGGCGACCTGGCTGTCTGAGAAAAATGTAGATCCGCTTGCCCTTGAGTCCTTTGTTCAGGATCTCTTCTGCGCCAGAATCTTTATGGCTAGGATTTCCGCTTGAAATATCGTGGCATACTCCCCAGCGACTTTGCAAGACTGTAGTTAGGCCCTACAATGCCCAGCCCTGCTTGGCCTTCCTTAACTGAACCATCGGTATACCACTGCAGCGCGCTACCTCGGTCCGGAATGTCTCCTTCTCCCACCGTTCCCGTGAGTGAGCGCTGGCGCTAAATAGCGGCCGAAAATTCTTCTGCTCCGGCATGACGTCAGCAGCAAGGACTGCTGCCTCTTCTATCTCAAACTGTTTGGTTGTTCTGTGGAGGCTCGCCTTAGCCCTGGTGGAAATTTTCCTGTCTGCACAAAGCCTTGCCGCCCCAGGTAAGCGGTCCTCTGGATGTGTATATGTAGTGGTGAGATGTTCAGAAGGACTTCCATTGCAGCAGTAGGGCATGTACCCATGGCCCCTGTGATAGCAAGACACGCCTGCCGCTGCAGTTGTTGGAGTTTTCCTTGTACTGCCAGCCGGCGTGTCGCTTTCCACCACACCATTGGAGGCATACTGTGTAACAGGGCCTTATTATCCTTAAAGAGCCACTCCATCATTTTGGAGTTATGCCCCAGGATTTGCTGCACAGGCCTCCTACAAGCCCAAAGGGCTGTAGGTTGCCTTATGCAGCGCATATCTCACATGCGAGTTCCATGTGAGGCTGCTGAGTCAGTATCACCGAGTATTTCACCTCCTTCATTATCTGGAGCCTTGCTCCTTGCATTATGGGTGGTACTATATCAAGGTTTTCTTCGTCTAGTGAAGAGAAACCGTGGTAGATGTGGACGGATTTATAAAAAGTCCTTCCTTGGCGCACCATCTTTGGATGATATCTATAGCTCCTTGCATCCTTTCAGACACCGTGGAGGCAAATTTGCCTCTTACCAGAACTACAAGGTCATCCGCGTATACGACTTCGCCGTAGCCTTCAAGCTGCAGTGTTTCCAGCAGCTCGTCGGCCACCAGTAGCCACAGGAGGGTAGAGAGTACCCCCCCTTGGGGGCAGCCTCGTGTGGGAACCACTCCCCTAGCCGGGCCGTGATTTCCCTACTCCTAAGCATGGACATAGTCCATTTCACGGCCTGGGGTTCTATTCCCCTCTGTGCTGCTCTTGCTTCCATGGAGCCGAAGGAGGTGTTATCAAAGGCACCCCCCACGTCCATGAAGCAGCACAATGCCACCTCCCTTGTCTGAAGGGCCTCGTCAACCAATGAGACCAGCTCGATGAGAGCAGTCTCAGCTGACCTGCCCCTCAGGTAGGCATGCTGTGCCCTCGAGAGGGGCTTAGTTTCAAGAATTTCCTTGAAGACCAGATCCATGATCTTTTCCATTGCCTTCAGGAGAGTTTTGACAGGATAAAGTGGAGAGTTGAAATCGTGATTGACTGGTAGAAGTGTTGAGACGAACTCAGGACAGAAAAGGTACACAGTTGGTGTGGAAGGAGGATTTGTCAGGGGCACGTTATTCCTCTGTGTCTGGCAGTAACATAATCAAAACCGTAGGCTATCCAGTTCCAGATGGGTTCTATGGCGAATACTCAAAACTATCCTGAACTCAGCCTAACAGACCCTGTGCTATTTTGGTTTTGTTGTCGATTCATCTTGTTCTAGTTTTCTTACTGTCTTGTAGCACCTTTAATGCTATTTTTTGACGTTTGAAATTAGTATTACTCTCAGATTATTTCATAACTACTTTTTGAATGTTGACAAAAGAATTATGTTAATTAGTAGTGGTCTGTGTTTCTCGTTCAGAACACTTCATTCTCGTTCCAATAGGAATTTAATGCAGTTGCTCCCTCGTTTAATTTATTCCATACCTTTCGGGGATCGAATGTTCAGTCAACTAACAGCATTGTACTCTTTTATCTAGTGTTTCAAACTGGTATGGTGGGGTACCCTGAATCTCTCACTGATCCTTCATATCATTCTCAAATCTTGGTGCTCACATATCCACTCATTGGGAATTACGGCATTCCCTCTAACGACAAAGATCAACATGAGCTTCTTAGGTAAGTACCAGTACTCTCTGACACCATTCTGTTACAATAAGTTGAATAGTTGAAGTGCTACTGCTGCTGAAAATTGCAGTGAGCCTGAGCTTTGAACCTGTATCTATTGTATTATGGCTATAATATGCCTAAAGTTAGGTTCAGGTGGTACTCTTAAAAAGAATTTGCTTGCCGGTATTCGTATACAGTGACAATATGTAAGCCAGCCTCCAGAGAATAGTACTAATGCCACTGCCATTTCTCGGCTCTCTCAAATGAGGGCGATTAAAGATACCGGGAACCTTATGCTCCTATGTCTCCATGATCTACTAATGTGCATTTAGTCTAATGTACATAACAATCAAATCCTCGACTATTTCAGATGGTTCGAGTCTCACCGAATCTGGGCAGCAGGTCTTGTCGTCGGCGAAATATGTGATACACCTAGCCATTGGCAACAGGATAAAACCTTATCCGATTGGCTCAAAGAAAACAACGTCCCCGGGATTGCTGGAATTGATACAAGAGAACTTACGAAAAAACTTCGCGAGAAAGGAACGACTTTAGGGTACATTCTACAGGGGCCACCTTTGTCTCTTCCAACCAATTTGAAATTTAGCGATCCCAACAATAAGAATCTCGTAGCCGAAGTTTCCACAAAGGTTTTTATAAATTTGATCATTTGATTTGTAATTATTACACGCCGTTTTAAGATGCAGCGGTGTCTATTATAGTTTATTCATGCCAATCGTAAAAGCACATATTCTTTTAAGTTCTGAGAAAGAACTTGGGTGTACCCCTTGAGATTTTATAAGTTAATGCATTAGACTGCACAACCGGAAATTATTGGTTTTGTATAAAAATGGTAATTTTTAATATGAAAAAACAAAATATTTAAACTGAAAAAAACAATAAATAAAGAACTGTCAATATCAATTTTTCAGGAACCCTTCCTCTGTAAATTCTCATCAAATCAGGGATCCATGTTGTCCACTTATTGACAGTTGGCTGTGCGCTGGTTGATTATGACGATAGCAGCCTTTTCTAACTCTGAATTGAGCCCTAGATAAAATATACTGTTTTTTTTCGCATCTTGAGTTGTCATTACTTTGGTTTAAAGGTGACAAAACTGTACAACCCTTCAGGAATGCTAAAAATATGCGTCATCGACTGCGGAATGAAGTACAACCAATTGCGATGTTTCCTGCACCGTGGTGCCCGAGTTGAGGTAATTAAACTGTGATATATTTGTTAAATGATCGAATTTTGAAACTTCTCATAAAAAAATGTGTTTTCTACAGGTTGTACCGTGGAATGCTTCCATCACCAGCTCCTCTTTTGATGGCTTGTTTATTAGTAACGGGCCGGGAGACCCTTCGCATTGCGCTGAAACCATTGAAACTATCAAGAAAGCCCTTGCTTGGTCGAAGCCTATATTCGGCATTTGCTTGGGCCACCAACTACTTGCTCTTGCCGCAGGCTGCAAAACTTTCAAAATGAAGTTAGTAATTTGATAATAATTAATAACGTAAATAGTTTCACGTGCATTGGTAACATTTGTAATTATGTTAATACGTTGTCGAAATTGATGTTCACTAAGAAAAGCAGTTAAGGAACAATGTATTCTTCGAGCTGTGTCATGGGTCTGGGGCCTGATTGTGATCACAGCAGTCCCCCATAGGTCCCACCTCTGCCCACAACAACAAGAAGAAGATGGAACATGTTAATTCGACTAATAACGGCGCACTGCAGATAGGGAATGTTCATGCAATAAGATTTGCTTACACAAATACACAATAGCGTTACTTATGTTATTTGCCCTAGTTCGAGAAACAAAAACGTGAAGCCCTTCTGCCAGATTGATCTGGGCCTATTTGAGTTGGATAAGTGATGTGTACTTCTATGTTAATGCTTAGTGTTCAGGGCAATTGGCTATTTTCCCAGGAGGCTTCACGAGTTGAATTCAGCCTCAGCACACGGTACTAGTGTGCATGAATAGTGTCACCTGTTTCCAGCTCTTTTAATCATCCTGCAGGACGACAACCATTTCAATGCTCGAGGGCCCATCCCTCAGAAAGAGTACTCAGAACTCCCCCAGTGCACGGCAGGTGCCATCATAATGAGTGGTATTTTCCGGTGCCCCTTTTGTTGCACATTGGCTGTTGGATCCCACATGTGTTTCTTCAAGTAGAGCACCAACAGAATCCAGCGACGAACCAATAACATATTCGCATTTCCCACATAGAATGTTCAGGTGAGTTGTTTAAACATAGAGATCGAGCAGAAATTCAGATCTATGGGATGACCTGGCGAGAGATTGGTATATGGTCCTAGGTAGGCGCTGTAATGTTGCCATGTGTCTTGTCTTGACTGGGCCCACTGCTGGTCCTCAGATACCCCTTCCAAACAAACTACCCAAAGTGAGACGTGGTTTACCAGATTTTAGAAAACATAACACCAGTACGATAACTATTATGCACCACTTTCATTGTAGGGCTCATGAATCTGATGCCCTCACACAGCAGTTTATTATTCTGTGCTGTAACAATCAAACACCACTGTTAAGGCCTCTTGAAATGCAACTGTGCCTGGTTATAGTTTTGGTTCGTAAGACGAAGGAGAGGAGACAGAAATCAGCAGGTTTAATATGTCTTTAATATATATAGACAGAAAGGACGAGTAGTAGCGTAATAAATGCGTACAAATACACTATATCTATTGGTAGAGCTGACGAAAACTGATGGTAGAAATTGAATAGTGGTGGCAGTGGAAGGTGACTAGATTTGAGAATAAATGGGGTGAATTGGGTTTCCTTACACAGCTGGTTGAGTGGGGTAGATAACAGAACTATCTAGTAGGGTGAGAACAATGTAGTAGAGCTTCGTGGTCAGTGGAAATACCAGAAATCCACGGCAAATTGTTCACGAGTGTAAAACGTTTTGGAAACGAACGACACAACGCAATCTTGTAGACAACAAAAAACGCAACCCGCGAGGCGCTCGTCTCAATCGGTTGCTACTCTCGACGAGCAGCTCGACAATCTGAGGTGAATCGGTGAATCTCCTGTCCACCAACTTCCGGCGGAAACAACCACAATGAAATAAATGAGAATTCTACTGATTTGCAGGTATGGAAATCGTGGTCACAATCAACCGTGCATTCACAGTTCAAGTAATCGATGCTTCATGACTTCGCAGAATCATGGTTTTGCAGTGGACACTGAATCTTTACCGACAGACTGGTCTCCATTGTTCACAAACGCCAACGATTTAACAAACGAAGGGATTGTTCACAAAAAGTTGCCTTTCTTCAGGTGAGTTGTTTCATACATACTGAACAACTAGGCTGTGCGTAGTACATTTAATATTGTTTTCGGCGAGTGATAGTTGAATATAACAGAATAACACCTTTATGTAGTGCATTTGGTGAGCTAAAATATTTGTGTAAAGCAGAGAGCGTTTCTTGAAAGGTAGTTGTTTAATAAGTGGCGTCAACAAAATGAGCCTCGTCTGTCTCTACTCCTCTCGATTACGAAGAGTTTTTTTTATATTCTCCGTGAGTCGAACTTTATTTTCTGGAGCGTGCGCGTGAAGTTATTTATTGGCCGTGTTTGGGTACCCAGTTAGTACATTTAATTTTGTTCAAGCCTTTCGATTTATTTTCATTTTTCAAACAGAGCGTCCTTTTCATTTTACAACATCGTTTTTAGTTTCATTATTTCTCATTATTATATTTACCTTTAATTTGATTTCATTATTTCGTTACTCCACAATATCCGTGCGTTCATGTGAGCCATGACTGCTGATTGTGACTGACTGAGGTTCCCACTGCTCAACGTTTTTCTACAATAGTGTTATCTGCTGGTCATTAACGACCTCTGCGGTTTAAACTGGCTCGTACTGTTGTGCTATGTTGACCTTCAAGAAGAGTTAAATACTAAAGACAAGGATTAGAAGTGTACCAAGTCATAAAGATCCCAACTTGAGTGAGTAACTGCTCTACAGCTGTTCCTGAAGAAACGAGGCCAGCTAACTGAGTCTACTGGCCTCGAAGGAAGATTATGATTTGGTAGTACCAACTGGTGGTAATTGAAGTTTGCACCTAGCCCATTCTCCGATGTCGATTAGTGGATCTCCAAGGTGGTTTACTAGACAAACACCACGTTTGACAGATATAACGGTTAGTTATCCGATAACTAAGGAGCGAAGAGACGAGTTAAAAAATAACTAACAGCTAGCGCTAATGAGGCGTCAAAGTGAATTGATGAACGCGTCTTCGGGAGTTAATGAATGATTTGACTTACTCAACCTTTAATCAAGCTAGCAAGTGACATTGATAAACCGGCCCTAATTGTTATCTCGTTTTACGTGTTATTGAGTGAAGGTGAGCTGCCAAAGGCGTTTATTTGATCGAGTGTCGATTGTGCATGGTCCCTTTATCCCCTTTGGTGTTGTGGGAAGTAGGCCTATATTTTATTCGTAATTTCAATCGCCCATCTTTCCTAAAAATATTTATTTGTTTTTTTTTGGGGTAAGTTAGTCATCGTTTATTTTTTAAATTTTTTCACAAGTTTCCGCTCACACTTCGCTCTGAAACGAGAGTAAAACTCTAAAACTCGCATGTTCAAATTGGTGGACAGCGTAGTTCAAATCCACAGATCTCTGGGACATGGGGCAATCACCTTCTTCCACTTCCTTGAATGGGGTTGTGAGACTGAATAAACCTCTAGTAAACCTCTTGTGTTAATGACTTTACCAAACCAAGACTCAATTGATAAGCGTCAGCTCGTATTTATAATTTATCTTATTTGATTGATTATGATCATTATACGGTTTTTCAGTGTTCAATTCCACCCTGAACATTGTGCTGGGCCCCAAGACCTGGAGTTACTATTTGATGTTTTCTTGTCTGTTGTTGAACAACACAAGAACACCGGCGCTTGTCTCAATTTAAGCGAGAAACTGGATGAAGCGCTATTCTACAGGGGAAGCGATGTTAAAGTTGCCCCCAGCCCATCTAAGGTAAAATCCTTTCTAGTTGTGAGTTACATGTTTGAATGATGTGTACCCTGAGGTGCATTTGGAGTCTAGGTTTGTTCGAAAAGTAATTGGACTGAGTGGATAAAAACAAATTATTGAGCCGATCGTTATGAATTCCTTTATAACTTTCTAAATATGCTCCCCCTCCTACGCTACCAACACGATCTCCAAGCGTCAAAGGCGTCACAGTAGACACTCTCCTGAATGCTTTAGAGCTGAGGTACGCGCTGCTTTGATCCCCTCTACTGTCTCAAGATGCTGTATTTTCTTCGAGCCTTCCATTACAACGAAACAGAAAGAGGAGCAACTTTGGAGCCTTATTTAAAATATCTGGTGCGTAGCAACACACTACTTTCCGCCACCCCTTTAAGCTCGAACACCAGCTACATAGGCGGGCGCTATATCTTCGTTCAACGCATTTTTACAGGAACATTTATGGAGAACTAAATGTAGGGACTAGTTAGCTGAGAGTACTCCGAAAGTTTGATCGAAATCGTTAGAGCCGTTTTTGAGAAAATTGGAATACCGATAAATTAATATTCGACAAATCTCCTTTTCTGAGTTAACTTGGCTTATATCTCTGTTCAACATATATATACAGAAATAATTATGGAGAACGAAATGTTGGTATGGGTGACTAGAAGATACTTCATTAGGATATATCACATCTGGTGAAAAAGTTACCTGGAATTTACGGAAATGTTAGAAAAAACGTTATTTTTACACATTTTGATTTTTATCTCTGTTCAATGGACTGTCAGAGAAACATTTATTGAGAACAATATGTAGGTATTAACTATTCGGAAACATATCTAAAGTTTGGTGATAATCGTTGAAGCCGTTTTGCCAAAAAGCGTAAAAAACCTATTTTTGCATCATGGGCCTATATCTCCGTTCACCGTATTTTCATGGAGATATGTATAGAGAAGAAAAGTTAGGTATTGATTAGTAGAAGATAATTTGAGAGTTTAATCAAAATCGTTAGAGCCGTTTTCGAGAAAAATGCGAAAAACCCTAGTTTTTGGTACCTTTTCTGTCCCCACCCCCCTTCCCATCGGCTGAAATCGTCCATAACCTTATTTTGGTGTCTACAAAAATAAGAAACAAAACAAAAAAAGAACCAGCGCAATCGGATAAGCCGTTCTCCATAAATCGAACTACAGACACACACACATACACACACACACACACACACACACATACACACACACACACACACACACGGACCACGCGCCGAAATTAGGTTTTTTAGACTCAGTAGGGTCTGAAACGTAAAGATCTGAAGAAAACCCAATTTTTTTTTTTTTACCCGATTACTATACTTTCCTTCCCTTCGGGTAGCGGAAAGTAAAAAGTGGGAGTCACTTTTACTCGTCAAAGTTTCCTTTGCCTCACTTCCTCTCGCTGCAACTTCTTCTCGTCTGTGAAAAGTTTTGGTTCTATCTTTGGGAACATCTTGCGTCTGTGCAAATAACAACGAGCGAGGATTCCGTCGACGTTCTGAATTCTAAAGTTATCGCAGATGAGCCACATTGTCGGTGCTCCTTGTGGTCTTCATTGGCGACCTCTACTCAGCACTCAGAAAAATTCCTATGCCACGAAAACACGCTCTTTATTCTTGAAGTATCCACTGGGTAAGCCTGCCCAATCATTTGCGGACTGACGAATGCTACATTATAAGCTTTCACCGGTTACAAAAATACTCCCAGCACCCTCCGGATGATCGAAGGCAGCTGAGCGACCCTTGCGTTAGATAACAATACCTCCTCCACCAAATCCAGTCAGTGGGACCACACTTCGAGGTGCATTCGCAGGAGAAAAAGTTGGTCCTGTTACTTTTTAGACAAACCCCTTTGTACAGATAAAGGAACGATTAAGTCTTGAATTGAAAGTCTTCTTCATTTGTTCAGAATCAAATCCCAAATTTTCGACAAGAACCTGTGTGTGCTGAAACGTCCTCATAACGTGTGACGAAAAAATTTAGTTCTCACATTGCGCCCAAAAGTCTTCGTCAAGTTCAATTTCGTACCCATTGTGTTTTTTCAACTTCATTGCTTCTGGTGTGTTCGGCTCCAGGGCAGGTCAGCATCGTTGACAGAGAATTAAAAGCATTTGTTTAGACACGGAATTTATTCAAAATTTAAAGTCATGCTCCCTCAATTCTCAGCAAGCTAATTTAGTCTTTAGTTTGCCCAGACAATCTACTAGACAAGATTCTTCTTTTTCCCCATCCCCTTGGCATTTCTAATTTGGACCCCATTCAGCGTCTTGTGTGTTGCACCACCAGTTATATTTTTCACGCGTATGCTTTCACAATATGAACGTAACTATATTTTAGTAACCATTCGAAAATTTGAGCTCTAATTTATTGTTATTAGCGATGACTTCACAGCTTCGGTGTAACCTAACCTTTATTTGCGTCATCATGATGATTGAGTTTCAGTGATATTGGTTCTTAGTCGCCCAATGACTTTAAAATGTTGATATGTAGTTTTAGAGATGAAAATGAAAGATTTACATTGTTCACAGGTTCTCATCCTTGGTTCTGGAGGCTTGTCAATCGGCCAGGCGGGCGAATTTGATTACTCAGGTTCTCAAGCTATCAAAGCTCTCAGAGAAAGCAACATAAAAACTGTATTGATCAACCCAAACATTGCTACTGTACAAACGTCTAAGGGGTTGGCTGACAAAGTCTATTTTTTGCCACTCCTCCCTGAATACGTCAAACAAGTAAGTGGTAGATCTCCACTGGCGTCCTCAACATTGAAATCTTCAAAACAAAAGGTAGAAGCTGAGGGATGAGCGAAGGAGAACTCGTAAATGTACAGTTAGACAAAATGAGCTGCGTCAGGAACAGAGCATAGTTTACATAATGTGGCCTCGAGAAAACCGAAACCTGGATGAAAGTTCAATGTCGTGCAACACTTGAATTGTGGTTACTGTCTCAGGAATCGATGCTGATTAGGCAAAGAGGCATTAAGTTGTCTAAACAAAAAAATAAATTACTGATAGCAACCGAGGAAAACCCCCACTGGGGCCCAGATGGACTTAATATGTCGCGCCCACGAGCAGTCCAAGGTCCTATATAGCTAGTAGTCCTTGGTCCGACGTCCCTAATTCTCAATCAATGCGCGTATATGTCAAGTTAAGGCGAGGGTGTAATTTTTAGCTTGTTCGAACAATTCAAGAGACGACCTTTCAGGTCCAGGGGGTGCGGGACTGGGATGATCATCAGGACGTCCTTCTCACTGGCGAAGGATACAGGTTCTTTTTACCTGACTGACTCCTATTAAAAGGAAGCGGGCGATCGTGGTCTAGTGGGTAAGACATTGTTCATAATTCTCAACGTAAAGTCGAGGATTGTGGATCGGAGCTCCGGCGCAATGGTCGTAATTTTTGCCTGAGTCAGCAGCTCTTCAAACCGCATCTCCAAACTACCTCAGTACACCTCAATGTAGGACAAATGTTAAGCTTTCTTAGTTGGGCGAGCTTATTAATTCGGCGTGACTCATAAAAATTGAATGGTCATCGCGACATTGCATTGATAATCATGCAGAAGCAAAATATTCCGTGTAATTTCTTGACTTATATGACTTGAAGATAACATTTAAACTGGGGTAAATCAGCTCTGAGTTCCTTATTTTTGAAGGGGTGGCTGTGTGAACTGAGACGCTTGAGGAAAATAAAACAATTTAGAACTTGAGGTACATTCTAATTCATTTCCGTACCAAATTTACTATCAACTTTGCTTCAGGTAATAAAATCCGAGCGCCCAGACGGAGTGCTGTTAACATTTGGTGGTCAGACAGCGTTAAACTGTGGCGTCGAGCTCCAGAAAGAAGGAGTATTTGAGCAGTACAACGTTAAAATTCTAGGGACCCCCATCCAATCGATAATTGAAACTGAAGACCGAAAGCTTTTTGCTGATAAGGTGAACGAACTTGGAGAGAAAGTAGCGCCAAGTGCTGCTGTGTACAGTATCAACGAGGTGAGTACAACAATTAACTCAATTCAATGCACTTTAAATGTAGTCACCAGAGATTTTAAGTATTAACGCGATGGCTTTTGTGCAAGGCCCTTGACATACCATGGCTAGTGCATGCTAATTGATATACGAGCTCAAAATTGAACGATGTACGTATCCCAGAAATAAACTCATTGTAGTATCTTGGACTCAATCTGGGCAGAAAATTGATATAGGGCATCTACTACGTAGCCTTGCATTTTCGAGAAACCGTGGTACTTGGCATCATCCAGTACAGCTGTCGCATAGGTTTATGAATAGCGTTTTTATTTCGGTGCCATAAGCATTGATTTTAGCATGCCAAACGATAAGTGTTCCAAAACGCTTTTAATGGTCCTTGTTAGGCCAGAGAGTAAAAAGCAGATATCTCGTTTACGAAGTTGCTAAGGCTTGATCGTTGAGAATGAAGGGAAGGTAGAAGACTGTCGGAGCGACAAAAGAAAAAGAGAAGGAAGAGCAGAGGGTAGACGGATCCTGCTTATCTCGGCAACCTATTACCATTTAAAAATAAAATTTTAAAATAACATCGCGATTAGAGGGTACGTAGATCACTATAGACCAAACTGGGGTGTTCAGTCAGTAGCGTTGTGCTCTTTGCTGAGATTTGTTACTTATTGTTATGCTACCTCTGAATTTTGCCCGTTGTATTTCATCATAAAAATATTCTCCTTCACATTTATCGTGTTCTGTTTCCCACTCGGGGAACATTTTTGTGCGTCCGATCAAAAAATGGTACGCTTGTGAATCATTCTAGTCAGATGCGTACTGTCCCTCGTCACCCAGATCCTGTTAATTTCTACATTGTATCGTGTGGTTGATTTTTTTAGTTTGTTCAGTTTTTGTGCCGTCTCTCTTGTCACGTGCCACCTTTGGCCAATTTTAGGATTTTTATTTGATTGTTTTCCTTTCTATAGAAGCGCTTTCTATTTTGGCGCTGTACTTATAATTTTCACCGCTGACGTTAATTCATCCTTTCTTTAACCTTGCAATCAGCTCGTGTAGTTGTGCGAACAATGAGCACCAATCATATCGAGTCCCAGGAAGTTGGTTCTGACAAGCATAATTTTGGATTTTTACTTGCAGATAAACTTGTTTTTTTTTAAAAATAGTTTTCTTCAAATCTGTACGTTTTAAGTCTTCTGAGAAAAAAAAACGCCGTTTGAGAAAATATTTTGTGCCTATGCGCGTGTCAACACGCTTGAGGAAGAATAGTTGGATCAAATCAGTGCAGAGCAAGTTGTGTTAATAATGAAGAAAATGTCAAGTTTGTTCATTTAAGCCTTCTAATTGCAAAAAAAGTAGCCACCTGAGAAAGCGTCGGTGCATTTCAGTAAGCATGATCGAGAAAGAATGGCTGGACAAACGCACTTTTTATTCAGTTCGTACATTAAGCGTGGGACGCCAAATACGGTTATGCAAAAATCGATTTAAAACTAACTACTATTATAGTAGTGAACGAAAAACACCAAGTTTTTATCTCAAAAACGATTTTGGACAATTTGGTGTGTTATAACGTTGTCATTCGTGAATAAATGATTAATGCAGCACAATAAAGTATTGGCTGTGTAGACGAACGTCGATTTTACTACGGCCTTTTTCTCATGAACGCCGTTCGTACTGTACCGGGGTGAACCAAACCTTTCCATTCAGCAGACGCTCGTCCAGAGCATTTGTGCTGCTTGGGCACCGCCCGAGACTTTGCTGTCGTCAGTTGAAACTGAGCGGTTCCCTCGTTGCCCTGTCGCTCGCGTTTGCTCCCACCTAGTTCCCAGTTTGTGGCGGTAAAACATCTACGAAAGTAATTAGCGAGTAAAACTCCTTGTTCGAATTGCATTCAGCTTCTATCGTATTACTTCCTGGTAACAGTACTCACTAAAATCATGGTGGTCGTCAAATAAGCTAACTACAAAATGACAAAGTTTAACAAGGTCATAACGTAATCCATGGAATTCTTTCATTCAAACTACTGCCGTCTTTGTCCTCTACCTTTTCATACAATGGTTCACAACGATTTTAGATAAGTTAAGACGAACCTTTAGAAAATTATACCTGGCGCTGTTTACTCAATGAAGAATCTCCATTAAATTCTGAAATGTTAAGCGTTACCAGGTTCTACGTAGAAGGTCAAGTTGAAGAACCGAATGAGAAACAAATTAAAAAAAAAAAAGATAAAAATAACTGAACGTATGTGAAGTTGAGGAAAGTTGTGTGATGCGTCACACTACTCATTAATTCGCTTATCCTGATTTCTGAAAACTTTTTTCCAGGCAATTGAGGCGGCTAATCGTTTAGGATACCCCGTCTTGGCTCGTTCTGCTTTCTCTCTCGGAGGTATGGGCTCGGGCTTTGCTAGCAACGACGAGGAGATGAAAAAATTAGCTCAACACGCTTTCGCCCATTCGAACCAACTCATAATTGACAAATCCCTCAAAGGGTGGAAAGAAGTGGAGTACGAAGTCGTTCGAGACGCTTACGACAATTGTATCACGGTACTTCACTCTCGCTCAAAAATTCAAATGAGTTGCGACTCGCATCACAACGTTATTTAAATCCCGGATGTCTTTTTGCAGGTTTGTAATATGGAAAACGTGGATCCCCTGGGTATTCACACTGGTGAATCGATTGTAGTCGCACCAAGTCAAACGCTCACCAACAGCGAGTATAATAAACTTCGAACGACCGCTATAAATGTTATTCGGCATTTTGGCATTGTCGGAGAATGCAACATTCAATATGCGCTCAGCCCCAGTTCTGAAGAATATTATATCATTGAAGTAAGGGAAACGTTAAACAAAAAAGATTGCGGGGTTCATAAATTAATGTTGCTTATGTAACGTGCCCAAGTGTTTCTTATAGGTGAATGCTCGCCTGTCGCGAAGTTCCGCTCTAGCAAGCAAAGCAACTGGATTTCCTCTGGCGTACGTTGCAGCGAAACTTGCTCTTGGAAAATCCCTACTTGAAATAAGGAATTCCGTAACGATGAAAACTACAGCATGCTTTGAGCCAAGTCTCGATTATTGTGTTGTGAAAATCCCGCGGTGGGATTTAAGCAAATTCTCACGGGTCAGCACAAAGGTGAGTTTATTGTAATTTTACAATCTCTGACTCGTGGTTTAGTGCTTTCTTGATAACATCTCGTAATAACAAATTTATAATTTCAAATTGGAATTTAAAGACAATTTTAAAACAAATATATATTTTAAATACCTATTTTTTTGTTTTCTCCATAATTATACGATGACGAAAGAGTTCGAAAATGAAGAAAGGCTTCATTAGGAATCGAATGAACCATTATGAAAAGAGTTAGAAAAGCCTTCGCGACTGGAGCTTTTTTTACTTTCCTTGCTGGAGAAAAAAAACTACTTTTCTTCAGATCTGAATTCAAAAAAAGCTAATTTTGGCGTCTGAGCCTGTAGTTAGATTGTTAAATTAATTGGTTTTCGTTCGTAATTTTTTGAAAATGCAAAAATAATTTTATGAGCGGTTTCCATTGATGTTAGGGGGGATGTAGTATCCATATATTGTCCTCCACAACGTTTCCTTTGAAAATCCATTGAACAGAGGTAACCAACAAAAGTATCTAAAAGTGTTTTTAAACGTTTTTGACATTTCCCCGAGGAAGAGAATGGTTGAATTGATGTAATGTAATTACTTTGTTACTGTCTTTTAACAACCTATACCCACAATTTGTACTTCGCAACTATTTCTATATTTATGTCTGTTGAACGGAGATATAAACCATAATAGCTAGGAAAACGAGATTTGTCGAACGTTAAATTGTTGAAAAGGGCTCTAGGGATCACACTCACAGTTCTAGTTGTAACTAGCTAATACCAACACTTTGTTCTCCATCAGTCGACATTTTTATCGCGCCATTACATGTTCTGAATAACCGCAAGCAAATGACAATTAGCGGCCTCTTTTCAGATTGGAAGTTCGATGAAGAGCGTCGGGGAAGTCATGTCAGTCGGGCGGAAGTTCGAGGAAGCTTTTCAAAAGGCGATGAGAATGGTCGACGACGACGTGATCGGTTTCAACCCTTATTGCAAAAGCGTCAATGAAGATGAATTGGAACAACCAACTGACAAAAGGATGTTCGTTCTCGCGGCAGCGTTCAAAGCCGGCTATACCGTCGATCAACTTTACGAACTAACTAAAATCGATCGCTGGTTTTTGTACAAAATGGAAAACATAATTAAAATGCAAACGCTCCTGGAACGCCACACTCATCAGAGTTTGACCAAAGAGCTCTTATTACAAGCGAAACAACTTGGGTTTTCCGATAAACAAATAGCATCGTTCGTCAAAAGTACCGAACTGGCTGTTAGAAACAAACGCCAGGAAAATGGTGAGTTTACAGTTATACTTATTTTTATTAAGGCTTCTATGTGTTTAAGAATAACCTAAATTGTTATTAGTTATTGTTAAATAATTAGTACTTACTTCCCTCCTTGAGGTTTGTTTCACAGTTTAGTGAAGATGATGAAATAATGTTCTTCAAGAAACCTACTGTGCCGTGTATCTGGTATACTTTTTTTTTTTTTAATTTGATGCAACTGATAACATCCCCACTGCGGCATCGAATGGGTCATTTGTGTTGATTAGGGCGTTCATGAGCTACCTCATGTCCTCCTAGTTCCACCACCAGCTCCACGGATGCTGGGGTTGCTGGGGTTCCCTGATGCGACGTCCCCAATGCGTCTCCACCATTCTCGCACAACTTTGAGGTCCATCCCTACAACCACATCCAGCTGCAGCTGAGGAACCCCAAGCACTCTGAGGTCCACCGCAGCCAGCCCCTCACAAGTACACAGTATGTGCTCCGCTGACTCCCGCTCCACCTCGCAGAATCTGAAACTCTGTACCTCTGACTTCATAATCTTGGCTTGTTGGTACCTTAGAGGACACTTTCTGGTAACATCACTTGCATGTGATGTTATCAGGTTCAGCTCATTAGGGTTAAAGTCATTGGTCTCAAAATCCTATTCAATCGATGATTAGGGAACACTTCAATCTATAGTTAGTTATATTTACGTACCTTGGTTCACTAAATCCAAAACATCACGATGCATCATTTTACTTTACTAGGCCCACGCATATTCATACATTTTAATTGACCTGCCAGCTGGTCCTCTCAATTTTCTCTCAGCCCATGCAAAGCATGTAATGTTCCAAAATGAGTGTTGTAGTATGTGTCTTATAATTAAATAATAGAACGACACTTCATTTAAAGAGGTTCAATGAAGGAATGATGATCTTTTTACAAAAGTCTCCTTTCCTCCACAGCTGATGTAAATATCATTAACATTTTCCCCCAACGAAATCCTTATACTTTGATGGTAGTATCACTCTTCTACCGCTTCTTGTGACTATACCTGTACCCATATTCTCATATGTTGATACGGACGATTCAGGTACAGATGATACTTGGTTAGTGGAAGGTTGAGACATATCCTCTCACGGTGAAGTTGTTGAGAAGAATCTTCTGGTAGAGCAACTGTTTCTTGTGGTAGTTTTTGAAAGAATGAAGAATTTCTCGTTACCCCTCTTCCATCTCTCCACGCTGTTATCTTGGTACCTTCTACTTTTGTTATCTACAGTGGCTTCGGATCATACACTGAGCTGTATTTATTAATCTTTCTTTGCTTTACTAACACTATATCGTCTTCCTGTAAGTCATGAGTTTTCATGTTTCTTCTGGAATCAGCATACTGCTTCATCTTTTCCTTATTTACTTAATCCATTGACGTCCGTAACAATATGGGGAAGAAATGATCTGAAGTTACTTCGTAAAAGAGCCCGTGCTGGAGAAATACGTGTAGAACAATGAGGTGTAGTACGGTATTGAATTAAAAACTCTGGCAGTACTTCCTCCCAATTTTTACTTTCCGCTACCCGAAGGGAAGGAAAGTATAGTAATCGGCCCAAAAAAAAAATTTGGGTTTTCTTCAGATCTTTACGTTTTGAGGCCTACTGAGTCTAAAAAACCTAATTTCGGCGCGTGGTCTGTGTGTGTGTATGTATGTGTTGACTGATATAACCCTCGTCGAGGGTTTAGGTACAGTCATCAAATAAGGAAACAGACCTGTGTATGTATGTGTGTGTGTCTGTAGTTCGATTTGCGGGAGAACGGCTGATCCGATTGAGCTGGTTCTTTTTTTGTTTTGTTCGTTATTTTTTGTAGACACCAAAATAAGGTTAAGGACGATTTCGGCCGATGGGAAGGGGGGTGGGGGACGAAAATGTACCAAAAACTAGGGTTTTTCGCATTTTTCTCGAAAACGGCTATAACGATTTTGATTAAACTTTCAAATTATCTTCTACCAATCAATACCTAACTTTTCTTCTGCATACATATCTCCATGAAAATACGGTGAACGGAGATATAGGCCTATGAAGCAAAAATAGGTTTTTTACGCTTTTTGGCAAAACGGCTTCAGAGATTTTCACCAAACTCACAGGATGTTTTCAAATAGTTAATACATACATATTGTTCTCAATAAATGTTCCTGTGACGGTCCATTGAACAGAGATAAATTTAAAAATGTGTCGAAAATAACGTTTTTTCTAACATTTCCGTAAATTCCAGGGTAACTTCTTCACCAAATGTGATAAATTCTAATGGAGTGTCTTATATTCACCCATACCAACATTTCGTTCTGCATAATTATTTCTGTGTATATACGTTGAAAGGAGATATAAGCCAAGTTAACTCAGAAAAGGAGATTTGTCGAATATTAATTTATCGGTATTCTCAAAAATTTTCTCATTTTCTCAAAAACGGCTCTCGATCAAACTTACGGAGTACTCTCAGCTAACTAGTCCCTACATTTTGTTCTCTATAAATGTTTCTGTAAAAATGCGTTGAATGAAGATATAGCACCCGCGTATGTAGCTGGTCTTCGAACTTACGGGGTTGGCGGAAAGTTGTGTGTTGCTACGCACCAGATATTTCTGTTCAATAATCGCAGTTTTAACAATTTTGTTCAGGCTAGACATGAAACATTCTACCCGCCCATTAGCTTCAGGCCAACAGCTTATAACTCTTTGGTGTTTAATTTATAACGATGAACAAAATGTTGTATTATGTGTCCTATAATTAAATAATAGAACGACACTTCATTTAAAGATGTTCAATGAATGAATGAATGAATGAATGATTATCGTTTTACAAAAGTCTCCTTTCTTTACATCAGCTGACTAATGTCAGCTGATAAATAATAATTTAGTAGGATACTACAATGAGGAATCATTTAAAGGTTGATGGTATAGATTATATTCATACTGTAAATAGTTTGTAGGAAGAATTGAGTTGAAAGGGAAGGCAAAAAATTGGTAGGGGTTAACATTTATTGGGTTGTTGCTACTTATTTCATGCTCTTTATTGTATTGGACTGCCACGCGTTTTCTTTGGAGAGGTTTGAGTTCACTGTTATGGAACTCTAAGGGGCTGTAAAACATGTACAGTAGAATAGCGTTCATTTCAGAATTTAGTGCATGACTGCAGTTATTTAAAAACTCTTGATAAACCTCTATGATCCCTTACACCCGTCGTGAACGACTCCTTTTAAAATGTAGTGCAGATAATCTGTGGTCTCGTACATAAGAACGCCTTCACCTGAAACTGACCTTGTTAGCCATTCATTCCACTTGCTTCAGAATCTCACTCCTTAATTGTGTTGAGGAGTCGGAGGCCTCTCTGTCTTGCAATTTTTACGAGGTCCATCATATTTGTACATGCATAGGCGATGCGGTAAGTTCGGGTTTTCTGAACAAACACAAAACTTGAAAATTTGTTGAAACCTCCAAGTTTTCTTTACCCAATTACGATACTTAAGCATTTCAATGCAGTTTGGAAGAAGACATATTGATTACAGTGCCGAAAACGTTGACCTCCATTTTGTGGTATCTCTAGAGTGTTTTGGGTTCTACCTTCATAATTTGAACGTTCGTTTTCCAGGTGTTTTGCCTTTCGTCAAACAGATTGATACGGTCGCTGCTGAGTGGCCTGCGACTACAAATTATCTTTACTTGACGTACAACGGAAGCTCTCATGACATCACATTTCCTGCTGGATTCACCATGGTTATTGGTAAATACTTCCAGAACATCACATAAGCTTTGCAATAGTTGGAGATTTTGCTCGAATTTTTAATTGTTAACGGCTGGCGTTTGGATGTCAAAAGAGAGTAGACCCCAGATGTGTGACGTTTTAGTTCTGCTGATAGTAGTACGAAGATTCCATGGCACCGTTCCTTTGCTAGGCTGTTGTTCTCACACATTGGATACGTCTGCACTATCACACTGGTTGAAGAGAGTGTAATAACCTTAGAGTGAGTCCCTCCATAGTAAGTGCTGAGCAGTTAACTGTCGAACCTCTCAATAGCATTAACCCATTAAACTCGACGCCTGAGACAGACTCGGATAATTGCATCTTTCACATTCTCAAACACTCCCTCCCATAGTATGCACCTGAGACATTTTGAGCCAGTACAACAATACTCCTTAACCAAATAGGAAACAAAGTTTTTCTATTCATCATTAATAACGAAGAAGTTATGTGGGGGGGGGGGGCAACGAAAACTTGAGGAGCTTTGAAGTACTGAAGTAAAATAGTTGCAGCACTTTTTCTACTCTAATCCTTGAACAATTGTATGTGAAAGGTTATTTTGCAACTCATATGAGGAGGCGTTCTTCAATTTCTCGTAGGAATCATAAAATTGCCGTCTAGTGCTGTGGAGTTTGAGCCAATTGATGAACAGATTACAAGGCGGCTCAACGTAGAGCGGAAAAGGAAAGTTTTTTTCTTATTGGAAAAAAGGAAATGTTTATCACATCTTTCAGAGGACAAGTCGCTCTCGTTTATGCGTTCTTCAGCAGCCACAGTGTCTTCGATTATGTAATGGTATCAACCTGGAGGTAGTTCATGCTGCATGTCTACCATCTCCAATCAGAAAAACTTTTCCATTTGCCCGAAGTGGTTTCCTCCCCAAATCGATGTTTCCGTGTGACTTGAGAGAACGGGGGTTCCCCACTTGTCTTGAATCTGATTTATATTAGTTTCATTGCGGGATGGAGATGAGATTGAAGTTAGCACTTTAATTTTTTGAAGTGATTGCAAGACCTTCATTTTCAACCAATAAAGAGTGGAAAAGTTTCTAATTATAATTTCCTAAAATGTGTTGAAAATAGCAGAGAGAAATCGAGAAATCCACCTTTTTCGTGACTTGATAGCAGCAGTGGATTTGTCTTCTCCTCAATACAAATTACCCTCGAAACTGATAGTCACTGGCCGTGAAATGGGAGTGTACAGAAAAGAGGCAAGATAATAATGTCCCAGTAAGCTGTGATCAGTTCACCCCCAGCCAACGAGCTCCTGAGAAGGAACAGGTCAAAATGACGGTTCTTTAACCGAGATCCCTTGAAAGTAATGGAGGTTGAGGTTTTGTTATTAGGCAAGAGCCTGGGCATTCAACGAACCTAGGTTGTCATTTAGCCTGTCCCCTGATAGAGAACTGTTGCCTATATTGTAGAAGTCGAGGCCGGACGTTTTTTTCCCCAATTTTCCGAATGAGAACTCTTTCTTTCAGGGCAGGGGGCGGACAGCCAACCAGGCACAGGTCTTTAAAAAAGGGAGCCTGATAAGTGAATGAGGGCCTCTCAAACGACACAAATGGGCTCAATGGGGAAAAAAATCAAAATTTATATAAAAATAAAATACAAGTGTCTGCAGCTCACGTTGCTGTTGCTCAAAATGGAGCGAGATTATGATGTAAATAATGCTCAATAATCCCTCTTGGGCTAAATCTCTCCTTCCAAGTGCTTTTTTTTCTCTTTGCATGCGAGAAATATAAATATATTATTCTTTCGAAGCAACAATGAGCGACGACGACGGCTGCAATGTGTTGAGTCTCCGCCGCTCCTTCGACTGCAGGGCCCGGCTTCTCCCTCCCTTGGAGGGGCTGGCTTTCAGTGGGAAAGTGGCTTCCCGCGCTTTTTGCCGTGTCCAAAATTGTGCCTCCACAATATATGTGCTTGTACCACATGGAAGTATGACTCTGGGGAATCCCGAACCATCTTGGGGGAATTATTAATCTGGTTTCTCACCTGATTAACTATTTACTTGAGTGGCAAGTTTCAAAGGGAGAGATTAACTGGTCCTTTGCAAACTGGGTGAAACAGTTACAACACTACTTAGTAGCTGTCGAAGCTGAATGGTTTGGCTCCTCTTCCAACAACCATTGTCATACACATGTGGTTCCTTGTTTACCCCACACTGGAGCTGCAAGACGTGCAGGATGGAGAGTCTTTGAGAGAAAAGAAGTAGAGGTAGCATGTATCATAAGGAACTGGCTCGTCCAGGGGTCCAGCTCTACCCACTTTCTCCTTAGACGTTCATGGATGCGTGTGATACGTGTCACATCCCTGTTATGGGGGGTTTGCTTGCCATTTATCTATTGCCCAGTCATCTAGTACAGGAAGTTTGAAGTCGCCGATGTTTTGCAAAAGCCACAGGTGTGCTAGAGGAGAGGCTGTAGACGTGATTCTGAAAATTCCGTGGAAAAAAAAAATAAACGCTGGAAAAAGGCAAGGAAGGGGGTGACTCGCTGAAGGTGCAGGTTGAGTTGCGGTCAGAAGCGGAAAAACAAGAATGGTGGAGAATACTTTAGGTACTAAGGGGAGAATGGGGAAAAATGAGACGGGACGGCTACCATTCTGAAATCTTCAGCGAACCTTGAATCCGGCTTTCAAGTGGAACAAAATTATAAACTAGAAAATTAGTCGAATGAAAAATATCAGAAGTTGAAATGGACCAAAAGAGTGGGAAATGATCAAAAGCCACGAAATGCAACATCTGCTAGAAACCACAGTGATGTCAGTATTCGAGGTATTTCCTGTCATCACTGATGGTTACGCTGTTTTAAACTGATGACAATACCAGTAGATATTGTTTGTTTTGCTTCATAAAAGTGAGGTAAACCAAAGTATGTGGTTCTATTCACATTCAACGTATTCATTGCAATTCTACTTATGAGCGTTGATTTTAAAAATCAGGAGAATGATATAGTTTTTAAATTCTTATTTTCCATCCATTAATTTAATCTTATTTACCCATAACTCGACTGTTTTTCTGTTATGAATTCGAGGTTCGGGGGTGTACAGGATCGGGAGCTCCGTGGAATTCGACTGGTGCGCTGTCGGGTGCTTAAGAGAACTGAAACAACTAGGAAAGAAAACAATTATGGTCAATTACAATCCCGAAACTGTGAGCACTGACTACGACATGTGTGACCGCTTGTATTTTGAAGAAATTTCTTTCGAGGTAATGCTGCATCATGCTCTTTTAATTCGATTGACCATTGTAGGCTACTTATTAAAACACGTTTCATCATTTTAGGTTGTGATGGATATTTACAACGTCGAAAATCCGGATGGTATTATTTTGAGTATGGGCGGTCAATTGCCAAACAACATAGCCATGGATCTGCACAGGCAACAGGCTCGAGTGTTAGGAACCTCTCCAGAAAGCGTCGACGGGGCTGAAAACCGTTTCAAATTCTCTCGCATGTTGGATCGCATAGGCATTTCACAGCCTCGGTGAGACTTTTTGGTTTCTGTTTATTTTCCTTCTACATTTGATTAGCTAAATACTAATTTTTCTATTAACTGCATTATTATTTCACGTTTATCTATTGTATACTGGAATTTCACTGTCAATGCCTGTGCCAGAAATTATTTTTCCTTATTATTTCATTCAACTGTCTGTGTTAACCCGAAAAAGGAAGACGTATTTGATTGCTCCCCTCCTCGGCGTTGTCTGAAAACCCCCGCTCCGCAAGTTCACCGTTTCTCGTCTACTGCCCCGCTCTTTTTTGGCTTAACGCGTTCAGCCGCTCATCGCGCCGCGCATGTTCGCTGGGTCATCAGCATCCTACCTGACATCTACTCCAACTCTTCGCTGCAAGTATCGCCGACTTCTTGCTTCATACATCAATTGCCGACTTCACTTAAACGGTCAGACGTTTTTATTCTAATTCCTCGAGGACACCAGCTTTAACATTTTCCACCTTTCTATTGTTCACTTTTCGTTATTTACCTTCATTTAATAGGAGCTCCTAATTTCCGTTTTTTTTTTTCATTGTTTATATTACATGTTTGTCACTTGGGTACTTGGTTTTTAATTGTGAAAACCCCGTCTCTGTGTCAACAAACAGTCTGAACGTTCCAGTTTTCTCGTTCTCAATAATTATTTTTTAAATATTTATCTTCGTGTTTCTCTTTAGAACATCATAGTTTTCCTAAGATCTTCGTATTGACAGCTTCATTTCATTTAGTTATCAAGTTGTCGTGTTAGGTTTTATAACCTAAAAATAAACTCCCGTATTCGTGGGCATAAAGGGATTACTGGGAATGATGCGGCTCATCGTCTAACCAGTCTCGGTTCATCTACTGTTTGTTTACAACTCCCCACCACTGGTTTTCACTTATAAAAACCAATTACCCAAGTGACTCACAAAATTAATCATTAGTCATGTAATTTGTACCGAATTTGAAAAATACGGAAATTGGGAGCTCCTATTAAGTACAAGTAAACAACCAAAATTTGAATTATAGAAATGGAAAATGCTAAAACTAACGTCATCGTAGAAATGGAAAATGATGCGCCTGTTTCATTTGTGTAGCAAGACGGCTGTGATTGATGCTGTCATCATAGCATGACTTCAGGTGAGATGCTGATGACCTAGGAAAAAACGAATGGAGTAACAGCTTGGCTGAGAACAGTTTAGCAGCTAAACACGTTGTATCGAAGTAAGAGGTGCAGTTGACGAGAAACAGTGGACTAGTGGAGTAGGAGTCCTCCTTGAGAAGCAAGTCGAGTACTTAAGAGCCAATATAGGCGAGATGGCACTTCAGCCAACGCCTTCAGTCCTTCAAAGGCACTACCACCGTATGTTACCGTACATAAGGAGTACGTTACCGTAGCACAATCCTCATGTATAAGGCCATATACCTAGGTGTGATTGGCTACTGTCCCGTGGTCTTGATTTTTTGACACGATTGCGATACTTTCCTTATTCTCTGGGATGTTATACCAAATAATTAGTATAACAAAATATTGGGAGGTTACAATGATGAACACTACGTAGGATCTGAAAGAGATGGAATATACGCATTATAATGCACAGTGTCGCTTCTGTAGGTAGTGCAATAATGAGAACTGCATGCAAGGTAGTTCGTTTCATGGGCTGTTTAGAGGTAGGCAGGGAAAATATGCAAAAGAAACTATGGAAATCCTCAAATATGTGGAAGGAACCGGAAGATTCTTCTTCGGAGACAAAGTCGGAGCCCTCCATTTCTGGGGTGATGGGAAATGGGGCTTGTTGTGGCTTTGGTCATTGTCTCCTCAGCTCTGGCTAATGCCCTGCAGTCTTCTTCTCCTGGGCTGTTTGATGTTTGTGACAGCAGTATTACGAGATGTACCAAATATTTCTTAAAATGTCTGTATATGTAAAGACTGCCCCAGATAACCAATAACTTTTACTTTTGGGGAAAATATTATTTGATGAAAATACATATTTTTACTAATTTCGTCATGTCTTCAGAGTGGCCCTCCATCAATCATACAGCGGCTCTTTCTATATGCAAGAGTACCAACAAGGTTTCCCAATTCCTCAATTAAACCAGGCGTTTTTCAATATTCTCGAAATGATACGCTCACACTCAAATTTGAATTTCAGATGGAAGGAACTGACTAATTTGAAGTCAGCAATTGAGTTCTGCGACGAAGTAGGGTATCCATGTTTAGTGAGGCCTTCGTACGTTTTAAGTGGTGCTGCAATGTGCGTGTGTCATTCAGAAAAAGATTTGGACGATTATTTGGCAAATACGAGCGACGTGAGCAAAGAACATCCTGTAGTCATTTCCAAATATTTACTAGAAGCCAAGGTACGTTGTGTTTGATTTGTGTGTTATTTATTTATTGTCCTATATATGTAGACATGATGAGTGAATAGTCATACATTTTCAACGTTAAAAAATCATAAAGACCTAGATACTACTGAGGCAGAGTGAATGAAAACACCACTCACCAGGTCCCTGGGAGTGAGCTGTGTGTACTGTGTTTGGGTATGCAAAACGCTAAAATACGAGTATGCTGTGAACGATGAAGAAACCAAGACATCTTTGGACAACAAGGATATTGTGTAGCGGTCCTCACTACAGGATTTCCAACTATTATGAAAATTAAAAAACGTAGTTCCTACGAACCTAGGCCTCACAATATTATTGCAAGTACCTTTTCGAAAAAAACCAGCATCTCCGGAAAAGTTTGAAGCAGATATGAACTCACTCAACATTTTTATGAACTCAATAAATAAAATCATCCAACTACGGCTTCTGTAACAATAATTTTTGATCTCACAGGAATTCGACGTGGATGCAGTTGCGTGTGACGGTGTCATAATCTGCATGGCAGTTAGCGAGCACGTTGAGAACGCCGGAGTTCATTCGGGAGATGCCACACTCGTCACGCCTCCGCAAGACATCAATGCGGAAACTCTTAATAAAATTATGATCATTTCACGAGCTATTGCAGGTTCTTTGGAAGTTACTGGACCATTCAATATGCAACTTATTGCTAAGGTAAATGATAAAGTTCTCATTAAAGTAATCTTAGGGGTGTCGCAAGTCGAAAGACAGCCACAAAGAGGGGATATTATTAAGTGAGAAGGACGTAAATAGCTGAGATTTGATATTTTGTGCGAACACACATGAGAATTGTACTTAAAAGCTGTGATTTTGGTTTATTAGTCATTCTGAATAACACGCCAAAGCCCTAGTCCTAGCCTGTGACTGTTTTTCGCATTGCTAGAGGCCAGTCTCCAGGCCTGCCTTCAGGAGCAGTTGTTCTTGTGTTGTCTCCCCTGTTGTAAAACTTATTTGCTGCCATTCCCACACCAACTTCCACATTGTTCGTTCTGAGTGGTTCTGAAGTGGCCTTCATTAGCAATCATTATGTATGTAAACCGATTATTGAAGGATACGGGATGGACTAGCATATCTTTAGCCAGCATTACGTCTTTGATAGTATGAAGACAGAATCGGCCAATGGTGAAGGGAAAAGCGGGAAAGTGTTTAAGCTTGTTTGAGGATATGCACTGGGAGTGAAATTCTCAGAGCAACACCACGATTTTAGGTATGACGAAGGACACCTTGCAAACCTCTTGGGTCTAGATGCATTTGATTGTCCTAGCATCTTTCAGGGTGAAAGCACTTATTCCAGGTGCTTCCCTTTTGACACTCCTAAGCGACGAGAACAGCGATGGAGAGCAGAAGGCTGGCTGTTTTGACTGCAGGGGGACTGGCTACTCTCCCTCCCTTGGAGCTGCCAGCGCTCAGTGGGGATGCCCGGCAAAGGAATGTGTCCCCACAATATATGCCGCAAAATCCAGGCCTTCTATTAAGACATGGTACAATCCACCTTGATGTATGGTGTAATGGTATCAGTAGGTCGTGGTAACGAGCTCACTGGCATATTGATTGCAGCTCAGAATGGCTGGTTAAAGTGCTACTGCAGAGAAGACTCAGGCACCCCATGTCTCACATTTTTGCAGAGCTTAATGTACGAACCATCCATCAAATCATTGAGAGAGCTACAATTGTTAAGATTTCAGCTGGGAACCATAAAATTGATATTGTTGATTCCGCCACAAGAGCAAGCACTTATCACGAGAAGCCTATCAAACTCCTTTTCCAACTCTCTGCAACTGGGCAGAGATGTTACGACTACAGGAAACCTTTGCTATTCAATGTGCTACCTGAAGAATTGAGAAATGAACAAGGTCCGTTTCCTTATCAAAATAACTGTCCCTTAACTCTCATAAGAAAGTTATATCAGTTGAAAGTCATGGAAGTGGCAGTTTCGCTATCATGCAAGAGCCCATACATTTGCTCAGCATCCACTGAACCCACATAGGTTGTCCACGGAGGTACGGTACGTTGTCATTTAGCCAGTCTCCTAACTGTTGCCCACGTGTCACCATGCAGAGGTATGACCCTGTGGAATCTACCGTCTGAGAAGAGTTTCAGGACAGATCAACTGTGGCAGCAGCAGCAGAGGAATTCTGTCCTCTCAACTGCAGGGTGAGCAGAGTGAGGCGGATGTACGCTGTGCTACATTTATGCCTCGTTAGTTATTACATCCAGGAAGGACTGCTCTAAGGCGACGTTTTCTCGACCAGTAGTGACTGAGTCTGGCGAGTTCCCAATGTGAGCATATCTGGACCAGGGAAGTGAACGCCCTGCAATCCTTCAAAACAAAACTCAATAGGCACGTCTCGATCACTTAGCTATGTCGTCTTGTTGAACTGATACGACAAACAGACTGATGAGGGCAAGTGACACTCAAACTATCATTATTTTTTACGCGGCATTTAGAATGAAATTTTCTGTGTATCGTTTCCAGCAAAGTTGGGAGTAGGGTACCAAGAGGAGAATATCGTTATTTTTTTACTTTTTCTTGAGATGTGCGGATTAATATGATAAAATACGTATCAGGTTAATCGTGTACATTGCTTAAATAATGGATGTATAGGGCCTTAACGACTCTCCTCCGCCAGCACAAGCTCATCTTAAAAGGGGAATAGCTATAGAACGCGTAAAAGTTCATTTTCTATTTTATCCTTTCTTCAATAAAGCAATTAAACACCAAAACAGCGCATTGGCTAATTCGAAATTGTTCTTATTTTAGGACAACGAGCTACGCGTCATAGAATGTAACGTACGAGTCTCCAGGTCGTTTCCTTTCGTCTCAAAAACGCTGGACTACGATTTTGTAGCTACAGCGACTCGAGTGATTGTAGGCGAACAAATTGAGCCTGTGGACGTCATGAGGGGTTGCGGAAAAATTGGCGTCAAAGTTCCCGTTTTTTCATTTTCCCGTTTAGCAGGTAAGGGATTCGTCTAGTGGTAATTTACATTTGGCTTACATTCAGAATTTATTTACTTTGTCATTTATTAGACTTGGAATTTTCATCCTAGCGAAGCAAAAAAGTATACACAGCTAAGGATCTCTTTCTATCGTAGCTTTTTTCTGTTGTCTTTATTGCCTGCTTTAGATATGCTTAATTTCGAAAACGTGATCCAGAAGTCTCCCACAGAATATCATAGAAGAGTGACGACTTACAGGTTCAATTATTCAATAATGATTGAAGGAGATTCATTGATTCCTTTTTCTCTCCCAACGCGAGACGAACCTGGCCCTCAGCTCTGCTTCGATATTTCGTCTTTTTTTGTCCTCAAATATGTAGTTATAGGCGTATGTGATTGTCGTACATCACCCGTTGGTGTTATTTGGTAGGAGCTGACGTGATGCTCGGCGTTGAAATGGCATCCACTGGTGAAGTTGCCTGTTTCGGAGACAACCGCTACGAAGCTTATCTCAAAGCCATGATGTGCACCGGCTTTCAAATGCCTCAAAAAGCGATACTTCTGTCTATTGGTAGTTTCAAGGTGAGACCGCTAGATTTATTTACGACGAATAGTTATGAATTTAGTACAGTTGATCGTAAAACTCGTTTTCATTCTTCAGCACAAAATGGAACTGCTGCCGAGTATGAAAGCCCTTCAAAAAATGGGATTTAAATTATACGCGAGCATGGGAACGGCTGATTTTTACAACGAACACGGAGTGAAGGTATGTGCTTGCAACGTCTTTCTGCTTTGAACGCCTCACATTTGGCCTGCGTTGAGTCGTTGACTTGAGATACCGAAGTAATTCAAGTATTTTTTCACACGATTTCACTTCATGAACTTGTAATTATTTCAACGATAACACCAAAACACAATGCAGCTACAGGATTTGGGATAAATGCGAAGAGATAGGTGGTGATTGAGAAGGAAGAGAAGGTGCTGGGAGACTAGGAAAGAGAATTACTGTGGAGACTCGATAAGTATATTCGGGGCTAGTGAAGGGCAACCTGCTTCCTCGGGGGACAGAAATGGTGAGAGAGCTCGGGTTTTCGGTGGAAGGCTTGGCGATCGTTCTCTGCTGAGCAAGCACTCTCGATTCGGCTAACTCCGTATTTGGGCTACTCGCCATCTCGAATTCGATTCTCAAGCTGGTACCTTATCCAACTATCACTCCTCGTGCCGGTGATATGGTTTACGGCAAGGAGGAGAAACGATAGTGAAGCCTTCTCTCTAGGGGGAGAATGCTGATGCTCAGCCCTTCATCTCAATAGCGCCGTTCCTTGGGGGGTACATAATTATTTGCATTTTAAAGGCCTGTAGTACAGCAACACCTTTTGGGTGATGTAAGGAAAGGTAGTGACGACTTCACGACTAGTTTGAACTACACATCCGTTACGCACATGAGTGGACTTGCAAAATGCAAACCATCGAGGCATTCAGATTTTGGGTGGCTGTTCAGGGCAGTCAAGGAGGGAACTGTTTAAAGAAAGTTGTGATACCTTTCCGACTCATGTAACAGTACTTGCTTTTGGAAGCACAAGAAGAGTTGCAATGCCTCCTCGATTCATTACGCTAGAGTGTGACAGTTAGCGATAGCCTAAGCATACTTGTGATGTGCTGCCGCCACAATACAAATTAAAGGTGGAAAATTGTGCTGCTCCACACCAATCAAAATGGCCTGGCGTCAGGACATAATATCTCTTCAGCATAGGAAAGAAAGAATCGCAAAAGGCAGGTCAAATAGTTGTCTGTACTTGTGTGGGGTCTCACTGCTTTGGCTTATTGCCACGTTCTACATTTTAGCCCGTACAGCTTGGCAGATTGTGCTGACTGCCCTAATTCGTCCCCTGTCTATTTATCCAGAGTATGGTAGTATCTAGTAAACTCTAGGTGTATGAAAAGTATATAGTTGTTTTAACATCCTGCGTGTAATCGTCGTGAGAAATTACCCTTCCACGTTTAGAAGCACCTGCAAAAATTAATGTGGTGTCTGACCAACCCCCGAGAAAGCCCTAACTGGGTGTTGAGCACGCTGTACCAAAATGTAACCTAACCATCATCTTCCTTGTGTTAAAATGAGCTCACTTTCAGGTTGAAGCCGTCCAATGGATTTTTGAAAATATTGGTGAAGCCACTACGAGCGGTGAATTGAACAATTTAGCGGATTACTTGGCTCGGCGTGACTTCGATTTGGTGATCAATTTGCCGATGAGAAACCGAGGGGCCCAGCGAGTGTCATCCTTCACAACTTATGGCTATCGAACGCGGAGATTAGCTGTTGACTATTCTGTGCCTCTTATCACCGACGTCAAATGTGCCAAATTATTAGTTGAGGTGAGTGTTTCTAACACTTTAATTCTCACAATCTCTAAGACCATGATTCATGCGTATAGAAGTAGAATAGTTGTATGATAGGAAGAACTCTATTTCTTTCTTTATCGTTTTGGGAAGAAAGTAACACGCCATCTATCCTGTTGATATTGTGGACGCCAGTGTTTCACATTCCTGATTGTTTTCCATTTGACACACTATCGCTAGGTCAGGATGGAGTAATGTTTTCTCCATCTTCCACGTTGGTATTATGTCCTTGCGTAAGGACTCATCTTGTTCCGAATTCCTCTAAAACAAATCCTTGCTACTCTTTGAGGACCTGGTCACCGATTTTTCGTTCGTTGAAGCCTTAAATTTCGATGTTACATTGTGCAGATGGAAGCTGCATTGTCTATAATGCAATTGTCGGGAAGTACTGGAGTATCAGGTGAGTTATTGCTGAAGCTTGATGATTGCACAAACAACGTACTGGTTATGTGTGTAACCTTTTCTGCAGAACTGGATTTTAACATGAATTTGACTTATCGTGAAAGTTAGAAAGGCCTCTCATAGGGCGAGGAAAGTGTTGTGCTTTGCATGAGGTAGTTTTTCGGATTTTATTTACTTTTGATCTAAAGTTAGGATAGTAGAATAGTAACTATGTATTGTGTTAACGCATTAACTGATGGAATTACAAGCAGAATTCTGAAATCACTGCTGACGTAACTCTTTAACTGCCAACAGCTTCATCTGTTAGTAGATGCTTGTGTAAATTATAACCAATTTCAGAATAACGATGAACATTGCTGAAGTTGGGTTTGCTTGAATCGCACTGAACGAGTTAACAGCCTACGGAAATCGTATTATACAATTTAATTTTAAACATGCGTTTTTAAAGGAATTTCTTTCTGCGTTAAGTCTGTGCCACAACTACAGTCACACTGTTATTACTGTCTGTCCCCCCCCCCTTTTTTGTGCCCTATTTGCTTCCCCTCAGCAAATTGCATTGCAACACTAATTCGCTACTCGCCTCAACATCTCTGATAAAAAGATGGTAGTGCAAGAGTCAAGGGAGGAGCACTGCACCCTCACCTTTTTAATATAAACCAGCAGTTTTGCTTCATGAAACTGCCCACAAAAGAGCTATGTGAGAAATTTACAGTGCTGTGTGTCGGTAATGCTCTGATTGGACACTCACTGACTCGATATGATTTAGTAGGTGTGAAAATATAAAAATGGTAAATGAATAATTAAGTATTAATTAAACTGATAAATTGTCAATAAAAAGAAATATCGCTCATTCCACATGGCCGTCTATTCAAGGAAGTAAATAATGCAATAAATAAATAATTAATAAAACAACATATTAATAATTTAACGTCTTTTACTCGCAGCTCTGATTAAAATGAGAGCTAATCAATAAAAACCAATGTTGTTACTGTTGGTTCACTTTTTAAAAAAGTTATAAGTGTGTATATGGCAAATAGTCGCAGTTAGAAAAGGGACAATCAAATCAAATCGTTAAGGGTTTAGGGTTGCTTACATCATCAATGTGGTGCCCCCACAACACATTATAATCAATTTAATAGTAAACGCATACTTAATGTACAGAGATAGTACGTTTGACGCAAGAACTCTCCTTCACCCCTGAAGCCAAGAGAGGAGCGAAGGGCTTAGGACGAACCCCTACAACCCTCTTAGACTGGAATGGGTTGACATGGCGCCATAAAAACGCCTCCAATATTCCCAGTTAAATGACTCCTAAAAAAATGCTGTGATCGAGTTACAAACTCTACTCCACTGGAGAAGCTAAGTCGAAACCAAATTTCGTGTATACCTTGAGTGCCCTTCTGCATTCGATCTACATGAAACAATATTCAGGATAGGGTACCATAAATGGTTGCATTTCGGAGGGCCGGCTCTGAAGTGTGATATTTCTGGTTACCCCTCTGAGACGTCGTAAAAGCTGGCAGCACCTAAGACATTACTTTTTATATTGGCGTAAGGGTTATAAATCGAACTCAGAACTGGTGCAAAGTTTGGCGTGTGATGAAGGTATTGCGTACTCTTTTCACATTTAGATGATGCAACGAGGTGTTTCGCACACAAAACGTCCGAGGAGGCGGAAACTAAACCATCTGTGTGGAGTCAGAACAGTCACAATCTCTTTTTGTTCGCCAAGCTAATTGCAAATACTTGTCGATGCTTTTGAAAACGAATCATTTAAATGATAAGATGATGTAATTTCACTACCCTCAGGATGTCAAATTTTGCAGGCAATGCTAGCCCACAAGAAAGACCCGCCAATGAAAACTCACACAGATTGCATGACATCTCGACGTATAATCCAATTGCCGGGTCTTATCGACGTCCATGTTCACGCTCGGGAGCCAGGCGCAGAGCATAAAGAAGATTTTGCTACTTGCACAGCGGCGGCTCTAGCTGGTGGAATCACCCTCATTTGCGCTATGCCCAACACGAATCCAGCTTGCAAAGACAGCGAAACCTTTGCTTTAGTGAAGGAGGTAAGTTGTTGGTATCTTAATCATCTCCATCCATGTCCTCCTTGGCCTCTGGGCTCAGTCCCTGAATTTGGATTGCCCCTGGGCATATCAATTTTCTAATTTTCTGAATTCCGTGAAAACCCAAAATGTAACAAAAACAATCTTACTTTCGATAAAACCAACTTCCACAAACGCTAGATGATTGATATTACATGACTTAGTTCACCCACTTCTTATATTAGAAACAAATGAAATTACTCCCTTCTTACTCCATATAATGGATTCCATACAGTGGAAAGCTACAAATTGCACAATTGACAGTCCAATAATGAAATGTCTCAAGCAGCTCACGTTTTAAATTGACGTGTGAGTAAAAGGGGCTGGGAAAACTGCATCACAATGAAATATTAGTCGAAAGCAGCTATTCCATGTAACGCATGGCGCGTAATGATCCGTATTTTTGGGAAGTGGTGGGTGAAATAAGTCCTGTGTGAAAGTACCTTGTTTGAGGCTTAGTACCCAAAATCTTGCATATTTTGTAGAAACAGAGCAAGTTAAGACCAGATAATGGCTGCAGGGGTAAACATAGTCAGGTGTTAAAGGGTCAATAATGCTCAGAACTGAATGCGTTCTCTGAAGTATGACATCCCCTCCTCAGGTGTGGGGACACATCTGGTTTGAAGTGCATCTTCTTCACGATGACGTCACTCTGCAGTATTTGTTGATGAAGTAGCTGCACATCTTCAAATTCTTGATGTACATGTGACTTCTCTTCGGTTATGGTTCTCAACCTGGAAGGGGTTGCAAGTTGACAACAAAGGCCTACAGGATAATTTTACTTCCCACTAATAAGGGCCTCATACAGAGTAAAGTAACTGAGTATGCGGTTACTCAATAAAGTTAGTGCTGTAAGTGATGTCGGAGAGAAAACGGAATACCATCATTCAGCTTTCTAAATTGTGATGGGTTGGTAATACTGCTGCTGCCCTTGATAACTTTGGGAGTTGGCTGTTGAAGAATTTTGATTTCGTTAGGTCGGAATTCATGACTCATCCAAAGTTTGTCAATGTGTACTCGAGGTGCCTCGTTGAAACTGTTACTTCCTGATCATCAAGACTGCGGATGTGGCCATAATCATTTTTCCTAGACACAAGGGAGAGTTCCTCAACCAAAAGATCAAATTTGGGCGTACGAACGAGTAAATGTCTTGGTTTCAGGAGCCACCATGGTGCCCCAATTACCTTGGGTTCCCAAACATCTTCTCATGGGGAGTATCATTCGTACTATTGCAGAACTATTCTCCACTCACTGGCAAGGTCATTGGTTCATTGGGCTAATTGGACAGTTGTGCAGGTCATAGCGCTTGGCCTTTCCTTGGGGATAGTACTGGCTACTTAGTAATTTACCAGAAACAACTTTAACTCATGAAATGAAAGCTCCTCGATAGTGTGGTTGAATGAAGGTGGGTCAGCCATGGAGGTGTGACAGCGGAACTACTGCCCGCCACCTGCTAGGCATCATACCTACAGTGAGGGACCGCCTGGAGATGCGGTGTTGGCGCCCCACGTTTTCAGCGATCCAGCTCCTCTCCCTAGACTTTTTCAGACGGCGCGTGTTTGATGAGAGTCCCTGTGGAGCAGAAGAAGAGGGGCTGAAGAAGGCTGCCCACGTCCTCTTTGAGTGCAGCCTGTATGAGGATGTGAGGGCCAGCGCCGCCATTCCTCCAAAGAACGCATCACTAGGATTCCTCTCCTCGCAGTCCGCAGCTCGCTGGTTCGCCCGCTTTGCACAAGCATGGGCAAACCGGAGGAAGAACCTGGAGGCTTGGGAGCCGCCAGTACAAGACGAACTACCCTCATAGGCCTCGCCCCTCCTCTGGCAGCAGGACGCATGTCAACAATGCCCTGCGCCACCCTTGTCCACGAAAACCCTTGCCCAATGAGCAAACAGGTCACACAGCGGCCTATGCCATTTCACCCATCAGGTCAGCCATGGAGAAGGAACAGCTCCCTCAGGCAGTCACTGGCTGTAGAAGTGCTGATGGCCTGGCCAGGGAATACAAATAGAAACCATGAGAATTCATCTGTGATCGTTAGTATGACGCGATTCCTAAATATCATGGGCCCCTTGAAGTCGTATTTGAGGCTGTCAAAACGGGCAGTGGCCTCTATGTAGGCATATACCATGCAATACTAATTACCTCTTCTTATCATTTCATATGTTTTTTCCCTTATCACTAATCCTCTCACCAATGACACTGCCTCCAAAGTTTCACTCTCTTATGTTCGTATTTTCCACTACTCGTACATTTTCTAATAAATAAACCATCTTTACAGCTGGCTGCATCCAAAGCACGATGCGACTACGCCATCTTCCTTGGCGCTACCGAAGATAATTTCAACCTGATCCCTGATTTGGCGCCGGAGGCTGCTGGTTTAAAAATGTACTTGAATGAAACGTTCAACACCCTCAAGTTACGCGACCTCACGTTTTGGGAGAAGGTAAGCGTCTAAAGTGCTGCCTATAAAATGAAGAACTAGTTCGAATATTGTGTGCTGTCAATACCTTGAAATTAGTGAACAGGCTGATTTGTGTCTTCTTTTTTTTTTAGCATTTCGACAGTTGGCCTAAGAAAAGCCCTTTGTGTGTTCATGCTGAAGGGCAAACAACCGCTGCTGTACTGCTTCTCGCCACCCTCCACAATCGCCCGATCCATGTCTGCCACGTCGCCCGCAAAGAAGAAATTCAAATTATACGAGCAGCCAAAGAAAAAGTGAGTTTTTGCGTTGTAAATGAACCTTTACTTTAACCGTTTTTCAACAAGGGTGTGTGAGCCTGTCATTACTCGCTTAGCTGGATAATAAGTAGTGGCAATCCCACATCAGTTGATTGTTCGGGTCTGGAATTTTTTGACGTGTAATGACTCGGTTTTTGGTGTATGGGGGAAGAGTGTCAGCATGCTTTGAGCGGTACGCTATATTGAAGAATTTGGTTCATCTGGGGAGCTGTAGTGTGAAGAGAGACATGTTTTATCATTCATTCGAGGACACTCTGTATTCTCAAGTCAGTGGTGGAGTCCTTTTCAATAATTTTGGTTTCATTGGTGAAGAGGCGTTACATTGGCCTGCTCCTGAAATTCAGTCTAATGTAGTCTTGGCCTATTTAATGTCTTGTTTTGCTCTCCTTACCATGTTTGATGCTCAAGAGCATCTGGGGAAATGTGCTGAAATCGACATACCTGAAAGTGTATTTCCAAAGAACCAAGTTTTCAAAGTTTGTAAAATGTGCGGTCAAAGGTGCAATACAAGGAATTTTACATTTCGTGATGATACTATCGAATCATTCACTCTTAATACTACCTTTGGCTAATCGGTATATTTGTAGCAACCTTTTGGACGATTCTGGAAACTTCCAATAGCACACACACATGGCGGGTCCCATACCTTCCTTCATTTACTGGTTTGAGTGACCTTCGTCTTCAATCCATTGATGAGCTCCCTGGGACCTGCTAGTTATCCTGAGATCTGTTAATAACCTTGTTCAAGACTCCCCCCCCTTCCTGGAAAGTTATGTAGGTAGTTGATGGTTCCACGTATCTTCGGCGTGTTTGAATGATTTTTAGTGCTGCTTTTCGTTCTAATGACCAACGACCTATGAATTCAAGCATTAGTATGTCACACAAATTCAAGTAGTGGCACAGGAGTGTAGTATGTGACAGTGAAAGAAGTCTAGTGCAAGTACCCTATAACGTGAAATTAAAGAACCAGGACAAATGCGTGGTTTGGTGGATGGTTAAGCGCTAGCGTCAGAGAGCATCTTGGAGCTATCAGTCGTCCGTGTTAGCCCTTCGAAATCCCGAACGATTTGCCGCGAAACTGGGCGATAGGATATCAACTTTTTCTTCCGGCTAGTCTGCTCTCGTACGTTGTTCGGCAACCAAACCCTCCAGTTCCCTGCCCCCCCGAATTCATTGAATTTCGTTTGGTACCGAAGAAGTGCGACTCCGGTGAGGTGTTTATTTTAATGGCATGCCCAATAAGTGGACCCAGAAAACACTTATTTCCTAAGCCGTCGTTTGTTTTTATTTTTATTATTAGTGCCACTTCCGAACAGAGTTATATTTCTTGTTTGTTTGATTAAATTAGCTTCACTTATTTCATTAATTTATTCAATAGCCCGTTAATATTTGTTTTATTTGAATTTGCTAGTACTTGGCTCGTGGGTTCCTCTCCACGAGAGTAACGAACTCGTACCATGATGGCTCAACCTCTTGAATGCCATGGAAGGTCTGATTCGTTAACAATACGACTGTTTTGAACCCTGAGGGTTGCGATTTCGCTATCATGCAAGCATCCACCAAACCCAGACCTGTGGAGGTACGGTAGGTTGTCATTTAGCTCGTCCAGGTGAACTTACAACTCTTCTCACCTCTAGATACATTCAGCGATTCCAACCTTCCAAAATCTATTCGCAATATTGATATGTACTCGTATTTGAAAACATGACCTGACATGTTCGCTGCTCTAAGCGTGCCCAGCAGGTCAATCCTGCGTATTTGAGTGTCCACTTCACGTTATTTGATTCACGTTTGTTTATATATACCTCAGCCGCTTTCAGCGTGTTCTTTTTCTAATTTTTCACATATTTTAAGACTTTCTTACCATCGATAAGACTGCGGTACTCTCGTTTTTGTATGACGTTTGAAGAATCAGTCAGACGGACAATAGATAAGAATTTAATTCACTGCCTGCTGCGTGCAGTCCTGCTTAGTGGCTGAGAGGGGCCAGCACAGCACATGTGCCCGACCTACAAATAGAGCAGCAAATGTGTTGATGTTATGCGTAAGAAATGGGTAGCTCATAAAGCTCTGGAATCTGTTGGGCTGCTGGTACCATTGATTGATTAACCAATACCTGCGTTATTCGTAAGGCCGTCATCACTAGTTTTTTGTAGAATGTTCATATTTACCGTTAAAGGGGAAACGGTGTGAATAAAATTAGCCGTGTAACTACAATTGTGTGAGTTCCGGCATTTTCCCAGCTGCTTCTCATCATCTTATGAAAATTATTAAACATCAATCATATAGGCTCTTATTTCACGCCAACCATGTTTTTTTTTTGCGCGAACGCTATTATGTATGAGCCGAATTAATGAAAATCCGTTGTATTTCCAGGGCTTGCCAGTCACCTGTGAAGTGTGTCCTCACCATCTATTTTTAACTGAAAAGGCCAAAGACACTTTAGGCGAAAGCAAGTCGCAGGTTCGTCCTATTTTATGCACCGAAGAGGACCGACAGGCTTTATGGGACAACCTTAACATCATTGATTGTTTCGCCACCGACCATGGTAAGAAAAACGGGTTTGGTAAACAATAAAATTTCCAATATTCTGCTCTATAAATGAGAGTCCGAGTTTGAGATTGTTGGGAGATGAGGCTTTGACAATTTCATCAAGCTACAAATTTAAGAGCAGAACAAGCGCCAAATGGGAGAACTTAAAACAGTATTTGATAGTTTTTGAAGTCACGTTTCTTGAAATTCGTTTATAACTCATTATTTCGTATCAGCACCTCACTAGTCTGCGTTGGGCTAAGGCAAAAATTGGTTGTTTAAAAGCATATTTCCCACATAAACATTGCTTCTAGTCAGTTTTCACTCGAATTTCAGCTCCCCACACGTTGGAAGAAAAGTTGAGCGAAAGGCCTCCTCCTGGCTTCCCAGGCTTGGAAACTATTATTCCTCTTCTATTGACTGCTGTCAACGAAGGCAAATTGACGTTGGAGGTGAGTTTCTTAAATGATAGTGTTTGGTGTTGAGTCAGTACGTGTGTGTTATTGTTCTCCTGGTCGTATTCAACAATAATAAACTTGCCCACTTAGTATACTTCTTGAGCTTTTGTGGTTGATATGTTTTTAGCAGAATTTACTGAATGCCTCAATGGCTTGAAGACCCAAGGTACGTTGTGTAAAACTGATACACACTGAGGGGTGTCCCCGATCAAGGAGCTCTATCAGTTCATTATTATCCATACAGTACGACCAAAGAAGCGTTGACAGCACGTCTTAATGGTTAATTTTACTCCTCCAAACACAATTCCACCTTTCTTCTCCACTGCACTTCATCCAATTTAGTCTCATCGTCCTTCTATTCAGTCTTCTACATTTCCTGTGTTCCATCAGGATATCATCGACAAGATGCATCGAAACCCGAGGAGAATATTCAACTTACCCGAGCAACCTAATACTTACGTCGAGGTTGATATGGATCAAGAATGGACGATACCGGATGCGCCTCCTTTCAGCAAAGCGAAGTGGACACCCTTCGCTGGATTTCCCGTCAAAGGAGCTGTCCATCGAGTGGTCCTCAGGGGTGAGGTGGCCTTCATCGAAGGACAGGTATGTAAGATAACCTCTATTCTGTTGACATAGTATTTATATTATTCACACAATGGTCACAATCAAAATTATCAAATTTGTATAGGCTTAATCAGACAAAGGTACGTGATTCCTAAAGAGATGAAATAATGAGGTTTCAATGTTAGAAGATGAACTGAATAGTAGAACGACTACCAAATGATTGCATAAGAAGCCAGGCATATTGTGGCCAGTCCAAGCGCTTGGTACTGATTGGCAATGCAGGAGGTCCTGAGTTAGTTTACCAAAAGCAGTTTTCAAGCTAATCTGGTGGAAAATTGTCATTGTAATTGACAAACTTCTGGAAAAGGCTCTCAACTGGGAGGAGCTCTCAGTAATTTGACGATGATGCCAATAAAATTCATTAGAGGCTCTTAGATGATTAATGACAATCAACAGGAAACGTTCGCGTGTATCTATACTTGGGTTCTCCATTAACACTTCTACAGGGTGGTAAACAAGGCTGTTTGCTAGTCTCGCTCTCTGTCCCATCATCGTGTAAAATAACTTGTTACTGTCAGAATCATGCTTTAAACAACGTGCCTTATGATTGTAACGGAAGGGGATATTGTCACCAACTTGTTTGTCATCTCTTGTCACTGATTTTGAACTTGATTGATGTATCTATCAGTCTGCTCCCCTGGTAGTCTTTTTCGAGTCAATGCTTTGAAACGACAATGTCAAACTTTTGGCAGCCTTCTCTATAATTATCCATTAATTTCAATCAGAGTTGCCCCCCGTGCCTTCTTTAAACTTCTTCAATGGGTGAGTTGCCCTTTGGCAATATGAGTTATCTGAATTTTTAATGTCTGTTCATGGCTAAAATGTGTTTATTGTTGAACTGCTGGACCTTTGTGAAATTCCATCGGAAGCTGGGCAAGGACCATGAGATTTGGACTGTCACAATAGGACTTTAGGGCCTGCTTCTCTCTCAACATTATTAAATTCACTCAAATGTAATTTACCTTCTGCAGGTCCTTGTGAATCCAGGGTACGGCCGCGACATCAGAGAAATGAAAGGTCGACTCTCTTATGTCCTCTCTGGAGGTGACATTCCCAGTCGACCAGGCTCTTCTTTGGACGTTTTGCCGCCCCAAGAAAAAGTTTCACTGTCTGTCGTCGCCGAACATTTGGATTCAGGTTTGAATATCTTTACTAGCGTGTGATCTAATTTGAAAGCCAGCAGAAACTATTGTTACATTTTCCCCCTCCCACCATCAACACTAGCGGGTGACTCTTCTTCATCTAGTGAGTTGAGGGCTATGAAAGCTCCGTGGAATCGTTAATGTTTACTACAGCTAAAGTTACGTGGTTAATATATCAACAACCCAGCAACTGCTGGGGCTACCAAGAATAGTTACAGTTAGGTGCTCACTTTCCCGGGTTAATAGCTCTGGGAAGATAACAGTCTTCTGGGCTGTAAATCACAAATGGAGGTTTCACCAAGGTAAACAACGATATAACCTTATCAGGAAACTGTATTCAATAAAACGATTAAAATGTATAAACTAGGTTATTTAGTTACTACTGGCCAATTAAAGACGCGATTGAGAGAAAATGACTGAACCAAATTACGCAAAATTTTATATTTAGCCTGCAGGTCAATATAGGACTCCAAAATAAGGCTATGAGCGAAAACTAATTAGTTACGAGTATCGTAGTGATCAAAACACCAATTTTTTCCTCAAAAACTCATGAAACAATTTTGATTAAATTTTTATTATAAACAACTCCAAGTAACACGACTAAGCATTAGAAAAACTGTGGGAAAATAGCGAGAGCAGCACAATAAATTATTAAAAATGTCAAAGAAGATTTTACTTTTATTTTTTGAAATGATACTAGCACTCTCCGTAAAATCAGAGGTGTATTGCAATAAACTACCTATACTAACAGCGTTCATAAGATAATTAGGAGCAACCTCAATTTCAGAATTCCAACACCCCCACCCCTCCCCCCATTGGTTTTGTTTACTACCTTTTTCACAGTTGGTGCGTGATAATTCCAAAATGGTAAACACGATCCTTACTGGAAAAATCGTGTTGACAGTCTTATAAATCACCTACGCTCTAATTTGTAATTAGGATAATAGTGGTTGTGGAATAAGTAGACACAACTCAATAAATTCTGAAAACTTAAGCGTCACCAGTTTCTATGTAGAATGTTGAGGTATGTTCTACCAAGTTAGTATTTTCGGAATGAAAAACAGATTTTATTAGTTGCTTGATTAACAAAAAGTTCTGAATGTACGAGTAAGTGTGGCTGATGAATATTGGGTGATATTGTCTAGTGTTGAAAGTTTCATATTAGTGAAAACACAAAAGGTGTTAAGGCAGTATGTGTAAGTAAGTTAGTGCAGTTGCACATCTTGCGCCTCGAGTGCGGAAGAAACAAGAAACCACGTGTTTCTCCACTGTAGTTCCTGCAACAGTGGGCGACGGTTGTTGAAAAAGTTGTGCATTGACTGATACTAAGCAAGCCTATAAATAGTTCTCTCAATTCGGGAAGAATTTTATGGCAAATCTGGTCACAGTTGATCTGTCCCTTTGAAACTTGCCACCTGAGTAAATAGATCATGGTGGCAAATCAGATTAAGAACTCCACCCAGATGGTTCAGCGAGGCAACTCACAGGCAGCAGCTCTCCATCGGGAGACTGACAAAATGACCAAGCCTGCCATACTTCCTCAGTCGGGCAGCCAGGCTCTTGCATTATAGTGAAACCGCAACCTCCATGATGCTCATATAACTGTTTCATTTGATCAATTCAAAGATACCAGAAGGCTGAGTGCCATTCCATTTAGTTATCTTGTATTCATACAGCCAACTTACTTTCAGGAAATCCGATTGAGATTATATGCAGGTGATTAAGGGGAATGACGGGGCGAATACTGGCAGCAGCTCTGTGGTCTACACAATTCAGAACTTCTTGTGAAAAAGAACTTAAAATTGCATGTTTCGCATTATAGTGTTACCGTCCCGTGTGTAAGACAGACCCCAAGCTGCTCGTGCAAACCATCATTTTTTCGTTCTCATTGCTCGAGTTTGGTATTGGCATATTCTCAGTGGGTATCCGAAAATATAATCCTTTTGAGTATTCGTAGTTGTAAGAAGTGATCAGAACCCAGGGACTATCGATTGCTCCTTTTAGGGGAACAACCCTCCTCTCGGTTGCTAAGCGATTATCATTTTTTTGGCACCATAGAGTCTGAACGTTGGCCATGCACCCCAATTCATCAACGGAAGCCAACATGATGTATACAAAATGACAAATAAAATGATAATTAAAGGGAAATTATGGATTAACAAACAAATCCTTTTTTGAGACTCCCAGAACTGAATTTAACTGATGGGGATAATGCAATGGTAATATATACTTACTTCAGGCTTGAATAATTGATTTTTCGTTTATAGATGGCAGGTTGGGGAGCCACGAGTTTCTTCGACCGATTTCACCCGCCCCGCATCCGATTTGCATCAAATACAAAGTCGCCGATCCTCATGGATCAATGTCCATTCCAGTGTCTGTCCAAGGAGCTCACAGCCTTCACCACCAACACATCTTGTCCGTCAATATGTTCACCAAAGATCAACTCAACGATTTGTTCAATTTGGCTCAGTCGCTTAGAAATTACGTACTGAAGGACCGCCCAGTGGATCACATTCTTAGAGTAAGTTCAGTATAAGTGGCGTATTATGAGCGTGTTCTAATATGAGCTGTATATATGCCCCAGACTCAAAGACTGCCGAGCAGTTAATGGTACAGATGGTGAATTCCACGAACTCCCCTTAGTAACTTGATAGGAATGCACTTAGACGACCTATTCATATTTGAGAAGCCCAACCTGTCTAAAGTATATCTAATCTATATGCCCTGAACAACATTTGCTAAGGGTAATACATGCCACAGGCACGCTTAATCCTAACTTGCTAGTCTCTCGAGCCAGACGTAGTCATACTTGTGGAGTGCACTGACGATCTTGCAGATGCAGCAACTATCACAAGCGTAAGGTCTCTATTACACATTTAAGCAAGACTACAAATTTCCAATGCAAGATATGGAGCTTAGCATTAGGAATGGCCCCAGTACGGCCGGAGAAATTGGCTGGACAAATATTGCGCTATAGCTGGTGTTAATCCTGATTGCAGTTATGTGTGCATGTTGATACTCGTAATTATTGAAATACTGGTTAGACCTGATCTTCTTACTTATTACTTACTCGATACTTACCTAGAATTCGACACTGACTCAAACTTGCTTAAATGATAATAATCCTGCAGTAATCATTTACTTCGTACCTGCTGTTGGCCAGCAATTAGTATATTTGATTAAAGCACTGCATTCCACCAATTGCAGTAATGTGTACATAAAGAAACTGTCTAATCATCTTAATTTTCTTCCAAGTTTGAATCATAATGACCTCAACCAGGAGCACATATGTTGTTTTGAACGATTCCACTGTGCCATAATAAAATCGTACTTTTTTGTTCAGGGGAAAGTTATGGCTTCCATATTTTATGAAGTAAGTACGAGAACTAGTTGCAGCTTCTCGGCCGCCATGCAGAGGTTAGGGGGAAGAGTGGTTCACGTTGATGAAACAAGCAGCTCTGTCAAAAAGGGAGAAACCTTGGAAGGTACGAAAATAAAAGCGTTCGCTATTCTTTCGCTCTATTAATATTATTTTTATTATCGCTATATTATTACAGAACGTTTATTCTTGTTTCAGACACAGTAGCAGTGATGGCCAGTTATTCTGATGTAGTGGTGCTACGTCATCCTGAACCTGGAGCAGTCACTGTAAGTATAGACATTTCGGTCATAATCCGATTTTTAGCGAATTTGTCGCGGAATTTTGCAACATTACCCAACAATATGCGCTGTATTAAAGCATTTATTTTAGAGCCATTCTGCATAAACAACAGCTTCATCAGGGGCATGAACTTCTTTGCTGGAATAAAATAATAAATATTGATAAGGCTACATACATTTCCTGTTCACCAATTAATTTCAGTCAATAATAACAATGCTGGTCTTCTAATCCCAAGAGTTAGAAGTTACCTATTATCACATACCTTATACAGGTACATTTTATGGTATCTAGGATCTACCGGTTTATTAAATTTTGGATACAAGCCATTTCTATACATTTAATACTTTCCTTCTCTTCGAGTACCGGAAAGTAAAAATATATATATCAATATACACAATATAGGTCAATACGCAGCATTCGTTATTCAGATATTCAGAATTCGTTCAAGATTGTTACTCAACTGACTAATAGCTAGAACTCCCTTCCATTTACTTTCACGTCATTAAGCAAAGATTTATTGTGGGAATCACGAATTTCTCCCAAGTACAAGCCTGTTTGAATGTTTTATGACGTGTGAGAGTTTCGTGTTTTAGAGAGCGTCTCAACACTGTCGAAAGCCGCTCATAAATGCAGGCGATGGAGTGGGTGAGCATCCGACGCAAGCTCTTCTGGATGTGTTCACGATAAGAGAGGAAATTGGAACTGTCAACGGTCTCACTATCACCATGGTTGGAGACTTGAAGCATGGAAGGACTGTACACTCTCTCGCAAGGTAAGATTTCATTGAACACGCAAAAAGTTATTTTATTTTGTAGTGCCCCACTTTTCTAATGAAGCGGGCATACGGAGATTCCATGTTCAGTTCCACCATTCAGCGTTGTCAAGAGATCACTAAACTTGATGATTTGATCAAAGTGAACCGATTTTTCTCAAACCCCTATTTTTATATCCTTTGTTGTGCTGCAGGTTAAATATCAAATTTGTACCGATTTGGTTTAGCTGTTCTCCCTCAGGTCTGTTTCCTTATTTGATGACTGTACCTAAACCCTCGACAAGGGTTATATCAATCATGGAAGTTGCGGTTTCGCTAATATGCAAGAGGCTGGCCTCTGCAGCAGCCACCAAACTCAGACCTGTGGAGGTACGACAGGTATTTGGTCGTTAGCGAGTCTCCTGGTAGAGAGCTGTTGCCCATGTGTTACCGCGCGGAGGTGACCACTTGAGGAATCCCGTACCGTCAGGGAGGAGTTCTTAATCTGGTTTCCCACCTGATCTAACTATGTACTTGAGTGGCAAGTTTACAAAAGGACAGATCAACTATGACCACATTTCTTAGCCATCATCTTCTTCGCGAACACTGCAAAATGGTTATAGGCTTGCTTTAAAGCAGTCAATGCTGCTACATTCATTTGCCCTCCCAACAACCGTCGCTCACTGTTGTAGAAACTACAGTGGAGCAGCACATGGTTTCTTGTTCCTCCGCACTGGAGGCGCAAGACGTGATGTTTTTTCTTCAGAGAAAAGAAGTGGAGCCGCGCATTGAAGTCACCATGTCCCGTGAGGAACTGGCTCGTCCAGTGGTCTGGCTCTACCCATTTTCTTGAAAGACGTTCACAGATGTTGGGGACGAATTCATACGTATCACGTCCCTTTGACGAGGATTCCCATCTCCTTGCCATTTCTCTAGAGCCCATTCATCGATGGCGGCAAGTTTCTGTTCTGTGGTGAGATCCGCACAGAGTTCAACCCAAAGCAGGGGAAGCTCCCGTTTCACTCTCCACTTGTCAACCATGCACTCAATGGCCAAATCAACTGGTAACTGACCTGTGATCACCTGGAGTGCTTCTGTTGATACAGTCTTGTAGGCCTTGGTGATCCACAGGAGCACAGCTCTCTGGGATTGGGCCAATACTCTCTTTTGATTGACTGTTAGTTTGCTACCCCAGACAACGGGGCAGTAGCCAATCACGCCTAGATAGATGGCCGTATACATGAGAATAGTGTCATGAAAACACACACCCCAAGTGGCCTTAGTAATGGCACGCAGTGAGGCAAACCTTGCAATGGTAGTGCCTTTAAGGGACTGGAGGTGTTGGTTGAAACCCCACCTCTCACCTATATTCACTCCTAAATACTTGACGTGCTTTTCAAGAAGGAGCCGGTGGCCACCAAAGCGTATTGTGGGTGGATTATCCACTTTTCCTTTCAAGAGGATAGCTATTCTCCCTCAATCTCGTTCATATACACATGCAGACAGATCATTTTATGTGGTCGTCTTTTTCGAACTCAGAACCCTTGAAGTTCTAAAGGAAACTAAGCAAAAATATTCAACCATGTAACTTTCCTCATAGTTTGTTGAGTATGTTACTTCAGATACCTCCCACAGAATCGAAAGTTAAATGTTCGAGGAATTCAGAGCAGCCTGGAGCTTTTCAAGTTTTTCTGTTAAACAACAATGATAAATGATAACGACGCAGAACTTGAAAAACTATTACTATCGAGCCCTGAAATCTTCTAAAGTTGACTGGCCGACTACTAGTGTCAGCTCTGTTTTGTTTGTCAATGCCCCTTGCCCCTTGGAGGAACGGTGGCTCTCATAGCAATCTGTCTCTCAGGCTTGTTAGTGCTTCCTGAGCAAACTATCGTCAATTGGCGCAGCTTCAGCTTTTTTATGCCACACTGAAAAAAAAGGTCTCAGACCATTGAATTCCGAGCCTGTGTAGTTAGTTGATTCTGCTGTATTTCGGACAGATCTTTACGTTTTGAGGCCTACTGAATCCACAAACCTAATTTCCGCGTAGTCCGTGTGTGTGCAGTGATCTTAGATGTTCAGTTAGTATCTTACAGCTGGGATCTTGTGCTAACTTGGCCAGCCAAGGTGAGCAAATATGACAGGACGGATTTTTGTATGTTAGTGTCAGAAGTGTCGGGGAGTGGAGGCAAGGGAACATCAGGGTCGCAGCGTTAACCATGTCCTAGCAGGGTGTGTGGTGCAAGAAAAGTACGGAGGAAATGCGTCGCCGCCTGGTTAAGAGGTTTTACCACCCATGTGTATCTTGGGTCATTTTTAAACTAGTGGTAGTTCTCTCGTGGAACATCTTCTTATCCTTCTTCCCTTCTGTCTCCCAATGCTTTTATCCCTAGAGCGGGCGCAGGGTATCCAGGCACTATTCTATTTCCATAAGTATTATTTATTTAGTTTCCTTTATGGGTACAACTCCGTGGATACCATTCGCGGTAAGGTTTGGGGAAACTCCCAAACTCCCATTTATTCAACCACCTTCATTCAGTATAACACAATCAACAAATATATTACCGTTCACATAATTCCTCTGATTCACGCAGGTTGTTGACATTGTACAACGTTCAGCTTCGTTATGTCTCACCACCATCGCTATGCATGCCACCGCACATAGTCGATTTCGTGAGAAGCCGAGGAATCAACCAGCAGGAATTATCGTCTCTCGAAGAAGCTCTACCTGACTCAGATGTGGTTTATATGACCAGAATACAAAGAGAAAGGTTTACCAGCCAGGAAGAGTATGATAAGGTGAGTGTCAAGCACTAGCTTAGAATCCAATTAAGACAAGTATTTACATTCGTTTGTTGCAGTGGATTAAGTAAAAGCATCTAGACATTCGGCTCCAAACCCTGATGGCACGCCTCTTGTTTACACTGATGCCATAAATTATCATATAGCTTCCACACATTCAGTTGGGTACAAGTCCCCTCTGTTCTCATCACGCAGTCACTCAACTAAGTCGTATTTTCGGCTGCTCTCATCAAGCTCCTGCTGAGTTAAGAACGTTTGAGGTTTTTCTTTTAATTTTGGAGCGCCTACACTAAGTTTTTGGGTCACCCTATGTTTGACTTCACCTTCTTTAGTGAAAATACGCGGTTGATAGTTGAGAACTGACAGATACGATTGTTGATGATGCAAAAAATATCTGGTGCGTTGCAACACACAACTTTCCTTAGCTCTACGTCAATTCACTTTGTACATGACCTTTGAACTTGGTCAAACAACACGTCACAGCAGCAGGAAACGGTAGCGCCTACAGTTCTGGAATTTATTGTGCTTCTCGTACTCATTCCAGGACCATTAGTGAGCAATTGGTACACAGATAATTAATGAGGCCGTGAACACGAGTTTTTTAAAGAAGGATAGTAATTATTTTTGCAGAGCTATTGTGTAATAACTGTTAGAACTGGTTGTAAGCGAAACGACAGTAGTTGAAATTCAGGAATTTCTGGAGTGAGCCCCATGTATCTCGTGAGCGTTTTTAAACACTCACCCTTTAGGGATTGGATTGGACTACAATAACAATTTTTTTAACATTCTACTAACATTCCAGCGGAGGTTATAAGAAAAAAATAGCGCTAAAAACGCTTTTCGTCGAACATTTTGATAATTTATTGTGCTGCTCTCGCCATTTTCCCACGAATGGGAATTTTATGGTATAATTATCTTATTGAGAGCCATCTATATAAAAAATTTAATCAAAATCGTTAGAGCCGTTTATAAGAAAAACATTTGGTGTTTTAATCACTATGATAACTATAGTTAACTTTCGATGGATTTTGCCCACACCCTTACTTTTGCGTCCCATGGTAACCTGTAGGCTAGACATCAAGTTTCAGCTGATTTGGTACGGTTGTTTTCTCTAAAAACCGCGCTAAAATCGATTTCGTCGAAAGTTTTGGTAATTTATTGTGCTGCTCTCGTCATTTTCCCACTAATGGGAATTTTATGCTATAATTGTCTTATTAAGGGCTATCAATATAAAAAATTTAATCAAAATCGTTAGAGCCGTTTTTGAGAAAAAAAATTTCGGTGGATTTTGTTCATACCCTTATTTTGGCGTCCTATGGTAACCTACCCGCGAGATATGAAGTTTGAGCTGATTTGGCACGGTGGCTTTCTCTAAAAATCGTTCACAGACACACACACACACACAGACCATTTTCCCAAATAGTGTTTTTCGGACTCAGGAGGGTCTGAAACGGAGAGATCTGAAGAAAACTCAAAATCTTTTTTTCAGCCGATTACATAACTTTCCTTTCTACTTCGTAGAGCAAGGAAAGTAAAAAAAAACTTCTGTATCAAACCCGAATAATGAGTTTGGAGTTCCTGTACGAATTTACCTAATACAGGAACCGATTTCGAATTCAAATGTACCATTACAGGTGATGAGGTTGGAGTGCTGATGAGAAATGATAGTGACTTATTAGTTCTGGCTCAGCCTTCCATCTCGGTGGTGCCATTCTACTTACACAAACCCTAAGGATACCTGGCATTAAGAATCTACCCATTCCTTAGCAATTAAAAACAGAAATATGAATGGACGAACGTAGACTGAAATAGAAACTGATAACTTGGCGCACTAAAAGTTGGTCCTTTTCTGTTAGAGGCCCATCCCAGATGGGCAGAGATGCGATACGTACCTCACATATTACCTTATAGCTTTGTATAGAGAGATATTACCTTATTCATTTATGCTTGGGCTAACGAAACGGTGGCTGTTAAGTTATGTGAAAAGGAGCTGTACCATCTGACCCCCATTGATCATGATTGTAGTCGAGTGGTCTACATGTAGTGATCGTAGTCTAGTGGTCTCGTTCCACTCCCCTCGTAACAAATAGGGTCAGAAGTTCTGGGCTACAACGCACTCCTTCCTTCCAAGGAAAGAAGAGGGCTGGAGACAATAATGCCAATGCCGCAAAAAGTGCTAGTAAAAAAAAAAAGAATGAACTGCGAGGCCCGAGATTTACAAACACAATGTGAGGTTCCAACTAAGAGGTGATGTGCCTACTACAGTGTTGCGAAACAAACGTAGGCGCCTTTTCCTTGTCACTTTCCTCTTGGACTGGCATTAAAGTTTCGATATAGCCACGGGTTTTCGATACTTTGATCGAATTTTCTGGGGATTCACTCAAACTCTCAAAGATCGGTTCATTGAAATCGTCAGCTCCAGGAGCAACGGCTAATGGGCGAGGAGGAAGATGTACCACCAAAATGTCTGACTGCCGCTGCAGGTAAAGCTGAGCATGACTCAAAACACATTTGTAAATTGGTGCAATTATATGCATGATGTGTGTATCTGCGAGTTAATGCGGCTTCAGCATTGCTCAACAAGGCAAGTGGGCCCCTTTGAAAATATACTTGAAAAAATTCCCAACTTCTGGCCCCTGACTTTCACATAATATTGCTTTACTATGTATTAAAATAAAAACACTTGGAAAAATATTTGTTGCCCAATCTACACCCTTTTTTGAGTTGGTTGGTAGTGCCACTTGTGGGTCTGCCATTACTCAGTTGTCACCACGTTGCCTTCATTGATCACAATGGTCGTTCGCCCTCTTACCACCTTACACATTCCCATTCATCCCCTTCTAGAGCTAGCGTCCAGTTGCAAGAAAAAAAGTTAGAGAAATTACCAGTTAGGTAGGTTTTTTGCTATTCTATTCTTGACTATTATCTACTAAATTATTTTTGCGATTAATTTGTTTCAGGCGTGCGGCCTATTTGTGCTGACTCCTCAACTTCTGACCAAAGCTAAGAAAAAAATGGTCGTGCTCCACCCCCTCCCCAGAGTTTTTGAAATCAGCCCCGAGTTAGACTCAGACCCTCGAGCCGCCTACTTCCGACAAGCCGAGTGCGGAATGTACGTTCGAATGGCGCTTCTTGCCATAGTACTAGGTAAAAGTTGATCATTTCGTTTCTAAACAAATCGTTAATTGATGGGATGTAGCGTCAATGACGTTTGAGTAAGCGAATGTAGTCTGTAAGTTCCTCGTCCAAAGTGACCTTTTTTCACGCATTTGTTCCAGTTCATTCCATAACAGTGATGTGATGCGAAGCTTTCTTCTTTAGAAACCACTTCGTTCAAATCGTCACTGTTAAATTTTTTGTTAAAATCGTAATCAATTAGGCTGTGGAATTAATGTTAAATTCTCATTTAATTGAGTGTGTTGAATCTCTGCATTCTGACTCAAATCACAGTTATTATTGTTTCACTTATAACAATCTGTTGATTCTGTGAGTTCCCATTGGTACACATGTGAGGGATCTCGAGCATTATGTTCAGCGTCAGCATCTGAGCTCTCCCTTGGTTCACCGGTATAGAGCCGAAGTCATGATACTTGAATGATCCACAGCTTCATCTTCTGCAACAGACAAGTGGACCATCTTCCTCAAGTTAGATCTGTGTTAGAACGTCAATCTCCAGTTTTAATCTGATTTTACAGTTTTGTCGTTCTTTATCTCCACTCGTTATCACAACATGATTATAAAGTGATATTCTTGTTCACCTGTTGGTAAAATATACATTTTTCTTAACTTCACTGTTTCTATTAACCTCCTTTGTGACACCACCTATGGTCACTTCTCACTCAGTTACTTTCCTAAAGCTCGGTTTTCCTAGATAGGAGTTTTTCTAGTGAAGCATGAAAGCAATGTAACATAAAAACTTCCTCTGCACCCTCTCCAATTGGTGCACATGAAACGGTAGAGGGGCGTCCACACCGACGATGCCTGTTCGAGAGTAGGCAGGACGAGTGTATTGTAGAGGAGAGTAAAAATTGCACATTAGTGTTTCGCTTGAGAAAGCTCAGCACCTTTAAACGCTATCAATCAATGAGGTTGATGAGCTTGCCAAAGGACACACCTACTGCGTCAAACTAGACCTTAAGATCACCTGAGCCTGCAATGCCTGGCACCCTGTGAAGCAATGTTGATGGTCCATCTACAGAAGGTCATGCACTTGTGAACATTGACATAAATACAATGCAGCACTGTAGGGCATCACCACCAGTCAACGAATGAATATGAAAGATGAACTTAAGGTTATCGGCGAGAAGGAGACACTGGACGTCATCAAAGATGCTCTCAACCAAATTAACTGTGAGCTGAAAGAACAATGGACCAAGATGGCTACCCTGTGGCTTGCCCGAAGTTGAGGAAATCGGTTTAGAGACCACATCCCTCGTCCGAAAATGCCAATGTACTTCAGCCTAGCCAGGATGGTTGCCTTTGAAAAGTCAGTGTTTATCACATCTACTTGATGGCCCCCTTAGAAGCCAGCTTGATAGCTGATGGTCAAACATCCCTGTGGGAAATCATGCTGATGGCGCACTATGTTCTGCGAACACAATGGAGAAATCCATGTGACAGCTATGGGAAGGCAGATGTGGAGCTAACTGCGCAATGGTGACTGAAGATATTCCCGCTCTGACCCCTGGCTTATAGATTGGTATGGGAACGACGACTAACACAACCTGGCAACTACGCCAGACAGCCATTGAAGAGGTCCAGCAAACGACGAGGCTCACGCCTTTAGTGCAACCGAAGGAACTCCGTAAGCAAGGCTCTCCAACTGCAGTTTTTGTATCATCAGCTGCTTTGAGGAGGGGAGAGACGACCGAGAAAAAATAGTGGCGTTTTGAGATCGGAGTGAAAAAGTAATCAAAAGTATTCTTAAGGAATACAACAAGGTTTTAGAAGATCAATTAGCTAAAGAAGTAATTGAAAAAGTGTACCGAACATAAAATACGAAAATTATAATGTTCACATCACGCAGTGATAACACGAGAAAAAAACACTAAGATTCGAATCGTTTTTGACAGGTCTGCAAAGTCCCGGCGAAAAAAGGTTGAATGAATGCAAGATAAATTCGTTGAACGTGAGATTCGTTTTTTAAAAAAGTTTTATTGGAATTTCCCACAAATACTTTACATTAGAAACACACGAACTATGGAGATGGAGTTAAAGAAGTTAACAGGATCGTTGGAGGGAACCGACTGCCCCGATGCAAGGAGGCGTCCTAGCGAAGAAAAGTAGCTTAAGGGGGGAAAAATGCACGCAGTGCATTTTTATTTTGTGATCAGCATTTTATGACAATATAACTCCTCCCTCCTTAAGATCGAAAATTATGGAAGAATTTTCGAAAAGAAAAGAGAATGTAGATTGCTGGAAAATAGAATTTTATACAGGTTGTGAAACTGTTAACTTCCTTTTTCCTTGACAATATATAATAATAATATACGAGACGAAAGCGATCAATAGCACATAAAGTGTTAAAGTCCAAACACTAGGAGTAATGATATTTACAAGTTGATTATGAAAAGGCTTAAACTGTTGAATAGGTACATTGTTAAACATTAAATTTTGTAATTTTAATTTTACATCTGGGATCTCCTTATTAGGCTTATTTAACTTAATATTATTTACTAACAATGGTTGACCATTAGTTTTCGCAAATGAGCTTACTAAAGTTTGGTTCCTAAACACAACTCTGTTCTGTCCAGGTTTAAGGAGATAGATACCTTTCAAATTATGGACTTGGGCATCACTTTCAGAAATTATTTTAATTTGTTCTTCTTCTGGAAGGACTAAGAGGAATTGGCTAATATCGTTGATGAAGTCGACATAATTACCATCTATTTCTAGAGGGATGAAATCGCAATTAGAACTCGTTTCTTCAAACAATATTTCCTGTTCACATTTGCTGGTTGCCGTAATTATTGATTGACTTTGACACAGATTAATTAGACCTTGTTCACATTGGTCTTTGATTAACTTTATTTCTGCCCTATGTCTGGATCCTAAGACATAGTTAACAGAAGGAGTAACTGTAAGATAGCGTTCATCAATTACGGTAGGTATTGGTTGCATGCGAAATAGATCATAGTCTTCTGAATCGACTATTGGGACGTCTATAAAGTAAACAATTTGTTCCTTATTAATATAACATTTAACTTTGATATGGGATTGCAATTCCCAAAGGTATTCTCCGTTATATTGTAACATTCTGTTTTTATAATATTTAGATAATAGGTCCAATTCTTGGTGCAACGAAGAGGGCTTAATAATACTTGGGTGAAGTTTACCCAAACGGCAAAAAGTGATAGAATTTTCTATATCTTGCATGACGTCCAAGATTGAGTTTAACATGATTTGATGATGATACAAAGTAGTTTCCACATTCCTGACGTGACTTTCCAAGGAACTCATTTCTTTCAATTTGGAAATTTCTGACTCAATTATTTTGTTGTTACGATTGATATTTTCCACTGTTGTGTTGAAATTTTCTAGAAGGGCGTAACTAACTGAATAATGGTGTTTTATTTGTTCGTCTAATCCTTCCAGTTTATTTTGGAGGTTTCCAAGAATTTCGTTGATTTTCTCTCCATCGTTTGCATCTAAGTTGCCAGTAATAATTTTTATGATTGATCCTAAACCATTGAGCAGTGCTGCTCTTTTTTCTCTTTTTGAGATTAACGATTTGTCGATTTTTTCTTGTATAAGGGTGATGGAATGGTTAACTAGTTGAGACGGGATGATCACTCTTTTTCGAACTTCTGAATCGGTGTTTACAATGTTTAGTACTTCAAGGAAATGAGATTTGATATTCTCAGTTTGTTTTATAATTTCTCTGATGTCATAAAAATGGGTGATGGTATGATAGAACTGGATAGTTTTAGCGGTTCCTAATTTGATAGGTAACAACCCAAGGTTGGAGCTTACGTCCTTAATCTCAGCGGTTCGAGTTACGTCTGCCATGAAGGACCTGCAACAGGTTCATCAGGGTCAGTTCTTATGTCTGAATGGGTTCCTGGTAACTTTCGTGGTCGTTTGATGTTGGACAGATGAATTTTACTTTTGGTATTGTGGTGTCGGGGTTCTATAAGTGCTGTTTTTAAGTTCGGATCAACCGATTTTACAGTTTCTTTATTATATTTCTGTTTAGTTTTGCTTTGTTTTTGTACCGTTTTCACGAATACTTGCTCTGGAATGTTAGGTAAGTCTTCCCTGCTTTCATTTCGTTTTCCTATTACGTTTTCTTTATGTTTTAAAGTTCTTTCTTTTACTTTGTCGTAGAGGATTTTTATTTTTTCTTTATGGTTACTAATATAATTGGAGGTCATTTGTTTATTGATGTCTGCATCCAAAATGGTATCTGTACCTATGTGGCCATACAGTATCTCGAAGGGTGTAAGTTTGGGAACTGAATGTATGGAATTGTTATAGGCTACTAGTGCATATTTAACTTTCGTTTTGATTGAGTCTCTTTTGAATTCTTCTCTCTGGTTGAGGATTCTGACATGCTCAATGAGGGTGGAATGAAAACGCTCTACAATTCCGTTCGAATCCGGGTGCTGTGAGGACGTGAAGTGGATATCGATTTTGTGCAATTCTAATAGCTCTTTCACTAGGGTGCTATGGAATTCTGGGTCATTGTCAACTACAATTAACTGAGGGGTTCCATGGTGTGAAAAATAGTCTATCAAAGCATGAACAACATCTATACTATTGGATGAGTTAAGTCGATAGGCTTGTGCATACCTACTGAAAGTGTCGATAATTGTTAAGAATTTAGCATTTTCTAACGTTAACTTATCCATGTGCAGCGTTTCGAAAGGACGTGACGAAGTAGGGGTAATATTTAATTTAACTTTAATAGGGTTTCTCTCATATTTGCAGGCTAGGCATATTTCACATTTGTTAATATGGTTTTGAATAGAGTTTTTCATGTTTGGCCAAAAATAATTACGTTTTATTTTTTCGTATGTCTCATCTACGCCTCGGTGGTTAGTTTTGCCAATATGGTAATCGTTGATTATTGATTCTATTGCATCTTCACACGGTACATCTAGCAATTTAGTGTTATGTTTAACGAAATTAATTTCCGAATGTTTGAAATGTTTTGTCATGATTCTCACAAAGTCTTCATAAACATCTTCCGTAAAGAATAACCCGTATTTAACATTTGGAACCACATATTCTTTGACGAAATTTATTACTTGCTGTTCCAATGTATCTTTATTAAACTCTGCCATAATTCTTGTTTTATTTTGGAAGATTTTAGAAATGATCGGTTTCGTTGGGGGAGAACTAACGATCCTAATTATGATCTGGTTAGAGCAGTGGTTTACAGGACTGTCTGATATAGGGATCTCGATTACAGCATTGCCGTGATAGTTGGAATGGACTGTTTGTTCAAGGGTAGATCCCTCTTCTGCATTAACAATCAAAGATTGGTTATCGTCAGGTTCGGGAGACCCGTACCTTTCGCAGTATCTTTGTATCAATTGCTCGCAAATGCTTGTATCCAAATCGTCAGGGTTGGTTGATCCTCCGATGATTTCCTCTATTTCGTCGTTGTTGGAAACAAATGTATTTGGATCGATTGTTTTATCAATTAAATGGGAATAGTCTTCGCTTTCTTGGTTATTAATTTCAACTCTTGATAAAGCGTCTGCGTTTAAGTTAATCGTTCCCTTTTTATATTGAATTTCGAAATCGAACTCTTCCAGTTTTAGTCTCCAACGAAACAATTTTGAGTTTGGTTCTTTTAAGGAAAACAGCCATTGTAAGGGTTTATGATCCGTAAATAATTTAAATTTTCTACCAAAAATATACGGTCGGAAGTAGTGTGTTGCCCACACACAAGCTAAGCATTCTTTCTCGATCGTACTTAAATTTTTCTCATGTTCATTAAGAGTTCGACTGGCATATGCAATGGGTAAGTCGCCTCCGTTCGTATTCTGACTGAGAACGGCACCCAACGCGACGTTACTAGCGTCAGTAGTAACGTTGAACGGTTTAGAAAAGTCGGGATACTGAAGTATGGGTTCGTTTGTAAGAATAACTTTGCATTTCTCAAAACATTCTTTGTATTCGGGGTTATCGGGATTTATTTCGGCGCCTTTCTTCAAACATTGTGTAAGGGGCTTGGTAACTTGGGCAAAGTTTTTAATGAATTTACGATAATATCCTAAAAGTCCAAGGAAACCTTTAATTTGTTTTGGCGTTCGGGGTATCGGATACTTGGAGATCGCTTCAATTTTTTGGGGGTTTGGTTTGACTCCATCGGGAGTTATTAAGTGTCCTAAGTAGACACACTCTCTCTTCAGAAATTCTGTTTTGTCCATTTGTATTTTTAAATTGGCTTCTCTGATGCGTTCGAAGACCTGCTTTAGGCGAGATATGTGTTCCTCGAGACTTGTACTAAAGACGATCACATCGTCAATGAAGACGGTACAAATCTCGTTTTGCAAACCACGGAGGACGCTGTCAACGAGGCGTTGAAAGGTCGGAGGAGCATTTTTTAAACCAAATGGCATACGGGTGAATTCCCAGTGTCCATGTTCTGTTGAAAGTGCAGTTTTCTCCATACTGTCCGGGTGCATGTTTATTTGGTGGAAGCCACTTTTCAGGTCTATGCATGAGAAGTACATACACCTTCCAAGTTTGTCTAAGAGGTCGGTGATGTTAGGTAATGGGTACTTGTCGTCAATAGTTTTTGCGTTTAAGGCTCTGAAATCGATTACTACGCGGTACTTCTTTTTGCCAGACGCGTCCAGTTTTTTGGGGACAACCCACAGAGGACTATTCCAAGGGCTGGAACTCGCTCTTATTATTCCTTGTTCTTGCATTTCCCTGACCTGAGAATTTATTTCTTGTTTATAAATTTCAGGGTACCTATAATTGCGGGTGTACACAGGGATTTCATCTTTCGTTCTGATGTGGTGTTGTATTTTGTGGGTTGATGTCAGTTTGTTACCCTCTACGTGGAACAAGTCTTTATAATCGTGTACCAATTTGAGAATTGCCGTCCTTTCTTCCTCATTCATGTGATCAGTTCTGAGTTTTGAAGGGTCAAAGACATAGTTGTCAGTGTCGTAGTAATTAAGTTCGTTCGAATTTTCATAGTTACAATTTAGCTCATCTACCTCAAGGGGTGACCTAAGTTCAAACAAGGTTTCCTCCTCATTTTGATTTAGGATACCCAAGTAGCATTCGTGGTTTTCAACTTTCACTAGGCATTCGGGTATCTCTATTGGTCCATCACGAAGGTAAGATATGACTCCTTCTCCTTCTTTTAGGGTGACTGGAACTTTTACTTTTGAGATGGCTCTAGGAGGAATTTTCAGTTGAATATGAAAGCTGGCTTGGTTTTTATCTCGAGGAGAACTTGTTAAATTTTGGGGGTCTAAATATTTTATTTTAATTTCGGTTTTCGGTGTGATTAATTTGTTATTGATTAAATCAATTTGTGCTCCTAGCATTTTCAGATTGTCCATACCTAATAATAATCCGAAGTATTTATGAAATTCGAATACTTTAAATTTTAGATTTAGATTTCGAATTCCATAAGGTTTCCACAAGGGATTTTTGCGCTGTATTTTCCGTGCGTAATCCCGTGGTCCGTTGTTACTTCGAAAGGATCTAAATCGGTTTTACTCTTGAAAACTGTTCGATGCATTTGGGATGGATAAAACTACTGGTGCTTCCTGTGTCAACTAAGATTCTGATGTTGTAAGGGGAAAGTATGATGTACGGAAGGGGATGTTTGGTGGAGTTGAGATGCATCAAGTCGAATTTAGGGTTTCCTGATTCTCCTCTAAAAAATAGTTCTCTCCAGTATTTTCCGTCTCGGCTATAAAGTTCTCGTTATTTTCTTCATTATATTGCGGTTCTGGATCGTTATCCGAAATGAAATGAAAGTTTGGATTAGTCGTCTGCCAGGACATAGGGGTGTTTCTATTTGTATTTTGATGGGAAGTTCCCGGCCTATTATTGTTGGGGAATCTATTCATCGGTGGTGCTGATGATTGGAAATTTTGATTAGGGGGTCTTACATTAGGTGTCATACTTTGGTTAGGGGAATATTGTGGTCTAGGATTTGGGTTTTGATTCGGAGTATATTGGGGTCTAAACTGATTTGGACTTTGATTGGGAGCATATTGAGGTCTAAACTGGTTTGTTCCATTTATTTGTAGTCGATTGAATTGCGGTGTTGAGTTATGAAATGTTCGTTGAGGTTTTGGGGGGTTCGTATTTTTTCGACTGGACCAAGTTTGGTAGTCGTTCGTCATCCATGATAGGGCTTGTCCTAAACTTCCCGGTTGGCGCGTTCTGAGTTGACTTCCCAGGGGTTCTCTGAGGTGAAACGTCAGAGTTCGTAGGGCTAGTTTCTCATAATGCTCCATCAGTGTATTTTGCTTATTTAATTCCACATGGTTCTTTATATACGCTAGAGTTACATTTAGAATATTTTTGATTCTTTCATGAAACGAAAAAGGGCTTTCATTTTCTCCCTGTCTCATGGCAGTTAAATCGTGACACAGTGTATACAAGTCTCTCCTGTCAGTATATCCTTCGATCAACGCGTTTTTGATTTGATCGAAATTTTCAAAAGAATAGCTCTGAATGAGGTCGGCAGCTGGTCCTTGTATTTTAGACAAAATCGCGCCTATTACCTCGTGATTCTGAAAAGAGTCGGGGACTTGTTCATCTACAAAACGTTCAACCAGCGTTTCGCACATGTAAATAAATCTTTGTAGTGTTTCTGGTTTTCCGTTGAATGTAGGGATCATGTCGGAGTGTTTTCTTTTGAATTCCGGCATCCTAGGTAATCTCGAATTACTGGCTAAAATAGTTTGCACTTGTTGTTGGACTCTTTGGTCGATAATTTCTTGGAGAGCTGCACGTTCGCGCTCGATTTGTCGATGTGTGCGCTTGAGTCTTTCGCCAGGTAACGGGGGGTATGAAACGAAAGAACTGCAAGGGATGAAAAGTAAAAATAGAATCTTGTAATTACCGCTGAAGTCTTTCGCCAGGTAACGGGGCGTATGAAACGAAAGAACTTTCAAGGAAATGTAAAATAGATTCTCGTAATTATCACTTGAGTCTTTCGCCAGGTAACGGGGCGTATGAAACGAAAGAACTCCAAGGATTTTGATTTAAAATTAAAATGAATTCTTGAGATTTGCTGTTCAAAATCTTTCGCCAGGTACGGGGGAGGTATGAAACGAAAGAATTTGACAGTCGAAAATCAATTTGAAACAAAAATAGTTACAATTAGAAATAAGCGCGCGAGTTTCTTTCACCAGGTAACGGGGCGTATGAAATGAAAGAAATGTCGACGGCAGTTTTGACGAGACGAGAGATCCTTTTAAATTATTGTGGAGAACTTACAGAGCGAAGGTGAAGGCCAGTTGAGAGAACATCAAGAGGGTCCTTTTCGCAGAGTTTGCGTCTCTAGGATTGTCTTCCAGGAAAGATGAAGGGGGTCTCTCGGTCCCGGGCGAGTCGTTCCAACGGAGGTGGTGAATTTCCTGCTTCTTTGAAAGTTTCTTCTGGTTAAAGACGTTCGGTGTTATTTGCCGATATTTGGAGTCGTGTTGATTGTAATTCTTCTTAATTGCGGGCCTCTGATTTTTCAGACGGGTTCTTCGGGAAAATAACTAGATCGGTGAATTTGGTGATTTGTTTCTTCCCGAATCCAAAATTTTGGAGGTCCAAAAGACTGCGCCAGATAAATTCGTTGAACGTGAGATTCGTTTTTTAAAAAAGTTTTATTGGAATTTCCCACAAATACTTTACATTAGAAACACACGAACTATGGAGATGGAGTTAAAGAAGTTAACAGGATCGTTGGAGGGAACCGACTGCCCCGATGCAAGGAGGCGTCCTAGCGAAGAAAAGTAGCTTAAGGGGGGAAAAATGCACGCAGTGCATTTTTATTTTGTGATCAGCATTTTATGACAATATAACTTGCATGTATCGTGGAAGGGTTCTGCTAGATGATTTAGTTGGACTTTTGCTAAGCGTGAGTGCATAATTTCGTAGTCACTTCAGATATTGAAGAGTTGTGACAAGCAAATTTGAATTGGAACAATACTATAAGTGCTAAAAATAGAAATCTTTGGCGAAACACACAATTAATTTTAGAAGACATTCCCCATGTGCAAATCCTGAGATATATAGGAAGGCCGAACAAGACGGAGCTTCATTGCTTTACCGAGGCGTCTCAGAAAGCTCATTTTACTGCAGTTTATGTTCGGTTCAAAAAAGATCAATTTAGATCAAAATGGATTTTTTTCTAATGCAAGGATTCGGAAAAAAGTCGGATAATTAATGGAAGATCTCAAGTGAAGAAAACATTCAAATGCGGAATGCAGAAAAATCAGAAATGCAAAACTTCTTCACAATCGTCACACATCACTCGATTTATCCACTGGAGATTACACCCCATTTTCCTCAGTCTTCTTGAACTTTCTGGCTCTGGAGTGCCGCCAACTAGGCGAGAAAAAATTCACATTCAGCCAATTATTACGTTTTGTGTCATAAGCTGTTTTGAGGAGATGAGCGACGGCCGAGAAAAAATAGCCAAAATAGTGTTCTTTATTTTACGGTTAATTTAAAACACCTTTTGTGAGGATTAGGAGCGAGGCTTTTCCCCACAGCACTTTCAGTTTGTCGTTAGCATAAATAAATGAAGAAAATGTAAAGCGCTATTTAGTGTCTGTCAAAAATTGGAGTATGAGTACTTTCAAAAATAAAATCCGACATCGTTCCCAAACCATTTCGTTCAATTGTTGAATCATTTCGTTTCAAACCATAAATAACTTTCAAGAAGTTATACTGAGTAGCTCTTGGAATTATGTTTGAGGAGAGGCTTACCTAAATGGCCGTTTGATCCTCCAAGTCGTTCGCCAAGTTCAGCGCCCTTCGTCTTCGCTTTCCTCCAGTATTTTGTTTATCTGGTACACATTTTTCATTTGCTTTTCTTTCCACATTTCGGAGACGCTGACATATTTCGTTTGCCTCGTCTTCGCTTCTAACGGAAATTCGTTTTCGATCCAAACGACCCCAGAATATTTGTCGCCGTCAGCTCGTCGAGACGCCGGAAAATTGAAAGTTCCGTAGGAAAGGGCACGCGACTTGAGGAGACTGTTGCATTGCGTCATTTCTGGTCTCCTGAAACGAAATAAATGTTGGCCTTTCATCATTGTTGCCGTTTGCTCCGGGAGCCTGTTGACAAGATCAAAGATAGTCGCTCGATGAAATCCCTGTTTACTCCTAAGGTTTACCAGTTCGTTGCCCTGGCAAATACTGAGCTGATCTCTGGCTCAGACATTATCGCCGCTGGCCTCGATTTAGATCGCCGCGACTTCATGCAGCGGAGGTTTTTCCGTTTTTGGGGGGGCGTACTGCCCTTGCTATTTCAAACCGGTCGGAAGAAACCGGCAGCCTATTGAACATTTCCAAACCCTTTCAGACTGCATTGAGACAAGTAGAAACTTCTTTAGTTAATTTTTCCTTTCAAGTTTCCCACGAAGTAAAGAGAACAAATTGTGAAACCGGCTGAACCTTTTCAAAAAAACGTTTTTGTTTTCTTCACGCTTTTGCGTTTTCAAGTCCATCGAGTGGCAAAAATATCATTTGAGAAAAAGGTGTGGGTTGATGCAGTCTGCAGATTCGAAACTAACTTTAGTTATCGAAACATGATCGAAGTGATTCTCAAAACTTTCATTCGTGGGAAAATTACGAGCGCAGCACAATAAATTATCACAAAAATCAATTTCAGGGCTGTTTTAATCTGAATAATACACCTATGTTGTCGGTCAGGAATTTTTTTTACAATCCCGCTCAAAATTTGATACTTTACGTTTCAAGACATCGGGATCTGCTTTGTTCCGTCATCTGAGCCGTTTTATGCCTTCAACGAAGTCTCTTAAAAATCCGTTCTTAGCACAAAAGTCCGATTTGGTATCTAATTGTGCTCCCCAATCCGATCGAACGAAGCCCATATTTGTTCTGGGCAAAAAATGGTTAAAAAAATTAACAAAAACGAAATTTCGGCAGTTTTATCGCAAATTCGCCGGGTTCGGTATCATTTTCAAGGTACTTTTAGATCCCGGGTCGAATGAAACAATTCTCAGAGGTGTATGACTGTCTAGACGGAAAATAGTGAAATCACAGTAATTATAGTGAGCCAACGTCTACTAATTGAAAGAGCTTGCGGGACAATAACTACAGCGAAAGTAATCGTTTCATCGTTTGAACTCCCTCCCAACCGCCTCATTAAAACCTCATTAATATTTAGTTTTCATCGTTCGTTCGTAGTCAGGTCATGTTTCGTATGATTTGTTGGTGTTTTTCTATGCTGAATTGAATGGGATGGGCCTCGGCGATGTCAGACTACGTCAAGCTGTGCAGTAGAATAATAAACTGACATTTGAAGAAATGGTCTGTGTCTGAACGCGATTGAGTAAAATTATGAGCGAAGTCGGTTCAAAGTTAACTATAGTGATCAAAACCGCAATGTTTCTTTCTCTTCAGATCGGCTCAAATATTTTGATTACAGTTTTTGTATATACAGCTCTAAATAATGCGATAGTGTCACAAAATTCTCATTTGTGGGAAAGTGACGAGAGCAGCACAATAAATTATCAAACATTTCAAAGAAAATTTAGCACAATTTTTTCTAATAAATCCCACTCATACAGTAGAATTCCTTTAAAAAAACACCGTTTAATTTCGCCAGAAATTCAGGAATCCAAACCACCACCCTTTCACTTACTTCCATTTTTTATTTGATGCCAAAGAAGTAAACACGATCCTATTTTAAAAAAATCGTATTCAGTCTCATCTTCCGTGAGCTGATTGATCAATGACGGTCGTGGCTTGAGTAAGAGCAACTCAATAAATTTTGGAATTTCAAGCTCCACCACATTAAACAATTATGTTTTACTCAGTTTAAATGAACTGGTTCTACAATAAATTGGATTTGTGACCTTAGATATTTTTCAAAAGTAAGAAACCATTGTCGAACTACGTATCTTGAATAATACGGGTTAACTACTACAATACTTTCCTTAGAATTTTGGCCTAGCAAACTTAAGGAAGAAAAATATTGTACATCTTAAAAGAAATTGGAGTTTTACGTCAAGGTTGAAATGTTTTTGATGGTTGTTTCCTCATTTCTATGACATTAACGAGCGGACCTCATCGAACGCGAGAGTTTCAAAAGTGTTCAATAACTTACGCAGCAGACCTCTTCATAATGATAGCGATGAAAACAACTACGCCGAGGATTAAGAATGCCGCTGCCAAAAGAGGTGAGGGCAGCGAGTCTTCCACCGACGCCGATTGTAACGCGCCAGGATCGTGAAAAGCTGCTGAATCGTTCAAAACATCTTCCTGAATTTTGACCTGTTCGGCTCCGTCAATTTCCGCAGCCGGATGATTCTGTGCACCTGAAATGTGTGTGAATCGGTTGTTTTGGTCTCCTTACATGAAGTCCAATGTCCATCCAGATACTTCTGAAAAGCGATGAGTTTTCCTCATTTAATTCCCTCCTTCATTCGCTCGTTTCAGGAATTTATTTTTAAAACAATTTTTCAATTTACTAAACTTAATTTGACGAACCTTCGGAAATTCGAGTCATTTTACTCGTATCAAAGGCCAGTTACTAATAGGGCGTGTTAAATACAAAGCAGGAGTTACATTAATTTGACGGTAACTCTCCACGCAGTTTGTTTTCTACTCGACAAACCGAATAATTCAGAAAATCAGCTGGTGGAAAAAATATATTTCAGAGCACTACGCCACCCTGCTAGCTGCGGTCAAATTCTGATGGTTTTATTACGACGCAATTTTAGTACAACCCAGAATCATCAATGAGGTCACAACGTCACAAAATGGAGGGAAACGAATAGGAACTTGGTAAATATCTGATGCTAAGTGTCACACTACTTTCCACGACCAATTTCAACAATATGCTCTACGTAGAGGCGAGATTTCTACAGCAATGTTTGTTAACAAGTTAATTTACCGCGGCGTTACTCCTTAGGCAACTACCATTATTGAGCAATCAATACTTAGAGAATTTATGAGACTATATACATGAGTATATAATAGTATTCGCTGTTTCCGAATTATTGGGTAAAAGCTGTAAGAAATAGTAGTAACTGAAACGGTTGTGGTTGGGATTCCGGAATTTCTGGGGTCGCTACTAATTATTTCACGTGAACGGAGTTTATGAGGAAATACTACGCTAAAATCGATTAACGTCGAAAAGTGTGGCAATTTATTGTGCTGCTCTCGTCATTTTCCCACGGATGAGAACTTCAAGGTACTCTCGCGTTATTTGGAGCTGTTCATAGTGCAGTCAGTTTTCGGTAGATTTTGCTCATACCTCCCATTTTGGCGTCCCATTGCGGCTGAAAATATCAACATTTTTGACGTTTGCAATACATTTTTCTTATCCTCAGAGAAGCAGGAAATAAAATATTTGGTGAGGTGCGACACACAACTTCCAACATCTCTCGTGTATACTCTAGCTACTGATTCGATTGCCCACTCAGTTCATACGAACTTAGTAAAACATAATATTTTCCGTAGAAACTGGTAGAGCTTGAAGCTTGACCTTCATTTAAAAATCAACGGTTGGGTACTTGATGGAACTGTCAATATGATTTTATTTGTACCGGTTTTGTTAGCAGTCCTGGAATTATAAGGGAAACCGAGAGAAAAAAGCTAGTCAACTAAATGTCGGTTTAAATTCTGGAATTGAAGAGGTTGTTTTAGATCATCTTATGACCAGTATCAAACGTCCATTGTATAGGTAGCGTATTGGACTAGCACTTTGTATCATATGATGCTCTCGTCACTAGCAAAAAATTGTATGGCACCGCCTAGTCATTTGGAGGTGCGTAAGCAAAAAAGTCGCAAAAAAATTCAAACCTGTTTTTGAGAAAAAAATTGCTATTATGATTACTATTGTAACTATGAGTAGTTTCAAACAAATTTTTTTTTTTAGTCTGCTGACTGTCTTTGAAATCTGTCAGTATGCTGTAGCCACTAAATTTCATTTTCCGCCAATATTTTTTTTTCGGCCTCAAAAGCCTTGAAACGTAAAGATCGAAAGAGAATTCAAAATTGTCGGCCGATTGTATAACTTTCCTTTCTATTTAGAGGGCTAAGGAAAGTAAAAACTGAAGAACTTTCGATTCAACAAGCTTCGTTCGTTTGTCTCAGAGAACTATGATCTTATTGAAACCACTATGAAAAAATTTGATGGAGTTCTAACGAGTTGGCCATTCCTGCCATTAGTTTCGTAGATGTTTCCAGTGGAGAAGTTTCGCAGTTTAATATTTTGCATGGTTAATAGTCAGATTCCCCAGGAAGAACACCATGCGTCAAGTTGGAAGGCTGTAAATGAAGATTATGATCACCTAGTAAGCTATGAATCAGCAAAAGACTATTATTGAGTTTAGCTCACCCAAAACAGCTAATTCCCAATATTCTGTCGCAGATTTGAAAACCCTTTGCAAAATGTGAGATTTCCGTTCCGTCCGTTGCTCCTCTTTTATTGCCACTAATGGCCCTAGAGCTGCTGTAAACTAGCGTGGGCTAATTTGTTCATTCGATCAGTGTCTTTCATGGGTCTGTTGTTTGGCAAAAGGGGTCTTGTGGTGTACCCACACAGTGCAGAAATCAAGGCGTTCCAAGTAACTATAAATATACTCAGAGCTAATCGGACTGAAAGAGTAATTGTTAATGTCCGACCAAAGTGAGGGGTGAATGGAGGTCGTCTCCTCAAGCTCTTCCACGTGTGAGCTCCTTCTGCAACAGCCACAATTACGACGCGTTAGCGACTTACCGAATACTTGAGGTGGCACCTGAGTTGTAACTGACATCACGATGGCTGACCGAACAGATTAGCCGCGGTGGTTTAGGATTCCTAGTATAAACGACAATATTATCTTAATCTTCCAACCAAGGCGAGAGGGAGATCGTTAGAATGTTTGCCCTTCGCCCCACCGCCAAGCTCGCTGTGTTCCGTATCTTCGTTTGCGTTTTTGGGGCTTGTTATCTCGCCGTTGAATGATCTCAGGACGATGTCAAACATGCGGAAATATATTTTTACGGTAATTTCGTAGTTCCGTTCTTTTGGAACGTTTAACGGGGTTCTCGAAAGACCTTAAACTTAAGCTACTGTTGTGTCTTTGACTAAATTTGTTCATCCTATAATTTCAGAACTTTAAACACGAACATTCGCCAAAAATCATGTTGACTGTCCCACGAATTACCAATGCGTTAATTATTCGATAAATAGACGCTTGTCCCCACCATCTTGGGTTCTGAAGAAAACTGGAGGTGCATTCTCCATTCAGCCCAGGCAGTGCAATTAAGACCGCTCCCGAACCGCTGGGCAGTACTGAAGGATGCATGAGAAAGGCGGCACGCTGCAGAATTATCGTGAGAGTGAATAGGACTAACAAGAAGAACCGCCATTGCAAAGATACAACACACCTGAAGCTATATGTGAAACAGTGTGCCTCGCAAGACGCAGACGGATTCAACCCCCTTTTATGGATTCCTGTAAGAGGGTTCAGGGACAGTCGCTGTGACAGAAAACAGAACTGCCTCAACACGCAGACTTGAACAGATCCTGCGTTCGAACAAAAAATAGATTGAAAAGAATATCTGGTGCCGACGACATTCCTTAGCTCCACATAACCTACTAGTTCAAAGTATTTTTCACTCAGTTCACGGGAACACAAGATCCTTAAAAACGATTTTTTTTAGAAGGATTGTGTTAACTGTTTTGGTATTAACGGGTAACAATTGTGAGCAACGGTGACAAGAAAAATAAAGGTCTTCTATTCCAGAATTTCTCGGGTTGCTCTAGTTATCATATGAATGCTCTAATTATCACAGAGATTATGTCTTGAAAAAATGAGTGTCAAATTTTGAGGGGAAAGGGGGGGGGTTGTAAAAAATGTTCCTGACCGAAACATAGGGTTATTATTTAGAATGAACGATAAACCAAAATGGGGCATATCAAAAAATGACTCAGCTACGCTTGAAGTACAAAAAACATTTATTTACACTTTCAACAATCGCCCGTCTAAAAAAAGAAAAATTAGTCAACAAAAATGGCAGCTTAGTGAATTACAAAAATACTTAGTGTATACACAAAACTACACAGTCAACCTCAATCGAGATCGTATATTTCTCTTCTACATCAGTCTGGGCGCAATAACGAAATACAAAGTTAACAATTTTGGATGATGTAAATTTAAATTAAACGTCATTAACAAAATAAATGTCGTAGCAAGAAACGAGGTTAGTCCTTAAACTAACGTTAAATTAAAGTGTTTGTCTGTTTGTCCACTCGATCTCTGGTTCTCCACTCAAGAAAAGGTCAAAGATAAGTTTAGTCTTCATATATTGGGCAGAAGAATTGAATGTCAGCAAGGAATCGGATGGAATAAAGATATTTGACTCTTCAATCAACTTAAGTTAAGTTCAATGAACCAGAACGCGATTTTTATGTTTCTCCAGTCTCGGAAAATTGGACATGGATATACCTCCCAAGTGAATGTGTCTCATCCAAAGATGCTGAAAAAAAATCGTGTGCGCTTTGCCCCATTCCTCAGGTTTCTGGTGTCTCTTTATACATCGCTCTATTCATTCAGCTCTGCAATTTAACGTTTAGTCGAGGGGGAGGGGCCATTGTGGGGTCAGCTTGTTAATTTTCGACTCTTCGCTTTTCCATCGTGAATTCTATCGCCAAAGTCAACAAATAACTGTAGCGTTTCGATGAACACTGTCTTGTAGATATTGCAGTAGGCTAGGACTCACATGATGCGTTGTGTTAACAACAGCAATGCAATTCAGCCGAAGAACACCACAGTCTCGTACAATATTCAACAAATAACATTACTTATTTAAAATAAATTCATAGGGCAGTTCTAAAATTTATTGTGGTGCTCTTACTTATACCACGACCATTATTTTCACAGATAATGCAAAAATGATTTTTTGAGAGGTATAATCACTTTCCCAGAGTTATAGGGTAAAAACTTTTATGAATGATAGTAGGTGAAACAGCGGTAGTGGGAATTTCTGGAGAGCTCCTAATTATCTTTAACAACGCTCATCGTATAGGTACTTGATTGGACTACCACGTCCATCTTTCTGAAGATTCTAGTAACATTTGAGCGGAGTTAATAACAAAATATGAGGTGCGCCGCATCACGCAACTTTCCTTAGCTCCACATAACCTACTAATTCAAAGTAATTTTCACTGAGTTCACTGGAACTAGGTAAAACACGACTTCTCGAAGGCAAAAAGCGCCAGATCGTACAGTTCCATAAGTTATTGTGCTGCTTGTGCTCACGCCCTGACAATTATTGAGCTGAAGAATTAATGAGGCTGCGAACACAACTTTTTTTGAAACGGTATTAAGCCTATACAGCCGTGGTTGAAATTCTGGAATTTTCTGGTGTAGCCCCTGTACATCTTACGAGTGTTATTGGAAACCCGTCGTTAAGGTATATTTGGTTAGAGTAGCACCAGAGTTTTTGGGAAGATCCTATTAACAATTTAACTGAGTTTATTAGGAAAAAACTGAGCTAAAGTCAATTTTTGTCGAAATGTTTGGTAATTTATTATGCTCCTCTCGTCATTTTCCTACAAATGGGAATTTCATGGTGATGTTTTCTTATTGGGAGCAGTCCATGTAAAAAATTTGATCAAATTCGTTACGGCCGTTTTTGAGAAATAAACATTTTTGTGTTTTGATCACTATAATAACTATAGTTAGTTTTGAGCTAATTTCGCTCATACCGTTCTTTTGGCGTCCCATGGTAAGCTCCGTGATAGGTGTCAAGTTTGCGCTGTTTTGGTTCCACCGTTTTCTACTAAAATCGTTCACAGACAGACATAAACAAACAGTTCTCCCGAACAGTGTTTTTCGGACTCAGTAGGGTCTGAAACGTAAAGATCCGAAGAGAACTCAATTAAATTTCTGTTGATTAAATAACTTTCCATTCTACTTCCTAGAGCTAAGGAAAGTAAACACTTATCCAAATTAAGCACTTTTTAAATACGCACAGTACGCGTTTCATTTTTCACAGGCCCTCAGTAAGTGTGATGTTTTTGGCACACTTTTGCCGCTTGAAAAAATAAATACAGCCTTCAAAGCATCATTTCTGATAGGCTTTTAGGCCGAAGCACGCATTTTGTATTTTACATTTTGTTAGCAGATGTATACTGTCAAAGGTCTCCGGCCATCGTTGACTTTATCCATTCGAGATTTGGAATTGTTTGATCGTAGAGCCTCGGCCGTTGATCTCCCACTTTGGAGCAGGCGATGCGCCAATTGGAGACGCCGACTAAGATCCAGCGATCCCCTTCAGGATGAAGGCAAAACATCGAACTTCCTGCCAGTTCTTCTTCCTAAAATTGATAATGAGTTAACATTAGAAAAAGTTATTTTTTTACAACAAAAGTAGACTTTATTGTCAGAAAAATCAACATTATTGTTTTGAGAACAGAATATGGTAGATATTTACACTTCTAATTAACGTGAAAAGTGTGCTTCAGGTGCAGCCCTCTAGTTGCCTTCTACCAATTCTTTGCATTAGCTTAGCGCATTGAGTTAGCTGTTAGTTGAGAGACTGTTGGGGTCGAATGTGAGTGTAGATTTTTGTACGTCTGCTTGGTAGCGTTCTGTACATAGAGGGTGTCCATTTTGTGCCATTGTGCGTCAGTCATTGAGCTAATAAGTCATCTGTATCTTGTTGACGTGTATTACTGGTGCCTTTTTCTGTAGACTGCGAGAGTACAACCACATCTGATTAACGAGGGAGAGATCTAATACCTTTTTCGTGCTGAGGAAGAGAGACTCGTTTCATAATAATGGTTTAAGGATACATATCCGTTTTCTTACTTTTGTAACCAAACATTTACTGTGGCTTCCCCTTCGTTAATTTGCTATCGATGTGAAAGCTAAGATATTGTACTGTGTGGTCTAGTGGGATTGTCATTTCACTAAACGCAAGTTTTCCCTGAGAAATTTGTCAACGAAGCATGCATGTAACCCTGATAATTTGAATGCCCATTTGCGCGCCAATACCCGTATGATTAAGCACACCCTGTGAAAGCGATCAGACTCAGTGATAGTATCTCCCACCTTCGAAAAGGCTGCGTCATCACTGTATTGTGCTACTTTTTTATCGTTCGAAGAAGAGGTAGGCTCATCAGGTACAGAAACAGGCCAATAACACTGCCCTGTGGTACTCCACTTAAAAATGGTCGAAATAGCTGTTTTTGTTCGACCTTCATGATTGAAAAATACCAGTCAGTAGTATGTGTCTGGAAGATCAGAAAATGTGTTGAAATATAAAAAAAATTTGGTGTTTTGATCACTATGATGACTATGTTAACTTTCGGTGGATTTTGCCCATACCTTCATTATTGCGTCCCATGGTAACCTGTAGGCTAGACATCAAGTTTCAGCTGATTTGGTACGATGGTTTTCTCTAAAAACTGCGCTAAAATCGATTTCGTCGAAAGTTTTGGTAATTTATTGGGCTGCTCTCGTCATTTTCCCACAAATGGGAATTCTATGGTATAATTGCTTTATTGAGGGCTATCAATATAAACAATTTAATCAAAATCGTTAGAGCCGTTTTTGAGAAAAAAAATATTTGGTGTTTTGATCACTATGATAACTATAGTTAACTTTCGGTGGATTTTGTTCATACCCTTATTTTGGCGTCTTATGGTAACCTACCGGCGAGATATGAAGTTTGAGCTGATTTGGTACGGCGGTTTTCTCTAAAAATCGTTCACAGACACACACACACACACAGGCCATTTTCCCAAATAGTGTTTTTCGGACTCAGCGGGGTCTGAAACGTAAAGATCTGAAGACAACTCAAAATTTTTTTTCTCAGCCTTTTACATAACTTTCCTTTCTACTTCGTAGAGCAAGGAAAGTAAACGCATCTGGGGCGATGCGTTACGAATTTATATTCGTAATCTTACAGGGTTTCTTATGTGAATCTAGTATAACCTAATTCTCGAGAAGGTTTTAGTTTATGGCATGGAGGCTATTTTTCGTCGAAATACACCTAACGTACTAGCCAAGAAAAAGGTGAAAATGAAACATAAGAATTTTTGGATGGAATTGAAAACCATGAGCCAGTTCAACACCATGTGCAGTAGGGAAGGTGAGTGAAGACTGAGGGAATTCCTGGGTAATGTGGATCTTCCCAGTCAATGAACCTGACCATTATTGCTTCGTCGCACTTATTAGTGAATGAAAAAATTAACATAGAGTTGTGAAATGATGAAATTCATAACATGACGCACACAACCTGTCTTAGCCTCATGATCATTCAGAGAATTTCTTGTCATAAACTCCTTATTCAACCTATTTTTCTTGCAGCTTCTTGGAACTTGGTGGAACTTCACATTTTACAGAGAATGAGCTAGTGCTGAAAGTTCTGAAATTTATTGAGTTGCTCCTACTCATACCAACCAGTACACAGAGCATTCATAAAATGATCTACACGATTTTTTTTTTTTTTTAAAGGATGGTGTTTATCGTTTTGGAATTGTCTAGTAAAAACTGTCAGAAATGCTAATCAGCTAGATGGGGAAGGTTTGAATTCCAGAATTTCTTGGATTACTCATTATTATCTTTTGAGTATTATACTTACATCGTATAAGTGATTTATTGGACTACCACCTTCATTATTCTGAGAATGTTTTTCTGTATCATTTAAGCAGAAATTGTAAATAAGAGTTGCCTTAAAACCACCCATAATTTATTGCGGTGCTCTAGTAATTTTTCCACAGATGAGGATTCCGTGCTATTCGTAGAAAAAATTTAATTAATATCGTTAGAGCCATTTTTGAGAAAAAAAGTTGGTGTTTGATGATGATACCTATAGTTAGTTTAGGGCAGATTTGGCTCACACCCTTCATTTGGCGTTTGATGGTAACTTACAGACTAAATATCAAATTTGAGCCGATTTGGTAAGGCCATTCTCTCTCAATCGAGTTCACCGACACACACCTGAGCCTTGCCATTCCAGTGGAAGGCGCATTAAGCATTGGTATAACAGAAACAGGACACAACTTTTCTGATCCTTCGCTTCTTTAGCAAACAGAGCTACGGACGTTGTTGAATTTTTGTCTTACGAAGAAACACCGTCGTCTGAAAATCCTAGTAGGTATCGCAAAAGTGGCAAAAAATATCCCAACTTACTCTACAGTCAGTTTGGCTGAATAGTGAATCAGTGCAAACTCCATTGACGGAGGTAATGCTGATGTTGGCACATTGTTCCATCTTGCTGAGTTTGAGTTCCACTCGCGTCAGCATCGTTCCTGTAAAATGGCCTACGTGTAAGTTTCGAATGATACATTTTCAATACAGGTCGAAGTAATCATCGTAGTCCTCACTATCATTAGTCCAACTGAGGGTGTTGCAGTGTAAAAGGCTAGGTGTGGATGATTCAGGTGGAGGAAGGCAAACCGGTCGGATGAAATCTGAAGGGGCTAATTTGCGATCCAGTTTGAGTAGAGCGATGGTGCTTCCTTCAACTGGGCTCTTCATCATTCCGATGATGTGCCTATCTTGTTGCCAAGGGCTTGTGGAAGCCAGGCGAGTACTTCCAGCTCTTACGACCCACTCAGCTTTTCCCTGGCTGTAACCGAATTGTCAATTATTGGACAAATTACTAACGTGTAGAACATGACGAGCCTACAAAACTATATTCTTAGATGAGGACGTTTACACAATACTGATGCGTCACAACGTCTCTGCCATCACGTACATAACAATTTGTGCAATGGCCGATCGTGTATTGTGATTCAACGCTGACGCTCTGGCCAGTCACTTAACACCTCATTAATTTGAGGTACTGCTAAATATAATACGATCCAAAGACGTACATCATCCGACAATGACAGGTTAACATTTATTAAAATTGTTATTGCAATATCAATAAAAAATGATCTCATTGGACACTGGCAAAAATTCAAAATACTTACCCCTGAAAACAGGATGCAGTTGAGATGACCCAATTCATAGCGACAAGCGTCCCATCACAGACGTGTCTACCAGACTTGTATAGAGCAACGTGCCAAGGCCAGTCACCTGGGGCTGCCAGTTTTCCAAGACCATCCACCCCACTGACGCTTTTGAATGCTGGTAAGCCGCACTCTGACGAACAAAAAAAAAATAATAACAGTATTTCTAACAGTACCACAGATGACACAGTAACTGGGCGAAGTGCTTCACAGCACCCTGACCCTGCCATTCCCTCTTCTCTTCATTCAGCATGAGCATCAAACAAACAACTTGTTCGGCCTTACATCACCAGTTTTTATATGCCCTTCCACTACTTTGGCGCCTTTTCATGGGCTCACACTCTGTATTGACGACACAAACCAAATGGGTGTCATGGGCCAGGCTGAATGAATACAGTGTGGGAAGTCTCTAACAGTAGTAGGCCTCTTTTGTCAGCTGCATATTCCCAAATTGTCTAAGAAGCACCTCTGTGTGCTACCCATGTGTCAGGCGCATTTGGTGGTTTGGCCAGGCACTTGCGACCATCCCCCAACTCCGGGCCACTTGGCGTTCACACCTTCAGATAGTGGCGTTTGTTGGCCCAAGTCTGAACGAGAATAGTGAAGCGCTGGATGGTGACTTTGGAAGCTAACATTGGTCTCACCTCCTCTCATAAAGGAGGCAATCAAAAAGGATGGCGGATGGTAACTGCTTCATCGTGTTCAGCTCGCCACCAACTTCCTAGCTTCAATTGGCCATCGACTGTCTCCCCAGTATAAGAATTGGGACCAGCTTGCTCAACTCACTATTCCACAATCCCAAAGTGCCTCTTTTGACGTCAGACTTGAAATGAGAAACTGTGTGGTAACAGTGCTAGCAACTGATCTTAGAAATGATAACTAATAGTTCTGTGTATGTAACAATCTTCCCCCTCTAACTTAATAGATAACGATGAATAAAAATAATAGAAATAATGGAAGTCATAACTCATAAAACACTGCCCAAGCTCCGGTCTGTAACCCTTTAAAACGAAGGTAAGCAGATGTGCTATTCTTTGGGTAAGGAGTTGATAATGCAGTGCTGGTTGGTTCTACTAAGCAGGCTTTCGTGCTACAGGCATGATACTGTAGTCCTCTAACTTAGCGGAGGTATATTGGTGAGTAGAGCACATAAAATGAGACATGGCGCGGTGCTTCCCTTTCTTTGGCATAAGGTTATGTGTTACTGGAGACAGGTTGGTGAAGAACTAGCTTCGTTTTCAGGTTAGTTTCAGGTTTCACTAAATAGTACCCCGAGCCAAACTTTTTGAAGTTTCAGACACGATCTGTGTATCCTCATTGAGTGCTGGATCCAAGAGTGTGGCGAGAGGGAGTTTATTAGCTACCTTTTATAAGAAAATATTGATATGTTGCCCTTTCTTTCTTAGTTGCATGTGTAAAGGTTATGACAATATCAACTGTTGGGTGCACGAAAAAGATAAGGAAATAGATACATGAATGGGACGAGATATAGGACTGTAGTGACACACTCGCTTAAGATCTCTGAGTACAAGACAGGGGGGATTTATATTGAGAGCGGTATTGCACTAGGTGAGTCAGGAATTTATTTCGATATCAACCAAATGCTATTCGAACAAGGAGTTTTATTCACAAATTACTTTCGGAGATGTTTAACCACCACAAAAGGGAGCTGGGTGGGAGCGAACGCGTGTGCGGTCGACACAGCGACGAGGGAACCACTCGGTTTCAACTGACAGCAGCGAAGTTTCGAGAGAATCAGGGCATCTGAGGTGCCTAGACAGCACAAATGCCCTGGACGAGCCTCTGCTGAATGGAAGGGTTTGGTACTGAGGAGACTGAGGAAGGAGTGCATCTAGCCTAATGTGCATGAGTGTATCTATTTAACAATGGAGTAGCACGACTCCACAACACAAAAGAACTTGGTTCATTAGCAAATGATGCGAGTTTTGAATGTTTGCGCATTCCTTTCGGCCACCTGTTAATAGCAGGATGTCCAGGCAATTAACCGTTATCAGATTCCATTTAACAAGCGAAAGTGAGTTATAGCCGAGCTTGTAAGCACCATAACATTAGCAAAGACAGTTAATGTTGGATATCCTTGGAAGGAAAGTATATCGTCGTAGTAGTTATAGGAGCTTCCCTTATGATGTATTTCTGGCCATTTAGATTTAGCGAAGAGAATGTAAACCAAAAAAAACACAAAACGTAATTTAAAATGTGCGTAGTTCAGATCATGAGACTCACCCAAGTTGCTGCACTGCACATGCACTATTTCCTTAGATGGGCAGCTGGATGGGATGAAAAGTATACTTTGACTAGAAGGATCTTCAATTTTGACGTATCGTGAATCATTCTCGACATCCTTTTCAATACGAACGTCAACAACTTCCCTGTAAAACAAATTATCGTCCAACTTTCAGTTTCGCTGTCAACTATTTGAACGAAAAAAATGCAGTAACTTAATAACGTAAAAGTATTTTATATAGCGGGACTGAACTGGAAGGAACAAAACCCTGGCAGATAGCTTTTTTAAACTAAATGATCAAATAATGCCTCAAGTACTTACTGAAAAGTCATGCCACGGCAAGCCAATGATGCTAGACTCAAGAGAGTCTTGTTGGACGAGTCGTCGTCATCTTCAGTACCAAAGTTCTCCGCGCAAAGTTTATGAGCTGACCCTTTGTCAGTGAAAATGACGCTGCCTTCAGTGAAGTAGACTTTCGCTTGAACGCTGTTGGTTGGCTTTGGAACTTCAGCTTGGGGTAACAATGAGACTGTAAGGGGATAAACAGAAGAATTAGCGAGACGCTGTGGAATTAACTACCTCTACGAAGTTGAAAGAAAAGTTATCTAATCGGCAGAAAGAAACATTTTGAGTTCTTTCCAAATCTTTCCGTTTCAGGTCCTACTAAGTGCGAAAACCACTATCTGGGAAAATGGTTGGTGTGTCAGGGAACACGATTGAAAGTTCAAAGTTGACATTTTGCCCGCAGGTCACTATTGGACGGCAAAATGATGGTATGAGCAAAATCCGCTAGGAACTAATTATAGTTATCATAGTGATCAAAACATCAATTTTTTCTTAAACACGGCTATAACGATTTTAACTACATTTTTTACGTGGACAGCTACCAATGAGGCATAAAATTCTCATTCGTGGGAAAATGACGAGAACAGCACAAATAATTACCAAACATTTCGACGAAAATTGATTTTAGGACAGCTTTTTCCCTATAAACTTCGTTAAAATGTTACCAGGATCATCAGAAAAATTCAGGAGGTAGTTAAATTAAGTACCAATATTCCTATCAATGACGCTCATAAAATATACAGGGGCCACTCCAGAAATTCGGGAATTTCAACCACCGCTGTGCCACTAGCCACATATTTCAAAAAGTTTTTAGTTTTTTCAGTTTTTAACAAGTAGTCATGTAGTGAGTCTCCCGGTGGAGAGCTCTTGCGTCACCCTCCGTACCATTTGGAAGTCCTGACCTACAACCTCCAGTACAGCTCTTATTTTACCATAATAACAATAATATCAATAACGAAAAACTTACCGCAAGACCTCTCATCAGAGCCGTCGTAGCAGTCTTCCGACCCATCGCAGATGGACTCTGGACGTACGCACTGCTTCGTCGATGTGCAATGAAGCCCACCAGGTTCGCAGTGGGAGCAAGACATTTCATCGCTGAAGTCTGCGCAGTCTGCGATTCCGTCGCAAACTCTACTTCCCATTCCTTTGAACTCCAAATCGTCCCCACAACCTTTTAACGCAACAGATTAGAAAATATGAATATGCGACTAAATACCAATAATAACTTTATGCATTTGCAGTGTACATAAAAAATGTATCTGCTAACTCAGTTTGTCCATACAATAAATGGAAAGAAGTGCAGCTCAAGTTGCTGTAAGAGAGCATTATTGACAATTTAATTCCTAAAAACCAGGTTTTCCTAAAATTTGTGTAAGTTCAAACATTTACTTTCTGCGGATTACTCTGTTATTTGTTCATCAGCAACATTAGGAAAAAACACAACATTGTGTAACAAAATAACTTTGTTGATGTAATTTAGTGAGTGAACCGGTCGATGCTACCGAACTTTTAAAACGAGGAGAACAGAACACAAAATTATGAAAGATGTCGACAATAGTTGATTTTAGTGCAGGTTTCTGCTTATAAATCCATCTAAGATGACACATTCTCAAAAAATATTTGGTGCGTAGCAACACACAACTTTCCGCAACCCCCACAAACCCGACGACCTGCTTCATATACAGGCGCTATATCATCGTTCAACGCATTTCTGCAGGAACATTTATGGAGAACACAAAGTAGGTACTACTTGGTTGAGAATACTCTAAGTTTGATCGAAATCGTTACATCCGTTTTTGTGAAAATGGGAAAATCGGTAAATTAATATTCAAAAAATGTCCTTTTCTGAGTTGACTTGGCTTATATATTCGTTCAAAAGATATATACAGAAATAATTACGGTGAAAAAACTGTGGGTTTGGGCGGCAGAAGACACTGTAACATTTATCGAATCCAGTGACGCAGTTACTCGGAAAATGACAATAACGTTCCAGAAAACATCTTTTCCATTTTTATCTCTGTTCTGTCTCTCTGTTCTCTGTGTTTTTATGGGCTGTCATAGGAACATTTATTGAGAGCAATATATAGGTATTAACTATTCGAAAACATCTTGTCAGTTTGGTAACAATTGATGACGCCGTTTTGCCAAAAAGCGTAACAAATCTATTTTTGTGTTTATGCCTATATCTCCGTTCGCCGTATTTTCATGGATATATGTATATAAAAGAAAAGTTTTGTATTGACTAGTAGAAAAAAAAATCCCCCACAACCTTATTTTGGCGTCCACAACATTCGGTTCAGTCACTCTCCCTAAAACCGAATTACAGAAGCACACACACAGACCAAGCACCCAAATCAGGTTTTTTTACTTTCCTTGGCTCTACGAAGTAGAAAAGAAAGTTATGTAATCGGCTGAAAAAAAATTTGAGTTTTCTTCAGATCTTTACGTTTCAGAACCTCCTGAGTTCGAAAAACACTATTTGGGAAAATGGTCTGTGAGTGTCTGTGAACGATTTTTAGAGAAAACCACCGTACCAAATCAGCTCAAACTTGATATCTCGCCTGCGGGTTACCATGGGACGTCAAAATAAGGGTATGAACAAAATCCATCGAAATTTAACTATAGTTATCATAGTGATCAAAACACCAAATATTTTTTTTCTCAAAAACAGCTCTGACGATTTTGATTAAATATTTTATAGTGATAGCTCTTAACAAGATAATTATACCATAAAATTCCCATCTGTGGGAAAATGACGAGAGCAGCACAATAAATTATCAAACTTTTCGACGAAAAGCGTTTTTACCGCGATTATTTCCTTATAAACTCCGCTGGAATTTTTGTAGAATGTTAAAAAAAAATTGGTATTGTATTCCAATCCAATACCTAAAGAGTGAGTGTTTAAAAGCGCTCATGAGATACATGGGGCTCACTCCACAAATTCCTGAAATTCAACTACTGCCGTTTCGCTTTCTACCAGTTCTAACAGTTATTACCCAATAACTCTGCAAAAGTAATTACTATCCTTTTTAAAAAAATCTTGTTTAAGGCCTCATTAATTATATGTGTACCAATTGCCCAATAATGGTCCAGTAATGAGTACGAGCAGCACAATAAATTCCAGAACTGTAGGCGCTACCGCTTCCTGCAGCCGTAAAGTGTTGTTTGACCAAGTTCAAATGAACTCAGTAATAAATGAATTGATGAAATAGAATTAGCCATGTACAAAGTGAATTGTTGTAAAGCTAAGGAAAGTTGTGTGTTGCAACGCACCAGATATTTTGGATTTAGTAGACCTCAAAACGTAAAAATCTGAAAAAGATCAACTTTTTTACTATACTTTCCTTACCCGTTGGGCCGTGGAAAATAAAAATTGATAGTCCATGATACCTGTGTGATTAACGCTTAAGAATAGGGGGTGAGATAACTAGAAGCAACATCCCAAGTTTGGGACAAGTGTCGTTTCTTTGACTAAATTCTTACTTTTCTTGACCTTAAGGGATAGGAAGGAAAGGTATGCGATTGGGCGAAAAAATAAATAGTTTTCTCCAGATCCTTACACTTTTGAGTCCGAAAAACGCTGTTCAGGAAAATAGTCTGTGTGCGTGAACGCTGTTAAGAGGGAATGACTGAATCAAATCGGCTCAAATGAGATGAAACTGACTATAGTTGTCTTAGTGATCAGAACACTGAATTTTTTTTCCTAAAGGACGTTTCTAACGATAATGGTTGAATTTTAATTGTTTGAAGTTCCAATAGACGCAAAATGTCGTGTTCATGCGGTACTACGTTTATCCCCAAAAAAATGACGAGCGCAACACAATATATTATCGACAATTTCAAAGAAAATTAATTTTATTGCAGTTTTTCCATCATAAACCACGCACATATACTAGCGTTCTCAGGGAGGTAACTACCCATACAGTGAGAGTTTAGTAACGTTCACAATATCATTATGGGCAATCCTCAAAGTGCAGGAATCCAAACCACTGCCATTTTGCTTACTAGCATTTGGTGCTTTTTTAACTTATAACTCTAAGTTAAGGTTCATGTAAGCCGAGTGAACAATTGGATTAGTTGCTAGTTTCCCTATACATCCCTTTCATCGATATTGTTGTCAAAAATCGTGATAGTGGCCCAATAAGTTACGTGGACAGTGGTTTCCCAAAACATTCTGGAACCCTAATTAATGTCGTTTCTTGAGCTAGCTATTTTAATAGTATTTACCCTATAATTCTAGAAGAGCTAACACAAGCTTTCCTACAAAACAAAAACAGGGTTAGCAGAACCATAAATTACCTACACTTCTGCTGCCTATAAGTTCTACATACCCTGTCAAGTTTGACTGTTAGTTGAGTTCATCTTTACTGCGTGTAAAACGAATTGAATTAGTTGGAAGAGCGACCAATATCAGTGAATGTGAGTGTGGCTCAAGAAAGTTGTGCAGTGCGCCGCACCAGATATTTAAGTTGCTTTATTACTGTTATATGTACATGGTCAGAGTGCCGTGTTGATTCGAAGCCCAAAATCGATAAACGCGAAAATAATTTAAAGAAAATTGCACCTCACCCGGCTTAGACAGACACGCGGGGAGTTCAGCGCTATATTCAGGAAAATTGGTGCAGTTGAGAATAGCTTGAAGATGAGGGGATAACCGAGCTCCGCATCCGAACCAAAATTCTCTGCAGAAGTTTCGACATGGAAGTACAAGGTCGCGGGAACACGGAGGCTGAAGTAGATGACAGACGAATTCGTGCGCCAGCCTGTAGCATTCAGAGTCGACCAGCTCCCTAACAAAGAAATTCAGGCTCAAAATTTGGTTACGCGGACAGATAATGAGAAGACAGTAAAGTGAATAGGTTAGCACCTGAACTGTATTACATCCCTCATGACATCCTCGATGCTCATGTGGCCTATCAAGTTTGGGTAAGACGTGTGGTTGCTCATCAAGTGAGAGCAATACGGTAGCTCCTTAGGAGCGCAGATTCTAGATGGTGATGCGACGTTGTGAACGGTGACTAGTTCATCAGCAGTGCTTTCGGGTGTTGTGACTTCAATATTAGCATCGTACTGAAAATGATAAATTAACACAACTTAAATGGTTTATATTAGAAAAGGAAATTAGTGATATGGGGTTAACAATCCACCTGCTTCCTTACAGTCAATAATTTACACCAGATCATATTAACATCATAAATCAAATTATGTATTCAAAAAACGAATTTTATTAACAATAATGAATAAATGCTGCTTCGAAATCTATCGTGAAAACGCTCAGAACATCATATCTGGCTTTCGTTTCATCAAGTTATGTAGTTGGCTGAATGTATTTATTTTTAATGCTTATCTTCAGATTTCAGCGTTTCACAGTCTTCGGAGCGCTAAATGTGCCTGATCAAATAATACTATAGGCTAACATACATTGCAGTTTACAAATAATCACTCTAAATACTACATATTTACATGGTTTTAAATTAATATTATTAATTTGCCCCACACTATCGTTTACAACACACGTGCATGTTAAATCACACTTACTAATTCTATATTAGTGTCAGGTCCATAGACTTAAGAAACGATGTTAGGTAACTTATGTGCTCTAAAAGTAGGGCCATAATCAGAATCGGCCATTGATCACTTTGCTGAATACATTTTCTTTCCAGCTGTTCTCGATCTTAATCGAAATGCCCACAGCCAAAAAGAGGGTTGTGAGGAAAGTGGACCAATGATGTTCTCTCACACCCCCAATTATTGAAGATGATTTTTGCAGTCAGCCAGCATGCCCAAGACAATTTATCTGAATGTGCCACACATAATGAGTATGTGTGTCTATGAATGTGAGCGTTGAAAGGTGAACTGTCGGCTACTTCCCCCTTATCTGGGCTAGCAAACTTACAGTCAATCAAGGAGAATACTGGCCAAATCCCAGAGAGCTGCGCTCCAGTAGATCACCAAGACCTACAAGACAGCATCTACTGAAGGGCTCCAAGTGATCACTGGCTTGGGCATTGAGTGCAACACTGACAAGTGGGGAGTGAAAAGGGAGTTTGTAACACTCTTGGCTGAACTGCATACAGACCTACACGCTGAATAGAAACTTGCTGTGCTAGTTGAATCGGTATTAGATAAATGGCAAGCAAGATGGAAATCCTGATCAAAGGAACATGGCGCGTATGAGTTTTTTACAACATCTTTGAACGTCTGAGAAATTTGGTTGAGTCTGCTGGACGAGCCATTTCCTCATGAGACAAGGTGACTTCAGTGTGCGGCTACATTTATTTTCTCTCAAAGACTCTCCATCTAGCACATCTTGCGCCTCCATTGCAAAGGGAACCGGAAAGCATGTGCTGCTCTAATATACTTACTACAACAGTGATTGGTGTTGACGAAAAACCAGCTAAACCATCCAGCATTGACTGATACTATCAAGATAAGCATTTCGCCAGTTTGTGAAGAAGGTTATGTCAAAAACACGTGGCAACAGTTGATCTCTCTCTTGCTACTCAAATAAATAAATAGATCGAGCGGGAAATCAGATTAAGAACCCCTCCCTGAAGAAACAGATTTCCTAGGGCTATATCTCTGTGTGGTAACACAGGCTGGCTAAACGACAACCTGCTGCTCCTCCACAAGCTGGGTGCTGTGGGTGCTGAGTGAGTTCCTGGGCTCTTCTATGCTAGTAGAACTGAAAACTCATGACTTTTGGCTCATATAACTCTCTTGCGAGTGTTAACGAACAGCCATTTTGATAAGGAAATAGACCTGTTCATGAACGAAATTAGGGGGAATGGCTTAAACAAATCAGCTCATGATATTCCGCCTACATATTAACGTGAAACGCCAAAATAAGGGCATGCGCGAAATCGGCCGAAAACTAACTATAGTTCGTTTATTTCTCGAAAACAGCCCCGAACAATTTATTTGAGTGTTTTGTGACTGCCGTAAATATTTTGCCAGTGAGAAGATGTCGAGAGATGTTCAAAAAAGTGTAAACCCATTCGATAGAAATCGATTCAGCATATTTTTTCTCACAAATATTGCTCATGTAAAAGTTGCGTAATCACGAAATCAGTTTTGGCAGTCGAATGCTCTTCTTGTCCTTTAGTAGTTTATTAATAGTTATAAGATAATTAGGAGAATATAAAAAATAGCGGAATTCAAACTACCGTGGATTCATTGGATAACTTTTTCCTCGATCCCCCCGACCAATTGCGAAGCTGTGAACCAACCTTCCCCCCAAAAAAATCGCGGCGAGAGTCTCGCAAATTACTCATACGTGACATACATAGGCGCAACTCTTTGAATGTCGGACCCTGCAAGTTTCTATATAAAGCTTCAAGTTCTGCCAGATTATAAACAGAGGGAAAAGGAAGTTCAAAACTAACTATAGTTATCATAGAGATCAAAACAATAATTTTTTTTTTCTTAAAAACCGTTCCGACCATTTTCATTGAATTTTTTGTGTCGACAGATCTGAATAACACAACGATGACGTAACATCTTCATCTGTAGCAAAATGGCGAGAGCAGCACAATAAATTAGCATAAGTTTCTACAAATATCTATTGGAGCACAGTTTTTCTCGTGTAAATCTCGCTCACATAGACATTCTTTTAAAAAGTAGGACGGCAGTCCAATAAACCTATACGGTAGAAGTATAATAACAGTAATAAAATAATCACTTCGAAGAACTCTATTGGAATTATTTTCTATGAGAATTCGGTAATAAACCTTTAAGAAACTGTGGGTTCTCAACAACTTCACCTTTGATGAAGGTGTGGAGTGCTCTTTCGTACGAGTTCAGCATCAGTTCTTATCTCTATTCTGAAGGAACTGGTTAGATACAGGCGCCTGATGCTGCACTGCCGATGGTACTTCTCCGATGTAGCTTTTTAATCTTACTGAGATTCGAGGATTGGGAAGGCACCTAAGTTTGGTGGTTATGGCAATCAAATAAACACAACAGCAATGATGTGGGGGTAAACAGCAGGTGCAGAAACCAGAAACGCTAAGAAGATCAATTTAAGTCATTCTCCTGCAAGATTTTGTTCACTCTCTAATAAACTTATCGACTTATCGCTCAACTACAAAAAAGTTTACCTTTTGAATTTTGATGCTGGCGGGATCAATCGTTCTGTTCCCGAGGTAAGTAGTTTCTCGCATCAATACTTGTCTTACGTTATCAGCAGACACCTCCAGCCTTCTCGAAGTGAACGTTACGGTGAAGTGAACGATCAGATCTTCGTTTTCGTTGCTGAGGGTTGAAACATGCATATTTAATTGATATCTGCGCTGTTTTAGACAATACACAGCTATTTACGCAGGAACAAACGTTAAAACCGTCGGTACCTCTTGAGTACAATTTTAGCATAACATCGCTTAATGTATACTCAGAGTTGGTAGACCATTAACGTACAGAGCGATACATCGGTACACACGACGAGAGTCCAATTTTTGTTTTGCTTTTATACTTACCTAGTAGAAATGAAAGCTTGGTAATCGGCTGGAAAGTGTTTTGGAAATTTCTTCAGACATCTACCATTTGGGAGAATGGTTTGTGTGTCTGTGAATGCTATTGAGAGAAAACCGCCGAATCAAATTGGCTCAAATTTTGTATTTAGACTGCAGGTTATTGTGGGTCGGTAAAATTATGATTATATAGTTATGAGTAACTGTGGGTAAAATTTTGTTTCTCAACTACAGTCCTAATTAGATTGATTCAGTTTTTTGTAAGGTGAGTTGCAAAGAACGAGACAGTGCCATAAAATTATCACATGTGGGAAAATGACGAGGTTAGTACCGCAAATTATCAAAAATGTCAACGAAATTATTGTAATTTTTTAATCCGAGGGCACGCGGGATGAGTCCCTTTGTCATTGCGGCCGCATAAGAGCCTATTGTAATGTAAGGGACACTTAATAAAAGACGACAGCGTCCCTTAAAGGAAGCTGAGTATGTCTTTAGCCACAAACTCTGGGAAAAACGTTCGAAGCGCCTGGCTGCTAAGACAGGACATTCGCATAGGATGTGCTTAGCCATTTCGTTCCCTTCACTACACAATTAGTACTCAACTGCCTCTGATTTTTCCATCTAGCTGAGATGATATTTAAGTGAGCAGCTTCCACTGAGGAAGCTAGTAAAGACTCTTACTTGCTGTCTGGTGAGTGCAAGCATTGCTTTCACCCTGGAACTGGAAGGTGCAAATGAGCCGTTTCGCCTGTCTTAGTCGTGCCTGGCTATACCATCAGGCATGTTTTCCCTGTGTAGTCCGTTGGGCCACATGCCGATTTTCGTTTTTGAAACGGTGAATGCTGGCGACACCCTCACTGCAGCCACAAACGGGCCTATTGTAAGAGCATCCATGAGCCTCAGCTCCACCCCCAGTCCCCTACAGCCTTGGTGCGAGGACATCCGCAAGTTCTGCATTCTGGACATCCGCAAGTTCTCTTCCGGCTGAAGACAGGGCCTCCCAAATCACCTGCCGATTTAGCTGAATTTTCGTCGCTTCTATGTAGGGCTCGGGCTCAATGGGTATGGATTCTGTGCCTCTTTTCGCAAGGCAGTCCCTTTCATTGCCCTTGTGCCCTCTATGAAAGCCTATTATGGGCATTGGGCCGTTTGAGCGCCTGAACACTTTTCCATGTCAGCTAGTATTTGAAGGTGTAGGCAGCGATGGCCTTTAAGGCAGTCTGCCGGCCCGAGAATATCCTTGAGTCCTTTTTCCAAGATCTCTTCTGAGACGATCTTAACGGCTAGAATTTCTGCTTGATATTCCGTGGCGTACTCTTCTAGCGAGGCTGAAGTTGGGCTCTACAAAGCCAAGACTAGCCCTGGCCCCCCATGTTTTTTGTTGAAAATGCGTAATGATACTAGAATCCTCAACAACAAAATTAAGGTGTTAGTAGAATAAACTAGCTATATAATGATAGTTTAATGACGTCTATAAGATAATTAGGAGCAACCCAGGAAATTCTGGAATTCTAAATATGGGAAAACCTCACCAGATTTATAAATAAAGATAAATATTTTCAGTGAAAACCATAGTCAGTGCAATTGCAACACCTTACATGGGGCCAAGAAATTAACTTTTCATTGCCAACTCAATCTCTTAAAACTACTTACTGTTTATTTTGAACTTACCCGTCGAAGGCTAAAATGTCGCTGTAAAGGAACGCTGGTCTTAATTCGCTTCTCTTCAGCCAAAGATTAAGAGCTTCTCTATAATGTCTTGACGTGACTCTGTACTTCTCTGACGTTGGGTTCGCAAGGTGGAGGCTGTACGAGTCACCTTTGCTCACTCGCATTACCCCTAAAAACATCCTTTCGGGCGCTCGCTCTTCTGCCAGGTACGTATCTATAACAAAACGTCACAACAATATATTGACTGTGGGGTTTGTCGTAAGCTATCAAATGAAATGCAATATAAGCCCTTAATAGTAACCATTAGTGGCTCTACACGCCAATTTCTTCTCATGTTCGCCCTTTACCGATCCTTAAACTGACACTTCCTCAGTGAACAATGCAAAAATCCGCGATCCTTGTGCAGAAATCCAAACCAGGAATAATCTGCAATTCGTGATAAACTTGATAACAAAATGTTTATCTGTGGGCCAAGAGGATTATGGACGAATGGGTTGTGCGAAGAGTCAGCAGAAGCATAATAAATAAGTGCGAGGCAGTAAGTGCAGAACGGGAACCCGTAGAAGAATCCGGTTGTCACGAATGAACTGGGTCTCAATCGATCGCTATTAGTTCAGAAACGGGTACAGTACTCTCGAAGTGAATGCCGTAGTGGCATCATCTCTTATCTTGTACTGTCTCCTAAATACATTACGAGAGACGTACGTCTTGATGCGCTATCAACGTTTCTCTACTTTCTACTTCCTCTTCCTTTCCTTAAGAGCTCAACTTTCTTTTAGAACACCGGCTCCTTTGAGCTATTTTTCGTCCAGACCAAGTGACGTGAGCTCATCAACCTTCAGGCGGTACCACGATACTCACTTAGGTCAGGTCGCTCAGTAACTGCGTACTAATGTAATTACGAGTCCTTTAAATCGCAAACGCCCCCTTTCCTCCAGAACCCCATCAGGTGCCAACCGAAACCGAAAGATATTGTACTGTATTGTACTGTGTTTACCCAGGGGGTGAAGATCATACTGTAATCAGTCAAGTGAACAGTCAAATTTAATCAAATTTTTACTTTTTGAGCCCAACTGAGTCGAAACCTAATATCTACAGGCCAAACTTACCTTACATCATTTTAATTTCATTTATTTTTTAATTTATTTCCATAAATATGAAAGAGATTCCAAATGTACCAACAATTGGGAGATCTTCACATTTTTGGGGGGATATAACGATTTTGTTTAAGGTCGTAACTAATCTTGCACTAAGTAAAGGCATATTTTTGTCATTAAAAATACTATGAATGAAAATGAAGATCTAAGAGTCAAAGGGGTAAGTGGGTCTCTCACGTTAATCAAACCGCAATTGATTTTTCTCTTCCTCATCACAAAGTAGCGCTAGTTCTTCCTGGAAATTGCTGGGGGAAATTCTGTATTTCAGTTTTCTCTATGTTAAATTTAAAGAGTAAAGGAAGCATTGTAATCGAAGAAAATTAAGTTTTTATTAGATTTTCATGGTGTACGGCTGTCTACTCCCACAGGATGTCGCGATTGTAGTAACTAGTTTGAATGATGTGGCACAGCTGTGCCCGTCAAGAGTCACGATGCTTTTATGCAGGTTGCAGGACTTGGAAATAAGGTAGTGCACGAGCGAATTTCATAAGTCAAAGAGCGAGGGGGTGGTGTGTCAAAATCACCAAAGAAAGAGCGTTTCGCACTCAATGCCAATAAATTCGGGTTCTTTACATAGATATACGAAATATCTCTGATTTTTGCGCACTAAACAATATTTAAATTTCGTTTTCAACAAATATAACTGTGAAAGTACGGAACCGTTTTGATGTAAGTACGGCTCAGTTTCGGGTTTGTCAGTTTCTGCAATTAAATGACACTCACAAGTTGTCTTAAACTTGGCAATTTCCTATGCAGGATGTTTCGCACTTGGTGTAGCGAAAACAATACGGTAAAACTATACTTAAAATGAAGCAGAATGCTTCCAACCGTTCTATCTCAATCCGTTGCCGAGATATGATTTTTTTAAATGTTTGTTAGAAAACACACGTGTTTATTAAATAACCACGTTAAAATCACTTTTAAAAACTTTTGAGCGCATTATCGGGTTCAACGTTAAATTTCTTAAATGCGTAGTGCACATTAATATTCAAACACGCACTCCTAAGGACAGCAATTCCAGTTCTAAGCTCGACAAAAGTTTCTGAAAATACTTATTCGTTAACGTCCATTCCAAAAAATGTGGTGGAAGTTATCAAATTCCAGGAAAACTTGCGAATTTCATCGGCCTTCGAATGTTGTGGTCAACTTTGCGAGTTCCTATCGACTTAGTGAAGAAATTCGAGTCTGAATGAGAAAAAAAAGTGCGCACCTACAAAAATACGGTGTTTAGAACAGGTCTTGTCGCGATTTCTCGAGTGAGGCAACAGTAGTCAAAGGTCTCACAATATTGTCCTTGTAGAAAGTTCAAGTCGATAGAATTCAACTCACAATAAGGAGTTTAGTTTTCTTTGAGTCACGGTAGGTACTCGTCTTTTGACAGTTCTGAACTGAGCTTTGAATCAAACTGACGGGTTGTGTCTTTCTGTACACCCCCCCCCCTCCACCGTTTTTTTATTGGATTTGCGAAGAAACTTGAATTTTCTAACGTGATATAATTTTACCCAGGAACGTGGAGTTGAAGTCTTTCGCTAATTTCGATCTTCAGTTCCATCTCTATTTTCATTATTGGTAAGCTTCGTTGTGTGGAAATATTCCGAACGTATAGCTTATCCTCGGGTGAAGAATTGAGGAAAGCAATCTCTTCCGGACCCCCCCTTAATTATTATCATCAGTTGAACATAATTTTGCAGTTCCTGATCAGTCGGAACTTCATTGGTTCTCTGTGCTCTTTCACTTCAGCAGAAGATTCTGCGCGGGGCCCCGAGTCCACGTTGTAGTCACCAAGTCAGAGCTCGGCTATTTGGCCTACCACCTATGATTAACTTGATCGCTCAACGACACTCCACTCTCTCTGCAACCGTTTAAACGTTCTTCGACTTTCTCGTTTCTAGGGTTGAGAGTATTTTGCTCCCAAGTTGTCGCTCTCACACAAACCACCAGAGTTTCCCATAGACTTCGTATCTACCTACAAATCTCAAGGCCGACCTCAAGGACCGCCTCCGCACAGCGGTAGTAAAATATAATCAACATGTTGTCATGGGTAGTTGCCCGCTCTAACGAGCGCCGATTTTCATTAAGCCTATAAACTTTTCACTTTTTCTCATTCTCAGAATACTTCCTGTTGGTGGTAAGCTAAAATGCTGTCCTTCGTTATTATCTATATTAGCAGCAACTCCGAGGAAGCTGAAATGCGTCGGCGAGCTGATCGGTACTAATTCACTAGGCCACACAAAAACAAAATTCTATATTTGAGTGCATGTTAGTTATATTAAGACGTGATTATAATAAGAGAAAAGAGAGAGAGAGAGAGAGAGAGAGAGAGAGAGAGAGAGAGAGAGAGAGAGAAATAATGAGTGATTAAGGCAACGAAAGGACGATGGGTAGCATGCAAATAAAACTATGATAAAACTAACGTCATTTCTCTGTAGGTAACTCGAACACAACAATTCACGGGGTCATTCAGATTTAAGATTTAGCTAAAAGCTGCCTAGATGAGTATGTGTTAGCCGTCATTGAAACGTTGCTCATCGTAGTCTGCTGCTTAGTATCGTAATAATTATTGACCCGCTAATTGACGTTAGGAGAATATTCCCTAAACATCGAAGACTTGGTTTTCTGCTCTTACTTGAAAAATGAAAAAACAAATATATTAATTAACAGCTAATTTTAAGAAAACTGTCTAACTGAACAAAAAATAATAATTTCGAATTTACAATTCATTTTCTCGGCTGGTCACTGCAAGTAGTTAAAAAAGTTGTGATACACAATTGAAAATTTCCAGTGTGAAATTATCGAGAAAAACTATAGAGAGAGAGACGAAACTTCTTACCGTCGTGTTGAACAAAACATTTTAAGGTAAGTATTGTAAATATTTTTCTTTTTAAATGGCATAGAAGCCACTGAAAGAGAGAGAGAGAGAGAGAGAGAGAGAGAGAGCGAGAGAGAGAGAGACAGAGAGAGAGAGAGAGAGAGAGAGAGAGAGAGAGAGAGAGAGAGAGAGAGAGAGAGAGAGAGAGTGAGAGAGAGTGAGAGAGAGTGAGAGAGAGAGAGTGAGAGAGTGAGAGAGAGAGAGTGTGTGTGAGAGAGAGAGAGAGAGAGAGAGAGAGCGCTCATTTCTCTAGTCAGAAATATGTATGGTCGTTTAAGGCTGTAGACACCATAGAGCGTATTGTGGCCACACCAAAGTAAAATGCAGTACTTTCGAGAGCAACATAATTGGTATGACGATTTATAGATTGACATGTCACTCTTCACCATAACAACAAAAACACGCGTTCTGTTCTTAAAGATTAACTTCAAGTTTAATTTGACTTTTGACGTTGCTTTCTATGTTCAAGCTCTTCACGAGCCATTCAGTTCAATAGACAAACCTCTACAACCCGAAAATGTTCCTCTTTATGCATAGGGTTTCGTATCCTACACCGTTGCTCAGTTGTTCGCATTTTAATTGGGGTACGTCCGAAAGATTGTGCCACGCCTGATCGATTGGATGCTCGAATTACACTGAAGGTTGAGGATATTACCAGTTTTGAGCGATTCTGTAATGTTGGGCGCTGATTCCATCTTCTCTCTAGGCAAAATGTGGTTCTGCCCAGCGTTGATGGCGGGATTCTATTTACAATTAAAATACGCAGAGAGAATTAACCACCAGAAAAACAGACCTAAAAGGGATCGAAGAAAGGTTGGGAAGTAGCTCTGGATAATTGGGAATTTCTTGAAAGTTTGTTAAGGTTGGTTGGTACTAGTGAACCGGAGGGAAGCCCTTTGGCTATTCAAAGCATTCATAACTGAAGGAATTTGGAACGCATTGACCTGGGAGCGAACACATGGCACATGGCATGTTGACACTGAGCCAAACAATGTTAATAATTCACCTTAAAGTTAATGTAACCTTTTTATTTGATCCCGTTTTTCTCTGGTTTGATGCAGCCCTTAATGACAAGCTCTCAGTTAGAGTATTATTATCAAAGAATTGAGTAATTATAAGTGCATAACCCGGTCGAAAGTCCCCATGTGCTTAAAATTAATTCTAGTGGATTCTTGATAGTCAGACATAATGAAACAAACAGCTTCCGTAGGCGGGCGTTTCGCTCAATTTAAGGCATCTTCAGGGCTATAAAATATCACAGAACGTTTATAATTAACAACTTACATGCCTACTTTGATTATAGCCCTGAAGGTGCTTAAGAAATTGAGCGAAAGTCAGCTTAGACAAGCCGCTTGTTTATTGTTATTGACTCTCAAGTGCCCACACCAGAATTAATTTCAACAGTCAATAACAATTAGCGTTCAACAGAAGGAGAACGTTGTTTTATATTTTCCCACAATATCTACAGCTAACAAATTATTTCTTTAAATATTACAACTATTTATTTCATAATTAATTTGTAGGTATTTCTCCAGAGGAACTTACACGTGAGATAGAGCGAGAGGCCCATCAGAAGGAAAAACAACGTGCATGCTGTGACGATGTAGCAAGAGCATCGGTAAGGCTGACCCAGCTTCCGGGTAAAGCGTATATCGCTGTCAGATGAGAGAATCGAGCTCGGAGTGTCAGACCGCAAGTACCGCGCTTTGCCCGATCGAATAGATTCCTGAAACAAGTACAAAGAAGAATAACGAAACATCAGTTTCGGAAGAGCAACGATCGTCGTACTGAGGTTAACCTCAAATATGTAATCAATCGTGAACTCGCGGAGCATTTGAAATCAAACAGTTTGTTGGTTCGAGAAGACGGAAAATCGAACGAATCTAAGTTTAAAAAAATATTTGACGTGACGCATCACACTACTCTCCTCAGCACCTAGAGCTTCAGCAATTTTTTCTCAGCCAACTAATACGATTTGTCTGTCACTCAGGTAAGACGAACTTGGTAGAACACATACTGATATCACTTAACGTCAAATGTACAGGTAATTGATGGTACAGTCAACATTATTTTTTGGGAAAGTTCGTATTAACAGTTTAGGAATCGTACGGAAAGCGCCACAAAGAGACCACACTGTTCAAATTTCAGACTTGATCCAGTTATTGCTAGTTATTTTATAACCTCCGTTCACCTAATCTGGCGAGCTAAGCTGAGAGCAATCATCCTGTTAAAATCCAGGAAGCCATCAGGATGATTGCATTTTCTTATCTCTCCACACACTCTCTAGCTACATTTCCACCGCTGGCTCTTTTGCGCCTTTCCATGGCCCCTTGCCCTTACAGCCCCCAAATTTTGGCCTTTTGATGTTTCATTCGCGTTCTCCCTACCTGTCTTTTGACTTTATTTGGCTCGTATTTCTTCACTGTTCAGCTTACGTATGTTCTCCTTCTTCAATTGAACACTATCACATCTCACACGGCATGGACAATTTAGCGACCCACTGAGCTGCGAGGCCTACTTCTACTTATTGCGCCACAAAGAAACTCTATACTGATAATCAAGATTCCATTTAAACCCAGTGTTTCGATACAGTCTATACCGACTGCCTCATTCATCAATTAATTCAACTTCGTATTTCTCTCTATTTCTCGCTGGCACCCTTCAACTTGTATTGAACTTCCACTGTATAGGGTACATTCTGAACAACACCCTGATTTTTTGAGAACGCTAGGTTTTCTGGTGCTGGAAGAACCCTGAAATTTTCGACTATTTGTTGTCCTACTCTCGTAATTTTCCACAGACTAAACTTTTATGTACCTGTGGAGTCATTTACAACTCTCCACAAAAAAATTTAATCAAAATATTTGAAGCCATTTTTGGATAAAATGGTTTAAAAACGTTTTGATTACCATGATAACTATATTTAGATTTATGCAGATTTTGCTCATATCCTTATTTTGACGTTCCATGCTGTTGTGCAGGCTAATTATCAAATTAGAACTGCTTCGGCTCAGCCCTCCTCTTGCAAGCACGTTCACAGACGTTTTCCCAAATGTTGATTTTTGAACTCAGAAATCTTTGAATCGTGCTCTGATGAAAGCTTGAAATGTTAACATCGAATTGATCAATTACGAAAAAATAATTTCGTGTTATTCACTTTCCCCCTACCTACTCTTCATGTTGCTCATTTTATCATAACTGGTACGTTACGAGATTGACAACTGAACTGAATGAATAACGAATCATACAAATTAGTCAAAAATTGTGAGAATTTAATGCGGTCACCCTCTTCATTCCTTCCACCAAGGGATAAGTTGTAGCATTGCTGGCATTTGATTCATGCAAGTGGAGAGCGCTGACTCAAGTCTAGTAGCCAAACATATTCATGAACTTAATATAGGCTGTCATGTAAGTATCCTGAGGTTTTTATTTTTTGTTCAGCCCCAACACGGATGTACACATATTAAATGTCACTACTGCTAAAGAGAATCTCACCCTACCAACGACATTTTGTACAAGATGATCAGCCACCAAGGATCACAAATGCCTCCAGTTCAAGCCATATGGTACATCACATTGACAGGAGTGTAGTTCAAATTTGGGTACACTATAATGTGCTTCCGTCGTTCACACGCTGCCCACCTTTGTCATTGACCTAGCCGCGAGGAAACAACCGCAGTAAGTATTTAATGGAAGTAGTAACAATCCTGTGATTTATTCTACGCAACCTCGGGTCATGTGCTTTAGATCTGTGCTCCCTACCTCCTTTGACTGCAGGAAATGGCTATATGGTAAGTTCCAGTCATCCTCTCGCAAGTACACAGTACGCTCCCCACCAATTCCATCCTTTCCCCAGAATCTGCAACATTACACCTCGGACTAACCACGGCCAAGTGGTACTGTACTGCTTGACTCCCATTGTAGGCGCCCTTTTCGTTGTCGCCTTCCTCTTTGACTCGGCATTAAAGCCTCAATGTACTAGCTATGCGTTCTTCGGATTTCTGATCCGATTGTCCAGGAATCCCCTCCAACTCTCAAAGATGTAAGTAAGCAGAAAAATTAATGACCCACACAAACAAAATCACTAAAATCCGCTAATAAATGCGTCCGGAGCACCGTTTACGAGATTCACATATGTAGCATACAGACACACAACTATGATTTTTACTTTAATGAGTTCTACTAAATAGGAAGGACAGTTAGGTTCTCGGCTGAGAAAGATTTTTTTAGGAGGATTTCGAATAACTCGGCTCAACTTTGATATTGAGCCTGTCGACCAGTCATGTCAAAGACTGCGATCGCAATGGACTGCAGAAAGAAGAATCATGTTTATTAGAGAATCAAATTACTATTTTTAATAACTACACTATTACATACTGTCTATAATTAAATAAATAAAATGTTATTAAATTTCAGTACATGTTAATCATTTGAATCCGGCCCGATTAAACATTCTAAATTTTATATATGGCCCCTGCAACTTTGAGTTTGACATCCCTGATGAAGATACACGCGATAGTGATTTGCTGGAGAACAGCAGAACCGACAGTTTAGGGCTAATACCCAAAAACAAAAATGTTTTTATCAGATCATAACGTTTTAATGGCTTCCAAGCCAGAAAAACGCCGGTTGAGGAAATTACCTGCTCCTGTGAACACGTGATTGGGAAAACACACTCGTTGAATCTAATTAGCTACAAATTTCATGTTTGCCAAGGGAATCAACATGGGACAAAGAATAACGTTATGAGGGATACCAATCCAAAAATAACCATATTTATCATAGTGGTCGAGACACTAATTTTTTTAAACGGAAGTTCCATTTTTATGCGGACAGCTGCAATGAACGAGATGGTACCATAAAATCCTCACCTGCGAGAAAAAGATGAGAGTACCCCAATAAATCAACAAAATTCGACCAAAATTGATTTTAGAATTTTCCGTATAAATCCCGTTTATACGATACGTTCAGAAAAATTGTTTTTGGCCGGCCATTAAGCTACATATAGTAGAAGTAATAATAATGCTCACAAAATAATCCGGAGCAACCTCAGCAATTCTGGATTTCCAATTGACGTCATTTTGTCGACCAACTATTTCGCAGCGTTTCCTTTACAAAAAGGCAACGCACACAGTCCCTTCGATTAAAGTCATGTAATTAAGTAGCAGCCACTCAATAAATTCTGGAATTTTTACCGATACCAGTTTCTGAGTTGAAAGCAATACGAAGTTACACGAGCTCAACGAAAAATAGAACGGATTAGTATCTAGAACGTATGTGAGGCTGAGGAAAATTGTGTGTTGCGTTTCACTGGATATTTTTCCCCTTGCTTCGGTTCGTGCAACGGATTTAAAATCTCATCTTGGCGTTGTTCCCCCCCCCCCCTTCTGGTTCAATTCCACGTGAGTCAACATTGCGGGTAATTAGTGTTTGAGAACTTCTGTTCGGTTTTGTATGAATTCCTTCTCCTGGGTGAGCTCATGGCGACTATCTCTGCTTCAAACATTTCTGGGGATGTTGGGAATATCAGAGCAATCTGAGGAGCAATTGTTCTGGAAGGTAATAATACGCTCAGACGTCGGCTATTGACTTCTACTCGTTACTTCCCTTTACCAACCAATTTCTTTGGCATTCGGGACGTTAAAGATTCCAAGCTCGCGTGTCAGTCGTTAACGACTCAACCTCATTTTTCACCAAAAATTATTCCTTCCCCCCTCCACCCATTGTCATGCGGGGCTCATTTTGCCAAATTACACTTCTCGTCCTCCTTCGCAGCATCTCCGCAGAGCGCCGACGTCTTTTAACCAAAAAATAAAACGGCCGAGAGGACGGCAGCATCTGCAGCTTTTCAGGGAGTTGCTTGCCCCGCGCCGGAGAGTCTTGAACTCGATACGTACAAAAGAGGTGAAAGCCTTTTGATTATTTTCTCACATTTCAGATTCAGACGTCCCTGAGCCAAACTGGTTCCGAGTCGGTCCCGTCCGTTTGTTCACGTAATCCAGAGCTACCTCTCGCACCTTCTCAAGGCGCAGGTTTCGATGACAATTTTGGACGTAGGGACACGTCATCTCAACAACTGTTCGGGTAGACCTTCGAAATGAAATGACCCAGAAACACCTTTCGCGTGATGACGCAATGGTTTATATTCTGGTGGTGTCGACGTCGTTCATTGTTATGCTCTGATGCTAGTCCCTGATGGATTGAATTTTATGTCAAGGCAAAACTTTTCTTAGCTCGCCGCAAGCTATGAAGTCCGCGTATGTCATTGAAGTTACGATGAGGGTTGAGTTGAGAAAAATATTTTAAAATGTTCCTATTGATAGAAATAAGAGATGTTGCCAAATTTCTCTAGCTCTCTGGATGTATTTCTATCGGCCTTAGGTCTTTACTCTCCATCATCAGAGGGCTACGTCTTATCTCGTGTGTTGGTCCTGAGATAAACCATTTGGAACTCCTGCAGCACCCCAGACAGTCCGATGCACTCTCCTGGCATATTCTCTCGCTATGGTCTTGATCGTGACGTAGATGCCCCACAATGAGGAAGTGGCCCTATAGGTACAGTAGGCAAACCGAGTGTGGTCAGATGGCCCCCTCTCTCATTTCCAGTGAACCCTTTATGCCTAGGAATCCAATAAACACTTTAGAGTTTGCTCAAGAGTTGAGCCGCATCCTGCACTTTTTCACCAATTTTGACGTTGTGCAGTAATTCTTTATTGCCTTGCAAGACTCATGACTATCAGTCATTATGTTGATAGTTTTATTGCCTTTACCCTGCATTATGATGGCATTGCCCCGGCAATAATAGAAAAAATCTCTGCTTGAAAAACCGTTGGAGTGGGACCCAGTAAAATATCCCACTCCACAGTCAAGAGGCCGCGCCCTTCAGGGGTTGTTCATACCATTAAGAGGCCAGAACTGACGACATTCGCTGTTCCATAGGCTTCCTTCTGGTTTCACGTTTTATTTTCTCTCGAACTCATACCAATATAGCCTAGTAAGTCTGTATGCTACCTTCATAGCCTCTGCCTCGACAAATATATCAAGGAGAAGAAGGTAAAACATTTTCCCCACAGAACTAGAGTAGGTGTGGGTTTCATCCCCCCCCCCCTTTTCCACTGTTAGTAAGCCTTTGTACTTTGAACAGGCTGCAACAGTTCTCTTAGGTAGTAGCTCTGTGCCACCATACTTCGAACAATCTGAGATGATTGGTCTCACAACAGCCTTATAAAATCAGCAGGCCTTTCTGGGTTTTATGCCCCATGTCCTTCCACATATTGTTTGACACGTCTACAGGGCCGTTGTCGCCTTCTTGAATATATCTGATGTGCTTCTTCCAGGTTTATGATCCAGAGTCTGACTCAGATACTTGACTTACTCACTGAGCTGAACTCCTTTTCCTTTGCCCAGAATGAGTACTGCCACATCATCAGCATATCCTTGGGTGTAGAACCCCGCCGAATTCAGTCTCCCAAGAAGGGAGACCAAGATAAATAGGAACGGAGATATGACTCCTCCCTGAGGGCATTCCTTCCACAATCCTCTTTATCGCATTCATATTGACATTAAATCTGGTCAATGCCATTTCAGGGCTGCTTAAGGAGGTCATGTTATATTTGAGAAGAATATCATGAGATTTTGGCTACTGATTAGAAATTAGTTTTTTAAACTACTGCTTCCATAAACATTACAGGCTTTACAAAGCACATTAAGGTTTAAATAGTACTTATTCAACAGTTAACATATTTCATCTCATAAACAATCTCGAACTTAAGCGTCATTAAATAAATAAAGAAGCTGTACGTCCATGGCGTTTAAGGATATAATCACTTCCTGTAGGCGTTTTTGTTCAAGTCATTCACCGTTATTAGCCACGTCTGACTTTCAACCGTCACCTTCGCTCACGATGAGTGCGCTGCAACTCAAATTATTCACAGTTAAACAGCAGGTGTTCCCAGCTTTGCACTTCGACCGAAGAAGGGCCTAACAAATCGTTCCTGAGGTTGAACTCTTCCGTTTCCAGTTAGTAGAGGAAGACAAGGGCAAGTCTAGTTGAAGTCGATCCTGAAGGGTAGGAAAGAAAGCCTTCGTTTTGTAGCCGTCCGGCGTACATTGCCTCATACGGTTGCTGTACGCTACGAGCTTTACAATTCCTCTTTATTCCGGATGAGGGATTCAACGTAAATACTAAGGTTAGATAATACACAAATACGAAACACAACTATTAGAAAGTTTTGTCCCAAGTTAGGTAACAGTTGAGTTGAGAGAAATATAAAATGTCCACTACTGATGGAAATGAGTGGAACTACCAGCGTCGTCTTTCAAGTCCGCAGTTATACTTGCGTTTACAGGAATGTTTTGTGCTTCTCGTTAGCCGCTAGGAAAATGGTTTGATTGTGGCGTCACGCTTATTGTTATGATACTGCCACTATCGTCATACGTGGTGCCACTTCCATTGGTTCTTACTTGATGTACAAATTGTTTGAACTCATGGGATTCAGAGTGCCAGGTTCCGTTTCCAGGTTTATTACTCTTTTATCATATCCTGCAACGCACAATAAAATAACAGGTGCGACGCGTTGTGCATAACGTCCGGGAATTTATTGGGTAGGCTCAACGTACAGCAGGACCTTCACTGAGTGACCCGCGGATAGACTATTTATGTGTCTGTGGACGGGTTCACTTTTGGGAAGGATCGTCTTCAATTTTCTGATGTTTTAGAAAGAATATGTCGTAAAGCATCGGCAAAAAGATAACAGTGAAATTGAGCTAGTTTTGTTTCAAATTATTTTATAAAATTTATCAAGCTTTTATCATGCAGACAACTATTATAATCACGATTTTAGTATGCTAGTGCCACTTTTATGGCGTTTACAAGAGAAAAACTGTACTAAAATCGACTTAACTGTGACACTCTCGACATTTTCTCAAAGATATTTTTATGTTACTATTTGGAATTAACCAGACAAAAATTTGATCAAATTGGTCGGCCCCTTTTTCAACAAAAAATTTTTTTTGTTCTGATCAGTATCATAATTTTAGTTAGTTTTGAAGCGACAATAATTTTGGCGCCCCATGTCAATGGGCAAGCTGAGTATGAAACCCTCGGCTCGTCCAGCATTTTCTCTTAATTGTGTACACATACACACACAACTATTTTTATTTGAGAGACACCGAAATTATTGTTGCGGACAGCCCTAAATAATACAACAGTCCTATGAGATGACAAAAGTGGCACCATAAATTATCCAAAATTCAGAAAGTGGATTTTAGCGCCGTTTTTTCCTCATACATTTCGCTCAAATGATATTGTAATTCTCATAAAAATTAGGGTGGTAGGCCGATAAAATATGTATACAATAAAGGTTTAATAACGTTCGTTAGATAGTTAGGAGCAACCCATGAAATTTCCATTTTCTTACTGTTTTTACGCGATAATTCCAAAACGGTAAACTGGAGCCTACCAATAGTGATCGTGGAACAAGTAGAAGTACCCCCATAAATTCCGGAACTTCGAGCGCCACCACTTTCCACGTACGAGTATAACGTGAAGTTATTTTCACCAATTTCAAACGACCTAATTGAAAAACAAATCGCGGGACTGAAGAAAGTTATGTGATGCGTCACGTCAGATAGTTCGTCAAATAGCGCTTTGAGGAGGGCTTTAAAATGAAAAGAATCCGAAGGAAACTTTTTCAACCGAGATTGTTTTCTCAACTCCTTGAAAGGAAGCGGGAGGAGCACAAAATTAATGGATATAAAAAAACGAAATAAGATAACGAGGTACATCGTAACTTGTAGAAAATAATAATAAAAAAACTAAATGTCCCACTGCCTTCCTGCTTATAGAAGTGAGAATGCATTTAGTTGTTCATAAATCTTGACTTTCATCTGTTTTATATTATAGATGGTATCTTTACGTTTAATTGAATTTTAGTTTATATATTTATTTCCACTTCGTTCATTCGTATTTCAATAAATGCAGCTTTAATTTTATTTAATCGCCTAGAATCAGGATTTATTGTTTATTTTGTTACCGTTCTCTATTTGAACCTTTACTTGTTATTTATTCTGTTAATCATTTTCTTACCACGCAATGCTGCTCAATTTCCTCTCGCCCTCTTCTCTTGGTCACAAACATAACACTATTTTCACTGATTCTCCTTTACATCGTCAGAATGCTTATTTTTTTTGCTTTCCCACAATCTGCAAGAACGAATCAGAAGTAAATGTCTAGTTTTCCTGCTAGAATGTGATTATCTTCGATTTTTGGGCTTTTAGGATTCTTTTCTGTCGGTTATTCCTCTAAATATTTGTTCTGCTGAGTACATTTCGTTCGAACTTAAAAATTGAATTTAATTTGCACATATATTGGTTAGTTCGAGTAATAGTAAAATTAATTAGGTAAGGGATGGAAAGTTAGGATTTTTTTCAATAGTTTTAACGGATGTTGTTTTCTGTTTTCTACTGAGCAGGCGAGTCTGGAGCAATAAGTTTAACGAACGTATTGCAAAGTGACTGAGAAAGTCAACGATCGAGTATTAGCTCTCGTGATCGAGTTCAACGATCATTTCCTAGTTCCAGTCTTGTCTCTAGAAACCTCTCTCGGCGTCTGTCCTCCGGGCCCCAGCAGACCTCTTGGATACTTGTAGCTCATTGAAGGGGAATGCGGTGACGTTGCGTAAACTCCTTTCACGTCGACCGTTGACGAGGGCAAGAGAACGTCGTATTTCCAATATTGTGTGACCGGTTTCAGGAGCGATGCCATCATAAGGGGCGCATGTGTTACCTTAACAACCCAACTCTGTCCGCAATTAAGAGTTCAAGCAGTCTGTCGGTGTTATTTCCTCTGTCCCGCGCGAAGTTAGAATTCTCGTAGCGAACTCATGGAAAAGAATCGAAGTCATTTTCAACAATTCAAAGAAGAAAAGCACGTACCCATAAATAATAAGTAAGCACGAACGAGTTGGACAGTTTCTAAAAACTGTGCAAAAACGCAATAATATGACCACCTGTAGAGGGCGATTTGTTTTATCAATTCTTGAATGAAGGTATTGAAATTCAGTCAAAAAAAGCATCTGTATACACGAGCGATATACCTTCGTTCAAAGTATTTTACAAAAACATCTATAAAGAATAATATACGAGGCTGTTAGCTAACATAACCTCGTAAATTGGATCGAAATCCTGGGAGCCGTTTTTTGAGAAAATTTGAATAGCCGTCAATCGATGTACCGTAAATGTCCTTTTCCGATATGTATCGACTCATATTTCCGTCCAACGTCTGATACATAAACGGCTGCGCAGTACAAAATGAGTGTATAGTTCGCGCTTGACCGAACTCAGACTTGTCAATAGTGTCGAACTTGAAAGCGTTCAAGAACATGTTTTTTGGTGCATTTCGGTTCTTATTTCTATTTAACATACTGCCAACTAAACATTTATAGAGAACAATACATAAGTACGGATTATTCTTTCTTGCTGTGTTGAGCCATGGAAGTATTAAGTTGTCCAGCTTAATGGCCATCGGAGGATCTATTTCCCCAACAATAATACATTCAGTATTTTCTCTAGTTTTATTTTCCTTGAATAAATTGTATTAACAGGAACGAGGTTAGGTCTGCGAATTATCGCTGCGTAGATCTACTGTGAATCACTAAAATCCCCAACGCCCTCCCTCCCACCATATAATATGCACAGTCAAATTGTGTGCGTTTAAACGACCATCCACACCCTTCTGGAACGACAGCTCCATAAGGTTTCTCGTGTCGCGAATCCCATCCTCCAGGAAGCATCATGCGACTTTTTCGCCGGCTCATTGCGCTCTTACAAAATAAGTGCGCGGGAGTTCTGTTCTGTTGATGTGGTGCGAACGAATAAAGATTTGTGGCGTTTTTATACGCCCTCTTTCCTATCAATCTACACCTTCGTGCTCTTCTAATTTGATACTTTCTACTATTTCACTACTATTTTTTCTCTCTAAATAAATAAATTAAAACTGGAGCCTTTCGTCTGTCGTTCAAATAATCGGTGGTTGGCGCTTACTCTGTGTTTGTTACTGGAAGCTGCTATTTCACAGTAGGAAGAAAACGTATTACTGGAAATTCACTATCTCCCATCATTGGCGAGTAGAAGCAAACAAGTCGCCGCGACCGAATGACGAGAAACGGTAATTCTAAAGGAAATTTATCGCCACTGGATGAGTCATTAACAACGAGAGAAACGCGCTAGCGAGATTCGAAGAAGTGAGAGTCGAGCAATCAAGTGCAAGTGAGGGTTAATTGGGTTAATGGGTCCATCATTAATTGGGTTATGTATAACTATACATTCCGAACCGAAAAGTGGAGAACAAAGACCCCTTTCCATCTTTTGATTCCCATCAACTACCTTTCGAGCGCGTTAAAATCCCCGCTTCCGCCAACTTCGCCTTTTGTCTCTTCCGACACAAGAAAAGATGGCCACTTCGAGACGCCTGGGAGATCAACATCATCTTTGCAATCCAACTCTTCCACTTCCCTGAACGTAAGGTCATCACGCAAACACAAGTCAAGAAGAGTTTTCTCATCCTTTCACAACTCTGGGCCCGCTCAAATAACGTTTCCACAGTATTGCACAGTCATTTAATGATCTGGAGTTTAATGATCTCAGAACCACTTTGAGCCAAACTTTCGTTTCTACTTTTTTCAGCACCGAGAAAGAAGACAAAAAATTGATATACCATAATGATTCTTCTATCTAATGGTGATGAAAAATCGCCAAAGCAGCAGGCTCTTGATGGATGTTACTTAACTGAAAAAAATTAATTTATCGAGCAGCAGGAAGGTATAAAAAGTTAAAGGCAGAACTGATTACGCTGGTGGAACTTATTCTTGTTTCTAATTCATTCGAGCAGCATATTTGTTGCTTTTAGGCTTCGTGTTGAGGCACAAACCCAGAACACGTTGACGTTAGAGCACAATGGCACTCACTGTATTTTAGACTATAAGTTACTTACAGGACTACCATTCCGATTCATATGAGAACGCTAATGTCACATGAGCGAGATGTATAAGAGAAAAACTACACAAATGTCACTTTCCTTCTAAAGTTCGCTTTTCGATAAAATTCTTCACTTTCCCGTTGATCAGTATTTCATGATACCGTCGTGTTATTTACAGCAGTCCATACAAGTAATTAAACCAAAACCGTCAGAGTCGGTTTTGAGAAAAAATAAAATTGGTTGTTCTGCTCACTACGGTAGCTATGGCTAGTTTTTGACCAATTACCTTCAATTTCCCAGTGTGACCTGCAGACTAAATATGAAGTTTAAGCCGATTAGGTCGAGTCATTTTCTCGCCGATTAAGTTGAGTCATTTTCTTTCAATCATGTTCACAGACTATTTTCCCAAATGGTGTTTTTCCGACACAGAAATCCATAAAACGTGAAGGTATGAGAAGAACTCAATGTTTTTCGGCCGTTTACATAACTTTCTTTAGTACTTCGTAGAACTAATATTGAAAGTTGCTTGTGAACTGAACAGTGCAGGAGTCCTGATGAGCGACTTATCACAAATCATAAAGAAATAATCCTAATAACATACAGATAATAGGATCTAAAAACAAAACGTGAAACTCATAACCTGTTCAGCGCGTTTTGGACTGTCTCATTCTATTTCCATGAATAAATACACCGAAATATACTTCTCATTTAACGTTTTTTATGGTGGCCGCGAATTCACGAATTTGTTCAAATCACATTAGTGTGTTAATACTACCTTTTGCTGGTTAAACGCAAGTAGCTCAGGGAATCGGTTAAACTATTGCAGTGCCAATTTTTGATGTGTTTGATGAGCGTACCCGTCAATAAAGCCGAAATCTACTACTTGCCAGGAATGCCATAATTTTTCAAAGAAATTTTTTACTTAAATTTTTTCGACACAGTTGCTATGCCTTCATTTTTTATAAAAGCCCCTAATGTGATACCTAATATTCCCTATGCCCATCCATAATGAACTGTAGTCCGAATTCCTTTTTACTTGCTTTGGGAGAAAGTGACTTCTCAATAATCACAGCTTATTTACTTCTTTTTTTTTTTTTTAATAAAGAGAACAACATCGTGTCTCGTGTTGTGGCAAACGACTGAAGTTCTACAGAGCGAAACGTGGATTCTAAAGCTTCGCACTTCTAATCAAATCATCTTGGGAATCGCGTACACGGTCAACGATCACGAAAATTGATCTAGCGGCAAAACGGGAGCAGACTACAGACCGCAGAAATTGGTCTGTGTAGGTAATAGGCGAAGGTCGTCTAGTCGGCCGATTGTTTACCGCTGGAAAATCGTGATGTTTATGGCAGCCCCTCCTCCCCACACGTTGGGAGAAAGTGATGAACTGTTTCGGTGATTCTGTCAACAGCATTTCGTTTTCTCGCTTTTCCCTCGACTCGGGCGTAAGAGGAATGGAAAGTGATTTAATTGCGATGGAGGATTCGAATGTTCAGCAGTTTTCACTGTTTGAACAATAGCGCCCTCATTTTTCAGGATGGCATAAATATCACGATTTGTCGAACGGATTTTTGGAGTGCCGTACACATTTTCTCGACAGAACTACGATAACAAAAGGAGAAAAGTAGTTGTGAGATAGCTATTGGCCCAGTTGCTTTTCGAGAGAGCGGAGACGGCGTCAGGTGCCTTACTGCGATGTAGAGTCTACTTCACAATTGCTCTTCCATTAACGTTCTCCTCAAAATTGTATTCCTCCTGCTCAAACTTAATCCCCTTCTCCCTCAGTTAATTTTCTCCTTCTGCTGACCAACTTCCCACTTAGGATGGCAGCCGATGCCAGCTGCCAAGCCTACTGTAAGTGTTTCGAGCGAGACAGGGTCTCCAAGTGTGCAGCCAGTGGTGACTCACAGGCAAAGAGTATTCAAGCCAAGTCCATAATTGGTAAAAAATTAAGAAAAGCTCGAATATCTTATGGATATCTGTCTGATAGAAGCTGGTAGCCAAAGGCTGCTTCACAGCCTGGTAGGTAAACTATGCGCTGCCTGCTAATGAATGTCATTGGAGAGAGTGGCTGTTTCACAGTCACCTTTCCTTCAGAGAGGGTTTTTAGTCAAAAGCGGCTTTGACTACGACGTTTTGTATGAACAGTTTTAAATAATACAATTGTATCATGAGCTCTCATTAGTGGGAAACGAGAACAGCAAAATAAATTATTTATTTTCTAAGAAGCTCTGTTGTACCGGAATTTTCCTTTATAAATTCCGCTTATATGATTGTTGGAATTCTTTGAAAAATCATGGTGAGAGTCCAATAAACTGTCTATACGATGAGAGCGATAAACACGATCATGAACCCCCTAGGCACCGATTTCTCAAAAACTGTCTTGGCATGAGTGGGAGCAACTCAATCAAATTCGGAACTTTCAGGGCAACCATATTCTACGTGAGGCTATATTTTCAAGTACAAATGAATTGAGTGAAACACAGGTTGGATGAGTAGCTAATGCCATAAAACTTTGTGGACGTTGTGTGAACACGGAAAAGTTGTGAGATGCTTCGCACCAGATATTTCGTTTCAGCGAATGAATACACAACATACATTTGATAACTGTAAAGAAATTTGAGGTGGATAGACTGGAGGATAAAGTTAAATCCACTAAAAACCTTATTAGTCTGCTTCACCAACAACCGTTTGTAACTCTTCTTGACAACGATCCGTGTACACGGGAGAGTTCAGATATCTGGGCCTCGAGCTGGACAGCCCACGTGTCACAAACCTGCGATGTCCTTAGCCTCCACCTAAAGAAACTGATTTAAACTTCACTCATCAGACGATTGAAAATTTTGGCGATTTCCAAATCACCATTGCTCTAAATGGAACTCTATGGCTGAACTAGAACTCTACTATGCCCAATGATCTTAATATCCCGTCAATACAAAATACCATCAATGTTATGACACAGGTCTGTTTATTTATCAAATGACTCCTGAACTTTCAAAGAGGGCTGTATCAGTCTACATGTTTTATTTTTATTTTATTTTATTTTTTTTTTGAAACGGTGGATGCAGGGGCAATACCATCACTGCAGCCACAGACGGGCCTATTGTAAGGGCGTCCATGATCCTCGGATCATGGCCCACCTGCACCACCTCCAGGCCCCACGGCACTGGTCTCACTTGGTGTGACGTCACCTATGCGCCCCCACCACCCCCGCACAAAGCGGAGGATATCCACAAGTACTGCATTTGCCACCTCTTCGGGCTGAAGAAAGGGCCTCCCAAACACAGAACGGCGCGATGCCGCGAGTCCATCGCATACGCACAGCACATGCTCTGCCGTCTCTAGCCCTACCTCGCAGAACCTGCATACCTGCACCTCGCACTTGCCAATATTTGCAAGGTGGTACCTCAGCGGACAGTGTCCTGTGAACAGGGCACATATGATCCTAATATCCTTCCTCCCCAGTGCAAGCACCTCCTTGGACCTCTCTCTGGAAAGCCGGATGAAGAGTTTTGACGGTGTAAGGCCGGGCAGCCCCGGCCAATGAGCAGCCCTGCACCTATCCTCCCAATTGCCAACCTCGCTACGTAGGTGGCTTCTGGTAGTCCCAACAAAGGGCTCAGGGCGAATAAGGATCTGCTCTGATCCCTTCTTAGCCAACCTATCAGCCCTTTCGTCTCCCTCTATACCCTGATGCCCTGGCACCTAACACAGTGTTGCACTGTTGTCCTCTGCCCGGGCCTTCAGTCCAGTCAGACACTCCCACACCTGCAGTGATGTGAGACAGTATGAGGCTAAGGCCTTGAGAGTGGCCTGACTGTCCACATTATGTAGAGTCTCTGCCGCTTCAGTCCCCTCTGCAGCAGCCGCTGCACAAAGACTGTCACTGCAGTCACCTCTGCCTGAAACACCGTGGCCAGCGACTCCAATGGGATCCTCCTCTGTTCCTCGGCCCAAAGATGCCCACCCCTGCCAAGGCCGCCCTGCACCGAGCTATCAGTGTAGTATACCAGGGCCCCAGCTTCGAAAGCGGGAGCTCCCCTTTCCCAGCTGGGAGTATCCGAAAGGGTAGCACAAAGTTGAACCTCGCAGGCATCATTGAGTCTGCCACATGCAGTTCGGGCCCCCCACCTTCACCTTGTCAAGGATCAAGTGGCAGGAACTCCTCCTCCCCCTCATGATCAGACCCAACTCCAACATACGCACAGTCTACAATGTTATAACACACTGGTTAGCAGCAACCAACCAAACAGCTTGGTCAGGTCTATCCTGGCAACCCCCAGGCCTTCACGTGACTGTAGGTGATTACAACGCAAATGGCACACCGATCTACACACGTCTTAGCGCCACTGCCTTCCAGAACTCGCACCCACCACGTCATGTTCTCTTTCTCTCCCTTCGCACGTCTGAACGATAGCCCCACCCGCCGACAGGTATACCAAACCATGGTATAAGATTGCTTGAATTAACCATCAAAGGGTGGTTTAGTTACCTCAACTTTTGTGTACGTAAAAGTGTGTTGGGAACTTGATAGTAATACACCCAAAAGTTTAATTTTTTTTAAATAACTGGAAAAAGACACATGGCGCTGGATAGGATCTCAATCTGGTTTGCAGCCGAGATAAGCCAGAATTAAGCTTGTTACCTTTTAAAATGGAGACAGATGGTGTCGGAGTAACAAGTTGCGGGAGGCACGTCATGTGTTCACTGGAATATCACCTGCTCTTTTATGAATATGGTGGTCGTTCTATCGAGTTAGCTCAACATCCCTCTGCTCCTTTTCTTCTCATTCATGCTCTCACTATTTCGTTTTAATTTAATTGGTTTACCTTTCGACAGTTATCATCCAATTCACGGGAAGCATTGTGGAAAAGAAGTTCTGGGAGCACTTTCTTCAGTAATTTATTTGGTCTGCCAATGTTTCTACTTGATATTCAGGCTTCGCCTCTCGAGTTGGCCTGATTCCTCCCAAACGACTATCAGATTTTCCCAAGTTCTGAATATCCAGCGCACCACAACTAGTAAGAGAACCTCAACGCACATTAACAGCGTTTGATCGTCGTTATCCTCGAAGAAGCCGCGAAAATCCTTCATCACCGGAACGCTCTCACACCTTAACGGTAGTTCACCAAGTCTCCTCAGCCGAGGTTTCGCTCCCTATTTGAGACGGTCCTCGGAAATTAGCGTTTAAAAGCGACCGCGGTCGTTGGTACCGTTGCTCTTTGTTGGTTCATCAGTTTGGAAGAAGGCATCGGGCTCATTAACCGTGGGAATGACATTTTCTGAAAGTCAGCGAGAGTCTGTTCAGTGAAACGATCTTTAACTGAAGAAGGTAATTGAGGTTGAAGTTTGCAGTCTTCGTTATTTTCGAGCGCTTCTGTATGTTGTACATTTGAGATGAACTCAAAGACATCTATTAGCCTCTGGGAACTTGTTCCTTTCGTGGGGGATCATAAACATCGAAGAATTACTTCAGAAAACACTAAGTGCAACGTTTCTTACAACTTTTCTTAGCCCCATGTAAGTACAGCTATTTACCCCGCCTTGACGAGTCATACTTAAACCTACTGTCGGCAGAGCGCATGGCAATTGATTTATAGGGGAATAGGAGGACCTGCGTGAAGATTACAGAAAACTTCTTGTGAGATTCACTTTCTCTCAATCGTTCATCCCCACTCCTTCACCCCACTCACAGAGAGCTGTGAGTACTCGTTAGTGAGGCTAGTTTTCATGAATCTTAGCGGAACGAGCCTTAGAACTATTTGTCGGTGTAACTGATGTGTGGAGTCGACTACAGGAAACAGTGACTTATCAGTGTCTCACCTCTCACCTCTTACAGTGTCTGTCTTACCTCTTCACCTATGAACATTTTGTAGATGTCCGACGCAGTTGACTTGTGCTTACTAGTGGTGCATGGCCATTCACACGTGAGCAATCGGTTACTACTTTCAGAGACGATTTAGTTGTTTTTTTTTGTTTATATTTTATATATATGAGGTTAGTGTGCTCAATGTTTGTTGTACATCGTATAAAGCAGGTCGCGATGCAGAATTTTGCAAAAAAAAAAACTCTCACAGCTGACGTCCAAGCTGTTTCAATGACATAATTGACCTGTTATAGTCGAGCGGAACGTGTGCAGCGTAGCTGGGGGAAATGATAGGTCAGCCACGCGGACACCTATCGCTCTCGTCAATCTTCATCAACACTTCACGACTAGGAGCAACGGGAAGGTTCCTCGGAGCGAACGCGTCACTCATTTCACCGTTAAACTCAAACATCGAAGGACTGCAGATGCCAAGTGCGTCCCACTATCGAGCACTTCTCGTTTTGGGGTCACTAGCTTAGAAAATCGTTTAGTACGCCTGTAAGTTCTAGCGTTTACGAGCTGTTGTACGGGTACGTCTAAAATGACGCAAAATACGTGAATCGTAAAGCACAAAATCGATCATCGCCCAACATGGCGTGTTGGCGTTTTGCGTGTCGCAGGGGGACCTGTTACTTTCGAAATAGGAAGAACAGTGGTGCAATCGCCAAAAAAAGTTCACTATTCTTCATATTATTCTTCCTACGTTCCAAAGTAAAATGACGAGGGTAGGAATGTAAATCATTAAAAAATTTGGTTGCATTAGAAGTTTTTGCTTATAAATTCGGCTGAGATGGCTCCAGGGCTCTCACAAAAATCATATTGTTAGGGCAATAAGCTAGTCGCGTGGTTTAGTGACCGTTATAAAATAAATAGCACGCCACGCGACAGTGGCGTTTAGTCGGTCTCATGCTAGACCTCTTCCGTGGTGCCCCTAGCGTCTTCCCATTCAGCATCAAACGGGCTGTTTTTAGTTGCTTCACAGAGAGTCTTGGGGCCAATTGGTGGCACTGAGGCCCTTTCTTTATTCCCCTCCAAGACGCCTATTGTTCGGCTCTTGAGTCGGAAATCGGTATGAGCATCCAATTTACACGGACGTCAGTGTCCTTAAATGTAGTGGCTTCTTCTCGAGCTTGCCCCTAGATTTATGTCAGTCAGCTTTGACACTGTTTTTCTCCAATCATTCTAAACAATCTTGGGCCTATTCTTAATTTAATCCTCAAAGCACAAAGTCAAACTTCCAAGTTTCCAATCTTCACCTTCAATTCCATAAAGATCCGCCAATTACGACGACCTATGAACCTTTTCCTATCACCTCCTCTTCTGAGAATCATATCCACTTTTTCAACTTACACATTTACCTCTACAGTGTGCTATCTTTGCCCTCTGTCTGACCCCTAAAGCTAGACAGTCCCACTTACAGTACCAGTTCCATTATCCTACAAGTTCCGCGCAGACTCTAATTGTGTCTCTCTCTATTTTCGTTCTTTCATTAATTTTGTTGGACGCAAGTCGAATCAGCCCAAGTCCCTTGTCCTCGGATTTCCCCGCGAATGCCTTAATGGGACTACCTGACGCTTAATGACAAGGTTATTATTTCCTCTTACCCCCTCGTACCTGTCGAAATTTCACTCCGCTAACGGCCGCAGATTTACCAGAAACTGGGGTTTTTCCTTCTTTATTTCTCCTCTCCACAAGAGACTGCTCCTCCTCTGTACGTCTTGTTAAAAAAACCCCTTCTCCTTCCCTTTATTGGACACTGCAGGTTTACTCGATAGCCGGGCGCTTCTCTCTTCCGTTATCTGTCTCCCTGTTAAACTCTCCCAAACATCATGTTATTGTGGTCTCATTTACAACAACGTAAACATGACAAAATTTGGTAGTGTTCACACGTGAAGTGCAATCTAGATTGTAAATATCTGGTAAATACTTCTGCGAGAACAGCGCTTCTCTCGCTTTACTACATACAGTCTATTCCGTCAACTAGCCTTATTCATTTGAGCCCAAAAAATGTATTCCACTATTTCTTGCTACTATGTGTTTTTAGCATTTCCTTCAGTTTTAATGGAAATAAATAGCTGTAGGTTATATTATCTGATTGTGTAGAGAGTACACTGGTTGAGAGTACATTGGTCGAAGTCAGAGGATTTACGTGGATTTATTCTAGCCCGGGAGGGTGGAAGAGAGAGGCCCTAATAGTTTGGTTAACAAAAATATATTAACCTCTCGTGTTTTTCTCTCTTTCTCTCTCTCCCTCTCTCTCGTATGTGTTACTCTCCCCTGTGTGTCTCTTGTGCTAGGAAATCCCACCAGCGGTTTTCCTTACAAATGAAGTCTCGTCGCACATTAACTAATTTCTTTCGCCCGTGTTTAATTCCCATCCCTTTCTTGCCCCGTACACTCATGGTCAGTAGGAGGCTGAGTTTTGAAGGGGTTAAAGAGACTATACGCCCTCAATTTCCGTCAGGATAACAGTCAACAAAAATATGCGTAGAATAAATAGCAGATTATACAATTCCATTTGCAACACACCTTTTTACTTTCCTTGGCTCTACAAAGTAGAAAGGAAAGTTATGTAATCGGCTGAACATTTTTTTTTTGAGTTTTCTTCATATCTTTACGTTTCAGACCCTCCTGAGCCCCAAAAACACTATTTGGGAAAATGGTCTGTGTGTCTGTGAACGATTTTTAGAGAAAACCACCGTACCAAATCAACTCAAACTTGATGTCTAGCCTACAAATTACCATGGGACGCAAAAGTAAGGGTACGGGCAAAATCCACCGAAAGTTAATTATGTTATCATAGTGATCAAAACACCAATTTTTTTTCTCAAAAACGGCTCTAACGATTTTGATTAAATTTTTTATATTGATAACTCTCAATAAGGGAACTGTTCCATAAAATTCCCATTCGTGGGAAAATGACGAGAGTAGCACAATAAATTATCAACATTTTCCACGAAAATCGGTTTTAGCGCGTTTTTTTTTTCCTTTTAAACTCTGCTGAAATGTTAGAAAGTGAATTGACGTAGAGCTAAGGAAAGTTGTGTGTTACAACGCACCAGATATTTATAGCACAATATAGAAAAGTTTGGTTTCATGCCAATCAAACGGTGTTCAGTTATTACAGATGTTATGCAAATCAAACGGTAGGTTATTCTTATAGACTCAGGTTGTCGAAGAGGCCCTGAAACAGATTTGCAACGTTCGTTCGCGGTTGTCACAGCCGAGCGATGTTGCCCAATGTTTGAGCTGAACAGTCGCCATTTTTAAAAGGACGAAGCGGACGAACGCTTTTTTTTTTAATTTTCCATGAAGATGGGGAAAATAGCCGATGAAAAGCAGCCGTTGAAAATCGTCTAAAGTGGCGATTTCAGTGCGCTCCCATCGATTCTTCACGATGGAATACCGTCGAGATGCGAAGGGTCGTTTCTATCAATTTTTGAGGCCATTTCGTCGTTGGTTCGAACGGAGCGGATGGAGACCGGCTTTCCAACGCAAACACAATAGTCCGTGTTCCTTGTCATGTGCCTCAATCGCCTCTAAGGAACGTGTAAAGCATTTCGAATTATTACGCGACCATTCAGAGTCAATCGTCTTCTGTTTTTCGACTGGGGTAAGAAAAACACACCACAATGGCTGGAAAGAAAAATTCAGTTTCCATAACTTTTTAGCGTTCTGAAGTCTTTCGACTTGGATAAATCAACTTACAGGGCCATCAGGAGGGGTTGTCGCAAAAAAAAGGTTACGAGTGGTTTCCGCCGGCATTCGCCGTAATTGTTTTTTTTTGCATTGGTCTCGAAAACAGCAAAAACGATTTCGGCTAAACCTTCAAAATATATCTTACTGCCCGATAACTAATTTTCCTTCGCCATTAATATCCTATGAAAACTACGGGTTAAGAAGATACAGGCCTAAAAATCAAAAAGAAGGTCATTTAACTGTTTGGTCCACATTAAACGTCCAGGGTTCTTTCCTTTTTTGATAAATGCTCTTCTGACAGTCCATTCAGCAGAAACAACAACCGAAGAATCCCTAAAAATATGGACTCTAATTGTTTCGAATCTTCTTAGGTAAAAGCCAAACTGAAAGTATTCAACTTACGTGCACAATGTGTTCCTCCTGCTAGCCATGTAACCATACGTAGAATGGCTATATGAGCCTACATACAACCGAAAATAAGATTCGTCGAATAAATTGTAGTTTTTGGAAATTGTTCGCTTCAATCAACTTTGATCATCCTTACGTTGGGGGAAGGGGGAGGGTGGTGGTGCGTGCAGTTAACTAGAGCCTCAGTTTTGATCCACACTGATGATTTGACGCTACTCATCACTTTCCTCATCCCCACGTACAGTCGAGTAATTAATTGAATCTATTTGTCGCGCAGTTTGAAAAATACAACTTAACGTTCGACGTAGAAACTGGTAGCGCCTGAAGTTAAGAAATGTCTTGCCCTGCTGCTACCCATTCCACGATGCTTAACGTTACAACAATTGAATTATTGAGGATATCCATTAATAAACGTCGTATAGGTAGCTCATTAGAGTACCACTCCATTAAAACCCTATGCATTTTAAAGTTATAACAACTGTGCTGCTGTAGATATTTTAGCACGGATGAGCATTTTATAGTACTGTTATATAATTTGAAACTGTACGCACAACGAAATTTTTCAAAATCAGAAGAGCGTTTTTCGAGAAAAAAATGATCAAAGCAAAGTTAAGCCACAAACCGAATAACACGCCGGACACGGGTATTGCGAAGAACGCCTGCTGACAAAGTCAAGCTCGTTCACAAACCACGCGCTTAAGTTGCGCTTTTTCAATTCAGGACGCCTCTAAACACGAAAAACTACTTTAAACCCAATTATTGTTATTGGTAAGTAAAATGGGTTCTGTAGAGCAACCTTCGTCATCTCGTAGTCCGCCGCCAGTTGCAAGCGCTTCCCAATTTGCTGTTTCGTTAAGTGAGGTGACGGTGCCTCCTCAGAAACGAAGACAGGAAAAATGTTTCCAGCGAAAAACTAGTAAACTCGATTCCTTTGACAGTCTCCCAGAAGTCTGGGATAATTCTACACGAAGGTCTCAACCTTTCAAGGGTCATCACCGCTTCGCTCCTTCTCCTCCTTCCTTTACAACATTATGACACAGATGGGTTCATCTCAACCGTAAATAATCAGGAATGACGACCACCTACTCACGAAGTCGCACTAAGCGCTGGTTTCAACTCGTCGAATACACGACAACCCGAGTAGCAAAAAGGCCCACTTTTGAGGCAAAGAGGTTCCAAACTTAAAGCGGTTATGAGTTCGTTCGGGGTCAAAATGGACGTTTAATGATCTTGTACGAAAAAAATCGTCGGCTCTCGAAGAAAAGGTCGACGACCTGATGGACCCTTGATCCCCTGGCAAAGTCTCAAGACACCGGTTTGAGGGCGACTGATCAGAATTTTTCAATTTCAAGGCGACCGAAGTTTGTAATACTTTTAAACAATTCAATGTAGTTTAAACTCAAATTGTCACACATCTCTCCCAACATTTTGTACTCAATTTCAAAAGTATTTGTATCACCAGCGTATACAGCTTCAAAACCATGAGTATCTAATTTCGCTACAGTTCACACTTTTCCGTGACCCATTGGGTAGGCAAAATAAAATTAGTTTGACGGGCTGCTGACAGTCGTAAAATCCGTCGGTAAAATTTGTTAAAGTTGAGTTTTCAACAGGTCTTCAAGTTTTGGGGCCTCCAGGTTCCAAAAAACCTCATTCAGCCATCTCTCGAGCATCATATGTTCCTTTCGTTGGTGATCTTCGTGTCTAGTCATGTTGAGTTCTATTTTAGTTTCGTTCGTTTTTTCGAGGCGCGAAAATAAAATTATGAACAGAGTTCGTCAATGGGAAGGAGGGTAAGGGGACCAAATTGCAAAAATATCTGGTGCCTTGCAACACACAACTTTCCTTAGCTCTACGTCAATTCACTTGTGTACAAGGCTTTTCCTACTTACTCAATTCATTGTAACTTGGTCAAACAAAACTTCACGACAGCAGGAAGCGGTAGCGTTTACAGTTCCAGAATTAATTGTGCTCGTACTCCTTCCAGAACCATTATTGAGTATTATAGATTGAGCATTATTGAGTTGGGTGAAAACTTTTTTAACTGGTAGTAAGCGAAACGGCTGTAGTTGAAATTCCGGAATTTCTGGCGTGACCCGCATACATCCTATGAGCGTTTTTAAACGCTCACCCTATAGATATTGGATTGGACTACTACACCAATTTTTTTTGAACATTCTAGTAACATTTCAGCGGAGTTTATAACGAAAAACCCGCGCTAAAATTGTTTTTCGTCGAAATTGTTGGTAATTTATTGTGCTGCTCTCGTCATTTTCCCGTAAATGGGAATTTTATTGTACAGTTGCCTTATTGAGAGCTATCAATATACAAAATTTAATTAAAATTGTAAGAGCCGTTTTTGAGAAAAAAAATTTGGTGTTTTGAACACTATGATAATTGTAGTTAACTTTCAGCCGATTACATAACTTTCCTTTCTACTTTTTAAACGTTTTACGCATTATTCGGCAATAACGATTTAGATTAAATTCTCAACCCATCCTTCACAAATAAATGCCTAACTTTTGTTCTACGCCAGTGACAACATGTTGAACGGTGACGCACATCTTTGAGGTAAAAATGCGTTTTTTTATACTTTATTGAAACTCTCAAGATTTCCATCAAGCTCACTGTGTCTTCAAGTAATCAATAATGTACCTGTAACGTTCTGTTGAACAGACGTAACAATCAAAACGCATATAAAACGGTGTACCACGGTAAATGCATAACTGAATTATATCAGCCTGACGGAATGTCTTCTAGCAATCATTTTTCGCATTAATGTTTCCGTAGAAATCTCTTGAACGAAGATATGGCGCTCGTATGTATAAGATGATCGACAACATTACTGTACTAGCGAAAACTGTTCAAGTAACTGTAGTTATCACAGTGATGAAAAAAAACCAAGTGTTTTTTGGACGAATTCGGTTAAACATTTTGTGTGGACGGTTCCAAATAAGAAGTCAATACCATAAAATTCCCTCTAGTGAGGGAATGGTGAGAGGAGCGAGGTAAGATCGAAAGTATAAGAAATTCAATTTTAGCCATTTTCCCCCCATGTGAACTCCTCTCGCATTATGCTAAAGAAAAGGCCAATAAACTATTTATTCGAGAGTTTTAGGAAGTTTATTCGGTTATTAATAGCAACTACAGACATGAGCCTAATCCATTTTTCACAATTTGTACCAAATAATTCAATAACAATTAACAGATGGCTTCAATAATCTCGTAAATCATCTATGCAGTGATTGCTCAATAATGGTCATAGGTAGGAGCAACTCAATAAATTCTGGAACCTTCAACGATCTACACAAAAATTGATGGAAAACAGATTTTATTAGTTTCCTCAGTGTTAAGAATCCCTGAATGAACGTGGGGGCTGAGGAAAGTTGTATGTATCGCACCAGGTATTTTTTAAAGTTTTCGAGTTTTTTGCAATAAATGTAAGATTGAATCTGATCATACTTAACGGAGTGTCTTCTTGCGATCTATTTCACATCTTGTTCTCTGCCACTGTTCGGAAAATGAGACTCAAACGAATAGTTGTTTTTAAATTGTTTCTAAAAAAGGTTTACAACGATCTTGATTAATCTGACACGGCATTTTCTGCTAATTCTGTGTACATATTTCTTTAGGAGTGCTTTGATCAAAGATACAGCGCCAGACATCCTATCATTGAGGGATTGCGGTCAGTTGCATAAGATAATATTAATAATAATTATCATTATGGAACCCTCTCTGTTCCTATTGTGTCAATGCCTGGTATTTCCATCAAGAGTCTTCTTTGATGTTTACCCTTGGAGAAGTTGTTCCAAAGACTAAAAATCCAGTCACCACGCCGCCTGCACCGAGGGGCGTCGCTTATACCCATAACATGTGCCTGTTCATTTTTGACAAAGCGTTTCGAATACCTCACTCCAGACAGACAGTCTGATGCATTCTTCTGGCATATTGTCTCACTGTGCTCTTTACTCGTAAAGCAAATACCCACCAACGGGAAAGTACAGGTACAGTACAAGAACAGCGTCTATCCCGTGTCTCTCATTACCTGTGACCCAGTAAAGAGCAACTCTACTAAAGTTTGCTGACGAGTTGAACTCCATCCTGCACTTCCTAACCAATTTTAACGTTGGGCAGTAGTTCCTTAATGCCTCGCAGGACGCTTAACTATCAGCAATTATGTTGATAGTTTGTAGCTATATCCTTTTTCGTGCATCATGACCGCCCCAGTGATGATAGCATAAGCCACTCGTTCACAACCCAGGGCCTGTATACTCCAGGGTTTTAGATCCATACGTCCGATATCATTTGGAGGGCGAAACTGAAGACTTGTGAAACTGACTGACCATTGTGCTGAAAGCAGTACATGTCTGCTCTGGGGGTGATAGAGTTCACTTTTCTCCAGCCCGTTTTCTCATTATACAGTTTCTAGAATTGTCAACTGTAAAATGAGATCTTAGGGTTTGTTTATATGTATCAGTTCTGGAAGAACAACTTTCAGAGTGGGTCATTGCGCTAATATGTCGGCCCAATAGGTTGAATGTCCGCAGTAACATCGAATCGAATTCATTTAGGTCTCCGTATTTCTATTTCTGACGTAATGAACATTTGGAACATCGCTAAAAGATACTAAACTGGAAGTGAAAGAATAATTATTAAAGTTTACGTATCTGTTAGTCACCTAACAGATACGTAAACTTTAATAATTTGCCTTCTAGCGGACATAACCCTATTGCTTTAATGAAAGAATAATTAATTTAATAGTCTCGTCCGTCCTTCCGCTTGACGAGTCCAGTTAACACACTGACACGGATCACTTTTCGAAACTTGTTTTCGAACTGAAATAGTTTGAGATCTGCCGATAACCCGCGGATGATTTTACCTCTTGATAACATTTTCCGTACAAGGGCAGGACTGACCGGCAGAAACTCCCGGTTTGGAAATAAATAACAGGCAACTAACGGAACAACGGAAAACCGGCGATTTCGGTCGACACATAAGGAGATTATGGAAAGCGAAGGTTTTATGGAAAATTGTAATCTAAACTTTCACTGGCAAGAGTTGAGTTGCTCAACAAACGTTCGGGAGGTCTTTCGGTTGAGCATCGGCGGGCAGAAGAGGCCGGTGGGCCTGAGGCCTGCGCCTGAACTTTCTGTCGCTTTCTTCTGGTTTCTTCCTGCTCCTACAAAACAGCCGGAGGACGGACGAAGTGGGTCGACCCCAAAAGCCACACCACGCCCTTGTCAGTAAAACCAGCTTCACATATAACTAAACGGCCTTCTCGGGCATCTTATGAAGATAATTGCGGAGGAAATGAGCGCGGTCGGTTTCGCAGGCGCCTGACATTTCGCACTCCTCCGCAGTACCTTCCAGTATTTAGCTTTTCAACTTTTTAACTGCGGGACAGCAACGCGATTTGGAGTTTTTAAGCTCATTTTCGTGGTAAATTAAAATACCGCAACCGCCACAACTAGAGAAAAAATTCAATGCGAATTGTCGAAAAACGTGATCTGCCATAACTCGTTTCTCAGATGAATATTAGTGAATATATGTTCACGATCTACATTGTTTATACACATACACACATCCAAGGAACATTTTTTACACTCAGAAGACTTCGTAACGTAAATGAACCTAGAAGAAAAAGAAGTTACCCGTAAAAAATTGCGATCTGCCCCCAACTGAACGGAGGAGCTCACACGATTGTGTGTGGCATTTTAATTATGACCCCATTCCCACACAAGTGCGACCTTCACGAAGAAATATCTGGTGTAACGTTTATCTGCAGGCTGAAAATCAGTTTTCTTCGGCGTTTCAAAGGCTTATGAGTCCGAAAAGCACAATTTAGGAGCATGCTCTGTGTGTCAGTGAACGTGATTGAGTAGAGAGGCTGCCACAAATCATCTCAGAGCATATTTAGCCTGTAGATCAACACGGGACGCCAAAATAAGAGTATGAGCGAGATTGGCTCAGCACTAACTATAGTTTCTTAGTGATCAAAACACCAATTATTTTTCCCTAAAACGGCGCAGAAGCGTTCGATCAAATTTTTTAATGTGAACGGTTCCTTGAGCAAATGACGAGAGGAGCCAAGAAAAATTATTCAATTTTTAAATAATGATTATAAATATTTCGATAAAAGTCTATTTCAGTGCATTTTTTTCTTCATAAATCCCTCTAATATAAAAGTAGCGTAATAACAAAATTCGATTTGATAGTACAATGACCTTCCTTTACTGCAGAAGTGTAATAACTCTCATAGGATAATTAGGAGCAACTCAAGAAATTCTGAGATTAAAACTTTTTTTCAGAATTTCGAGTTTATCAATACCAATCTGCCAAAAAGCACAATATCGTAAGTTAACCGTACGTTGCTTAAACAATGGAGGTAGTGACATCTGTTGGGGCAACCGTTTAAACTTCAAAACGTTACACACTCCTACTTTCCATATAGAACGTTGAAGTAAGTTCTACCAAGTTCGTATAAACAGAGTGAAAAGCAAGTGTCTAGAGCGATAAAAATCTCTGAAAGCACATTGAACCGAGGAAAGTTGTGTGTATGCTCTTCCCACTTTTTTAATTTATGTTTATTGGCTATCGATTTGGGACTATCCCTTCCACGGTGAGCTTCGAAACCAAACTTCCAGGTAAGGAGTTCTTTTGACGAGCCAATTTTCACGGATCATCACTGAACCATTCTGCAGTATCATTGAGTGGTACATGGTGGTATCTGCAGTGCCCCGATGTAATTCGAGCTTAGTCTATGAACTACAAGAGCTAATGAGTTGATTTACACCTCCCTAGTGAGCCTCTAACGAGCATAATGACGGATCCAAGAATGTCAAAAGTAGGAGTCGTTAGAGAATGCTGTATAACAGATTTTTGTTAAATTTTTGAATCATTAGGTAACACCAGTCAACGCCAGGAAGACAAATAGTGGGAAAAGAGGCGTAGCCGCGACAGAATGACCTGCAGTCAGCGTAAGATACTCGAAGGATGCCTGGTAGAACGCGTGCTGCCCGCCTAACTCACGAAGAACCTCCGGTGTACTTTTCTCGCACGTGCTCTCACACAAGACACTTTCATTCCCTCAGTCTAACGTGCCCAGTCGAAGTCACTGCGTTCAGTCACGGTCAATAAATTGCCTACCATTCAACTTTTCGAGGTCAAGTCAAGAAGCTGACTCTTAGATGTCAGTGACGCACGTACACGCTAAAAAAAAAGAGTTATGTATCAAGCGTTAATCGCGTTGACCGAACTAAAAAAATTGTTCTATTTTCATTGCTTTAATAACACATTCAAGAATTACTTGTAATAAGAATATTTTTATTCAATTTAGTCATGGAAAAAGACCTAGTTCAACCGGTCAATTTACTGAAGCAATTACTCAAGTGAAGGTCCAGGAACACTTGAGGTAAACCTTGAAAATAATGTATCCTTGCGAAACTCGAAACGTGGCAGAACTCATGTGATGTTTACGCGCTCTCTGGCCCCCGGACGAAGTACGAAAAGATCATAAAACAAAGCAATAAAATTGCAAAATATTTTCAGACGATCGATCACAAAAAATGACGACATTTGAGTTTGGCGCAGTTTTCTGTTTACGAATCCCGTTAATTCTTACAACAAATCACCTTGGTAGTCTATTAAGCTGAATACAAAATGAGAGTTTGATGAAAACTGAAATCTTTCTTCAGCCAATCACTTCACAACATTTGTCCTCATGGTTGAAAAAAGATGATCCAGTGGAACAAGTATCATTTGAGTGGTACATGTTTTAACTTATTCGCAAAACGTGAAATTTGACTTCAACAGTTTATATGCACTTCCTAAAGGTTTAAATTTGTGTGGTAAAAAGTTTGGATTCGGGCGAAAAAATGGTTGAAATAATAGTGTGACATGAAACAAACCAAAAAAAACTCGTAAAGTGAAGCAAACAAAAAGGTTGCACTGTACAGGCTAAATTTAACTAAATATGCGCTGTATAACTTTTCGCCACTCCTATGAAATCCGAAAAATGCCACATTTGCGAGTGCTCTTTCATTGATCAAGGCACTTCCGTGAAAACATTTGTACAGAACGAAATGTAAGAACTAGTTTGCTGACTTAAAGGTGGAATGGCTTCACACGACGAGTTTCCCAAAATCCATAAGCATCTTAGGAGTAAGTGAGTTGGGCCAGACCGCAGGACGAACCAGTTCATTCCGTAACATAGTAAGTTCAATGTGAGGGCGTCGCTTCCTTCGCCTTAAAGAACTCTCCATCTTGTATAGCTTGAGCCTGCAGTGCAGAGGATACAAGAAATCACCTCCTGCCCGCTGTAATTTCTACAACAAAAGGCCACAGTCGCTTGAAGAGCACCTTTCAGCTTTGAATGCTACTAGGCAAGCTTATAACTGTTAGGTCCAGTTTGCAGAAAAATATTGCCTCAGTTGAGCTCTCCCTTCGAAACTTGCCACTCAAGTAAATAGTCAGATCAGGTGGGAAACCACGTTAAGAACTCTACCCAGATGGTACGGATTCCTAAGAGCCATACTTTTGTGTGGTAGCGCATGGGCAACATCTCTCTGAGACTGTCTAAAGGACAACCCATCGTTACATCACAGGTCTGGGTGCTCTGTCATGCTAACGGAACCGCGACCTTCATGACTTTCTCATGATTGTTAAGGAACTTGAGGATTTTGATAAGGAAACAGACCTGCCTCTCACTCGTTTGCACCATTTAACGCCCACTCAAGCACTTCCATCTATCAATAACTGTCGGTGGCGACATAAGCTGAGTTTTATCAACCTAAGCTGAATCCAACTGATTGTGTAGCTGCTCTGTATTGGGAACAGTTCGGTCCTCCACTCTTTTCCTATCGATGAAGATTGCTCATATCCCCATTTTAGGGCTCCATTCATCTATTTAGAGAAAAACGCCGAAATTGGAGTTTCTTGATTCACTAGGACCCAAACCGCAAAGAACTAAAGAAACGTCCCTATTTTTTAAGACAATACTTTAACTTTTAGGTTGCGGAAAACTAAAAATCTTGTTGTCAGTCTCATAAATCATTCATACGCCAGTTACTCAATAAAGGTTCCATTCAGGCTTTCAGTGATCAGCACGACCAGTTGCTATACAAAATGTCAAGAATGGGGTTAATATAAACCGAGTAAAAAGCAGATTGGATCAGTAGGTAAAATAAAAGGAAAGTTGTGTGATGCGTCGCAGCCAAAAGTTACTAACGCGTTCTTAACCAAAAAAATCATAATTTTTTTCAGAATGTGAACCAAACTTCGCCACGTTTTGAGCGAAAGGGATGAACTGCGGTATGCGAAAGGTTAAGAGCGTTTACTTTACATCCTTGGGCTCTTCCACATTCACTTTGACCAGGCCGTTAGCTGTTTATTATGCAAAGACCGCCAGATGGAAGACTTTTTTTTTGTCTTTTCTCAACGCCAGAGTAATGAAGTGGCTCGTCAATGGTCTCTAAATGAATCGTTTGGTACATTTTCGAGAGCCTAAGAATAAATCCAACTTGCGAAACACGTCAGCTCTCTAATGGCTAGTTTTATCTCTCGGAAGACACAAACGTGAAGATGTGTTAAGTGCCCCATTCACAATTCGTTGGCTTACAAGTTCGGTGGTACGACAGCAGGTGAATTCATATGACGATAGAGTTCCAATAAAAGAATTCTACTGTATTGAACCAAATTAACAAAGCGCTGAACATTGAAATACGCAGTCTCTGGACCCAACGATGATTTTCAAACAGCCGAAACTAGGCAAAAAGAAGTGAACTGCAGAGCAGTAAAGAAAGATCCAAGGTTTTTTTCTCGAGAATATCAAGAAAAGAAGTTCGACTAGCGACAATATAGAGATGATTGAGCAAAACGGAGTAAAAGGAGAGGTGAGAGAGAGAAACGCGGAAGAGGAAAACCCTGGATTTTGAGGTCAGAGTGACAATCTGGCTGCGAAGGGCAGTGGAATTTAGACGATATATGCGAGAATGAAGAATAATGAATGAACATCGGCCCAGGAACAATGACAGACCCCGCGGTTCTACTTCAATTACTTCGAGTTGCCCCAAGAACGCACATGACTCGAAGAATATTCATACCAATGATTTACCCAGTAATTCCCCGATCGTTACTGCGATGTACCCGTAATCCCAATAAGCCTTGTGAGGCATTGAATGTTCCGCTGGAGTATTGAGGTGAATCCCTCGAAATCCTCTTTAGAAGATCACGTATGTTACTTACCACCAAATTGTGATGAACAGAACGTTTATTCTTGAGTCTGATCACGTTAGATATGTAGATCCTGATACTTGACAACCGTGCGCTAGGCCTTCACGCTATTTTTGACTGAGAACTAATACGAAGATGTCCGTGAGATGGAAATTCAATGAGAGGACAAGCCACAAAACAAATCTTTATTTCAGAAGAGCAGAGAAAACGTTCTCCTAGCGCGCCTATTTGGAATCCTTGAAGGGTGGGCGAAAATGATGGCACGGAGGCGATGTGGGCTGATCAGAGTTCCTTACAAGAAAAAGAATGCCAGGTCAGTGGCTCAGAAGCGTCATAAGAAACTACCTCAACTCATAATATTTTACCACGTAATTCAATCAATAAAATTCAAATTGCAATCACAATAATTTTGTCTTAATTTCTTGAAATTCAATACCCGTTGTGTTTACCGGGAAACGCTTTAACCTGCCTTTGGCACTGAACTGTAACAACATACCAGTAGTCCAACTCTACATTTTTGGAAACCCATGTAATGAGCCAAAAATGAATTTGGACTTGTAAAGTTATAATTTGACGAGGGAAAAGCCTCAATTATGCACGTAGTTCAGTACTCCTTCAAATTTGTTGGCATCACAGATTGAGTTTAAAAAAAAATCAGTTTTGACAGGGGAAATATAGATTCCATGTCGAAAACAGATTCGACGACGTTTTCAAAATTGGTGTTCGAAGAAGTCCGGGAGAAGGTCGATAAGACAGATTTTGACTTTGAAAAATGACAGGGAGGAAACTGAAAAAGGTTTAGTTTGACGTCTGAGGTTGCATTTCCTTTCGAAAAGTTGATTTTGATTCGAGCGTTTGTTTCTTCTCTCACTTTCTAAACTGTTCGAGATCGATCTGAGCCCAGCTCCAGTTAATCAGGTCCCAGTGACGTTTGCTGCGGTTGAAAAAATAGTCTCGCGAGTTCGTTCGGCCGATTGTTGAACGTTACGAAATACAAGAGGATACGAAATACCTCTAGGCAGTTGAGTTTTATTTCACGTGAACGAAGTCGAGGTGGTCATAACGATCCTGAAGTCGGTTGGGGAAAGGTCAACTCGAATTTTGTTACAAAATGATTGACTTCGAATTTTAAATCGTTGGGTACGTCAAGGATAAAGGTAGAATTCGACATAGAAAAAGCGGAACACGATAGAGAAAAATCTGCATTTGACCCGAACAACGATAACTTCAAATTCGAAACGGTTAACTGTCAACAAATAAACAAGGACTTTTTTTGTTCTACGAAAATGTGATCGTTGAACCTGAATTTCATCTGAATCTGATGCTAAGCATCATTTGATTTACCACAGCCCCACGTGCATTTAGTGATTTTATCGCTCCACCAAATAATCAAATAAAATATTTTTCAGGTCGGATTGAGAATTTTCCAAATCAAACTGAGAACTCATAACTTTTTTATTGACGCAGGCATATTTTGTAGAAGATATCAAAAAGTTGAGTAATACAAGATGGCAAAGGATTCATTCATTCTTCTTATGTATATTAAAATTACGAAACTCAGAAATTTAATTAGAAAATATGTCAACCACCGAAGATTTTTGCGAATCCTCTCAAAAAAGGAACATGTTGTGTATTATTTCCAACGTTATGGTCGAAAGTAGGTAGCGACAACATGAGGGAATGTGCTGCTGACGGGCGAAGTGCAATATAGAATAGAAAAGCGGGCAATTTGGTTGATGTGATACCTACCTAGGGGCCTGTCTTCTGATTTCTTCGATAAATTTAGATATACTAACGGGTAATCACGTTCGTAGTTTCGTCCTTAGAAATGGAAAGTTCTCAATTTAATTAGGATAATTCTCAATTTGATTTGGAACAGTTCCAATCTGACTTGGAAAACCTATATATTTTTAATTTTGTTGAAATGAACTTGAAAGAACACAACTTAAGGTTCTACACCGCTCGGACCAGAATTTATTGCGCTGCTCCTGGTTGCCGTAAAAGTAGGATTGTTAACGATAAAACTTCACAAAACAATTCACGCCGCAGTAATATTTTCGCCGAAATGTTTAAAAAGTTATTGTGCTGCTCTCTTCATTTTCTTACATATCAACCTTTTTAAACGACTGTTGCGGCTTTTGAAACTGATCGCAAAAAACTGTAATCAAGACCTTAACAGCCGTTAAGGAAAAAAAAGTTCCTTATTTTGGCGTCCCTCGTTGATCTGCAGATCTCAGTTGATCTGCTGTTTATCAATTTTGTAATGATGTGGTTTTCCCGCTTTCTCTCGATAGTGACGACTGACACACACACCCGGCGTTTTTCGGACTCAAGAACCTTCAAAACGTTAAGGCAAAACGTAAAAAATAATAATAATAAAAAAATTATTATTTTAATTTAGCCGATTCGGTTACAGTTTCCAAAAATATCGAATTGGACTTTTATAGAAGTGAAATTTTACGTCTTAATACGATCTTACAACGTTTAGAAAAGATTGAACTTGGCTCAGAGAAATAGAATTCGGCTTTAAAAACTACGGCTGTGAGAAGTTCAATTGGACTGGAGAAAGAAGTTCTAGGCGCCTCATGAGCTAATTTCTTGCAGACTTGAGACTTACAGAACGCACCGACAACCCTCAACATCGGATATAATAGTGGCGCGGAACGCTAAATTATGTGAAATATGCCAAAACTCGTAAAACTGACGACGCAGGTGATTTCATGAGTGCCAGGCCTTAGAAAAACTACTGGGCTGAAGTTAGGTACATATATTCATAATCGAAAGTTTGATGGTTAGCCCAGCCGTCCTGGATGGTCGCAGCCGTCAATACCGATTTGAAATCAGGGGAAGAATATCTAGATGGGACTTTTTTTAGTTTTTCGGAACAGGTCAAAGTTGTGGCTAACTTGGCCAAATTTCGAAAAATTCTTCCCTCGATTCCAATTGATGATTGAATCGTATAGATGGCTGCGACCATCCAACCATCCAGGTCGGCTGGGAAAACTGCCAAACTTTCGATTATGAATATGTAGCTAACTTCAGCCAAGAGAAACTCTTAGGCCAACGTGCTGAATTTCAGGTTGTGCAATTTACTGAGTTGCCCCAACCTCAGCCTCAGCCTTCATTGTGCAACCACTGTGTAGGTAATTTATGGGGCTATCAAGGTGATTTTTTTAAACGTTAGTGTTAACAGTTCTTGAACCATAGGAAAAAATTTGTCATAGAAGCGGCAATAATTTGAACTCCAGAATTTCGTGGGGCGTCCCCGAATATTTTATAACCGTTACTCAACTCCCATTCTGTAGGCCACTTATTTAACTGCCTATAAGATTTTTTTGGGATCGTTAATACGGCCCAAGTGGGATTGTAAAGGCAAAACTCAACTTTTACCGTACTTTTGAATAAGTTATTGTCATTTCTCCACGTATGAACATTTTAAATTAGTTTTCCTGCATTTGGATCAGTCACGAAAAAAGTAATTTATAATCTTCGGAGCTGTGTTTGAAATAAAAATATATTCGAAGTTTTAATCACGATAGTTAGTTCTGCGCCCATTTGGCTCAAACCCTTATTCCGCAGACCCGTGTTGATCTGCAGGATAGATGTCAAGTTTGAGGTAATTAGGTAATGCCGTTTTTTTCTGATTCAGCTGGTCGCATACCTTTTCTTCTTACTCGATAGGGTAAAGGAAAGCAACGAGGAAACTTCTCCGTCGAGAATGTTTAATTAGTATCAAGAAAAACACGATTCATTTATAGTACGTTTCTACGTGACTGGAAACTGAGTGAAAACATTGATAAACTGAAAAGTCTTCAAAAACGGGAAAAGAAGTAGGAATTGATGAACAAACAGATTCCATTTCACATGTACAAGGGTTGAATTTTACTTCAAAAAGTCGAACTCGGGTGGTAAGATGGCTGAATTCGACTTCGGTTAGCGCATACAATCAGCTTGGTTTTTAGAAGAAAGCTTTTCCACGGACTTGACTAATGAGGGGAAACAATGTAACAAAATATTTCTGTGATTTATTGTGCTAATTTCATCATTAAAAAATTTACGGTACTTTAAAGGTAACTTGAAACTACTCTCAAAAATTTAATTCAAACATTCTGGCGGTTTTTGTTAAAAATTAGGTGTTTTGATCATTGTGATTACTATAGTTATACTGTTGAACCGATTTTGCTCATACCTGATATTTTAGCATCGCATATTCATTATCAAATTGAGTGCAAGTTTGTTCCAGCCGTTTCCTCTAAATTACGCTCAGATACCCAGATCGTTTTCTCAAATGGTGATTTTTGTACTAAAACGCCTTCGATAAACGAAAAGAAATGAAAAATAAAATACTCAAAATATCGTTTTTTGCCAATTACATAAGTTTGCTTCTTAGTTCGTAGTACAGAGGAAATAAAAGAGTAAAACCTTTCAAAAAATGCAATTTTGTCTGTTAATAAATAGGATTTAGTTAGTAACAAAAATGTAGCTAACAGCCGGATTCGATAGGTGAAGGCGTTGAATTTGATTAGACTAAAGATTGAGTTTTGCAGTAACATGTAAAATCCAGCATGATATCCGAGTTGACTTCGTCAAACTTCACACGCATGTGAAACTGTCGTACATATCGTATTTTGAGTGATTTATTGAGCTAATTGGTGTCTGTGTAAAGCGTCTTATAAAACTGGTTGTCCTTTAATGCGGGCCTTGGAGAGCCCTTTAAGATGCAACGGTCCAGAGACGGTTTAGCACCGCCTCCTTCTAGAGGCCACTCCATCCTTGAAACCCACTGACCCCAAGTGGACCAACTAGGGAACAACAAATCTGACTCATAGGCTGTTTTTGGTAGTGTGTTATTGACGTTTCGTCGCTGGTTGGAGTTTTATTATTTTTTTGATTTGCTACCGTGTTGGTGTGCTGCTGATTAACAGTGTTTAGACTGTTTTGGTGTCTGTTGTTGGTTGACGAGTGCCTTGATAATTTGTGCGGGGGAGAAGTCAAATCACGAGCTCTGTACATAATACTGCGCTCAGCGTCAACGTACCTTGGAATCCCAGGGACTAGTCCTTCGGGTGGCCTTGTCTTTCTCCATGTTATCGGCTCCAGCTGATCGTATCCATCGTACGGTACACTGGATATACTGGAGAAACCCCTGGAGAAACTTCGAGGAAGGAAAAAACGCGGGTTTTACCGGCGGAAAACGGGTCGAGCGCGACTCGGACGGAATCGAAGACGGTTCTTGGACGCCGTACTGACGAGGTCCTACGAGGGCCGGATCTTCTCCCCGCTCCCGTCCAAAGAGGTCTGTTACTTTCCTTCTTCCATTTCGCTTCCCCTCCTTCTTGAAACTTTCTCATTCCGTTTCATGAGCTCAGACGCAGTCGTAGCTACTCGTTGGGACCTTCCCTTCACGCTCGGTCACCTTTGTAAGCCACCGGAACGGCGATTCTTCGGACGGAGGGGGCGATTAATTTTGTTTTTCAGCCCACGGCCGGCTGCTCTTTCACCAGGACACGATAAAACTGACAATCACATTCTGCTTGAGTTCAGCTCAGCTCAATTCTGAAGTGTCGCGTCCTGGTCCTGCCATCCAACGCTGCGTTGGAGTCTAACAATAGAACCAGAAACCGGTTTGTCGTGCTCTTCAATTTCGTTGCTCTTATTTAGCGACGCACCGTGAAAGAGGTCGAAGTGGGAGTCTTCTGGCCCAGTGGGATCCTCAAAGCGCACGTAGCAAGGCCGACGTTTGCTGGTCAAAATCGTGAAATACAATTCAGGGGAGAGACAGCACGATATGGGAGAGATTAAATAACATCTTTCATAGATGAAGCGTGACTTGCGAGCCTTTAAGGGATCCATTATACCTGACCTAGCGCGATAGCTGAAATGCACAAATATTTATTGGTCACTGCTTGTCAGAAGGGCGAAGTAATGCAATTGATTGTTTGTTTGGGGGTGAACGTTCACTTTTGACTAAACAAGCCAACAAAGAGTGGTGCACCAAACTAAAGTTGAGGAAGGTCGTATGGAGGTTTGACCGTTACAGGGTATGAACCTGTGCCCTCCTAGACTCTCCATGCACTCATAGGGTCAAAAATAGAAACCGATATGAAAGACAAATATTTGATTCAGCGCATCACGCACCTTTCCTAATCCCCATGTGCATTCAACTTTTTTTCTCGTAAGTAAATGAATATTGTGTTCATTCAGCTGGTATAAACTTTGTTGGAACATATATACGTATATAGCTTTCTGACTGTACCTATTGTGCCAGTACAAAAGTCTCACAGGCCTAGCCTCCTAAGGAATGCCTGGTAGTTCCTGCAAGAGTCTTCTTTGATGACCACTCTAATAGAAGTAGTACCAAAGACCAGAAATCGCAACCTCTCAAGTCTCTGGAACTGGGTTAGGACCTAGTAGGGAGTCTCATCATCTGTTTCACACCACCTACACCGAGGGGTGTCGACTATGCCCATAACAGACATGTGCTTGTTTATTTTGCAGTGCAAGGTGATGATCCCCACAATCTACCTTCCTCTCCATCCTCAGAAGGTTCTGTCTTATCTCATGTTTGCTCTGAGATAAAGCGTTTCGAGTTCAAGTTCTACATTGGTAGGCGCCACGCCCTAAAGGCTGCGGGCTGAAGCACCCCCCCCCCCCCGTGGTACACATTCTTTGTCGCTGCACCTTGAGCAGCCTAAGGACCTGAATGGGTGGCAGGCCAAGCAGTCAGGGCAAGTTCGACAGTCTTATGAATCATCCGTGCTCTGACTATTCGATAACCTTCACGGCATAAATAAGAACAACTCATAACTATCAGAACCTTAACCACCATGTTCCACCTATGAAAAACATATTTTAGCAGTGGCTAGAGACTGGTAACAAGTTGAACGAACGTCTATAGACGAAAGTCTATAGACTCGTCGTTCCAGATATTTTACAATGTTTTACCTGCAACTGCACGATTACACTACCGTTCCAGAAAAAAGTCATCTTGATAGTCTTATAAATTAACTTCATAAAGAGGTCATCACGTGAACAATGGGAACCCTATGAATTCCGAAATATACCAGCTTGTTTAGATAGAACATGCTCGGCACAAGCCAAATTAGATGGGTTTTTGACCTCACAACGTCCGCCCGGTACTCGCTGGTTTTACAGAAAGTCATTGTTTTCCCAAACATCTTTCTATCTCAACCCTTTTTGTTTGTACCAGTGGAAAGCCCAGCTCCTCGGTTATTTACAAGTGACAATCGATTTCCTCTCCACAAGAAACAGCTCCTACCAACAGTCAGTCCATCAGCACTCACGAACGACAGTTGTCTCCCAGTTCTCCCAACGATTCATCTCTCATCTCGCACTACTCACTACTCAACTCTCTCCCCCTCCCTTTCTGTCCCTCTCCCATCACTTATTTCCTTACAACCAGTTCACATGTATTGAGAGTCTCTTCTATTTATATACTCACACTCAAACTGATAACGCTATTCTGTCAAGTATAATACAGTTCTCACTCACGCTCACCACGTCCATTTAATTCTCAGTTTCAAACTCCCCCATTCGCGCGCCCAACAAAACGTTCAGCCAATTTCTAATAATTTCATATGAAGTGAGTGAAAAATTAGTTGCTCACGCCATAAAAATCTCTAAATGTTGAGAAAGTTGGGCGAACCTCGCACGAGGCACTGAAAAAATTAGAGCAATCGACAAATCGTTCATTTGAGCCTGGTAGTACTAAATATGATGAACTCTGCAGCGCAACATTTGAATTTAATCGATTATTGATGACTTTCGGTGCAACGATTAGATTTCCTTGAAAACGTAATTTCTTCGAGAAGCTAATAAGGAAATCCGTATGACGTCCGCTCGTGAGAGTTTCGAAGCGTAATTGAGAAAACACCCTTAGACGTTTCATTACCAACACGCGTGTCTCCTGCGTTCTGTCGCGTTAACACTGTCAACGTCCGATTTCCTCAAGTTGTTATTGTTCCGGGAAAGACGCGTTCAACGAAACGAGAGGACGGGAAAATTTTCGTGACGCAATTGTTTGAGCGGTGTAACACGCAACTCGAGAAAATGAACGGGTATCCTCACTGCGTATGGAATTTCCAGCGTTCACGTTTGACGTTCGTGAGACAAGACGAGTAGGAAGAAAAAATAACAGGAGAAAGTAAGCAAACATTTTAAGACATTGAGAAAAATGTTCATAGATTGTCGAAAAATCAAATGTTAGAAAATGTAGTAACTACGCTTGGAAACTGGAGAAAGGACGTGTACGAAACCGAGTAAAAATTGTTGAGGAAATTAGCATCAGTTGAGTAAAACTAGACAGGAAATTTAGTTGAATTCTTTTGCAAATTGATAAACAAATTTGAATTAAAACAGAAGACACCAACCGAGTGCTGTGATTCACGTCTAAGGATGCCAATGGAATACTTTTACGTTTTCCTTTCCTTAGCCCTACGGAGTCTGAAGGAAAGTTATGTAATTGAGCGGATAAAAAATATTTTGAGTTTTCTTCGGGTCTTACGGTGGCTGCTGAGTCCAAAAACCCCAATTTTTAATATGGCCTTATCGGCTTTGATTAAATTTGTTTGTGGTCAGCTTACGGTAGCTGTTTCGTTTCCCAAACACAAGTTTAACTCTTTTTTGGCAGAGAACTTTGGTCACGATGGTAAAAAAAAAAAAATTGGAACGTAAACAGATTGTCGAAAAGTCGAATGTCAGAAAATATTCCCTGGTGAGTTCGAAGATCTGTGATGTATGCTGGTGCTGACAGAATTTGGTTTTACACGTTTACACCAAAACGTTCATGAACAAAATGGGCGTATTTCTTAGGAGAAAATATCCTGTAAGATTTTGAGGGAATCATAAAAACGATCATTTAATGTCATCGGCAAATCTGATCTTTCATTTTGGTTTATATCCTCATTAAACGAATTTCGCAGACATTTAGACATTTGAGGAGATGGAAATTTAAGTAATGATTAGCGAGAGGCAATATGAGAGTGTGGTTGAAATAATTTCCGCTGTTTTCGAGAGAACTGGAAAATCTTGGTTTTTTATACATTTTGACATCCCTCACCCTTCCGGTATGCAGTTCAAAAATTAAGAACTGGCTTACTTGATTAAGTAGTTTTCCCGTAAATTTGAGTACTGACAGAAGCACACAAACTGTGCGTCGAATTTAAGTTTATTCTATTCAACTAAGAATCCAAATATCATGATCTGAGGACAACTCGACTTTTATTTGTATTTGATTCCAGAATCGTCCATGCTTTGTCCTGTGTGTGTGTGTGAGAGAGAGAGAGAGAGAGCGAGAGAGAGAGAGAGATAATGAATGAATGAATGATTTATTTATTTAACAACCAGGGAGAATTAGGGCCATTAGGCCCTCTCTTCCATTCTCCTTGGAAAAAAAACATGACTGCAATTCCTCACCTTTTTGCTCATATAAATAGTTTTCTTATAAACATATGTAGTGTGCTCGCAGACTCGCTTACAATATGCGAAATAACCGCAAATTCATTAACACATTCATACCAGATAAATTATATTCGTGCAAAATAAATTACTTTCACTCCAAATAAATAACCAACACTCACAGTCACACGTCATTCATACCAGCTGGTTGAGGTGGGTGAAAAACCCCAGCCAGCCACGAGCCCACCCTCCTACGGACCTCCTCTGAACTCGACATGCAAAGCCTTGGGCAATGGAGGTACTAAGACGGCCCCTAAAAATTAGCAGAAAGGGAAAACAACTCATAGTAACATATAAATCAATAAAAAAGAAAACATTTCGGAAACAACATTTAAAAAACAAGAGGGACCCACCAAGAATGTAGGAGGGGATGGGGTCCCTTATGGGAACCATACAATGTTGTATAGTCTTGCTAAAGTGATTTATTTATCATAAAACCTTACTAAAATTGATATATTTAATTCGACGCCGACCAGAAGCCTCTAGGCTTTGGACTCAAGGACATTCACTTTCAGTTTGGCAAAACCTGCAATACTTAAAAATATTTTTTCTTAACTTTCCCACATAAAAAAGCCACACAAAAAACTAAAAGCCATTTTGAAAAAAAAACGATTTTTATTTTATCTACACAAAAGTAGTAAATTGAACGCGAGGGATAACATAATTCGTCTTTTTTTCTTTGTTTTTTGTTCACGCAGAACTGAACAGACTAGCAAATGGGAGAATATACCAAGAATTTTAAAATAATGTGTGCAAGAAATATACTGACAATCACAAAAAATATAAATTTTGAAAAAATGTACACATTGGCTTACCGACTACACAAATTTACAATTACTTGGATTATTTTCATAGCTCGAAGAAACACATCAAATAATCAAAATTTTATTTACCATGAAAACCTCTAAAACGTGGATAATTGGGAGAACGTTTACAAAAAAAAAATGGAAACTATCCTTTGGTTTTGTTTCTGGCATTGGATACTTTTTCCTAGGTGCAAATCTTAGCGCCATGACCTTGTTCGTCCAATTCTGTGCTGAAGAGTATTACTTAATATATTAGAAAACCAAAGCAAGAAAACTCAATAATTACTTACCTTAACTGTGGTATATGCACTAATAGCTCACATCCAAAGGTGACTTCCCAAAAGTGTCGGGATGGGTACTGAGAGACAAGATGTAAGTCTTATGTCAGGGCTAGAAGACATGCCCAAGCCAGGTTGCAAACAGATGTAATGGGGCGGGGCAACTATTTGACGACCAGTCAGGCCGGGTGCCCAGCCCAAAGGATAGCCAACTCTGGGCTGAATGTGTTGGGCTCATTCAATTTTATTCATTCATTTTTATTTCGATTATCTTCTTTTCCTTTACAGGAAGGTTTTCCAAATAAGCGCATCTGTTACAACGTACAATAGATTCGGCTCAGTTATGAAGGAGTTCAAGAGGTCAGTATTAAGAGCATTCCCGTTAAACTGATTGATCGGGAACGAAAATTAGAACATAGCCTCAGAGAAGGTTCATCCAGGGCAGTTGTTGGCAAAATTATGATTGATCACTCAAAATGCAACTTTTACAACTACCAACTACTAGTGTAGTTAGTAACTAGAAATATGTAACTATAAGTAAGTAGTTACTATCACTTTTTGTTAACTGCAATTCATTGGAAAAATTAACTTTTTAGTCTGTAATCATGAACTACAAAACAAAAAATCTAGAATTGGCATCTCTGATCTCTAATGACTAAAACATATTTTCTGTCTACCCCTTTCCCTGCTGCTCTACATTTTAGACGTGGAGTGGATTAAAATCAGAGTGTAATAGGGACGCGTTCCATGTCAAAGTAGGTTTAAACCAAATGCCGCACTAAAAGACTACGACTGACCTGTAGTGGTGCTGAGTATAGAGACATAAATTTGTTGGTAACACACAGTATTGCAAAGGTTCACTCATACTTATGCAGAGATGAAGTTTTCATCTAAAAAAACTCAAACTATGGTCTCCAGCATGTTATTAATTCTATACCTACCTGATTAACCACATGAGGTCTGATGGTAGTCTGATGCGTACCATCTAAGAAAACAGCGCTGAACTCACTTATGAGATTGTTGACTTGCATGAGGTAAGCTTGAATAGTCTTTTCAGTCTGGAAGAGCGACATAATTTTGGTTTTATTGGTTTCTTTAGTTTGTGAGAGGGTTTTAGAACGGATCGTTTTACTTTGTTTAATTCGGCATGATGGTACCCTAAAAAGTTGCTCAATCATAATTTTTTATGGTTTTCTAAAATAAGTGTTATTTTCATTGTTTTTTATTGATACAATTTTTTACTTTCAATATTTGTTATTGTTTAGGTTCATGACAATCTTCCTCAAAATATTCAACAAAATATAGTCAATGTGTGTAGTTAACTTTTCTGTGATTAGCTACTGAATTGTAGTCAAAAATATCTGGTGCGTTGCAACACACAACTTTCCTTAGCTCTACGTCAATTCACTTTGAACATGGCAATCAATTCATTTATCACTCAGTTCCTTTGAACTTGGTGAAACAACACGTCACAGCAGCAGGAAGCGGTAGCGCCTACAGTTGTGGAATTTATTGTGCTGCTCGTACTCATTGCAGGACCATTATTGAAAAATTAGTACACAAATAATTAATGAGGCTGTAAACACGAATTTTTTGAAGGAGGATAGTTATCACTTTTGCAGAGTTATTGGGTAATAACTGTTAGAGCTGACAGTAAGCGGAACGGCGGTAGTTGAAATTCAGCAATTTCTGGAGTGAGCCCTATGCATCTTATGAGCGTTTTTAAACACTCACCCTTTAGGTATTGGATTCGACTACAATACCAATTTTTTTTAACATTCTACAAAAATTCCAGCGGAGTTTATAAGGAAAACACTGCGGTAAAAACACTTTTCGTCGAAAATTTTGATAATTTATTGTGCTGCTGTCGTCATTTTCCCATGAATGGGAATTTTATGGTATAATTGCCTTATTGAGAGCTATCAATATAAAAAATTTAATCAAAATCGTTAGAGCCGTTTTTGAGAGAAAAAATTGGTGTTTTGATCACTATGATTACTATAATTAACTTTCGGTGGATTTTGCTCATACCCTTATTTTGGCGTCCCATGGTAACCTGCGGGCTAGATATCAAGTTTGAGGGGATTTCGTTCGGTTGTTTTCTCTAAAAACCGCGCTAAAATCGATTTCGTCGAAAGTTGTGGTAATTTATTGTGCTGCTCTCGTCATTTTCCCGTATATGGGAATTTTATGGTATAGTTGACATATTAGGAACTATCAATATAAAAAATTCAATCAAAATCGTTAGAGCCGTTTTCAAGAAACAAAATATTTGGTGTTTTGATCACTATGATAACTATAGTTAACTTTCGGTGGATTTTGTTCATACCCGTATTGTGGCGTCCCATGGTAACCTGGGGGCGAGATATGAAGTTTGAGCTGATTTGGTACGGTGGTTTTCTATAAAAATCGTTCACAGACACACACACACACAGACCATTTTCGCAAATAGTGTTTTTCGGACTCAGAAGGGTCTGAAACGTAAAGATCTGAAGAAAACTCAAAATTTTTTTTTCAGCCGATTACATAAGTTTCCTTCCTACTTCGTAGAGCCAAGGAAAGTAATAATTGTTAACTGTTATTCTTCCTAACGACAGACCTATGTAAATTCTCTTTCTGTAACTACTAGTTAGTAGTTAAGTGTAGTTACTTATAGAAAGTAGTTTGTTACTGTCCTGGAGAGCACTGGAAGGTTTCTAAACGCCTCAAAAGTTTCCTCTCAATCCAGTTGGCCTTCAGGCAAATAAGTAATAGCCCACGCTCACTGCTCACTCACACCGATAACCTTTCTGATTCACTTAGAACCTCCTTCTTCTCAATTTTACAGCGTGAGTGCTTGTTGTCTAGTGAAGGGTTTGTGTTGCTCTAATAGGAAGCGTTATCTGTAGCGCATCCTCGGTGTCTAGTGGCTCCATCCTATCACAATTCTTGCAGCAGTTTGTCAGCCACAATTCTTCAATGGTTCCGGCGCATTTACTCCAATGTTCTTATTAATTGGTTCGATTCGTTTCAAGTCGTTGACATCCCCTCGTGTTTCGCAAATTAGGGCTTGTCGGCGAGTTAAGCAATCGTCGCTGAAATGAGGAGAAAAAGTAGAGAATATCAAGATGACTTCATCGACGAATCTGAAGGTGAAATATTTTGATAATTTGTTAACTCATTCATTCCTTTATTTTTCCAATCAGTCAATGTGTCATCACTTCATACACGCAGGGAGGTTTAAATTAGCGAGTGAAGTAACAACGCACGGGGCCTCAACACGCGTTGCCTCAAATAAAATCGCTTGCTCCTAACTTTAACTTTCTCCCATATTTTTAAAATTACTGGCTGCTCTACGCAATTTCGACGCACTGGTTAAACGTTATTACTTCTCGGGAAATATAACCCTACAATCATCTGCAAAATAGTTGAGCATTTGTTGTTATTAGACCACCATTTGCGTTTCTAAATGTTTATCAAAAGGGGGGAGGGGTTCGCAATTATTGTAGTGTTTTGTAAATCTCTGTGGAGTGGATCCTTTAAAGAGGTGAAGACAACCCAAAACAACTCATTTTTATGGAAAACGTTTAAAGGAAAATAAAGGGAATGTTATTTGACGAAACACTAATGCGGCATTAATTGGAAGTCTGCCTAGGCAGTCAATGCACTACCCTCATTTAAAAGTTATCCAATTACCTTACTTTCAGAAAATAGATAATAGGTGAATGACAGACAATGGACAATTCGTAAATGTTATAATACAGCAGTATGGGCTGTGTGGGTTGTCGCTAATAAATATTTTGTTGCGCAGTCGAATCACCTATTCAACACAAAAAACGCTGACATTACACGAAAAATGTTAAGAATTAAACATGGCTATATTAACAATCTGGGAAACGACAATGTTTAGGGAGCACCTTAGAGACCCGTCCTATTCATTCAGCATCGAAAAATACTAGTAAATGATGCGAAACGTGAACAGACCACAACGAAAATAGAATATTTCTATTAAGCGCTAGGCAGTTGGCATGACGTGACGAGTCGAACTGATAGGTGGTTGGAGTGAGACGGGAGGTAGTGAAACGATCATTACTTTGTCTCGCGAGTTTCTTCAAGTAGTACAATTCCTCACTATATGTCCTTCGATTTTGCTGTTTCACATCTAAATGAAGCTCGTGAGAGCTGTTGTATTCCACTCAACGTCGAAAAATGCCTAGGGAACGTTATCAAACACTACATAATTGTAATAAAACTGCCAACATTTCATTTTTGACTAATTTGGAAACATAATTTTGCCCATAACAACTACGGGTTTAAGACCACGTTAATGGACATTGCAGATTTGTAATCCCTGTACCTCGAGGCATTGACAGAGTCATAAAGTGCCAAAGTTTGCAGGGGGGTTGTCACGTAGCCCTTCAGGGTAGGGTAGGGTAGATAGTAGGAAAAGAAAATGGTTAAAAATTAATAATGTTATTAACCAAAAATCTATCCTACCACAACCAAAGGGGGAAACTCGCTTTTAGGAACCTCGACGCAAACTGCACAGTATAAAGAAAAATTAACATTCACGAACCACACCTGAAATATAAAAATATCGCACCGAACGTTTTCAATCCTAGGGAACAACTGCTCATTTGCCAGAGAGCGACCGAGCTTCGGCTAAAGAGGGAGCTTATCTTTGCTGCACCAGAAGGGCTCCTGCTCATTCGTGACCAACCTGACAGGGTTAAGAAAATTTCCAGATTGAAAACATAGGTGTATTATTCTGAAGAACGAGCTCAATTGGGTCAGCCATTCTGCCGCAAATCTGGTCACAAGCGCTAACACGCACACATGCCAAAATGAGTTTTTTCTTCGATTCAGAATCTCCAAATTGTAAACAGCTGAACGTTAATCATTATTTAACCATTCCAATGCTTTCCTTGACCCTTGGGTTGCAGAAAATAAGAAGTAATATCAGTAAAGGTTGATTTGTAATTACTGTGTAGTTTCTCATCAATTCATTACACATGTTACTGTGTTTTGTGGTTGTTGACAGACACTCAAGAGGCTAGTGAAGTTGAGCAGCGGCCAACCTCTCCTCCTCCGAAGAAGGATTATAACTTTCATTCAACGAGGTAAATTTTGAGTTTCTGTACCTTGAACACTACACACTCCAGTAAAAAAATGTCTCGGCTGTGACGCCAAAGTGAGATAAATGTCGACGTTTCGCGCTAAATGTTGGGCAACAGTTAGGTTTACAGTAGCAGTAATAGTTGAGGGATGTTTCGTCGTAGATGTGAATGCAAACAATGGCTGCACACCGATGGAGGGGAAACAAGCAATGTTTATTGAAAAAAAGTTACAAATTGATGTTGCTGGACAAAAAAAATAAATCAATAATATTGCTCGCCTGATGGCCAGAGGCCCATAGAGGTGAAACAAGAGTTGTCAAAAATTGCTAATAAAAGAAATATGCTCTAGATATAAGAATAAAATAATATCGTATTATTTAATCTCTTGATATTATTACCTACATTTAAAATAAGAACAGCACATGCGTGTTTCAATTATTACATAATCATCGATATATGCTATGAATTATAGATTCTACCCCAGGAGTGCTCAAACCAATGACCCACTCAACACAGCCTTCTTATAACTTCGCTTTGTATTTCTCACAGGGTTCCTTATGGAATCATTCGACGTTTTATGCACAATATACAATATGTATTTTGGACTTTCGATCCTTGCTGTGAGTCGGGGGAATAGATTCACGTCAATATCTAACAGCCGAAATCGAGTTTCATAGTAGAAATGTGCAAAAATCAGGGTTGGATGAGAATGGAAAAAAGGACCTTTTTTTGTCTTAGAAATAGCTGTCTAATTAATTATATTTTAGTTTTTTCAAATAAAAGATGCAAAGGATAGCTCCGTGATTTTCCCCACATCACTTTAAGAATACCTGTGTGGAGAATATTCAGGTCATTCAACACCCCCAGACCCATTCTACCCTTGACGAACAATACGAAGATTCCGTATTGTAGGATAGAGCAAACCATAAAATATGAGCTTCAAATTAAGTTATATTAAATTACTAGTGCTGCCGATTGTGTTTCAATGATTGCGATCTGGTATAAAAATAACAAATCTGATATGTGAGGGAAATTTTTAGATTTGAGAACCCTTCAGTTAATACCTTCGCCTACACGACGAATAATTATGTAGTAATAATCTCTGTATAGAAGTAATCTCTCTTCCACTCAATTGAGCTCGAAGAGTTCTAACGTTAATCGACGTCTCTGGCAGACAACAATACGTTAGTCACAGAAGGTAGTTATGGACAGTTGTGACAGCTGATACGGTGACTGAGGATGGCTGTGAGCAGTTGAGGCGACGATGGCGTCGGTGTATGTTGTTACACTTACCCTTGTACTTGGGAAGTGGATGAGCGCTGATTTGTAAGGTAGTGAGTCTGTTTTCTGTCGTTAATAATATAGGTTTTTGATTTTAGAGTTTTGTTAAAACATTGAGTGCGAAGTATGGTTTAGGATTGGCTGTACTAGTGATTGAATGGTGGTTGTGGCGACAATATTTGAAATTTTGCCGTGTTGTTGAGTCCCTTCCATTTTTGATAGCAGGAGTTGGAATCCTAGGTTTTTGATCAGCTGTGCTCTGAGGAGAGCTTGCTGTGAGGCTGGCAGTGTCGAGGAGGCTTGCGTTCCTGGCTATTAAAATTGGATTAAGACAGTTTCTAATGCCAATGAAGTAATATTTGTTAATTATAAAATTGCAAAATTGTTTCAATCCAGACGCCAAGTTCACTTTTCGTTTCGTTCTATTCAGAGGAATTGGGATTTTGAATTATTTCAATTTCAGTATTTTGAACGCTTGAAATGGTCGTTTCTTCATTTTATTCCTTTAATATCTCTATTTATTAATCGACAATTTCGTACACATAACGTCAGCAATACCGACTCTTATGCCGTACAACTTGAGCTAAAGTAAGCAAATCAAAATGTATTATAATGAAAGAAAAAAACGATCTCAACGAAGAAAATAATAAATAAAATTAAACCTTCTAAGCAAAAACATTTTCTCAATTTGGACCGAACGAAAATTGTACTTGAAGGCTAGTAAGCATTTACTAAATTCTCTCCAACTGTTTATGTTTAGTGCAGGTCATTACTGCTGTTGTTAGTTTCAACAAATAGCGTTTTCATTCGATATTTCAGGGTTCATTCCGACTTGATTGACAAGTTGAAAAGAGAGCTTCAAGATTTGTTGGATGGTCGACATCCGGAATACGTAAAAAAGTGTACACAACTTGAACGGGACATGGACAGAAGGTGATTCTGATTTATATTATTAATTTTGACTTTAGAAGAATGTTAACAGTGGTTTACTGCACGTCCCCAAATCGTGTGCTGTTGTGAAATCTTACCATCATACTAAGAACAAGCTATGAATAATAATTACGTTTTTTCTAGAGGCAAAATACCAAAATTGTATGTGGCGAGGTCTTTATGATCACAACTTTTTAACATTCACACAGCTATTGTGCCGCGTCCATGAGCATCCTTATAACCTCTCGTTTCGACCTCAGAGGTCCCATGAAGTGTGTTCCTTGATGCAAAGCCCTCACTGTTCACACCTCACAAAATGCTAGATATCCTTGCAACCCCAACTGGCCTCAGCAGAGGAACCCAAGCACTACACAAGGGCATGCTCTGCTTACTCCAGCTTTGCCTCGCCTCGTTGAATCTGTAACTCGCACCTCTGACTTACCAATCTTGGTGTTGCTTTACCATACATTGAAACAGAACGGAAGAAGCGGAAATATTCGGGTTCTCAAAATATTTTTTGTTGCCTCATAATGAGAGCTCATGTTAAGTTTTTATCGTAGCGCATTCACTTATTAATAAAATCCTTTCCAGATGCCAACTGAATAAGCTTTGTCGAGACCACGCCATTGAGCTCGCCGACCGAGAGTACATTGAAGAAAAGAAGGCAGCACAAGTTGAGTTCCAAGACAAAACTGCAAACCTCAAAACGTCTCTCATCCATTTTTTGGAGGACAAACGACGCTTGATCGAGTCAGATTATCAAGCTACTATGGAAAATGGGGGTGAGTTGTTTACTTCAAAGTAGTATATTTGATTGTGTTGTCTTGGGTTGCAAGTGTGGAGTAGTGCGAAGTTACAGCATCTCAGGGAGCATCGCCTACCTCACTGTCGAACTGTTGATGCAGCAACCAGAAACTTGAAGGGATGAGGTTTTAATGTGGATAGCACCATTTTAGAGGTGAACTAGAACGTTTAAATGAATTTCATGAAAAGTTCGCAAAGGGTGGCCGAGGTATTGCTCATGGGATGTATGCGCAAGAATGAAAAGGGGCGAGGAGAAACTACTGCAGAGCATTCTTCACTCTATTGTTGGCAGCCTTGGTGGACTCTCTAGAGCATTTTGGTATGAGAAGGGGGAGCTCTGTGCAATTACAGATACGTGCAGTTACTGCCTGAGCACTACAGTGGTAATACCATGTTCCTGTGGAGTGAGAATGTGGAAGGGTCCTGTAGGGTATAGATTAAATATAATTCTAAAACATCCGGATGAGGACCACAATTGTTGGATTTGCGATAGGTAATATAAACACCTGTGTACATTCAGGATATGGCACGCTTTGGAAATAAATATCAGCTTCTTGGTGATGGGTTGATGCGTAAATGGACAATATAATGAACAGCGAGATATAAATACATCAAAATATGAGTTTTCCCGATATAGTCTCTCTGGCACAGGCACAACACAAACAAATTGCTGGTTAAAAATAAATGGCGAGAGAATGAATGTTCAAATCAGTCTTTTAGATGTCGCAGTGAGGACGGTGCCGCATAAGGAACCAAAGAGTTTTAAAGGAACCAGGATTGGGAATTAAAAGACTGCGAAGCGCAAGGAAACAGGAGGTCAGGGAACGATCTCAAAAACAAGAATAAGTAAATAGGAAGGTAACAACAACAACAACAACTACAACGATAATAATGAAAACGAAAAGGACGGCAATTGATAACGAGGTAAACAGTTTGATATCGCTGTTCCTAGTTGTGTTTGGAGATGAGTGCGGCTATGAGTGAGTTCCATTTGCTAAAAAATACAGCGGAAACAGGTCCTCTTCCCTCAAGAGCAGCGGTTTTTGTACCGCAAGTCAAAGGATCACGAGGTACATTGCATGAGACTTCCTCTGTCAGGACACCTCATGAGAGTGCAGATGTGTGTGCTTTCACCTGCCCAACTTTGCCAATGAACTCCACCACTAGGTCGTTCTGGGAGGGTGTGGACGCGCATTCTTTGCTTGCCTCACTTAAGGGAACAAACACTAAGAGGATACTTTGCTAGAGTCTGGCGAGGGTCTAAGATTTGTAGACTGTATAGGAAGAGGAAATGAGAAACAGAGCATTGTGCTACAATTAATTAAGCTTGGGGCATTCACAATCAGACATCGCCCCTGGGACCACCAGTGATCATAGTGCAGGGGTGAAACTGATATGTTCCTTCGCAGAAGGGGAGGATTTTGTGAGATGAACAGTGAGTTGGAAGCCAGTGGCAGGCGTCTTCTTTCTTGACCACCTAGAGAGCACATCTAGATCAGCCCTCGGTCTATGGCGTGTACAGGCCATGAATGAAGTATATTTCATCTCAATGTGTTGCATGTGAATTATTGTATTTACCATTCACAGTCGACATTCCCGAAACAAAGTTACCAGCTCGCAATCTTCGGCGTCGAGCGTTAGAATCAGCCCCCGTACAAGAGAAAAGGAGAGGGAAGCCTTCATCGACTACTTGTCACATAAACCTCCTGCTCGATGAAAAGGACATTGAAGACGATTTGCGAGCCATAGCGCGTGCCAAGAGAACTGCTTCATTATCAGGTAATTGCTTCCTAGCTGCTTCGCTTCTTCTAACAACAGCAAAGAACGTTGAATCATCTCCGCTTTGTTTTCAGTGAATGGAATACAAACCCTCGGCCCTTTCCCCAGTGTTCACTCCTCGGATGTTAAGATTGAGGACGGAAAGCTTCTTTACGAAAAGAAATGGTGAGTCGAGTAACTGTGTAATAAAAGCAGATGCACGTTAAAAAGCGATGAGACTATAATCTCGTGATTTCACATGTTCAGGTTCCATCGTGGGCAGACTGTGTTTATCGAGGGGAGGCACATGCCGAAGTTCCCTGCCGTGATTTCGAACATTGGTAACGAAACCGTAAGTTTTCAGTCAATACGTTATTCCTTCACAAAAAACTGTGGCCTCTGGAAGGACTTTTATATCTTTCCCTCAGCCGTTTTTCTCCATCTGCCAGAAGGTGGCAGTTACTACAGAGACCAGAGACTGTGACATTCTGTCTGTATTGACTGTGGTTTGAGTCTGAGACCACAAACAAAACTACGATTCATTAAGTAGTCTGTCAATGAAGTCAGTTGTGTAATTGTGTGATTAACTTACACTGTATTGGAAAGTCAAATAGAGTTACTATTGGAGGAAGAAGAAGACGACGATTTGCTCTTATATTATTATTACAATTCTGAAGAAAGTTTAACGACTTATTTCCAAGTGGAGTCATTATATATCGGAGGGTACTACCTGATCTGTTCAATAAGCTTTTTGCCCTCTTCGGCGGGACACTACTGGTCTGAGGTGGAGACTGTACTGTCTTCAGTCTAACGTCTCTGTCTCTGCTCTTGGTCACAGTGCGAACCGCTGCCTTGAAGAGCCTACCAGTTCACTGCTGCTAGTTAATTCCTTCCTTTTCTCTTCATAAACAATGTTGGTGCCTGCATAAACATGGCATGTGTAGGGTGATTGAGCCCTATGGAGCAAAAGGTGGTTGTTTAACTCTTTGCTTGTTTAAAATGCAGTGCGGCTTCGATGGCGGTAACAGTGCTATCGAGTAATATAAATAAATATTTCCCGACAATCCATTAAAAGCTGATAAAACACAGAAAACCAACTGCTGGAAAAAATGTCGACTTTTACTCGATTTCTCACAATTTGTGCCCACTGTACTTCATTTTCATCATTTTTTTTATCCCACTTCCTTCAATTTGGTATTTCCCTCACACTTTTTGTGTTGATGGGTTTGCCAACGATTTGGCATGATTGTCAACGATTATTACTCCTTAAAATATTTTTCCTAGATTATTACAGGATTTTTCGGTTTATGTGAGATTTTCAACAGTTATACACAAGTACAATTGTCTTGGAGCTGAGGTTGAGGCATCTCTGTAGCGCTTCTCGTTGAAATCAAGTCCTACAGCAAACTGCCGATTGCCCTGTTATTGAAATTGATCCCTCGTAAATTATCGTTAGTACGTACAACAATTTAATGAGCCGTTCATTACGTTTCAGGTTCACGTGAAGAGAACTCAAGACGCCACTAAAGTCCGAGTTCTTCTCAATCAATTAGTCAAAGGATCTGTCACAATCAAAAGACGTGCTTCTTAATTTTAGAGTATCATCCTTTGTTGTGTGTTTATTTTAATTACTCTTGAACAGTTTTTTTCAATTTTTTGGATGTTTTTCGCTGAACTTGCAGTTAAAGTTACACAGATCTTGTATTGGGGGGGGGGGGGGGCAGCGTGAATCAAATTAAAGTCGTTTAAAGTTTAAAAAATGTACTGGGCAACTTGAGGGAAACTGACTTTTCCAAGGTTAATTTTGAAAAGAAATCCCTCTTACTTGTGCTGAGCTACTGACATGCGCGAGGACAAGGCCTTTGGCCAGTGCTTGGAATGGAGAGCTACGAATTTACCTGATCACTCGACATTTCTTCATTTCCTACAAATCTACCTGAGATACATCACAGATGGCGTTCTAAGGGCAATGTAAGGGGGTTGTTCACAAGATTTTTTTACTCGGACTAGGTGCCTCGCTATAAAAAATAAGAAAAAGAAAAAAGGTCTTGAAGTCGAATGTAAAATAATGATTTTGGGGAATGAAAGGAAAACTCTGCTGCAGTGTGAAATAAAAACCGGGAAATGAGTGGTTTTCAACAGCAAATTCGATGTCAAGACAATTGGGAATGAATGAATAGTGTAAGCAGTCTGCTTCCTTATCAAAATGACTGTTCCTGAACCCCCTTGAGTTCAAGTCACGTGTCATGGGTGGGGTGCAGTTTCAATATTGTGGAAGAGCCCGGTCAATCGCTCAGCATTCACCACACCCACACCTGAGGACGTACTGCAGGTTGTGAAGGGCTGTTGCTTGTGCGCTACTGTGTGGTCGTATGACTCTGGGGAATCCCATACCATCTGGGAGGAGTTTTTAGTCTGGTTTCCCACCAGATCTATTTGCTTGAGTGGCAAGTTTCAAAGAGAGTTATAAGCTTGCTCAGCAGCACAACCATCCATCACTGTTGTAGTTCTAACAGTGGGGCACGTGGTTTCTTGTTCCTCCACCCTGGAGGCGCAAGATTTGTAGGTTGGTGAGTCTTTGAGAGAAAAGATGTGCAACCGTGCATTGAAGTCTCCATGGCTCGTAAGGAAGAGGGCCGTTTAGTGGTCTCCTGAGACGTTTATGCATGAATAGTGTCACCATCAAAGTTTTAATTGATTGCATAAGCGGAGGAATTGAAAAATGCCGCTAAAAACTCCTGCTTGGAAGGCCCTTTCAGACTCTCACGTATCAGCAAAAATGTGGAGAGATTCCTTGGCCCTCCTCGGTTGTGCTTGCCTCACTCTGATTTAGCTACGCAGTGAGAATGTCAAAGGGGTTGCTCAGGGAGGGTGCTCACAAGAGAGATCACAAAATGCATGAAACTTGCTCTGCCAGGATAGTCTCAACAGTTGTGAATTGTATAGGATGGGGGAAAATACACGGGGAATTGTGCTAGAATTAATTAAGTTATGGTACCCACATTAGTCATCTGGCATGGTCTATGGGCTATGACCATTGATGATAGTGCAGGGTCTGGTGACAATACGTTACCACTGTTACGAGCGTTCATTAGGAACAACAAATAATCAGTGCAGTTAAAAACTACTATATTGTATTAGTCAAAATTACATTGAATGAACTGAACAGAACTTGGCATTCGGCCGCGCTGAATGATGATCGTGTTATCGGTCTGTCCTCCTCTTCTTCTTCCACATCCATGTTGTGGATCAAGTCCCCAGAATGGTGAGGTGCTGTTGCAATGTCTAACATCTCTTCACTTTTTGTTTTTAGACTTCATAATCATTCAGCCAGATGGGAGGCCTGCGCTGACGGGTAGTTTCTTTGAGTCTTGGGGCTGATGCAGCTGGTTGTGACCCTTGTCCTTCTTATGATGATATTCCATTGTCTTGATTGTCCCCTGTGCTGAGCATTGTGGTAATAGGCCGAAGATGGGCTCTGTTCCTTCTCACCTCTTCGCCTGTCTGAGTTTTAATCGTGTATGATCTGGGATAGTCAGTGTGATTCAGGACCTTCGCTGGTTCCCAAATTCCTTTCTCCACTTCTACTCGTATTTGCTGCTCAGCATGCAATGGCGGAAGAGGTACTGTCCCTCGATTGTAATATTGAGCAGCCTTTTGTGACGATTTCTTTAGGTCTTGCTGCACTGCCTCTTTGGGTATGGGCTGGAAATTCAAGTGAGAGGCCACAATGGGGAGACTATCCCTTAGCTTTCGTCCAAAAAATAGTTGTGCTGGTGATACTCCTCCAAGTGATATGATGGGTGAATTTCTATATTGGAAGATTGCTTGCTGAAGGTCTTGGTTCTTCCGTAGCAGGTTTTTAGCTATGCTCACAGCCTTCTCTGCCAGGCCATTGGATCTGGGGTAATGTGGGCTAGAGTGAGTAACCCAAAAACCAAATTCCTCAGCAAAGGACCAAAAAGCCCTACTATTATATGGGACATTGTCACAGATACACTCCTCTATGACACCAAAACGTGTGAATTTGTCTTTGAAAATTGTCACCAGCTTGGTTGCTGTTTTCTCTGACAGTGGATCAACTTCAATCCATTTGGAATAGTGATCATATATTACGAGATAGTCTTTTCCAGCATGGGTCAGGATATCAGATCCTACTCGCTGCCATGGTCGATCAGTTACTGGAAAAGGAAGGAGTGGTTCTCTCTGATTTGACCTAGCATATGTCATACATGTGCTACAAGACTTTATGAATACCTCTATGTCTTTGGCCATTTGAGGCCAATAGAAGTGTTGCCTTGCCCTGGTCTTACATTTCTCGATCCCAAGATGTCCTGTGGCATGAATCTGCTGTATAATGGGAATCTGTAGTGCAGTCGGTATAATGATTTTATCTTGCATTAGTAGTATGCCCCCTTCATTTGAAATCATGTGAGATACGGCTGCATATGGACTGATCTCTGTAGGCATTGATCTGGGCCAGCCGTTTGCAACATATTCTAGGAGAGCTCTGGTAACTGTATCTTCCTTGGTAGCTACAGTTAATTTGTTCAACCATTGAGTTGAAATGGATAACTTTGTATGAATAGTGTGAATAAATCGCACATCATGAGTCACATCTGTTGGAACAACACTGGGGTTCATTCTGTGCCTGGAGAGGTAGTCTGCCAGATGGAGGTCTTTACCAGGGATGTACAATATTTCCACATCATATAGTTGAAGTTGAAGTCTCATTCTTCTAAGCCTAGCTGGGATTTGAGATAGCTCACGCTTAAATATTGACAACAGAGGTCGGTGATCACTGTGCACTGCAACTGGGCGCCCGTATATGTAGAAATGGAATCTGGAGCATGCGAAGCTGATAGCAAGCATCTCCTTCTCTATTTGTGAATAATTCCTCTCTGCACTGCTCATGACTCGAGAAGCATAAGCCACAGGGTGACCTTCTTGAAGTAAACAAGCTCCAAGACCATGTTGAGATGCATCTGCTTGGATGACCACTTTAACACTCGGGTCGAAGTACCTTAACACAGGAGGGGAGGTCAGGAGTTCCTTCAGACGGTGAAATTCTTCATTTTGTTTGGGACCCCAAGATCAATCTGATTTGGAAATCAAGAGAGAGCGGAGGGATGCAGTCATTTCTGAGGCATGGGGAAGAAAGCGATTTAAGTATTTCACCACCTCTAAAAACCGTTCTAGGTCTTTATGCGTTGAGGGTGCTTGTGTTCCCTGTATGGCCTCTATGTGCTTTTTTGTTGGAGATAACCCTTTGCCAGAAATTTTAAAGCCCACAAATTCCACCTCTTTCAGTCGAAACTGTGACTTATTAGCATTGAAACGCACATTATTTTCTCTAGCACGGGTCATGAAAGCATCCATACAAGCATCATGCTCTTCAAGGGTGCGACCAAAAATAATGGCATCATCAAAGTAAATTCGCACATTGTGAAGCCCTGCAAACACTTCCTGAATCTTTCTAGTAAATATTTCAGGGGCTGACTTAAGCCCAAAAGCGAGCCTAAGGAATTTAAAAAGTCCAAATGGGGTGCTGAAGGTGCACAGTTTAGCTGATTCAGCATCCAGCTCAAGCTGCCAGAATCCATTTGACATATCTACAACACTAAAGTATTCTTGTCCAACCGTGTCAGCAAGCATTTCGTCAGGTGTAGGGATTAGAGCAGGCTCAATCAGCAAAGCCTGATTCAGGTCCTTAGGGTCAAGGCACAGTCGAAGGTCTCCATTAGATTTCTCAACAATCACCAATGGGTTCACCCAAGGGGTAGGTGAGGTTACCTGTGCGATGACACCCATCTTCAACAGTCTCTGCAGAGTGCTTTCCAGTCGAGAGTAAATTGCTAGAGGAATACGTCTTGGTGGGTGTATGACTGGGGAGCAATGGGGCATTGTCTGTAAGCGAACTTTTCCAGGAATGCAGCCAAGCCCATCAAAAAGATCTTGATATTTTTCTAAATAAGTTGTTTTATGGGAAATTTCATTAGCTGGAACAAGTCGCTTAATGAGGCCCAGTTTACATGAACTGGTAATGCCCAAAATTGGTACTGCATTCACGTCAGCAATAACAAAGTCTATATCTGAGGCCTGACCACTCCTTAGCTTGCAACACAGATTAACTACACCTATAGCTGGTGTTTTGAAGGAACTATCACCATAAGATCTAAGTATAATATTTGATGGTTTCAAATCGTTGCGCTTGCCCCTAATCTTTTGGAATTCCCTCCATGGCAGCACATTTACAGTTGCACCACAATCTAATTTAAAATTGACTCGTTTCCCATAAATGGAAAGGGGCTCATGCCATGCAGTTTCATTGTCAGAGTCAATGGCAGAAATTTGACGATTTACATTTACATTTGCAGTGGGTGTTTCAATAAAATGAATTTCCTGTGTGTCTGTCAGGTCACAGTCTTTGAATAAACTGCAGGCATCAGGGGTGCAATCAATAATGTTGTGTGGATACTCCTCCACCTCCACTTGGTGAGCACTGTTGGTAGCCTGTGGGCAAAATTTGGCGAAATGATGGAGCTGGGTACACAGATTACAGCGCTTGTTGTAAGCGGGGCAAGCACGAATGGCATGTTTATAACCACATTTTGTACATTGGAATGGAATGGGGTGAGAACTATTGGATGGCTTAGTCATTGGTGATCGAAATGATCTATGGGCGTTAGTTCTAATGGCATGAACTAACGCCATTAGTTACTTCTGACACCATGTTACGAGCGTTCATTAGGAACAACAAATAATCAGTGCAGTTAAAAACTACTATATTGTATTAGTCAAAATTACATTGAATGAACTGAACAGAACTTGGCATTAGGCCGCGCTGAATGATGATCGTGTTATCGGTCTGTCCTCCTCTTCTTCTTCCACATCCATGTTGTGGATCAAGTCCCCAGAATGGTGAGATGCTGTTGCAATGTCTAACAACCACAAGGAACGGTAGGGTTTTAGGGACACCTAACGCAAACATCCAAAGCACGTAAAACAAATTGGACGATGGACGTAACTGAGAAATGTGAACAATAATTAATTGGGGGAAGAAAATATGATGACTATCTCAGTCTTTGTAACTGATAGTGGTTAAGAGCCTATGACAAGTGAGTTGGAAGGCTGTGGCTGTGGTGGTGTCTCATTTCTTGAGCACCTAGAGAGCTTGATCTCCTGCACCGACCTTCAGTCCTAGGTGTGTACGGGCCATCTGTTTCCGGGGTACCAATATGGTGAGTTTGCCACCCTTGAGACTTCTATCAACAATCACGAAAAAATACTGCATTGGGAATACAGATCAGATGTATTTGCATCTCACTGTGAAGGGGCAACTAAATTATTCAACCCTTCGTGAACCCTCCACGGTACCGTTTTGCTAAAAATATCTCTTGACGCCGAAATGGTTGTTGGTCTAACATCAGGACTTACTGATGTTCTCACTTGCGATTGACAGGAGAGTGGTTTTGAAGTGGGAGTTCCTGAACATACCCCATTGCTGTTTTGCCAACAGGCTCCTATGAACCATGTAGGGATCAAGCTATGCCTTTCCACACCCTCGAAGAGCAACCCGAGGAGTGAAAATGTGGTGAGGTTTTTTGACTCTCTGCGGTCATCCTCGCCTCACTGACTTAACTATGCAGTGAGGAGCCATAATGTGCAAGGGGTTGCTCAGGTTTTTTTCGTTCGTCCTCACCTATCAAGAGTGTTTTTTGTACCACGAGTCAAAGGATCCTGGATACTTTGTGAGAGTGTGGATGTGTGTGTTTTCGCCTCGTGCAACTTTGGCAAATGCGCTTTACTATGGAATGTATGAAGGTTGAACTTGTATAGTATTTTTAAACGATTCTCAACACACTTTCTTTTCCATAAACATCTCTGGAGAACCAAAATACTCCGTAACGTCGAATTTGGGGGTGAGTTAAGTTGTTAAGCTTCGTAGTCGATATTTAACAACAAATTTGCCAATTCTTAAATCACCAACGGGTTTCGTGTGTAATGTTGGGCACTCATTGGGGGCATCAGCTGTATTCTTCACTGCTGGATCCTGTCCTACGCCTCCCTCTCCCTTCCTACCCTCCCTTTCCCTAACTGCCTGTTTGTACTTTCAAAATTTACGCTTGAGCTATGTCAGTTTCCCTTCAAGTCGCTCTACTTTTTCGTTTAAAAAAAGAACTGAAATTCATTAATAAGACTGAGAAAAACGAGTTAATTATTTCTTTTCGAGAAAACAGGGAATGTTTATGAATTATCATGATTCTATGGTGAGTTTTTATGTCAATCAAGTGTTGAAGAAGCATCGTAAAGTTGGTGTCATGTCAATTGGTGATCTTGCTAGATTGAGATGGTGGGGATGTCGAGTTCTTGGTGGCTTATTAAGAATTTTTCACGCATGATGAGGCCATCAAAACGACCTTTGGATGCGGGTCTTAGTACGATAATAAGCGCTGCTTCTGGATATGTAGCTTGTGTTGTATTGACTGACACTGGCCGTCAGTGCAGCACCTGGTACAATTTAAATTAAAGGTGAGAGTTTACCAGGAGCAGTAGTCAAGTGACAGAGTTGGAAGGCTAGTGGTGATTTCAATATGAGCTGGTGGCATTGCCATCACTTAGTGTGTGATAAGAATGTATCGCGAGGACTGTCGATTTGACTTTGACAATATTGCTTTACTTTGAAGATGAAAAATGGAGGTCGATGAAAACTCGATTATCTCCGTGGATGGGTAGCACCAAAAAAAGACCCTCGAAAAAGTTCAGGAGTTAAAATGTGCCTGGTAGTTAGCAAGGGACGGATTAAGTCTGAGAACTCTGGGTGTCACTAGGAGTGGGAAGGTGCTAGTTTGTTGTCTATGTCTACCCTTTCCACCACTCATGGCCCTTCCATAACTTGGATGTGTGTAGACTATATGTTCTGCTTTTCTTGCAGTATTTTGCCCTTCTACAAGAGCAACTATGGCCAGCCAGGTGTTGGGCCACGTAGTTCACTTCTCCATGCAGGGGTGGACGCATTTGTGGTCTAGGCTGTCACCATTTTTCAGATTCTAGCTGCTATTGCACATCTGAGCAAGAGTCAGGAACATCTGAAAGTGCTCCTGGTTTAAAGTACTGACACTAGGCGCTTTTGAGGGCTATTGGCACCCGCTGAGAATAGCTCTGAGATTAGTGACAACACTCTTTCTTCTGTACTACACTCCCTAGAGTAGCCTGCCCATATTTTCCCTCTGGAGAGCTTCCGGTGAAATTCCAGCCTCCGTTTTGGCAAGACTCAGTTGGTGGCTATTTTGACGTGAAAGTTGGGTTCTGCATTGGCGATGACCTTGTACTGCCCACTTTTTTCTCGTGTGTTTGCTATTGCTCGGGTAATACGAGCAACTCTTCCAATCATGCGTACTCCTCCGCAACTACAAGGACTTTCCATTTTAGCACGTTTGTGTCTTGAGCTGCCCAGCGTATCCAGAGGCCAACCTTACAAAAATAACAATCAATGATGTTCAACTGGATTAACGTTGACGTAACTCGTGTCAGGATGTGGTAGAATCACTGATAATTAACTCAACTTGAGAAGCTGCTAAACTCAAATGGGATTTATTCTGCATTTAAATTGGAGAAGCCAGGTTTTTAATTGCTCACTGTCACTTTCATTTTCATGAGATGAAAGCGGGACTTGTCCACAGAATATGGCACTGTGCTCAACGAGATGTGATGTACTGAACTGATTACATTCTGACATCTCTGTTTGTGGCTCATTATTCTCAGTACTGGATAATGTCACCTTGAGGTCTTATGAGCTTTATCAACAACACCTCAGAGGGGTGGAAATGATGACACTTTTGGTGTTGAATCCGGAATACAAGGGAGAACTAGGTGGTGAGAACTAGCAATCAAATTTACCTTCACCAGGGAAAAGGTCTAGTTCACAATTTGAAATTGTGATTTCTCAATCGTCTTGACAAAATGCATCGTGCATTCTCGATTTATCTTTCCTATTTTAAGATGTGTAGTTGTAGTATGCCAAAGGAAGAAGCAAGGTCTTGACTTATCTCATTATTATTACGTGTTTGTGTCTAATCACTGTTTTTCTGTAAAATAATTGTTAGGTGTAAGTGTTGATGTTTTTACTAGCAGGTTTACATCAAATGCCCTTCGTGCAAGCAGTATTTATCTCAATCTGAAGACTAATGTGTGCCGAACGTTATGGGCTTTGCGAGGGTTTGGTAGTAGATTGTAACAATCATTAGTGATGAAGCAGCACCCAACACTTAGTCAAAGAGTCCTGGTCCTTCAGTGAGGTCCAGGAGGCCCTATAGGCACTGCAAGAGTGCACAGCTTGAACTATACAATAAAAGATGACGTGGAATGGTTTTTCCTTGGGCTCATCACACAAAGTGCGAAAGGCCGAGTTCTAAACATAGAGATTCCATGTCAGTGGGACCTCGTGGGGATAATGACTGTCACTGCATTACGCTCCCAGGGGCCAATCCACACCACATCTTCAGTCCCCTGAAAGTAAATGGAACCACTTATAGTGGAGCGATTATTGGTTCCTGACTTCGATAGCGAGATTCCTTCAATATCTGTAGGAATCGATAGAGGCATCCTTAAGGTTGATCTCAATGTGCCAGCACTTGTCCTATGAATGGTTGAGTTAGAGGGCCTGCATTGTCATTGGCCACACTCCCCCTTTCTCTTAAAACTCGCTCACCATGCTAAACCGATAATTCCATTTAGCGCTCAACATCAGTGAGCTTAAATGTGTCCAAAATGAGTCTTACATGGTTGGCTCTGCCTTTTAATGCAATTCTGTAAGAGCTTAGATAATACTGTGCCAAAACGTAATGATGAGGGTGCTGTATTAATGTTCACATGTAAACCTGGGTTGTTGAAATGGTACTGTGAACATTATCATAGAGACAGAACTATTGCTGGGTGTCTTGAAAAATATCTGCTTATCTAGTTGTATCAGTTCAGTGTTATCTGGTTATTGGTTATAGGATTGTTGGGAGAAGATCCACCCAGATCCTTTTCACCCTGGGTGGTAAAGTGTGAACTACGTCTACTTCCATGTTGAGTCAGCTACGTATTGGTTATTTACCAGTCGAGAAAGAGTGTGCTGGTATGAGGGATTTGTGAGCTAACACGGTATGAGAAAGCGTGTGGTAACAACTATTGTCAGTTCTGGTTAGATATATGGGTTTAACATTTCATATCATCATTGGCATCAATTACTCTATAGCACAGTTAGTGTGACAAAAGTGACCTCTGCACAATTTGAAAAACAAGTACATGTGGGTCACTGTTGGATAGATATGAGTTTACAACCCATATATGTTAAACGACCTACTGTGCCTCAGCACTGACAATGTCTAACCCTTGCAGGAGGCTACAGTCACGCTACTTGTACACTTGGTCCCATTAATTACTAATCATTTTGCCTGTCGATAGCTATGAGCGCCAGCTAGGAACAAATGGTTGAATTTTGTGATGAGCGAGCAGTGTTACTGGGGTTTTCTAGCTGTCCTGAACGCTCGCTAGGCACTATGGCCTGAAGATTGTTGAATCAGGCGGAAGTCGTCGAATGCCATTTAATCTGAGCAGTCGTTTCATACAAATTGCACGAAGGGAAGCCCGGTGTGTCAAAATAATCAAAATATTAATGTTGCCCAGTCGTTCTTTGGATTATGATTTTTACTTCAATTTATAAAGTTATTTAGTCGTAAATGGATAGTATGAATTTAAACAGATAAATGTTACCGTGTATTTTCTTAAAAATTTGATTTGTTAATTGCTTGGTGCAGGTTTGTTGTTTAGTATATTTCCTGTCACCCAGAGCGCTAGTTACCAGGCCATGTGTTGGTTACCTTGGAATTCAAAAGGTATTTTTGAGCCTTAAATTTGAAGTTTTGTTGGCCGTTGGACTTGTTGTAAGTTTGCATTAAAGTCTATTACATTTTACTCTCGTTTGTATATCCTGTATTGCAAGCACACGTGCGTATTGTGGACAGTCCGGTATTATGGACCTCAGCATGTACAGAGACCAACCCAGGACTTTTTCATGTTGCTTTGGACTACGTTCTGTTTACTCTCCCAAGAGCTTTTTCGGATTCCATCGTTTAATTTGGGAATGTCGAGAGCAGTCTTTAAAAATTCTCGACCTGTGTTGATGCTGATGATCACAGTTCTTGTGGGCTAAGCTTTGTCGATCAGCTTAGGAATGTAGACATGTCTCAGTTTGGAGAATAGTGAAGAAGGAGTGCCCAGTGAGCTTGGTTCTAAGAATAGCACTTTCGAAAACCTCCTCCGAAGGTGTTCTCAGTAGCTTCATGTGGAGCCGTAAGCTGATGTGGACGACGTGACTGCTGATAGGTGCAGCTAGTAGATCACATTGGTGCAAAACCCATCAATGGCAAGATTGGGAGCTCCCCTCCTGTGGACCACAAAGGCCTAAAAGGCAGTACCCATTGACCTGGCCATTGAGTGCATTTTGGGCAGTTGGAGCTCCCTTTGCTCTGGGTCAAACTACATATAGACGTTAAAACTGTACGAAAACTAGATTAGTGGGCATTAGATAAGTGGCAAGCGAGAATGGAATCCTCATGAAAGAAGTGTGACACATACGAGTTTTTTCCCAACGTCCGTGAATGTCTTAGGTGAAAGCGTGGGTTGTACCAGATTTCTGGACGAGTGAGTACCTTACGACGTGTCATGGCTACTTCAATGCATGGGGCTCCTTTCTCCCAAAGATTCCATCCTATACGGCTTGAGCCTCGAGTGTGGAGAAAACAAGAAATCACGTCCTGCTCCACTATAGTTTCTACAATGAAGTAGTGTTGTACCACTGGTGGGTCCAGAGAATAGGTTCTTGGGGGGCACAAATGTTGACTGATTTGTTTCTTGATCATATCTTTATGGATGTAACAAGGAAAGGAACAATTGAAGAAAAAACTGAAAAAAAGGATCATGTATAAAAGAAAGCTGAAAATTGTTTATGAATATCCACTTCCCTCTGCTTGGACTGTTAAGAACTTCAAATTAAGTGAGTGAATAGAAAGTACCACGAAAACTGTTGAATGTACGCAGGGTTAAGGGAAGTTGTGTGACGCGTTGCACCAGATATTTTCTGAGGATGAGTTCTTGTCCTGCGTTAATTATCGTATAAGCGCATGTAAAAGTGCTGCACTACTATGCTGGGTTTCGTTTATTAGATAAGGTAGTAAAACTACAATTTGCATCGGAGGTTCGCCTCGATCTGTCTCTCGTCGAATGCGAAACTGTTCGCCATAACGGCTGTTTTACGAGTTTTCGGGAAACCGACTGCTCCCTCGACCTCTTCCGTTCGTCAAAGGCCGGGACTGCCTCTATTAGAAGTCCCGCCGCGAGTTGCTTCGTTCCCTCGTCCTCTTCAGCTCTTCCGTTCGTCAAAAAGCCGGGGCCGCTTCGCTCCACGTCCCGGCGTTCGGGTTGTTGCCTCCGCCCGAACAGAAATCGGCGGCCCGTCCCGTTGGTGGGGACCCGGAGCCGCGGCGCGGGGGCCGGACACGACGTCCCGCGTTGGGCTTGAGCTCCTCCTCCTCCTCGGCGACGGTTTTTCGCATCGTCCCCCTCCATTTGCCTCATTTCGGTGGCTTTCGCTGTATTTCGCCGGGGTTCCGCACCCTCTCGGTTGGCTGGACTCAGTGCGCACCGCTCCGCTTCTCCCGCGCTCCTCCGAATCCAAATCCTCCTGTTGTGTGCTTTTGCAAACTATTTTGGTTTCGTTTGGATACAAATAACCGCAGGTAAGATAATACAATTCGGAAATATTAGTAGCGAATCTCGTCACTTTTAAAACCTTGATTTAATTTGTAAAATAATTGACCATGTAGCGGAACGCATCGCAACACACATAGCGAATTTCCCGAAACTAAGTGGAATTGACAATGCTTGACTTGGTACGTTTTAAACAGGAAGAGCTGGGCTTGTGAATATTGAACAAGCATTCAAATAACGTCTATACAAATTTCGCACAACAATTTACGTGGCATAATTGGCCATGCCATTGACCAAGTGCACTAGGTTGCCCACACATGAACACAAAACTCGTGGTTTGAACGGTGGATCGTGAACCACTAGGGCAGAATTGCATCTGATATATACGAGAAGCTCATCTCCATATCTCAAAGATTAACTATTTTGCTAAAATGCTGTCAAACAGCCGAATTAGGAGCAACATTAAGTTTCCTTTCTGAATTCAATAAAAATAGGACTATCTCGAAGCGCGATCTTCAAATATCTACATCACACTACTTTCCTCAGCCCTGCGTACATTCATCGTGTTTCATGGATGAACTAATCCAATCTAATCGTTCACTCCCTTCATTTGATCTTGGTAAAACTTACTTCATCCTTAACGTGGCATGTTATAACACTTGAAGTTCCAGAATTTATTGAGCTCCTTCTACTCATACCCCGACAAATATTGGGCAATCAGTACGCAGGCAATTCATGTTTAAAATTATCGTACAAAAACTGTGCGAAATGATAGTAAAAGGAAGAGCGATTGGGATTCCGGAATTATTTTAAGCGCGTTAATAAATTCTCATTGTAGAGGTAGTTTATTGGACTATCTTCAAAATGTTCTGTGAATGCCAACATCATTTGAGCGGAATTTATGAGGAGCTAAAATGGAAATTTTTCTCGGACGTCATTGATAATTTGTTGTGTTGCTTTCATCATTTTCCCAAAAATGAGAATTTTGCAGTACTGTCAGGTTATTTGGTGTTGTCCATACAAAAACATTAATCAAAATCGACGTAGCCGTTTTTGAGGAAAAAATATCTGGTGCGTAGCAATACACAACTTTCCGCCACCCTCGTAATTTCGAACACCACCTGCATATGCGGGCGCTATATCTTCGTTCAACGCATTTTTACAGGAACATTTATGGAGAACAAAATGTACGTACTAGTTAGCTGAGAGTACTCCGAAAGTTTGATCGAAATCGTTAGAGCCGTTTTTGAGAAAATTGGAATACCGATAAATTAATATTCGACAAATCTCCTTTTTTGTGTTAACTTGGCTTATATCTCCGTTCAACACATATATACGGAAATAATTATGGATAACGAAATGTTGGTATGGGTGACTGAAAGACACTCCATTAGGATTTATTACATCTAGTGAAGCAGTTACCCTGGAATTTACGGAAATGTTCGAAAAAACGTTATTTTCGACACATTTTCATTTTTATCTCTGTTCAATGGACTGTCAGAGGAACATTTATTGAGAACAATATGTAGGTATTAACTATTCGGATACACCTGGAAAGTTTGGTGATAGCCGTTTGGCCAAAAAGCGTAAAAAACCTATTTTTGCTTCATAGGCCTATATCTCCGTTCACCGTATTTTCATGGAGATGTGTATAGAGAAGAATTAGCAGAACATAATTCGACAGTTTAATCAAAATCGTTATAGCCGTTTTCAAGAAAAATGCGAAAACCCCTAGTTTTTGGTACATTTTCGTCCCCCCCCCCTTCCCATCGGCCGAAATCGTCCATAACCTTATTTTGGTGTCTACAAAAAATAACAAACAAAACAAAAAAAGAATCAGCACAATCGGATCAGCCGTTCTCCCGCAAATCGAACTACAGACACACACACACACGGACCACGCGCCGAAATTAGGTTTTTTAGACTCAGTAGGCCGCAAAACGTAAAGATCTGAAGAAAACCCAAATTTTTTTTTGGGCCGATTACTATACTTTCCTTCCCTTCAGGTAGCGGAAAGTAAAAATTGATGTTTAGGAAATTTTGGGATTCAGTAGCACAAACGTAAAAATCTAAAAAAAACTCAAACTTTTTTTTCCAGCCGATTAAATAACTTCTCTAGAGCTAAGGAAAGTAAAAACACTTGTTTACAGCCTATTATGGTTGTTTTCTTCGTTAAATGACCTGCCAGAAGAACATTTAAGGAGAGCACGACATATTTATTAACTTGCCTCAGAGTTTAATTCAAATCGCTATTGCCGTTTTCCCGAAGCTATAAAATAACCTCATCATGCGCGTCTGAACCATATTTTTACAGATATATGTAACCAGAAGTATTGTAAGTGTATTGGTTTGTAAAAGACCCGTTGTATGTTTAATTAAAATCCTATACGCCGTTTTCGAAGATAATGCAAAAACCGGATTTTTGGCGTACAACTTTATTTTTATAGTATGAGGAACAAACCAGATACAAAATATCTGGAGCGAAGCATCACACAACTTTCCTCACTATCAAGTAAGTTCCTCGGTTTTGTCATTCTAGCGACTAATCCGGTATGTTTTTCACTCGGATTATATGAGTGTGTAAAATCCCATCTTTCTAGAGCAAGAAACTCGCGGTATTCAACGTTCTGGAATTTATTGCGTTACTCCTAATTATGCCACAACCTCGAGTGGTGCATTGATTGGTGCGAGGAGAGGGGGGGGGGGAAGGCTCGTGTTTATTGTTCTCCAGTTATAAGGATATGCTAGCCAATGAAACTATAACAGTTTGAATTCAAGTTTTTCTAGGCTTGCTCCTAATTGTCTTACGACGATTGTTAATATCTCATCGTGTTGGTAGCACATTGGACTTCCAGCCAGACTTTATGAGCGAAAAATGATTTTCGTAAATTTGTTGTGCAGCTATATAACAGTGCTATAAAATCATTCGTGCCACAACAAATTATCAAAAAAGTTTACGAAAATCAATTTTTGTCAGTTTTTTCCCAGATGAAGTCTGGCTGGTAGTTCAATGTGCTACCTAATCAAAATCATCAAAGCTATATTTGAAAAAAAAAAAAAATTGGGATTTTGATCACCCATTCTGACATTCTATGTTGACGAATTTGATTTGGTTCAATCGTTTTCTCTTGTGTATCAAAATAGTTTTTAATCATAATTTTTCTATCAACTTGCACATAATCTTTCGTTCGATTCAGCTCCCAATCTAGTAGTGTACCTGTCCTCGGTTATCATAAAATGGTGTATTTTGATCAATGATAACTGCAGTTCGTTATCGTACCCTCGTTTTGTCCTCTCGTGTTGGCCTGATGGCCAAATATGAAATTTGAGCTTATTCTGATTAGCTAAGAGGGCCTGAAATCGTCACCATTTGCCCCGACCAGTCTTATAGCGTCTCTAGATATCGGGATTGAAGTTTAATGTCAAGTGGGCGCATCGTTCGAGGTTGTAGGAAGCTCGTAATTGTGGAGAATTGAATGTCAGGAGTGAGGCTGCCCCGAGGTGATGACTGTTTACTTATTGTAATTATCAAAGAAGGATAGTAATCACTTTTGCAGAGTTATTGGGTAATAGCTGTTAGAACTGGTAGTAAGCGAAACAGCGGTAGTTGAAATTCAGGAATTTCTGGAGTGAGCCCCATGTATCTCATGAGCGGTTTTAAACACCTCACCCTCTGGGTATTGAATTGGACTACAACACCAATTTTATTTAACATTCTACCAACATTCCAGCGGATTTATAAGAAAAAAACCGCGCTAAAAACGCTTTTCGTCGAAAATTTTGATAATTTATTGTGCTGCTCTCGTCATTTTCCTACGAATGGGAATTTTATGGTATGATTGCCTTATCAAAAGATATCAATATAAAAAATTTAATCAAAATCGTTAGAGCCGTTTTGGAGAAAAAAAATTTGGTGTGTTAATCACTATGCTAACTATAGTTAACTTTCGGTGGATTTTGTTCATACCGTTATTTTTGCGTCCCATAGTTACCTGTAGGCTGGAGATCAAATTTGAGGTGATTTGGCTCGGTCGTTTTCTCTAAAAACCACTCTAAATTCGATTTCGTCGAAAGTTTTGGTAATTTATTGTGCTGCTCTCGTCATTTTTCCATAGATGGGAATTGTATGGTATAGTTGCCTTATTGGGAGCTATCATTATAAAAAATTTAATCAAAATCGTTAGAGCCGTTTTTGAGAAAAAAATATTTGGTGTTTTGATCACTATGATAACTATAGTTAACTTTCGGTTGATTTTGCTCATACCCTTATTTTGGCGTCCCATTGTGACCAGCGGGCGAGATGTGAAGTTTGAGCTGATTTGATACGGTGGTTTCCTCTAAAAATCGTTCACAGACACACTTTAGTGTCACACATACCCACACACACACAGACACACAGACCATTTTCCCAAATAGTGTTTTTTGGACTCAGGGGTGTCTGAAACGTAAAGATCTGAAGAAAACTCAATTTTTCTTTTTCAGCCGATTACATAACTTTCCTTTCTTTCGTTGAGCCAAGGAAAGTAAAAAGGATGAAAACATGTTCACCTCAATTATACCTCCCCATTAACTGCAATTTGTACTACTTTTTGAATTCATGCACGGAATGGGTAAATATTTTGGGAATCGCGTTATGCATTTTTGTGGCTTGCATCATAAATGAGATACTGAAAGCAGATGTTCCACATTTTGGAATTTGAAGGTGGACTCTAACATTTCTCTGGTTAACTTCTTCTCTCCGTATGATTTTACGAGCTAAATACGAAGGGCTTTAACAGTTTCCATACCAGAACCGCACGAGAGAGCTCGAATATCCCTTTAAACTCTAGCCACTTCAATTGTTTGAAATATGGCGTGACATGATCAGATAATTGTAAGTTATAAATGAAGCGAATGGGGGCATTTTGTGCTGTCTGGAACTTTTTCAATAATTCGCGGATGATATCGCTCAGTGCATTACAACCGTAATCAAATAATGGTAGAAACAACGCGCGAATCATTGATATTTTAACATTTCCAGGAAATTGTGTTGCACAACGTTTCAATCGATAGAAATTTATTACACACATTGTTCACATGAGTGTGCCAAGTCAGATGTTTATTAATTGGGTGGCCAAGACTTTTAAATTGATGAACATAATTTATTCTGTTTTTGCCTATTCGTAGAATAGGTAATCTCGAGAAATCGAATCTAGCCAAGAGTTTCCTGTGACCTATAGCACATTTTTGTGGGGTTACTTGCAGACCATGATCATTTACCCATTTGCGTAACCTATTTAAATCTTCATTTACTAGTCCAATAATCTCCTCGATTTCGTCCACATTTCCAGTAGCATAAATCTGACGATCTGGAAAGGGTGGATGGTGGGGGGGTGGGTGAGAGTATTCGCGTATAGGGGACAACCAATATTTCGAGACAGCGACTTCATTCCGATTGAAGTTACGAGTAAATCGGCAAGTTTGAGGTGCCCTGTCAGCACTGTAGCCCTGGGCTAGCTTACACTAAATCGATGAGTTTGGTTCGTCACTGTAGTGTCGTCATATTTTTAGTGCTCTGCAAGCCGGGATTCCTTTATTCATCCCTTGTAACCTCAATTCACCTTGGTGCCGAGCCACATTTTCCAGCATTAACCCTTGACACACACGCCCCCAGTTGGTTTATGAACCTGTCCAGGGTGAAGTCCTAATTTGTGCCTGTGAGGAGGGCAACACCATCCGCGAAGGCTATTGTACTCACCTTGCACGCTCGAAAGAGATCCTTTGAGATCTTACCCAGTTCAGTATCAATCTTAAGATTGAAGAGAAGCGGAGGCTGAAGTAGCCAATTAGAAGCCCTCACACCAGTAAACCAATAGGCCAACGCGTGTCAGAAGCTTTTGCAACATTCAGGGCAACGATATACATTTGCACTATATGCAGAATCGTAAGATTCTCTCAGTGCCTTTCACTAGAGACTGATATAGCCCTCGTCGAGGGTTTAGGAATAGCCATCTAATAAGGAAACAGACCTGTCTGTCACTGGAGCCCGTACGCCGACAATGACTCCAGCATCTTAGATGCGAGATGCAAGCACCTTTTGCAAGTCCTGGAACACGTACTGGTCTACATATCTCTTTGGACGAGGACTACTCGCTATTATTTGGTATTCTGACTCAGTAGGCTTTAAACATTTTGACGCGCTTCCGGCCGGTCACAATACCGTCCTTATCTTTCGAGTTGAGGAGCCTATCAAGTACAGCCATCTTAATAAACAAGAATGCGATTCGCGGATTACCGCGACGGAGTAGAGGCGAATGTCATGTAAATGAAGCCATTCAGTGTTTCCCATCGACTCAGTAATATCACTCTTTGATTACGATTTTTATCGACCAGGTTATAAGTTAACGTTTTCCCGCCTGTTCTCACGCTCTCTTTCGTAAACACATTTCCCGAGATCAACTCCGATTTCAATCCAGTCATCAGCTGGAGGGATCACAAAAATCCTCTATTTTTAAAAATTATTTCCCACGAGAAATCCTGACTTCGGGGTGAAAAATCCAAACAAGAGATTCATTAAATATCAGTTCGAGTAGTTTTTCCCTTCCAGAGCTGTCAACATCGCGATGTATTTATAACGTCGAGAAACTAGAATTGGGGAGAAAAACCACCGATGTTGAAGAAACTACTTTCTTCTGTTACTCTTTGTTCTCTTATGTCATGATCTAAATCTCCTGAGGTCACGTTGGTAGCACATTTCACAACTTTCCTCAACCGCTCACTAACTCGTTCCGTCATTTGAACGTTTTCGTTTAACAGGACTGTTCGTGAACTATTTTACAGTCAGATCAGTCGTTTTTTCGTTTAACACTGACATCCAGTTGGACAAATTACATGCAGGAAACAGAGTTTATATGTTGGTGTTTTTGCCTCGAGGGTTTTGAGTACAAGACGAAATTCATTACAAATTCGATGAACCATGATACATTGCAGTACCGCCGAACTCAAAAGGGCTCGAAATTACAAACTTCGTCGTGCTACTCGTAGTTATGTTGTAACTAATTTGACCTCAGGGGCTTCACCAATCAAAAGGGGGACTATTTTGTTTCAATTTCAAAGTTACTTATTCAACCTCCCCACCCCCACCCTTAAGGGGGAGTTTCTGGTGGGGGAGTTCAATATTGTAGTTAAAGTAAGATACGAAAGGTTTCGCACGAAATATTTTAGAAAGCACAATTGTTTTGAGTTGTCACATTTCTTCCAAATTTTCCGTGAATAATAAACACATTATTATTACTTATTATTAACATTTTGTACTAAGCATTCCTGCTGTTTTTCTTCAAATTTGCAACAATATTTACCTAAAGTTAACGTACCTGTTAGGTGAGTCCGTCTCCTCTGGCTTGTGAGTTACTGTGGGCAAGCGCTTTCGATGTAAAGACATCATCGTCTGGCCGTTAAGTCAGTACTGACTCTCCACGCCCCTTTCCCGACGCTCCATCATCCCTTTCACCTTTCTCTTTGTATATCAACACTGACTGACTCCAGTACTGACTTAACGGCCAGACGATGATGTCTTTACATTGAAAGCGCTTGCCCACAGTAACTCACAAGCCAGAGGAGACGGACTCACCTAACAGGTACGTTAACTTTAGTAATTTGCCTACTGGCGGATATAACCCAATATTTACCTAGTCTTTTTTTCGCGACTGCTATTCAATTCTTAATTTGAACTAGTTCTGAACGTGTTCTACAAGATTCGCCATATTTTCTATTACCCCAACAATCGTGCATGAGGTTATGCACCAAATACGACGGCAAATATTTTTCGCGCGATTTCTCTGCACTTCCGCTGTTTCCTGTGAATTTGCCGAGAGCAGCTAGTTCACTTTTTGACAGTATTCAGTCGATTACTGAATAATTATAACTCACGGCGAAGTGATTCCAGCTCGATTTCACTGCAATTTCTCTCCATTTCACGGACGGGTGCGTCTTTCCGTAGAATATGATTATTTTAATACAGAAAATTTAACAAAAATAATAAAGGATTACCTGATTGTGTATTTTACTTGATTTCATTACAATTTTAAATCAATTTGCCAACATCTTTTAATCAGTTTTCAACCATTTTCGGGTCCTTTTTCCACAATTTTGATTCCTAACTCTAAAAATGATGAAACCTCCGTTCCCGGTTGAGTTTCAGGTTGAGGCTCTAAAACTGATCAAAAATATTTGGTGCGTAGCGACATGCAACTTCCCGCAAACGCCGCAAATTCGGCGATCAGCTACACTTACGGGCGCTGTATCTTCGTTCAAACTATTTCTACGCTAACATTTATGGAGAACAATATGTAGGCACTAGTTAATCAATAGTGCCCCGTAAGTTTGATCGAAATCGTTACAGCCGGTTTTGGGAAAATTAGAAAAATGGTAAATGAATGTTCGACAAATATCGTATTCCGAGCTATCATGGTTCGTTCAACAGATAGATACAGAAATAATTGCGAAGATCGAAATATGGTTATAGATTGCTAGAAGGCACTCTGTAAGAGTTATCAAATCCAATGAGGCAGTTACTCTGGAAATTACGGAAATGTTCAAATGCAGTCGACTGTCAGAGGGAACAACATATAGGTATTGATTATTGTTTTTTTGGTCGAGTTATTTTTACTTTGAACGTGAATGAATAATTCCGCTTGTGCATGTAGGGTATTAGCATGTTACGTAGTGATATGTAGGACCCTGTAACATACGGACTGCTTATCAATATGTTAATAGATGAAAGGAAGTAAATTTGAATTTCTAACTTTAGTAGGCCCAATGTCATATGGAAGCAATGGTTGAGGTTTTTAGGGCTAGAACAAGTGTCTAGACGAATTTTTTCGGTGATTCCCAACCCCAAGACGTACGCACAAAAATGAGACAAATGAGATAAAGTTTCCTTTATAAAGTAAAATGTAGGCAGAAAACAATGAATGTTTACCTCGAGATCTTGATAAAATTTCAATCTCGAGAGAGACGAGGAAAATTGTGTGATATTCCGCTCAAGTAGTTTCGATCTGTCATCGCTTTGTTTCCACTTCACATTCAAAAATGTGGCGAGATATAAATATCATTTTAATTGGGGCTTCCATAATTCGGTAGATAATTTATTATTTCGTTGGGGCAAATTGCGGCCTTGTCGCGTCAAAGTCAAATGTCCTCAGCGTCAAGTGACGGAATTATAATGAGCGTAAATGTCAGGGGGAGGACGAGAGGGAGCAGCTCCCGCGTGTCTCCCATCACACGACCAAGACCCGTTTCAGTCTCGTCTCGTCTCGTCGTTTATTTGATAGATTCCGCCCAACTGGAGATGATTTCACGAAACGGGGCAAACATCGTCGTTAGCGACGCTATTCTGACGGCAATATTCTACGTCGTCCAGATAACGCGAAGACTATTAGGTTTCAATTACCTCCACGTTATGGATGTGTACTGCTCTCGTGGGCTTGTGATACTGCAAGGGAGTTCCCTTCGACACCGTAACTTCAAAATAATCAAAATGTCTAACAACCGGGGAGTTTATCGCAACTTTGCGCATAGAAATCCAACTATTTTCATTCAGCACCAAAATTTAAGAGTCCTCGTGATCTCTTGAGGAAATATTTGAATCGGCGGATCATTCAACTCTCCTCAACCCGTCGAACATTTCAGGTACTATCAGTAGTTCAGCCTATTTGTACGTGGACGTTGGTAAAGCTACGGACTTCGATGGGCTGCTGTTGCCCCCGACGTTGATTTAACGTTGGTTTATATTAAGAGTTCTGGAAATATACGAATGATGCGAAAATGTCGCGAAGGACATTACCGGCGCTCTGAGACGGGAATTTTGACACTCTAGAAAGACCGTGTATTCTGAGGGATACGTTCATCGTTAAAGAGTTGAAAGAGGCAATGTTGTTACTCATAATGCCATGGAGAGTGGATAAGAGAGCCTCATGACTAAAATGCTCTCTAGTTTGTAATTTTACTTTCATTTTTCATTTTTTTACTTTCGTTATTTCATTCATTTTTACTTTCCTTGGCTTTACGAACTAGAACAAAAAGATAGCAAATAGGTTGAAAAAAAGAGTTCTTCAGATCTTTAAGTTCCAAATCCAACTGAGTCCGAAAAACGCAATTTGGAAAAATAGTCTGTATGTCGACTGATATAACTCTCTCCGAAGGTTCAGGTGCAGTCATATTAATAAAGAAACAGACCTGTGAGTGTGTATCCCAAATCAAACTTGGTATGGAGTCCGCAGGTCACTATGGAACGCCAAAATAAGGGTATGAGAAAAGTTCGCCCAAAACTAACTATAGTTATCATAGTGATCAAAACATGAAATATTTTTTCTCAAAAACGGCTCTAAAGATTTTGATTAAATTTCTTGTATAGACACCTCAAAATAACACGACAGTACCATAAAATTCTCATCCGTGGGAAAATTACGATAGCAGTATAATCAACTACACAAACATATTGACGAAAATCAATTTTAACGCAGTTTTTTCCTTATGTACTCCGCTCAATTGTTATTAGAATCAGGTGGCAGTCCAATTAAGTGCATGTACGATGAGTCTTTAATGACGTTCATAAGACATGTGTGGCCTACTACAGACTTTCAGTTTACCAAGGTGATTTACCAAGTTCAAATGAACTGAGTGAAAAATACATTGAATGAGTAGCAAAAGGCAATTTATGTAGTGCTAGGGAAAGTTGTGTGATGGGGCGCACTTGATATTTTTCTTGACTCATACTAGCCAACCAGTCAGTCTGATTCTCGTTCTTTCTTAATTTATTCTGCGATTTATTCGGACAATTCTGAGCCCTTAGTTGCTTCTGGGGGTTTTAAATATTTTTCTCGTGGATAGGCGTATATGGCATTCGTACATTTTGCACACACAGTAGCGCTATTAGTCAAATACCAATAAAATTGCACCCGAAGGATCTTCACAGCGCTCCCCTGTCGAAGGAGATCGACGATTTCTAACGGTTAAGTCACCGATAAACAATTAGCTCGTCCGTCCGGTTGAACGGATTCCAACTTCTCGGCTCCGTCTATTGTTTTATGGGACTCAGACTTATCCATCTTATCGCTCATCGATAAAACTCTTCTCGCTCTGACGGCAACTATTCACATCTGACGAGGGCTGCATTCCGCCGAGAGCGTCGTACGACTAACTCAAAGAATAGCGTGAGAGTGAGAGAGTGACAGCGAGAGCAGAGTAAACCTAACGCTTAGAATTCAACTCGTCTTCGACGCAATAGGGGTCCCTTTGTGTGAGATCCGAGAACAGTTAAGTTGCTCCTATTTATTAACTACTGCTCTATTCCGGTCGTCGCTGAACCCGAAATTCGTTGGCGGCAGCTCGACCTTCAAACTACTGCGACTTGCACTATGTTAAAATAATTAACGGTGAGCTTGGACTCACTGAAGAACAGCGCGTGAATTGACGTTAAAGTATTGAGTTCGTGAATCTTTGGCGCGATCTAAATAAATGAATCACCCTGCCATACACGATTTGGACGGCATATCTGAGTGAAATGTCTAGATACTATCGCGTGAATTAAATCAAACAATCCATAAATACCCACAGCCCACTACATAACCCATGCTGAATCGCACAGGGACTGAAATGTGTTAATTTTTATCCCGTTTAAATTACGCATCCTCCTGAATCGCACAGGCTACATGAATTCACATTTTCCATCTAGTCACAATCTGAGTAAACTGAACCACATGATGTATGTAAATTGCACAGGCTATGCGAATATTCAGTGAACTAAATCATACAGTCCAGTGAATCCCTGTTAGAAGAAAATATATCTAGACTATTGGACGAGCTAGTTCCTCAGCCTGGATGGCGTTTTCAATGCGCCACTTATTTTCTCTTAAAGGTTCTCCATCCCTCACCTCCAGTGCGGGTAAAACGAGAAACAACGAACTGCTCCATTGACATTCCTACTATGGTTGTTGGATGAGGACCTTTCAGCTCTGACTGCAAGCAACCATTTGCCCAGCGTAACCATTTAGCCCAGTTTGCAAAGAAAGTTATTGCTAAAAAACGGGGTCACAGTTTGTTGCTTGCCTTGACAGTTGCCAGTCAAGTAAACAGTTACAACTTACGTACAACCAGATTAAACTCCAAAATGACGTTTCCGCAGGGTCATACCTCCCCATGGTTACACATGGGTCGTCTACCGGGAGACTGGCCAGTAAACTGATTGGTTGTAGCGCACAAGACTATTTCTAGCTATTTTTGGAGGTCGGTACCGAGCTTTTCTGCTAGGTGGCACAACAACCACCCTGTCACAGCTGTAAGAAGTCTAAATGGAGCTAACAGTCAAATGAGAGGGGGCCAACGTAAAAACGAGGAATCACTTCTCTCATGGGTTACCTTTGGGTGTCGATAGATTTCCCGATAGGTGTCACAACAACCACCCTGTCACAAAGTCGTGAAGTGTCGAATATTTAAGTTGTCGTTTGTAAATGAAGCAATCGTTAAAACAGCGAGTGCATGGGTGCCCCATACTGTCTTACGGCCAGGTGCACCAAAAAGCTTGTTAGTGAACTGACCGAACGCTGGAAAACAAGAGCGAACAGTGTTCAACCTACAAAATTTCAACCCACGTTTGGGAAAATTTGAAAAACGATGAATTAATAATCACCAAATCGCACTTTCTGATGCGTCACGGCTTACCTTTGCAAATCCGCTCAACAGATGGTTGCAGAATAGCTGCGGGGAACAAAATGTATGTATGAGAATGCTGCTTGAAGACGCTTCATCAGGTTGATCAAATTCAAACGCGTTTTTACGTGGATAAGTCGCAAGAAGTTTAAAAAACACAATGTTTGACTGATTTTGGTTGTTATTTTCGCTCAACTGAATACCCAAGAAATATTTATGGAGAAAAATATAACGGTTTTGACTCATGTAAAAGATATTTATAGCAAACAAAAGTTAAGTACTGATGAGTAGAGCATAATTCGAAAGTTTGAACAAAAGCGTTTCGTTTACTTTGTGGCAGAATTCCAAAAATCCCTTTCCACCGATGAAAATTGCTATTAACCCCAGTTTTGCATTTTATTAACCCCAGTTTTTGCACGAGCTCGAGCAGTGTAGCAGTTCTCCAGTGAATTTGACTGTAGACGCACAGATCATTCTAGGGGATGAGTTTCCATGTTTATGCAGAGTATGAGGAACTGAAGAATCGAATCCAGCGCTGTGACTTCCCAAAGTCGTTAATTTTACGAGTATAATGGGGATTATACATTTTAGCTCAGTATAAAAATTAGTCTCATGATAAATTTAATGATTTACACAGTACGTGCGCGAATGTTGGGAGTTTTTTCAGACCCACGTCGTTTCAGACATCGCCAGTTAGCCTCTCACTAATGGTTCGCATTTGGTTGAAAGCTAGGTTTGTTCACTGGGTTCTCACGTGGTTTTGTATATTTCTCACTCTGGCTTGAAAATAGTGCCCCTTAACTCTAAACGAGAGTATATATAACTAAGATCTCTTGACTAGAGGTTACCGTGATAAGAAGACAATAAAAACTACACCTCATCGTGGAGTATATCGATTGACCGGGCGCAAACATCACAATTTGATCTAATTACAATAGTTTTCTCCTGACACCTGGAAGTAAAAGTAGGCGAAATCACCACAAACAAAAATGTCCTCTGCCTAACAAACGAAACTAATTGGGAGGGAAAAGTATTTTTTTTTGTCTCGAATGAGACAGAAACGCGGTGCAGAGTCAACTCAACTGTTTAGTAGTCGAATGTTGTGCATCTTTCTCTGACGGTTCGTGAGTGACGTTTCAACGACACCCTTGGGCGCCCCTTGCATTGGGGAGTTCGAGGCGATGAAACTGAAACGTGTCGCCAAATGGGACGCCCTTGATCGGATTGGCCCGTTGACGGTCGCTGTAACCGTCAGGTTCAAAGTCAATCGTCTCCAGGCAAACGTTGCCGTCGATTTGTCAACGCGCCCGACGAATGGAGACGCAGCGTGCTCGTGGAAGCCTCAATCAGTGATTACGACAATACTGTTGGCAACGAAGAGACTTGGGACCTCTCTTCCCCTCACTCATTCGACCCCCATCCTTTTAGCAAAGAAAGTTAATGCTGTCAATTTAAGATAAATTTTCGCAGGCAAGTGGTCCCCTAATCAGCAATTTTCACGTTACATGGCGGTTCAAAGAAAAAAGTATGGAATTGGCTGAAAATAAAACAGTTCTCTTCAACTACTACGTTTGAAGGGCCACTGAGCCCGACAAACACCATTTGGGAAAATGACCATGAACTTCACTGAGAGAAAACGGCTGGAATCGACTATAATGTTATATTTAGCCTGCAGGTCACTATAAAACGCGGAAAGGGCCAAACACGGCCAAAACTACAGTTGTCATAAAGATATAAGCACCAAATAATTTGTGTCTCAAAAAGTTCTAAAACCATCTCGACTAAATTTTTTGTATGGACATTTCCAGATAACACAATAGTATCATTCAATCCTCATCCGTGAGAAAATGACGAGAGCAGCACAGTAAATTACCAGAAGTTTGCGACCAGTGTTTTTCCTCATAGGTTCTGGGCAAATGTTTTCGATCATTTTCATAAAAATCAGGCTGGTCCAATCAACTAATCACACGTTGAAAGTTAAAAACGCTCACAAGATATTTAGGAGAACTGCCGTTTCATTTACGAGGCATGAGTAGGAGCAACTCGATAAATGTTGAAACTTCGAGCGGTAGCACTTTCTTGGTAAAACTTATTATGGGCATACAGTCGTTTGAGCGCTTGAAAAGATTCCCGCGTCGTGTTGTCGTAGAATATATGTATCGTCGAGTCCTTTTGCCAGAGTCTCTTGCGCGCAGATATTTAAGGAGGGGATGCCATCTTGACATATTGTGGGGTACTCTCCCAGCGGCTTGGAAAGGCTTGTTGGATCCAACGATGCCCAGAGACCCCCTGAATGGCAACTGTAAATTCTTTCACTTTGGCACTCCTTCAGTAGCAAGGACTGCTGCCTCACAGTTCCTTGGAAGCTTGCCTTTGCCCTTCCAGGTATGCGGTCCATTGAGTGTGTATGTGAATAGGTGAGATGTCCAATGGTCTAGAGATGTCTAGAGGTCTAGAGATGTCTATTCTAGCAGTGGGGCAGATTTGTCTAAGCAGTTTCTCGAATTTTCCTTGAACTGTCCGTCGGCTTGTCGCTTGTAGAGCTAATACGTCACTTTTGGAGCGACGTCCCATGATTTACTGCACATCCTCTTACACGCCTGCAGAGCCGTGGTTGCCTTTTGCAGCGCACTTACTACCATCTCCCACAGTTTTTACCCCACCGCAACTTTAAAACGATCCTTCTCAAAAAGCCACGTGGACATCAATCAACTAAGCACTGTTTGCTCATTAATGGTCATGGTATGAGTGGTAGAAACTCAATGAATTCCTGAACTTTAAACGCTACCACATTCTACATAAAACGTGAAATTATGTTTTAGCTAAAGCCTAAATTGTTGATTGTACGTGAGGCTGACGAAAGTTGACCTAGATTTTTTTTCCTATGATCTCTTACACTAAACTAAACGAATTGAGTTACATTGAGGCAGCGAAGGTGTAGCAGGTAAAAAATGGTGCTAATTATTACGCAACGGTTCAGTATTCTCTTGTCCAGCATGATCCAACAACTTAGTCACATCTACGAGACACATCTCAATCGATTCAGCATCGATAAATATTTGTAAATGATACGAAATATGACCACAATGGAACAGGATGCTAGGCAATTGGAACTATGTGACGAGACGAGTTGAAGTGAGGTCGTGGTGAGAAGGGATCAGCATTACTACCGATAGTATGTGTTCTATCTAAAGGCACTCTTACACCTCGTGAGAGCCGTCCAATTCCATTACTCGGCATCGTAAGCCTAAGAAACGATAGCGAACGTTATATTATTGCATCCAACGTTTCGTTTGCTAATTTTTAAAGCCATTTTTTGCCCATAACAACCATAGGTTTCTTCCGATCGAATTACCGAGTAGGTGCGCAGAACTAGATTCTCTATGTTTCTGTGAACGAACGCGATTTTTAGACGACCTTAAAAGCAAAATATGACCTGGACGGCGGTCGGACATTGTAGGTTTGGAATCCCTGCGTCTTGAAACGTAATGTGTACATAATTATCCTCACCGATTATATAGGAATGTACAAACCAAAATGAATCGGCGCCTTCGCGTAAAATGACGTGCGTCACGCACGACTGCAACGAGTAACTAGTTTTGCCTACCCATCATCTCGTTGACGGCGACGCTCATTCAGGAATCGCACTTTCTCGTATAAATAATGGCAATGAAGCAAGTTATTGTTATTGTGGATCTCTGGTTCAAACCCTGAGGATCAGCTCGTTCCTGGTGTGCGCAGTTCATGACAACGCCCAGACTTGAACACAGATTCGAGCGCAAGAGTAGGGATCCTGGAAAGGAGTATGTTTTCAAAGCGTATACACAGTGTATTTGAACAGTTCCAGGAGTGCAGTTCGTGAATAATAGTTAATTATTGAGGTTTAACTCGTAGCTGTGTTAAGATTTAGTTACAGAAGTCTTTCCTGTTTAAATGCTCGTAACGAAGTGGTATGACAAAACAAAGTGATAGATACAACAGCGTTGCAACTAACGAAACATTTAATCAATTTTGGCATGAAGCCGACGAAATATAGTTTACAACGACAATGAATCAAACTACTGCATCTCACGTCAAGTGACTCAATCCCAGAGCGGGTCTGTTTCCTTATCAATATGACTGTACCTGAAGAAGAAGAAGACCGCTAGGGAGTCATCCGCAACTGAGGGATCCATGGTATGCGCCGTGGCCACTTTGGGCCCATTCCCCTGGAATGGACTTGTTGGCAAGTCCGCTCTGGCGTCCCCAGCTGTATCGCTGGTACCCGTTGCCTTACCCTCCTGGGTTTGGAGGAGGGGAGATGCCTGGTTGGGGACAGGACCAGCGGACTCTGGTTCCATCCTCGCCTGGCCCAACCAAACTCACGCCCCAATGCGCTTTGTCACTGCACTCATGACTTAGAGTGTACCTGAACGCTCACGAGAGAGTAGTAGTTGTAGTAGGCAACTGTGTGCAAACCCTGCGCTTTGAGCGTGTGGAGCAGCTCGGCCTGGAGATCACAGAGATCCACCACTCCTCCAATCTGCAACCTGATGCCTGAGAAAACACTGTGGAGTGCCGCATGGACGCGTTCTAGTGAAGTATACAGCCCACCAAGCGTGTATGCTTCACAGCTCCAGTATCCCACGGGCAAGCAACATCAGTCAGGAATTGAAGGCCGCACGGCTTGACAGCAAGAGGGTGGCGGGAAAGGACGTATGCCCCCACAGGTGCTCCTGGGAGTCCCGGATTGAGGGTATCAGAACTTGAATGTGGCGAGAGCAGTAGTCCCTGCATCATACTGATGATGATCTACTGGCGCGCCTGCCTCAGCCAGCCCTCAGCTATCTTCTCTTGCACAAGTGCCAGGGCCACCAAGTTCAGTTCACCACTGTATGACTCAAGGGTATTTGGAGGTGGGTCTTCCTCACTAACAGATACAATAAAAGGTCCAGCGTTCTCGTTACAAGTAATCAAAATGAAGGTTCGTATCTGTGCGAGCTGCAACTTTGCTGTTTTGGGAATTAATCCATTGGTAGTTATTTGATTGTGCATCGATTAATAATAGTATATCTGTTGTGAAATAGTTTCTATTACGACCTGATTCCAGAATAGACATCAACTTAATTGAATGGAAACCTTAAAGCTAACGATGAAACGACCACTAAGCAACAACAAAGGTTACACTTGGTTACCCAACTCCCTCTGGTTATTTCTGTTGAGCTGTATTTATCGCGTCACATTTAAAATCTGGCAGTCAAAATAGCAGAAGCCTTGTAGCAAGCATATTGTCAAAGCAACCTCTCGATCTTTCCAAAATGTAAATCTGCGCGGATAAGGGAACCTGCGATTTCTCACATCTCATCTGTCCATTGAAAACCTTCAAAACATTAAGACGTAATCCTACTTTATCACGAATCATTATAATGAGCGCTAATAATTCGAATAAAACGACGAAATTCGCGATTTCATTAATTACTTCGTTCGCGTCTCAAGTCCTCGAACACATCGCTCATCGAACAAACTCACTCTCGCGAGTTGCCGACCAGACAGAGAAGCTAAATGTGTCAAGATAATAATCTCCGCCTTTTGCAGGTAATCCGCTCGTCTCTCACTTCAATAGGTTCGACCATTAGTGTAGAGACAGCCAGCCGACCGTCACCTAAACGGCTTCGAAAATAAGATCGAAAGCTGGACGGATTTGCATTTTAACGCGGTGGACGGACGTCGATACGAATTATGACGGAGATTACCGAAGCATTTCAAGTAGAACATTCTGTTTAAATAAAAGAATCATCGCGCCGAAGACAGCTGTAGCGACCCAACCGGAAACTACGAGTTACGCTTGACCGGTTGTGAATTATGTCTTGCAGTTTTACCCCGCGAAAGTTATGTCTGGTCGTACTGTCAGTTATGCCCTGCACAGACAGCTCAAAGCACAATGTGTTATGTCCCTTACTGGGCTAGCTGTTACATCGGCAAGGTGCGAGTTGTGAGTTATACAGTCGAAGGTTTTAATTAACGTGACTATTACGAGGTGTTATGTTATGGCTATGGCTTGCACATGTTACCATTAGACAGTACACATATCTTATCCCCCATGGCAGCTGTTACTATCTTTCCTACAACTGGAGAGCTTGTTAAATAAGTGCTCCCCGAGTTATATTCGAACAGCTTATGGCTATCGTACCTTAGTAATTGCGTCACTCCGAGAGTCGTTCATGTTATGACAAACGAAAATCCGTTCTGGGGAAGTGAGAATAACTACCGTGCGACAAGGATCCTCGTTATTTCCTTTCTGAAGCTCTCGTTCCTGAAAAAAAGTGACGATTGAAGAAGCCTGAAGTGACTGTTGAAAACCTTTCGTCGAAGTGCGGGAATATGAATCTGAATTTAGTTAACCACGAATCTTGTAATGACCTCTCTCCTTTCTGTCGTCCTAGTTCCTACAGTTAGAACACAGCATTATTGGCTTGGGAGGGGTGACGTGTTTGAAGCGAAGCTCCACAACAGCCCGCTCACGAATCTCTTTTGCCGCGAGAAACGTTTTATTCATTTTGTGCGTTGTGTACGGTTGCCGAATAGCATGAAGTCTCCGCAGTACACAAGATATATTATTTATAACTTAATGTAGTTGGAGGACGCAGCATTTGATGATAAACATTAACCACTCGGCCAGTTTCTCCTCATGAACCGTATCCGCGTTCAGAAATTTTCGCCTAAAATAACCGGTAGTTTTCTTCCCCGTTCTTTCATGAGTCGAGTTCATAAATTTGGCTCGAAAAGAAAAATGACGATGAATCCAGGTGGATGATTATTATGATAATGAGAAGGGGTTTGATATACCCTTCATAAGAGTAATAGTCGGTTGCTTCGAGCAATTTCCAGCCTCCTGCCTCAATCTTTTCCATCTTGTTGTATCACCCTCTTCCCCTCTTCCTTCATTAAGCTCTTCTCTCTAATCAAGGTCTTATTCACCCAAAGAGAGCTGTTTGCAATATTTATCCTCATTAGAAACGATTTTTTGCTCCAACTTCGCGAACGCTCCAACTGACCTCAGCATGACTTGCGGGAAACTGTAGCGGCTTCGTTTCAACCGCAGTTCTTAGCTCTTCATTCGTTCATCGCCTCGTGCGCTTAGTTGATTGAGACGGATTTGTAACGAGAGTCTGTTGAAAGTGACCGTCTTAATTAGAGTCCTTTCGATGAGTCTTCGGGATGACAAGTAATTCGTGTGTAGTAATCATTAATTAAGTAATCAACTAATTCATTATAGCGTTCACATTCGCGAATTCAAAGGAGGAAGTTTTTCGCCAGAACGGCGCCACGAGAAGCGGTCATTGTGGTGGCCCTCGGGAACAGTTGCCAGTATAGGTCACGAATGATTTTTCGGACCTCCAGACGACAGAAGCTAAGTGAAGAAGGATGTTCGAGTGCCTTCTGTCCATGTTTTTGTCGAGGATGTCTTCGCAGAGTTGGGCCAGGGTTGTAATTGAGCGTGTGGGAGGAATGCGGCCACGAGGAGGAACACCGCGAAGACCCTGGACTCTTGTTTCCTTGTTCTTTGTTTTTTTTATAATTTTTTTTGAGCGCGGGGCAAGACTTGCCAGTCAACGATTTATCCTGTTCAATGGTACTAATACAACAACAAAAAGTAGGATATGCAGAGAAGTGCTGAACAGATCGATAATGTCCCACGTAACGTGAAAGTTCATTTTGTTCAGGAGATGCACAATAAATTAATGGTAAATATTGCGGAAAAGATGCAAAAAAAGCGAACCAAGGGAAAAATGGAATCTTTCAGACTTATTGGAAAAGAGACAAAACAGTTGAGAAGTCATTGGCAAATCACGAGTTCTTTCAAATAGTAGACTAACTCTAATAACTATGATTTCACTGTTTGTGGTCTATACGCAGTCGTACATTTAACCTAAAAAAATGTATTCCTCCCTCCGGAGGGGGGGGGGGTCTCTGTCGAAATTTGACACTCATGTTTCAAGACGTGGGTTTTCCAAATCTGAGGCCATAATTTGACTTTAACGTGGTACAAGAAATCTTCTTTGTTATGAAAACTCCATTGAGGTCAAGTTGTGCACTCTGCAATCCGATCTAGACGAAACCAGCGGTTGTTACGGACATAAAAGGTTTAAAAACTAGTTACAAGCGACATTTTGGCGGTTCTAGTGCAATTATATAGTTTTTTGTATCGTTTCCTAGATATTTATCGATGGTGAGTGGAATAGGAGGGCTCTCACGAGGTGTAAGAGCGTGTATAGATAGAGCACAGTGAAATCACAATGAACATAATGAGGCAAATTATACTTCCAAGCTATCATTTCTCCCTGGACTGAACTCATTTCACGCACTGCCTCCCGTTTCACTCCCTTCACTTGTTAGTTCGACCCATCACGTCATACCACTAGAAAATGTAAATTTTCGTTGTTCAGTTGTAGTCAGGCCATTTATTACGTTAACTGGTATTTTTCTATGCTGAATTGAATGGCACAGGTCTCAGAGGTGTGAGACTGCGTCAAGATGTGCCATCATGCTGTGCAAGAGAATAATAAACTGTTCGGTAATAGTTTGCAGCGTTTTTTGCCTGCTCTTTTCCTCCTCTTGCTGGTCGTTTCAGACAAATTGTATGATTTCTAAGGATGTTAGAGATATTCTGAAGATTGATTCTTGGTCATCATCTGAATATGGCTTCTTAGGCTTGGGGGAATGGCAGCTAAGCTTCACAATAACCCACAATAGACCACCTTCTGCCAATAGAAGTGTTTTAATAATTTAGTGCGTGGTGCGCAGTACTGCATTACCTAATCAGTAGCCCGTGGTCGAATTAAGAATACACGCTGCGCGTTCGAGTCAGTCCGTACCTCGACTGGTCTCCCGCCACACACCCCTCCTTAAACATCTTTATGCCATCGAAACAACTGGGCACGACTAACAGCACTATCACCATGCACTTCTACAATTTTAGCGCACGTTTCTGAAGCTGCTTTGCACAATCTGGCGCAAAATTTTATCGCGACGCGGTGCTCTTGATTTTATTTTTCCATTTTCGTGACGAGCACCACCAACACACGCCTACTCAACACGACACAGGCGAACTAAACAAGCAAGAGCGATGGTAAATATATCAATGGAGATGGGAAGGATGCCAGGGAAAGGGAATTTAAAGGTCGCTGGTTTACCACAAGCGCAGCAATAAAATCAGTCTCATAATTGATGGTCACACCCCGTAAGTACACATTATTAAATAATGAAACAGCAAAGTATCCTTCGCCAAACCACTCAGAAATGGAAAATTGCGTAAAACTTGTGCCCTGCGTCACACCAGATATTTTTAGGAAGAGCTTTTGGTCACTGGAACAAATCTTTGAGCGAAACTTAACTTCCATTTACAACGGAATGGGGTGCGACGGATGTGTTTGCGAAGGTTGCAGTAGTGACATATTGAAGGAAAACTACAAGGAGTCAATGAGAAAGTGGGAACCTGAAAGCTGAAAGACTGTCAAACAATTGCGAACAGGGGTTTTCCAACATGAACGGTTCCAGGGCATTGCCATGAATCGAGTGTCTGCATATTCTATTGGGGACAGCTCCTACGCAACCCTTGACGGATTCTCCGTACCTATATTAAAAACTTAAAATCTTGAATGAAAGATATTCTTGTTTCTGCAGCTAAATAAAGTCAATTTGTAAGCAGTCAAAGAAGCCTTGGGAACATGACAGGTTGAAAGGATGTTCCCTTAACTTAACAATTCAATGTACTTCGCATGCCATTCCTAACGATCTCAATCTCATTAAAACCAGAGTTTGTGCGGCTTGCTAATATATGGACGGGGCTTCGTGAAGAGCCTCAAGGATTCCGCAGGGGATAACCAGCTTAATCCGATCTGACCATTATGAAACCCGTCTCTTCCCGAAGTTTGATTTGCGTAAAAAAAAACTTATTTTGAGTTCAGGTAATGAATATCATACGACGAAACGTCCGGGGTCCGTGCACAATTAGTAAGAAAGTTTTCCTTTAGAATTGAGAGCAGACGCACTCATAAACACAGGGACAGAGTCAATTTTCCCGAATGGAGTTTTTCGGTGACAGATTGATTACTACTACGTACGGCCATGTCTTGTAACGAAGATCCTTATACTGAGGAAACTCTGGCGCAACTTCGATGCTTGGGATTGCTGAAATCATTGCTAAGACAGCTCACAGCTTGTCTGGTAACACTCCTACCCTTCCAAAACACTGTCTGTCTGGTAACACTTCCTACCCACAAATCTGCTGGTTCCCCTGCAACCACAAAAGCCCTTCTCGGCCGTGTGTCACAGCCCTTCATCATCCGTCACTTTTTCTGCTTAGTTGGATCATTTCTCGTACTGTATCATAGCAACTGAAACAGATGAAGTAGTGGTACTATTGTCAATAGACACATGTCATGATTTGGATGAATCCAGAAGCAACGTATCGGTAGATACCTTCTCTGGCTGTTGGCTTTCCAAGCACTCTAAAGGTGGCGGTTCCCTTCGGCATCAACTGTGAGTTGAGACCGAGACTGAAACAGAAACTGGGATTCATTCCGTATCGTCGATGAAGTTAGTTGCGAGTTGTGTTGACTGTGTTACTAACTTTGAAAGTGCAATGGAAAGACAAATGTAGTTATTGTTGGAGGAAGAGGAGTAAAAAAAAAATTGCGTATTAGCGGATTATATTTGACGAGGCCAAGAAAGATAATGTTCGTTATTAGTGAAGAAGATTGTTTGATAACGATATGTTCAAGACGAGTTCGTTTCTGTACGAATCAACGTGTACGTTGTAAATCGGCGGATTCTACCTTATGAGATCTAAAGGGTTTTCACAATCTTCGTCACCAAACGCAGCCATTTTTCTGATAAATGCAGGTGTTTTTCGAACGCGACACGGGACACCGCTGGTCCGGGGCGGGGACCGTCTTCATGTCTTTGGTCTCGCGTTCTGTCTCAGTCGCTCACCGGACACAGGCAACAGTACCAAGTCCAATGACAAGTGACGCTAGTGAAGAATACGGAATGAATCGCAGTTGAGGTTGCAACTTCGGTCTCGACTCTTAGTTGATACCGAAGAGACCGCAACAAGTGTCTCGGTCTTGGTCGCGGCGCGAACCGGTGTTTCCGGTGTTCGGCAGACTCCATCCCAGCGACGCACAATCTCCAGCTCCGTAACTCCAATCTTGGCCAGGTGGTACCTGGACAGTTCCCTGTAAAATGGTCACATACCTGTCGTACGCTTTCTATCCCCAGGCTGCGGACTTTCTTCTATCGCTCCCTTGCGAGCCTTGACTGCCCTTGGCCTGGCTTATCCGCCAGTGATTCTTGGTGTCCCTACTTAGGGTTCATAGAGATTCATCCCTCGCCAGTTTGCCGGCCTTTCCATATCTCCAATCACTTTCAAACCCATATTTACTTTTTAAATAAACAGCTTCATATTTTCTTTTCAGAGGTCAAGTCAGACAGACCATTCTCGCGGATAAATTAAGTACTTAAGGCGGTTTCATCCAATATTCCCGCTCGAAACGATTATTTTCATTGCTAGAGAACAATAATTGGGCAGTCTCTTCAGAAGGAGATCTGGATGTCAGAGGTGCACTGATGAGAAACATGTGCTCGATAAAGGTAAAGGTGCTTTAGGCGAATTTCCCTCAGAACAAAGCTAGTAAAGCTTATTACTTCACGCTCTCAACCTATTGTGGTACATCATGAAAACATAACGAGATTGGAACGAAGTCAATAACAAGAGAGCCAAGATGCTTTTGTGTCGTGTCCGGCAACCTGCAAGGATGACATATCTCTAAATCAAAATGACAAAAACCCAACCTTCAAACGAAGTAACAAATTATACCAGCGAGTGGCTTCTAGTTTCGTCGCAGTCGACACTGACCACCTTCAGGTTTTCCGTTTTCTCGGCGTTTTCGTGCTTCACTTTAGCCCAATAAAACAGTTGCAGTATTAATGGGCAGTTGGCTAAGGATTTCTTCCGTCCACATCAATCACAAACAGCCCAATTAAACATCCAGCCTCGCGGGTTCCCCCTTTTTCACTCTCGCCGTTAACAAGTGCAAAAAAAAAAAAATTCCCTCCTTTTCGTATAAATTACGTTCAAAGTACCCGTCTAATAAATTTTGTTTGGAAAAACAAGATAAAAGTTCAGATAAGACGTTTCTTGCGCAACTAACATTCAAAGTTCAACTTTAATATATTAGTTGTGAAATATTACCAGTTTCTCGTGTTGAAGAAGACAGTTACCGAAACAGGTACAAGGGAGTTCCGCCGCTTCAAAAAAACATCGTGGAAAGGCTCCGGATTCATTAACGACGTCGACGCAAATGGCTAAGATTTGATCGCGATTTGAACGCTCAAAACGTGAGTGTACATCACATTCAGTCACACAAGCGCGTGCGTTACGTTTCCGCTCATCGGATTTCTGAATGTAAGTTCGTAAAAATTTACGTGATATTCGTTGGCAACTTAGAAAGGTTCATTTCCCCTCGTTATCTGGAATAGAGACGTGATGTAATTGATTGCTTATTCCACCACAGGACAGAACTGCTTTTTCCAATTTTTTTTCTTGTGTCGACCCCAAATGTTACAGTTGACTGGTTTTCATCGGAGGTACGTGTTTTGAGTGAAACAAGCCTGATTTCGATGCGTAGTCGGATGTTCTGGCTGTAGGCTCACTTGACATATGGCGACTCAAGGTCGAGTTTGTCTAGGCAACGGGCGCAAGATTCTCGGTTATTATATTTTATTTTGGTTAGTTTTGTTGCGGTTTGTTGCAATGTTGTCATTAACAAATCATATTTAATAGTTGATATACTGAGGACCTTATAGGTCGTAGGGAATCAACAAGTGGAAATCCTTCCGTTAGGTCAACCAATTCCTAGGATGAACGGTGTGAAACAGATTTCGGCGCGATCACCAAACGCCTCAGTCCTAAGTACTTCCAGCGACTTTCGTTGCTTTAGCTACTAATCCGATTAATTTTCCGTTCTGTTACTGTTAACTTCTCATTTTATGTAGAATATGGTAGCGCTTGAAGTTCCAGAATTTATTGAGTTGCTTTCGTTCATACCGCGACCATTATCGAGCAATTAGAGAGCTTGCGAGGCTGTCGAAATATTTTTTCTGAGTCGGCGTGTTCACTGTTTTGGAATTATTGGGCAAAAACAATCAGAAACCGGTAGTAAGTGAAATAGAGGGAGTTTGAGTTGGGCAAATTTTGGGGTTGCTTGTAGCTGTCGTGATTGTTGTTGTAGCTCTATCGTATACGTCGCTAATTGGACTACCACGCGGAGATTGTTATAATATGAACGGGATTTATGAGGAAAAAATGCGCAAATGTGTTCGCGAAATGTTTGAAAATTGATTGTGTTGTTCTCATCATTTCCCAGCGGGTGGACGTTTAATATTCTGTTAAGACACGCTGACCACGTACAAGGTGTGTCAATAAAGTAATGAGACCGGCCAAGTCGTTTTCGATCCATCATCGCTGGAGGTGAGAGGTTCGAGCAACGTCAGGTGCACACCGGATACGCTTTCGGGGCGTTCTAATGAGTAGTATCAATTTTGAGCAACGGAGTGCTAAGTTTCGCTTCAAACTTGGAGACAATATAACAGACCTACGGAAAAAGTGTAATTGTCAAAGGCCCAGGTTTTTCGGTAGTTTAAGGAATTTTCACAAGAAAGAGTCGATTGAAGATGAACTACGAAGCGGAAAGCCAAAAAGGCGAAACACCAATGAAAATGTCAACTGAGTCCGGGGTTTTGTGCGTTTAGATCGACGGTTGACAGTCAGAATTCACGGAACAGTTACAGGAAAATGTATCTTTCGTGTGCGACCAAAATATAAAACAACTGGCTGTTGCACCACGAGAATACGCGATGTCACACTGCAATCTCAATAAACGCGTTTTAGGTCTGTAAAAACATTCCTGTGGTTCCTCAGTTCCCTTATTTCTCCAGACTTAAGTCCTTGTGACTTTTGGTTTATTATTCATTCTGAATAATAACCCTATGTTTTCGGTCACGAAAAATTTTTTACAACCCCCCCTCAAAATTTGATACTTTACGTTTCAAGACATGGAGATTCCAAATTTGCAATGTCCGTCCGCCGTCCGCCGTCCCCCGTCCCCCGTCCGCCGTCCGGGCCGTTTTGTGCCTTTAACGTGGTCTAAAAAATTCGTTCTTTCGCCCAAAAATCCGACTTGGTATCTAGTTGTGCCCGCCATCTCGGCAATCCGATCGGACGAAGCCCGTGGTTGTAATGGGCAAAAAACGGTTAAAAAAATTAACGAAACGCAGTTCAACGCGGAGCTACAGGCGTTTCGTCGTTTGAATTCCCTCCGCCCCGCCCGTCTCTTTAAAAAACCAACCGCTCTCGAGGCAGCTCTCGCCTCCCTCCCAACGACCCCTTTGGCCTCCCAACGACGACGGGCTTCGCTTCGAGCGCCCCCCGTTCCAATTTCCCCGACGTTTTGGTTTTAATACGATTCAATTTTTTTAGATTCTTTCGTTTCATTCTCATTTTGGTTTTCTTCATCAATTTTGGTTAAATTTTGATATTAGTATTTAGCGTGCGTGTTTTCATATTAAAATTCAGTTTTGTCTAGATACTTGCGTTTTTTTTTGTTTATTTTAATATTACGATTCAGTTCTTTTCGACCTTTTTTTGGGTTTCATTTTGATATTTTTCGATGCTGAATCGAACAGGATGGGTCTCGGAGCATTAATGCTAGGTCAAGCTGATTATCCGAATAATAAACCGTTGTGTAATAATTTGCAGGGTTTTTCTTCCAAACAGCTAAAGGCTATCCCAGTATGTGAGTACCAGCGGTGCTATGATTATAGAATGGACCGTCTTCAGCGCCAAGGGAACTATCTCATTACTTTATCTATCCCATTACTTTAATTACACACCTCGTACAAAAACTTTACCAAAACCATTAAAGCCGCGTTCGACTAAACATTTGGTCACTATGATAGCTATAGTTGGTTTAGAACCGATTTTTCTCTTTTGGGGTTCCACGTTAATGTGTAGGTTAAATATGGTGTGTGAGTTGTTATGGTCGCGGTTCTCTCTCAATCGCATCCACAGAGACACAGGACATTTTCATAAATGGAGTTTTTTTGACGAATTTTTTTCATCCGCACGCATAACTTTTCCTTCTACTTCATAAACTAAAAGGGAAGTAGTACACGAAAAAATCGAGGCAATGACGAGTTTTCCGTATTTTTTCGAACCTGCTTCAGGGCGGTCTTTAGAGAACGTCAAACACGTGTGATGGAAAGATCAAAAGTAATAATGAATTTTTAGTGTATTTCCACAAAAAGGTCCACTTAGTTGGATACCCTGAGCAAGATCCCCCATCGTGTGCATCGCAGGCAGCCATTTTCGCCACAGCCTCTTTCTCTGCTTCATCTCCCGACATCAATTTCTGCGATTCTCGATGTTCCTGAGTGGAGCCCACGGCCTCCTACCGTTCCTCAGGTTCCAATCGTGCCCGCAACATCCCTCATACCATATCCTCTTGATTACAAGGCTTCGGGGGGAGCCCTTTTCAGAACAGGAAGCCAGAATTCAAATCCACCCGTCAGGAATGGAGACTCAAACGGAGATGGTCACCAAACAAACGCGCTTACACAGGGGATTGATGACGGGTCTCGAAAATAAAATCATCTCCTCTTACCTTCCAGTCAAGGTTTCGATCGGGGAAGCCATTTTCCCTTCCCACGTGTTTCCCAGCGGCTCTGTTGAAGATTGGGTGTTATAGTTGTACAAATTGTGCTGAGTAAGTACTGGAAGAACGAATGGAAACGTTAAATTACCGAAAACATCCAGACCTCCAGTACTTTACAGGACGCCATTCGTCAGCCCAGTATTATTACACTTTGACGTAAACAAGCCAATAACATTATCAGTTGACAGCTCTCAATCTGCCGTTGGGGCATGTCTTCTCCAAAACAATAAGCCTGTTGTTTACGCATCAAAAAATGACTGCTAGAAACGCTACGCGCAAACCGAAAAAGAGTTATACGACATAGTCTTTGCTTTGATTTAGACAGTACTATGGTCAACGGATCACAGTAGAAACTGATCATTCACCTCTAATAACTCTCATAAATAAACCATTAGGAAATGTCCCACCACGACTTCAAAGGATGTTCTGACATCTTCAACCTTACGATTTGAATCTAATTTACAAGCCAGGAAAACATGTATACACAGCAGATACTCTGTCAAGAGCCGCACTACCAGAAACCGAAACTATAATTGATGATGCAGTCAACATTCATGTCAATTTACTTGCTAATGCCTTACCCATTTATTTATCGACACTGGAACGAATTAAGAAAGCCACAAAAGATGACGAAACATCTCAAGTTCTACTAAACTATATAAATTCAGGCTGGCCTGCTAAGAAAAAAAAGTTAGTGATCAGGCCAAAGCATACTATACCCAAATCACGGAATAATATTTAAAAACACCAGCGTAGTCATTCCGGCCGGTTTCAGAGAATCAATGCTTCGTCAAATTCACGCCAGTCACATGAGTCTGGAAAAACCCAAGGGACTCATTCGCGGTGTCCTGTTTTGGCCGAGTATTAACGCTGAATTGAAAAATTTTATTGAATCTTGTCAATCATGCCTGAAGTTTCGCCGTCGAAATGCTAATGAACCTCTCTTACCTCATCAAATTCCACCTTTACCATGGTATAAAATAAGCGCAGATTTTTTCGACTTCGACAGCAAAAAATATTTAGTAATGATGGACTATTACATTAGAATTAGTAAAATTATCTTCATTCACGGCCAATGAGGTCATTACTCACTGCAAATCAATATTTTGCCGTCATGGCATTCCCAACGAACTAGTTACCGATTCCGGCCCTCCATGGGAATCCAACGCTTTCGCCAAATTCACGAGAGAATGGGAGTTCCGACATAGCAAGTCGAGCCCATACCATAGTCAAAGTAATGGCCAAGCGAATCGGCAATTAAAGTTTGTAAAAATATATTGAGAAAATGTAGCGACGCTGGAACTGATTATTATTTCGCGTTACTTCACTATCACAACACGCCTCAAGAAAACTTGGACCCACCATCAATTTTACTGATGTCGAGAAGACTTAAATGTGTTCTTCCTATATGCCCGAAACTATTAGCTCCAAAACTAGCTAATCATAGGGAACAACACCGATTGCTACAAACCCGTCAGGTCGCTTACAAGAGGTAATACGATAGGAACGACAAAGCCCTATCGAAATTGACGTGTGGTCAAAATATGTACTTTAAAAAAACTCCTACTAGCCCGTGGTCTCCTGGAACAACGTTGCAAGTCCTTGATTTTCGTACCTACCTTCTCCGGAACAAAGAGGGAACCATGCATAAAAGAAATAGAAAATTCATTTTAGAAAACCCCAAGCCAAATCTTAAGTCTAACACATCTGAACCCCACACCTGACACCATGTTTTCGTGGAGAACACAATATACGAAGACTGGTGCTGATGTTATCAGGGATTTAAGTCTATTGTATGCAATGTCATGATTATTTTCCCACACTTTACCGGACGCCATTCGTCTGCCCAGAAGCCCTCGATGCCTTTCTTTCAGTTCAGTTTCACCAGCAAACCTGCTTCGATTGAGCAGAGTCCCAACCCACTGTGAATGTAACAGAGTTATTAATTCCTGACTTCCAACTATAAGTTAATTTTGAGTGATAACGTGTTGCTAACTGTTTTGTGCTGGCTCTCGTCTGTCATTTTTAACCCAATCTGATGAACTTCACGTACTTAAGATTCACCTTAATGACACGATTTCGGCCAACGTCCTTTCGACGAGCTCCTCACTCATCAGCCCCTCATAATGAAACTTGATCGCTCCCTCGGTTCGAATACCAAACGAGCCTAGACGTTTGTTTGAGGAACGATCCTCGCCTGGCGTTTAGTCGAAAGTAAAAGGTCAAAATTGCCTCCGCACCATTTTGACTCGACCCTGCGGATATTCGAAACCGTTCACGCCCGACCTGCGTCTCTTCCGCGCACCGAACGAGGCAGCGACACAATGAACTGATTTTCATAATTGAAGCCGAATAATGCTGTTTCTTATTTTTTTCCACTACCTCATTAGCGGCACCTCAAAGGCACGGAACGTATAATCAAAAAAAAAAAAAAGCAGCAAAAAGTGGGGTGGAAATGTGTTAGGGAGCGCGCTTAGGGAGAACAGGTAGCTGTTGGACAACTGTAATTATCAGCTCAACCGCGCAATTTGGGGCTGTTAATTCATAACCGATTTCGTCGAGGATCTCCCAAACACCAACAACAACAAAACAACAAAAAGTAAATTAATAAAAATAACTAAATAACGAATAATTCATAATTCGTGCTCATTTTGTACTAAATGTGCTACCCAACTTACAAAGTGGATGATTAGTAGGAAGGTCTGGGCAGCTCTCAAGGAGCCTGGTGGCGTTTTGACAGATTTCCACAAGGTCGGCTTTGATCAGGCAGTAGCTGGTTATCATCTTGAAGAAAATTTTCAAGGGCGGATCGAAGTGGTTGGATTAGGGAGATGCTTAACAAGTTTAAAACTCAGAAGAAATGGTACTGATGAGTTGATTTCAAAATATTCCGCGGTCGCCTGCAAAATTTTATCAGGCGGTTGGCTGGTTTCATCTCCAACCTCCAAATAGCGAACCACGTCTGTAGCAATTTCTCGACTTGTTCGACTAAGACCAAATTAGTTAGAAATTGAGCTCCGAACATCTATCTACACTTGTTCCTAACGGGAAGTCTTCGTTTTGGGCCTTCCCTAACATCGAGTCCAGCCCTTCCTGTAGCTGTGGGAAAGTCCGGCCTGCCCGTTCAGTTATTTTCCTAAGCTGACAACCATTATTCCCTGTTTGGACTTTCTAAAATATTCTCTTCCCACCTCGCAATTATCTCCTCAACATATTTCTCAGCTTTTCTAAACACCAACGAAAACACACATTTGGCTCTCAGTTCTCGGAAACCTCGCTCTCCTCTCTCCTTCCTCCCGCAACCAGTTAACATTTTCAGAGCCCCCTTGTTGTGGTATACCCCAGTTAACATATATATACCCCCACTCAAACTCCTACCGCTATTCTGTTGAAGCGTAATACAGGATCATCACGTTAATTTATTTCTCAACTCAAGCTCCCTCTCATATGTGCCCATTATATATAATCTTCTGACTGTAGTCCCAGTGATGGGATGTGCACCGTGGCCAGATGGCCTATTGTGCCAGTACTAGTGTGTTACAGGTCTATGCCTACCTAGCTTTCCGAGGAAAACTAGGTAGTTCCTGAAGGAGTCCTCGTTGGTATCCATCGTGGGAGAAGTGGTGCCAAAGACCAAAAGCCGCTCCCTCTCAGGTCTCTGGCACTGGGCCAGGACATGGTAGGAAGTCTCCTCATCCGTGCCACACCACCTGCATCGAGGGGTGTCGACTATACCCATAACATACATGTTTTTGTTCATTCTGCAGTGCCCTGTTATGATCCCAACAACCTGCCTTAAGTCCTTCCTCTCCATCCTCAGAAGGGTGTTTCTTGTCTCACTTGTTTGCTCTGAGACAAAGCGTTTGGAGTGTCTTACTCCTGCAGCGCTCCAGATTGTCTGATGCAGTCTTCTGGCATGTTCTCTCACAGTCCTTTTAACTAGTGACAGAGAAATCCCGCAATGGGGCGGTGGCCCAATAGGTACTGTGGACGAACCACGTCTAGCCAGATGGTCCACCCTCTCATTTCCAATGATCCCACTATGTCCTGGAATCCAATACACATTAACTCTATTCGCACTTGCTAAGGAGTTAAGCCACATCCTGCACTCTCGCACCAGTTTTAACGCCAAGCAGGAGTTCACTAGCGCCTTACACGACGCTTGACTATCGGTCAATATATTGATAGTTCTATTGCTATAGCCTTTCTCATGCATTTGGATTGCCCCAGCAATAATAGCAATTGCTCTCTGCTTCAAAAACTGATGGAGTGGAGCCTAGGCCTACGTCCCACTCCGTCCAGAGCCACTTATCCACACCCCGGACCCTGTCCCCTCTGGGGTTTTCGATCCATCTGTGAAGATGTTGCCATTGGGAGGCCGAAACTGGCGGCTCTCGCTGTTCCACGGACCTCCCAATAGCTGAACATTATATTTCCTCTCGAGCTCATACATGGGCACAATTGCGTCTGTGATCATGCTGAGCTCCTTGAAGGCCTCCAAGTCCCTAAATATAGCCAGGTGTCCATTCGTCACCTATGGCACCGAGCTTAGTGAGTCTGTAAGCCACCTTCATCGCCTCTGCCTTGACATAAATGTCCAGTGAAAGAAGATCGAACAGTTTCTTCATGGTGACGGTGGGCGTAGTCTTCATCACCCTCGCTCCTGTGCCCAACTATGCCAACTACCAAAAATAGTAACCCACTCGTCTAACAATTTCACATTTGAATGCTGACCGCCCACACACGGCCCACTATTTAGTCGTATTTGGTTGACATTCAGCAGCGTCAATTTGCAACAAGCAAACATTGTGTGTGATGCAATTCTACTTTAAATGCTGAAAACAACAGCTCTATTTAAACAGTTGCTTTCATACAGCAACGTCAATTTGAACTATCAGCAACTTGCGATCACGTGACAGGGGGTTAATTGGCTTCATCTTGCGAGATATCGTCCAACGTCTAGAAAAAGCATCCCTCAAGATGCCACTATTCATAAATTCACTGCCCGTTTTTCTTTCCGCTGCTCTCCCTGTTCTGCCTGCATTTGGAATAGTTTCCACAATATAAGTGTAGTGTGTGAAGCAATGGGAAATACACAAGAATACGTAATTGGCTTTTTAGGCCTACACGCTGGAGAGTAAAGGTATTCTTATGATCTCCCAAACTCCAGTGAACATAGCCCAGTGGTCAAAGACGACAATTCGTATTCCGAGAGCACTTAAGAAGTAAGATCAGAGCTCGGGATCGCTGTTATTTTTGCCTTAGTCAGCGGATCTCAAAATATTTCGTGACAATACCCTTACGACATTGCACTGAATTTTCGAACAAGTCCCTCGAGAGGTTTACAAAGATTTTGTGCCATAGTCACGTTATATCCTTCATATGAGCTGAACGTAAAATTCGTTTGATTTGTTGGCAGAGAGATAAAAATTATCAGCATCCGCGTCAAGGTGAGTAAAGTTGTAACATGCATTGCGCATGCATTTAAACTCAAGCCTACAACTTCCATCTCAGGTAGTGGCACATTGAGTATCTTTATATAAGTCGTACGTATTCTCCTATGACGAAGAATTGGCTTAATTTGTAGTGACTGTAACTAACTTTCAATCATATTTCGGAGCCCTCGAGCAATTGTATTACCAAACCCAGAGCCTACAACGTCCAAAGAAGGTGAAAAGGTCCGTCCATTCAACGTCTCGCTAGATCAAATAACAGGATCAATCGAGGCGAAACAATTAACTCTCAAAACCCTGTGGCTTGACGAGTATAAAAAAAAGGCGGATCCTTGACCAAGCGGCAGGCATCAAGTCCGTCGAACCCCTTCGGGCGGCGTAGAACCTGACAGCTCACCCTCCCGAAATTTCTTACGCGGGCGAACTGGCCGTAATTTGTATACGAAATGTCACGGTCTCCGGTTCAACTCCGAAAACTGCCCTTCCTTAGAGAACTATCCAAATCCCGGTTGGAAAAGGTCGAAAATAAGGCGGAGACCGATTACTGACACGCCACTAAATTGAGTTGCGTGACCCTTGAGAGGGGATTCGCGGTTTCCTCTCTATTTTTAAAAATACAATTTAATCTCCTGGTGTCTTCGTTGGCTCTGAGCCTTTTGAAAACAATTCTCTGCTAATCAACTCGAAACGTTCTAGACGGTAGGCGTGAACAATTGCGTGACCCGCCCAACTCAACATTTCCATAACTTTTGAACACGAACGTTTCAATAGTTGAGGACTATGGAGCCATACTGTGGGTGGAGTACATTCCCGGGAAGTTAGGCGCATATCGATTTATTACAGGTGACTACAGACCACAATGAAAGACACATAGTTCAGTAGTTCTCTTTCAACCTCCTTCAGGGACAAACTCACACGTTTTCTCAAAAGGTGTTTTTTCTTACGTTAGCCCCACAAATACAGTTATGCATTTGAAACAAATTTTTCTCGGGTAAGAACTGCGAAAAATGGTAGAGATAAAACGGTGGTAGTTTGGATTCCGTCATTTCTGAGGTTGCCTTCGACTATCTTATGGAAATTCGCTCTTTTTAATTTCCTTGGCTAGAAAAGTTGTGTAATCAGCTGAAAAAAAAAAAAAAACATTTTTGAGCTCTCTTCAAGATCTTCAAGTTTCAGGCCCTAATGAGTCTGAAAAACACTATTTAGGAAAATTATCTATGTGTGTGTCTGTGAACGTGATTAAGAGAAAATGGATGAACCAAATCAGTTTAAACTTGATATTTACCCCGCACGAACGCCAAAATAAGGGTGTGAGCAGAATCCGCTCAAAACTAACTATAGTTATCAAAACTCCAGATATTATCTTTCTCAAAAGCGGCTTTAAAGGCCCCAATGAAATGACAATTCCATAAAATTCTCTTTCCGTGGGAAAATGACGAAAACAGCGCAATAAGTTACCAAACGTTCAAACGAAAATTGTTTTTAGCGCACGTTTTCCTTATTAACTCCGCTCAAATGTTACTAGGAACTTTGGAGAAATTTAGGTGATAGTCCAATTATGTACCTTCAGATACGCCTTTAATAACCCTTATGAAATATATAGAAGCTACTCCAGAAATTTTGGAACTTCAACTACCTCCGTTTGCTTACCACCATTTCTAAAAGTTTTTACCCGCTAACTCTGGAACAGTTTTCACTATTCTTCGTATAAATCGTGTCTACAGCCTCATTTACTCACTGTGCACTAGTTGCTCAATAATAGTCAGGGCATGAGTACGTGCACCACATAAAATTTGGAACTGTAAGCGCTACGGTTCGTGCCATCATAAAGTGGTGTTTTAACAAATCAATAGAGTGAAAAATAAATTGAGTTGATAGAAAAAGCGATGAACACACGTGAATTGACTTAGAGCTAAGGAATGTTGTGTGGTGCGGCACACCTGATATTTCGTTCTGGTTTATATGAGCGAGATTGAGATATATAGATATGGAAAATCCTCAATAAAAAAGCTTTTAGCTTTTCGTCGAAATTTTTGATAATTTATTGTGCTACAGTCATAATTTTTACACAAATGAAAATTTTACGGTTAGTCATGAAGGGTATTGTTCCTCATTTTATTAAATGTTTGAACCCTTCTTATTTGAGAGTACGATGCAGAGGCCCAGATTTGACAACATTGGTCCGATTGGTCTAATTAGGGTCAGATTTAGTGTGTTGGAAGCTGTGACTGGCTCTTGAGAAGAAAGTACAACACTTCTTCCGCATGAGGTGGAATCAACTTTTTTTTGGGGTAAAATACAGTGATGTGTGTTTGCCACGCTAGTTTTGTGTCCAGCCGTAGATCAAGATATTATGGTAATGATCGAGCGTGAAAGGTTCCGCTTGTAGGTGACGATAAACAACGGTTCATAAGAGTTAATCTGAATTCTTCAGTTTTGGCGTTCCGTGGTCAATTGCGAAGCGAAGTCTTGGAGTTTTTCCTGACTTTTTAAATTGTTCCCACTGCTAGAATACTTGTGGAATTGGAGTTGTACGGAAGATCGTGCACATAAATGAAATATACCTTGTGGCCTTTGGACACTTCCCTGAGGAACTTCTACTGTACGGTCTTTTTACTGGAATGTGAATATTTGACAAAAAGCACTTCTTCAGAAAGATTACTCAACTTTCCTTCCAACGATGAAAGGCAAAGGACAGGAAAAACAATCGCGTTGAAACTCGATAAGCCGCCTCATTTTGATTAAGCAATACTGACATTCATACATATTTTGCGGTTTAAAAAAACAAAAAACAACCTTTTACGCAGACCGCAATTACAATGCCGTGGGTAATAGCGTTCAAGGCGTTCAAATCACTCGAAGCCGCCATTTAATTAGGCTCTCAGGTGAAATTGAATCTTTAGAGTGGAATCCAGCTTCGTATCTTCGGTTCATCTTCGAAGTCTTCCTGGCGCGGTTGAATGCTGCCAAGAGGGAAAACGGGTCTGTTTGAAAATAAACCTGGCGGCCGGTCCAGTCCCAGTCCCTATCGATTTTTATTTGGGTACGCTTTGATTAAATAGTCGAAGAGGAGGGAGGGGTTTAGTGAATAAATGTATTTTCACAAGCGCCGTTTTTTCTCTCGGGTGTGGTCACCTTCGCCTTTACTTGGCCTTTTTTTTTTGGACTCAGCTGGTTCGGTGGGTGCCAATCCCTAAGCTGAAACCTGGATCGGAAAACAGTGACAAGAAGGGGCTGCCCGATAATTCTCTTTTAGTTTACAACGTCGGTGGTTGTGGGTATCCGTCACATGTTCGTTGTCCTTGCACTGAATCATGATATCTTCCATCACGGCTACGCCAGCCAAATATCGAAGGTGCGCCGCACGGAGCGTCGTATGACGATGTTGTGAAGAATAGATTATGCTCTTTAACAAAACTACTTTTCGTTCCAGTAGAAATGAACTTCCATAGAAACGATTACAAAGAACAATACATGTGTACATGTAAACACTTCCTGTAAATGAAATTCGTCATTAAAAAAATAATCATTGACGCTGTTATAGGGTTTAGTGCTAATAATAATACATTTCAGTTCCTCTATTCTTCTTATTCTGCTCATAGAAACATAACCAAAATATACACATCAAGTGCGACGCACCTTACAGCTTCCTACAGCTGCGCGTATAGTCGGCAATTTTCCTCTTTTGCCAACTAACTTAATACCGTTTCTTCTCAGCTCGCGTAAAACCAAGTACACGACCTAGAGACCAATAAGTACTTTTAATATTAAAGAAATTGGGTTGTGTCCGCCAGTAGGCAAATACTGAAGTTAACGTACCTGTTAGGTGAGTCCGTCTCCTCTGGCTTGTAACTCACAAGCCAGAGGAGACGGACTCACCTAACAGGTACGTTAACTTTAGTACTTTTAATATATATTCAAAATAATAATAATTTCCTCAACACTAGAAAGACGAGAGCGAGAGAGAGAGAGAGAGAGAGAGAGAGAGAGAGAGAGAGAGAGAGAGAGAGAGAGAGAGAGAGAGAGAGAGTTAGTTTACTTCCATTTTAAATCCTCCAAGAAACCAAGAGTACGGTAGACAAAATGTACGAACAAGAAGGCAATCTCTTCACGAACAGAGAAAGCGAATTCTAGAGGTTGGTTAAACAGTTAAGCTTCCTTTGTATGTTATTATTCTCTATTATGTTTAAAATTTTCTTCTTTGTTTCCTTCATCAGTTTTCTGAAGTCTTTTTCCTCCCGAGTTAAAAAAAAATCGGAATTGATTGGTAATTCTCAGCCTTTCAACCATTGGTTATCTATTACAAATACTAGTGCGATGCACCGGAATCCCCAGCATTATGCCACGATGTCGGCCTGTCATGGTTGTCGGTCATCTACGTGAAATCATTTGAACCGTCTTCAGACTTTCGGTCTTAAAAATGCATCTTTGAAAGCATGAGTGACGTGCTCCTGTATCATCAACCTGAAGCGAAATGGGGCACGAAGGGGGAGTGAGAGAGAGAGAGAGAGAGTGAGAGAGAGAGAGAGAGAGAGAGAGAGAGAGAGAGAGAGAGAGAGAGAGAGAGAGAGAGAGAAAGAGAGAGACAGAGAGAGGAGAGATAACACGAAATATATCGTGATATCGATACCAAAAATAATCTGTAAGCACATAAAATAAGTTATTCCATTACTAAGCGCGCACACACTTATTGTTATGAAATGATTATCATCACAGGCGTTGAGTTTGTCAGGTGTAACCAACGAACCATTGCAAAATGAATCAATGCAAGTATTGCGTTTAACTAATTCTATTTGCACTAACAAAATGACTAGAAGAAATCAAAACACCCGTATATGGCATGAGGCTTAACAAACCCATTGCGATGAGGATTGTAAAATGAGGTACTACGGGCGTTCACCGATTCGCCTCAAGATATATGAAAAAATTAGTCTCTGTCGTCCTTTTTGTGGATCCGGCAAATTTTTCTCTTAAACCAAACGAGATTTGAAAAAAGTAAGAGTTAAACTCTACATGACATGATTTCAAGGACCTTTCAGGTACGAACGCCATTTGCTTAGATTCCAGTTTCAGTCGAGACGCGGAAAGGTTGCCCCTTCCACATTTACAATGATAACGTTTCCTACCGGTAATAAAATTTTATGTTCTGGTATAATGGGCCATTGGATATCACAAAGAGAGGACTCTCGGGCAGTCAAATGGGAGGGAACCTTTAAGGCTCTGAGCTGCAAGATGATGCGAAATGATAACCTATTGACTGATTTACCTTGAGGATGAGCCATCGACACAACTTATTAGAAACTCCTTTTGAAGCTACTCCACTTAGTTTTATTGGATACTTTGCTTGAAAAACGTCTTCAGCGTACAGGGAAAACCAAACTTGGATTCCGGGAGCAGAACTGAATTCAATCGAAAGCAACTGTGGTGCTAACGTGTAATTAGGTTGAGCTGGGGTTTAGAATATGAGTAAAAGTGGTATTAGTAGAAGGAAAAGATAAACTTGCCTAATCATCTGTTGATGTCCGTAGTGTGTATGGTTACGCTAGCCACAGTGGTCAGTCTTTCGTCCATTCAGTCTCGCCTGTATCTGATGTTAGTGTCTTTGGGCTGAGGTTGAACCTGTGCTGCTTCACCTGTCACACGCTATTGCAGGCACCATAACAACTACCTATCGTATCATCACGACGTCTCTCCCCAGTGGTTATCCTCTGCAAGGCAACCTGCAGGAAGTTGTTTGCTTCTGCACTGACGATCGCACTTCTGCTGTAGGACCATCGCCGACCAACTATTCGATTATATTTTTCTTTCGTTGACACTGTTCTAAGCGACACGAAAGTGAGGCTTACGGCACCTCAAAATGTTGGTAGAAGCCATGGCACTGACAATTTGCTATCTGTAGAATCTAGATTCTTCCAAAATTTCATGAGCTCCAACGCCGTAGTTGAAACTCACGTCTTGGGGGGTGGGGTGACTACTTCTTTCTTTAGGCAATCACAACTCTCAGTGTATTGAAGACGTATCACGTGTCCTGCGCACTAATCAAGTGATTGAACTATAGCGGATGGCTTCGATAACGCTCTCTTCTGGAATTTTATCGAATTCAATCGGATGACGCGCTACCAAGTTGGCGGGTCCTTCTGTGAGCACTTCCACTTTGTGTAATGTGCTGGACTAGTCTAATGTGGAATGAGCTATGTGTAAACAACTCAAAAGAGGCTCGTACTGTACATCCTGCGGAATTACCACGAAGGTACGGACGACATAGGAGGAGCGGGCTTTGAAGTGACTCACACAACCACCCATGTCTATTCCAGAAATATTCGCATCTTGTTATATTCTTCACCTCTCTCCTCCACGCCACAGCTCAGCCAAAGTCTCTACAAGTCGTCTCAATCCCCCCTCCCCCTTTGGGACGTTTATTTCCCTTTTCATAGTGTTTTCTCTTGGGCCAACAAATGCAAGCCAGCAATGTGTGGATACTACGAAATGAAAACTGCACTCGTTTTTTTGTCTACTTTCTTTGGTATACTTTTTGTGCAAGAGCCCTGCGTGCAGTAAAGATCTGACTTTCCCTCTTCCTCTAACGAACGACTTGCATTCCTTCCATTCTCTTTCTACGACCGCCCTGACACATGCTCGTCTTTGCATGAGAGCCAGAAGACAAATTTCGTTATTTATCTCATTTTTACTTCTCTGAACAACTTGTTGCATGCTTGAGAGCTATAAATCGAAGGTTGTACACTCCTTTTCCAAACTTTCTGCGTTGGAACACCTTCCTACACACATATGTCTTTTCGGTCGGCAAGAAGCAAGAGAAGAAATTATTCTCTTTTGAAATAAGCTGCATCTTAACTTACTTTTCTCTTCAAAACCAAGTACCTGAAGGACTGGCGCATTTGAGACGAGAACGTCAACACGTTACATTAAAGCAATGCAAGGCAAACCGCACAAAGATGGCTTCACTTACAGTGAACAGGTTGGCTCAGGTTTCAGGCGAGTAGATAAGAAAAGGTTTGAAAGATGCGATGCGACAACTAAGTTGATCCAGTTTTTCAATCAGCTTGGGCTCGTGCCAAGATTAACTCAGTTAGACAATCGTTTCCCGTCAATTCTATCCGTAATTTTCGAGACCTCTTACTTTTCGGCGGAACGTCCAGACAAACCTGTTCTTTTGACGCGAGGGCCCTGGAACGAAGGCAGAGACAATCAACGGGTCCACAAGGAGCCAGATTGCCGAATATTTTTTTATGACTCTGAAGAGCAGAGGATTCAGCGAGGGACGAGAGCTCTGGTCTGGGTCCTTAATGAGGTCTTTGCCTTTGAAAATACGTGTCCTTGGCCACCACGCGAAAAGGGGGAGTTTTCTTTAGATACTTTTACTTCATTTTTCTTCCTGCACCCCTTCCTTCGAACGTGTTACAGCTTCGGGCTTCCCCTCCCCCCTCGTCCTCTCGCCCCTTCCAACCGACTTCGCATTTACAACCAAACTTCGAAGGTTTCGTATTTTATTTTATTTTTCGTAGTTTTGGTTCCGCCACCCACCTGCTGCCTACACTTGAAGAAAAAAAACGTGGATACGTGAGAAACTGACAAAAGCGTCGCAATCCACCAAATCAAATTTGAAGTACGTCATAAATTCACATTAATTCGAACTGAAAGGTGAGTTGTTTGTTTCTGGTTGTCGACCCCACGCATTCGACTAACATTCCAACGAATGCGTATGTTCCATATTAATAACAGTAGAGCCCGCTGTCAACTCTTCTCAAACTATTTACTGAAAGTTACGGTGAGTTCTTATAGCCACGACAACGACCCTGTCCTGGTTCAGCTTCCATGAATGTACAAAACGACAAAACCCACAGTTGACTTAGGGCCGGTCTACCAAACCATCGGTCAAACGGGTTTCGCCACTGTAATCAACGACTAAACCTGCCCACAATACGTGCATTCAATTAAATTAAGACGTAGCGCTTGAACGTTATTTTAGCGGAGGTATTAGCCCGCCAAATAAAGATATTTTCGGAAACGAGGTATTATTGATACTAACAACATTTTGTTTTCTTCAATTCGATTTTTTTCCTCGATTCACGTCAATTGCGTCAAAAACATTCGAGGATGTAAAAAATGCCAGAAAGAAGTGATAAACCGTCGGTTTAGGACGCTGACCACTCAAGTTTGGCTGGACAATTTAATCGTCGATTTATTTTAAACGATGATAGTGGATCTCGAAATTGACGTTCAACTGATGAAATTTCCTGTATAATAAATAAACAAAGAACAATCGCGCACAGCCACTAGTTGATCAGAGTTTTGTCTACCACTGCAAAACTATAGAATCCCCAAAAATAAAATCGTCGATTTCAGCCAAACAACGTGCCGGAAAGTTTCTGATGAAGAAGGAAAAAAGTTACATAATCGGCGAAAGACGTTTTTACGGGGATAAGTTCCGATCTTCAAAGCTCAAAAAATACCTTGTGAGAAAACGGTCTGCGCCTGATCGTCTGTGAATACGGTTGAACGAGAATGGCAGAACCAATTCATCAAAGAAGAAGATATCAGGGCACTAGCTGATGACGACGGAACAACGAGCGAGGTCGTGGCCACAAGAGGCCAATTTTGCCATTTCTTCTAAACATGCATTAAGGGAACTAATGTGTGTGGGATATTCTGATCTATGTGAAACACTAAAATTATGCAGTGAGCGAAATCGAACCGGAACTAAACTAAACGAACTAATGTTAGCGTTGATCAACGATTTTTATCGAATCTTTCGTGCAAATAGTTCGAATGAGTGAACAATAATATAAAACATTTATCCTAGGCCGCAAACGATCTTGGATTACCAAAACTCGAACTATCACCCCTCTTGTTTGTTAAGTTAAACGATACAAACTGTGCTGTGTTTCAGGGTTGTACGGGAAGAGCGGAACTTATGGCCCGAACGATACCCTAACGGTTAAATAAAATATTCATTATCTCTCTCTGTCTCTCTCTCTCTCTCCGTACTTCTCTCTTTCTTGGGTATGTCACGTCCCTAGGTATCTCAGATCCTTAGTTAGAATCTATAAATACGTCAGGTGGTTTGAGTCGTACTTAGCAGACAGGAAGTTGGCAGTAAAGGGTTCGGATGGAGCTATGTCGTCTTGGAAGGAAAAGGGTAGTGGGGACACCCCAAGGGTCAGTGCTGTCAGCTGTGTTTTTCATGATTTACTTGAGGTCGTTACCAGGAAGATTTCAATCGGGTACGAAGTACAAACTGTATGAGGATGACCCCCAAATCCATTGCCAGTCTAGGGTTGGTTGCGTCTGCAGGGATTGTGTACAGAGCCGTTTACCAGCTGAGGTGTATTGAAAGCGATTTCCCTGCTCAAGTGCGACAGCAGCTGGTCCAGTCCTAATTTTCCCGTTGTTGGACTACGCAACTGTTGTACAACCAAAACGCGACGTTGTTCAACTTGAAGTTAAAGCGAGAGCAATTTAAGGAAAATTTTAAGAAGTGTTTGAAGGCGAAATATGAGTGAAGTTAACTAGACGACACAGTACGTTTTATGTAATTATATTCTGAGGAAAGTTGTTTGACTTGGCGTTTGTGTTAGTATATCAAAGAGGATTGTTTGTTAATTGTTCCTGGAGATGGAAGAGGCCCTAATCTCCCCCTGGTCGTTAAATAAACCAGTCAGCCAGTCATTCTCTCACGCTCTCTCTCTCCCTCATCCTCTCTACTTCAGTGTACCTGTGGGTGAAATAGATTAAGAAACCTCTGGTAACAGTTTACAAAAGATGTAAACAAAAGTAAATTCTTTACAATAAGAAAACGGTTGGAATGCAAATTGCCTCTTATTTTGTCGCTGATCATACGAGAAATGTCTTGAAAGCGCTTAACCCAGTTGCAGCACCATCCTGTGAACTTCGTAAAACTTGTCCGTCGCGCGCAGACGAAATAGGGTAAAAGTCGCGCGTAGGATGAGAACAATTCACGATAAAGTTGATCCAGAACAGCCGCACAAGGGAACGACTTTCAAGAACAATACGCGGACTGCATCGCCTTCAGGGTCATCCATTATCTGGAGTCGCTGGGCGCGTGGGCCGAGCCGGATTTTAGCGGAAGCTGTATGACAGGACGCGGATACTTGTTGTATATGAGCGAACTCTTGGTATCAACCCAGTCATCACATTTCTGAATCGTTGGTCAGTGATTTTATTCATATATGACATGGTCTGTGGAACACAGATTAATTCGACCCTAGTGCGGGCTCCTGTCTGAGGGAGGGAGTGTGAAGAAGAAACGTATTACTCATTGTGTTATTTACTTGCCCTGAAGCTGAAGCCAAAGGTTGTCACTTAAAAAGCATTGATAAGGGAATGACACCGCCTTCTTTTTATTCTACAATATAAAATTGGCTCCCAACAAAATGGTGTCTGACGTTTGAACTTTGAACGGCGTCTCGAGAATCAAACTTCAATCTAACACTCAATCTCTATCCCACGATTTGCTCCCAATTTTTATATTTATTTTTGTAAAACAAGCGCGGTCGCGACTTGAGCGGCCAGCATCCGATATGACGGAGGTAGTGTGTCCAAAATGATCAAGAGTTCTTGGACTCAAATTCCAGTAGTGAAGAGCTTCATCAGGTAACGAAGTAACGAAAACCTCAGGGTCAGATTTCATTGCTCTACCCGGTAGTAACCGAGCGGACAAAGGAGCCAGAAAAGAGACGAGCCGGTAGAATTCGACAGAAAATGAAGTTGAGAGCTCAAAAATGATGCAATTTAAAAACCTAACTAGTCATTCTTTCCTACTTCAACCTAAAAGATGGGAAATATATTTTAATCGACTTGAAATAATTGAATTTTCAACCAAGGTCTCTCGTCAAAACTGAAGACGTTCACACTTCAGGCTAGTACAACCATACCTCAGCAGAAGAACATTTTCTGTGAGATACGAAAATGCGATGTCTACCATCAAAACAGCGAGGAAATCCCACACCTTCGATTACCCAAATCCATCTGATGGCATGCAAACCCTTTCTCTGACGACTTTGCAGCCCTTGTACAAGGCCCTGACACCACGACTAGTTTTTCCGAAGCTGTGAATGACTGGTGTGATAAACGGAAGGTACAAGTCAATCCTACAAAATCTTCTTCGGTGTGCTTCACGTACAAGCGCAAAAGTACTCGTCACGTTGTTTCATCACACGGAGTGCCAATCCCAGAAGTAAAATCAGTCAAGCATCTTGGATCCACTTTAGACAGGAAATTGATATGGGACACGCACATTTCACATCTTCTGCAAAACCAGAAGCAGCTGAAACATTTTCTGCTCGCGTCCTTTAAATTACCCATCCACCTAACATGACTAGTATCTGACGATTCTACTGTGCTGACTGACTCCTATCAAAGGCAAGCGGTTCATCGTGGTCTTGCGGTAAGACGGTCGATTCATAATTCTCGACGTTAGTTGAGGGTTGTGGATCGAATCCCCGGCGCGATTGCCGTAATTTTTGCCTTAGTCAGCAGCTCTTCAAAAGCATCTCCAAATTTCCTTCCCCCCCGTAACACTACGACCTATATGGCTCTGTGAGGGACATTTTTAGGGGACAGCCACTAAGTCCCAAGTAAATCGAATTCAAGTCTTTCAAAACAGAATCCTCCGTGTGATCCTTGGTTCGTTAAAAATTCCATTTTACACTCTGACCTGAATATTCTTTCAATCAAAGACGACATTAGGAAACAATTTACCACCCTACATGAAAGATTCATCTCACATTCCAACCTTTGATTACAACAATTAGCCACATACCAAGACGTCGACTCAAGAGGAAACGTCCCACAGATTTAATAGAAAACGAGCGGTGGGTAGCAACACACAACTTTCCGCCACCCCCGTAAGTTCGAACACCAGCTACATATGCGGGTGCTATATCTTCGTTCAACGCATTTCTACCGAAACATTTATGGATAACTAAATGTACGGAATAGTTAGCTGAGAGAACTCCGTAAGTTTGAACGAAATCGTTACAGCAGTTTCTGAGAAAATTGGAATACCGATAAATTAACATTCGAAAAATCTCCTTTTCTGAGTTATTTTGGCTTATATCTCCGTTCAACAATTATATACAGAAATAATTATTGAGAACGAAATGTGGGTATGAGTGACTAAAAGACACTCTGAACGATTGATCGAATTTGGTGGAGCAGTTACTCCAGAACTTAGGGAAATGTTCGAAAAAACGTTATTTTCGACACATTTTCATTTTTATCTCTGCTCAATGGACTTTCAGAGGAACATTTATTGAGAACAATACGTAGGTATTAACTATGCAAAACCATCCTGAAAGTTTGGTGAAAATCATTGAAGTCGTTTTGCCAAAAAGCGTAAAAAACCTATTTTTGCTACATAGGCCTATATCTCCGTTCACCGTATTTTCATGGAGAAATGTATGAAGAAGAAAAGTTAGGTATTGATCAGAGAAAGATAAGATAATTTGAAAGTTTAATCAAAATCGTTTGAGCCGTTTTCGAGAAAAATGCGAAAACCCCTCGTTTTTGGTACATTTTCGCCCCCACCCCCTTCCCATCTGCCGAAATCGCCCATAACCTTATTTTGGTGTCTACAAAAAATAACGAACAAAACAAAAAAGAACCAGCTCAATCGGATCAGCCGTTCTCCCGCAAATCGAACTACACACACACACACACGGACCACGCGCCGAAATTAGGTTTTTTAGACTCAGTAGGCCTCAAAACGTAAAGATCTGAAGAAAACCCAAATTTATTTTTTTTACCCGATTACTATACTTTCCTTACCTTCGGGTAGCGGAAAGTAAAAACTGAGCATCTATCAGTGAATAGATACCTCATTCGTCCGTTTTATCGTCCATTATTTTTATATTTCCAAAACGTATGCTCTACTATAACGTATTTTTAAATACAATAAAGTATTAATTTGTTGAAAAAAAACAACTGATTTTCACGTTTTGAAACTTCCGTTTCATAATTTGGGTTAAGCAAACTTAAAACTGGTCTTGATCACTCCATAATTGTTTATCTTACAACCTTCATTGTATTTTCTGAGATTGGGTTATTGGTTGTGATCGCGATTAATGGTGTGGATATCTTCAATCACACCCTCTTCCTGATTACCCGGGTACCAACGCACCAGATGGAAACCTAAATACAATGTCAGTGATAAAAGTGTTCTTACGTTCAATCTTTCGATCTTTACATCCCAAGTTAAATAGATTAGAATAAACACAACATGATGTCAGAAGTTGATCGTGAATAAACCACCGAAAGAAAATCTGTCGACAATCCTCTCACAAAACCGCACGGACGCACGACAACCTCAACAATTTAACTTTGAGGTAACCGTTTTAAAGGAGTGGGTTGTCCTAACCGTTGTCGCAGGCTTTTGTTTTTACTTAACTATGCCTTACTGCTTCAAAAAAAAAGTCAGAGAAGGATAACGTGAAAATAGCCCTCAACCAATTCGGTAACAAAGGTATTGAAGGTAAAATACGCTCAAGGTTGATCGGGAAGCCACTAATGAAACTCCACTAAACAATCGACGCGTTCTGGTAATATTTCGCTACATAAATGAAATGCATGCAGCACCTACATAATGGTTGGTATCTACAGATCTCAGGGCCTTGGAAGTACTTAGAGATATTCAGAGACGATCAGGTCCGCGACTCCTGCTCCTCCTCGCGGAATTGTCAACTTTGTACCTCTGACTTACCAATCTTGGCCAGATAGTACCTTAGTAGACCAATACCTGTGAACAGCCCACTGACCATCCGTGTACTTGCCCTCTCCAGACTGAGGATCACTTGTGCTTCCTGAAGTGTTTGATAAGCAACCGATACTGTCTTTGGTCAGACACATCCTGTCAATAGGCAGCCCTGCTCCTCTCCCACTTGCCAACGAGTATATCAAATGTTAACGCATAAAGAACGGTTCATCACCAACACGATGCACATTCTACATAATATACGTACAGAAAGGTTGAGGTCGTTGGGAAATGGCACGATACAGATCAGCCCAATGTCCTCACTTACCTTTCTGCCTTGTTGCAGTAGCTCAGCGTTCTACGAACAATTCTTGGAACGAAGAAATTTGTGGAATTAGCAGATTAATAAAAAAAAAACAAAAGTTGATAGCTTGAGTTGAGTTGATAGCTGAACTTGAATTAGTGAACAGGTGAGGCTTCGAAGGAGTGGAGTTCTGGGGCATTTACTGTCAAGTCTCATCTATTGAAAGCGGCTCAGAATCACGCGAGAGGTTTCTTCTGAAACACGCAATTAAACTGTTTCATTTCCGAACGGACACCTCACAGCGAGATTTGCCCTGAACGGTGTTCGATAGTAGTGTGTTTGAATTACCCCAATATCTCATTCCTGTCGACGAACCAACCCACGTCGACCACCTACTGAGCCTTTGAATCTTCCTTTGGAGGTCGAAACCAACTGTCGTACAATTTTATATATATAAACCCATTATAATACTACAGCGAATAACGTAATATTTATAAGGATTGCAGCGTTGCAATACATCCAGTTTAAGAAAGGACGCACTTATTTTACAGGTTATTCGTAGATTTTAAGCGAAAAATGGGCGGCAGAGCAGTACGTAGAATAATGAGGATGCGACAACAGAAACTTGACTTCTGACTTCTGAATTTTTTCCTGAGAAGGTGTCTTCGATCTAGCGTGAGAAATAACTATGACTTCGTAGATGATTTACAAAACATTTCATGGCGTTTTGACGTTTATTTACTATGTAAAGTGGCACAATGGAGCTCTGCCACTCTTACATTGGGTAAATACCGGGATTCTTGAATGGATGGATTATTTTACGTTTAAATTTTTGGACACGAAGAGTAAAGGACCGTGTCCTGACTGCACCCCTTACTCATTGCCCACTGAGTGGCCCACTGCCCAATATTAGAACGCTGATAGACATAAAGGACTAGTGTTATAGAACTGATTAGAGTTCGTCGGTATCAGGCTGGAGGGGACCCACTACAACGAAGAGAGGAGATCTGATTCGACTGACGAAAGGTCGAAGCCAGTTCAAGAGGATGCCGATGTAGGGGTATTAAGGTATGTGATTGTTATGGGTGCACCGTCAGCATTAGTCACGCCAAGATGCTGCTACAGTACTTTATCCACAAGCGTTAGGTCAGGACAATCGTCAATAGCCTCCACTTCTTGTTATCCCACACTAGAAGAAAGTGAGAACTCCACAAGTGTCTCTGGAGAGTCCAGCATAATCTGGTTTGTGGTGTAACGATAGCAATTACTCACGAAACTTGATGATTCTGGAAACCTGCTACGAAAGCAGTTGGGCCTTACCTCATCTTTTTTTGGTAATAAGATCTAGAGAACGAGCTGGTCAATGAATTCGGCTTGCATCATCGGTACACTGGCAGCAATCCGCTTCAGTCACAACATAGGCAGGGAAGCCATTGTATCCGGTGAAAAAGTTAGATTTGTATCATATTCATAGTCAACTTAAACCGTAAAACAGACTTTAGTACGCAATCTGAGCGTGTGGCTGTACAACCGTAATACCGATAGAGACTTTTGTTTTTAATTGTTGTTTTGTGGAGGCACCAAAATAAGATTACGGACGGAAAGACTGTCATTAACTAGCATGATGGTTTTTTATGTTGCTCAAAACGCATCCATCGGTTTTTTTCTTCTTAAGCGTCTTTGAAAGAGTTACACGGAGACAAGTGCTGTGCAAATAAGCGTATCGTTGTATGTGCAGGGATTGAAAAAAGTTGTGTAATTTTTGTACCAGGTATTTTAATCGAATACTTTAATTTAAATTCCAGAACAATTGAAACTCGTGTCCCACACCACTTGCTTAAACATTCTCTTCTTGAGAGCCAGGGGCTCTGCGAAGAGACGAGACTGTTATCACTAACACGCCCATTAATCCCACCCCACACGGTGAAGTCAGAACTAAAAGGTGAACTGGGTCCTCCCATGGAGTTAGTTAAAAGTTACGAAAAATTCTGAAGCTCGTAATGGAAACGTTCTGTTGGTTACTGATTCTCATGTTCTTTGCAGGTGAACGCGCTGCTCCAACCAGAATTGTTAGGACGTTCGCAACAACTCATCATTTAAACTTAGGTAAGCGGTTTTAGAATGTCAATAGCTTCAAGTTGAGAGCAATGAAAATAAGAAGGGAAAGTAGAGCAGAAGATGCGAGTGGATGGGTCAGTGCTTCCACAAGTGTCAGGGAACTCGAGGAAGGCGCGGCTGGGAAGGACGGAGCAGTCTGACCTTGGACCAAGGATGATCCTTGGCAAAGACTAGTTTTATGTAACCCTCTTTCCATCTTACAGTTCCAGTTTCGTAACGACTCAAACCCGCCTTCCCATCTCATAAATGCGGTGCCATTCTACAGGCGCGAAATTTTCACTTTATCTCGAGTGGCTCGAGCCACCGGATCTCGGAAATTCGGAGAGGCGAATTCCAATCTTAAAAATAAGTGTGGACCGATTTAGAACCCACCGGGCTCATGGGAAAATGGTGCACGGTGCGGGGAACATAGATGAAAAATCGATAAAAGAGTTCCCTAACACTTGCCAAACTTAAATTCAATGCTACTCAGAATTCGATGCTTTTACATCTTCATTCAAGTTAGTCATCACTCCTAATTTTGGCCTACCTTTCAGACCGTGTCGATCCTCCTACAGATCGAAAATCTCCTCAACCCATGTATGTTCCCCAGAGGTTCTCTAACGATTGGAACGTGTAGGACGTGATGCAATGGGGGGAGCGTGTATAAAAATTCTGTCGGATTGCGGTGGGAAAACAGAATCAGGTCCGGAATTCACCGTTTCCCACGACGTACTTGAAGACTACATTCCATACCTCTCAAACTCGTGCTTTGCAGTATTCTTTCCCGGAAATTGCCAGACAACCAACCTCTGCCGCATGATTCCTACCATTGAAGAGCTAAATATAAATCCCTAGACTAGCATTTTCTCTCGAGTATTCATTGGAGCCTGCATGTACCAGCTTTTATTGCGTGGTGGTGAAGGACCAACTTCTTAAATGAAAAACAAGCACAATACCTGTTATCGACAATTTGTGACAAGCCATTATCTAAAGAAATTAGAACTTAAAGGAATATTTTTTTTTACATTTTTGTCAAGGTATAGGTTTGGTGCTCCCTCTCATCGAATTCGCTTTGTTTACAGTTCGAGTAGTACTGATGATGGCCTAATCGCTGAAACCCGTATATAATATATTTGACTCAGTATCCGCCGATCTGGGCGCTAGTGTCTCAGGCTTCTGCGTGGTAGCAAATATCCCACCTCTGCGGTTTACTGATAAACCACGACTTTATTTTTCGCGTGATTTTTGTTGGTATTGTAAGACACACTCGCTATGGGATGAAACAGAGTGGCGTTGCTAACTTAACTGATACCACTCGACCAATGTGAGAGGAAGGGAGACCCGACGACCTCAAATTGGTACTGTGGACGAGGAGATTGACGAAAACTCGGCGTTTTGATCGATTAACCCCGAAAATAGTTAGTAATCCTACAAAAAACTCTTCCAATGTTTCGTTTACAAGGGCTCTAAATTATTGTTGAGCTGCGATACGCATATCGAACATCATTAGCTTTCACGGTGTTGTTATTGTGACTCAGAGTTATATGAATAGAACTAGAAACTTGCTTGAGAAATAGGACAGTCTCCGGTCCTGAAAGTTCACGCGGTGATCCTTTGGCGAGTTGAATAGCAATTGATTGAAACAGTCTTCTGCCTTCGTCGCCCGTTAAAGTCGCATCCGTTGACATTGTTAGGAGGAACCTCGATCTATCTAAACCTATAGCCGGGTCTTTTAACATCATTCGACACGCAGAACCTCTTCTGTCTCATCTTTACCATCTCTTACAGTCACGATTTAATTCGAAGCTTGACGCCCCGTTGCAACAAAGAAATTCGAGCCCGCTGCATCTTCTTTCAGAAGCGATGAAAAGGGCGGTGGGGTTTGAACTTGATTTCAGCTCGTCATTCTCGTCGCTAATTATCTACAAATCATTGGGCGGTTGAATGTCAGCAGAGTCGTTCAGGGTCGTCGTAACTGAGCTGTCTGGTTGTTTTTTCTTCTCGATGAATGCACCGCCCATAGGTTCTGCGCATCAACTGAATTGAGCCCTCCGGTTTCACGACGATAATCCCAGAATATTCCGTTCGTTGGGGAAACCCCGATTGACAAGATCATACTCTTTCCCAGTAGGCCTTATTTCAGCATCTTCGCCGTAGTACAACACATTATTGACAACATACTTATTGAAGACTTACAAAACACCCAACACTTTTTTCTCAAGAAGAGCTGTACCAATTTCGATTTGTGCAGGAAATTCCACATGACGAGAGCAAATAAACTAAAAAATTCTGACCAAAATATTTCCACAATTTTTTAATCTTTGCAAAAATATTTACACACCTCAACGGTTCTAATTTATTTTGAATGTTGAACTAAAACGTGAAGATTTATTTAAAAAACTGTCCGGTGCGTGGCAACACATAACTTTCCGCAACCCCCGTTAATTCGACGACCTGCTACATATATCTTCGTTCAAAACATTTACGCAGAACAAAACGTAAGTACCCAAGTACGTAAGTTAGATCCAAATCGTTAGAGCCGTTCTTGAGAAAATTGGAAAAACGATATTATTATTACGATTAATATTCGACAAATCTCGTTTTCCGAGCTGTCATGACTTTTATCTCCGTTCAACGGACAGACACAGAAATAATTATAGACTACAAAATGTGGGTATAGGTTGCTAAAAGATGCACGATGCGCTTGATGAAATCCAGTGACGCAGTTAGAATGGAAATTACGCAAATGTTCAACAAAAAATTATTTTCGACACATTTTCATTTTTATTTCTTTCCAGTGGACTGTCAGAGGTACAGTTATTGAAAACAAAATGTAGGTATTAACTATTTAAGACAGTCAGGTAATTTGGTGAACATCGTAGAAGCCATTTCCAGAATGCGAAAAATCCCTATTTTTGCTCTTCGGCCTATATATCCATCCACTGTGTTTTCATGTATATATTTATTGAGAAGAAAAGTTAGGTACTTAATAGTAGAAGATAATTTGAAAGTTCGATCAAAATTGTTATGGCAGTTTTCAAGAAAACGCAAAAAAACCCTAGTTTTTGGTACATCTTTGCCTCCCATCCCTCTTCCCAATCGATAAAATTTGCCCATGACCTTATTTTCGCGTCCAATGAAAATAACAAACCAAACCAACAAAATAAGGCTCAATTGGTCCATCTGTACTCCCGCAAATCCAACTACAGACGCACACAGATCTGAAGAGACCTCAATTTTTTTAAGACGATCACTAGACTTGTAATTAATTATGTGTTATCTTATATCAACAGCCCGTATTCAACCACTCCGCACTTAAAGTTTCAGAGCTTATTAAGTTATGTCTCAATCGTTACTGAATAACCAGTGTGTCGGCATATTCCGAAACTGTCAACGTCAACGTGATAGCAATGGAAAAATGTCTGTTTACTATACAAGGGGAACCGTGCAAAATATCAGTGCAAGAGCCAATAGTAGTCGGTATTTACGAATATAAAGTGATGTTTATTGTTATTTTATAGTTGATCGTGCAGAGAGCACAGGACTACCCACGTGAATTTTCCAGTACGCTAAGCTTATGTTATAGGCGTTACCGACTAGGGATGTAAAAATTGTAGAATGACGAAAAAGGAATCGTTCGAATCAGCTGTATTTTGAAGTTACTGTCACTGTTTTGTAGTAAATATCACTGGATTGTGACAATGCGGCGAAAAGTGTGTTGATTTCATTGTGCTGCAAATGTTATTTATCAACGAATGAAAATTGTTAATTACCGTTGAATTCTTTAGAACTTTTCTTTAGAAAATCGAATAAAATGTCTGGTGTGATACTCCACACAACCTTCCTCAGCCCCTAACATCCGGCTATTTCCAGGGCGTTAGCTTCTAATTCAAACAATTTTTCATTCAGTTTATTTGAACTTGGTAAAACGACTTCACATTTTACGTTGAAATTGCTTAAAGTTTAGGAATTTATTGAGTTGCTCCTACTCATGCCATGGCCCCACTAAGCAATCCGCGCTCAGACAGTTCATGGTATTGGCGTTACATGGACGCTAAATTTTTACGACTGGCGGATGCTAAATCGCTAGTGTCGGAGAGCTGTGAGGCGTCCACCGCAGTCTCGTCGGAATCGTCAATGATTTGTCGCGAATCGGTGATAATAAATCATTCCCTTCTTCTTCTATTGTAAAGCCTCCGGCGCAAACCTCCGACACCTCCTTGCATTCCCATTGGCCTGCCGACAGGCTACGGCGCCGGTGTGGGTTTACTTTATTTTATCGGCACGCCAAATAAGTAGATTGAAGAAGACATTTATTTCTTTAACCAGTAGATTTATTTTCGTTTTCAGTTGTTTATTTTCTATAATATATCTTCTATTCAGTTTCTGTACTTGCATAACGGAGTCATATTAATTTTTTTAAACTTAATTACACCTGTCAATTTACTCACTAGCGTGAGTTATCGATCTTTTATTTGTGGTTTTGTTTTTTGAATCTTTGACTTATGGGTTCTTCCCTGCGTGGGGAACAAATCTTGGTTCCTTGATAGCACAAGCAGTGAACGCGTGCTAGAAACATGTCCTGAAGACTCGGGGTCAATAACAAAATGGTGTTTTGATTCTGCTTGAAACTTTGTACTTCTTTCGGACTGCAATATACCGTAAGGCGGCTTGCGTACAACAGGATGGTCGGATAAAGCTCTCAAAAGGTGAAGAGCGATAGCACCAGTCTAAGTAAGGAACTTGACAGCTAACCAATTCCACGTCTGAACACGGTCAATGTAGCGCATTTCTCGTAAATTAAAATGGCGTCGTGTGGAGTTTTTGAAGGTTTATTGACAAAATTCTATCAGCGAGGCGTTGTAAAGGCTCAAAGCCACGAAATATAGAGCCAGGGCAATTCAGCACCTAGCGTGGTCAAGCAATTTATTGGTACGGCTCGTAGATATTTCCACTTTGTAAATCACATCTCGTAACGACCTCCCAAAAACGTGGTTGCTCCTTGTTCACCCTGTTCGCCGTAACACGCGCATGTTGTTCGGGGTTTTGATTTAGCACGGGAGAATGCGCGCGCTTATTACTAAGTGGTAGTTGAAGACTCAGATCATTATCGCCTCTCCATAAATATTATTGTTCCGCGAAATTTTCGATTCGCTCCTTCCATCTGTATCTGCTTATTGCTGAGCTCTTCTGATTCTGATACTCTCGTCGAAGATTTATTCGATTGGAGGGGGGGCCAGAGGATTTTTTCCTTTGCCGCTACATATAATTTGCTGACCTTTTCCGATATTCAATCGGGCCCCCGACGATTAATCAACTCCGGGCCACACCGGCTCCCCTTCGAATTATTACCGGCCTCGTTTGTCTTTTTTCTATAAAAACCTTTCAGTTACAAATTGCTGTGGGAGAACAAAGCGGTTTTCTTGACGGAGCTGAGCTAAGTAAATAAATCTTGAGGACGCATTCCGTTTCAAAATTGAGGCGGTTTTCGGGGAACGAGCTGTGAATGAGGACTCGAGGAGCCTCAAACGGCTAAATCTAGTTATCACTCCCTTTTTTATCGTTTGATCTCAAAGCCTTCGAATTGATTAATTTTTTCGCACCTATTCATTAGTGACCACTTGTCCCGATTTTGGGAGAGATTTTAATTGCAAATGCCCCCGAAATGTCAACTGAACTTAATCCTATTTGCCTTCGAGAGCTCAACATCATTGACCACTGTGTGACTTTCGTTAGCTCCAATCGGTCACAAGTAGGTTAAAAGTCAAATCAACCCGAAAATACCTTATTTTACTTAATTTGGTACTAAAAAAGTTAAGTCGAGTGAGAAGGCTTCCGCATTAAAAAAAATCTAATTTTGGTGCGAAGTCTGTGTGTGTGCTTAGAGATAATCTATGAAAATGGTGGCACGCTGCAAGATACATGTGAGAGTGACAAAGACAAGGAAGAAGAGCTGCCATCAGTGAGAGGTAAACCTGATGCAATGTAAACTGTTATGGGTTGCTTCTCAATGCGCAGGAGTACATTCTTGGGGCCAATAGAAGTAGAACCTCCCTCCTACGTCCCAAGGGTAAAAGTAAATTTTTAAAAACTGGCCAAGTTATAACTCCACGAAGAGCTGAAAGACATAAGCAGCCACTAGTATGCATTGAATAGCAGGTTATTCATATTCTTGGTTATTGACATTTGTGGATGTCATTGAAAACTCCTACTCGGTAGACATTCAAACTTGACATGTCCAGAAGAACCACACTGTTCGGTACAAGTGACGACCTTCGTACGACATACGTAGTTGAGCTTACGTCGTCATTACGTCAGCCATATGCGACATGAATGACATTACAGCGGATATATGTAAATGAAAAGTCCACGTAAAGAGAAGGTTGATTCTCGACCGGACTCACCGAATGCCTCACTTTCACATCAATTTCAATCCGTTGGTTCCACTTTATCTGAAATCGAATTCTCGAACGGCCTCTGCTTTTAAATTGGCAGTCATTCAACTTGACGGAATCTCAGTGGCGTTTGCCCTACCGGAATTTTTTCCTCTCTCCTTCTTATCGTCAAAATAAATCCAAAACTTCCGCCAGACCTTCGCATTCTCTTTCTCATACTTCGACGGGCAACTCTCAGTGAATATTTCGGCGGTGAACTTGAGGTGAGAACTTAAGTGTCTTGAGAAATAAGTCCGGGATTCTACCTTGAATAGTTGTGAAGGGGGAGGGTGTACTTAATAATTCCGCAACAATTTAGACTCATTTCCCAACTTATTATTCAAATACGAGTAATTAATAGGGGAGCATTTAAGCATATAGAACCTTCACCTCTCGAATTAGGGTTGTATATAACCCTGACTGTCCCATATTTGGGGTAAGCACCCAGGCCCAAAGTCTCTGACGTCCACCCTTGAAGCAGTTGCACCAAAGACCTGAAATCGCTATGTCCCAAGTCTCTGACACGTGGCCAGAACGTGGTCGGTAGTTCCCTCATCTGTACGACACTTCCTGCACCTAGGGGGTTAGGCTATACCCATAAACGATGATCCCCGCAGAGTTAATTGCTGCAAAAAAGAGCGTTTTACGTACGAAAAGTGGCGGAATGAGAGAATTCTGCATGAGAGAGAGGGTCGTGAGAAGAGAAGAAAGGGCAACGAAAAAAACGATAGCCCCGTGGAAGCGTTTGTAAGGTGGACTCACTAAAATATATTAATTTTCCCACCGATGAAAATATTAAATAATCAAATTATTAATGCGGACCTGCCCATAAAAACAGAAAAGCCATCATAATCGTTGGAGTAATTTTAAAGAGAAATGTGGAGTTAGATCACTATGATAACTGTAGTTAGTTGTAAACCGACTTTGCTAGTACCCTTTTTTCTTATTTCCATGTTAACCTGAAGACTAAATATCATTTGAAACGATTCAGGCCCGCCTATTTCTCTCTCTCATGTTGACACACACTTTTTATGTTCCTCAACTACACGATTGACAATAAATGCTGACCCAAACTCAAATTTGATATGTAGACTAAATCGGCCGGGAGGGACTGTAGTAATCATTGAGATCAAATCACTAAAAAAATTGTTGTACCGATTTAAATGACATTTTTTGTATGAACAGCTCCAATTAACATAGAACATCACGAAATAGCACCATCAGTGGACAAATGACGAGAGCTGGCTATCTAACATTTCATAGAAAACCGGTTTCAACGCAGTTATTTTATTATAAATCCCACTCATATGACTCTAATATTCTCACATAAATCAAGGTAGTTGCCCAACTACTACCTACACAATGACTAGTTAAAGAGTTCATGAAATAATTACGAGCAACTCTAGAATTATGGAATTTGAACCACCGCCGTTTCAGTTACTATTGAGCGCACGAGAGGATCGAAATAAAAATGAAACTCGGTGAGCATGACGAGGACTGTATTATATGTGCTGAATTGAGTTGAGTCAGTGTACCAATGGGCAACACAAGGGTAGTACTCAGAACGCGTGAACCGGCGCGGAAAACTGTATCAGAAGGAAAAGGGCGAGCTGTTACAGGGATGAGAGTTGATAGAGGAGTGACTGTGTGTCCACTGGGAGAAGAATGTCGCTACTACTTCCTACCGTCGGTACTTAGCGCTACCACATCCTAAGTAAAACGAGGCCTTATGTAAAAAATGTCAGGTGTGACGCATCACACAACTTTCCTTAGGTTCAGGTCAATCAGTATTTGAAACCACTCAGCACCGAAACAATAAACAGAACGATTAACTTGTGATTTGCCAAAGTTTCCAACACGAGAAAATGTACAGCTTGCTACAGCATCAAAAGTTGAAAGGGTTTTTGTTTTCTCACACTTTACTTATAACTGCAGGTATATTGAAACTATTTTTCAAGCATCTTTATTTATATCGCGATGTGAAGCTCCCAAACTCCATTGTAACGGCAACATAACGACACTGTCAACGCGTATTTGGCAACAGCTTTAAATGGAAAAGCTTCATTTCTTCCACAAAAAGTTGACACTCGGTACGTCCATGAAACGTCCTGTTAATCATTATTAAATAATACAAATCGGACAACAAACCGCACTGCTACACTTCCACAGCTTCCACTCATGGGGGCCTAGGGAGTTTTGTCCATAAGACTGAAGGTTTGAAGTACGCTTGAAGCTCTCAATGAATCGGAAGGTCTAACATTTTGATCAAGCCAGTTGATAGTGAGGGCTCCTTAAGGTATATTATGTGAGTAGATACAAAGGAAACACCCACAAAGGTTGCGGTTGGTAAGTTTTGCCACCCAGTTCCTACAAAATTAACTCGCTCTTTGGCACATCTCAAAAAATCCGTGCGATCTTCTTCTAAATTGCAGCCCACAACAGCGTCTTTAAGAGCTCCAACAGCAAATTCTGAAAGCTATCAAAAGAGCCAGGGAGTGGGGTCTGGACTACGAAGTAGCGGGTTTTTGAAATGATTTACGGCGATTCGTTTTTCTTGAGCGAAGACACTCGACTCGCCAAAAAACTAATAAACGCTCCTCTCGAAATTTAGTCGACTGGCACAAACTATTAATTACAAATCGGTTCGTCTCAATTATTTTCGGAGCTCGGGTTTTGCAATTCATTCTCGACTTTAAATCGTTCGTTAATGAACTGTCAGACTATTGGAATTTTCGCGGGGTAATTACTAACAACAAAAAATGGAACGAGATGAGTGGTGGGTTTAGCCAAATTACTACATCGTAGCACCACTTCGGTACAGTCCTTTCAGTCAGAGTTGAGAGCTGAAGTGAGAATGGTTGGAAAATCATTTAAGTTAACAAAAACATGAAAGTTTGAAAGCGAATATCGTTAAAATTTTGGGAAGTTACGAGATTACTGTTGAGAATGCAAACAAATTGTTCTAAAATCGAAGAAAATGTCAAGAACTGTTGAGAAATCGAAAACTCGATAATTGAATTCAAAGGACCGGTAAATTTGTAAAAATACTAAAGACTGTCTGAAAATATGTGAAGCGACGCACCACGAACCTTTTCTTAGCATCACGCACATTGAGCAGTAGTTTTGGCTACCAATCCAATTTATGTACTTTCCTTGGCTCTAGAAAGGAAGTTGCGTAACCGGCTATAAAAAAAGTTAGGATCTTGCGTTTCAGACACTACTGAGTCTGAAAAACATTATTTCTGAAAACGGTCTGCGTGTGGGTGTGTGAGTGAACGCGATTGTGCCAAAAATAAACGCACCAAACAAGCTCAAACTTGATATCTTACCATGGGACGCCAAAATAAGGGTATGGACCGAATTCGCCCAAAACTATCTATAGTTATCGTAGCGACAACGCACTAAATTTAACCTATCTGTTTTGATTAAATTTCATCAACCGACAGCTTCAAATGACCCGACAATATCGTAAAATTATCAATCGTGGAGGAATGACGAGAGCAGCGCAATAAATTATCGATATGATCGATTTTACCGCAGTTCGTTCCCTAATAAACTCCGCTAGAATGGCATGGTGGCTGTTTGGCGCAGGCCGAATTAGTTAGAATTTGGTGTTCATAACTACCGCACTTGTCCCTTACCTGATTGGTGCTTGAAGCAATCACTGACGGCGACTGATAGAAGGTTTGAATGAGTTAAGCAGATGGTTAAGCAGTTTGATAGTGTAAGGCAATTTTACCGCGCTTAAACTGGATGACAATGTAAAGAAATTGAAACAAAATGTTCAGGGAGTGAATTTCAGGAATTCTAAATCCGTGCCAGATGATGGGTACCTTCATGTGACAGACGATCTCTGACTTGCAGGAATAGCGTCACGCACTTTTAAATCCTTCTTTTGAACTTCGGGGCTTACTGTCTCCAGAAGTTAATCAGAACTTTCTTGATCCATGCGCAAGATGTTCCTATATTCCTTTGGTTCTGTGTAACACCGAATGTTGTTCATCCTTATGCTATTTTTCCTGCCTCAGGGCAACCAGTGTTAAGGCTTTGGCATCATCCACCGATTGCCTGCAAAGCAGGCAGTTGGGGTTTGCAGCTTCACCCATTCGGCAGGTGCTCCCTAAATGCTCCGTGTCCCTCGACAAACTGAGGAAGGCACCTCGATGGAGACACCAAGTGGTGGTCCTTCTTGAGTCCCATTCGTCTTGCCTTCCTCTTTTTCTTCTAGTGGCCGGGCTCTGCTTGCTCCATTGATGAGCAGGTCATGACGCCAACTATGACCAATACTGCCTGTTGAAGAGTAGAGCAGAGGGAGAACCTCCTTTGGGTCGCTGCTATCCGCTTCCTGTGGTAAGCATTCCTCATGTAAGAGGATGGAGTGGACAACGCAAGAGGTCTGGGGTCGTTCTTAACGAACACCACCTATATAAGACTGCTGCAAGCCATTCTACTTTCGTTCTCCAATCCCGCCCAACAACTTCATTAATGTACGATACAAATGTGTAGAACGACAAATCTTCACCTAAATTAAAGTGGATTGTCACACGAGGATTTCAACTCCACAGGTCCCAGGGCGCGAAATAACGTGCCGACTTAAATTCAGCCGTCTGCAGTCCTCTCAGAGTAAAAATGACAAAAATTACGTGTCGTACGGCGACTCTCTTGTGACCCCAAGCGAAGTTTTGGATTTCGTTCCATTTATTAACTTTATGACCTCACGTATTTCGCTACACGGGATCTTCGACTGTAGTCTGAATACAAAGACACGGTTGGCCAATAGGTCGCCAAAAATCTTTAAAGATGGCTCGTTCAGTATCATTTATATTCGTATTTCACTTCATTTTCCATTTAGAAAACGAAAAGGGGGCAATAAATTTTGGAATTCGCTCTACCAAACTGGTTTGACGGTCATAACTACTTCGGCTAAAAGTGTGACGCGAAAGATGCATTTTACGCTTCCAATTGGTGTTACCCGAGGCATCATCTATCAGCTTCTTATTCCTAATTTTCCATACGGTGATGTACATATTTTGTTCTAAAGTACAGAGAACAAATTGGTTACAACCACAAAGCATGTTGTTTTGCATCCTAACTAAGTGAAATAAATAAGCCTGAAAGCCTTTACATAGTGATCCACTAACAGCAGCGTATTAGCACATTTTATACAAAACTCCTTCCAAATTTGGCCTGATTATTTGAGAGCTGAACAAATTTGGCTTTGCGTCCTTATTAGTCCCACACCTCAGACCTTGTCAGGCAGACATGATCGTTTCAACGAAGTCGTCTGTCGACCTTCATGCTAGTACAGACTTCTTTGTAGTAAAAGCTGATACGTTCGACTGGGTTGCTCTTGCCCAAAACATGCTCAAGACGTTAAAGATATGGAAATGTTTCCATGAACAGTTGCTCGTTAAAATGAGGAAATCATGAGCCAGCATCTGTTCGTTGCGAAACATTCCAATCACCATCGTAACCTCTTGTACTGCATTTGAGAAGAAGATAAAGGACTCGTTTACTTGCAATGAATTTTCGAAAAAGTTTCACTCACATTCCTTCGCAGTCTTGCGGCCTCAGCACATTTATTTTGTCAGAATTACGCCAAAGGGCAGGTTTTCGACTTCGACCCTCCCCCCCCCCCCTATCACCATCCATCCACCCACCTTCAATCTGCATTACGTACATGTCTTGAATCCCGCTCCGTACGTTTTCCATGTACTCGGTAAATTTATTGGGCACCTCAACTTTTGGACCGTTGACCGCGCCTCCTGTCAACTGATCTGCATTGACCTCATAAAACCCCGAAGCCTCCGCCCATGTTAGATGCCATCAGCGTTGCCAAATCCGCGAGGCTCCCTAGAAATCCCTCCCTGTTTTTTTGAAGGGGTTGCCCCTCGATTTGTGGGCCTTTTGCTGAAAGTCGGCGCGGCGCGTCGCTGGGAAATATCCGTTGCCTAAATTTCATTGACATTTAAATCGGCTCTCGCATTTTAAAGGAGAGAAGCTCATTTGTTTGGAGGACGTTCGACGGGGAGCGTTAACTAACCTGAGGCGACGAGCTTTGGACGCTCATCCCATTTTTTCTTCCTAATAGATGGAGTTCTTTTGGGTCTTTAACGAGGGGTTCAGTCTCAATTTCGTATTTCTTCCATTGGCGGAATTGACATTTCGAATTGATTATACAAAAGCGTTTGTCGTGTGTTGGCAAACTTGGAGGTATTTAAAACTTCAGCGAAACGTTCGCCATCAGAAAGAGTTGAAATTTACTGCTTGTGCCAACACGTTTGGAGTGAGGTGTGAGTCAAGTCATGCCGCCCCCTCGACCGTGACGTTAAACATCGATTACAGAAAAAAACCAATATCGCGATGGTAAAGCAGGGTTATTACAAGATTGACAACCCTGAAAAAAACGATAACGCTGCAAATTATTACATAACGGTTTATTATTCCCTTGCACAGCATGACTGTGTCTCAGTTTCGATTCAATCCATCGCCGAAACTTCGTCTATTCGGCTCAGTGTCGAAAAATACCTAATAAACGATACCAACAACCATGGATTTCGTCCAATCAAAATGCCAAGTAGGCGGGCTAGACTAAATCCTAAATGTCAAAGTGCTTTGAACGTGCTTTGTAGACTACGTTAAAGGCAAAATACGGCATGGATTTTAGAATCAGAACGTCATTGCAGATTTAGAATCCCAGTGCACGTTGTGTCAAACGGGGGGGGGGGGGGTTCTAAAACAATTTCTAGGGCCAAAATGTTGGTCTATTATTCAGGATGAAGTTTCAGATTCGTCCACATTTTCCTTCGTAATGCGCCAAACCAAATGCATCTCTCCGTCAGTACGGCTGAGTTTCAGTCATCATCGCGAGATTCTAATGCATTTTAAACTTTATATGCATATTCATAACACACACATTAGCGGTGTCTTCCAAGAGGACAATACTGGCTGTGTCTCCGAAACGAAACAAATCACGAGACCATGACAGAAAAGGATACTATCCGCAAATGAACATGTGTTGAAATGAGGTTTCGCAAGTGTTTGAAAGGTCCCATGATCTGCAGCTACACATCACACAGGAATACATGCTCGAATATATATCGGCAATTCGACATTCTTCCATTTATACTAAAAATGGGTCTTCCTGGATGACAACCCCAAACGTCTCCTGATACTGGAGGAAATATTGACAACGCTTTAGTTGTACAGAATATTAAACAAAGGCGAGAAAACAAATTTTGAACGAGAAGATGTTTAGGTTTTTCATCCACATAAAAACCATTAGGTCGAGAGTAGGGCGGCAAGAAAGACCAGTGATTATTTATATTTAATAGAAATGGATATATATGTGAGTGTTGAGAAAACACGCTGAAGGCCTAAAGATTCAGCACTGCAATGGCGGCTGGGAAGGGAGAACATACTAACAGTAACATACTATTCAGAACTGAAAACTTCAATCTGGGTACCTGCAAATCCATGCGTTAGTCTATAGACCAACGCGTTTAAGATAGAACTGTCACATGGTTGCCATTTTCGAAGGTTGAACATCTCGTCAGATGGAGCCAACCCAGTCGATGTCAAATGTTTGCAAGTTGCCGATAGTTCCAATTCCAAATTTATAGATCCATAAACGGAACGGTATGTGGTTCGACGACGTTTGGCTAACGGGTTTTCAGTACTGAGGACTGTAATCTGGATCTGGCAACACACTCAAACAACGTAGAAGTACATCGACACCGGTTGAGACTTGTAATCACCGGAGACGTGAAGTACTGACAGAGGATGGTGTCAGTGCTAGACTGAATCCTCAGTGGGAATGTGCAAAAGAACGGCTTTGTTGGACCACGTTAATGGCAAAATACGGCCTGGACGGCAGGTCATTGCAAATTTAAAATCCCCGTGCACCATAAAAAAGTGTCAAATAGGTGAGGGGGGGGGGTGCAAAACAATTTCCCTGACCAAAAACATTGGTCAGAATGAATAATACACCAAAATCGATCGTAATATTTGACGAACATCGCAATATTTACATTTACGCTAACTGAAATCATATTGAAATATCAATTGTCTTTGCACTGAATGCAACCTCTACAGGGGAAAAAATATCAGGAGCAACACATCACATAACTTTTCGCAGCACCTCGAACATTCAGCAATTGTCGTGGCTTTAGCTACTAATAAATGCTATTTACCATTTGCGCTTGAAGTTCCAGAACTTATTGAACGGCTGCTACTTGCAATACGATCTTCAAAAAAACCCTCGCATAGGTAATTAATCAAATAGTCAACACGTCTTTTCTGTGATCGTTTATATTCACGGTTGTGGAACTATAGCAGAAACACTCCCAAAAAAGTAGACAACACGACGTTTTCAAGATCTGACTGTGTATGGCTAATACGTTTGTTCTGAACACTCTGAGAGGAATGGAAAAAGCTGTACTGAAACCACTTTTCGTCGAAAGTTTGATCATTTATTGTGTCACTCTCGTCAGTTTTCCACTGACGAGATTTGTATGATACCGAGGACAGTTAGCCTTCTCTCAATCGCGTTCACAGACATACTCAATCTCCTGAATGATGTTTTTCGGTTCTTGAAGAATAAAAATCAGAAGACAACTCAACAAAAACTGTTTCAGCCAATTACGTAACTTTTCTGCTTACTTTGTAAGGCAGCGGATATCGTCTCAAATCGCGTCTAAAATCTCAAACGAAAAACTTTCAGCCAATGTCTCACCCAGCTTATAAAAGAAATTAATTTGTTTGATTTCCAGGACACCGGAGTGTTGTTGTCAATACTTTAATGGCTTCGGCCTGAGTAGGTAATGAAAGTCTGGGCATTGTGTAGGCTCAGGCTGCTGGCATCTGCATTAGCAGAGAGTTACAACACATATACATAACTGTCATCGCTCTAGGGAACGCTATCGTTTGAGCGAGATTTTTAAGTAACAAATTCCCCAAAAATCGCTTTTCGTCGAAAGGTTTTATCATTTATTTCGTCGCTGTTATTTTCCCAAAATTGGAATTTTTATAGTGTTGTGGCGGTATTCGAGTCCTACCCAACAAACTTGAAAAAAATTGATATCTGGTGGTAATTGTGATTACTATGACGACTATAGTTATTTTTTAGTCTATTTTGCTCATACCCTTATTTTGGCGTCCCATAGGGAAGGTTTACTCCCGATCGCGTTCAACAACAACACACACACACGCGCCCAGGCGATTTCCTCAAATTATGTTTTGCTGGCTGTGTAGCTCTTAAAACGCGAAGACCCGAAGAAAACCTTTTTTTAGCCGGTTACATAACAAACTCCGAACCAGCCGGTTCCAAACTCTGAGCTTTCCCGATATTTCTTTTGTCGTACATCTACGACTATTTTTCAGTTTTGATTGGCAATTGTCCAGATCTACTCTGAGCCTCCTGGATGGACGATGCTGAAGCTGTTCGCTTACGTGATTTGTTCAAATCAACTCTCCCAGTCAACCATCTCTTCTCATCTTCCTTCCTCCGTGCATTTGCCTGGGTTCGGATGGAAAGTAACACCCCTCTGTACTGTCTGTGAAAAATGTAGACTTCTCAAGTTCTCCGAATTACTGTCTGGAAGTTCGACCTTAGCTGCACAGACGAAAATGCCGTTTGAATCATTACCTTTCGAGGGGGAGAACTACTCAATACCAATACTAACCAGCCCTCTTATTGCGTGGACCTCATAGTTGTAGAAAAGTTGTCTATATCGCCGTTCAACTCAATATGTTCTAGTAGTTGATTGTTGAATGGACGCACTTTAATTACCTCCTCCCCCTCCATCCACCCACGCAAATGTCTTTCGATACAGATACAGGAAGACTCCTAACGCAAAGGAGCGAGCAAATATGTGACACAAGTGGGCGGTGGAATTAGGCGCTCGGGACTTGTCGCTCAGAGGTAATTTTATCTCAAAATACAATCGGCGTTCGACTAACCGCCCTCGAAATAAAATGGACAGCTCTTGAACAGCGTTTATGTTAATACAGATCAGCTTTTTCCATTCATTGTGGACGGCGGGATAAGCTTAAAGTATGTGACTCCGGCTATAACGAGTTGAGACGGCAGTTGAATATCTGGCTCGAAGCGGAACGTTTTCTTTCTCATTTTTTGCTTCCTCTATGGCTCATATATTCATCAAGAGGCGGTAAACGGCTGCAGACTTTAAGTTAGCAAACGGATATCGTGGGAAGCACCTCGTTATATTTGTCTATTCTATTGACATTAATATCTCTTACGACTGTCGCAAAAAATTATGTAACGAAAAATGCCTTCTTTTTTTAACCTTGATTGCTTTTATAGAACGTCGTCGAAGGAAGATATAGTGCTGGAATATTGTATCATGAAATAGGGGGATGAGCAAAGTTGATAATTTTGGCGTTGAAGAAAACATAGAGCTGAAAACTCTTCCCGGATGGAGTTAGTGAGTGATGCTAAATTCACGAATGGGGATTCAATTTGTGTGTAGCCAACATGTTCCCAGAAATAAATCTGCATCAGTTCAGGCCTGCGAATCAAAATCACCTTCAATCTGTTTGATTTTAGCGTTGACGGTCAAAGCGGACTACAAAAGATTTTTTCGGGTTCGAAAGGAAAATAATCTCATTCAGGGCCGTTCAAACCTCCTCGACACGAAATTGATACCGTCAGTGCTCAAGTTAACTCCCGTATAAGCGGAGGGGTCTAATGTCCACAACGAAATTGAAAATCGTTTTGACCGGTTTTCCTACGCAACTCCTCGAAAAAGCCTCGATCCTCAATAATTGAAGGCCAATTTTCAGAAGAATTCGAGAATAAGTGTTGTGTATAACAAGTCGCAGCACCTACGAGGTCTGATCCGATCGATAACTAATAAGTACGTACGTGTCCCCGTCGGAGCACCCCACTTTTATCAACGGAGCCGTTAATTTTTATTTCTGTATTAACGGGCTGCCAGAAGAGGCAGCTGTTCGTTTTCACTAAGTTTTTAATTATTTGGTTTGGATTGTGGTTGGGCTCCAGTACTGGTCACTAACTCAAGTGTGTGTGTGTACACATTTCGAACTAACGAAACGATTTTCTCCAGTCGACGGTTGGATTCTTAGACTCCAGGGCAATGCATGACCGATAATATAAGAAGGGATGAACAAGAATTTGTGAGCGATACCGGACTGTAATGTTGGGAAATGCACAGATTGGTAAGAGGAGTACGTAAATAATCTTGATATCACGGTGGAGAAAGAGAGACGGAGGACGGAGACGTGACACATTTCACTGAGAGTTACACAAGAGTAAATTCGGTAGAGAGTCGGGTTAGTCGAGCTATGGCAGTGCATGTGGTGACCAGACTCCATATGTATTCGGGCGACAGGTAAGCGAGGTCAGTGGGAAAACACAATGAACAGGAAGTTAATGTAACTGTTAGGTGGGTCTCCTTTGGCTGGTACGATACTGTGGGCGAGCGCTTTCGATTTAAAGACATCATCGTCTGGCGATTAAGTCAGCACTCCCTTACCTCAGCGGATTAAGGGACTGGCTTAGGGATGAGAAACCCAAAGCGTTGACCGGAGGTTTTGTGGGATGAGTTCGTCATCCCCCAAACAGGCTGTATTAAAAAATAATCTTAACTTTCCGCCCAAAGGGCTGCATTCATGTAAAGAAAAGTTGGTTTTCCTCAGGTACCCACGTTTCAGGCCTATGAATCAAAACTTCAACACGGGGGCTAAATGTCTGAGTGTGTGCGTATGCCTGTAGTTGGATTTACGGAAGAACCGATTGAGCTGGTTCTTTTTTGTTTTTGATTTTTCGAAAGTTGCGAAAATAAAGACATCAGTGGTGGACCGCAATATACCCAAAGGGTTACCTCATTGTTATCAAAGACGGCTATGACGATTTTGATTAAACTTTTCAATTATTTTACACTAATCAGTACCTAAATTTTGTGATTTGAGAGTCTCTCCGTGAAAATACATTAAGTTATTGGAACTTTCATCAAACTGTTGATGCTGAAGTTTTTCTTCAATACTGTCATGATATAAGTAAGAAAATATATGCTGCGGAGCAACATGCAACTCTCCTCCCCATTCGACGATTTGCTGTAAGAGGTCTGTCCGGAATGTTCGTATAAAAATAGGATAGAAATTTTATTTGACAATTAATCGGGTAATTCTATTTTGTCCCCATCAAAATACTCTCGTCGTTGCTGCTTTGATGACCTCATCGTCTCCCAAATGCCGCCCCCCAAGCACCTATTTTGTTTTTGGAAATAAAAAGAAATTACATGGTGCCAAACCCGGTGAATAAGGGAGGGTGTTCAGTCTGAGTGATTGAATTGGCACCTAAAAACTCACGCACAAGCTAAGCTGGAGCGTCTGAGCACTTTGACGTAGAATTTCCCAGGTATGTCTCACCTGGAGGGACAAATTCTTGATGGAAAACGCCCCGAACATAGAAACAAACGATCAGTATTTCTTGACATTTAACCGGGATTTTCGCGATTTTTTGTCCTTAGTTTCCCAGCTGTCTTCCACTCTCTGCTATGGGATTTCATTTCAACATCAAATTCGTAGAACCAAGACTCATCTCCAGTGATGACTCGGTTCAAGAAGTCACCACCCTCTTCAGCTCCAGTATTTACAGCAAGCCATTCTTCGCGCTTTTCGCTCTGGGACACAGCTTTTTCTTCTCTAGCTGTTTTCTGAGAATTTCACAAACTGACACATCACTGCTCAAAGAAAGTTCTTCAGCCTCCTGGCTGACGGTGAAATGACGGTCCTGCAGGTCTCAAGATCGAATTTTCCCATATTGTCAGCAGTGCAAGGAAGTGGAAGGACGTCCTGTCCGAGGGTCGTCTTCAACCCTCGTGAAATCTTTTCAACCACTTGTGGACCATCCATGTGTTGGTTCGATGTCGATAAACTTCGTTGAGATCATTACAAATTTCGCGGCCATACTTGCCGAGTTTCGCCATAAATTTGATGACAACGCGCTGTTCTTGAATGACTGAGAGCTCCATGCCGGCGAGTGGTAGAGAGGAGGGTCACTACACAGATACCGGGACAAACTTCTTCCTTTCGTACGTCGGTTGGGCGCACTTTTGAGCATTGTTCGGATGGTACAGAAGAGGAATCAACCCAACTGAGAATGGCTGGATTGGCATCAGCTTCAGTTGACTCCTTTCCACGATCAATAGAGTTTTGAGAAAGTACTGTGGACCGAGTATCCATTACGATCATTCAAATCCTAGCTCGGTAGAGTTCTACCCTTGACCTGGATTGTTGGTGGTAGTATAATCTTCTGAGTGTCCCAGTGGTGGGGTGTGCACCGCGACCAGATGGCCTATTGTGCCAGATTGTTGGTGGTAGCGATACCTTTTGTGACAAATCGTTAAACCGATACATAAGCCACGATAGATCGGAAAAGGTGGTTCGTCCTACGTCTTTTATGCAGGAAAATAAGCGCATCAGAGAAAATATGAGATTTGGCTGTCATGGGTTGTTCTGTTATTTGTCAGATGTCAGGTCGATGCAAGGCGGAGGGACATACAGAAGAGCCAATGCTAGATGACGGCTCCTGCGTTTTAACGACCGTTCCACTTTACTGCCATCGAAATTAGAACCTCCGAAGTAGGCCCACTTTCAGGCTCTTCAAAAATTCGTCGGCCTATTTATAATCGAAAATCAATTAAAGTAGGAGGAAAACTCGGCGTCAATGGGTTTTGGTCGATAATTCGAACCTCAAGGCCCGAAAACAAGGCGACCGTTGGTTTTGATGAGCTCAATTATAAAACGATATGGCACTTTACGACTTGATTCTGCCAAGGACAACACCTCAGTCAAATGTTAACCGACTTCCGGCAGTTGTTATGGGGAGTGGTTCTTGAGAACCGTCTTGTTTGAAAAGGGCACCCTCCAACGCTCAAAACCTGCCCGCGCCCCAAATGGCGAGACAAATATGTCGATATTGAATTGATAAGATGAGATGACGTATCGAAACCTTTTAGCATCTGGCGGTGAGTAATTTGCTGGCCAGAAGAAAAATGTTTGCGCCCGGTAGTGAGACGTGGCCCACAGTTTGATCCCATTTATTGACTGGTTTTGTTTGCAGCAGCCAACTCCAAGCGTGCCCGATGCTTATGGCAATGGGGGAGGTTGAGAGGGGTTGGGAGAGCCTGAAATGCATGGGAACTCTACTTGTTAATTCAGTCAATTACGTAACTTTTCATTCTACGTCGAAGGGCTTAAGAAACCAAAACTCCTCACTCCCTAAGATTGTTACCTAATTTTTCAAGGTTTATGGGATGGTCAGAGGTGTGTGTGGCTCTCCAACAAGATATTCCAAGTCGACAAAGAAACAACCAGATAGCAACAACCTACTGTTTATAATTATTTAGGTTGTATGTGCCTCTTTCGTGTTGTCCACTTCCACTTATAAGTGGATAATTATCTGTCATCCAACCTTGTGATCCATTGCTTCCAGGAAACCTACTCTTGTGTGGTGTTTGGAACTCTGATCAAAAGTTGGAAGTTGAGAGCTGGACGGTTTGACTGCTCTTAAAGCTGCACTGTAGGCACCCTAGCGATCGTAGTCAAGGGGTTATAGACGAAGATTCATAATCCAACGAAAGTTGGGCATTGGATCAGAGCTCGTGATTGCTGTATTTTTGCATGAGTCAGCGGCTCTCCAAACATCTCCAAACCCCCCCCTCACAACACAACAACCATGGCTCACTGTCATAGGAACTACAATGGAATATCATGTAGTTTCTTGTTTTTCAAGTCTGGAGATGCACCAGGTGCAGCAGGATGGAGATATTTAAGAGAAAAGAAGTGGAGGCACACGTTGAAGTCGCCATGGTCTATAAGGAACTGGCTCGTCCAATGGTCTGGCTCCGCTCATTTTCTCATAAGACATTCTTGGATACTTGGAAAAAAAATGGGAGCGTTGATTTCATTGAAGGGGCTGTTGGATCAATCAAGTGGGAAATCTTCCAACTTTCAAAAATATCATCCCAACAGTAAGTAAAAACAGTTGCTCATAACCAGTTGGCTAGTTCAATAAACACTTTTGTAGGATAGTCTGTCGGTACATCCCAAAGCCTGGTCTAGCGAGGACTTGGAGGATCTGAAGTATTGTACAGTTCAAAATATGAATCTCATACCTTCCCTGGTGGTTCTACAATTGAAGAAATGGCTAAGAATGAGATCTTCCAAGAGATAGTTGCATCCTGTCAAGCCAACTTCCCACATACTAATCCCCGTAATGGTGTTTTTAGACTCTGGAGATTGAATTAAAAAATGGACGAAAGCAGCATTTTTTTCTATTTTGTAAATTTTGGGGGGACGTAGAAATCAAAACTTCCCACTCCCTGTTTATGAGTTCAATGTTTGTTGCACTATTTGTTTGGTTGTATGAGGAAGTGAGAAGTGGGATTGCTTCGTACAAGATACATCCGAACGGACGACCGGGGAATATTCTTTTTTGCGACAGGAATTGTCGCGGTTTAATTTTGTGCCAGATGTTCACTGGGTTTCTCCTACTCGTTAGTCAACATCAATCAATCAATTTCGGATTAGGATTAAGGATCCATTAGCGTGACGTCAAACGAGGGCGTTGTTTGGAAGCATCGTTTGCCCTTGGACGTCCTCAGCCTTCATGTTTGTTGGCGTTATTTTTTCCCTTTTGAACAACCGGCGGTTGGTACGTTCCAAAGCCCCGCCCTGCGAAAGGATAACCGACAATTCGAGTGTGGTCGTCTCATCTGAAGTAATTCCTCCGAAATGTCAAGTGCTTAAGACTCAGGCCTTGGGGCCTCCGAAGGGGACCCTTGAGGGGCTCCCTCATCACAGCCTCACCCTCGCACTCACCCTCGCCTCTCCAATCTAAACCGATTATTATGCACGCACCGGTCGGAGCAAAAGGTTAGTTCCAACGCCTAGTCTCGTATTTTGGAGCGTTCGTTGAGAAGGAGAACCGGGCGTGTGGCGGCTCGACTGGGCCGTTCAAGACGGAAGGCGTTTAGATCAAACCGAGCGATTCGCCGGAGCCTGGCACCTGTGATCAACTGTGATCAACTCGCCACCAGTCGTAATTGCCTGGCGATGAAAACCTCGAGTTCTGACTCAGGGTCCTTCATAAATCAACGATCACTGCCGCAGATTTTACAACGACCATTTCTCTCGTATATTTTTCTTTTTCATTTAGAAGAGCTAATTGACTCCTTTGTCACCAAAACTTGTTCGCATTTACATATTTTTGGAGATGATCTGATTCCTTGAGCCCCAAAAACTTTTTTCCCCCCGGACACTAAAAATTCCTCCAGCTTTGGAGAATCTCCATAATTTAGTGCTCTCTCCTCCAATACATTAAGGTTTATCCTGCAAAACAAGTCGTCGTCTTCATTCCATTGTCCTTTGAACACGACCCACTCAGAAGCGGTGGGCATATCTAAATATCTGGTACATGGCTACACAACTTTTAGCTTCAATGTCAAGGATACGCGAATCTTATTATCCATCAACGCTATGGAAACATTTATGCACAGCGAAATGTAGCTACGAGTGAGCAGAATGTATTCCAGATAGCGCCGATTGTAAGAACATTTGAACATCGATAATTTGACATTCAGGAAACATAACTTCTGATGTATCATGGCTCAGCACAAGGTCGTCAAAAATATGGGCGAATGAATTTGTGTTGAATAGGATGATCGCGAGTGAAGACTGCATTGCATGGACAAACACTAGTTGGTAACGTGATTACAAGAGATTCGAGAGAGAGTTCTGATTAACAAGTAACGTAGAAACAGACTAAGCCACAGAAATTGAAGTCCCCAGATAAACGAACTACAGGATGGACGACCGACGAACGACTGTGTGTACTAGGGTAGACTGGATAGCAAAGTGATGGCAAAGTGACGGGGTAATAAGGGTGATAAAGGGAGGAGAGTAACAAGAAAACTCACTGAACTATTGGGGAAGTGTCTGCTCTGCAAATGTTAATCCCTGTGTTGGGGAAGGATTGAAATATTAAAGAAAGATGTTAATTGACAACGTTGGTAGACAGTTTTCAGCAGTTGTAAGATCAAACGACTGGCGGAAACAACAGTCAGATCAGATCGACCTCCAGAACCCTGTTGATCGACTTCCTTTGAATCAGATTGGATCAAGCTGGGGTAAACGAAACAGTGAAGAGGCGTTTGGAACTTTTGAGTAATGAACTTACCAGTGTCAGAAGACACCATAAAAAAATAGGATAACATTCTACACTGACAACTAAATTCGAACTGACCAGGTACTTCGTATTGGAGAAAGATGCAAAAGAAGTCGATGACATGAGAACAAGATCTTCGTCTTGTTATTTATTCGAAAACAACATTATATCCTTTCATTTTGTGAATGTTAATCGATAGGACTTTCGAATTTTTAGTTTATTATTCATTCTGAATAATAACCCTATGTTTTTGGTCACGAAAAATGTTTTACAACCCCCCCTCAAAATTTGATACTTTACGTTTCAAGACATGGAGATTCCAAATTTGCAATGTCCGTCCGCCGTCCGGGCCGTTTTGTGCCTTTAACGTGGTCTAAAAAATTCGTTCTTTCGCACAAACATTACATTTAGTATCTAGTTGTGCCCGCCATCTTGGCAATCCAATCGGACGAAGCCTGTGGTTGTTATGGGCAAAAAATGGTTAAAAAATTAACGAAACGCAGTACAATGGGGGAACTACAGCGTAAGTCAACGTTTCGTCGTTAGTACTCCCTCCCTCCTGTCACATCAAACTCGATCACCCGCCCGCTCGACTCCCCTTTCAACTCGCAACAGGTTCGCTGGAAGCCCCCTGTTCTGCCAAGCAGAAGGTATTCGACTACTCCATGCTGTTACTTTCTTTGTGACGCCATCTTCCCTGAATCACTCCTGCTCCATCCTAGCCCTTTCCTTTTTCTTAATCTGTATTCTTCAAGTTCAGTTCAATTAAATCATTCAGGCTCACCCTAGCCCTCTAGTTTTATCTTGACAGTGAAGGGTGGTTTTCGAAGGGAAAATTTCCATCCAGTGTTGTCATGTTGGCCCAAGTGTTTTTTGGGGTATATGGCGGATCCTGTTTTGCTGTGACGCGCGCGTCTGTTCGAACATTATTCTTGCTTCTGTACACCAACGATTAATCTTGCATCTATATTCTTGTATCAACCCAATCATAATAGACCGTGTATACAAGCCGAGTTAACTCGTTCGTTATTTGTGCCCGGTCTAACACCCCCATCCCAATTTCCCCGACCCAACGGGGCAAAATCATCAGACGTTTACGGGCGCCTGGCGCCAGGGGAATATTTAGTTCCCGTAGTTCCATTGTAGCCAGGTCATGTTTCGTATGGTTTACTAGTATTCGATGCTGAATTGAAAGGGATGGGTCTCGGAGCAGTAATACTAGGTCAAGCTGTTCATGAGAATGATAAACCATTGTGTCATAATTTGCAGGGTTTTTCAGGTTCTCAAAGTACTGTGCCTAGTCGTACTCTACGGGAACTTGCCTGTCTCCATGCTCAGCAGCACACTTACTTTGTGTGTTGTGGGTATCGTCCTTGGAATCCGAATGTGTGAGCTCAGGTCAGGTGTGTTACACTTTGAGCACTCGTATTCATGGTAAAGAACCGTTACCACTACCACGTGTGGTAATACTCATGAATCCTTACTGACATAGCGCCCAGACGTTGTGTCGCGAATAAGAGAACAAACCCGTTCATCATCCGCCAGATGTTCATTCATACAGAAGAAAGCTTTGGTCTGTCTAAAATTCAACGAAAACGCAGACACACATTTTCTTAGTGTTTACGTTAAACAGAAGCAACATGTGGAATCCGGTCAAGAAAATAAGGCCAATGTGTATTATTTAACCGTCGAGTGCGAGTCGTCTGTACCCCGCAGCCGACGCATTCCAAGCGCTTCTTCTCCTTCGAAGGGAAATCTTACTACCTTTCCCTCGGTTTCTCATTCCCCCGGCTTTTAAAACAAGTGCTTCGCCTGGGATCGCCTGAGATATTGCAAGGCGGTCAATTAATCAACGCCGAGCTGCAAAAAGGACAGGAGGGAGCGAAAAGAGACCTTGAAAGTGCACCTTGTTGGAGTAAAAAGATAAGAGTATGCAGAACGTCGTGATCTTAAAAGGGTGTACCCGTCAGAACCGCTCTTCGACGAGTTCCGTCCGAGTCGTCAAACTTGACCGTCGAGTTCGTGCATTTTGGGCAGGTTATCAAATGTAGGTGTTCGACTAATTGACCTTTATTCATTCTCATCAATGAACCGTCAGCTTCGATTTCGCCAAAAGTTGTTGTATTCAACACGATCCTGTCCCAGTCCCAACACCTTCTCACGGTCACTAATCAGTCCAAACAGCTTTGGACACACCTCAGCGAAACCTCAGCGAATTAGCTGCAAATTAATTTATAAACGCTACGATACACAATATGCATTGTATGACGCTATCTTTAGGAACATACCAGTGTTGATAGCTACGCCCCAACATTAACAACCTTTAAAATATACGATTCGTTAGAGACGTCATGACACTTGACTTTTTTGCAAAATAATTCGGAGAGTCTGCAATACTGAAATTCGCTGAAAGGGGGTAAATACATGAGCGGAAGGAAGCGAGTTGATTCAAGGACTAAGTAATTACTGCTGCTTTGTTGTCACTTCATTGGAATTTGCGCTACGCTCGCCAACAAAATACAACATGCCAATCCCCCACTCATCTCATCTTACAAATTGATCCTCAAATGTTGGACTCTTCAGACGTCCGTGAATGCATTAAATCTCCCCGCACTCCGTTTAGCCGTCTCCTTCGGCAAATGATAAACGACTCATTGAGTCATCAATCAAGTACAAACGAATCTACTGAGGTGTAAATCTCGAATTGCTATTGTTATTTCCGACGTATTAATGAAAATCAGGAGATAAGCGGTGGGTCCGATGTCATTGTCCTCGTGCCCCCTCGCTTATGAATCTTTCATTCCCACTCCTTTGGAACCCTCCTTGGTATTTGCTTTATGAGGTAAATTATTTCTCTCATTGAGAATCCGAAACAACCTACTTCCGCTTTTCTTCTCGCTTAAGTAAATACAAAAAACGTCAATGGTTACACAACAGCTCATATGTCGTAATTAATCATTCACAATTTTATTTAAGCGTAAGTAGAAAGCAAAATGCATACATCTCCTCACGAACTCAACAAGGTTATTTTCCTACGTCAAACTTGAACAGACTTATTCAGCAACCTCACCGTGCGGTACAAAGCATAAGTACATAAAATAAATGATGGGGCAGGACCACTAGAACACACATCTACATTTGAAACTTGTATGCAGCAAATGCAAACTTAAACTTCGACCGGGGGGTATCGAAAGATTTAAAAAGGTGTAACTACTAGTTGAGCTTTAAGTTCGAAGACGCGATCAGAACTGATTTCCTCCTTTCACAATGCTGCTTGCTGAGGAATAAGTAGACAAGTAAATATAGAAAAAGCATAACGTAAAAATAAAATGGAAAACAAAAATATCGAGGTAGCATAATAAAAGAGAGATATAATTATGGTGTTAAAATGTCTGGTGCGACGCATCACAAAGCTTTCCACAGCCCTTCGTACATTCAGTAATTTATATCATACTATCAATCTATCTGGTATGTTTTTCTGATACATTATGTTAGCTACTGTGTGCCACCGCTGTCGACCAGGGAATCACCATGAAACAACGCATTTTTTAGATGAATGGGGATTACAGGTGGGTTTCAGGCCACTTGGCACTTGTACTCGTATCACGTGGATGAACGTCAGGTTAATATTGCCCTTTAACAGCCTATTCTCTTGAACGCACAACTGCACTCCTTTTGCTGGACTCTGAAAAGGCTTTCGTTTCGGTATGGACAGAGGGACTCATACATCGATTGCACACATACAAATTCTCACTGGGCCTCACTCATACCTAACAGATCCCCACATTCAAGTTAAGGTAAATGGCTCAGTTTCATCGAGGCGGTTGATTCCTGCAGGCGTCGCTCAGGGATCAATCTTGTCCCCCACACTCTTCAATCTGTACATTTCTGAGACCTTTGAGAACTTACCACCTCACGTTCACATAGCGGGCTTTGCGGACGACTTGGCACTTTATACGTCGAGTACGTCCATAAATAAAGCGACAGGCCGACTGCAAAATGCCGCGCATACAAAAACTGGAGAGATGGAAGGTCAAGATCAATACTGCCAAAACTAAAGCCATCCTTTTTACAGCCACACAAAAGACACCACATTTCAATCTGATCCGAGGCAACAAAATTTCCTTTTCCAAGTCTGTCAAGTACCTAGGAGTTTATTTGAATAAACGACTATGCTTTGGAGACCACATTAAGGAAGTCAACATAAAAGCCCTTGGGAAACTTGGCAGATACTACAACCTTCTGACATCACAATCACTGAGTACACCATCGAAACTCCTCAGTTACAAAGCCATTATCAGACCCACAATAATATACACGTGTTCTGTCTGGCACACAGCGGCATCCAGTTACATACACAAGCTACAAGTAACACAGAACAAATGCCTCCGGATCGCCACAAACGGCCCTTTCCGCACAAACACGTCACGACTACACGAACTCCACAACATGGAACATAAAGCAGATCACATCACACAATCATACACAGACAAACTTGACTCACACCCCAACCTAGTAAGAAACCTAAACACCCTTAGGAGACCTCAATGGAGGAGCGCAAGGCGAGGGCGGCGGATTTAAGCCGCTTTTGTAAATAATTGTAAATAGTGTACATATTGTCTAACTGTGTGATTGGTCGAATGTATTTAATGGGGGAATGAAGTGTGATTGTGTGTAAATATTTAGTTGTAAGCAAAACTAACTTAAGATTCTGGGTTTTCGCCATTAAAGTTTCCTAGTTATAGTGTTATGTGAAATATCTAATAATTCAGGATTGTAACCCATTTACTCCCTATGTACACGCAAGAGAGGCAGCCATATGCCTTTATTTTTAATTAGCTATGTAGTTTTATTATTATTATTAAATGTAAATATTACGACAGTAAACTATTTGTATATAGAGTCAAATGATGAGCAGTCCCGACAATGGGCTCAGAAGAACAAGGAACGAATCCATATGGCGGAAAAATATTTTGTTGTAGATAGTTGGTAGGTGGAGAGGGGCGGGTAGGCAGTGGGGAGGTTTGGTACCTCAGGCTGGCCCTGGTACCCTCCCGCTTTTGGGCTGGGTCTGGGAAGCACAAAAGGAGATTTAGGAAGTGAGAATACTTGAAAGTCCAATGTGGGGAAAACCCAGTGGTCGCCCCAGAAATTATCCGCGAACCCTTTTCTTAGCAGGAGACTAATTGAACTCCCAAGAGGTAAGAAGGAACCTGCGCCAGGAGGCTTGCCCGATGGAGCTAGGAGCCGTAACCTTGTCCGGTCAACTCTGTAATAAAGAATATTTAAAACAATTGTCTTAATGACTTATAATGTATTAGAAAATCAATGAGAGTAAGGAAAACTCAATAAATACTTTCTTCAACTAATTGCTAAACCCAGAGGCGACTGCTCCTGTAGATGTTCGGAAGGGTACTAAGGGAATTGACGTACGTCTCAAATCACGACTGGAAGACTGGGAGGTCCAATAATGTAACAAATATAATGGAACATGGCTGAATTGGTTAACGTTCGCACACAGTTTCAATCTTATCAAACGAGTGGCTAATTTTGATTCGCATAACTTTGAACTTTGCTCGCAACTCAATATAATTTTTAAGCTGAATATCTACATTCAGCTGATCCGATCGATCCTTTTTGTCTGGTTCCTGTTGAAATACGAACAAACACGCCATTTTAAAAATTTATTTACTTAACCAGAGACCCCTAAAAAGTGATGATTTGAAAAAAACTTGATTGCTTTTGCAACTGATAACATTATTTTTCTTCCCTTTGGTCGTCAATTACTTGGGAATATTGCTCCGAATTTCTTTGGAGTTGATAATGTCAGAAAGACCGATGTCACGTCTTAACTAAATTCTCAGCGAATCGTTTTGAATTGGCTCACCAGGAAGTTGCATTCGCCGATAAATAGTGCAAGGGAGAGGCAGGAAGAAAAATGAGAAAGCGGGCAAAAGGCCTTGGCAGCTGCCGAATTAGGCGGCCAGAAGGAGCGACATGGACAGCCCAGAACGACTCCTGATCTGACGACGTGGGTGAAATATTACTCCTCTCGGTTCTGACAATGTCATCTGCTATTGTATGCATATCTTTCACCTTTCTGCTTCCCGTTTGTCAGAGACGAAATATTTGAGTCAGTCGGTACCGGGTGGTTCCCCCGGTGAGGTGTGGAGCACGCTTGACTGGTGTTCCTCGTGAACTTAGCTTAGTAACCTTTACGTCAAGCAGTCGTTCTATTCAAAGCTTCGAGCTCCCTTCAGACGTAATACGGCAATCGAGAGGAGATTAACAATACTCGGTATGTACACTGCGAACGATGGAGCATGAACAATTCATGATGATGGCTTTTTATTTTTAAAATAAGAAATTCCAGCAGAGAAAACTACCTTTAGCGCGCTATTTCACAATTTGTGTCGTCTCACAACGTACTGAATTGTTCTTTGGTCTGCCCAACCATTTTTAAGTTTATTTATTGACGGTTTGAGTTAATTTGGAGTTGTTCCTTCGTAATCATGCTCAGACTAGAAAAACGGTAACTAGATCAGGAACGTACTAAAATACCGTCATGGATGACTTAGCCAAGTAATAATAAGGTAAAGCTCCACTCGCTCAGCCACTTATTTCATCACAACTGAACAAGAATGCGAAGTCATCCTGAAATATATACTATATTCTGTAAACTGATAAAAATACATCGAATGTCTCAGAAATACCCCAAACTGAAAAAGTAGGGGCGTCAGCGTTCTTTACAGCTCACGGGAATCTGTACAAACTGAATATTTGCCAATTTATCGGTTGTTGCGAGTTCGAAAAACTGCAAAATTCCATTGAATCTCCGTCAAAAATAAAAAAATTAGCCATATAAATTCTAATAAATTGTGTGAAATAGAGTGTAATGAGTACTTATGTGTTCGAACAGTTCATCCGACAAGCACTTGTTCTCGTTAAATTGGACATTTTAAGCCCACGCCGTAATAATCTCGCCCCTCGACTTTGGCTTAGTCGGTGAATTTTTTTTCATCATCAAAAGTGTACTCTTTTTTGTCAGTTCATCAAAAAGTTGGCATTACGAGTAATCCAAGAAGCCCTGGCGTTCAGTTAAAAGACTTGGTAGTTGGAGAAAAATTCGTCGACGCCTGAAAAATGCAATTTTTTGTGTTTTTGTTGCTTATAAGTATATCCAAAAAGGATCACGGAAATAGTTGCGGTTGGCAAAGACGTCCCATCAATTATTATTATTCTCCACTATCAACGCGGGAAAATGCTTAGCGCGTTTTGGAACGTTTTTATCTTCATAGTTGATAAACGGATTGACAGGGTGAAATACTTATGAGGAAAAATATATAGATATTAGTTCAGCGTACTGTGTGATTTAGATCCCAACGGTTACTGCCTACTTAACTATTATTCACTGTGAGTGTCGATACTTCTGTGTTTCTCAACCTGGTCTCTACAAAAGAGAGAGAGAGAGAATGAAAATTTTAGTCACCTGGAGGAATTAGGGTCATGACACTCGCTTTACCATTCCCTCGGGATACAACGTCGACAGCATTTTTCTACAATCAGCTTTCTCTTACATATACTATTTTCAATCATCATGCACAACCGTATTCAGTCTTCTCGTTTATCCATATTCATCTTCGCCATACGAACAACGTACTGTAAGTTACGAAAAAAAGTAAAAAGCACGCACATACGCTTGATTTACCATTCACATGTCTTCCGTATAAGACGAATAGGCGGTTGAGTCCCCAGCCATTCATAAGATCAAGGGACCCTCCCTGCGAGGGTTCCCCTGAGGGAAGTCCTGAGGCGGTCCCAAAAAGTTAACAGGAAGAGAGATTGCAAGAGTCAGCCCAGCTGAGGAATCAATGGCATAAGCTGTGTCTGGGTGATGCACATTGCTCATTTTGTTTCGAGCCCACTCCAGTCCCCCAGTTCTATCGCTGGTACCCGAGTGCTTACATAAGTTTTGAGGACGGAGGATGCCCAGTCGGATCGAACCAGAGTCCCTTAGTCTTGCCCCTGCCTGCCTCACAGGCACTCCTCAACTCACTCAATCAGCGCAGATCTGTTTCTTTATTTCATGACTGTACCTAAACCCTCGACGAGGGTTATATCAGTCATAGAAGTTGCGGTTTCGCTAATATGCAAGAGGCCGGCCCCTGCAGCATCCACCGAACTCAGACCTGTGGAGGTACGGCAGGTATGTGGTCGTTAGCCAGTCTCACCGTAGAGAGCTGTTGCCCGTGTGTTACCGCGCGGAGGTGACCACCTGAGGAATCCCGTACCATCTGGGAGTAGTTCTTAATCTGGTTCCCTACCTGATCTTACTGTTTACTTGGGTGGCAAGTTTCAAAAGGACTGATCAACTATAACCACGTTTCTTAGCCATTACCTTCTTTGCGAACTTTGCAAAATGGTTATAGGCTTCCTTTGTAGCAGTCAAAGCTGCTAAGTTCGTTTGCCCTCTCAACAACCGTCGCTCACTGTTGTAGAAACTACAGTGGAGCAGCACATGGTTTCTTGTTTCCTCCGCACTGGAGGCACAAGACGTGCATAATGGAGAGTCTTTCAGGGAAAAGAAGTGGAGCCGCGCATTGAAGTCACCATGTCCCGTGAGGAACTGGCTCGTCCAGTGGTCTGGCTCAACCCATTTTCTAGAAAGACGTTCACGGATGTTGGGGAAGAACTCATACGTATCACGTCCCTTTGACGAGGATTCCCATCTCGCTTGCCATTTCTCTAGAGCCCATTCATCGATGGCGGCAAGTTTCTGTTCTGTGGTGAGATCCGCACGGAGTTCAGCCCAAAGCGGGGAAGCTCCCGTTTCACTCTCCACTTGTCAATCATGCACTCAACAGCCAAATCAACTGGTAACTGACCAGTGATCACCTGGAGTGCTTCCGTTGATACAGATCTTGTAGGCCTTGGTGATCCACAGGAGCGCGGCTCTCTGGGATTGGGCCAATACTCTCTTTTGATTGACTGTTAGTTTGCTACCCCAGACAACAGGGCAGTAGCCAATCACACCTAAATAGATGGCCTTATACATGAGGATGGTGTCGTGGTAACACACACCCCAAGTGGCCTTAGTAATGGCACGCAGTGAGGCAAACCTTGCAATGGTAGTGCCTTTAAGGGACTGGAGGTGTTGGTTGAAACCCCACCTCTCACCTATATTCACTCCTAAATACTTGACGTGCTTTTCAAGAAGGAGCCTGTGGCCGCCAAAGCGTATTGTGGGTGGATTATTCACTTTCCCCTTCAAGAGGATTAGCTGGGTTTTTCCTCAGCCACCTGCATCTTGACGTGCTCGCACCATTGGTTGACAGTGCGGAGCACGTGGTGGGTTTTTCTTCAATTTGGCGGACTGACTCTGCAAAGATCAGCACAGTCAAGTCATCCACATAGGCGTACGGCTCGCAGTCAGTCTCCATGAGTTTCCTGAGAAGACCTTCGAAGAAGGCATTCCAGAGTGCTGGTCCTAGGACCGAGCCCTGTGGGCACCCCTTCTCAATCTTTCTCCGGACGGAGACATGCCTACTTTCGATCGTAGCAGTTCTGTCTGTCAGGTAACTTCTGACGAGCGAGTACAGGTTGCGGGGATTCCCTACCTTTGAGTTCATTAAGGAGCGCTGGCCACCAAAGGTCGGCAAACGCTCCTCTGATGACAATCAGAACTCCTACGACGTACCTAACCGCTGCCAGCAGCGAAACACGCCGAATCTCGACAATGACATCCTGCGTGGACCTTCCTTTGGTACACCCGTATTGCCTGCCTGTGAGGTTGCGGCCAAAGACTCCTTCGAGGGACTGCAACATCAAGATTTCTAGTGTTTTGCCTAATATGGAAAGAAGGCTGAGTGGTCTCCATGATCGCGGGTCCGACTGATTGCGGTCGCCTCCCTTTTGAAGAGTGACAACGCGCGCAGACTTCCACTGAGTGGGGAACTGTCCGACCTGCAGACAGTCATTAAATAAATTAAGGAGACCGCTGGAGATTGTCCGCCCAGCCTTCCTTAGCATATTGCTTTCTATTTTATCTGGCCCAGGAGATTTGTTGGGCTTTAAGGTCGCAAGAGCCCTGCCGAGGTCGCCTGTTGTCCACAATGGGATGTCGGGCTCGTTCGGAGGGTCCATGATCAGCTCCCTTGCTGCCCTCTGGGCTTCAGTGTCTCGAGCTAGTTGGTCATCTGGGAACGCCTTCTCAAGGAGGGTTTCCAGTGAACGTTCGATACTGCAGGCCCAGCCTGACTCATTTTGCATCGCAGCTAAGACCTGCTCTACATTTGCTTTTCCTATGGAGGACTTGTAGTGTCTGCCCCAGGGGTTCTCAGAGCTCTCCGCTTCCACAAAATTTCGCCAGCCTTGCCGTTTGGCTCGTTTGATGGCGCGGTGGAAGGCCTTCTTCTCTTGGATGAAGGCAGTTCGGAGTGTTGCTCTGGCATCAGGGTCACGAGTGTTTTGGTACATCCTTCTGGCTCTATTTGCACTTTGCTTGAGGGGATTAAGTTCCTCAGTCCACCATGGGACTTTGATCGCCCTGTGCTTCTGTTGGCCAAGTACAGAGAGCCCAGCAGAGTGCAGTGCTGTGGTAAATGTGTCCACTTTGCTGTCCACCTCTTCAGGTGTGGATGCTTGCACTATTAGGTCGGTGTCTGCGGCACGCAGTTCACCTTCCAGTACCCTAAAGAATTGCGGCCAGTCAGCATTTTTTGTGCGGAATCGCTTTTCACGCGTGTCTTTGCAGAGGATGTTATCATCCGTAATGGCAAAGTCAATAACCATGTGATCGCTCTGCGTTGCACCTGGTACGACTCGCCAACCCTTCAATTTGAGTAGCAGGGTGTGGGACACGGCTGTGACGTCTATACACGACCTTCCTCCCGGGCCATCATAGGTCGCCTCAGTCATGGGGTCGTTGGCAACAACCAAGTTGTACCTGGTGAGCAGCTCTATATACGCCTCGCCCGCCCCATCCAGGGTTGGGGATCCCCACAATGGTGATCTGGCGTTTGCATCAGCACAGACTACGCAGGGTCGTCCTGATAGGCCTGCTAGAGCCCGCTCGAGTGGTTCAAGGCTGTTGGCAACTGGTGCGCCAAATTGCCTGTAAAATGATATTACAACCAGCTCAAAGCCACCGGCTCGGATGAGCACAGCGGCCAAGTGCTGGCTGTTCAGGTGAGTGAGTGCGAGCATGTCAATGGACGGGTCGATGCAGGCTACTGCTGCCTTGGCTCCCGTTCTTGCTCCAGCCACCACTCGTGCCTGCGATCCGAGACCAAGAGTTTTGGATCCTATGTACGGTTCCTGTATGGCGAGGACACTGCAGCGTTTCTTGAGTGCATTTTGCAGCAACTCAGCCATAACTGGGCAACTCTTATTTGTGTTGTGCTGAAGGATTCGAACTGTTTTTGACCTATTCATAATCCACTCGTGACTCCTGGAGGGCAATCGCTCGCTGACGAATGGTACAGCGTGCGTCTCGTGTAGAGTGTGCGACCTGTTGGATTTTGCGTTCGACGCAATTGGCACACTTGAGGAGCATCACGCTTGCATTCCTTACTCAGATGTGGCAAGGCGCACCAGGCGCACACAACAGGTCTTGTACAGGCCACTGCCAGGTGGCCATAGCGCTGGCATTTGTAGCACTGAGTGGGGGCTTGGTACTTTCGTATGGCGCACCGCTGCCAGGCTATTTGGAGGTGCCTTGCACCCTCTAGTTTTTGTACAGGCTGGGTGATACCTCAATCACCCAATCCTTCTGTCTGCCACGCTTTTTGGTGAAGAGAGGCCTGACATCCTGCGGCTGCAAGCCTAACGCAGGGTTGTGCTCAACAACTTGTTGGGCCAAGTCCTCTTTTTGAAGGTCGGTCCGCACGTCGCACAGCAGCAGGCGTGGGAAACGACCCAGGGGGGCTGACGCTTGGAGCTTCAACTCCTTTTTTGTGGAAATGTGGCTCGTGAGCGCCTTGGCCATTTCTGGCGTTTCCGTCACAATGACGGCGCCACCTCCTACTGCGGTGCGGATGTCTAGCACTCGGACACTCAGAGCTTGGAGGTCCGTAGCAGGGACACCCCGCATAAGCGCTTCCATTGCGTCAGGGTTGGAGGGACCAGCCTCTCCTTCCTCACATGTCCGCCTAACCACTACCACGTTTTGTCGTGGGTTTTTAGGGGGGAGTTTGGCAAGCGGTGGAGGCTTTTTATTTTGGGTTTTATTTTTATTTTTGCCCTTGTTTTTGGGCGGAGGCATAGGCGGGGCGCTGCCCTCGGCCTGCACTTCCTGCTTAGTTGGGGCCTGTTTCTGCTTCCCTCTGCGCTTCCTGGCCCTGGCAGGCTGCCATTCCGCCTCAGCTCCATGAGGGGGGGAGGAAGGCGCAGTAGCGGCTACTGCCGCATATGAGGGCCTGGGGTACTACCCTGGCTCGTTGTTGCTCCTCGAGTTTGGGGGCTGGTGGCACTGGCTGCTGGGCAATTGCCCTACGCAGCTCTTCCTCACGACAGCCGCCACAGTTTCCCGCAGGGGGAGTGGCAGGGGCGATGTCGTTGGGGGCATTAGCTTTTATAGCCAGCTTCGAAATTTCGAAGAGGCAACTAGTTACGAGGTCCCGCATAGGTCCTGTCGCGTTGGCCCTCATCCGTGCCAGCTGGCCGTGGATGATTTGGACGTATGCGCAAATTTGCTCCATGTCCGACAGTTTAGGGTCCACGCTGTGTCGTGTGCTTGTAGCAGCCGGGTTGCCCGGGCTACTAGGGGGAGAAGGGGGAGATGAACGCGGTTTGCCCGGTTCTTTCCGCCCTTGTTTGTTTGGACGACGAGTAGGTTGCTCATCGTCCGAAGAGGGAGGGGTCGAGCTTGGCGAGCCCGAGGAAGAGGCGCAGGTGGCGTTTTTATTACCTGCTGAAGTTTTAGTTGACTTTGTCATGTTTTTACTTATTTGGGGGTGATTAAAGAAGCGGACTGGTGTAGTGTATCCTTGTGAGTTCATTTGTTGTGTGTGTTCGTGGTATGAGCGAGAGGTGCTCGAGGCAGTGTCCTGGAAGCTCCCCTCAGGCATACTGAATCTAGCCCCTTTCGCTGGTCCGTTGAGGGTCAAAAGGAGGCCCCCACATGCGCCGCAGCTGCCAGTCCGGCCACCCACCGGGACTAAGACGCATGAGGGATTTTTCGGCTGCTGCTCAGAGTCAGCCCTCGGCCACTAGTGATGTGGTGAGCGGGACACACGCTATCAGCCGCCCCAGGAACGCTCAAACCTGGTTTTTCCCTCCTCATTCCGAAGGCCGCACCTATATAGGGGATCGCTCAAAGGTGTTAGTGAGCTACTTCCAGGACTGTCTTTCGCTCATTATGAGTGTTTCAAGTGAGTGTGTTCTGCCACGCAAGCCGTTGCAGTGTATTTAGTATCTGGAATATGTTGTGTATGTCAGTGTCGTGAGCTTTAAGCCCCTTTAAGGCCGGTTTTAACGACCACGCAGAGGATACGGCAGGAGAATTCTGTACCCCTTCCTGCGGGGGTGTGTTCTGCGATCCCAGCTAAAGGTAGGGGTTCCCAGTGTGTCATGTATGTGAATGAAGTGTAAGTTGTGTCCCTTTTAGTCCGGCTTATACGAACACGCAGGGAGTACGGCAGTGGAATTCTGGACCCCCTACTGCAGGGTGAGCACAGTGTGGCGACAGAGTACACTGTGACGCCCAGCCACAGTTAAGCCTCGTTGGATGTAATCCTGCGGGGACCTCATAGAGGTGAGGTTGTCTTTCAAGCTGGGCCCACCCGGCTGTCCCTTTTAGTCGGCTCATACGACACGCAGGGAATACGTCAGCGGAATTCTGGACCCCCGACTGCAGGGTGATCACTCCAGAGCACACTCAATCACCGCACAGCCTCACTCCCGTGCACACTCAATCACCGCACAGCCTCACTCCCGAGCACACTCAATCACCGCACAGCCTCACTCCCGTGCACACTCAATCACCGCACAGCCTCACTCCCGAGCACACTCAATCACCGCACAGCCTCACTCCTGGGCACACTCAATCACCGCACAGCCTCACTCCTGGGCACACTCAATCACTGCACAGCCTCACTCCCGAGCACACTCAATCACCGCACAGCCTCACTCCTGGGCACACTCAATCACCGCACAGCCTCACTCCCAGGCACACTCAATCACCGCACAGCCTCACTCCCGAGCACACTCAATCACCGTCTCTAGGCTCATGTCGCTCCTCTAGGCTTGTTTATTATTACAACCCAGGCAACTTAATAATGACAGGAATGTGATGCCATTGGAAAAATACATGTGAGGAGTCCCATTTCTCCCCCGTAAAGTCAAGGGCCTACTTCAGTTATGGTTGTAGTGTGGGGGTGGGGGGGAGGGCTGAAGTGAAGAAGGAGGCGGGCAATAGGCAGCGAAGTTGTGGAATTAAGACTGTTTTCTCGCTACTACTTTTTCGATCGCTTTTCATAGCCTCATCATGCCTTATGCTGATTTCAAAATTAAAAAAATAGATTTACTCATTTCATGAATGATTCTCTGAAAACCTCTGTGAGCGCTTCAGACGACAGGATGGACTTAGGGTTTACCTGGAGGGACGAACCAATCCTGATTTCCATGCAGTGCCCCCCTGGGAAACGCTCACTCAGGCCTAAGTAGGCCAACAGGGATTGAAACCCCCAAGTCAAGGAATAGGATGCTCGTGCCAAGGTTGAATGGTACAGCGTGTATAATTACGTGTATCGCCCCACGACCCTGCGCCGCTAACGACCACTTGGGACACTGGTGACACCCCATCGTATTTTAGCCTTCCACAGGCATAGAGGGCTCTGGTGGAAACTGTTTAGCTCCCCTGTACTCGTAGGACCATCATATGGATACCAAATAAACAACGAACTTAAATATCATTCAGGACACCTGAAATGAAGAGGGTTTACCTGTATTCAAGGGCCAGGCTGCTATTGTTTACTATGCAGAACCTCGTTTAATAATATCCAAGGAACGCAGGTTCGTTGCTCATTTTTGGTGAAGGTTTTGGTGCTACTGGTCGTCTCCAGCAATGAACTTCGTGCGACGCTTAAAATCTAGAAGAAACCTAAATGGAAGTCTTGCAGACAGCTAACACTGTGCACGCCATTCTGCCAGATGATGCCTTTAGCTCGCAGTTAAAAATGTTTTGAATTATCTTTATGGCGCAAATACATTCTTATTCAGGGAGCTAACTGTCTCGAAAGGAATCCGATAAAACCTTAAACTCGTCTGATGTCCAAGGAAGTATGAGCGGGATTGATATAAGGGAAATAGAAGAGTCAGTCCTCTATTCCAAGATATGTACACCGGGATCTATCTGAAAGTCTTGCATGATTGCTCTATCGTGTAGCCTAATCAAATAACTGAGGCTTGTTCTAATACTGCAGACAACCTACCGTTACATGAAAATTTGGAGTTTAAAAAAGTAGAAACTACTCGCCGGGCATTTTTCGGAACAACGAGAGGTTTGCAAGCATAATTGTGCACACCGCGTGTAATACATTTCGTAACGATGAGCCTTGACGCTACAAGAAGAGTAGTTATACCTTGACCTGGCATCCTAAGCTAAATTTCGGTCCTAAGACAACCCTCGATCAAGAACTGAAATATTTCCCCTCGTTGACAAACTGCTCATTTACGCGAAAGGTCAAGTTTCTCTTCGTTCCCTCGAACCAAGTTATTGAACTTCGACAGTCAGATTCATTCGTAGAAAGAGTCTTCAAAATGAATCACCCCACACTCGTCCTAAATTACTCATCTTCGGGAATCTGAGAATCGCCTGCTTCTTCCTCCAGACGGGGAGTGATGAGTCATTCGGCAGGTCTCTCCACTGCTATTGACCTATACGTCGGGTTCCCTGTTTACTAGCTCAATATTCATTTCAGGATACCTTTAGTGCCGATCGTAGCTTTAAAAGTGAGAAGTAAAATTCGATCAAAACCATTAAGCTCCTTCGAATACTGTTATTTTTAGTGAATAAATACATTTTTGTCCTGCTTGTAACACTATTCTCTTGGTTGCAGATCTCGGGATGGTTGCTCGTCGCCTCCTCACACCCACAGCAGTATTATGGCTAGTAATTCAGGTGAATGACTATGATATGATTATATAATGGAACAATAACCATTGAGTAAATATTAGAGTAAAAGTAATAAAATGAAATAAAGTGGAAAATATACATGGAGTACGTGTAAGAGTACGCAGAGGAAGAATGATGAGCACACTGTGCTGTGAGACCTCCTGATTACGAAGGAAATAGCACCATCACGACGTTGTACATAATAGTGTGATAAATAGCGTACATAACAAAAAATTGTTAACAGAACACTACTTTTTTTCTTAAAAAACGGCTTCAACCATTTTGATGAAATGTTTCGGACGAACTGTTTGCAATTATCATTAATGGGAAAATAAGGAGAGTAGTACAATAAATTATCTAACATTTCTATGAAAAGTGGTTTCAGTGGAGTTGTTTCCTTTGAGATCTCGCTCATACGGTACTAGCGTCCCGAAAAAAAGTTGTGGTAGTCCAATATTCCACCTGTGCGATTAGAACTTGGTCATTAGATCGCTCGGAGCAATCACGAAAATTCCTGAACTCACACTTTCGTTGATTAATTGTTTTGTAGTGTTTCCACAACTGAGCACGCGCACCTTCCCAGAATGATCTTGTTGATAGTCTTATTAATTACCCATACGGGGGTTTTTCAATGAAGGTCGTGGAATGAGTAGAAGAAGCTCAGAGAGTAATGTTTCGCCAAGTTTCGATGAACTGAATGAAAAATAGATTAGGATTTTGCCGAAGCTATTAAAATGGCTGTTCGTAGAGTCAAGGAAAGTTGTGTGACGCGTCGCACTACATAATTTTTTCGACACATACTTGCAGTTGAGTACAGCGAAAATTAGTCTGAGAGCTCACTGAATAAATTGTAACTCACTTAGCAGCTGACTTTCTTGAGCTCAACTGACTAAAGTAAGAAATGGTACTTGCAAATCATTGGGCTCACGAGAAGCAGGAATATGGAGTAATCACTTATCAACGGTTTGATCCACACTACTAGTTATAACACCGCATTCTTGTAGTCTCCAAAGGTTAAAGTGATAAAGTGCCCATAATAGGCTATTGTGTAAGGGGCGCAGTGGCGAAGCTTGTTGGGACGTGAGGCCTTCCAAGCCAGGTGGGGATAGAACCAGCGGACTCTGGGTCTGTCCCCGACAAGGCACCTCCCTCCACCAAACCCAGGGGGGTGAGGCAATGGGTACCAGCGACGGCTGGGACACTAAGTGGGCCCTCCAATGGGCCCATTGGGCAGTTAGAACATGGGCCCAATGTGTGCCATGGCGAAATGTCATTGGTCCTGCAGCTCCGGCGAGTCGTATGGTCCGCAGCTGCCTCCCTGCTATGAATGTGTATGTAGGCTTTCCCTTATTTCTGTGCCAGCTCATAGAGGGCACGAGGGCAATGAAAAGGCAAACTACCTTGCGAAGAGGGGCACTGAAGGACTACCCATCGGAACATACATGGGAACGACGTCAAGTTACCTGACTCGGCAGGTGGTCGGATGGGCGACACAGGAAAACCACGCCCATTGGCATCGCAAGCCACAGACAGGCGAAAAGACTCATACTTAGTCAATGCCAACACTCACTGGACGCTGCATCACCTCAACAAGATGGGCATTTCGGATGAAGTCGAGCGAAGATTGTGCTGTGAGGAGAACGAAACGGCAGAGCAGGTCCCATGTAAGTGCCCTGCCTCGGCAGCTTGGCGGTTCGAGTATTTCTCCCAAGCCTGCACCAAAAAACCAAACGATAGCCGAGTCCACGACGATTTCCTGAAAGGGGCTGGTATGCACGACGTTTTTCATCAAGTAAGGGACATCGCTACAATAGTCTCATATGTGGCTGCAGGGACAAAGGGTAAAAAAAAACAACAACAAACGGATCGGACGTGTTTCATCATGGCTCGTTGTTACCGAAAACACATTCAAATGGCCCGAAGATGATTCACAATGTTCACTTGTTGGGGAAGAAGATAACAATAAAATAACTTACTTAAAATATCGAAAAAAGCCACTTTAGTGCATTTTTACCCATGAAAATCTCCCTCGTGCGGTACTAGCGCTCTCTCAAATTCAACCTGGTAGTCCGATGAGCTTCCATACGCAGCTAAAAATATCAGGAACGACCCCAGAAATTCCATAATTCAAGCTGAAGCCGTTTTTTGCCTGTTTCGCTAAATATTACCTTCCATTCCTCACTGTTAACACGAACCCTTCCAGAAAACACGTGCTGACAGTCCCACCCACTACCTATAGATGTTCAATGAAGATTGTGGCGTTAGTAGCATCAGCCCAATAAACTCGGAAACGCTAAGCACTAACAGTGTCTTTCTGAAGAACGTGGAGTCAGGTTCTATCGGGTACATACAAAACCGGGTCAAAAATGTGTTGGATTAGTGCATGAACGGTGAAATCTGTAGAAAACATGGGGCTGAAGCAAGTTGTGTGATGGGTTGTATCGGATATTTTTCATTTCTGAAAAGGGTTATTCGTAAACACTTCTCTATATTTCTACCATGGTGGATTTGTGCCTCAATGTGACGCTACGCGTACTGTAGTTAGCCCTGAAAATTCTGTAATTTATTCAGATTAAAGTAATTTTGTTTATATTACCAACCAAAGTTGTGTTTAAATGTAATGAGGAACGAATTCAGTAAACATGTGAGTATCAGTACACAGAACAAAGGAATAACGAACCCGCTACACGGGAAGTCGAAACACGCTGACTATCCCACTTTTTATTAAGTCGAGCCGAAAATGCGTTTAACATTTGAAAGATAACGATTGACTCGGTAAATCCTCGGATGTTTTTCATATGTCAACCGGCCATTAGGACGAAATGTGGGAGCAGCCAACGCGCCTGCCGGAGGTTATCTTTGAAGGCAAGGCCCCGAGAATCTGGTCACGATTCTTTAGAGAAAAATTAGCAACATTGCGATGGACTTGAGATTGTCGGTCAACCTGAGGCTGACGTTTGAAGCGGTATTGTCTAACTTTATGAGGTCAGATGAGACCTTCAAAAATACTCGGACTAAACGTCCCGCAACTAAAGGTTTTCAGGAACTTTCGAAGGTTCCACGAATATATTTGAAGATTGGTGTAGACAATGACAAAATGCGTTTTTATGAATATCCCCCCCCCTTCACCCTACGCCGTAGGAAGTTATGTAATTTTTCTTCTATGTAGCAATATTCTCGCTGTTTGGACCTGAAGTGGTGTTCAGAAGGGCCAAATGAGTCGAGAGTAGCGCCTGGACGCCTGAATGCCATTTGGTCATTGACATTGAAGTGAGCACACACATTTCTAGTTCTTTTGATGTGCCAAGACGTCGGGTTCGTCAGACTAAGGCGAGCTGACAAACAAGGGAGGTGTGAAGGCTGTGGCCCCAGGCCAAATATGCGTCGCGGAGGCGTGAAAACCAGAAGGTTGGACTTCAGACGGAGGCCGTTCAAATTGCATGTCTTAAGCAAATCTTTGTAGAGGCAGGTTGAAATTGCTTTGCTTGCAAAGGACGGGCTTAGTGAATGAAGACTGACTTTAACTTGACCGCGAGGCACCTCTCTTAAAGTGGATTTTCGCATTGAATGAATGATTTAATTTTCAACATGTTGAGACCTTCTTGTCTTTATTCGTTATCGTTGCAGATGCTGAAAGGAGTGGGAATAGTCAACGCTCATGGGCGGCTGATGGATCCTCCTGCTCGGAACAGCATGTGGAGGTTTGGCTTCCCTACGCCGGTCAACTACAACGACAACGAACTGTTCTGCGGAGGCTATGCAGGTTCAAATAAACTAATCAAATTATAAGTTGGAAACTGATAATATTGCCGCTATTTCTTCCTTTGTTAAGTCAATTTTTGGATAAACTAGTGTATAAGTAATAAATAAATATTGAACGTTACTAGTCTAACCATACCTGCAGTGGGAATTCAAATCTGGCGTCTAACGAACACTTTGAAAACTCGGGATGCGCCTCTAATTTTATCTTTGCGCTATGGAAATCTTTGAACCTGAAGACACTTCTTTGTGTTCTTCGGTTATTTCCTGAGTTAGCCGTCAGTCAACTCTTAGTTTCACCTTAGTTGCGATTTGAAAGTCATTCAGTCAAATAGACATGTTCAATCGGACCGTGCTGGGTGCCATCAGATGTGGTCTGTGGACTTGTTAGGTCGCCAGGATGGTGATCGCTCATACTGAAATGTTTCTCAAGAGGCGTGTTGGTGGTAGCGGGTGTTATCCCAATCCACCTTTCGGTATCCGAGCGGACATAGCTGTATTTATAAAGAGGTCGACCAAAGTGCGGCTGCCAGAAGAAAATGAGCGGGGTTGTGGCCCTAGCGAGGTAGCAAAACGACTGGAACGCAGTCCAGGGGGGGCGGGCAGCTGCTTCCAGCACTTGGTTCATGGCAGCGCCATAGTAAGGTTGATTTCTCAACTGTCACCAACAGGAACTGACTTGTCCAGTGGTTCTTTTTGAACCCATTTTGAACCTAAAAGTTTGGGGATGTTGGGGAAAAACTGGTTTTTGTTACGCTGTGACGAGAAATCCTCGTTTCCGTGTCATCCATCGGGTACTGCTAGTTACCTTTGAAGGGGGAGGCAGTTACTCAGTCCAGCCCAGCGTTTTCCACAGCTCTAGTTCAATAACCATCAAGGTTTGGCCATTCAGATGACTCCCTCGGGTTCTGGCTCTACAAGTTCTTCGCTCATTACGTGATAGTTGTTTGTTGTAAAAATGTTCCCAACCTTAGCTGTCTAACCCTATAAATACTACTTGTTAAAACAATGCCCTCACAGGTATTCATACTAATAATAATTACGTTATGTTAATTACATTATTATGCGTGGTTAAGAAATTGATACATTCCTCATGTGTGTAGTGCAGTGGGAGCAGAATCAAGGTGAATGTGGCGTTTGTGGAGACGCGTACAGTGTGAAGAGGCCTCGGCCCCATGAAGCTGGAGGTCAGTTCGCAAAAGGCGTCATCGGTCGGAGATATTTCGTCGGACAAGTAAGGGCGCGCAAACGTCATTTATGTATACATATATCTTTAGGATCAGTCAAAGTCAATAAACTTTGCTGAAACGACATTCTGACTTATTAATCTTCCTTGTTTTATCAAAGTATTTGTATTTGAGCCCAAATGATCAATAACTGCCACCAACCGCAACTTCAATAATTCATTCATGGCGTATTCTACTATTCCACAGGAAATTGACGTCGAAGTCGAACTGACTGCTAATCATTGGGGTCGATTCGAAATGTTCCTTTGCCCGAACAACAACCCGAAGTATGAAGCGACTCAAAGCTGCTTCGACAGGTGAATAGAACCTACTCTAAACATGAAAGTGTGGCACATTCCAACTTTAAGTGAAACATGAGAAAAATTGGTGTTAAGCAATAATTAGCTGCACTGCTATGTTACTATCACACCAACAACCCCGGGAATTGAGTAAAAGTTTAAGAATTATAATAAAGAATAAATAAATAAATTACATAGCATTTTAATTGTTGAATTGGAAATCATTAGTTTAACGTATTGAGGCTGTGTCCCTTTCTAATTCGATTTCGCCCTACAGCAAACTGTAAGTGTAACCACATGACAAATACAAATAAAGTGAGGTGCATGAACACCAAAATACCTCAATACACCAAATAGTCAAAATCTTTTGAAAAGATGAAATTATACACAAATGGTCACCCCCACTCGAGTTTCAGAAAGAATGAAATTTACGTCCAGCTCTAAAAAACTAAAGAATCTAATGCTTGGAATAAACTATAACGAATAATAATGGGACATATCCAATCAACAGTCAATCAAATGAACGCCTTTGGCCGCTCAGTTTATTCATTTAACGGTTTGAGAAAATAGTTCTGGATCCTAGGCTTTGGGATACAATTTAGAAAACCATGTTGGTCCATCTTCCCTGAGACTGATGTACAGGATAATCAGTGTCAGAATCGATGAAGCCATGATGAACTGTAGCTTGAAGCCACACTCTTCACTTTACATTTTGACTCTTGTGTTATTTTACTTGCGTTTTATCCTTCTTAGTCATGCGACGTGTTTGATATCACCCCCCCCCCCCCACAGCTGTTAGTTTGTCATTACTACAATTCTCTTTCATACCATTCCCCCATCCATACTCTCAATACCTCAAAATCTTCATATTTCCGAACTGGCTCTATAACCCTCTGTGACCGTCTTTCATTGGTGTTTCATTAATTAACGATTTAATTTGCAATTCTTCCAGGTACCCGCTGTATATATCCGGCACGAGAGATGTCCGTTTTCTGATACCAGGAGAAACGAAAAAGAAAGCAATATTCCATTATAGAATTCGACTCCCTCCTTACGTGACCTGTACGCAATGTGTGCTGCAGTGGACATACTACACTGGTACTGCTCCATAAACTAACCCTTTTTATTATTATTGCTGAAGTTGATAGTAATAATAGTATCACGTACTTTATTATATCTTAGAAAGAGAAATTTAAATGTCTCAGTTCATCAAGTTCTCCAGTAAAATAACAAGCTTAGGCTCCATGAGGTTAATTAAGTATCAGCAATATTGACTGACCGGGTGACTATCCAGTGCCGCTTCAATAGTGGGCTTCATGGATGTTGTTTTTGAACTTCTCCAACGTTTTACTAAAAATATCGTTCACAGTTATTAGAGTGAGTTTGCCTTTCTTCTCGTTTGAATTCTTGGATTTTTATGGTACAAACGTTGGAGTTTGTTAGTTACATTAAGTTTAGTGCAAGAAGTGATGTGAACTGGCCTTTTCCGACCCCATTGTCACTAAAAATCAACCCCCTCCCCCCAAACACAACCACAAGTGCAGAAACGATATTGGTGTTTCATAAATCAAAAGTAGAATTCCCTAGAGAGAATTACCTGTTTCGCAAAGAATGAGTAGACTTCTGGTTTTATCAGGTTCAAATTGACTTACCGAAAATAAGAGTTTGAACTATTTCACCTTCAGACTGTCGTGACAGAAAGAAAGGCGTCCGACCTTTCAAAATTCATCGATGATATTTTTGGTTTCCAATTGCAGGGAACATGTGGGGAACGTGCGCCAACGGCACGGAAGCAGTTGGGTGCGGCGAACCCGAAACTTTCCGAAATTGCGCTGATGTCAGCATTACGACACTGACGGCGGGTCTGCCTCCTCTCTTCATATCGCAATTCAATCCATTCGCTCTGTACTTCAGGGATTCTCGGCTTCCCAACCTCATTGCTCCGCTTATTATCAGGTACAGTACCGCACGACAAAAAATCACGTTGACAGCCTTATTAAATTGCCGAAGCGTCAAATAAATAGGAACAACTTAACTAATTCCTGAATCCTAACCACTAATAGCTTCTATACAGTACGTTTCGCCACTTTCTACCAACTTCATATAGCAAAATGAAAAACGTTGCAAAAGTAAGTCGAACAAATGACGTTTGTTTGAATCCGAGAATTTCCGAGGTTCCTCCCGATTATCTTTTAGGTAGCAATTTCCAATACAACCTGAATTTTTGAAAATGCAAGTATGGCACGAGTGAGATATGCTCGAGTAACCAGAGCAACGACGTCAACTTCCAGGTAATTGTCAGATCGTTCTGTTGGGAAGAATTCCTTTAAGCTGAAACCAAAACGCAATTCACGCGGCCAAATCGAACACCAAACATTTTTCTTCCCCCAGAAAGATTTTAGTAAAATTTTGTGAGAGGACTGGTTCTCCCGACGTGCATTCGTGGGAAAATGGCGGCAGCAGCGCGAAAATAAATTATCAACTAATTCGAAAAAACAGAAAATCTAAAATTGATTTCGAGCATTTTTTCCTTTATGAATCCCGTTCAAGTAATACTGGCATTCTAAGAATCATTAACGTGATAGTCCAATACACTATCTATTCGATGACCGTTTAATGGCGCTCATAAGATAACCAGGAGCAATGTCAAAAAGTTCGGAATTCCAACAACCTAGGAACCCATTCACTACCATTTCTCAAAGTTTTTACTCGATAATTTCAATACTTTCCAGAAAAATAAAGGTGATTACCTTACGAACCATCTTTGTTATTCAATAACGATCGCGGCATAAGTAATAGCAACTCAACAAGTTCTGGTATATCAAGCGCCACCCGTATCTTTGTGGAATGTTGTTATTAACCGAATTAGTTGCATGAGTAAATAAGATCGCTAAATGCTCTTGGGCCAGAGGAAGAATATATCCACAGCTAGTCGTTCAAAAGGTGCTCCTACCGTGTATGTCTTAAGCAGTGTCCGATCCCTGACATCCCTATGGAGTCCCACCCAATAGAACGTACGGTGCACCTCAGTGATAGTTCACTTGTCGCACCAGATATTTGAAGCACGAACATTTGAAGTTGAGAGTTAAGTGGACATGAATCAAGGCAAATAGACTCGGAATTGAAGTTAGTTGTAGACAACGTATTAAAACAGCGGATCTAACAATTTGACTTAGATTACACCGCGTATCGTAGCCTTGTGAACACCTATATTTTATTCCCCGTCAATTCACAAGGGAGAAGCCCCCAATTTATTACGGGTATTATGGGCCGTCTACACCACGGAGGGCCAGACGAAGGCTGTTCGATGCGTCTCAGGCAGCGCCGGATTTAGGTATGTTGCGGCAAATACTCGTAAGCGCCCCCCAGGGTATAATAAATTATACTATTTTCTATTTCTATCAACATCCAAGTACGAAAATAAAGAGCAGTAATTGCCAACCTTTGATCATTGTACAAAAATCACCTAAAAATTCCACGTTTTATCCCACTCGTCAAAAGAGTGTTAATTTTCTGTAGAGTTTTTACAATAACAGAAATAGTCCAAACCACTTACTATTCACAATTTTTTAGGAGTCAATATAAGTCAGTGTTATAGTCAATATGACAATAACAATCCACCTGATTCGGAAGTATCGGCAACAGTACGACTTACATTGTTAGCTTCATAAACTGACGTGGACTTGAAAAAATCTCCTAATTTTCGTTTTTTATTAAAAATTATTTAATTAATTCTTTTGCTTTTAACTTTTCGCGAACCAAAGGGTAAGGAAAGTTTAGTGATCGTGTCAAAAAAAAAGTTGGGTTTTCTTCAGATTTTCACGTTTTGAGGCCTATTGAGTCCGGAAAAACTAACTTCAGCGCGTGGTCCCTGAGCGTGTGTCTGTGCATCTGTAGTTCAATTTGCGTGAGAACGGCTGGACCGACTGAGATCGTTCTTTTTTAATTTTGTTTGTTGTAGGTGAATAAAGTATAAAATAAGGTTTTGGGGGATCACCATTGGGGGGGGGGGATGTACCAAAAACTAGGATTTGTTGCCTTTTTCTCGAAAACAGCTTTCAACTCATCTTTTACCCGTCAATACCTAACTTTTCTACGACATAAATATCTCCATGAAAATACGGCGAACACAGATATACGCCTACAATCAAAAATTGGGTTTTTACGTTTTTTTGGAAAAACGGCTTTTCACCAAATTGCCAGAATGTAAACCTATATGTCGTATTCAATAAATTTTCCTCTGACGGTCTACTGAACAGTGATAAGAATCGAAATGTGTCGAAAATAATGTTTTTTTAACATTTTTGTAATTTCCCGAGTAACTGCGTCACTGGATTTGATAAATCTTGCGGAGTGTATTTTACCAACGTATGGCCACATTTTGTTCTCTGTAATTATTTCAGTATCTATCTGTTGAACGGGGACGTAAGTCATGACAGCTCGGAAAACGAGATTTGTCGAATATTAATTTATAGGTTTTCCAAAAGCGTCTCAAAAACCGTTCCAACCGTTTTGATCAAACTCGCGGAGTACTTTCAATCAACTAGCACCTACATTTTGTTCTCCATAAATGTTCCGGTAGAAATGCATTGAACGAAGATATAGCGCAGGTCGTCGAATGTACGGGAATTACGGAAAGTTGTGCGTTGCTATGCACCACCAGATATTTTCAACTTCCGTTTGAAAACTAGCGTTATGAGTATCGTGATTCATAATGAAAACAGAAAATACAAAAATAAAAGTTAGGGTGACTAGAACAAATAAAAACGAAGCATTTGCAATGTTTTGACGGCAGTTCGCCAGATGTCACAGTCGGTTATTTCCCTCTCTTGGCGAATATACCACCGAGAGATTTATAGAATGCCATACTACTATATTTGACTATTTTCCTTTTGTTCAAAACCTTATATGTAACAATAATGTGTATCTATGTTTTGCACATGGATGCCTTTCGTACGCAAATTTTTTTTTTCAAATCTTTAATTTACCAAAAAAACAGCCTTCGCATGCTGCCCCGTGGTAAATCCGGCACTGCTCTCAGGAGATCTTCTCTTAAACGTTGAACGCTCCACAGTACACGTGTCTCTTCTGAGCGCTTCATGATTTGAACGAAGGAGCAACGGCAACTATGGCTCAGGCTGGTGAAAAGGTTGCCCCACCATCTCGCGGTTAACTTTGAAACTATTCCAGTTACAAACTTCGCCGGTTGCCAGCGCCTACCTTCAAATAACGGGAATAATTTTAGTCGGTCTCCTGCCTGCTTGTGTAGCTCTGTCACAGGTAGAATTGACAAGATGTGCTGAAATTGGCAATAATAGACGAGTGAATGATGAGCTCCAATTGTGGGCTATCATTTCACTCGCAGAAAGATGTCGTGGAACTGTACCGCAAAAATAAGCACATTTTGGATCAGTATTGAACTGTATTGCCTCTGCTGTCTCAGCCTCATCCTGAATGCTACTTCACATCATACGGATCAGAATTTTCAGCCTTCATTGAACTTGAGAAACATCCAACGACTTACTACACGCAAAATACAGTATTTTGAATCATACAAAAATTACCCTGAACTAGTTTACTAGATCAGGCCAAACGAATCCAGTCATTTTATCTCATCGTAGAATTTTTTTAACAGTTCCAAATGACCTCGTAGTATTGCCAAATTTTCATCTGCGGGAAAACCACGATAGCAGCACTAAAAATTACGTCGCATTTTTTCGAAATTTCACTTTACAGTGGGGTTTGCTTCATACATTTTAAAAACGCTCGTAAGATAATTAGAAGCGGCTTCAATTCAAACCACTACCGTTTTTAAAGTCCGTACGAAAAAAAAACTAAACTGAGTCCATTCTCATTTTTACTTTCTTTATTCCCTACGGAGTTGGTAGTAAAGTTATGTGGTTGGGTGAAAACACATTATCCAGATCCGTTGCTTCTTAGTTCAAAAAACACCGTATGAACGCGATTGACAGAAAACGTCTAGATCGAAAGATTGGCTTAAATTTGATAATTGGAATGGGGGACGATAAAATACGGGTTTGAGCGAAATCAGTTCAAAACTAACTATAGTTATCACGATCATCAATACAACTTTTGTTCTCTGAGACTGTTCTACCGGTTTTGACTGAACTTTTTTTGTGGCTCCCAACTATGTATGTTTGTTTCCTCATTTATGTTGCTGAACCCTCATGATGGAGTTACATCAGTCGGTCGCTCCAAACGATATAGCAGTACTGTACAATATACATTCTACAGAAACTACGAGAGCCTAGCAATGAACTATCCAACAATAAAAAGCCATTTTAGTGTGGTTATGATGAATGTATCGCATATGGCTCTGGCGTCCTAAAAGAAAATTGCAGTCCACTGAGCTACGACACGATGAAAGTGTAATAAATAATTAAGGTCAACCTAATAAATTTCAGAATTCGAACTACGTTGGACCTCACTATATAACTCTGTAACAATGAAAAAGAACCATTTCAAAATATTACGTTGACAGCCAAGAGAATATATAAATCGACCTGAGGAAACTTGTTGTTTCAAACAATAGTGGAGGGGAGGGGGAGATAGTAAGCTCAGTACAGGCGAAGAAAAAGTTGGGAAGAGTAAGAGAGATATTATTACTGGTTAATTCAACGTTCACTCGGCACGCGCTTCAGATAGAGTAGACGTTAACGCAACTCTGAGGTCTCTGGGTAGTTGAACTTGTGTGAGCCGAGACGAGTGCTGAGGGCAGGAGTAACTGTTTTAGTTCCAAGCATGACTAAACTGAAAATGGGAGTGAAGTGAGATGAGGGAAGTGTGTGAGCGAAAAGCCCATCTGGGGAAACCATTAAAAGGAAAATAAGTTGTCGGCTCGTGATGATTGACAGGGGTCCTGGGATTTCGTGATTGTCAGCTACAGCTCGGGATCTCCATTGGAGCAGAGGGCAGTGAACTGCAATACCGATTCGGCTTGAGCTGAGCCAAACAGTTGCGTGTTACGTCGCACCAGATATTTGCGTTAGCGTTGCACCTTTTTCCATTCTAATTTGGTCGTTGATGGATTATGCGTTACAGCAGTTTCCGTTCAATTAACTTTGGATTTCAAAACATTGTTGGATCTATTCAGCGGCTTTGTAGGTAACATCAAAAGCAAACGTTTCTTTTAAATGCGTAGTTTTATCAGTAGCTATTCATTTCTTGACTGATTGTGGATCGAACTAACTTATTGTTTTCAACAGGTCTCAAGTCTGCGTTGCCACTCCTCAGTACCGTATCCTACCTGGTATAGACGTTTGGTGTCAGACAAATTGCCTTCGTTACCCTCCCAATTGCCCGCCTGATCTGTGTACTTGTCCGTAAGTATCGAATATTTAACGAAAAGTTTGATAGTGATTCCATATTACTGTGAGCGTGTGGAAAGCAGTAATATTTATTCTCTACATTGCATAGTTTAGTGGAGAAAATGTACTCCTTTTTCAATAAGCCGTGGGCCAAGCTGAAGAGAGCTGAAATGCAACACTTTTTGGAGTAGCGGTAGGTGTATTAGGTCCTTTGCCATAAACGAGCTCTGGAAATGAATACTTCTTCATTGTAATAGACTGCAATAAAGAATTCCCAAATGCGTAGAATGCTGCTCTCTCTTTTTGACGTCTTGGTGGAAAAATTGAAGTACCTTTAGATCATCATCGTGACTAAATTGAACAGACTCGTCGTTGGGAACTCCATGCGGATTCCGTGTTGTTGGAGTGTGAACCTGGTGTGGCCCTAACGGGAGACGGATGTGTATAAAATGTTAGTGTGTATAAAAGTTACTGGAGAAGGTGGAAGAACTTCCCTTGAACTTGTACGAGCTTAGCTTACTCAAATGAAGAAATATAACGATCATCGATCCAGACTACGCTGTAGTGACGAGAACTCCGCTCGAAGTTGCAGAAAAACTGGGAAGGCCATCGTACTGTCACAAAAAATCGGGATCCTCAAGGCTTCAAGAGGGAAACCTGTACATTTTACCTAGCACTGTTTCGTGGTGATCACAATGCAGATGTACCGGAGTGCTTACTACAGTAGAACGTGTCAGAATTCCAGGAGGCGGGTGACGTCTTGGCGTCAACTAGATAATTATGAGTTCCTGCTAATAGTCTGTCCGTAAGATATTTAGAACAACGGATGTGAAGTAAGACGTTGTCGGTGATGTTTTGTTGTGTTTTGGGAAATGTTGTAATCTACTTCTGGATCTTTCTGTTATAATTAAATAACCTTCCAAAGTATTATAGAATTAGATATTCTCGAACAATGAACACGCGCCTTCCCAAAATAATTGTTGACGGTCTCATGGTCCATGGGCGCTGGTTGCTCATAAGTAGGACGCAACTTGAACCGTCGTTTGGTTTCCCGCAAATATTTCTGTTATCTCAGGTTGAATGGGTTTTGATGGCGGAATACAATGAGTTTTTCAAATTTTCTCAAAAACGGTGAACACGATGGCGAACAAACTCACAGGGTCATTACATGTTACATACATATTTTGTCTCGTTTAAGTGTGTTCTTAGAATCGCACCAACAAATTCATGAGAAGACGAGGAAAGTTCGCACTATATATTTAATATGTTGAAGATAATGGCTGCGTTACTTAGTTGTAAGTTTGTATAATCGTCATTAATTTGATGGGGGTTGACGAAAGAAAATGTGTTTTCCACATTCAGTTGTCAACTGGTGGCAGCGAGGCGATAGAGCTGTCATCAGCTGCCGCTGGGGATTGACAACTTGTCGCTTGCCGCCACTTACAAACTGATCAATGGGACTCGTCGTTTCAAAAGAGATCGTTCATGCGGAAAGAGAAAATGTTTGTTTTGTTCGGGAACAGAGCTCCCTCCCCCTCCCCAGGGTCATGATTGACTGTAATAGATGAAGTCGGTTCGGTCGAAGGGGCTTTTGGTAAAACTGTTTCACTCCGTTCTGTTTTCCAGTGATGAATGCGAAGCCATCGGCGAACTGAGAGGACGAGAAGGGGCTGATGTCTATTGTCAAGACAAATGTATCGTCTATCCATCACAGTGTCCGGCCCACCGATGCCGCTGCTACTGACCTCAACCCCGCACCAACGGCTGTCGCTATCATCCTTCCTGGCATCAATCAGTCAACCCGCTCCCAGTCGCCTCATCATTTAGTTACATTTCATCCAACTTTGTCGAACGTATTTTCTCGTTTCGAACGTTTTCTGGCATACGACGCCATAGGCTGAAACGTCAGGGCCCCCGGAACTCATGTACCTCAAATGCGCTACCTTCATAAAATAAACCAATTAAACTCATCGACTAATATTTTTCGCACCTTTGAACTTGAAGACTCTTGGTAATTCAGCTACATGAAAATGAGTGAATGTTTTAGGGACATTTAGTACTCAACATTGGTGTCGGGCGATTAGAATGAACTTTATACTTTAGATTTACTATTCGAAGACCCGAATGGGGCATAAATCTTGAAAAAGAAGAAGCAGGAGAATGTATGAAAGATGCGGCAACAACAAGGCGTAAGGGGGAATTGAAGCTATTACTATTTATTGGACTTATGTAGGATGCCACTGCGTAGAGCTTTAAGAAGATAGGCATAGAATCCCTCACAACAAGCGAATGAAGTCTCCTAAACCGGTGAGAGACACAGAAACGACAAACCAAGACCTCCCCCCCTCCAGACTGTGTCGTTCTGTTCAAGAGCCAAAGCAATGCTCACACTAGCCATACGCGAGCTAATACCCCTCACCTGTTTCCCAGCAACGCATTACCACAATGGGTATCACCTAAATAAGATGAGCAAATCACGGCGAGGAGGACGAACTGGCAGAGCGTGGCTTGAGGAGGGAAGAAGTAGAAGTACAGATGTAAGGCTTTTATCTAGGGGTAAGGGGAGTTTATCTCCTTTAACAGTGAACGGTTGAACCTCCTAACGTATGAATAGTCGAGTGTAACAACTCTTTAGGTTCTTGAGCCCACTAAATTCAAGTAATTGGGTAAGGAGATGTGAACTACGCACTCTTCAATCGACACACATATAACTCAGATACACACCTGACTTAACAGTGTCATGAACAGTTGATGTTTTGTGTTGGGCACTAAAAATCAGAATGAGAGACAACTTACAATCATAAGATATGGGTGGGGGTGGGGGTGGGGGGCTCCATCTAACGGGATATCGTTCAATCTCCAAAAATGGGAAGCGTAAGTGGCAATTAAAAAGCAACTTTCGGATGTACTTTTTGGGTGGAATACCAAATCGAGGTTGGATTATGACACAGGATGTGAGGGTTTCCAGTGTGAAATTGCTACACGCAAGGGACTTCATCTTTGGAACTCGAACGATACCCCACTAGACTTCGTACTTCTATAGTATTATCGGACTGCACTAATGCCTTAGACTTAGTCAATCATGATCTTCTTCTACTGAAACTCAACCATTATTTTGGTTTTGATAGTAGTTCCATCACTTTAATGAAATCATTTCTAACTAGTCGTCTCAATTTGGTTTGGAACCATCAGTATTACCTCTATCATGTGGAGTACCATGAGGAACCTGTTCTCTTTGCAATATTCATTCAAAATGTTTCATGTTCGCTGATGATGCTCAATGCAGTATTGTATTCTTTAGATAGTCTTCCTTGTGCTATCTGTTCGTTAAATTCAGATATGATCAACAAGGTTGACTGGGCTCAAGGAACGCATTGGTACTCAATCCTAGAAAAACTCAATTTATAATAAGAAAGCGATTCATGATTTGTCCCTTCTCTTCAAGTACTCTCCCATACTTTCGGAATCATGGTGTACCAATGGATACCCCAAATAGTCAAAAAGGTTTATGCCCGTTATACACGAATTAAATCACTCGCGATGAATTTGTGGAAACCCATTTCATGAAATAAAGCGGACAAAAAAGATATAACGATTGTATATTTCCACTAAATTTGAGTTACAGTATTAGGTCGATTTTGACGGTCAGTTGCTTTTTTGTTACTGATGATGACTTGACCGTGTGACGTACTTGGGGAATTCTTTTACAGAATTACCCGCGTACAGGACACGAGTGAAAGTCGTATCAGGGCCCAACAAAGGAACAAGTTCATACTCGAATATACTCGCTTGATGTAAAATAAACAAAATAATGCCTCTCAGGAAGGTACTGGGAAATGAAATTATAAAGCAACTAGGACACACTTGAATTTAATCAGGAAAAAATAGAAATGAAATGAAATGAACTCCTTTTAGAATGAAACGTGAATTTCGAAATTATACACCAAGCTCTGATCGCTTACCTTAATTCACACAATATAAAAGGGACTTTAAATACTTATTCACTGGTTTAAAAAATGGGAGAAATTCGTGAGCGATGCTGGTAGCCGTTCAGCCGAAAATGTGGCTCCTCCGCTTTTATAAACAGCGGCGAACTGCACGGGTGGCGGCAATAGGGTTGCCACCATCGGCAGCCCGCCGAAAACCATGACAACCGTCGAAATCGATCTAATACTGTAACTCAAATTTAGTGGATATAGACAATCGTTGTATATTTTTTATCCGTTTTATTCCCGTTATACACCTCAATTCCACTCAACCCTACCTCAAACTTATTCTAAGTAAGTCTTTACTGGTTTCTTATTTTTCTTAATTTTGTACAAGCCTCTCCAGTAATGCTCATTATAGCTTACAACAAAGGTTCGATGGTACGACCACATTTCTCAATTACCTAACTCATTACTCAATTGTACAATGAACGACTTTTTCAAAGTTAGAATCCAATTATTCATTTTTGGACTGATTAATGGAAGGTGACTCAGCTCTGAGTACATTATGGTACATGCTTCCTTTTGGGCGGTCAGGGGGTTTCTCTAGGGAAGTCCCTCAGGATTGCTGGAGCGAGGCACTGGGATTCCTTTCTTCCCAATTGCCTATCTTGCATCGGGCCCTTCACCTTTCGTGCTTCCACAGGGGAGCACTTTTGGTCTGACTTCTTGCATTAATACACACGCGAGTATGTGTATATGTACATACGTAGTGTTCCTCTTTGTTTTGATAATGTTCCTACAACCACCCACTCCTTTTTATTCATTTTTAAAACCAATTTTTACTTTCCTTGCTCTACGACGTAGAAAGGAAAGTTATGTAATCGGCTGAAAAAAAAAATTTTGAGTTTTCTTCAGATCTTTACGTTTCAGACCCTCCTGAGTCCGAAAAACACTATTTGGGAAAATGGTCTGTGTGTGTATGTGTGTCTGTGAACAAGTTTTAGAGAAAACCACCGTGCTAAATAAATCAGCTGAAACTTGATATCTCGCCCGCAGGCCCTCATGGAACGCCAAAATAAGGGTTTGAACAAAATCCACCGAAAGTTAGTTATAGTTATCATACATCAAAATGATCAAAACACCAAATTTTTTTTTTCTCAAAAACGGCTCTAACGATTTTGATTAAATTTTTTATATCGATAGCGCTTAATAAGACAATTATAGCATAAAATTCCCATTTGGGGGGAAAATGACGAGAGCAGCACAATAAATTATCAAAATCTTCGACCAAAATCGTTTTTAGCAAAGCTTTTTCTTTATAAACTCCGCTGGAATTTTTGTAGAATGTTGAAAAAAATTGGTATTGTAGTCCAATCCCATGCATAAAGGGTGTGTTTAAAAACGCTCATGAGATACATGGGGGTCACTCTAGAAATTCCTGAATTTCAACTACTGCCGTTTCGCTTACTACCAGTTCTAACTGTTTTTACCCAATAACTCTGCAAAAGTAATTACTATCCTTCTTCAAAAAATTTGTGTTTACAGCCTCATTAATTATCTGTGTACCAATTACTCAATAATGATCCTAGAATGAGTACGAGCAGCACAATAAATTCCGGAACTGTAAGCGCTACTGCTTTTTGCTACCGTGAAATGTTGTTTGAACAAGTTCAAATGAACTGAGTGGTAAATGAATTGAGTAAGTAGACAAAGCCATATAGAAAGTGAATTAACGTAGAGCTAAGGAAAGTTGTGTGTTGCAACGCACCAGATATTTTTATATAAGATAAATTTTACGTTACCTATTAAGCGGGCCCATGAGGTCTATTTGTAATATAGACTTGCCAATAAAGTTCAAGTTCAAGTAGATGTTCTACCGACCCTCTGCCAGTGAAAGGTCCTCACAGGAGGTGGCCATCTTTGATGATATCCTACTATATGTAGCCAACCAACCCTCTGTCATCGCTACTCACGAGGGTTGTTATTTTTGGAAGTTGGTGGCATGGCATAATATTAAGAATCAAAACTATTCAGTAGAAATAACACAAAGCTGTCGTATCCATTTACATTATTTTTTTAAATATGGCTCCAAGTTACATCAAACGTAATTAGGAAAGACCTGGGGCTGTTCTGATAAGATCCCATCTCCCCACGCCCACCATTCAACTTCATCGCTTCCTTGTCTCGTAATGTCTCGTTACTTTTTAGAAGCTGCCCCTAGCCTCGTCCAACTTCACTGTTTTTCACGGGAAGGGTACTGGCATGGGATGAGTTGGTAGTTGATGAACAGGGGAATGGTGAAGGTGTGGGAGGGGGGAGAAACTCCATTTGGTTTTTATTGCGAGGGGAAGGAAAACGGTCGCAGGAGCCGACAATTAAGTTGGGAAGGAAGGTCTCGTCATTAATGGCGACGAGTCGTTCTAATATATCATAAGAGCGGCTTAAATATTTACCAACACGGGAGGCGAGAGCATTAACCTGAGGAAGGATCTGGAACCATATTTTACCATCTTTCTCCTGAGTTGGTTAAAGTGAAATATTCTGCAGGTCCCGTGGAACTCCAAAACAAGGGTATGAGCAAAATTTTGCCAAAAATAACTGTAGTTATCATAGTGATCAAAACATCTAATATTTTTTCTCGAAAACGCCTGTAACAATTTTGATTACATTTTTCGTGAAAACAGCTCCGCACAACACTCCAGTAACGTGAAACTTTGTCAGAAAGTGCATTTTTCTCCTTATAAATTCTCAAAAAAAAAGATAATAAGAGCGTGATAGCCCAATAAATTGCCTACAGGATGAAAGTGTAGTAATGCTGACAAAATAATTAGGAGCAACCCGAGTAAAACTTTGCATTCAAACCCCCACCGTTGAACTTGCCTTCCTCTCACTTTTTACTCGAGCACTAAAAAAGTTGCAAACCGTTACACAACGGTTTATTATCCTCTTGCACAGCTCGACGTTGTCTCACACCTCCGAGACCCATACTATTCGATTCAGCATCGAAAAATTCTAGTAAACCAGACGAAACATCACCTGATTACAACGGAACGATGAACATTGATATGTCCTAGGCGCCTGTAGGCAATTGGCACAACGTCACGTCGGACGGACGGGTGGTTGGAGTGAGACGGGAGGCAGCGCAAGACGGTAGGCAACGCGAGAAATGAGCGCAGGCCGAGGAGAAAAGATTGCTTTTGCTACCTTGCCAAACGAGCTCTTTCAGGTAGTAGACTTCGGCTTACTGTGATTTCACTGTATTCAATTTAGACGCAATCGTGCACCTCTGAGACTCACTTCATTTCATTCGGCATCCAAAAAACGAAATAAAACACGACGTAATTGTGATAAAATTGCCAAAATTTCGTATATGAATTTTTTAAACAATTTTTTGCTCGTAACAATAATGGCTTTCTTCCGATCGGATTATCGAGCAGGCAGGCAGAACTAGAGACCAAATGGGGATTTTTTCCGAAAGAATGGATTTTTGAAACAACGTTAAAGGCAAAATATGGCCTGGGCGGCGGACGGACTTTGCAGATTAGGAATTATGATGCCTTGAAACGTTAAGCGTCAAATTTTGAGGGGAGCGGGGGATTGTAAAAAAATATCCTCATCGAATACATAGGCGTCAGAATGAACAATAAACCAAAATCAAGTCGACAGATTATTAAGTCCCCCAGGTACCGATGGTTCATTAATGATTGTTGGATGAGTAGGAGTCACTCAATAAATTCTGGAACGCTAAGCGTTTTCACTTTCCACGTAAAAGGTGAAGTTGCCAGATATTTTAATAATGCATAAACGGTTATATGTGCACAATAGCGCGAACTAAAAAAATAATGTGAAACAATAACACGAGAAGCTCCTTAAAAATTCATATCAATTTAGGTTATAGCAAAGGAATTTAAAACTGTAGCGTACTCTCAATCCTGGGAGGAGAAAGATGAATGATGTTTTGGATTCTTCTTCCAGAATCGGAACATGTTGAAAATATGCGACTGTCACTTGAAAATACTATGTTGTGGGTACGAACAGTGGTTAATTTGTGTCATGAGGAAAAGACAACACTGCAACACAGAGCTGAGGCAGTAGATACGATGGCTGTTATTGCATGATCTTTTCTCTGTCTGGTTTTCTTGTTACATTGGGATCAAGCTCACGCAAAATTTTGGAAAGCGATCGCTGAAAATTACCACTCGACTAGTCGTCGGAGGAAATAAAGGTAATTTCGCCTCGAGCCTCTGTGCGACGACTTACTATATCGGAGCATCAGAACGATTCGCGGATAATTACCAGCTCGGCGGGGTTATCGACTTTTGCTGCAGAAATCCCGACGAACTGAGAATTTGTCTGCGGCGTGTTTTGGCGTGTCTTAATTAAAACTTGAGAGGTTACGGGAGGAAAGGGGCCGAAGGGAGCGCCGCCTGTTAGGAGGCCTACCGTGATTTAGGTGAAGACTTGGCGAAATGTGAAGCCCGATTTAGGATCTGCCGTCCCAACCTCCGCCCCCGTACCGTAGATTAAGACGTAACGTATATCATTCTAACTAATCAGAAGGAATAGCTAGATTCAAACCAAGGAAGAGGAAGAGTAGCTTTGCTGAGCATTAATTTGCAACACATAGATCACAGGATTATCTTAGAATAATCTAGGGCATATTAGACAGTTACTCTATAGTTTATCCTCCTCCAACGCTCTCAAGCACTTTCTAGTATCTCTGCCTCAGTCATCTTCCCCGAAGCTCAACCTCCTGCTAAAATATACACTCAGAGTTGCAAGTTGAGCCGATAGCAGCTGTCTCCCTGGTTGATTTATTGTTAATTACTTTATACACTCGCTCATAACAAAGGAGCAATTATTGCTGTAAATCTTGGGGGGGACCGTACTCCTCCCTCGCTCCCTAGCGACATCTTGAGGTTTACCCTCCCGTTTTTCAACCTTTCACTCCGCCCGTCAGGACGTTGTCCTTCTGTTCCTCAACAACGCAATTTCTGCTCAACTTGACTCGTAGTTCATCAACCTGCAAGTTCAAGACGGCTAACGTTGAAACAGTAATGGAGGAAGATGTTGTTTTGGCGAATAATTAAATTTATTACTTGCATTTGTTGAGGTTCTGGTTTTAGGATTACTCTGCCGAGTTCCTCAAATCCCTCCGGTCCAGATTTAATTCAGCTACGGGATGGTTGTAGAACGCATGGATCCAACTAGATCTTCACAAGCCTCATCCCATAAATGGCCCTTCCCCCAGCTGGACCAGGGTGGGTGAGGAAACAGTACAAGCGATATACTTGAAGTCAGGAAAATTTCCTACCGCCCATTTCCTACAGGTCATTCTTTTAAAACGTCTTTTTGTAAGGGAATACCAAATACCTTAAAGACGCGTGGGTGAGCTGGCTGTGCTGATCCGTGACCAAGTCCAAAACGAATCGCCCGCTCCACATGGTTACTTACGAGTGAGATCGCATCAAACTGTCACCAGCTCAATTAATCCGTTCTGGCAGCCCCTCGGTCTTTCAAATAAAGCCAGTCAAGTACTGAGACATGATTCTTTTTGAGGGCTAGCATTTCGCCCAAGCATGCAGTCCCTTAAACGCTCACTCCTGGAGATTACTAGTCAGTATGGCAACCTCTCCATTGATTTAAAACAAATAGTACTAATTGGCCGTGGACCAGACGTTGGTAAATGCCAAGCAAATCCAGAATCCTCATAAAAGAACGAGACTGTTCGGAGTTTTTTCCTCAACGTGCTAGGAGAAAATTTGTCGAGCGATATCATTGGATGAGCCAGTTCCTCAAATGCCACAGTGTCATAAGTACGCAGCTTTTTTAAAAAGAATATATATGTATAGTTGCTTGGAGGTACCGGGTAAACCTCCACTGCGGCCACAACTGGGCCTATTGTGTGAGAGAGCATGTGCCCCCTCATTTCCATTCAGTTCCACCACCAGCTCCCATGGGGCTGGTGTTCTCTGGGGCGGAGTCCTCAATACGTCGCAAATTCGCAAGACAATCTTGAGGTCCATCCCTGCAACTTCCTCCGGCCACTATTGATGAACCCCAAGCACTTTGAGTCGCGCTGAAGTCAGCCCCTCACATGGTACATGCTCGGCTGACTCTGGTCCAGCTTGCAGAATCGGCTATTCTGTACGTCCGACTTACCAATCTTGGCCAGGTGGTACCTTAGTTGACAGTGACCGGTAAACAGGCCGCATACCATCCGAATACTATCTCTCTCCAGGCTTAGGATCCCTCTTACTCGCTACCTGGGGAGTCTGATGAACAACCTTGACTCCCATTGGCCAGACACATCCCTGCACTTCTCCTACCACTTTGCAACCTCCTTGATCAAGCGGCTCTTAGTGGTCCGTACGAAGGGCTCAGGTCCCACCGTGAGAAGCGCGGATCCTTTCCTCGGCAGTTAGCCGGCCTTCTCATTCTCTTCTATTCCTGTATGACCTGGCACCCGCTTTGCTTCATTCCGCGGAAAAATCGTTGACTGGAGGAAGAAAGAAACCACGTTCTGCATGATAGTAGTTTTTAAAATAGCGAGCGACGGTTATTGCTTGCAGAAGCCAAGCTGTAACCCTCACAGCCTTCTCCTGCCGACTAAAAATACACTTCCGACCGTTTAAACAAATTTGCTAAAGAAGATTATGACTAAAAAACCAGATCACAGCATAATTCCCTTTCATACCTCACAAAAGAGCATATATATTCAAGTCGGATGACAACTGGCCAACTGACAAAAGCCTATCGTACATACAGGGTGTGGTTACTATTGAACGAGTGCTAATGCTGCCGAATGACAGCCGAAGCCGCACCTAAAAGAGAACTCTCCAAAAAGAATTGTATGATCCCGTGTACGGCTGGCAGGGGCCCCTGTCAATGGGCCATATATGTGAAACTGTGGTGTTGTGGGATCAAGGGCAGTTGTTAAATGTCTAGCTTTCCTATTGGATTAATTTGGTCAGCTTATGAAGACCGCAGCTGAGACAAGAACCACGTCTCGAAAGTCAGTGTCTCCGTAGAATGAGTCCATCTTCCCTGGCTGGTGCTGTACTCTGAGTGGCTACGTGTGTGCCATCACTGGTAGATCTAACACATCTCGTTAATATTTCCAATAGTTGTTTTGCTGCAAAACCACCCTGTATGATCCTCTGTGTCAGTTCTGTAATAACCCTAATAACCTTCGGTTAGTCGTTTTGGGCTGCATGAACAGACTTAGGGATATACCGTTTTACATCACATCAGTAGTGGGTGACAAATTTCGACAAGAATTCAAACGCATTTCACTTCGGAAAAATTTGATCCTGTTCCGGAGCCATCCGTTACTCCTGCGGGTTCCGTGATCTTTTCCCTTTTTTTCCAAACGCGAATATTTCTGAATTTATAGCCTTTGCAAAACGTGACTTTATCTAATCGAGTCAGAGATCTCATTTCAGATGAGAGTGGCATAGACCAGGATCGTTGGGATAGGGTGCTGGGAGGGGGTGACCCTTCAAAAAAGTAATGAAGGAGAAGAGCTCATCCCCCTCCCCTCCTCCGACCCAACGCCCTTCTTCCCGACACCATCGTATTCCTTCCGTTGCTCTTAGTCGTCGTTTCACCTTAAGATGAAACTGCTTCCCGTTTCCTCGCCATGAAACGCCCAGGCGTCTCTGAGAAGCGCCATAAATATGATTCACTGCTCAATCAATAGAGCGCGCTGGAGAGAATGGCGTTTTGCTTGCTTCGCCTCTCCCCTCAAACTCCCTTTCCCTTCACCCGTCAAAATGAATTTAAGCATTAAAGCGATAACAGTAAAAAGAGTATAGGAACATTACAATAAATCAGAGAGTTCCGAGGGTGAGAGGAGGGGTGGGAGCTTCAGAGAGTCGGAGATATAGAGTTGAAGGGCCTGAAAACCTTTCTCTGCCTTCGACTTGAAAACTGAGAGGAAGTTGGAGGTGGCAAAGGGAGAGAGTGAGAGGAGGGGATGGAATTTACGGCTTCGGCAAAGGAAGAGCGACTGGAAAGGAGGATGTATAATCGGCTATCACCCCAGGAAAAGCGTAAATTCCAACCCTGTTTTCCCATCGTGAGAAAGGCAACTCGAGAGCTGGGTTCTTATCAATGCTCAATCGAACATTTCCCTTAATTTACTGTTGGTAATTAAAGGGTTAGTGGAGGGGGGATGGTGGTGTTAAGGAGATGAGGGGTGGCGAGGGGGAATGATGCGTTGGGGGTTGAAATGTTTGGAGGGAGGAAAGAGAGTTAAAAACGTGACGGTTGGCCCAACAGCAGCAGAACCTTTCTTTTCTTGACTCTACCCTTAACCTTCCTCCTTTTAACTTATTCACCGGCAGCTTTCATTGACCGCAGTAAATAGACTCAGTTTTTCTCTCACACTCAATCATTAATTCGGCTTTGCTTTGCTTGGGGAGCTACACAACCTGAGTGCCCGGTAACTTAGAAGGTTTTACAGTGTACAGATTGAGGTTGAGAACGTCATGGTCGAGATCTAACCCTTCTTCCAGTGGGTGCTGCCTGGTGCAGCTTCAATCACTGGATAGAAGGACAGAGGGTTTTCTGAACTCACGTCGGCCTGAAGAACCCCTGAACGCAAGTGGCCGCGGCAGGAGGGATAATTGAGTTAGCAGTAAAACTTATGACTCCTTTGATTCTTCCTTAGAAGGTGATTTATGGTTGCTGCTGGCCAGTATGGTCTCTAAACATCAAAAGTAAGATGATGCCAGTACTTTTCGGAAGACGATGGGCGATACAGAAATTGGTACGTAGCTCCCCTGCCCTTCCTTAGCTCGCTGGGAGCTTACGACAGCTCAGAAAAAAAATGAAATCTGGGAACCAGCACTTTATAACGGCAGGAGGTTTGTTCCCCAGCTTCTGAAGAGCTGAGAACCGTTCAAAAACTTGGAAGCTACTGATACATTGGCAACGTTTGGACCCATTGGTCACATCCACTCTTGATGCTCTGTATCGACTTGCTCGGAGCTAATTCAGGAAATCTCAGCTCTGCTTCTCTATTTAGCTTAGTCTCGGCCAGCCCTGATAATTTGTGACTTCGTCAACAGCGACGCCAACCAGACGTTTTTGCCAGACTGAGCAAGCGAGGATACTACTAGCCATTCACTGGACCAGATGAATGAAGTGCCATTGAGGTGTTTAAAGACTTGGACTTGGAAGTCTCCTTGCTGAATGGCCTTTTATCTTCAAGTTTTGTACATGCAAAGAACCCACATTGTCCTAACAGAATTATTTGCATTGTGGTTCTAGGGAAAATGGTGAACAGTGCTACATGCCTTTAATTTCCAACTGGTGGATAAATAAACAGTAATAAAGCTCTCCCAGTCAATCTCTCTCTCTCTCTCTCTCTCTCTCCTTCTCTCTCTCTCTCTCTCTTCTTTTTACGTAAAATTGAAGTGGTTGAAAATATTGCTGAGCGTATTAAACTGGGGACCGTAGTACTGTTATTTAAAATTCTAAAACTTTCCACACCAACTTATCTCAGAAACTTCTGTCACAATGAGTGACATCCATTTTCGTAGTACCCATAATGCCAGGCAACAATTTCAAATCTCTCTTCATAGAACCAGTATCTCCAGTATCTTTAATAAATCATTCACAGCAAACAGCATCCGATTATATAATGAGAACCCCGAATTTTTTAACACCGCTTTATCAGTCAAAGCATCCAAGACCAATTACAAAGATCATTTGCTTACTAAATATGTAGAAGATATTTAGGACCTTGTACAAGTTATTTACAGAACTCTCTATGCCTGTAGGTCACCGTTACTTTCGTTCTTTTAATGAGTCCCATGGTGTGTTTTTATTTTATTTATTTGTTCGTTTTTCAATTTATTAATTTATTTATTTATTTTTACTTCGTAGATGTAAATATTGTAAAACCTCAGTACTTTAGGAAGTTCATGCACGAGTATGTTTATTTTATTTATTTACTTTATTAATATGAGGATAAACCTGTAGGCTCTTCCAAGGTCAAAGTAAGGGAGGGCTTTATAGCCCTATCTGTTCCCTGGTGGTTAAATAAACTAAAAATCAAAAATCAAATCTCTTTCTCGCTATCTCTCTCTCTCCCTCTCTCTCTCTCTTCCTTTCTTTCTTCTTTCCTTTCACTTCAGGTTGAGCTACCGGGAGAATGTCCCCATCGCGGTTTCTCTATCAATTGATTTTCATCAAAGTTGAAAGCAACAGAATCTAGGCGCAGATAAAGCGTCGCCCCCTCAAAGATTGAAACCAGCAAAACAGCTTGCGCCTTGACGTTAAGGGATATGGGTTTCCGTATCTCGGAGCCAGGAGTCAATCCGAATCCCAGAGCCGAGTCGTGGAATAAAAAAGGAAATTCAATTTACTCACTATGCATCCGGAAAGAAGGTCTCAAAACAATTCAATTTCACCAAACTGAGTGAAACTACAGAGTTGAAAAAGGAAGGGGGCTGATGTATATTTCATTGGGTGGACTGATATTCACTGGGTTGGCTCGGGGCTGTTGGGTTTTATTCGGCAATCGGCAAGCGTTGAGTCAGGAAAAACCTCGTTCCTCCTTTTTTTTCCTCCTTTTCTCAGCTTCTCGCTTACCTTCTTTTCCCCACAGTCCGCCTCGCTTGGGGGAAAGCGGAAGAATCCCATCCAGGTTCGTGGAAAACGGTTTGAACTGCACTCTTTGCATTGTACGACTTTTCCTTCTTTTCTCTCCTTTTTGCCCTCGAAGGAGTTTTCATCTGTAGGCAGCTTCTGAAATATTGAGAACGCTCCCTGAGCGGGAAATAGGTCGTATGTTGAATGATTTCGACTCGTTCAACCGGAAAAGCGGAACAATGGTGCGCTAGAGCTGTTAATCCGCTTTTCACAAATAAAACTGCATTTTCTAGTTATTTCCCTCGATTTTACAGAGTACAAAAGTTCCCGGCTCGCGAGTTTTAATGTCAATTATCGTCGAATGAGCCCCCAAACGTACGTAATACGAAGGTTATCCCCTACAAAGTTGGCCGACTCTTCGTGGCAATTAAAGGAAAAGTGGGGAGTGTACTGCAAAACTGTTCAAACTATTTAGTGTAGTGGGTGACTCATCAAATAACTGAGGAGAGAACCCCCTCATCTGAAGGGGAGCCGGCTGTAGCCATAAATCGCTAACCTGTACGTAAAAACGGAAGAACGAGTGAATAAAAATGAAAATACTCCAAAGGAATAAACTTCTGTCTTATTTCGGGCTTAAATTGAACACCCATTTGTGATTTATTAAAAACGTAAATGCTACAGAGAACGCTATCGTGATTCTTCAGATCTAAACTTACCAGCCAGAAGAACGTGGTATTTTTGTATATTGAAAGAGTCGAATTTATCGGCTCCAACGGTTTTAGGTCCAACGGGAAGCAGTTGAAAGTTAGGTAAACTAGGTACTACACGTTTCGTTTCAAGATGATAATAACTCGCTGATGTTGGGTTGGCATGTTATGGGATAACAATTTCAGGGTGTTTGTCAAACTGGAGCAGCAAACCCTTCAGTAATAGCTGGAACACAGTGAATACCTGTACCTCTTGATTATCTGATGGGAGTATCTTCTGGGATGACCCAACACCTCCATCAAGCTGGTTAATGGTTGCAAAATAGTGAAAACATGGTACGCCTCCTGGTGGTGGTGGTGGGGATGGAGGCAGGGTTCTCAGGTTCAAGCGCATTGTCTCCCGTATTCTCCGTAACTTCCTTCCCCTGGTAGCTTTCCAAGGTCTTTCAATGATATTCACAGCCCCCAGTCGCTTACTCTGTTGGAAGGTTAACATCACTGTTTCGCCCTGCAATACCCGTATAACAGAACACAGAGGGGTTACTCAACACAGAGTACTCTGAACTTCCCTCTTCTCATTTCCCACCTGCTGTCCATAGATGGGAATACAGCAAATCAGTCGGTTCTCCACTCTTCAAGTATGTAACTTAATATCATTTAGTGTCTTAGAGAATGGGAATACGCGCCTTGCCAGTCACAGCTGGAAACCTGAAGATTTTTTGCATCTTTCAATTTGCAAATTTCTCGAGATCTCGAAGTCAGTCTGGAAAACTCTACAGGGGACACCACTATTAGATTATCCTTTGCCACTTGATCTTATTCTGCGCATTTGCCAGGCCGTTTCATCTTGGAATGGTGTACAGCAGAATGCCGCGGAACAATCCCTTAAAGGCGGCAATGAAACCTCGGAAACTGAGCCCGTTTCCCCAACTCACCATTCTCTTGTCCACATAACTGCAGATTGCTGGTACCACTCCAGGCCTATAATGCATTCCAGGTTTGGGTAGACCCAAGAAAAGGTAACGCTTCAAAAAGTTTCAAATGCTGCATCACCTCCCCTTTGTTCCTATGAAGTTGGCGGAGTGGAGTAAAATTTGTAGATTTTGACATCCCCCCTCCCACCAACCAACACCCAAATGCTCACCCATGCACTGAATAATTCCCCCGTTTTGGACCAGTTGTGGGCTCCCACTAAACAAAATTGAAGAAATTCAATAGTTCTCTAAGAAGTAGCGTAAGCAGGTCGTAACGAAGGGGCCGCGATAGTGAAGTCATCCCCTTCTTACTGGCAATGGCCTGCGTTAGTATTCAGAGCCTCACAGAATCTGTCACTCAGGGCTTTCACCCTCCCTCGCCTAGACTCCATACCGCCCGAACTGCCACCCTCCAATTACAATTAACCAAAGAAGGAGGAGCAGGTCTTCCAACTTATTATAGATAACGTGGTAAACGACCTCATAAAGTTATCTGTGTTACGAGCTCCCTTCCAAAGTCCAAATTGCACTCGTATTTTACGGACTTACCCCAGGCCTCAAGCCCTCGCCCCCTTGCCACCTCTAGCTCTTCAAACCCCAGAAATTTTCTTTCAGTCGTCCTTCTTCAACCCTCCGACCTTTAGCGTTTCTTGACGTCACCGCTCTGCCTAATAAGCCCTTCCAACCTGTTTGAACCATAAGCCTTCAATTTAAATACTAATTCCTTAATGGAACCGTCTCATCCCTCGACGACCAATTTTCTTAAGAGAAACCTTACCTTTTTCTTGCCGACTCTTTCACGAATTAATCCGAGATGCAAAATAAAACACTTTGCTCCATCTAAAAAATCATTACCTTTTCACCGAATTAACTTTGCATTATGCTAATATTCGAGTACTGAAATTTTACTGGTCTCTGGGGGATCTCCTTTAAGCAAAATCCTAATTCCGGACTTCCTTCGAGTCTTCATTTTCTCAACAGTGAAATTGTTTAATTTTCAAAACGCTTTTATCATCATAACTAACGCCACAAAACGTAGGGCCGCGTAACACCAGAAGGACCGTGAACTGCTGATACCAACTTTGTTGGGCACCATTTTCTTAGTAGAGCACGCAGAAATTTCGAAAACGTTAAAAATCCGATTTTCGGCGCGTTCGGGTTGAGGCCTTCGGATTTTGCGGCTGCTCTGCGTAGTTGGGTTTATGGACGTCAACTAAAGCAGTGTCCCGACTCCTCCTATCCTTCGGCGCGGGGTGGAGTGGGCTTCAATAGTCATTCATGATTACGGGAAATTGCACGGCTTTTGAGGGGGGTCACCACCTACACAGCAGGTAGCACAGGAGGCCAGAACATGGTGGATAGTTAGTCAATAAAGCACGAGGTGCAGATGCCTATATGCTCACGGAGACCACGTCAATCATCGCGACGCTTCACGCGAACAGGTTTCTGGTACGTTGTCACTTCACGGCTGGGAAGTGGGGAGGGAGCGGCACCACCAGGCATATCTTTAAGGATAAACTGAAGCTTGACGTCATCGCCTTTAATCTCGAGCACTTGGCAGTAATCCTGGATCTGGAAGCCAGGATCTTGCGCTCACTTGGCAAGCCAAGAAGGTCAAATATGACTGGATGAATATTTGCATGGTGGTGTCAGAAGTGGAGACGGATAATTACTAAAGTTAAAGTACCTGTTAGGTGAGTCCGTCTCCTCTGGCTGGTGAGATACTGTGGGCGAGCGCTTTCGATGTAAAGACATCATCGTCTGGCCGTTAAGTCAGGTACTGACTTGTCTACTGGCGGATCTAACCCAATTGCTTTAATACGAAATGGATAATGTCAGGGTTACAACATTCACCGTGTCCTGACGCGTGTTTCTCAGGTCGTACTTGGATAAGTGATTGTTATATCGTGGAACATATTCTTATTCTTCTTTTATTCCCCTTCAATGCCCTTTCAATTTTATTAATTTTTTCTTTTTGCGCCGAAATACCTATAGGGTGAGAGTTCAATAACGCTCATCAGATAATTACGAGCTACCTCAGGTATTCCAGAGTTAAAACCCTTGCAGTTTTTACCAAATCATTCCATCACCGTTGACAATATGGTAAACGACCTGTGCACTGTTTGCTCAACAATGGTCATGGCACGCCAATAAAATCCGAAACTCTTTCTACGTAAGAAGTGAATTTAACCAAGTTTCGACAAACTGAGTGAAAATATATTGGATTAAAAGCTAAAGCAACGAAGAGCTCTGAATGTACAAGGGGCTGAGAAAAGAGGTGTGATGCGAGCAACAGATATTTCTCAAACAAAATTCTTTCAGCTTCTTCGTAAAATCACCAAAACTATCAGGCTGATCGTTATTACAACGTTTTCATTACTTTCCATGACCCAAAGGGTAAGGAACACTTAGTAGTTGTCTCAAAAATATCTGGTACGTAGCAACACACAACTTTCCGCCACCCCTTTAAGTTCGAACACCACCTACATATGCGGGCACTATATCTTCGTTCATACCGATAAATTAATATTCGACAAATCTCCTTTTCTGAGTTAACTTGGCTTCTATCTCCGTTCAACAAATATATACAGAAATAATTATGGGGAACGAAATGTGGGTGTGGGTGACTAAAAGACACTCCATTAGAATTTATCACATCTGGTGAAGAAGCTACACTGGAATTTACGGAAATGTTCGAAGAAACGTTATTTTCGATACATTTTGATTTCTGTGGAATGTCAGAGGAACTCTTATTGAGAACAATATGTAGGTATTAACTATCCGAAAACATCTTGAAAGTTTGGTGGTAATCGTTGAAGCTGTTTTGTCAAAAAGCGTAAAATTCCCATCGGCCGAAATCGCCCATAACCATCAATTCCATCAATGGGAAAGAGGGGCCGAAAATGTACAAAAAACTAGGGTTGTCGCATTCTTCTCGAAAAAGGCTCTAACGAGCTTGAATTAACTTTCAAACAATCTTATACTTGTTAGTACATAACTTCTCTTCTCCATAAATATCTCCATGAAAATACGGTGCATGGAGATATAGGCCTATAAAGCAAAAATAGGTTTTTTACGCTTTTTGGCCAAATGGCATCAATAATTTTCGCAAAACTCACAGGATGTTTCCAAATAGTCAATATCTATAATTGTCCTCAATAAAAGTTCCTCTTGCAGTCCATTGAGGAGAGATCAAAATGAAAATATGTCGAAAATAATGTTTTGTGCAACACTTTTGTAACTTCCCGAGTAACTGCAACACTGGATTTACAAAGCAAGCATTTACAAGATCTTACGAAGCGTCTTCTAGCAACCCACATTTTGTCCTGTGTAATTTTTTCTGTATCTGTCTGCCGAACGGATACACAAGCCACGATAGCTCGGGAAACGAATTTTTCGAATGTTAATTTACGGTTTTTCCGTTTTTCTACAATTTCGATCAAACTCACAGAATTGTTCTCCATGAACGTTCCTCTAGAAATGCTTTGAACGAAGACATAGCACCCGCATATGTTAACAGGGGTTGCGGAACGTTGTGCGTTCCTGCGCACCAGATATTTTTTAAAAGGCTTGGATTTTTTTTTAACTGACCGATTTCCCAAAGGGCTGTTACATATACGTGTATATATTTCTATTCGAGGGATAGTTACAAAAATTCTTGCTGGGAACAAAATGTGGGTACTTAGAAAATATTCCTTCAGATTAATCAAATACAGCGGTAAGTAAGTGTACAGTAAATGTTTTAAACTACCGTACTGCAGATTGGTTTGTAAATACGAAACCGGCAACGTTTGCATATACGTTTTTAGGAAATAGCGTTTGTTTGACGTTTTCGAGGATCAGGGCGATAACGACTCTGGCAAATAAAGCGTTTGACGGAAGAGGAACAACTCTCGTCGGCAAGACTCCGTCCAAACGTCCCCACGGAGACACAGGTTGTGTGGGCTGTTCCTAATTAAAGAATTTGCCGTCAGACTGGTTTACTGCGAGTTCGTGTGATCGGTACTGACTAGGCGCGTTTTCACCCTCCCAAGAAGAAATCCCCAGTTGTCCACTAAGCTCTTCCGACCATTCGCTGGACGTTCGGGCTGCCATGTTCTCCCGGTCGTGAAAGATCAAGAGGCAAACAGCTTCCAGAAATTATGTCTCTTTCATTGCAAGTCTCCCTACACGACGCTATCTATGGAACGATCCCTGACTCAGCTTTCTTTTCGCGTCTTCCTTGCGAAGCACCTTTTTCAACGTCGAGCGACTCTCAACCGTTAATTGTATTACCCTCGGCGAATCGATGACGGTACATCCCCAACTACCAGTTTTAAAAGTGTAATTCGAACCGATAATGGCTCCATGGCTCTCAATAACGTTACTGAAGCTCTATTAAGCCATGATAAATTATGTTCGCGTTGCTCGCGATACCCACCCTTGTGGTGAACACGGAGCAGCGTGAATCGTCCGAGTATGTCCCTTCTAGTGTCTGTCACGAACGGTTCGAGTTGAGAAATAAAAGTAAAACTCATTCTGACGAGGAAAGAAATTCAGAAGATTTTAAAGGAAAATTCAAGGTAATTTACACAGGTGTGATTGGCTACTGCTCCGTGGTCTGTGGTAGCAAACTAAATGTCAATCAAAAGAGCGTTTTGGCCCAATCCCAGAGAGCTGCGCTTTGATGGATCACCAAGACCTATAAGCCAGTAGTAACTGAAGCACTCCAGGCGATCACTGGTCACTTACCGGTTGACTTTGTTGAGTGCATGGTTGACAAGTGGAGAGTGAAACGGGAGCTTCCCTTGCTTTGGGCTGAACTTCGTGCAGATCTCACTACAGAAACTTGCAGCCATCGACGAATGGGCGTTAGAGAAATGGCGATTGACATGGGAATCCTCGTCAAAGAGACGTGACACGTATGAGTTCTCCCCCAACATCCGTGAACGTCTCGGAAGAAAATGTGTTAACCTGCACGAGCCAGTTCATCACAATACGTGGCGACTTCAATGAGCTGCTCCACTTTTTTTCTCTCGAAGACTCTCACGTCTTGCGTCTCCAGTGTGGAGAAAACAAGAAACCACGTGCTGTTCCACTGTAGTGTCCATAACAGTGAGCGACGGTTGTTGGGAGGGCAGACGAACTTAGCAGGCTGATGGTTAAGCAACGTGGTCACAGTTGATCTGTCCCTTTGAAACTTGCCACCCAAGTAAATAATTAGACCTGACGGGAAACCAGATTAAGAACTCCTCCCAGATGGTACGGGGTCCTCCATGCAACATCTCTCCACCGGGAGACTGGCTAACGACCAAATACCCTCGTATCTCCACAGGTCTGTGTTCGGTGGATGCTACTGGCGCGGGCCCCTTGCATATTAGCGAAACTGCCACTTCCTTGACTAATATAACCCTCGTCGAGGGTTTAGGAACAGTCATCAAATAAGGAAGAAGACCTGTGTGTGTATGTGTGCCTGTGAATGATTTTTAGAGGGTACGACCGTACCAAATCATCTTAAACTTGATATTTAACCTGCAGGCCATCATAGGACGCCAAAAGAAGGGTATGAACAAAATCCACTGAAAGTTAACTATAGTTATCATAGTGATCAAAACACCAAACTTCTTTTCTCAAAAACGGCACTAACGATTTTGATTAAATTTGAACGATTTGCACGCTTCGGGTAGATAGGTACACAAGGAAGTTCAAATATCATTAAAATAAAATATCTGGTGCGTAGCAACACACTACTTTCCGCCACCCCTTCAAGTTCGAACACCACCTAAATAGGCGGGCGCTATATCTTCGTTCAACGCATTTTGACAGGAATATCGAGAACAAAATGTGGGGACTAGTTAGCTGAGAGTACTCCCGAAGTTTGATCGAAATCGTTAGAGCCGTTTTTGAGAAAATTGGAATACCGATAAATTAATATTCGACGAATCTCCTTTTCTGAGTTAACTTGGCTTATGTCTCCGTTCAGCATATATACACAGAAATAATTATGGAGAACGAAATGTGGGTATGGGTGACTAAAAGACACTCCATCAGAATTTATCACATCTGGTGAAAAAGTTACCCTGGAATTTACGGAAATGTTCGAAAAAACGTTACTTTTGACACATTTTGATTTTTATCTCTGTTCAATGGACCGTCACAGGAACATTTATTGAGAACAATACGTAGGTATTAACTATTTGAAAACATCCTGTGAGTTTGGTGAAAATCGCTGAAGCCGTTTTGCCAAAAAGCGTAAAAAACCTATTTTTGCTTCATGGGCCCATATCTCCGTTCACCGTATTTTCATGGAGATATGTATGGAGAAGAAAAGTTAGGTATTAATGAGGAAAGGATAATTTGAAAGTTTAATCAAAATCGTTAGAGCCGTTTTTGAGAAAAAAGCGAATAACCCTAGTTTTTGGTACATTTTCGTCCCCCCCCCCCATCCCATCGGCCGAAATCGTCCATAACCTTATTTTGGTGTCTATAAAAAATAACGAACAAAACAAAAAAAGAACCAGCTCAATCGGATCAGCCGTTCTCCCGCAAATCGAACTACAGACACACACACACACGGACCACGCGCCGAAATTAGGCTTTTTACACTCAGTAGGCCTCAAAACGTAAAGATCTGAAGAAAACCCAAGTTTTTTTTTGGGCCGATTACTATACTTTCCTTCCCTTCGGGTAACGGAAAGTAAAAATGATGAAAACGACAGGAAACCAAAAAGTTCTCAATTCGCTCCCACGTTGCACTTTATCCTTCTTTTTTTCTTTCCTTGTCTTTGTTCTTATCTCATATGCATTCACTGGTCACACTGCACAAGTACTTCTGCATCAGCATGTTCGAGATTGCAGTTTTAAACGTTCTTACGCTTTGATTGAGTTTGAAGAAATCAGGATTGTTGTTGTTGCTGTGAAGGATCTATTGAAAATAGTTGTTTGAAGGTTGGAATTTGTATGAGGTGCCGTGGGGTGTGATGCTGGTCGCAATCTTCCAGGAATGTAAATTTCTTAGCAAGATACTGTGGTGACCCAAACCTAGGCTGCTGTTCGATCTTCAGCCATTCAAGCTGCTCATCCTATTTGAGTTGATATATGAAACGTATTGCAGCATTCTGGGCCCTCTGGATCGTGGTAATTTGCTAACCAGTTGTCACTGAGGGCGCACAGACTGTGTTCATGGACTGGACACGCTGGAGCCCTGCACTAAATGCACCCATCTAGAGGTGTTCTATTAATACGCTCATGTTCTTACACAATGCCTTATAGCTGAGCGTCATATCACCCACTTCTATCTGTGGGAGCTCTTCAACTTTCAGTCGTGAAAGTAACCACACCGTGCCATGCGATGAACACCACGATCGAAGGCCAGCTATCTCTGCGTTTAATTTTCGTTTTCGATCCTTAATTTGGTCAATCGGCGAACTAGTACAGATCTGGAGGTCGGGTGAGGTTGTAGAATCAATTGAAAGTACAAACAGTATAGCTGATGATACCGACCCCTGAGGGACTCCAGTTTTGGTGGCTGACTCTCGACGTGCTGCCATCAGGACTCTTAACCTTCTGCGAGAGATCAGAGGTACGAGGCAAACCACTGAACCATCTGCCGCGATATTCTCAACGAAGACAGCCTTTCCAGCAGGATACCACGTCTCACCCGATCGAAGGCCCGGAAGATATCGATCATCACCAAAATCGTGACTTCCCCGTTGTCCATCGTAAACCTGACATCGTCGAACACTCGTATCAGGGCTGTCTCTGTGCTGAATCCACTACGGTACGTTGACTGTATGGTGGAGAAAGAGAGGAAGGACACATGATGTTCAAGTTAAGTTAAATAATGTTGAAAAAACTGCAAAAATTATTGAATAAAAAAGTTCACAACTGTGCTGAAATTCCCAAAGGGTATGACAATTATCATGGCGAACTCATCGAACTTAGGACTAAATGATTTACCGGACTGGGTTAATTGGTGCATTTCTCTTAATCACCCGGGCACAGCGTAACAATACATACGAACACACGTCACTATACTTCTTATCGTAATCAACTCCCGAAGCAAGATCACCAAACTGAAGGGAATAGGTCAATCATCAAAAACCCCTAAACTGCAGGCTGCCATCTTAAATCGGGTATATACTCTGGGGACGCGGAACAGTACGGTAACTTTTTGCTTAGTTAGAGGAGATGCTGGAATAAGGAGAAATGAAGCAGTAGAACTAGGAGCACAGAACGCTACTTCACTACCAGACCTCCCTCCTCCGGCAGATTTTGTAGCCCCAAAAGAAGTGTTCAGACAACTCAGAAGATCCATCTTCGACCGGGACTCTTCTGCCCCAACCAACGTGAGGACTGCGATCGATCCCGTGTTTCCATTTTCCATTGCCTCGTGTAGAAATTACCGATGCGCACGGAACTTGCATGCGTAACAAGGCTGTGAAATACGTAAAAAGCACTTTTCGAAAGCTACACGGCAACCTTGGCTCAAAGGCATGGCAGATTACAAGCAGAAAGCTTTCTACAAAACTACCACAAAGGTGCAAGCAAATTGGACATACCTGCCGCGATTCCCTACACATGCAGAGTGTGCTGACATTCGAAGGAAATGTAGGAGGACATATATTGGAGTGTCTAATGCACTCTTATGCAAGCGCCCCTTACTACTCAATGTCCACCATAACATCCGATACGACAAGGACAAAGAAAACGAAAACGTAACGGTACCGACACGACCATACACTATACATCAAACCATCCACAACATTATAAACTAGCGCATTCAGACACATGATACGGAGAATAAAAACAATCCCACTATCCGAACAAAATTACTAAAAAGAACTTGATATTATTAATTAAGACACTATGAAAAGACGATCCGAAAACACAAAATATACAGACTTTGACGAGACGCAGCACATTTACATACACAGGACCAAAAATACACGGAATAACCAACCTCCTTCGAAAAGAAGACATACAAATTGCGGTACGTACGGATCCACGTTGGGCGCCAATTGCTACGAGGAAAGTTTGGAGATGTTTGGAGAGCTGCTAACTCAGGCAAAAATGACGGCAATCGCGAGGAGCTCCGATCCAATAAACCGACATTCGTCACGTTTATGAACCATTGTCTTAACCACTAGACCACGATCGCGAGAGTGCCTTTTAATAGGAGTCAGTCAGTACACAGGTATTAACTTTACTTAATTTAAAACCCCTTCTACCTGAGGACAGACGCCATGGAATTCAACAACCTAATTTGTCCGTTCTTACGACCTGTGAAGACGAGGTTACGCAATCTAAATAATAATAATATTTTTGTGAATATAACGTAATTATGTTTATGACGGCTTGATATTAAAATAATGTCAATACAAAATAATAAAAAAAAGAAGAAAAGAAATGTCCGGGTAAAAAAAAAATTTGGATTTTCTTCAGATCTTTACGTTTTGAGGCCTACTGAGTGTAAAAAGCCTAATTTTGGAGCGTGGTCCGTGTGCGTGTCTGTAGTTCGATTTGCGGGAGAACGGCTGGTCCGATTGAGCTGGTTCTTCTTTTGTTTTGTTTGTTATTTTTTGTAGACACCAAAATAAGGTTATGGACGATTTCGGCCGATGGGAAGGGGGGGTGGTGGACAAAAATGTACCAAAAACTAGGGTTTTTCGCATTTTTCTCACAAACGGCTCTTACGATTTTGATTAAACTTTCACATTATCTTCTACCAATCAATATCTAACTTTTCTTCTGCATACATATCTCCATGAAAATACGGTGAACGGAGATATCGGCCCATGAAGCAAAAATAGGTTTTTTACGCTTTTTGGCGAAACGGCTCCAACGATTTTCACCAAACTCACAGGATGTTTTCAAATAGTTAATACCTACGTATTGTTCTCAATAAATGTTCCTCTGACAGTCCATTGAAAAGAGATAAAAATAAAAATGTGACGAAAATAACGTTTTTTCGAACATTTCCGTAAATTTCAGGGTAACTTCTTCACGAGATGTGATAAATTCTAATGGAGTGTCTTTTAATCACCCATACCAACATTTCGTCCCCTATAATTATTTCTGTATATATATGTTGAACGGAGGTATAAGCCAAGTTAACTCAGAAAAGAAGATTGGTCGAATATTAATTTATCGGTATTCCAATTTTCTCAAAAACGGCTCTAACGATTTCGATCAAACTTACGGAGTACTCTCAGCTAACTAGTCCCTACATTTTGTTCCGTGTAAATGATCCTGTAAAAATGCGTAGAACGAAGATATAGCACCCGCATATGTAGCTGGTGTTCAAACTCACGGGGGTGACGGAAAGTTGTGTGTTGCTACGCACCAGATATTTCTATCACTTCCCAGGATTGCCATTATCTCCCCTCCTTTCCCTCCGAGGCCAGTATTTCAATCCATTCCCAACCTCATGTTTGTTTGTTACAGTTTAGTCCCATCACTACCGCTTTATTTCTGAAATAAGCTTCAAATTCTTCTCAAGCCGTTCTCATTTGCTCACAAATATCAGTTAATCAGTGTTTTGATACCAAAATCATCTAGTTCACTACTTCTCGATTTTTCCAGCACCCCGTTATTCATTTCATTTCCCCTCTACCATCCAACAAGGGAAAGTCAGACAAGGGGGATGCTGTTGTGATATTGTGAAATCATTAAAGCCTCGCTTTTTGGTGGAAAAGATGTGGTTATAACATCCCCGTGACCATGCATGAAGGATGGAGAAAGGCATGCTGGTTTTATCTTTCAAAGAGTGCCGTGACTTATAAAATAGCAAAAAAGCACTCGAAATTATTGCACATTACTTGCTAACTTCTAGTTGCGTTTTTCCTGTCAGCCCAATGCGGTAACTGCTAACAATCCTTGAAAAACGTGTTAGAGCCTACACGCCGGGCATTCAATAAATCTCGAACCTATTGATTTTAGGTGGTAAGCCTCCTTTATGAAGGATGTTTCTGCGTGGAGACTTTCCCAACGACGTTCCTCCAACGGAAATACAACTTCGAAGTTGGCGGTGTCTTACTCTAACGCCAACGCTGTACCCGACAATTATTTCTATCTCTGCAGCGGCGCGACGATAAACAAAATTCTCCCCCGCACCTTTATTGCTGATGGCCTTGTAGAGTGCAAGAATAAATTCTCACGCTTATTACGCTCGTTGATAATACGAAGAAAAACCAAACGCCTCGGTAAGTAGAAAAGAAGAGTGCAGAGGAGAGGTAAAAAAAAAAAGTGGATAAAGTTAGGAATACGATGTTTGGAAAAGGCCGGAAAAAAAGTATGGGAGATATAATAGATCTGTAGGAAGAGAGTAATAAAAGTCTGGAAGGTTGCAAAGCCTAATTCCTGCCCCTCCGGTTGCAAATTCTAATACAATACATGGCTTTAATATCGTAAAGTTTGTTTTTCCAACGGAAAACTATGTCTGGTCTGGCCTGTTCTGGTTAGAGACGGCACGGGACGGGAGAGAGGTGGAGATTAAAATTCAGGGAAGGTGAGCACTTCTTGGATAATTGTGGCCATCATTCCTTTTCCTCCCGCACTGTTTCCCCATTGGTGGGCAGAGCCAGCAAAAACATAACCGCTTTCTCCCTCTTTTCCCTGCCACGCTCCGCCGCCGTAACCCCTGCAGAACTAGGTACCAGCCTCTACAGTTCTCACTCCTCTTAACCCCCTTTGAGAGGGAAAACCCCCTTTCCCTCCTGGAAAATGGCATCTTCCTTCACTTTTCTCTCTGTCTTTCCGTTCCCTCAATCCTCCTCCGTCTCCCACTTTTCTGTCAGCCCTTGGTGAGAAGCTGTTTACCTTTTAAGCATCGTTTGTAGTAATTAAACAGAAACTCGCCTGAGCACCACGAGTTTTCTCTCCTTCCTATCTAATTAAAGAAGAACCGAGTTACCTCAGCCTTTCTCTTTCTCTTCTCACTCCCTCGCTGGAATTATTGTAAAGAGTGTGTCCATGTGAAGAAAGTTTAAATTCCAGAAGCGGTGTGGTGGAACTACAAAATTATCCTTGCGAGGCAGAGCAACAGAAATGAAGCTGTAGCGATAAAAGCAATATTTGCCCTTAATGCAACGATATGCATTTTGGTCTTATGGGGCGGCAACTGCCAGCGCAATATATTTAGCAGATATTTCTTGGTACAATATATAGTTTCAGATGCGTAGCAAGATTTTGAGAAACTCGAAAAAATGATAATTCAATGTTCGACAAATCACATTTTCAGAGTATCATGGATCTTTCGACGGATATATACGAAGAAAGTCAAGAGAAACAAAATGGGGATGTAGGTGGCTATGCCACGTATGCTGTCGTTGGTCTTCCAACGCCCTCTGAAGCAATATAGTCAACATTTGCATTTTCGCCTTAGAAAAGGAGTAGATGCTTGATGGTGCAATAATCTCATCGCTGCGTCTCATGAGATTTATAATCAGCAATCAGCTGATGGTTTTTATGTTTCTATCCGGTTGTCGTCATTATTAATCCTTTTGCTTTGACATTAGCCGTTGACAAACCACGTACGAAGCATGACAGTAGGCCGTAAAAATTGAATAAAGGTATCGATTAGTGTGGGTTGCGGAAAGTAAAAAGTGTTAACAGAAAAAGCGTTGAGCTAATATTTGACTTACCCCAATCAAAGCCCGACTGCTTAGTGAACTTCGTGGGAGCCGAACGGTAAAGAAATATCGAGTATTGAGCAGACTCCTCCAGTCATGGAGTTCATGAGTAGCGCTCGGGGCTATAAACAACTTAGTTGATGACAATACGAATTACACACCCCCTCCAAATTAACGTTGAAATCTGCCAGGACAAAACAGACGTCCGGAAGCAGCAAGTGGTTTCTAACCCTCTGACTTCGGAGTTTTTCGAAATGCTTCTTAAATAGAAAACGCGAAGCGTTGAAAATACGGTAGGACTTTTTGAGTGAATACGGAGGTGACGAAGTTGATAAAAGGTCGCGACTGTTGCGGAGCGGGGGTAAGTAGATAAAGTGAACTGTTTGTTGTTGATAGGGGCCGAGCGCGTAGTGCAGAGGGATAACCGAGTGGGTAATTGTAGGTTGAGAGTTGGAAAGGGATGGAAAGAGAGGGATAGAACAGAAGAGGGTGTGGTTGAAGCTTCTAAAGGGATATACCACTATGGGAAAGGCCACGTATTGACAGTGCTCGACTACCTCTTGTGGCACATCTACTTTACGACCCACCTGTTGAACTTGTAAGCTTTTCTTCCCCCTCTTCTCCGCTGTTAGTCTGACGAGGGTTTTTCTTCTCCCTCCACTCCTTCTTTTTTTTCCCGCAGCTTCAACCAGGAGGGAGAAAGTGAAGAGAACCCTAACTGCCTGAATCAAGTGTGAACTGTCAGCAACTCAGTCTGCCGGGGACGCCAGTTGAAAACGTTTACTTTCGCCTCTCGAGCGATCGCTTTAAAAAAATATCCGGGGCGATGCACCACGTTAAGTTCCTCAGCTTTTAATTTTCATTTCTCCTGAAGCCTTATTCTGTATGTTTTTTTAGTTTACATGAACCTGATTGACCTAAACTTTTCTATTTAGAAACCAGTAATGATCAACCTTCATGAATACACTGCCCCTATTCATGTCACGACGCTCATGGAAACACAAAAATGAAAAACAACGCGTGGATATAGAAATCTCAGTGAGGATTTTTTGTTGGAAGAATTGTTAGAATTCCCACTGAAGCCTTGAACAATAATGAAACTAGCGTTTTGATAAGCTTCCTTTTCATTATCTGTAACTATCACTTTCCTTATCCTCACGATGCATAAGAAAAATTGTGTTATCGGATAGTTTTTAACTTTTCTTAATATCTTGACACTTCTAAGTCTTAAGTGAGCAAAAACTTTAATTTGTGCAAATGGTTCGATTACAATTAAGAAAGAACGGTCGAACTGAATCAGCTAAGAATTGTGGAGTCCAGCGCGTAACGCAGAACGCCTAAAAAACGATGAGAAAAATTGGTTCTTTACTAAATGTAGTTAACGTGGTGATCAAAACGCCAAATACACCTTCACGCGAAAAGAGTCCAATGAATAAATTTTGTTGGGTGTTCGGCTGTGCTCAGACCAAATTAGTCTGTTGCTCTTAACCCCGGGCATTCAAGTCCAGATCTAGTGCCTTTGAAATGATAGCTGTGGGGAAAACCGAACTACGCATTCAATCATTTTATCGATCACGGGATGTGGTGGCGTGGCTTCTGTGAGCGGCTCCACTTAATTCTCTCAACGGCTCTCCATCCTTCCTCTGGAATGGAGGCAACAAGAAACCACGTGCTGCATCATTGGAGCTCCTAGAACAGTTACTGGAAGGTTGTGCATGTCCGGTGTACAGACCCAATTTATCACTGGTCACTCCGTTAACTTGGTCATTCGGTATATGATGTAAAAGTGGAGGGTGAAAAGGAAGCTGCCTTTGCAAATCGAACTCTGTATAAACCTCCCCACTGAACGAAAATTTGCAGCACCTTTTTGGAGCTTCCAAAGTATTCAGTACCCACTCCTTACTTTGCCACTTCTCCTTAGATTCCAGTACTCAGCTCTTCCCGGACTTGACCCAAAAACGCACATTCGGCACTTGTTCTCGCGTAACTTACTCAGTCCCTGCTCTCGTAAATTTTCGCTCACACTCATATCTCAGACATATTCTTGTCACTTTATATCGCAGTGGAATTACAGTCCTGTATCACATCCAACTCAATTATCCGCTTTTATTCGGCCCTCGAGCTCCTCATCTCGTGCACCCAAAAATATGCAGCGCCATAGTTAGATATTTTGACCAAAAAACGATTTGAGGGCAGATATTCGTCTACCAGTTCTTCTGTCACATCTCCAAGATTCTACGGCTTCTTAGTCTGAAATTCACCATTTGGTGAAATGGCCTGTGCGTGTAACTGAAGTTATCAAGGCGCTTGTTTTGCTCAGCACCAACCGAAAAGGTATGAAACATCGCTGCCCTCAACTCGATCGGACTTTCCAACGCTGAGCTTCCTAAACTGATGCCAACAGAACTGTAGGAAATTCCAATCTACTCCTTCTTTTCAATATTCTGCACACTGCCAAACACTATGATTAATGTTTCCAGAGCCGACAACGAACTTTTCCGCTTACGATTTCCTTGACGTTCATTGAGTTTGTCTTGAGACCCTTTCCACGATGTGAAAATTTGATAATCTTTTGAAACATTCGATGCAACCTAGATTTATTCCATCTAACGTAAATGATATCTACACCAACATGAAAACAATAATTGGGTTTATCCCAAAAACTTCTTCTCTTTAATGACTCTCTTGGGAATCTCGTATCCTTTTCATAGGCTCTACCATTGGCATTTGCGATAAGGTCTGTTCGCGGGAACTACAGCGGAAGTCAACGTTTCGTCATTAGTACTCCCTCCCTCCCTTCTCATCAGAACCACCCGCCTGCTCGACTCACAACGTCGTGCCAATTGCCGAGGGCTTGCTGGAAGTCCCCGTCCCAATTTCCCCGACTCTTTTTGCCCGACGGGGCGGATGAAGGTTAGGGTCACTTCCTTTGCACGCCCCTACATCGGATCATAAATGCCTACAGACGTTTACGGGCGCCTGGCGCCAGGGGAATATTTAGTTTCCGTAGTTCTATTGTAGTCAGGTCATGTTTCGTATGGTTTACTAGTATTTTTCGATGCTGAATCGAATGGAATGGGTCTCGGATCAGTAATACTAGGTCAACCTGTGATGAGAAATTAGTTGATTGATGGTTTCTGCCGCCATTCGCACTCCTCCGATAAGGATTCATAATGTGCAGGCACCAAAGATCCAAGGGGATGTCTGAAACAAATTTGTGATGAAGAATGGTTGCTCACAACAGCTGTGCTTTTGAATTACAGCGGCCTTCGCAGAATAAGCCTCTTTGTCTAATGTTCCTTCCCTCATACATTTGACAAAATGATGCTTCAAAAACTGTTGTTTTGACGAAAATGAGGAGAGGAGTGAGACGTTGTGACTTTCCATTCCTTCAGGGGCTGCTTGAATACGGATGATTTGAATTAGGTCCATTGTCACATGTGATACGGTTAGGTACTCCTGTGACAGCAAAGATCCTTTGAATGGTGGTGACGATAGTTTTGTTATCGGGGCATTGCGTTCCAAATTGACACACAACTGGTCAACCTGAAAGTCTCTCGACGTGAACCATAAAAGTGTTTCCACCTGCTGCAAATAAATCCACATTGAGTTGAAGGAATACGTCGTCTCCTTAATAATTTCCTGTGCCAGGACAACACGTTTCATGTGGTGATAGCAGGTTAAAGGAGAATTGGATGATGTCCCCTTAGGAAGCTTCAAATTTCGTGAGTTCATTGAGGAAATCCGTGCTTGGATTTCGTGAATCTGAATAAATATGTGAAATGATCTGTACATCCATGCCCACACGAAGAATCATCAGCGACGAAGTTGTGGAAACCAATTTCAATAATTAAACGGAGTTAGGCCGATTGTGTAAGAGAAGATCTCATACACGGCGATCGTAAAGTGGCACAGAGCTGCCATTGGAGAGAACTGCAGCAGCCTGGCCGGTGTACAGGGGCCTTGTTCGGCTTTCGTTCGGTAATGTTCGACCTTTTTCCCCTTTATATATTTTTCAATGCAGAGGCTTCAAAGGTGGCGTACAGACTCATCAGGCTTGGAATAGCGAGGATGCCCCAGGCGATTGACTTGCCCACATGGGCCATAGGAGCCTGGAAACCTTCACAGAGCTCAGCATGGTCACTGACATGTGGTGGCCATGTATGAGTTCGTAAGGAAATACAATGCGTAACCAGCAGGAGGCTTATGGAACACCCAAAGTCGTCGGTTTCGGCCTCCTAACGGTATCAACATCTACACAGATGGATCAAAAACTTCTAACGGCACGGGCAGAGTTGCGTGGATAAGTGGCCTAACTCCAACAGTTTTTCAAGCAGAGACCTATGCAACCATCGCCTGAAAATGCACGAAAGAGGCTACTGCAACGAAACTATCAACATAATTACCAATAGTCAAGCGAATTATGCACAAGGCAAAAACTGGTGGGACTGTATTAACACCGAAGACAGAATAGCAATATGCGTTTGAGTGAGAATTTAAGCGCGAACAATGAACTGGGTTGTGGGGACGAGAGCAAAGCGTGAGAGCTGAAAGATGAGCGTGTGATTTTGGGTTGGGTCTGGGAAGAGCTGCGAATTGGAGAGGAAATTAACTAAACCCACTTGTGGGCAGGAGAAGCCAACTGAACTAGCAGTTCGAACTTTCCAGCAACTGCAGACAAAAGACTTCAGGTCAAAAAAAGTAGAACTCGACGTTCAGGGAAGGCTACTAGGACTTCCCATTGCACGAAAAAACATCGAACGACTTTGACCAAAGCCAAAAATTTTCCCCCACGCAGCAAATAACCAAAGCGGGGTTATTCAATTTTCCGGTGATAGTTTAGCTGTGCAGAGTGGTTAGCGCACACAGCAACTGAGCGGGAGAGCTACGACGTGGCAGGGCAACAGCTGGAGCAAACAGTGATGAAACTAGGGTGGGCAATGGAAGACAAATGAAGGGATGTTGAGTTGAGGACGACAACAGAGTACATGAGATTAGGTAAGAAGGTGAGGGTGAATGAGTGAGTCCAAGGGGAAGCACAGGAGGTAGTGCAAAGCGAATAAAAGGGCAATGAGACAGCACAAGGATGACGTGAGAAGAATCAAGGAAGGGCCGAAAAAGAGTCGAATGCTGGGGCGAAGGAGTAAGCACATGGAGAGTTACAATCGGGCAAGCACACTGAAAGGGCACAAATAAGGGAAGACAACCCCAGTGTGTATCCGAAGATCACAGAATGTTTGCTATTTATTAAGTTTAACTACGAAGTACTTGCTTGTTATTTTTTTAACGAACTTCACTCAATGAATTACAATGTTCTAGTTTATGTCAATTGTTAATTTTTTACCTCACTCTCATACATAAAATCATGAAAATCTATCATTTATATCGGAATGCCGAGGAGCGTATTTAGGTGCAATTTTGTTTTTAGAAAAGTCGCACTTTTTCTTCTTCGACACGACTGTATAATTACTATTCATCGTCCACGGAAATTCGCGAGACAAGACCCCCGTCGACTCTAAATTTGTTTCCGTTGACAACTTCTTGAAAGCTTGCTGAATTTGATTAAGCTTATTGGGTACACTTCCTGGGGTCAATGGTCAGGTTTGGCGACTCGTCTGGTTAATTGTAGGGGAGGAGTAAGGCTCTTTCGAGTTGGTTGATCGTGAATGTCTCTCAGAGAACAAGAGGCGACTGAGAAAATATTGAATTCCATATTATTGGTGCGTTAGTGAGAACATCTACCTCATTGTGTTCTTCACGTGAAGTTGTAGTTTGAGTTGAGTTGGAAAAACCGGACATTTCGCAAGGGATGTGTGGACAAAGCGCCTGATCTTATCAGAAAACAGTCGACTGCCGTTCGGGCGGTAACAAGTTGGTCAACAACTCGAGAGGTCGTTGTCTCTAAATGCGCCCTTGTCAAAATTAAACGTAACAAATGAGGGTCAAATGGAAGAATCGTGCTTTAACGTCAAAAGGTCCCATCCCATCTTCCCTTCTCAGCCTTAACCCTCATAACGCACAAACTAACGTAAAATACCGGCATCCTCATTTTCCTTTCCTCTCGGAGCACTAAAATTAAATCCGTGTCCTCAGAGATGCGGTAGGTGCGATTCTCGTTTGGTAATTAGGAGGACGGACCGAAACGTCGGGAAAGAGGGTCACAGCTGGCGGCATTAGGAACGGCCTGGGCCTTGGAGAACCTTTGCAGAATTAAGTTGATTACGATAACTGTTATTCATTGTGGCCCTCGACTCACTTTGGGTGCGGCAGCTGGTTGTGATATGCCGTTTAAGCATTATGATACCCAAAGCGGAACCTACTCGTTCGTACATGTACTCTTCCATTCCAATACCTTCCTTTTCGCGGGACATTTTATTTATTTGCGGCAATTTCGAAAGGAAAACCCTATTCCCGCCAGAGTGGAATCATTTTCTGCCTTTGATTTGAACCCCCGTTCTCTTCAAGGTACGCCGGTAGACGAGAGAAGGGAGCGGGGGTTGTTTTCACGAGAGTGTGTTTCGGTAACGCGTTCTCACCGGCAGTTATCGTTAAAATTAAGTGGAAAGGCGGCTTATCTAATTTGGGATTCAAGGGAGCAAGACAATCGTGGTTTCCCTGGCAGAAGCAGCGGCAGAGGCAGAAGTTATATTAGCCGCGTAAACTTGGGCGAGAGCTTCACCTCGCTCCTAAAGGTAAGTGACACTTGAGGCGTGTGGGTAACATTCAGATGAGTACGTGATTTCAACGGAGAGCCAAGAGGATAGTTTCGCCTCGACAATGTAGGGGAACTGGTTTCGGCCAAAATTCATGGGTGACGTGATTCAAACACCGCGATGCATTGAGAGGGCATTAGATGATAACCCTACAATAGTTCCATTCCCCTCGGGAGACATTTTCACTCTCGATCCCTCTACAGTTCCAATCACTGAGAGTTTCTACTTGCGTGTACTTTCATCCAGCATTCTATAGCTAACTCATACTTACACGAAAATCCTAGACGAGGATTGGTAATAAACAACAAAATAAGTGCGGAACAGAATTCGGATTCTTCAGAGGCAATCAGTTACTTCATTAGGAAGATCGGGACATTATTGGACACCAGGTATTCTGCATATTTTGTGGATGGGTGTTTTGATACGGTACCCCACAGCGCACTTATATAATGGGTATGAATAAAGGGTTTGACAGCGAGTTCCTTGGAGGGAAGACGTTTGAAAATGCAATCAGCAGTGAGCGGCACAATAATTGAGGTATCCTGCATGGAAAGGCTTTCAAAAACCCAGATAACCGAAGTAAGTGATTGCTCTGTATTTGGGCCACTCACATCCTCGAATTCTTTTCTTGATTCCGTACCGTACCATGTCTTACTATGACTCCTCGTGTTGGCGATAAGAGTGACGGCATGGAGGAGAAACGACAACGAAGACTTCTCTTTAGGTTGCCGAGGAACAAGCCCTTCTCTCAACAGCGCCGTTCCTTGGGCGGTACAGAACTATTAAACCAGCCAGGGTCTCGACTTCCCCTGCTCATCTGCGTAGGTAGAAAGGGTTCCAGAGGGCATCCATGAAAGAGATTGCCGGAATTTTCACCCAGTTTATTTACCGTAACTGCCTACAGCGATCGTAACGTTGTGGATGCCCACGGTCGTGCTTGTAGTAACCAGTTTGAATCGATGAATCATCTAGACTGTGCGTATCTGCGTACTCGTAAGGGGAGTGTCAAGCGTCATGACTTGGTCTGCAAGCAGATTGCTGGTGCATTGTGATCTGAGGGCTGGTAAGCAGAAGGGAGCGGCACTACCGGGTGGGCTCAGGAGAAGGCCCGAGGCCTGACGTCGTCGCTGTTGGTAGATCCAGGACCTGGATGTTCAGGTAGTGTCTGGCTGCCGGACAAGATCGATCTTCGTATGGCGGTGCCAAAAGCTTCTAATATGAACACAGATTGACTGTGTTCTGGCGCGTGTTGCTCGGAATGTTGTGTGGGGCTACGCACCAGATACTTTTGTACTATGCACAGTTTTTGTTTTGTGTATTATAGTTCAAATATTCAACTATAATTATTCCTTGAAAAAATTTAAGGTGCCCTCCTCATGGTATGTGCTCCTAAGCGCAAACATGTTGAAAGCAGTGGAGATATTACAAGAGCTTCCTTTCATCCCGGTTGTTTAAACGTAGGCAAAGCTGGCACGACACAAAAGTCTTGAGCAAACGATAGACCTGCGCCGTACACGCACCAAGCATCTACCGCGAGATGCCTTTGTACTCTCCTAGCCGCCATTCAAAAACGAACCGCTAGGCGTTTCGCAATTGCGGTTTGTCGTCATGCGCGGTGAGTTACCGCGCATGACGACAAAATGCCGTTAAAATGTGTGTGCTACGTTGCTCCAACGCTTCTCACATAACAAATGGAAGCAGAGAGCATCAAACCGACGTTTCCTTGCTTAGCTGTTTTGACATTTTATGTCTTTACTTTGCTACGTAAACTCGAAAATGTAACGCGGGATATGTTACGGAGAAGCGTCACGAAATATCGAATGGTTGAAGTGTAACGCTTGGTAATGTCTGTTACAAAATGCAGCACTTGGTAACATCACACTTTTAATAACGTCAGTGACTAAGTGATGATGTCAATTGCAATTGACGCGGCCATTATATCGAAACCATCAACGAGCACAATCAAACGTAGTTATCATTGCATAAAAACAAAAATGAAAGACATAAAATGTCCCTAGTGGTTGCGTACTTGTACGAAAGCTGTACCCACCGTTTATCTCACATCTTTAAAATACTTTTGGCGGTGCGTTGGGCAATGAGTGTGTGCGCATGCGCTAGTTTAAAAGGGGCAGTCGCCGGACACGTTGGGAGAAACTGACATTTAACACCCACTCTAAATTACCAAATTCGGCCGTTACCAGCACTACGAAGACCTGCAAAGTCGTATCTGGTCGTTCTGGATAATAACCCTATGGTTTTCGGTAAGGAACATTTTTTTACAACCCCCTCTCACAATGTGGTACTTCTCGTTTCAAAACAAAAGGATTAAAAATCTGCAATGTCCGTCCGCCGTCCGGGCTGTTTTGTGCTTTTAACGTAGTCTAAAAAATTCGTTCTTTCCCAAAAAAATCCCATTTGGTATCTAGTTGTGCCCGCCTGCTCGGAAATCCGATCGGACGAAGTCCATGGATAAAAAAATTAACAAAAACGCAATTTTGGTAGTTTTATTATTTTAATATGCCGTGTTTGGTATCGTTTTTAAGGTATTTTTGTTGCTGGGTCGGATGGAATGGAATTTTCAGATCCTGGGTTCTTTTACAACTGCGTATATTGAAATTAGAGTAATTATAGTGAGCAAAGTTAACTACTGGCGGGACAAAAACTACAGCGAAAGTAATCGTTTCATCATTTGTATACCCTCCCTCCCGTCTCGTTAAAATCTCCCGCCCGCTCGACTCGCCACGCCGTGCCAATTGCCTACAGGCGTTTACGGGCGCCTGGAATATTTAGGTTTCGTCGCTACATTGTAGCCAGGTCATGTTTCGTGTAGTTTACTGGTATTTTTCGATGCTGAATCGAATGGGATGGGTCTCGGAGCTGTCAGACTCCGCCAAGCTGTTCAAGAGACCCCCTCTCCCTCTTCTTGGAGGGAAACCTGTTAGTAGAAACCTTCTGGACGAAGATGGCAGCATTACAATTTGCGCTATGTGGTATTGCTTAATCAAATTCAAAAAGGTTGTATTAATATTACAATGTATTCGCGATTCTCCTAAGTGCGAAAGCCAAAAATCCTTGATTTGTAAACCCGTACACGCTATCACCTAAACTGCTGCTTCAGTTGGCATGGTATTCCATTGCAATTAGTGACAACTACTGTGGAGTCGAGTCACTTTCCGGCTGCCACCGATTCCACACGAAGCAACCAACCATATTATAAGCTAAAACCCTCTCAACAGTCACGGAACCGTTGAGAAGCTGATCATCTTATAATCTCATAGTGATAATAGATAACGTGAGGTGCGCCACAATAATAAAAGCGCCATTGAGTCGTCCTGGACAACTGAAGTCAGTACTATTTCAGTTAGACAGTTAGAGCTTTTATGAGGGTCCGCCGATTAAACTGATGTCGTGTATTGCGCCCGCGCTCGAGTACTGTTATTGACGTACCGTAGGAGTATGAATATGGTTAAAGATATGTGCAGTTCCTTATTTATTCCTGGAACCCTAACCAAGGAACATCAAAACCAAGTTATCTCCTTCCGTTGTAAAGGACGACTATATACCATCATATATCTACTTATTGATTGGTATAACTATGTTGTGATTGATCTTAATAGTCAAGGTAAATGTTAAACTTAAAAATGATTTACATCACGTTCCTCGTATGGCGGTTTGAGTGTTGACGGAGTCGTTATCTCTCAGGGAAAATGTACGTTGGATTTGTCATTAAGAAACTGCGAATAGCATTTCATTCAAGGTACAATGCGTAAGAAATTGACCAAAAACTGTAATCATGATGTTGGTGGCAATTCTGATTGGGAGGTCTGTTATTATTGTGTAGCACTAGAAGTTAAGTTAATAAAACGCCAAGAAAAAATTGTTCTATCCAATTGCTCTTCGGCGAGCAAAAAAATTTCAATGGAGGCGCCGGGTATCGATCCCGGTACCTCTCACATGCTAAGCGAGCGCTCTACCATCTGAGCTACGCCCCCGGGTGGTTAGTGTAGATTCATAACGCAAAATACGTTGTAGTGAAACTAGTCCAGTTGATACTCTTGTTTCATATCTACTACACAACAAGTAATATGCCGTAAATCCAATATGTACGAATTTAAACACTTTTTTTAAATGTCTATCTCAGTTCAAGGTATTTGCACACTTATGGAAAACCGAAGTTAGTTATCGATCAGTAAATTTTGTATTGATAGTTTAAGTTTGATAGCTTCGTTTTCTTTTCGAGACAAAAAACGCGAAAACATCGTGTTTTGGAAATTCGGTTCCATTCAAAATTCTCTTGAAAAAATAATGAGAGTATCACAATATGTAATAACAAATACCTGGTGCGTCGCAACACGCAACTTCCCTTAGCTCTACGTCAATTCACTTTGTACATGGCTAATTCTATTTAATCAATTAATTTATCACTCAGTTCCTTTGAACTTGGTCAAACAACACGACACAGCAGCAGGAAGCGGTAGCGCCTATAGTTCTGGAATTTATTGTGCTGCTCATACTCATTGCAGGAACATTATTGAGCAATTGGTCCACACAGAAAATTAATGAGGCTGTAAACACGAATTTTTTGAAGAAGGATAGTAATCACTTTAGCAGAGTTATTGGGTAATAACAGTTAGAACTGGTACTAAGCGAAACGGCGGTAGTTGAAATTCAGGAATTTCTGGAGTGAGCCCCATGAACCTCATGAGCGTTTTTAAACACTCACCCTTTGGGTATTGGATTAGACTACAAAACCAATTTTCTTTAATTTTCTACTTACATTCCAGCGGAGTTTATACGGAAAAACCCGCGCTAAAAACGCTTATCGTCGAAACTTGATTATTTATTGTGCTGCTCTCGTCTTCCTTATTAAGAGCTATCAATATAAAAAATGTAATCAAAATCGTTAGAGCCGTTTTTGAGAAAAAACTTGGTGTTTTGATCTTTATGATAACTATAGTTAACTTTCGGTGGATTTTGTTCATACCCTTATTTTGGCGTCCCATAGTAACCTGCAAGCGAGATATCAAGTTTGAGCTGATTTGGTACGGTGGTTTTCTCTAAAAACCGTTCACAGACAGACACCTTGACATACTGACCATTTTCCCGAAGAGTGTTTTTCGGACTCGGGAGGGCCTGAAACGTAAAGATCTCAAGAAAACTCAAAAAAAAATTTCCAGCCGATTACATAACTTTCCTCTCTACATTGTAGAGCCAAGGAAAGTAAAAAGTACGTCGAAACATGTTATATCATCATAAAAACGAGTAACTATGTTATTCACCAGCACTGTGCTTTAATACGACCTAGGTCTCTTTACATTTACGAGTAACTACCACCAATATTGTTGACACGTATCTCTTTAACTGAACAAAAATAATCAAAAACACATGACCTCAGAAACATGAACACTAGTTCAGCTAACTATTAAACATGCGGAGTGTTGTTTGTTCGCCAAAGTCTTCAGGAGACATGAAAAGTCTACTGACATTGCATATAATTGTAGACATTGCAAAACACTAAAACTGGGATGATGGAACTGCTAGTATGTCGAATATTGTTTGCTGAAGCAGCACTTGAAGGAAGAAGGTGGCAAAGAGCGTCTATCAAATCGCGCGAAACCAGTCAGGTCATGAGCTCGATACCGATAAATAAAAATACATGATGCGAAGATGTTAGAGAAGCACGTTCTGAAGGCCTTGAAGGGAATATACTTCGAGAACTTCCCCGAGTGAAATGGGGGTAAACTTGTTGACGGGTCAGTGGACTCTGACAGCCCTTCAAACTCCTCGGAGAAGCTTTAGGACATAAACCTAAGTCAATAAGTCGGACTAACGTCGGGCGAGCGAAAGGGCCCCATATCCGCTGGAAAGGTCGGGTTCGGAAACAGCAAAAATGATGCGGCGGGCGGAGGGGAAGTGATGAGGAAAAGCAACGTTGGTATACGGTGAGTTGAGAGAGATTGACATATCTGCGGTAAGAAGCGGGATATGGGAGTTGAGAGGAGTGGAAGAAAGAGGGGAAGGAGGAAAAAGTGGCGAAAGGGTGAGGATAAGAAGGCAAAGATGTTGAAGGCATTGAAAGCGGTCGGATCTGACGTGGAAGACGGGTTTTTCGTGGGGAAACGTTAAAGTGAAAAAGTGTGGGCCAGGTAAGTTGATAGCAAAGCTGATGGATCATGATGGATCATCCGGAGACCCTCTTCATATTGGTCTTCAAGAAAGTAAGACGGATCCATGCCACGTCAAGTTTCATGTACATGTATATCATTCTCCGGCCTGCCCCTTCATATTCCTGTCTTAAGTCTCTTAGAACTGCTTATTCCTTTACTTCGTTTCTTGGCACTTTGGTTCGTATTCCGTTCAACGCCCTTTTATCATTCTCTTACTGAAACTTATACACATCAATAAAACCCAGTCTGTGAGATTATGAACGTTAACATCCCACTGACTAGCACGATGACGTTAACTCATTTAAAAACAGTTTTAACTGAATTAACATTGTTCCAACTCGCTCAACAGTACCTTTGACTGCATTTCAACTGTGGTGGTTCCGTTACTAACAGTTGTGGCTCAGCTCAAACATCCTAACTGAGTTTTCAACGATATTATTGCAAATTCAAACTGTTGTAACTTAAGACCCTACAGTTCAAAACCATGTACAAATATTACAACTAAATTCCGAACAATTTTAACTCGGGTCCAACTGTCCTGACTCATTTCACAGTATTCACAACTGCACTTCAACCATTCTGATTCTGTTCTCTGTCAGTTTCAGACCAGTTTTCAACAGTATTATTGCGCACTCCTACTGTTATCACTCAGTTTCAAACAGTATAAACTACGTTCAACTGTGATATTTTATTTCAGAGTACTTTATACTGCATTTTAACTGTTCTGGCTTCGTTCTCAACAGTTGTGGCTCAGTTCACTCATCCTAACTGAGTTTTCAACGATATTATTGCAAATTCAAACTGTTGTAACTTAAGACCCTACAGTTCAAAACCATGTACAACTATCAAAACAATTTTAACTCAAGACCAACCGTATTAACTCACTCCGCTCTAGTTTTTCTGCATGTCTGGATATATTCGTTGTTGGATCGGTCACCATATCCACCTTCTTTCTCAAGTGATGCTGCTCAGTTGCACAAAAAATGATATAAGCTGAACATCCTTTTTAAACAAAAAATGGCTAAAGTATGGAATTGTTGCTTAACCATACAATTTCGGGGGTTGGAGGGCGTTCACTTTGTTGGAAGTCGGCTGTCTCATAAAAAAGTTTTCCAGTTATCATTTCTCAGCATTTAACCCCCTTAGGAACTGGATAACACATACGTCCGGAGGAAACCTCAAATTCCAAAAAATGCGGGGATTCCGCCCTCTAAATCCAGTCTTCCGGATCAATTGGGTAAAACTGTTGGAGGCGGTGAAGGAGAAAAATCTCTGAAGCCCCTTCCTTTATGCAGTTGAACCGAGTCTCTTTCGGATCGTAACGAGTGACGTACGACGCTCGATCTTTGAGTCCGAATGAAGAAAAAAGTAAACTCTATAAATACGAGGATAATCCGCAGAAAGAAGAAGTTACTTGGCAAAGTCCCTCGAGCTACTCTTTACTTCTACGTCCAATTCCAAAGTACCGCTTTTCCTTCCTATATAACCTTTTTTTCGGAATCGTCTACTCTTTTCCTACAATTTTTCCTGTCTTGGAGCGGCTTCGCGTCTTCCTTACGACGTCCTATCTCCTCACATACCAAACCCCTTCTTCATGTAGCGCTATTTTTGGGCTCGATGTAGAGCTAACTGCCGTCAACCCCTCAATCTTTCCACTTGCTTCGTCTTTCTGTTCGAGTAAAGGATAAACACACGCTACTCAAGTCTGGGGAAAAAAAGAAGCCGTTGTGAGAATACTCGAGTAATGGCTCTTGAAGCATTTGCCACTGTGAAGAACATATGAAGTGAAATAAGTTTATTTTTCTATAATGAGACAGTGTCAACGAAAAATCAGTTCTCCTAATAGATCTTGCTCGCGTTTACCAAAGGAGCAGCAATTTTACACATCGTTCACCGGAGAGTCACGAACATAATTACAAAACATGTAAACATTTTCCTCTTTTTCCCCTCTCTCCTTCCCTATTAGGTGCTTTGCTTTTTAATATTTTATTTCTTTGATTTGGGCGTCTGGCCAACTCATGTTATTAAATACTGGAGGAAAAGTGCAAAATCACAAAGGGACGAGAAATATGGCCTTGATGCCGAAATCTGGTCAACATGAGAGGAAGAAAGTGAGAAGGTTCTTGTAGACGGTTATGAGTTCGTCTGAATTTACTTTTGAGAGGTCTATCAATCAACTCTACCAGTAGAAGACAGACAAAACTGAAGAATCTGTAGTGTAGTGAGCTGAAGCACACTTATTCCCAGCTCCATCTACTAGTGGGAATCCGATGCACGATTCTGAATGAGGTGCACATAGTGCCTAAAAAATCTCAGGCAGGGAAACAGCAGAGATAGCTTCAGTGCTGAAAACCGATAGCAATTCGACCCACAATACATAAAAAGGTGGCTGGAGTGACTCGAAAATCTATTATAGCTGGGAATGCAAACATTCCCGGGCAACAAGACGAGATGGCCAAGATGCATTGCTGACAACTGATGGGAGTCCTACCCACGACACATAAAGAGGTGCATCGAGTGACTGAAAAATCCAGTCGAACTGCAGTTCTGACGAATGATAGCGATTCGTCCCACGACACCTGCACGAAGTGACAAAAGGGCAGGGAGTGTTGGGAGACTGTGGAGAGGGGTGTCAACATAGTCTTGGTGGGGGCGGTTAGGGCTGGTGGGGGAGGGTAGCAAGCATTAAGAAGGCTTCCTTGTCAGCTCTCAGCTCTTATCTGTATTTATCTAAGTGACTTTGCCAATTCGCTCATTCGGCTATCCCCTCCAATAGCTCCGGCGAGGTATATTTTAGTTTTGATTCGGTACATAGACTCGCACTGCTCACTATCGCTTCAGAGTTGGGGGATTAGATGCTGCCTTGAAGACTGTGGATAGATGACGTACGAGATAAAGCAAACGCAATGTGGAAATGGTGCTCATGACGCTCCTTCGTTACCTCGAACTCGAGTATTCATCATGAAACGTCAAGGCATTTCCTAAAGTAGGCTAAACAGCCCACCGGAAGGGTAGCTCTCCCCATCGGGTTTACCGACTCCAATCGAAAGCGGGGAAAACCGTTCCAAAGGAAGGATTAAGACTTCCCAGAATTGATTGTAATTGGCGTAACGTATGACTATAATTGCGAGGGCGGCCGAAGAGCCAACTTCCCTGTCACATAAATATTCGACGAGGAGCGCCCTGGTGCTAAAAAGGAGCCTCTAGCAGATTATTTCCGAAGCTCTCCGGACTCCCGCCCGTCTAATTGCTACGGATTTGCAAACTCAATGGCGTATCTTCTAAGTGCCTTGATAAAAGGAGACTCACCTAACCCCCTCTAGCTCGTGGCACTCGCTCTCCCTTAATGGAGGGGAAAGAAATCTGTGGTAATTACCGATAATAAGTTTTGAGCGGCATTTTTTCCCTCGGCTCGACTCGGTTCGTAGTTGCTAGAGAAAATACCTTTAGGAATGAAGGCTTTTTTTTCAATTCAGGTAGCCCTTTTCACTAGCCTCGTTTTCACCTGGTGGGATTCGAATACGGAGCCTTTCAAAGTCCATTCTATCGAGGTGATAGTGGGCTTTCTTCTTCTCGTTCGGTGCTCTTGAAAAGAACCTGCCACTGTCGAGTGCCACTCCTCATGCTAGAATCAACTACGGGTTGATAAGCTTGTCGATGCTCACGGAAGAGCTACCCGAATTCACACGCGGAAATCAACCACAACACGAGCGCACACGGGATGATTGATCTATTCCCCATTTCTTTTCCTTTTCACTGCATAGAATTAAGGGCACGGGAATGTTGCCACACAGCCAACTATCTGAGAAAACTGTCAAAGTAAACTTAACACCGTGACTTTGTCCCACAAGTAATTAATACAATCAGAGGGATACCTAAACTCACACGTTCAACTATACTTACGTCACTATCTGTGGTTTTCTTACTCACTGAGGAAAAAGTTGAATTTCCTTCAGATCTTCACTGTTCTGAACAGAGCTGGCTGAACAAGGTCATGGCCCTCAGCCCTAACAAGAAAGTCCTCACGGTGCGGGTTTTTTCTTACCTCATGTGAGTTCAATCAGCTTCTCCGCTAACAAAAGGCTGTACGAATTATTACTCAAGGAGACTACGGATTCTCCTTTTTGTGGATTTTCCAGAATATTCATTCCTAAGTCGTCTTCTTGGATTCAAACTCCCAGCTCTTCCCAAACCCAACTAATAACGGTCAGTAGTCAATCAGCTTTCACGCCATTCAGTAGCTCTCCAGTCTCGTCCTCACCAGTTCACATATCCAGAATCCACCGTGTCGTGCGAACTAATTCTACTAGCTGCTCAATCAGAACTCTGCCAAGACTGTTTCACATGGAGCCCTATCACAATCCACGTGACCCTTCTATCAGAACTTTGACGTTATCAAGAAGTGATCATTTAATCATTTAAATCCTCTGTCTCGTTCGGGTCGTTAGTCAATCAATCCAATCTTTATTGCTCTCTTTCTCTCTCTCTCTCTCTCTCTCTTTCTCTCTCTCTCTCTCTCCCTCTCTCTCTTTTACTTCACGTTTCATCCCATTCAGAGTCCGAAAAGTGGGAAGCTGAGAGTACTCCGAAAGTTTGATCGAAATCGTTATAGCCGTTCTTGAGAAATTTGGAATACAGATAAATTAATATTCGACAAATCTCCTTTTCTGAGTTAACTTGGCTTATATCTCCGTTCAACATACATACACAGAAATAGTTATACAGAAGGAAATGTGGGTATGGGTGACTAGAAGACACTCCATTAGAATTTATCACAGCTGGTGAAGTAGTTACCCTGGAATTTACGGAAATGTTCGAAAAAACGTTATTTTTGACACATTTTTATTTTTATCTCTGTTCAATGGACCGCCACAGGAACATTTATTGGAAAGAATACGTAGGTATTAACTATTTGAAAACATCCTGTGAGTTTGGTGAAAATCGCTGGAGCCATTTTGCCAAAAAGCGTAAAAAAACCTATTTTTGCTTCAGGGGCTCATATCTCCGTTCACCGTATTTTCATGGAGATATGTATGGAGAAGAAAAGTTAGGTATTGATTAGGAAAAGATAATTTGAAAGTTTAATCAAAATCGTTAGAGCTGTTTTTGAGAAAAATGCGAAAAACCCTAGTTTTTGGTACATTTTCCTCCCCCACCCCCCCTTCCCATCGGCCGAAATCGTCCATAACCTTATTTTGGTGTCTACAAAAAATAACGAACAAAACAACAAAAGAACCAGCTCAATCGGATCATCCGTTCTTCCGCAAATCGAACTACAGACACACACACCCATACACACATACACAGGTCTGTTTCTTTATTTGATTACTGCACCTAAACCCTCGACGAGGGTTATATCAGTCATAGAAGTTGCGGTTTCGCTAATATGCAAGAGGCCGGCCCCTGCAGCATCCACCGAACTCAGACCTGTGGAGGTACGGCAGGTATTTGGTCGTTAGCCAGTCTCACCGTAGAGAGCTGTTGCCCGTGTGTTACCGCGCGGAGGTGACCACCTGAGGAATCCCGTACCGTCTGGGAGTAGTTCTTAATCTGGTTCCCCACCTGATCTTACTGTTTACTTGGGTGGCAAGTTTCAAAAGGACTGATCAACTATAACCACGTTTCTTAGCCATTACCTTCTTTGCGAACTTTGCAAAATGGTTATAGGCTTCCTTTGTACCAGTCAAAGCTGCTAAGTTCGTTTGCCCTCCCAACAACCGTCGCTCACTGTTGTAGGAACTACAGTGGAGCAGCACATGGTTTCTTGTTTCCTCCGCACTGGAGGCGCAAGACGTGCATAATGGAGAGTCTTTCAGAGAAAAGAAGTGGAGCCGCGCATTGAAGTCACCATGTCCCGCGAGGAACTGGCTCGTCCAGTGGTCTGGCTCAACCCATTTTCTAGAAAGACGTTCACGGATGTTGGGGAAGAACTCATACGTATCACGTCCCTTTGACGAGGATTCCCATCTCGCTTGCCATTTTTCTAGAGCCCATTCATCAATGGCGGCAAGTTTCTGTTCTGTGGTGAGATCCGCACGGAGTTCAGCCCAAAGTGGGGGGAGCTCCCGTTTCACTCTCCACTTGTCAATCATGCACTCAACAGCCAAATCAGCTGGTAACTGACCAGTGATCACCTGGAGTGCTTCTGTTGATACAGTCTTGTAGGCCTTGGTGATCCACAGGAGCGCAGCTCTCTGGGATTGGGCCAATACTCTCTTTTGATTGACTGTTAGTTTGCTACCCCAGACAACGGGGCAGTAGCCAATCACACCTAAATAGATGGCCTTATACATGAGGATGGTGTCGTGGTAACACACACCCCAAGTGGCCTTAGTAATGGCACGCAGTGAGGCAAACCTTGCAATGGTAATGCCTTTAAGGGACTGGAGGTGTTGGTTGAAACCCCACCTCTCACCTATATTCACTCCTAAATACTTGACGTGCTTTTCAAGAAGGAGCCTGTGGCCGCCAAAGCGTATTGTGGGTGGATTATTCACTTTCCCCTTCAAGAGGATTAGCTGGGTTTTTTCCTCAGCCACCTGCATCTTGACATGCTCGCACCATTGGTTGACAGTGCGGAGCACGTGGTGGGTTTTTTCTTCAATTTGGCGGACTGACTCTGCAAAGATCAGCACAGTCAAGTCATCCACATAGGCGTACGGCTCGCAGTCAGTCTCCATGACTTTCCTGAGAAGACCTTCGAAGAAGGCATGTGCTGGTCCTAGGACCGAGCCCTGTGGGCACCCCTTCTCAATCTTTCTCCGGACAGAGACATGCCTGCTTTCGATCGTAGCAGTTCTTTCTGTCAAGTAACTTCTGACGAGCGAGTACAGGTTGCGGGGGATTCCCCTACCTTTGAGCTCATTAAGGAGCGCTGGCCACCAAAGGTTGTCAAACGCTCCTCTGATGTCAATCAGAACTGCTACGACGTACTTAGCCGGTGCCAGCAGGGAAACACGCCGAATCTCGACAATGACATCCTGCGTGGACCTTCCTTTGGTACACCCGTATTGCCTGCCTGTGAGGTTGCGGCCAAAGACTCCTTCGAGGGACTGCAACATCAAGATTTCTAGTGTTTTGCCTAATATGGAAAGAAGGCTGAGTGGTCTCAATGATCGCGGGTCTGACTGATTGCGGTCGCCTCCCTTTTGAAGAGTGACAACGCGCGCAGTCTTCCACTGAGTGGGGAACTGTCCGACCTGCAGACAGTCATTAAATAAATTAAGGAGGCCGCTGGAGATTGTCCGCTCAGCCTTCCTTAGCATATTGCTTTCTATTTTATCTGGCCCAGGAGATTTGTTGGGCTTTAAGGTCGCAAGGGCCCTGCCAAGGTCGCCTGGTGTCCACAGTGGGATGTCGGGCTCGTTCGGAGGGTCCATGATCAGCTCCCTTGCTGCCCTCTGGGCTTCAGTGTCTCGAGCTACTTGGTCATCTGGGAACGCCTTCTCAAGGAGGATTTCCAGTGAACGTTCGATGCTGCAGGCCCAGCCTGACTCATTTTGCATCGCAGCTAAGACCTGCTCTACATTTGCTTTTCCTATGGAGGACTTGTAATGTCTGCCCCAGGGGTTCTCAGAGCTCTCCGCTTCCACAAAATTTCGCCAGCCTTGCCGTTTAGCTCGTTTGATGGAAGGCCTTCTATTCTTGGATGAAGGCAGTTCGGAGTGTTGCTCTGGCATCAGGGTCACGAGTGTTTTGGTACATCCTCCTGGCTCTATTTGCACTTTGCTTGAGGGGATTAAGTTCCTCAGTCCACCATGGGACTTTGATCGCCCTGTGCTTCTGTTGGCCAAGTACAGAGAGCCCAGCAGAGTGCAGTGCTGTGGTAAATGTGTCCACTTTCCTGTCCACCTCTTCAGGTGTGGATGCTTGCGCTATTAGGTCGGTGTCTGCGGCACGCAGTTCACCTTCCAGTACCCTAAAGAATTGCGGCCAGTCAGCATTTTTTGTGCGGAATCGCTTTTCACGCGTGTCTTTGCAGAGGATGTTGTCATCCGTAATGGCAAAGTCAATAACCATGTGATCGCTCTGCGTTGCACCTGGTACGACTCGCCAACCCTGCAATTTGAGTAGCAGGGTGTGAGACACGGCTGTGACGTCTATACACGACCTTCCTCCCGGACCATCATAGGTCGCCTCAGTCATGGGGTCGTTGGCAACAACCAAGTTGTACCTGGTGAGCAGCTCTATATACGCCTCGCCCGCCCCATCAAGGGTTGGGGATCCCCACAATGGTGATCTGGCGTTTGCATCAGCACAGACTACGCAGGGTCGTCCTGATAGGCCTGCTAGAGCCCGCTCGAGTGGTTCAAGGCTGTTGGCAACTGGTGCGCCAAATTGCCTGTAGAATGATATTACAACCAGCTCAAAGCCACCGGCTCGGATGAGCACAGCGGCCAAGTGCTGGCTGTTCAGGTGGGTGAGTGCGAGCATGTCAATGGACGGGTCGATGCAGGCTACTGCTGCCTTGGCTCCCGTTCTTGCTCCAGCCACCACTCGTGCCTGCGATCCCAGACCAAGAGTTTTGGATCCTATGTATGGTTCCTGTATGGCGAGAACACTGCAGCGTTTCTTGAGTGCATTTTGCAGCAACTCAGCCATAACTGGGGAACTCTTATTGGTGTTGTGCTGAAGGATTCGAACTGTTTTTGACCTATTCATAATCCACTCGTGACTCCTGGAGGGCAATCGCTCGCTGACGAATGGTACAGCGTGCGTCTCGTGTAGAGTGTGCGACCTGTTGGATTTTGCGTTCGACGCAATTGGCACACTTGAGGGGAGCATCACGCTTGCATTCCTTACTCAGATGTGGCAAGGCGCACCAGGCGCACACAACAGGTCTTGTACAGGCCACTGCCAGGTGGCACACATACACACAGATTTGTTTCTTTATATGATGACTGTACCTAAACCCTCGACGAGGATTATATCAGTCATAGAAGTTGTGGTTTCGCTAATATGCAAGAGGCCGGCCCCTGCAGCATCCACCGAACTCAGACCTGTGGAGGTATGGCAGGTATGTGGTCGTTAGCCAGTCTCACCGTAGAGAGCTGTTGCCCGTGTGTTACCGCGCGGAGGTGACCACCTGAGGAATCCCGTACCATCTGGGAGTAGTTCATAATCTGGTTCCCTACCTGATCTTACTTTTTACTTGGGTGGCAAGTTTCAAAAGGACAGATCAACTATAACCACGTTTCTTAGCCATTACCTTCTTTGCGAACTTTGCAAAATGGTTATAGGCTTCCTTTGTAGCAGTCAAAGCTGCTAAGTTCGTTTGCCCTCTCAACAACCGTCGCTCACTGTTGTAGGAACTACAGTGGAGCAGCACATGGTTTCTTGTTTCCTCCGCACTGGGGGCACAAGACGTGCATAACACACACACACACACATACACACGGACCACGCGCCGAAATCAGGTTTTTTAGACTCAGTAGGGTCTGAAACGTAAAGATCTGAAGAAAACCCAAATTTTTTTTTGGGCCGATTACTATACTTTCCTTCCCTTCGGGTAGCGGAAAGTAAAAAAATAAAACGGACGCGATTGAGCAAGAACGCTGGAACCAACTCAACTCAAATTCCATATTTAGTCATAATCATCACAGGATGCCAAAGTAAGGGTATGAGCTAAATCGCCCTAAAACAAACCATAATTATCATAGCAATCAAAACATGAAATATTTATCATGGGACATGTTCACACAGAAATGACTCGATTTGAAGAACGTAAGGTTGGGTTACAGGCAACATCGGAACTTGTGGTTACGGCGGGACAGAATGAGATCGAGTGCTCTGCTCATTGGAATGTCTACCAGAACGTCAACGCAAGAATTGAAGTTCTGAAGATAACGCAGTGGAGGAGGCTTAGCGTGAAGATGGCTGCCAGTGAGCCACACTACGCGGTCGATCAATTCGTCCAATTTTGAAGATGCTATCGAACAAAGCAGACTTCGTGTACAATGAATTACCGATTATTCAAGGAAAAAAGCCTTATTATCGCGTATTGATTCAGGAACAATTCTTTTACAGTAGCGGGAATTTCCCGCCGGCAGACCTTCTCCCACTCAGCCGACTTTTCCAACTACAACCACCCCTCTGTTCTCCTACTTTACAGTTGTGTGTACCACCAAACCTTACCACTTAGTAAGTTGAAGTGGAATCTCGAGAAGGTTTTCGAGCGCTCCGCAAAGTTGAGTGACCTTACAAGTTTCTAAATGCATGTTGTTCCCGATAGTGTTTATGCGAAAGAAGAAAATCGCGTTCATGCAGTGCGCACCACACGAGGTCGTTATCGTTGGAAAGAAAGAAACAATCTCATGTGGTTGAAGATGACAAATTTTCTTTCCATCCAGGCATCCATTGTAATTATGTTCCTATTCAAACCTAAAAACGTATTTCATGTTTCTTTGCTTCGACCAAACTGTAGTTCGGGGGTCCCTCAAATGTCGTTCTGCGATACATGTACCATCTTGAACACAATCAGCTAGAGACCATTTTTACTCAACAATGGCTTTTGGTTGAAATCGCAAGCGAAAAATTCCTTGCGTCTGGCCCCCTAAAGTGGGCCCCTTTTGTTAAGGGCCCGATCGGTCGATTCTGAGCGACAATGCCAACCCAGACAACTCTCCTCAAGCTCATCAAACCCCATCACAACAGCAACTTCCACCTAACAAGTTTAAACCAAGCATCGCCCCACTACCTGCATCAGCCCATTTCGCTCGATCTCATCTCACCTTTTTCCATTCATTCGCGATCGTGTGCACCACCGGTTTTCGGTAAGCGAACTTTCCTTGCTCCGCCTCCGATCTTCAAGGGCCCCAACGAGATCTCTTTATTTTTTATTCTTGAGCTCTAATTCATTTTCGTTCAGTTCAATTTCATTTTGATTCAATTCCTTCCATAGTTTATTTCCGAATCACTTGTATTTCCTTATTATCTCTTTTACTTATTTATTTATTTGCTCACTCAGGCAGCAGCCTTAGTCCTCCAGTCCTATATCTTCAGGCGTTGAGCCTAGAGGCTCAACCATTGACTTCCCTCACGCCTAACCAGCTTTAACGATTTTGTTCAAATTTTTACATGTAACACGATAGTTAAAATGCTCATTTGTGGGAATGAATGGCAAGAACTGCATAGTAAATGATTAAATATTCTGAGAAAGTCTATTTTAGTCCAAGTTTTACTTTCCTTGGTAGTTATGTGATCGGCTGAAACAAATTTTTGAGTTCTCTTCAGATTTTCAAGTTTCAGACCCCCCTGAGCCCGAGAAAGACTATTTGGGAAAGTGGTCTGTGTGTGTATGTGTGTTTGTGAACGATTTGACTGATATAACCCTCGTCGAGGGTTTAGGAACAGTCATCAATTAAGGAAACAGACCTTTCTGTGAACGATTTTTAGAGAGAACCACAGTACAAATCCAGTCAAACTTGATATCAACACCAAACAATTTTTTCTCAAAAATGGCTGTAACGATTTTGATTAAATTTTTTATATTGGTAGCTCCCAATATGGCAACTGTACCATAAAATTCCCATTTATGGGAAAATGACGAGAGCAGCACAATAAATTACCAAAACTTTCGACGAATTCGATTTTAGCGCGATTTTTAGAGAAAACAACTGTACCAAATCAGCTGAAACTTGATGTTTAGCCTGCAGGTTACCGTAGGACGCAAATGCAAGGGTATGGGAAAAATCCACCGAAAGGTAACTATAGTTATCATAGTGATCAAAACACCAAATTTTTTTTCTCAAAAACGGCTCTAACGATTTTGATTAAATTTGTTATATTGATAGCTCTCGATAAGGCAATTATACCATGAAATTCCCATTTGTGGGAAAATGACGAGAGCAGCACAATAAATTACCAAAACTTTCGACAAAAAACGTTTTTAGCACGGTTTTTACTTTCCTTGGCTCTACGAAGTAGAAAGGAAAGTTATTTTCTTAGAACCTCCGCTGGAATGTTAGTAGAATGTTAAGAAAATTGGTATTGTAGTCCAATCCAATACCTAAAGGGTGAATGTTAAAAAACGCTCATGAGATACATGGGGCTCACTCTAGAAACTCCTGAATTTTAATTACCGCCGTTTCGCTTACTACTTACTTACTGAATTGACGTAGAGCTAAGGAAAGTTGTGTGTTGCCACGCACCAGATTTTTCATATTTATCCAGCTACTATAACACTAACACTCTCAGAAAACCAGAGTGCTAGTGCAATAAACCGCTAATACGATGAGAGTTCGATGACATTCAATAAAACAACTAGGAGCGACCCCAAAAATTTCGAAATTGAATCACCGCCATTTCATTTACTACCATTTCTCACAGTTTTTACCCAAGAACTCCGAAACAATAAACGGGACGCTCCTCATAAATCAAATTCATCGTTTTATAAATCACCAGTGCACAGAATATACTGTAAAGGAATTAGTAGGAGTAGTTCAATAAATTCTGAAACCTTTAGAGCCACTAGCTTCCAGTAGAATGTGCGTTCGTGTGAACTGAATGAAAAACGGATAGTAATAGTTGCCAGAGCGATAAACACCGCTGAATGCACGCGGCACCGAAGAACGTTGTGTTATGTGTTACACAGAAGCTGCTCTACCATAGTCTGATGTCCCACGGAGACGTTCCGTCAAGATGTAAGTAGTGATTACCAGCCAGAAATGCGCACACGGCAGCTTGACGTGTTCAAATCGATTTAGAAGCAATTATTGGAGCCATACTTGTATTGTCGGGTTGTCGATTGACTCGGACAAGAAACCGCTGGATGAAACCCCTTTCGCGGTCACTCCAAAATACACAGCTAAAACCCTCAGCCGCTGTCGCTCCCGGATGCCCACTCGTCGAAGAACTTCCAAGCTCAGCGTGGGGCTTTTTTTATGAAGTTCATAACGCGTGAAGAGACGGGGTAATCTTTGCCACTGCTCACCATCCCACGGGGGGTGAAGAGGCTGATAGGGAGAGAATATGTGGCCTGCCGAAGGCAACGAATATCCATCTGGTTTACGAGTCTTCCATGAAAGAGGTTGAGGTCGTAATAGTAAGTTACCCCAGTTTTTATTCCAATATTAATTATTGCGAGTCGTGAGGATCGCCAGGGGACGAGAGGCTTTTTTCCTCCCCCTGTTCCCCTCATAGTCCTTCGGACCGGGAGCCCCTTCGCCCTCGATACCCGTCGAGCGGAGATATGAGAGGAGACACGATGGCGGTATAATAAACAATGAGATTATACCTTGGGGTAAATCCATCTAATGGCCGTCGTAAAAAGTAACGGTCGGGAAGTTATCTCAAAACACAACAAAAGGGAGTGATCGGGCAGAGGGCATACGTCACCCGCGCATCTCTGCCTCCCTTCGTCTGGATGGCGCGAGTTTGAAAAAAAAAAAAAATTGTACGTAATGGGATCACAGCGAGTCGGGTGAGAAGAGGCGAATATTTCAAGCTTCAAACGGCACCTTTTTTTTCCCCCTCTTCCGAAGTGGTGCACAATGGAAGTTGACGGCCACTATTTCCGTGAATTACCAACCTGAACGGAACCAGAATGGATGGGATGTTTTCCCCAAAGCGGATTACAACAGCTTCGGCTCTTTTTTCCATCCAGTGCCGTCAATTTATCGCTCAAGGATCAACAAAAATGGTTTCATTACAACCAGTCGACTTTGAGCGGATAGTTGGGATTTATTTGACGCTCCAATCAGCCTTGATATTGCTTCCCTCACAGCTCGTCCGTCGAATGGAAATGAAAGCGCCATAAAAAAACAAAAAACCTCACAGCCTTTTCTCATTTATCGTCAGTTTCCCAGAGAGTTACGTTTTAGCTACTCTTCGCTCATTGTTTTGCACCGATGCGATTTCCCAAAATCGCATTTTTCATTATTGTTTTCGAGCGATAAATCCCTCGTTTGGCTCAATGGACAGCCACCTCTCGTCGGCCACTTTTAATTTGCGAAACGCTCGGGGACGTAACAAACAATTTCCGAGATAAACAAGTTTTTACGCGACCCCTCAAATCATCAGCACATTTGTCACCCAGCCGTCGGAGGAGGAAGACCCTTTAATTGATGACAAACGGCATTTGTCAAACTTCCAACGTTTTGATTCACAATTAGCCAACTTCCATACGCCCCAAACCTTTTTCCCGATAACGGACTGTTTTTAAATCATCAGAGTAGTACAACATTCAATCATCGACCGTCGAGCAATCGAGAAAAGCTGTCATTCGGGTGAACAGGGAATTCCAGGATTTGATCCGACGGAAAGATAATTTACGTGCTCGGCTGTAAAATTGTTCCGAAAATTCTTGCTGAAAATCCCTTTCCGTATTTTATTTTACAACTTTCCTTAAACGAATGCTGATGTTTTTCTCAAGAGTTCTGAGACAAGGGCTGTTCAGCGCTTTCTTTATAAGCTGATCACTGAGCATTATCCAGACGACACCCAAAGAATGCTTGGAGCGCATGTTCGCTAATTGTGAAAACAGGTGGATTCATGCAGAAATTGTGGTACTCCCATAATATGGTGAGAAGAGAGACAGAAGGCCAACAAGGAGATTCAATATGAATAATTGGGCTAGTTGAGAGGTTTTTGTTACTGGCTGCTGAGGATTTTGACGTTATTTTGTTGACGTTGGAAGAAGAAGCGAACAAAGATAAATAATAGCAATAACGTGGACAACGTGAAGTTCCGTAACTTATCCGGCTGCAGCTACTTATACCACAATCATGATTGAGTTCAACAAATAGGCGATTGGCGTCACCGTCAACATGAACTGAGGATGATCAGAGTTTAGAGTTCTGGAATTACAGGTTAAACGGGTCTGGAAGAATTAGTATAAAAATCGAAGTTTGGAAAAAGCGATTTTGAGATTGCTTCGTAACAGTCAAAGTTGGTAGGTTTGTCTGCTCTTCTAACAAGTAGGAACTACAGTACAGCAGCACAGCGTTTTCTCCGCACTGGAGGCTCAAGGCGTGCAGGATGGGGAGTCTTTGAGAAGTGGAACAACGTGAGGAACTGGCTCGCCCTGGGGCCTGGCTCATTCTTCTTTCTTCTAAGGTGTTCACGGAGGTTGGGAGACCCTTTTTGACGAGGGTTCCCATCTTTCTGGACATTTATCCAAAGTCCAACCATCTAGCGTGGCAAGTTTTCGTTCGGTGGAGTGGTTTGTATGGAGGCAGGACTGGGTCCCTTTTAACTCATCACTGGTCCACCATGTCAATCACGAAGTTAGCCGTTCATATATCACTTGGAGTACTTCAGTGGGTGCTCGTCACCCTTGGTGGTGCACAGGAGCACAGCTCTCAGCGTTCTTTGATCTACTTGAGTTCGCTACGTATTGATGGTTGGCTATTTAATTGTCCTAAGCGACTAGCAACTCGACATGCTCGCCATTGGGTGGTGGTTTGGAGCCTTCGATGGGTCTTTGCTTCGATTTGGTGGATCTTGGACAACACAAGAACCAGTGGAAGGTGCACGTTGAGTTGATACAACCCGGAGGGGAATGAGGCTTTAAAAGATTCCCGTCGTATTTCAATTGTAAACAAACCTACAACAAAATTAAACCCACATCGTTCGTTAGGAAAACAATTATCCCACAACGGATTAGCTCAGCTTGACTTCGAACGGCCCTCTGAAGCAGAAAGTTAGCTAATATTAGTTTTGAAGAGAAGATACCGCGAAAGAACTGAAGACGAGTTTAATTTTCGGATAAATTCCGAATGTTTGATGCGGTTTTCGAAGAATTGGACAAACAGTTAAGGCATAACCTCGATAAGAAGGTGTCCGCGTTTCTCCTCAAAACCGTGTTTCGTTCCCACGCCGCCATTATCTTTCGCTCTACTTGCACCCCTAATCCCCTACCTCTTTCTCATTCAGACCCCTTTTATCTTTGGAACCTCCTCCCTCAACTCCTCCTTCGCCCTCCTCTTTCTCTCATTCGCGACAAGAAAAGCAAAATTCTCCGGCATAACTTTGGCAACCCTCATTTAACTGTTTGCTCACGCACCTGATGTAAGAGCCGAGTCGAAAAACTACTAAGCCCCGTTCTCGTGCGCTGCTCTGTCGCTAGTCTTTTTTAGGTCGGAGCTGTAAGAGGTTGGAGCAGAAGGCGACTGGCGGAAAACCCGTTCTCTTCTATCAACCAAATCTCTTAAATAACTTCTTTCTCTCGTTTTTCCTTCTTTTTCCCGAATTGTCTCACCTATTTTACAGCAAATGTGAACCGATACTGAAGTTTGCTCCACGTTTTCTACCCCTCGCGCACCGCCACTCTCTGGAAGTTGGAGAAAAGTGGTCGATAGCTTCTGAATCCCGTTTTTCGACTACGTTTTCCCCAAATTTGTTTCATACCGTGAAAGTTTTCTGGTAGATGTGCTTTCGAATTTAAAAGGCGAACTCCAACAGTTGGGATTGGCGGGCAGACAAGATGGATCACATCAGCTTCGTTACATTATAGCATTTACGATAAGAAATATCTAGCGAGACGCGTATTTATCCTTTATATGCACCAAGTAGATCCAGGTTATTAGTTTTTCAGGAAGAAAACAGCGGTGTTTAACATTTTGGAATTTATTGAGCGGTTCAAATAACCAGGTACGTCCTAGACACAGGAGTCCTGATACTACTGGGTGCGCGGGCCACAAATTTTCAGACAGAGCTATTTGCAGTGACGGTGTGTGTGCAGCACCTCCAGCGGTGGAGGAACTGGAAAGAATATACATTCCGACGACAGCCGAGCTGCCCTTAGGGCCCTCGCTTCCTATCTCATCACGTCGTTTGGGAATGCCTGACTGGCCTGAAGATCCTGAGAGAGGCCTGTATTCTAAGAAACCAAACTTCAGGAGTTTCTTGTTTTGCCCACTGATTTTGGTACTCCCCCCTCTCTCCACAATTACGTACTCTTCTCTAAACCAACTGTCTCGATAGAAGTGGTACTCGCATTTTCAACTTAGTTCCAATCAGAAGTTCTGCAACGGTAGCAACAGAAGAAGAAGGTGGTGGAAAGACAATCGACGAACAACAGTAACGGCCGATGCTGAATTGATCATCATCCACATCTCTCCTATTCCCATTCCTTTGGGACTCATGCAACCACCATGTAGAGTAATGAGCTAAGTAACTCGAAACGGTACATTCAGACGAACATTAAAACGACTGGATAAATATCAAGAATAATCTAAAGGCACGTCAGTAAGATCAGCAGATGATACGCTCAAAAGTGAATCGAAAATAGCTATTGGTATGCTTCACACAACTTTCCTCAACCTCGTGTACATTAAGCGATTTTCAAAGCTACACTGATTCCCATTCCCCGACCCATTCTTTACGTAGTTCATTTGAGCTTGGTAAAAAATGACTTTCCTTTAACGTTGGATTTATTGAAGTGCTGCTACTTATGTCACGGCCATCATTGAGTAGTCCATGAAACTGTCGCCTTGATTTCACCAAAAAAGAAAGGGGTGCCCTATATCAATTGAGAAGGTCTACAGAAACATTAAATCAATAAATCCGTTTTTGAGAAAAAAATTTTGTTGATACGATCACTATGATAACTATAATCAGTTTTGTACCGATTTTGCCCATACCCTTATTTTGGAGTTCTGTAGTGACCAATCGTTGCAGCCAATATTTATTTATCACATTCTCGGAAACTCAGGCATACATACCATTTGCTCAAATCATGATTCAGGAACCATTGAAACGTGAGAAGAAAACTCAAAAATTGTTTTTTCAACGTTTTATTACTGTTCGGCACACCAAGTTAGCTGGATGTTTGACCTCTAAAATGTCCGCACTTGCACTAACAGAGCTCATTTGCCCAAACAGCAAAGTCGTTGTTTCCTCGGACACCTTCTGTCCTCAAGCTCTTTTGTTTACCTATGGAAAGTTCATCTATTCAGTTATTTCCGATTGACGACGGATTTCCCCTTCTTCTGAACTTTCCCAAATAATTTTTACCCCTCCTTTCAATTCACATTGCTCTTCATAACAGACAGCTCCTCCCAAACTCATTCACCTACGAGTTCTCGCGAAAGTCGGTCGCACCCTGGGTCTCCCAACTTTCAGTCATCTAACAGCTCTCGCGATCCGTCTCTCATGTCTCACGCTACTCATGACTCGCTCTCTCTCTCTCTCTCTCCCTCCCTCTTACTCTCTCTCTTTCTCTTTCTCTCTCTCTCTCCCTCCCTCCCACCACTCAGTGTTACACAACCAGTGAATGTGTATTGAGAGTCCCCTTGTTTGCGTTTATATACTCACACTCAAACTGATAACACTATTCTGTCAAGTGTAATACAGTCTTCATTATGCTAACCACGTCCATTTATTTCTCAGTTTGAAGCTACCCCCCTTCGTCCGCCCAACAATACTTCCTACTATCTGGGTCTAAAGTAGTAAAACCCAGCTTGGCAGTTCAGGGAATTTATCGGTATTTAGGTAATTTCATTGTTCACACAGACTACTTCTTAGTTTTGTTATCACACGTCAGATTCAGCGATGGGAAAGGAGATCGTGTTTTGTTTCACCCTTGAATTATGCCTCTCAAAATCGTACAGGAGTTGCAAGCATTCTACGACGGGAATGTTGAAGCACGACGTGCTAAGATGTCTCAAGAGTAAGGGGAATTGTGGTTCCTATCAACTCAACCCAATGTAATAGCATCCATGGAAATCTATACTCAATAATATGCGATCCCCCGCTTTAACTTCAACTATCGCCAACTGCTCCTTAGAAGCGGGAACTTGGGAATGTTATCTTCGGCTCCTTCGGAGGGTGTTAATACCAAGTGTCTAGCTTGACTCTGAGGAGATAATGGTTTCACCCTATTGTGCGGATCTAGCTGATTTATGCCCATTAACGGCCGAGGATCACATCTCGCAAAAGGGAAGGGAAACTCAAGGGGCTTCTCGTGGCTAGGACTCCATTCACTTTCACTTCTTTACCAGTCACATGCCAAGAGGGCAGAGCGTCTAAGTATTTACATAAATTACGCGGAAGGAGAGCCTTTCGAGAGAAACGGCGGAACAGATGGAGTTAGTGGGGACTTACACTGTTTTCAAGATGGGGAGGCTTGGCAGAGTTCCTAATTAGATTTAGTACCATCGCATCAATAAACGAGAAACTCTTGAGTTAGTTCAAGTTTGATTGTTTTGTACCTATTCAAGTACAAGAATGAAACTCAGCGACTAATCGATGCAATTTAGCTCGGCTTAACCACCAAAATATTTTCATAACATCCCATCCTTATTGTTGGGCCCTTGAACCTGCGAAAGAAATGGACTTGCTGAGCGTGAGTGAGGACTGTATTACACTTGACACAGTCCGATATGTCTCAATACATGTGAAACTTGTTGTGAGATACTAAGGTGAGGGAGAGGAACAGAGGGAAGGAGAGAGAGACGAATCGTTGGGAGACGTCTCTTTGTTCAACTTACTTGAAAGGAGCTCGCTGTTGAGAAGAGGAATCTAAAATTGAGGGATGGGAAAAGATACATAGGAAAGTCGAGGACTGGGGGAAATCCGCTGTTAATTGGGGATATCTGAAGAGGTGAACTTTCCATATTTGACAAAAGGGCTTGAAGACGAAAGTGTTCGAAGGAAACAATGACTTTTCCTTAGGGCTAGTGCAGCCATTTTGAAGGTCAAAGACCGAGTCAATTTGTCCTGCCGAACACTTATTATTCTGAATTTTGCTTCTTTTCTAAGAAATTAAGTTAATCAAGATCCAGATTCCCACCTCAACGAAATCGAAGCGGAATGGAAGGGAGGATCAATTTCGGAGGTTCAAGAAATGAGGGCAAAAAGACTGTATATGACGCATGAAGTCACAAAATTTAATCTGCGGATGTTAACCTGGTTCCTGCGAAGATTCTCCAGAAAGGTATTGTACCCAGACAACATGTTTAGAGCTGAAAGAAATGAGGAAACTCCTATTCCGGGAAAACCTAGATTGAGCCTGAAGCAAGGAAAGGAACAATTTCAGAAAACTGTTGTTACTGCGGACTGTATTATTTGGACTTACCCAGTCGAATTCTGGATGCCGCAAAAGCTCGTCTGTTCCGCTGTTGGAGAGGGAAGGAGAAGTAGGAAAGGAGAAAGGAGAATAGGACAGAAAGAAGAAAACAGCTTAGACGAAATGCACGAAACACGTGAAAACTAAAGAACATAACACCATCTAATAACCGGACAGGGCCGAAAACTACATCGAAAAGCGCGCATGCAAGACTGAGAGCAAGTCGTACAGGTTTCCGCCTCGCCAGGTTACACCGCACGCGACACCAACGGCTTCCAATAGATATGCAGACTCCCTCTATTGGCCAGAAACAACATTGGAGGGTATGTCCTCACTCATTGCAGCCCTGTGCTCACCTAGTCTAATATTGCCAGAACGGCGCAAACAACTGTTGATTGGCTGAACTTGGTCAAGAGGGCATTTGGAAGGTTGTTTGCCCAAAAAGACGAATTTTGTGAAGAAATATATATAATTCCCTTTGTAAGGCATAATATATATCTAGCAGTGCGCCTCCCTACCTACGTCAAGATTATCAGCGTGATCTTCTTGCGTCGCACCCTGTCGGATTGAGGGGGAAGGGTAGACCCTCTCCAACGCCAGGGCAGTTTACGGCAAGAGTCCGGGCGGGGAGCCTCGCCATCTTGACGTGCTACTTTTCCGTTTACTAAATCAAATTCTTCAGTTGTCATTAAAACTAGTTTCTTCAATTGTGTCTTTGTCATGCATCGGGAATTCGAGGACGGCGAGATAAGTGATGGAGATCACCCGAATCATCCTGACTCGGCTGCAACATGTATAACTAACTCTCTTTCATTGGTAAATACGAAATTGATATTCATTTACATTTGATATAAAATGTTACAGCCACTTTGAAAGAAATGGATGAAAAGGGGGGTGACAGTGCCAGTTTTGTCACAGATCGGTGTGCGTCAATATCGTGGTGCCTAAAAAGGATGGAACTATAAGGATTTGTGTCTGTGTGTGTCCGCATCAAACATTTCCCTTTTTTGCTGAAGGGTGTTAAACTGTGATGTGTGCTGGCATCTAAAACCTAATTTTGAACCGAATGGAAAAACAGGAAAGTTAAGTCATAAACTGTGAATAAAAGACTGATGCTCGAGCTCGACAGGAAATTCGATGTACGACCAATAGGAGGCCTATGGAACAGCGAAAGTCGTCAGTTTTGGCCAACTAACGGTATCAACATGTATACAGGTGGATTGAAAACTCCGGAGGGCTCAGGCTCCGGGGTGTGGATAAAGGGGCCTGGAGGGACGCAATTGCCCTGGGCCCCACTCCCACGGTCTTTCAAGCAGCAATCTATGCTATCATCGCCAGGGCAATCAAAATGCTTGAGAAAGGCTATAGTAACAGAACTATCAACACATCGCCTGATTGTAAAGCGTCTTGTATGTCAAAGATGAACTACTGCACAACGTCAAAACTGGTGTGAGAGGGCCGGATATGGCATAACTCTTTAACAAACGCGGACAGAGTTAATGTGTATTGGATTCCGAAGCATAAGAGGATCATTGGAAATGAGAGGGCGGGCCATCAGGCCAGACGCAGTTCGTCTACGGTACCTATAGGGCAATTCCCTTTGTGGGATTTCTCTGTCACTAGTCAAGAGGACTGTGGAAGAATATGCCAGAAGAATGCATCAGTCTGGAATTTTGCGGGAGTAAAGCACACCAAACGCTTTAGCAAACATCTGAGATAAGACAGAACCTTCTGAGGATGGAGTGAAAGGACCTAAGGCAGATTGTTGGGTTCATCACCAGGCACTGCAAAATGAACAAACGCATGTGTGTTATGGGCACAGTCGACACCTCACGATGTAGGTGGTGTGGGACAGATGAGGAGACTCCCTTCCGTGTCTTGGCTGAGCGGGAGCGATTTCTGGTCTTTGGTACTACTTCTGTCTGGGTGGACATCAAAAAAGGCTTTTGCAGGATATACCTGGCATTCCTTAGGACCTGTGAGACATTTGGACTGGCTCAATAGATCGTTCGGCCGCGGTGCATACCCCACCTGAGGGACAGTCAGAATGTCATATATAAACTGTGAAAACAACTTAAACTAACTGGTGAACTGTCGCAAGGCACATTAGTATACTTTGTGAACAATAAACTGCCAACAGGTATGAAAGCTGATGAGAGGAAAATGTACTGATGAAAGGTAAAAAGAAAACGGGGACTTTACTTCGGAAACACACACACTTCGGAAAGCACCTCCTGGACCCTACTTAAACTGGTACAGTGTCAACTTGACAATGCTGAATTCCCCACCGTTTTACCCAATTTCAAGTGTAGAATTGGCTTTTGCTGAGATGAACGGATCCAGTGTTTCTTCAAAGTTGGATGTAACGGCGGATTATGGCAATTCTGGGAGGGGGAGGGGGGAGGGCTGGCGGTTTATGAGAGCTCGTCGCATGGGGCTTAGAGACAAACAAGCATTTTGCATAATCTGTATTCGTTGTGATGGCAGCAATAAGTAATAACGGTGCTCGCGACGACGGTACCTTTGCTCAGTTATGGATCTCGTTTCGCAAGCACGGCACAAGGTTGCTCGTCAGCATGAAGCGATGGAATCTTGCGTTACGAGGGGTTCGGAAACGTTAGAGAGCCGCTGACTAAGCAAAAATTACGGTGACCCCGATCCTACATCTCTTTGGAATATGAATCATTGACCACTATACTTCGATTATTGGAGTGCTTACAATAGGATTCAGTCCCCCCCCCTCCCCTACTCTTTAGTCATTGATCTTAGAGCGGACTACTTCAACGGAGAGTTGAGAGTTTGAGCGAATCCCTGGGAAATCCGATCAAATATTCGAAGAACGTGTAACTGTATCAAAGCTCTAATGGAAGAAGGGTTATGAGGAAGTGGAGCTTACTTATCTGTCATAACATTGTAGTGGACACTTCACCACTTCACCTACTCGTTGGAACTTCTTACCATGTGATGCAGTTTTGATCTTATTGACACCATTTGTTACGAGGAGTTTGAAATGTTGAAGAGCGTCGGCAAAACTTACACCAATCTTGAACTCTGATCCTACACGCCGGATTTCCTTAGAATATAACTCTTCGTCTTCGACCAGTACACTACGATCGCTGGTGGGCCCAGGGGGGCGTGGTGGCAAAGTACGTTGGGGCGTGAGGCCTTCCAAGCCAGGCGGGGGATAGAACCAGCGGACTCTGGTTCGATCCACGACCAGGCACTCCCCTTCTCCAAACCCAGGGGGGTGAGCCAATGGGTACTGGCGGCGGCTGGGACACTAAGCAGGCCCCGCAACGGGGTCGTTGGGGAGATAGGACATGGGCCCAATGTGTGCTACGGCGAAATGCCATTGGTCCTGCAGCTCTGGTGGAGTTGTATGGCCCGCAGCTGCCTCCCTGCTATGTGTGTGTGTGTGTGGGCCTAAAATGGGAGTGATTCCTCCCCAAGCGAAAAAAAAAAAAAATTTAGCTCGACGCATCACACAACTTCCCTCAGCCCGATTTTCATTCAGTTGTCTTGAACTTGGCGTAACTATATGTTTTACGTGGAAAGCGTTAAGAGCATAAGGTCCCGGGTTTTATTGAGGCGCTTCAACTAACGCTCCGATAACTATTGCGGAATCCAGGCGTATGTGATTTATGCGACATCGTTTTTTTTGAGAAGATTAGTGCATCGTTTTTGAATTAACGAGTGAAAACTGTGTAAAATTGTAGTAAGTGGCACGGCGGTCGTTCGAATTTCATAATTTCTTGGGTTGTTCTTGAAGTCTTGTTGTATAGGTAGTTTATTGGACAATGTTTTTTTCAAAAAATGCATAAGGGGACAACTGCACACAAATTAGATTTCTATTTTCGCGTTACTTACAACTGTTCATAAAAACGAAGTCCGGTTTTTCTAAAAATCCCTATTTTGGCGTCGTATGGTTATTTTGTGCCTCAACATGACATAGTGGATTGGTGTATGTTAGGGGCAATAGGCCTTTGAGAGAACGGTAAAAGTAAAATAAAAGAAGCCTCCAAACCGGCTTTACTCTTAAATATATTTACTTGAAATTTAATAAATGGAAAATAAATTCGTTTTCGTTGGAAAAATAAAAGACCTTCTGAAGGAGAAATTGTGGAATTCCAAGTCTAGATCTGGTAGTCTTTTAACAGCTTTATTCTTCGGAATTTTCTTCGCTCGAGAGCTCAAGCAAGAAATGTATAGTTGGTATTGAAGCAACTTGCCAAGAGACAGTTTCAAGCTGAAGCTGGTAGAAAAAGACGTTGAACACCTTGTCGCGTGGGCAGACGAATATTGAGGAATGGCGGCTGGCGGTAGACCTCGGGTCGCGGCTGACTTGTTCTTTACCGGTGTGGAGAAAAGGTACCGGTGGTATACCTTCACCATATTTTACTTTTTAAATTTTAATACACAAACAAGAAAATATATTTGAGCGAAATAATTGAGGAAGCCCTGTACAACCATGAGTGATTAAACATTTGGTTCAGCCATTTTCTTAATCTTGTTCTCGGACACCTGCTGCCAGAAGACAACGGCCAATGCCCAAAAAATGCACTCGTTACCGCATGTCCGTAACGGGTGCTTATTTCGATTTCGGCATTAGGCAATGAATGGAAAATTTCGTCTGTATCAAGTGAAGCTTGAAATGGTTTGCGGCGGACTGCCGATGATGGCAACACTGTTGCCGCCACCTGTGCAGTTCACCGCTGTTCATATTAGCGGAGGAGCCGCATTTTAGTTTCATAACGGCTACCGACATCGCTGACGAATATTTCTCTTTTTTAAGCCAGTGTTTAAATTCCCCTTTAGTTTGTATGAAGTAGGGTAAGCGATCAGACCTTGGTGTTTCATTTCCCCCATTGTCCCTTTATTGTCATTTAATACAATACGAGCATAGCTTATTTCTTTCATTCTAAAAGGAGTTCATTTCATTTCAATTCGAGTTTTTCCTGATTAAATTCAAGTGGGTCCTATTTGGTTTATAATTTCATTTCCTAGTACTTTCCTGAGAAGCATTATTTTATTTATTTTCATGAAGGGAGTATAATTGAGTGTATTTAATTTGTTCGTTTCTTTTGGGTCCGGACACGACTTTCACTAGTGTTCTGTACGCGGGTAATTTGTAATAGAATTCCCCAAGTACGTCACAAACTTCATCGGCCGGAAGGGCCGAGCAGTCCTCCACTTGAGTTCTGCTTGTAGCTACGATAAGACCGTTTTCTTATGTTAGGGGGGGGGGGTGGTTTTGGAGACGTTTGGGGATCCGTTGACTCAGGCAAAAATTACGGCAATCGCGTGGTGCTCCGATCCATTATTGCCCGACTTTCGCCGGGAATATGAACCATTGTCTTAACCACTAGACCACGATCGCCTGGTGCCTTTGATGGGAGTCAGGTGGTACACATACACATTCATCGAAATTATGAACTAAATTGAATATAACAACGCCCGTTGTGAAACCAAAACTCAGCAACCCCTAAAAAAAAATTGTAGTTCTTTTCAGATCTTTACGTTCAAAGGTTTCTGAGAGTGAAAAACGCTATCTGAGAGAATGGCCTATGTATGACTTTGAACGCATCTGAGAGCATACGGCAGAACCAAATCAACCCCAACTTGATATCTAGCTCACAGGTTAACGCTAAAATAATGGTATGAGCAAAATCCGCCAAAACTAACTATACTTATCATAGTGATGAAAGCATTAAATATTTTTTCCCCTTAAAAGCTCCACTGATTTGATAAAATGCTTTTGTATAAACAACTGTAGGTGACACGATAATATATTAAAATTCTCATTCGTAGGAAAATAAGTTACCAAAAATGTCGACGAATTTTTTCCTTATAAACTCCGTTCAAATGTTACTAGGATTTTCAGAAAAATTGAAGTGGTATTAGAAGATAATGCGTATACAATGAGCGTTTGATAGCGACTCAAAAGATATACAGGGGCCGCTTCAGAAATTCCATAATATCATCGATCGGCGTTTCACGTGCTACCATTTCTGTCTATTATTCCAAAACGGACAACACGATCCTTCACAAATAAAATCATGTGGACGGTTTCATAAATCTCTTGTGCACTGCTCGCACAAGCTCGCTCAGTAATGGCCATGGCACATTTATGAGCGGCACACAATTAATAACGGAACGTCAAAGATCCCTAGGTATCATGTAAAAGAAGAAAGTTCTAAACCGAATGAAAAACAGATGTGATTAGTTGCTAGAGTCAAGATAATCGCTGAATGTACGTGTGATGCGTCGCCCCTGATCACGTCAACCTTCTGACCAATTCCGTCAGGTTGCAGTCAAAGGCATCAACCAGAGAAACTCTTGCACAAACCTGCCTCAAGTTGAGCGTTGCCGGTTAAATGCTAATGTACATATTTGTGCGGAGAGGGCTCCACAGAGTTGTGCGGAATGAGGAGTTTATTCAAAAGAGTGGAAGAAACCCGGGAGAAATGCGAAGGGGTTGGACAATTAGTCCTCGTGCGGTAAACAAGGTAAGATAAGCTCATCTGAAGGAAGAAGCCCGAGAAAGAAAGCATTTTCCTTTTAATTACCTGAGACTCGTCGGAGGCAACTTGAACAAAAAAAAAAAAAAAAAAACAACTTTGGTCTCAGTCGGAGGAAGAAGGGAAATTTTTTTAATTACTAAGTAAAGAACGGAGGGAATTCCGCGGTTTTCAAATCTGTTGTGTGATTACCAGCCTGCGCACAACGTCTTGTGTTGAATCGGCCGCTGGAAAATGAACTTCCTGCTGAGTTTCGTCGTCGCTCCTCGAACAGGAGTTCGTTCTTCCAACGTCGGTATCTCTGGGTTGTTGAGGGGGGAGGGGAGATTAGTCATTAGTCAACAACACATCACGGCAATCACACAACGCAGGGTAATATCAACCTTATATTTCTAAACACCTTTGTTCTCCCTCCTGCCCTTCTTTACAGCTACCGCCAAGTGCGAAGGTGTTTGAATAAATTTCACATTTAACATCAACAGTACGCGCATCTAACAAAAATAAATGGCAAATTTCAGTTGTTAAAGAAAAATACCTCACTCGTGACATGACTCATCAAACCGCAACCTCCAAGATAGTCGACGTGGGTTCAGGAACAGTCATATTGATAAGAAAATAGTTCTGTGTGTGTATTGGAACACGTTCGAGAGAAAACCAAATCAGCTTTAACTTGATATTCTGCCCACAGGTCACCATGGGACGCCAAAATAACGCTGTGGGCCAAAGCAAATTATACTTATCATAGTGATCAAAACACCAAATTTTTTTTTTTCACGAAATTTCTTGCACAGACCGCTTTATAACACGACAATACCATTAAATTATCATCCGTGGGAAAATGACGAGCAGCACAATAAATTACGAATCATTTCGACGAAAATTTTAGAGCAGTTTTTCACTTAAAAACTCCGTTCGAATTCGTAGAACCCTCAAAACACCAGAACCAAGTATCTATAGCCTTCAATAACGCTCATAAAATATGTAGGAGCTACTCCGGAAATTCCGCAATTTCAACCACTGCGACTTACCGCCATTTCTAAACGTTTTTAACCGATAGCTGTGAGAAATTGATCACGACCCTTCTCAAAAAGATTGGGTCTATGGTATCATTAATACTCTCCGTGCCGAATCCTCAATAATGGTGAGGGCATCAGTAAAAGCAGTACCATAAATTCCGGAACCGTACGTGCTACCGCTTTCTGCCACTGTGAAGTGGTGTTTTACGTAGTTCAAACGAACTGAGTGAAAAATATGTTGAATTAGTAGAAAAAATAGTAAACAACAGAGAATTTTTGTAGAACTAAGGAAAGTTATGAGATGCGGCGTACCTGATTTTTAAAAAACAATTATTTTAATTGATAATTTTTGTACTTTGTATGTTGAAATAGTTACTAAATGAAGGGAGTATACATTTTTAGAAAACCTACTGCTACCGACACGACCATACACTTTACATCAAACCACCCACAACAACATAAACTAAATGTATTTAGACACATGATACGGAAATTAAAAACTATCCCACTATCCGAACAAAATTACAAAAAAGAACTTGATACTATCAATACTATCGCTGAAAATAACGGTTACTCCAAAAAAAACAGTAAACAAATTTATAAGACAGTATGACTCCAAAAAAGAAGACTCAAAAACACAAAATACACAGACTTTAACAAGACGCTGCACATTTACGTACACAGGACCAAAAATATAAGGAATAACTAACATCCTTCGAAAGGAAGGTATACAAATCGTGTTACGTACGAACAACACACTTAGAACCAAACTAACTGCAAAGACTGAAAACCGACTCGACCAAAGTGGGGTATATAAAATTACCTGTACTTGTAAAAACGCATACATAAGACATACAGGACGAAAAATATGGACCAGATGTTCAGAACACATTAAATCTCTTAGTGGGAACAAAGACGACTCATACTTTGCCAACCACCTCAAGACAACTGGACATGAACCTGCCAAAATACAGGACTGCGCCACGTTACTATATAAGCAATACAAAGGACGAAAACTGAACATATTAGAAAAAATGGAAATCTATAAACAAAAAAACTTCTATGGACAGATCTTAAATGAACACATCAACGCAAAATGCGACATCATATTTACACCATTCAAGACGCTACACAAACGAAAACAACCAACTGACGGATTTACACGCCACCCTATACAAAAAAAGACTTAGAATCGACCACTGACAGACTATTCAAGACGTTCCTTTCACCTCTATTGGGTTTCCCCAGAGTTGCATGACCTTCTTCCCCACCCCCTTCCACGACGCTCCACCATCCCGTTTACATTTCTCTTATTAATAAGGATCACGACTGAATTACCTCCAGGACTGAATTAATGGCTAGACGATGATGTCTTTACATAGAAAGCGCTTGCCCACAGTAACTCACTAGTTCAAAAATCATTAGTTCATGTACCTGTTTGGTGAATCCGTCTTCTCTGGTTGGTGGGATACTGTGGGCGAGTGCTTTTGATGTAAAGACGTCATTGTCTGGCCGTTAAGTCAGTACTAAAGTAAGTTAGTTGGTTGTGGTCTTTGTATAGGAAGAGAAAGGTTAACGGGATGGTAGAAATATTAAAGTGATTGGGTTAGGTCCGCCAGTAGGAAAATTACTAAAGTTAACGTACCTGTTAATTGAGTCTGTTTCCTCTGGCTGGTGAGTTACTGTGGGGAAGCGCTTTCGATGTAAGTTAAGTTGGTGTTAAGTCAGTACTAGAGCCAGTCAGTTGGTCGAGGCCTTTATATACGAAGAGAAAGGTAAATGGTATGGTGGAGTGTTGTTGCAAGGGGGGGGGGGAGAGGAGGTCAAGCACCTCCGGGGAAACCCACTAGAGGTGTAAGGAACGTATTGAATACTCTGTCACTTGTCGATTCTAAGTCTTTTTTGTATAGGGTGGTGTGTAAATCCGTCAGTTGGTCATTTTCTTTTGTGTAGTGTTTTGAGTGGTGCGAATATGGTGTCGTATTTTGTGTTGATTTGTTCGTTCCACGACGCTCCACCATCCCATTTACCGTCGTCTTCGTATATAAAGACCACAACCAACTAACTGACTCCAGTACTGACTTAACGGGCAGACGATGATGTCTTTGCACAGTAACTCACCAGCCAGAGGAGACCGACTCACTTAACAGGTACGTTAACTTTTGTAATTTGCCTACTGGTCGACCTAACCCAATTGCTTTAACACCTCGTTGTACTACTTTCAATAATGGTAGTAAATTTGATTTGCTCATTGAAGATAATGATGACATATATGACATCCAGATGGTAACAGTGACGTCAAGCGCCTAACAAAGGCCGCTGAATGTTGAGTAGCGGGCATTTGAGAGTACCGGGTGGATCCTTTGCGAGGTAAGTCGCGTGAATTCTCGCGCTAAATGCAGTCGCCCGAAAGAGTTAACTGCCGCCGCCGAAGGAAAAGGTTTCAGTAAATTCGCCGGATTTACGCGACGAGTTGGGTGTCGGTTGAGATTGGAGGCGTGAAAACTGTGGAGGTTTCGAGATGGGAGGGGAGTGGTGCTGGGGAAGGGGGAAAAAGGCTGATTGCTGAGTCGCAGCTGACGTGAAGGGTCCGGGAGGCGAGGCGGCGAATCGGTTTGGAGCGGGAAAAAGGGGGCGAGTTTCCCATCTCGAACTACCCTCCTACTGATATTCGCCCAGACACTTTTATGACAATTTACGATAACGCCGCCCTTCCAACCTTCTCAACTGACGGACTGCATGCATTCAAATTGCTTGCTTGCTTCAATCCCGCAGCCCCCGCTTCGCCCTCTGCAGTACTTTCCCGCCAATTTACGGTTTTCCTCCCTCTTTCCCGGAGTTTTTCCTTTTTCTCCCTTTTCTCTTCCTGTTCCTTCGCCTGTTTTAAATCTCTTTCTTTCTTCTTCTCCTCCCCCACCACCACACCCCTTTCCACTCCCCACCTTCAACTCAGCCCCTCCACAACCGCCAAACCCTCCCCACTCCTTTCCGTCTTCTTAGAAATGTCCGTCTTTAATTTATTCATTAAAGCCTCCTTCGTTTTTCCCGAACCGGAAAAACTCTGTTTCCTCGAAACGCCAGTTTATTTGGATTTCGATTGTTGAGCGTTTGAACACTCCACACCTGATGCGAAATAATCGTACTTTTTTTTGCGACGATTGTAGGAGAAACGGCGTGCGTCGCTCGAGGGCGAAATTTTTGGTACAACGTATTTAGTTTGCGAAGAAGCAATATGTAGGTTTGTGAGTCTATTTGAACAAGATTGACAGAGAATGGCAGAACCAATTCAACTCAACATGAAAAAAATCGGTCCTAAACTAACAATAATTATTGCAGCGATCAAAGACCCAAATACTTTCATCACAAAAACGGCGTTCGTTGTATGAAAAGTTTAAAAGGTAAGGTTTCACTTTCACAACAGTTATAAGATATATATAAGCAATAAATTATTGAAAATATGGATACGAATATAGGTATAGTTCCCGAGTACGTGGCAATGGCGTTTCTATCCCTCTCATTGACGTGCTTGAGCACTGCAATTTTGAAGACTTATTGATCAAGTTGCTCGAGCTTGGACCTCACTATTAATCACTTCAACACTGGAAACAGAGATGAACATTAAACACGCAGTTAACTCAAGAGCGTCACACGCAATACCTTATAGGAAAAAGAACTCGATTTACACCACTGACTACAATTGATAAAGGCCTAGTTGGGTGTCAATGAATTGTAGCTCGCTTAGCACTTTAATATCCGCAGCGTGTGTTCTTACCTTGGGCTGTTTGAAATATTGGAACAAGTAAAATACCAGTAATTGATGCAAGCAACGGGCTGCTTATTCCTGTACATCATTGAACACGAAGGGGGGGGGGGGTCTTTCTAACTATGGAGCCTTTGAATCATGAAGGTCTAATGAAAACTCATCTTTATTACCCAAGTATCCTTCCTACTCTATAGAACTAAGAGCATTAAACAAAATATTTTTGAACTCATGTAAATTTGAGACAGAATGATAACGTGTTAAAAAATATAATTTAATTTTTGGAAATGAAAGAAACTATCGAGGAAAAACTGTTGGGTTCGTTCATCTTTAGTCTTTTGCTTGCCAGGCTGAGCCAAAGCTTGTTTGTCACAAAAATCACTGGAGGTTTCTTACCCAAGTCTCACCAGTACCAAATAATAATTTCCCAAAATTAATGTTCCCCAGAGCTACACTGGTGGCATAGAGAATTTGACAGTCTTACGGTGGGTTAACCTGTAAAAACCCCCCATCACTCACTTCTCCAACCCTCCCCTTGGCACCTTCTTGCATTGTCAGCCTTCTCCAGTTCATTCACTCAGTCACTTCTCGACTGTGCTCTAAACCTCTAAAAGCAGTTTGACAATCCGGAGAGTTAAGTTTGTAAAAATCGCATGTATTAACGTGAATCTCCTTTGATTATCTAAGTTTCTTACAAAAAATTACATGAACCGGTTCTTCCCGCGCTCGTCTCATTCACCACTAATAATTTCGCTCGTATTTAGTTTCTATCTCTCTCTTTTGCATCCAGCACGCAAATCCCCTCCTCACGCTCCAAAAATGTTCTTATGGAAACTGAGTAGTGAGTACGGAAGAATGATTCGTAATCGTTGCCTTACATTTACGTAATTGTATAAGTTGGAACACTATGTGGGCTGTAGAATTGAACCTTGCGTGAGTCTCGACCGTATGGGATTATAGCTCAGCGTACTGTAGCCGTAACGTGGCCTCAAATGAAACTTAGGTCGAGAAGTAAGAACAACAACTTGGAGGTAACGTCAGGCCTTTTGCCTGTGTCGAGGTCAGAGAACTTCAAAGGAACTGTGGACGGAAACTTTAAAGTCGACGAGAACCCTTTGAGACTTGAAGGAAAATTGGCTGGGCGTAAACTACTTTGACTCTGTAGCGTTCAGGCGGAGTAGAGTAGAGTCTAGTGGCGCAGTTAAGAGACAGCTGAAGGGCCCCAAGGCTATTCAAAGCTAAGCGTGACAATTATTGTGACTGTTAGTTACAGACCTTGCGGCAGAAGGGGAAGCTGGGTCTATCGGAGGAAATCAGCGAAGGATGGAAACTAGCAATCAAATCCCTTTTGCCTTGCGGCTCGTCGTTTCTACTACGGCGTTCTCTGTCCGTTATCCGAGGTACGACGTATTAACCCGAGGAGCTGTCACTGAGAAGCTCTTCAGTAGCGAAGACCGCCGCTCCGCCCTCGCCGCTAATAAATCTCCACTCTCAATCACCGACGATTGTGTGGCGTTGTATAGAATCCTAGCTGCTCGTTGAACGCGCAATTCTATTTTACATTTGATTAGTTAGATAATCCGCAAAGCGATTGAGAGAGCGGCTCGGATAGTAAGGGATACACGGGGCACACACGAGTGACATAGGGCAGAGCGTAAGGGAAATACGGCGATATAGAGAGAGTGGGAGAGCGTGAAAAGGACAAGGGTCGCTTGGCCTGGCGATTGATCTTGACACAAAGGGAGATTCTGGAATGTTAGACGTACGTCAACGATGATTATTGCCGACTTGTAAGTTTATACAACTGCCTCAGCGTCACAACCTGCCAATATCCCGTATCTGATCCTTGACCGAGTTGATTAATGGTCTGAAGTGAGCGGGAAAAGTTGCTGTCAAGCGCAGCATCTGTTGTACTGCGTACCCCCCACTTAGACCCCTTTTGCCGATCACTATATTACATTACATTATTCCGATGTTCTGGTGCGTTAAGCCAATCGGATCTTTGATTATCCTCACGCTCCGGTCGGCAATTAAATGCGAATAGTTTACTTAGACAAAATGGAGCTATTTCATAATTAAATACGGATCATACATAATTATATAATCACTACTTAAATCAATTAGTTTAATTTACAATTTTCATTGTTTTAAAATTCTGGTGCGACGCAACCCACAACATTCCACGCACATCAAGTGATTTCCAAATTGTTTTCACTCGATTTGTACGTCTTGGAACTTAACTGGACTGTTCATACTGAAACTAGTGGTGCGTAACGTTTCAGGATTTATTGAGTTGCTCCTACTTGTCACGGTCGTCATTGAGTCAAAATTATGAGACTTCCGACAGGATTTCATTTATATTGTTCGGAAATAATCGGAAAATACTGCAAAAACCGTCACCGAAATGACAAAAACTAAAACTTCGTCGGATGTCCATAATTATTTTACACCCGTTATAGAACTACCGCTTTGTAGTTACTTTATTGTACCATCTACACGAGTTCTGTCAGACATCTAGAGTCGTATGAGCGGAATGTACTGGACAAAATTGCACTAAAATCGATTTTTGACCAAATTTGTGATGCTGCTGTCGCCGTTTTTCTACAAATCGTAATTTGACTGACGAATTAAGAGTATTTCTTTGTGAGTCATTCGTCGTTCAACTGCAACATTATTTTGGCACACTCTCACGCAGATGTAAGTGTCTACATGTATGTCATATAATGTAGAGGACGGGGTGACAGCGAAGTTCCTCCCTCCCTCTTTCGTTGCCTTTACCAATTTCAACCTCTACTAATTTTTTTTTTGGAAATAGACTCCTACTTTCAGGGCAGGGGCTGAACAGCCAACCAGGAACGAGATCGTCCAAAAGAAACCAAAACTAATGAAAGAGACATTCCAATATCAATAATTACGAACACAAATGGGCAAAGAAAGAAAAACAGGCAATTAAGAAAATGATGAACGCGGCAGCTCATCAGGCCTCGCTCGGTTCGAACAAGATGATGATATTGTATAGCACGAAGGGGTAAATTTCTTCTTCAAATTTAGACGCAGCTTTTCCCTTTTTAAGTTCCTAAACGATCAAGATAGCGACAACGAGCAGAAGACGGTCAGTGGGACGCCCAGCCCGTCGAAAACGTTCCCTCCACAATATATAATATTTGTGCTTGCAACATTCTTAATAATTGTATTTACTCTTAATACCACAATGATACGACAAATATTGTGAATATTGGATTCGTGGGGGAGAGTGATATCTAGATGGTTTTGCTTGCATAAAACCGACTGTTGGGATTATCAAGTGAATTCGAGAGACCTAAATCATGAGACGATAGAGAACGACCCAGTTGGGCGTAAACGCTAGTTGAAGAACATTAACAGTTTGAGTAGATTGATAAACACAATAGACACACAGAACTGAGAAAAAAATACCAACTGATAGTATTCATTAGTGATAGAATAAGAGTCCATACGCATTTTACAATTCCAATACTCCAGACGGTCGAACAGGTATCAGAAATTTAGAGCACGGACGAGAGGTGACTGAGCGCTGAGTGAGGAGGTGTCAAGAAGAGGGTTGGAGAAGTGATTGATGAAAGGTGGTGTACCGTATTCGTAATATGGCGCGTTAGTGCGATTAATGAACTACCACTTGAATAGTCGATGTACTGATAGTGATGGCTGTGATCTGAGGTGACGTCAGCACAAGCGCCTATGTAACATCTGCTTTTCGATTTTATTTCATTAACTAAAATATATAACGTTGTGACTTGCCTAATATCGTGCTCCGGACTCATTATTACCCCGATACACTACAGGTGGTAGGTAGGTAAACTTATTGAATTGAAAACTTCAGCATTACCAAAGTTAACGTGCCTGTTTGGTTAGTCCATCTCCTCTAGCTGGTGAGATACTGTAGACAAGCGCTTTCGATGTAAAGAAATCATCGTTTGGACATTTAGTCAGTACTAGAGTCAGCTAGTTGATCGTGTTCTTTATATACAATGAGAAAGGTGAACGGGGTTAGGAAAGGGGGGAGGGATGGAGGTCATGCATCTATGGGGAAACCCCCTAGAGGTGAAGGGAGAAGAATGTAAGTAAAGTACGTCTTAAATAGTCTGTTGTAGTTGTCAATTCTAAGTCTTTTTTGTATATAAGTTGGTTGTTTTCGTTTGTGTAGTGTCTTGAGTGGTGTAAATGTGGTATCGCATTTTGGGTTGATTTTTTCATTTATGATCTGACCATAGAAGTTTTTTTGTTAATAAATTTCCATGTTTTCTAATATGTTCAGTTTTCGTCTTTTGTATTGCTTATATAGTAACGTGGTGCAGTCCTGTATTTTGGCAGGTTCATGTCCAGTTGTCTTGAGGTGGTTGGCAAAGTACGAGTCGTCTTTGTTCCTACCAAGAGATTTGATGTGTTCTGAATATCCGTTGTGCCGCTTTGGGAAAATACCATTATCTTAGCGTTAGGTATGTACTTGAAATATTGGGAGAAGGCTAATAGGAAAAGGAAGTGAAAGAACTCGTTCTGTTGAAGACCAATAATACATACTGAGTGAATAAGAGTAGACTATGAAGCGCAAAAAGAATGGGGAAGGGTGAAAAATAAGTAGGAGTTGTCAGGGAAAAAAAGTGAATGAGAAGAGAAAATTAAAGATAGGTATTATAAACAGATATCGGTACCATAACTGGTAGAAGGCGAAGAAACACAAATATAGGTTTCCGGAATTGAACGCTAAGGTCAAGGAGTTCTCCCCATTTTTGAATCATAATCTACAAACAAGTCTCCCATCGTAACGTATTTGTGCACGTGATATCCCAATGTTAACCGCCCTGCACACCCCTCCCTTTTCTTCTCCGCTTCCTGCTGCCCTCTGATTTCTGCTCTGTTTTCTTTCTCTTTTCTCCTGTGCTCTCTACGACGTCTATCAAAACGACCGCTATCTGAAACTCCCACAAGTTCCCAAATACCCAGACCATAACGTGTAATGACCCCTACCACGCAAACGTTCGTCTGTTAATTACGATGATAATACTTCAGTCTGATGTAACGAAACATAAAAATGAAACCTAACAGCCGCGATATTTATTAATCAATTTTGCGGAAAGAGGGTAGGAATTTATTTTGAAAAGTTCTGAAAAGTATTTTTACTCTACGCACGAAAAAATTGGACCGAGTCCATTTAGAGGAGCCTTATAAGGGAATAACTTAATTTGCATTGACGTTGAAACTGTTAAAAGACTGGTATACAGCCCACGGTTTGGTAATAAGGCGTTGAAGAAAAAGCGTTGATTGCAAATGATGTGCTTAATAACTAGGCACATCATTTAAACGACTCCACCCTCTCCTTCCACCCCCTCCACTCAACTCGTCTTTTACCTTCAACAGATAACAAGTAAAAACCTCTTTAGGGCCTTCTGATCACAATTTATTGAAACACTCAAGTCCCTTTTATGCTTCCTCTTTTTCCTTCGCCCTAGAAGGAAAGCTTCGTTTTACTTTATTGTTATTATAAAATAGCCTAAGAGCTCCCTTCCAAGTCTCTTCTTCCGTTCTTCTTAAGCCGTTACGCTTAAATGGGAATCAAGGGAAACGAAGGCGGAGAGAGGGTTGTTTCTAATTGCTCGCTGAATTCTCAAAGTAGTGGTGGCTGTGAGTGGTGGAGTCGGGGGAGGGGGGAGCGGGGCGTGGCTGGTAGGGGGGTGAATCAGTGGTGGCTATGTAAATTAAAGAAATTAGGAACCCTGGAAAATCGGTATTCTGATTGCATTTATAAAAAAAAAGTTTATTTATTGTTAAAATAATGTTCCCGGTAGCTAAACGTTAAAAAGTATTCGCCTAGTACGTTGAATTAGGGACTACGCGAAGTACACTGGTAATTTTCATCATGCTGCTTCGGTTGATCACCACTACCCCATATTGACACAACCTGTCTCAAAAATGAGGTGGAAACTATCGGTGGAACCGTCAAGAAAATGTCTATTGAACATGGAAGCAACTCAACCATGTCATGTCAGAACCAAGTTCTGAAAAGATTAAAGGGGGGAAATGAGTACAAGAAGAATAAGAATATGTTCCACGATAAAACGTCCACTTATTCAAGCACTACCTGAGAAACACGCGTCAGGACACGGTCAATGTTGCAACCCTGACATTATCCGTCTCGTATTAAACAATTGGGATAGATCAGTACCTGACTTAACGGTCAGAAGATGTCTTTACATCCAAAGCGCTTGCCCACAGTAACTCACCAGCCAGAGGAGACGAACTCACCTAACAGGTACGTTAACTTTAGTATTTCTTATTTTCTTCGATGTCTCGACGCTCAAGGCTTTCACAGAACTTCTCTACTGTTTCTGCACCATTCACGAAAGATATCTTCTCATTTTAGCATCAGTTTTCAACTAATTTTGGTTGAAGAATTCCAGCCAATTATCACGCGGACGCACAACCCCTATTATTGCGATCCTCACAAGTTTAACGTTGTGAATATCCAACGTTAACTAACGATTTAACCTCTAAGCGCCGGTTCTGATTTTTAAGCGCATAGCGTACGTGCGCCCCAATTATTGGTAGTTCTATCGAATGAAAGGGTGGCATTGTACGATTTTGAAACTTAAACCGATTTTCATAATGAACTCTCCAATTATAAAAATTAAAAATACCTGGTGCTACACATTTCACTATTTCGTGTCAGCCCTATAACACTGTTAAGGATTCTAATTGCCCTGGCGACAAATTTAACTAGCATTTCAGATTATATGACCCTCTATTGTATATGAGAAGTATTGGCGCCCAATGTTCGGGAACTTATTGAGTTGCTCCATTTACAGATTGAGTGATCAGTTTACAGATGATTCATGAGATTAATAACGCGATTCTTTCTAGAAAGTTCGATTCAATCATTTGTTTGGAAGTATTGATTAATAGATTAATAACCGCGATGCTAGTAAACGCAACTAGGTTTAAATCCAGGACCTTAGGGGTTGTTCATAATTATCTTATGATTGTTGAACGAACCACGTACCATACCACGTAGATATTTTCTTTAACCACAATTTTTTTTTTGAGAAAGCTAGTCCTAAAAGCGGGAGGCTACGCAGAAAAAAAAGTGGATCAACAAGGCCTATAAGACTGTATCAGCAGAAGCACAGGTAACACTGATCAGTTACCAGTTAACTGGGCCGTCGAGTGCTTGAACAAGTGGAGTGAAAAACGGAAGCTTCCGCCGCTTTGGGCTGAACTCCGTGAAGATCTCACCACAGAACGAAAACTTGCCACTTTCGACGAATGGGCGTTAGAGAAGGTCAAAGGGTCGTGACACGTATGAGTTCTTCCCCAACATCCGAGAACGTCTTTCTAGAAAATCGGTTGAGTCAGACCACTGGACGAGCCAGTTCCACACTGGACATGGTGAACTTAATGCGCGGCTCCAATTCTTTTCCCTCAAAGACTCTCCATCATGCGCGTCTTGCACCTCCAGTGCGAAGGAAACAAGAGACCACGTGCTGCTCCACTGTAGTTTCTTCAACAGTGAGCGAAGGTTGTTGGGAGGGCAGGCGAACTTAGCAGCATTAACTGCTACAAAGCAAACCTATAACCATTTTGCAGAGTTTGCGAAGAAGGTGATAGCTAAGAAACGTGGTCGTCCTTGCCGCCCAAGTCAATAGTTAGATCAAGTGGGAAACCAGATTAAGTACTCCTCCCAGACTGTACAGGATTCCTCAGGTAGTCACCCCCGCACGGTAACACACGGGTAACTATCCTCCACCGGGATACTGGATAACGACCAAATACCAGCCGTACCTCCGCAGGTCTCAGTTCGGTAGATGTTCGCTGGCCTCTTGCATAGTCCGTGACTAATATAACCCTCGTCGAGGGGTTAGGAACAGTCATCAAATAAGGAAACAGACCTGTGACTACGTAAAGATGATGAAAAACGGAACTTTTTTACATTTCCTAGCCCTGCAAGTTAGGAAGAAAAGTTACATAATCGCTTTTTATTTTAGTTACCTGCACTTCAAGATCTGCTGCTTCTGTAAACCGCCGTTTGACATAGTGGTCCGCGTGTGTGTTGGTGCACGCGGTTTGAGAGAAAACAACTCAAATATGTTACGCCAATACGAAGGTACTAGCAAAATCGGTCGAAAACCAAATACAATTATCACAGTGATCGAAACGTAAAATATTTTTTCCAATACGGCTCCAATGGTTTTGATTTAATTTCTTGTATTAACACCTACAAATACCACGACTGTACTATCTTGTTCGTCGCGAAATGAAAAGAGCAGCAAAACAAACGGCGGTTTTGAAGAAATAAATTGTACCGCAGTGTTCCTCTTCTGAATCTGAACTGAAGAGACATTAGCATTCTCAGACAAAATCGAGGCTGTGCTCCACTAAACTACCTGTACGCTGAGTGTTTAGTAATGTTCATACGATAATTTGTAGCAACCCTAGAAATTTCGAAAGTTAAATCACCGCTGTTTTGTTTGCAACTATTTATTATTTATTTATTTTATTTATATTTATTTCTATACAGATTTACATTAGTTTAAACCATAAATCATCTTCCCAACTATACCAAAAAAACGAAAAATCTAACCTGTTATGCATAACCGAAATGTAATTCTCCATTATGGGCTTTGCTTTGAAAATGTCGTCGGTTACTTCTTCACTCGCTGTCATTGTGATGTGATAATATCTCTGCCTAAAAATCCTTAAATTTTACTTTTTAAAAGTCTGTCGCTATTTCTGCCATTAATCGGGATCTTAAATTTGCCGTATGGATTTTTATCCGTATGCCAAGACTCTGCCTGACGCATCAGCCCCTTTTCTCTCAAACTGCTGACACCACATTTTATCAGTATAAAAGACCTCGCCTTCAACTCCCACGTTAACAACATCCGTGCCGTGTACTTCACTTCAGAGGATTTTCACAGGGCTTCTCTCTGAGTTTCGTACGTAGTAGTAGCAAAGTGGGGTGAGATTGATGTGCACTAAGAGAGTGACCATGCGGAACTACAGGTCTCTTGTGAAGCCACCACACACACACACACAGAACGCTCCTGTATTTTAAATTATTTGTAGCTCTTTCAGTGATAATACGCATTGGCGGATTTCAAGTTCACACGACGCTGTGGAAAGTGAACAAATTCCTGCTCAGTGGACACAAATGAATTAAGGAAACCCAAAAAAGCGAGTTAACATTCGAGCGTGATAAACTGTCGCGAAAATTGGTTCAGCTTCTCAAACATCCTGAGAGAGAGAGGGAGGAAGGGCGAGAGTCTTAGCTGAAGCGTTGTTGCCAAGTTGTGAGGTTCTTTAGAGCTCTAAATCTTAATCCGTGTCATTGCTGCTCCTCCTGTTGTTTACAGTCAGGCGGTTAAGACGTTGACCCACTGAGCATAATTTCACTGTCAGGAACAAAGTCCAACTTTTCAAGTCAGTTCATCTTTCGCGACTTGGAACTAAGCCGGGTTTATTTCTCGTTAATAACAGCTCAATTGAGCGATCATAAGAACTAAAAGTTTTGGGGAACCGACAATTTTCTTCTTCAAGAATTTCTTCGTAGTTTATCTCTACGCTCATTTTGAGTTTTTCGTTTGAACGTGAGCGTTCTGACGCTCAGCGGTCAGGTCAGATTTGTGTTGAGGCGTAGGGTACTCTGGTTGATTATTGTGAGACGCCACGACCGAGCGAACACTCAAAAAACAAGATCTTTTTGCGTGGCGTCCACCAATGTCCGTAGCTGAATATTTTATATTTTCGAGAAACTGTTAATTGAAGGCATTTTCATGTGGATCTACAAGGGAATTTGGGTGAGGAGAACTTGTTGGACCAGCTAGGTTACGAATTTATTGTTAGTGTGTTATGGAAACCTGTCGTTTCGTTTCATTGCCTTCAGTAAGCATTTGCACTTGCTACTCTACTATTCTTTTTTTTAAGTCTAGTCCTCCCTGTACTCCGCTCATTTCTCTTTATCTTATTGATACTACTCTTCTGTCACATCTACTACTCTCTTGTTGTCTATCCTGTGTATTATATCACTCACCAAATTATTGCTCACATCTCTCAGACCAATCTACTACGTCACTGACGCCGAACTACTGCTGCTTGAGCTAATGTCTTTCGTTTTCAAATCCTACGGCTAGTAGCACTCAATCGCTTCTTGTCACGTAATCATCGATGCTATCTTTTCGCTGATTCATACTGCTGCCAGACGACTTTCCACATCCACTAAAGGGACTAAAGGGATCCTCCATGACGAGGGGGAACATCATTATTTTTATGATGATGAAGGCACGATTGAAACCAGCGGTGACAATGGAACGGAACGATATCAAGCTCAATCGGAACGTCTGAAAGAACGCTAGTGTAAAATGTTGAAGTTGGAAGATGAAGCTGAAGAGGGGGATGGCTGCTTAGGTCACCCGGTCGGTCTATTCATTCCAGATTCGGATTTTGTACAGGCCATCGGACGAAACGGAGATTTCTCTCGTACATCACCTATTAATCAAGGAAGAAAGCCTTAATATTGAGTTGACCCCAGGAAGAATTCTTTTACTGGATAGTTAATGTGACGCACCACACGACTTTCCTAAGCCTCGCATTCATTCATCAACTTTTTACAAAGAAACGTCATGGAACTCATCGAGTTGCTCCAACTAATGCTCCAATTAGATCATGAGACTCTCAACATGAATTATATAAGAATTTTTGTGTTGACACTTCTTGAATTATCGGGTAAGCACTGTAAGTGGTTCGATTTCAGTAATTTCCGCGGTCACTCTTGATTATCTTATGAAAGTTATTCAACGTATAGACATTTGGACTTCCACCCTGGTTTTTCTGAAAAAAGTTGTATGACGTGTTATGAAAGGGATTTGTAAGGAAACAAGAGCGCTACAATCGCTTTTAGAACTTTTTGATAATTTATTGAGCAACTCTCGTCATTTTCCCAAAGATGAAAATTTCACAGTACTGTTACATCATGTGAAGCTAACGATGCCAAAAACGTAATCAAACTAGTTCGAGCCATTCCTACTACACAACACTATAGTTAGTTTTGAACCGATAATACTAATACCCAAATTTAGGTGTTCCATGGTGATGTGCAAGCAAGGAGTCGAATTTGGGCCAATTCGGTTCAGCCGGTTTCTCTTAATCGCGTTCACAGACACACAAAGACCTTTTTCTTAAATGGCAGTTTTTGGATGACTATCCCTCAAAGCATAACGGTGTGAAAAAACTCATAATTGTTCCATCAGCTGATTATGTACTTTATCGTACTACTCCGTAGAGCTAAGAACAGTAAAATATTTTCGAATAACTTAGTTGACTCATAAAACGTAAATCAACTCGTGGAACATCCAGGAGATCCGGTAACTCGAATGAGGATCGTGTTTCCGTTTTGTGTTAGGCAAGCGGGAAATGGAAATTATATATTATAACGCGGGAGGAGGGTTTGGCAGTGTGTTGAACTTTGTACTTAGTTCACTGAGTTGCCCATCTGCTTGGAGAGTTTCTGAGACGGAGGAGAGGAAAGGGGAGTGCATTTCCACTATCTCGTCCTTCCTCCCCTCTTGTCGCCTCGCCTTCTTATCACAAACACGTTTTCAAGTACGAATCACATCAAGTACCGTAGTTTATTTGACGTCGGAGGGCCGTGTGGGTTGAGTATTACCGCGTGTCATCGCGTTCCCCTTTCAGGCGATGGGAAGGAAGTTCCGTATTATTCCTCTCAACGCGTAACGCCCTTCTCGTCTTTACTCGCCTTAATTTAACTTATTCATTTTATAATTGAAGGGAGAGGGAGAGTGGCGCCGAACATGAGACGATGATCATCTGCTGCTTATCTGTTGCCACCGAAACAACCGCAGCCGATCCACATCTTTGAATATCAAGTGAGAGACGCGTCAGATCAACTTTCCTCACCCTACAGTTCAATGATGGACATAATATGAATAGCAAACTAATCCGACTTGCGTTGATTTATTTACCTATTGAACGCTGTAATATTATTCATTATAGTTAATGTCACGTGACGTAAGGAAAATATCATACAATTTTTCCTAGCCCCTTATTCTTATTGCTCCATAGTGTAATCGAATCAGTTTTTATTTTCCTTAGCCCTACGCAGTAGAACCGCATGTAATGAGCTGAAAACGGTTTTTGAGTTTTCTCCAGTTGTTTAGGTTGCAACTGATTTCAAACTTAGGCCATTTTATGGACCAATTTTTACTTTCCTTGCTCTACGAAGTAGAAAGGAAAGTTATGTAATCGGCTGAAAATTTTTTTTGAGTTTTCTTCAGATCTTTACGTTTCAGACCCTCCTGAGTCCGAAAAACACTATGTGGGAAAATGGTCTGTGTGTGTGTGTGTGTGTATGTGTGTCTGTGAACGATTTTTAGAGAAAACCACCGTACCAAATCACCTCAAACTTCATATCTCGCCCACAGGTCATCATGGAACGCCAAAACAAGGGTATGAACAAAATCCACCGAAAGTTAACTATAGTTATCATAGTGATCAAACCACCAAATATTTTTTTTCTCAAAAACGGCTCTAACGATTATGATTAAACTTTTTATATTGATAGCTCTTAATAAGGCAATTATACCATAAAATTCCCATTTGTGGGAAAATGACGAGAGCAGCACAATAAATTACCAAAACGTTCGACGAAATCAAATTTAGCGCGTTTTATAGATAAAACAACCGTACCAAATCAGATGAAACTTGATATCTAGCCTACAGGTTACCATGGGACGCCAAAATAAGGGTATGGGCAAAATCCACCGAAAGTTAACTATAGTTATCATAGTGATCAAAACACCAAATTTGTTTCTCAAAAATGGCCATAACGATTTTGATTAAATTTTTTATATTGATAGCTCTTAATAAGGTGATGATACCATAAAATTCCCATTTGTGGTAAAATGACGAGAGCAGCACAATAAATTATCAAAATTTTCGACCGAAAGCGTTTTTAGCGCAGTTTTTTCCTTATAAAGTCCGCTGGAATGTTAGTAGAATGCTAAAAAAAAGTTTGTATTATAGTCCAATGTAATACCTAAAGGGTGGGTGTTTAAAAACGCTCATGAGATACATGGGGCTCACTCCAGAAGTTCCTGAATTTCAACTACCTCCGTTTCGCTTACCACCAGTTCTAACCGTTATTACCCAATAACTCTGCAAAAGTAATTACTATTCTCTTCAAAAAATTAAGTTTTACAGCCCCATTAATTCTCTGTGTACCAATTGCTCAATAACGGTCCTGGAATGAGTATGAGCAGCACTATAAATTCCGGAACTGTAAGCGCTACCGCTTCCTGCTGCTGTGAAGCGTTGTTTGACCAAATTCAAATTAACTGAGTGATAAATGAATTGATTAAATAGAATTAGCCATGTGGAAAGTAAATTGACGTAGAGCTAAGGAAAGTTGTGTGTTGCAACGCACCAGATATTTTCTCTCGCAGTGTTCCCTCCATAATTACAGCACTAAGAACCCTAATCTCTCCAGAAAACTCGTGCAGGCATTTATTAAATATACGTAACTTTATCGAAAGTGGTCGAGAGAAAACAATAAATTCCGCATAACAACGTGTGTATGTGGAGTTAAAGTTCATCAAGTTCAAGTGAAATGAGTGAAAACTAGATTGGATTAGCTGCTATGGGCATGAAAAATGTACGTGTGGCTGAGGAAAGTTGTGTGATACATTGCACTTAGTCGATTCAAAAACAGTTAGTAGCACTTTCTATCGGTTTAAATGGCGTGAGGAGGGGAGGGGGGATAATGAGGGTCGCTTAAAAAAATCCTCAACGGTTTTGATGAAAATGGAACTCATAGTATTTCTTTCAATACCAGGATTTTGGAATTGGAAGTCCGTAAATGGAAACATCGACCAGAAAATGTAAAAGGTGGGAGGGGGGGGGGGGTTTCTTTTTTTGCATAAATTGATGTAAGGGATTCTACTAGTTACTCCCCTTTTAGAAAACATGCGCCACAAGTCACAGATCATGTAATAAAATTCTGAATCACGGAAATGCGCAGTAACGTAGCGGAACGGCGGGTCATATCTTGTTGCTTCCGTGATGAATGTAAAACGGTAAAAGTGACTCCATATCAGGGCTCCACCAGCTTTGCCAGTTGTGGGATTTAGTCGAGTTAAATGATGAACGGCCCCTTGTCATAAGTACCCGAAGGGAAAACCGGTCTCTGAGAAGTGAAACCGAAACTGAGTTCGTCAACAGTATTTCACAACAAACGGTTATCGCTAAAGTTTCGTTCATACGCGATAATCAGAGCTGAGAGCAAACAAGGGCTTTCCATAACGAGAAGGCCGTAAATTTCTTGCCATCACCTAGTTAACTAAACAACTCCTATTAGTATCGATCTTTCAGCGAGACGGGGCTTTCTCTCCCCCCACGATCTTCACCCATTGGGATGGTGACTGGAAATGAGTGGTAGAGTGTGAGGGAGGTGGGAGCAATAGCACTAAACGCTGATCCTTTCGCTTCGCTGGATCTCTCAGGGGGACGCCAGATAGCCGCTGATAGTGAAAATGTGTCTACCTACCCTCATTGACCGCTTCACCCTCATCATGAACCACGCAACAACAACGGTGCCGAAGGCATTCCAATAGAAACGAACGGGAGTTTGTTACGTCTGAAAAGTATACGGGGGAGACTGAGGAAGGTAGTAGTGATTGGTGGTGGTAGTGGCGGTAGTGTTAGTGAAGGGATGGTCCCATTAAAGGTATCAACCGGCTCGTGAAATTATTGTTCTGAAGTAGCGATGACCAGGAGGGTCCGGTAAAATGGGATGAAATCCCGTGAAGTCAATTTAGTATATTTCACGGTTTATCTGGCGTACACCTAAGGGGCGGCTGAAAGGGGCGGTATTTTATTGGCGGGTTCGTTTTTAGGGGTATGCAGGACCGCCTTCGGCATTTACCCTCGATTTCTACCTGCCAGGGCAGCAAAACAGAGTCAACGCGGAATAGACGAATTTCTTGGGGTGACATATCATTTTGTAAATCATAACTAAAACCCCCTGGAACGGAATCCTGAATCAAAGCCATCCAACACCTCAATCCATATACGAAAAATTCGTGGTTGTTGGCCTCACCAAACAGGAACTGTCCAATTTCCTTAAAATAAATACCAGATGCGTAGCAACACACAGCGATTCTCCTTTCTTGTAATTCGATAATATGCTGCTGTATATGTGACATTAGCGGCATTACTTTTAGAAGTATATAAAAGTTTTCAGAAGTTAGGCAGCAAATAGAACTGCTAAGATAGACTGCACGTATGTCCCTACACAGAGGATGATAGCGAAGGGGTGGCCACAGGGCTCAGTCCTCTAACCAGCACTTTGGAATGCCTTCTATCACGGTCTACTGAGGACCTTCATGGAGAGTGACTGTTAGCCATACCCCTATGTGGGCAACCAGACGGTGCTGATCGGTGTAAAGCCGGTTCACCAAATTTAAGGACAACCACATCATGGCAGGTGTGGGAGTGTATGACTGGACTGAAGGCCCTGGCCGAGGACAACGGTGTAACACTGTTGGGTGCCAGGGCATCAGGGTATAGAGGGAAACGAACGGACTGATAGGTTGGCTAAGAAGGGATCGGGGCTGATCCCTATTGGCCCTGAGCCCTTTGTTGGGACTACCAGGAGCCACCTACGTAGAGAGGTTGGCAAATGGGAGGACAGGTGCAGGGCTGCTCATTGGCAGGGGCTGCCCGGCCTTAGACAGTCAAAACTCTTCATCCGGCTCTCCAGAGAGAGGTCCAAGGAGGTGCTAGTTTTTGGGGAGGAAGGATATGAGGATCATATGTGGCCTGTTCACAGGTCACTGTCCGCTGAGGTACCACCTTGCAAATATTGGCAAGTGCGAGGTACACGTATGCAGGTTCTACGAGGTAGGGCTAGAGACGGCAGAGCATGTGCTTGTGCGTATGCGATGGACTCGTGGCATCGCGCCATTGTGTGTTTAGGAGGCCCTTTCTTCAGCCCGAAGAGGTGGCAAATGCAGAACTTGCGGATATCCCCAGCAAGTGAGACCAGTGCCGTGGGGCCATGATCTGAGGATCATGGACGCCCTTACCATAGGTCGTTTGTGGCTGCTGGGAGGGTATCGCCTACATCCACCGTTTCAAGAAAAAATAAAAAGGACAACCACATCAATCGTCATCTAATGGTGCAAGCACGTCCAACTGCAGGTGGCTAAAGAAAAAACCCAGGGCATTCTCCTAAAGGAAAAATTAAATAACAACTGTCAATACGTTTTGGGGGCTGCATCCTCGTTTTAACCAACACCTCTATCCTTCAAAGGTCCCTTGCCAAAGTTAGCCTCATTACGAGCAATTTTTCAAGGCCAATTGAGGTGTGTGTTACACAAACCTCAAGTTCAAGGTAATTTACACAGGTGTGATTGGCTACTGCCTCGTAACCTAAGGTAGCAAACTCACAGGCAATCTGGCCAAATCCCCGAAAGCTGTGCTCACCATTCCACCGAAGCACTACAAGTGACCACTGGTAGTTACCCGTTGACTTGGCCGTTGAGTGCATGGGTGACACGGGAGCTTCTCCCACTCTCGGCTCTCTCTACTGGACCGAATCTTGCCGCCATTGTGTAATGAGCATTGGAGAAATGACAAGTGAGATTGGAATCCTCATCAAAGGGACGCGACACGAGTTTTTCCTCAGTATCACAGAAAGCCCTAACAGAAAGTGGGTTGAGACAGACCACTGTAAGAGCCAGTTTCTTACTGGACATGGCGAATTCAATGCGCTCCTTCACTTCTTTTCTCTCAGAGACAATCCGTCCTGCACATCTTACACCTCCAGTGCGGAGGAAACAAGAAACCACTTTAGTTGTTGGAAGAGCAGCCAAACCTACCGGCGTTGACTGCTACTAAGGAAGCTTATAACCGTTTTGCTAAGTTCGTGAAGGAGGTCATTACAAAGAACCGTTCATAGTTGATCAATCCCGTCCCTTCGAAACTTGCCACTCTAGTAAATAGTTATATCCGGTGGGAAACCAGGTTAAAAACTTATTCCAGATAGTACAGGACTCCCCAAGGGTCATACCTGCGTGTGGTAAACACAGGAACAACAGCTGTCCACCGGTTCAGTGGATGCATAATTGCGCAACCGCAACCTCCATGACAGCCGACTGATACTGTCGTGATCAAGTCCTATACCAAGTGTCGTTTGCCAATAATAAGACAGTATTCTCTTTCGTACTCCTCTCTTGTACTAACATTACGCTAATCCTCATTTAATACTTATACTGTCCTTTGTGGTTCAACTTTAGTTCTGCTCGCCTGTCACTCAACATCTTTCTCAATGCGGTCCTGAACAGCTCCATTTGCAGGGTGTTAAGCCCAACCTGAAACGAGGCTTCCGCCTTTTTCGCCTACGCTTCAGCTTATTCGTATTGATGGAGGGCCATTAATTGACGGGAAAGTGTAAAGCGTGTTCCTGAGTTTTTCGAATTACCTTTTTACGAAAAACCTTTCCCGCCGTCATCCTCTCCCGTCTCCCCGCCCCCATCAGGAAAATCTCTTTTAACTCAAATCCAAGTAATTGACTTACAAACCTCATTAGTCGTCGAGCAGATTAATGGTTCCCTTTCCCGACAACGCCATTGACTCCGTTGATCGGCGAAAGTTAACACTTTTCCAACCCTCAATGCACTTTCCTCTTTTGTTTTTTCGATACGAAAACACGAGTTGCCAATTATTCAAGGGTGTTGTGAATGATCGTCCGACGGCTGATCGGGTTTTAGGTGATTTATTAGACGAGCCGAACAAGAGTTTAATTGGCGGTTGTAGCCATTTTTCCTGACATCGATGCGGGATGTGCTTGTTGTTGCAAGGGATGGTCTTTTATCATTTCCATCGCAGCTGACCAGCGGAGCTTATACTTTGAGATACGCTCAATATCATAAATGATGCTCTGCTTATGAATTCTAATTACTAAGTCGGATCCGGTCAGACTTTTTGGCCCAGTGCAGTCCTTCAGAGTACGTTTATGCTTGTAGATTTCAACAAGACTCTTGAGCGTAGTTTATCGTCAATTTTTGATGGACAGAAGATCGAGGACCGTGAGGTCTAATGTGGAACCACCTGAAGGCCAGAGTTCCTGTGAGATCGCGCCCAGGTAGTTATGCTTCCTAGCAGATCATGAGATAAACAACAGAGTTTTGGATTCAGTAGGCCTTGAGTACGGAAAGTAGAATTAAATTTAAAACCAACCATCTATAAATGGGTTCGTTACTTACTTATCGTGTGAACAAATATCTGGAAATGGTAACTGCAGAGCATCGCAACTGACAGCCATCGTAACCAGTTCGATTCAACTCGTGAACCTGATTTAACTTCTTCTATATCGGTCGTACGATTTCTGTGTGGGTGTTGACAATCTGTCAATACGAGAAGAGACACGCCTGTCATGGTCACTGGTTCATTATTTCTATTGCTCAATGGATCCGTCATTTTCCATCTGAATCACCTCTTTGGGCTTCAAGAGCTGTGAAGTGGGGGACTGAAGTTTATGACGTAATCACGGGAGACCTCAATTCATAGAAATAAATTGGGTTTGGACGTAAACCGCATGATGCGGTGATAAATGCGAAGATACGAGATGAAGGATAGCAATTCCCGAGGGGATGACGGTGTCGCATAGTCGCCTCCAGGCTTGATAATAGTTGCAAGGCCAGGAGTCACTGAAGGGGTTGAAGCTCAAGCTTTACATTAACAATGCTTAATGTCCAGTAAAGCTCATTTACTTGACGCCACGGCGTCACATTACCCCCTCCTTCTCGTCCACGGTTTGTCATTGCGGGGTTTGAGCGCCGGGGCTATGCAACACTCACTGTTAATCGTTCTCACTAAATCCCCCCATTTCATCTTGGCCTCCTCCGTAAGACCACGCCAAACTGCACCAATTGCCTCGTTGCCGCGAGCTGACAAGCAATTTAGTTGTTCCACTGCGACGTTTTACGTTAAAACGGCTTTCGTTGAACGTAACTCAAGTGGTGTGACAGACGTTAAGGACATTTACGGTATCAAAACGCCATAAAATGACACATATTCACGGCATCGTCGTATGATATCAAATATCTATTCTTCCGCTCGGTTCGTAAACCCCTGCATTGCCCTCTATAGGAAGTATTATATTTTATAAATTGGCTAACTGCACGTCATTCATTCTCAACGCGACTGATTTTTAGGTGAGTCAATTATCAAGTATTCTAGTTTTATTCGTCGAGTCAAGTTTGAAAGTTGGAATTTAGCATGGGAGCTGGTAAGATCGACATCTTCCCGCGTGTCCGTCCCCGAACGACCTCTCAAACAACGAGTCTGGAGGGAACTTCACCGCCAGATCCACATTCCTGGCTTATCGGCGGCAAACGTCATGGGGTAAACAAGTACCCACGTTTCCTCAACTCCAGCTAGGATGCTCGAAGAACCTACGTGAAAGTGAACAATATGTGTACGAATTGTCAAGCAACCTCACACACACTCAAGAGCTGCCACTCAAAGTGCACGTGTGAATGCTGTCAACTCAGGCATGTTCCAGAACGACGCGCTCGTTCCCAAAAGTGCAACTAACCAGTGCACGGTAGACGCAGCATCTTCGCTCAGCACTACCCCTTCTGGAACGCCCGTGGGCTGGTGTCCTCTGAGGAGGAGGGAAACTCCGGCTCCCCTTACTGAGAGAATCGTCTTTCACCAAGAGATGGACCGATTCTCTGAACCATGGAGGTCGCAGCTGTGTTGGACGAAGACGTATGCCCCACTGAAGATGTGTACGACAGAGACATTGTGAAGTGCGTATTTATTTGTATTTCTCTATATCAACACTTCCACCACAAACATGGGCACCCTATTGGAACTTTAATCTAATTTCTCGCACCTCAAGATTAGGTTCCCCTCTGTTGGTCCCTCAGGGACACCAACGCCCTGAACTGCAGTGTTCATGAGTGCCTGAGGACAAGCATTTCATTAAGGGCGGAGTGGTGTACCGGGCATTCGTGCTGACTGGGCACCTGAAATGTCGCGATACCCTCGAAGCTTCGCTGCCGTTAGTTGTAACCGAGCGGTTCCCTCGGTGTAATTGAGAATAAAAACTTTTCTGTGATCCAATTGCTTTCGGTTTCTATCGTACTACTTCCCGACTCACCTAGTGCGATACCGCTTACAATATTAATCCCCCCCCCCCGTAACGGAATTAACTGCTACGCATTGAGAACCAACCCCGTACCGTTTAGCACGTTGCATCGTTTTGGCCCTCCCACCCCTCTGAGATGGCAACTTTTCTTTCTTGTCCTCTTCTCCCGAGAACCTTGCAGCGTGACACCGTTCCCATGCATCCTCCCATACTGTCCATCTACTGGTTCTACCAGGGCTATTTAAGGAATGCACCCTCAGTTTTCATAAGAATTCACTATGATGCGGACAAATGCCACTGATCTGTCCTTCGAACAGTGCTTCGCCAGCCTGCCCACCTTGGCATCAGAAAATTGCATGGAAAGTATCACCCACTGTTGAACTGCAGTGCAGGCAGTTCGGGCTTGCAGCCTTATCGATTCGTTGCAAGTACTCCCTGAATGCCTGATGACCTGAGAGGAACTGGGTGAGGTAGAAATCCAACGCCCTAGCCATAGACACAGTGCCTGAATCAACTTCCTGATCCATGTCCATTTCACAAGATTCACCACCCCCCTCACCCTCTTCTTCTCGCGGCCATACTCAGGTTGGTGTTTCTGTGTTGGCCGGAGATGGATTGAGATGCCACCAAGACTTCCTCCTGGCAAATCGCACCTCCTCTGCTCCACTCCCAACTACTTCGTGTAATACGCAATACTCAGTGTATCAGCCGTTTTAGTGCTGCAGCATTATGTTCTGCTTGCCGAATATGGAGAACATTTGACAACTTGGTATCCACCATCATGCCCAAATATTAAACTGCAATGTTCATGGGTACATGAGGACAGGTACTTCATCAAGGGCGGAGTGATGTACCGGGACGAACCAAACTCTTCATTCAGCGGAGGCTCGTCTGGGGGCATTTGAGCTGACTGCGCTCGTCAAATGTCCCAATCCGCTCGAACTTGGCTGCCGTCAGTTGTAACCGAGCGGTTCCCTCGTCGCCCTGTTCGCTTCCACTCCCACCCAGTTCCCTGTTAGCGGTGGTTAAGCTTGTCCGAAAGTAATTGGCGAATAAAACTCCTTGTCCTTGTTCCAATTACATTCAGATGATATCGTACTTCAACCCCCCCACTAGTGCGATATCGCAACGTATTATAACGCATTCCAAGGCCTAAATCATCCATCAAGTGTTTAGTTACCAAAAGAGTGTTTCGTTTTAGAACAACATGTGTTTTGCATTCTTCTCACAACCTGAATCTCAGTACGCACAAGAAGAAGCGGATAACGAATAAGGAAATTCCCGCGTTATGGATTGAACTATTCACTGGCAGGGCGGGACTGTGAGTGTATATGTGTCTCAGATTGCGATTGGGAGAAAATGGCCCAATCTAATCGGCTCAATTTTGTCATTTATCGTGCAGATCCCTATGAGACGCCTAAATAAGGGTTTGCGCAAAATTGGCAAAACTATAGGTATCATAGTGAGTGAAACATCAACTTTTCGTCGAAAACGGCAGTGACAATTTTTATCAAAAAGATTGCATTTGGATCTGCAGGCAAAATAATGTCAAATTATTTTGAGTTTATCATGAATCTTAAAACGAAACGAGTATAGCTGCACCCCAGAGGCGCGAAAGGTAGGAAACCAGTCCTTGAGCTCAACATCGAAAGTTTCCAATTTCAGTGGCTCTGGCTTTCGGGTCTTCTCTAGCTTTTGTGCCCACAGAGCTCATAGTCATAATCGATATTTCTCTCAGTGACTTTTCAAGCCCTGGGAGCACAATTTATTACCATACGCGACAACGCATTTTTTCTCTTGTGGATTCCCTCATGGGGTTTTAGCATAGTTACGTTCGACTCTCAGCCCTTGGCCACTTAGCCCTCGCCTCAATCCCAGTTCGCCTATCCAGAGATGTCCCTGAGTTGCGTGAACTCATTCTTTACTTTGTCCTCTCTCATATGCATATCTCTATCCTGTCTGTCCCAAGTGTCACTCGCTCACTAATCTTTGTTACTCATCTCACTCATTTTATTTGTCGACTGTTCTTTGCCCGTATACTTTACATCTCTCCCTATCTCACGCCCATCACCAGGTATCTGCCCCCACACGACCACTTGCAGAAACAATCCCTTCGTGGCTGAATGTACAAATGTTCACTGTATTGTGGTGGGAAGGGTTTGGCCAAACGACAATGAAACCTGCCGAATTAGTCACACGTCTCGGTGCCGAAGTCCTCGAGCAGTGCACGATGGCAAGCAGCTCATCTGCACGATGTAAATCACATGCCACGACTCGTCTAACCCCTTTATGTATCATTTGATTCTTGTTCAGTCGTTGGTCCCGCATTAAATCGGTGGAGTACAACTTGAACGAAAACTTGGCTCTCTGAACTTGTGACGCGACGTAAGAACCTCGTAAGCTTCAGTGCTTTTGAGAGGAAGCTGTTATCATCGGCCGCCTCGTAATGAGAACGATTCGATAATCTGCGGTACCAATAAATTTCAGGATTATATTAGGACGCTCCTCGAGTGCAGCTCTCTGGTCTGGTCAAATGAGGATGAAGATAGAAAGGCCCCTCTGGTATCGAATCCAGAGGAGAATCCAATCCGTGGCTTACTACCACAAGGATCGTTTGCCTTCCAGATTTGTCCCAACTATAAATTAATGCGACGTTTATGGGAGGATTTAGTCGCGTTTAGGGGTTCAAGGTTTAGATCAAACAATTCGCCTCTGAGATCCTCCTTCCCCACACAGTCGTTCAGTCCATCTTAGCGTTACGTTTCACTTCCCCTTTTCGTCCAGTTAAATACAACCACCGTTGAGAAAACCCTCCCCGTTCCGCCGTTAACTGTGAAAACCGCACGACGAGGAATAGCAGCCTAGCAGAGGGTTTGCCTCATCGCAGGAGCCTAGCAAACACTCAACCCATATTAACATATGCCTAATTCCCATCGTCTAAACCGCCCTGAAACCCTTATTTATGATTTGAAATGCGATTGTGCGAAATTTACGACACAGCCTTTCCTTACTCGCCCTCGAACAACTTTGCTTTTCTCGGCCCCTGGAGAGGACGTTGGTGTGGATGGAAATGGCAAGGGGCTTTCTCGGGTTTTCCCTCTAATTAAATCCCTCTTCCTGTACAAACACGAGGGCTAACATTGTCCGAGAGCTAACGGAGCTTGATAAATTTCGTTCTGCCGACTTAAGCGATACTTTTCTCTTGATCCTTCGTTAATTAACGTTAATATAAATCTATCATCCACACTAATACACTCTTCAAGAGCCTGATCACAGGTAGTTTTCTCTCTCAGTGAACACTCCAAACACACCCACTTCCAAGTAATCATGCACCAATAGATATACTAAAATTTGCCACGCTTCGAGGCGAGTCCGGTTGCCAAGTACATCTTGAAAAATATGGCCAGCTACATAAATTTGGCTATTTTGCCCACCCAAGTCCATTGTTCACTTAGTCCACGAGAACCAGGTGGAACTCCTGAATGAACTACTCGGTTGCCCCCACTCCCGTCTCTCACATTCATTGGGTGATCAGACCCTCACAGACTATTTATAAGACCCTCATCACGATCTTCCCTTGGAAGGTTTAATTATCCGTCAACAGTGTTTGCTTTTGGAAAAATTATCCGCAGTATGTGGAGCAACAAATCTCAAACATTTTCTTACCCATGCAATTCTGCTACGTATGCACAAACAAACTGTGGGGGCCTGTTAGTTAAAAACACACCTACGAAAAATTTGAGGTTTATTCCAATGTTTGAAGGCTTGGCGACAATTATCGTTTCTCCCTGGCCAGTGCTCATTTCCTCCATTGCCTCCGTTCTCTCTCCAACCACCAGTCAGTTCGATTCCTCACGCCGGCACCTAGAAAATGCCAATTTTCGATGTTCGTTTGTAGTTGTCCTGTTTAGTGTTGCTTACTAGTAAATTTCGATGCTGAATAGAATGAGTTTCAGAGGCGAGTGACTGCGCCAACCTAACCAACCAGGAAACTAACTAGAATATTGATTGAAACCAAGTTTTCATGTGCACTCTACACACACTGTCGTATTCCAAACTGTCGATACAGCCGATCTTAATATTTTTGGACTTTGGATTGTATAGAATAGGTCATAATAGGGAATAATAAACCGCGGTGTTGCGGGCAGACTAGCACAGTGGACTGTAATTGGAATTAGAATCTGGTCTTACGCTGGAGTAGAAAGGAAGAAAGAAAAGTTGGCAGTAGATAAAAAGGGGGGGCTTGACTCACCTAATGACATGGCTGGTGCCCGGTCGGGAGATGACGACGATGATGAGACACGAATCCTGGGGACGTGGACGGGAGATCGCGTAGCTTGGGGGTATATTTGGTATATTCCACCACAAGCAGTATTTTCGGAGGTTTTTTGATCGAATGTCACGTGATTGACCCGCGGGTGCACAGCGGGAGGGAAGATTCACACTTCTATATTTTTTTGATAGCAGCTTTGGATTACACAGGAGGCGGGAAGTTCTCCCGTCTCAGAAGAGCTGTTCCGCAGCTAACCGCTCTCTTCTTCCCGCCGAAACACGTGGTGTAATAATTTGTAACTTTTCTTTTCAGGTATTAACGTAATTGGCTTAGTACCAGTAGGTACTGACTTAACGGCCAGATGATGTCTTTACATCGAAAGCACTCGCTCACAGTATCTCACCAGCCAGAGAACACGGTCTCACCAAACAGTTACGTTAACTTTTCTTTAGAAATTTGCCGTTTATTTGAGGTGTAGTTTGATTCAAATCGTTTAAGCCTGTCCCCAGCATTATACAACTTCGTTTAGCCTCAAGGACATTCAACGAGTCATCGCTTTAAGTACTACGTATTCATATGAACTAAGTGAAACATAACTCACGTTTTACTTAGAACGGGGTAGCGCTTTGATTTTCACAATTAATTGAGTTAATCCTGCTCATGCCACGACCATTATTGACCCCCTCTGTGCTCAGGAGACTGCGACCACGATTTTTTTAGAAGGATCCTATTTACTGTTTTGGAATGAAGAGTACTAGAAAATTACTAAATGAAACGGCGGTGGTTTGAAATCCGGAATTTCAACTGTTGTTTTCAATTATTCTTGGAGCTTTAATAAAATTTCATCGTTACAGGCAGGTCATTGGATTATCACCCCGATTTTTCAGAAAATGTTAATATTGTGATAGAGATTTTATTAAACACGAGACTTCTAAATGTAACATGATTATTGTAGTGCTCTTTCCATTTGCCAGCCAACAAAAATTTTGTAGAATTTGTAGAAATTTAATAAAAAATTGTAATGCCCTTTATGAAAGAAAAGACTAGGTGTTTTAATTACTATGACAAATATAGTTAGTTTTCAGCCCGTTTAGTATCTACTTTATCAGCATTTTACTAATACCATCGTTTTTAACGGTATTTATAATTAGTAAGCACTGCATGAAGGGATTCCTCTCAATGTTCCGCGTTTAATGAGCCTGTTGTTACGGTATCTCGGTTGTACTTTAGTTGTTAATAGCATCCTTAGCAGCCCCTATCGTTCCAGTTTTCACAATTCAGTTATTTATATTCAACGTTATTAACCTCCAGAAGGATGTGCTTCACTTTTAATTTGTTACTGACAACGTATCTGCTCAATCCATTCAACATCGAAGGAAACGTTGAAGGAACACACTATTTTCTACCAACCCCGTGCTACTTGAAACGGGTTTCCACCATTTTTCTCCATTGATATGGTTCGTTTTCTCGCTATTCGTGTCTCTGATTCTTGGGAACCCCTTGAAAAGCCACGTTCTGGAACCGTTGTCCAATAAGAACTGCGACTGAGCCCCTCCACGACTCACAGGAATAATTTCGAAGAAATAAGCGATAAAACTGGATACGGAGATCGGAGAACGAGAAACGAGTCCTTCGGGAACCCATTAAAGAATACACTTTGTTCCGAGGGCGTGAGTCTCAAGAAGCGGAAGGACTCAGAGTTAAAAAGACGCCATTTCGCTCGTATTTACGACGGATTCTCCACTTGATCACATTTCACACAACAAAATTACAACCTCCCGCAATAGAAAGTCCTGGAAACAAAGAGGCACCTTGCGGATGAAGAGCCGGGGAGCAATCGTCCGGAAAACCCTTTTCATATTGCAAAGTAGTTAAATGCGATTTTCCAACTTTCCCTCGAAGATAAATTATAAAAGACGTTTCACCCGCGTTTATTTAAGAGTTTCTTAAAGACATCAATTTGTGGGCGAGGGGAATCCAGTTTTACCACCTCGCTGCCCAAATTCATTACGATTTAACGTGGCTTTACTGTCTAATCCACCGCCCTACGCCTTTACAAACGCCTCTCGTCGTTACTTATTGCCTCCTCCCTTTTAACATATCTCACGTTTTTACGCCTAGCGGATATTATAACGGCGTAAGTTCAGTAAAAATATTTCATGAGCTCCACTTTACTTTTACGGTCGGAGGCTTTCCAGCTTCAAAATTATGTTGCCCGACGTATCTTTATATTTTCCCTGTTTCCCTGGCGTTCCGACTATTACGGAATGTTTTTGTGCGGTAACAGTTCCTCGTTTACACACGCAATCATGACAAACAGCGGTGCTCTGATTCTGTTTTCACGTGTCTCGGACCCCCTTCTGCCAGAAAAAAAAAACAAGAAAAGCTCAAATAGATTTTCTGTCGATGACGAAAACAAACGATTCGTTAAGTGGCGAAGTCTAGTTGCTGGCAAATACTTCACTCCCAGCATCCTCTTTTCAACCCATTCAAGAAGTTTGTGGATCTTTCAGAGATGCTACCTGAGTGGCATCACTTTTCGCTGAGTCGGCTCAGTTAAATCTCATAACTCTTCACAAGTTAAGCCGGTGTGTTGGTTAACCACAGCTCCTACTTCCGCCTTTTCAATGACGCGTACGGGATAAGAGAGAAATATTCTGAACCCAGTAACTACTAAGAAATAGGTGAGATAAAACAAAACCTCACTCTCACCTTCAAATTTAATTCTCGAACAGGCACGGACCGGTAGCGCCAAGCCAAGCGGCAGAACGTCACGAATGGCATCCAGTCAAGACATCCATATCTACGCCGCGCGTGAAGGACAATTAGTACTGGCACAACAGGTCTCTGACGGGAGTGCTCATCCCAATTTCGGGGAAGTCATAGAGCTATATAAAGATGGGGAAGTGCAGCACTCTGTAATGTCAGACGAGAACCGGCTGCAGAGCACCCGAACGAGGTATCGAAACGAGGGGTAAGGTGAGATGGAGGCACTTCAGAAAAACGGGCATTTCTAAGAGGAACAGCCACTACGAAGGTTGAGGGAACATGCTAGTCATTGCATTGACATGGATGATTTTTAGGTTTGAAAGGAGTGTTTCACAATGGGCTTTGGATAATCAGAGCACGACATGACCAGAAACTCTCAATCCTACGCTCATTTGTATTGAGCTTACCCCAAACAAACGTAATTATTTTTTGTTTTTATAAGATTAATTTAGTTGTGTTGATACCATTGCGTTTCTATTATTTTTCTTCTATTTCCGCTTATTAAATTTCTACAACATACCTGTAACTGGACGTTGAAATGTGTTTTTCTCCTAGGTTCTTCAACTCATCACGGGTTAAATCATTTTATGATTACCATAAGAACATTTAATTCCCATTGCTGCACCGTTACAAGCAACTATGAAACCAGGTTCCGGTGAAATTAGTATGAATGGTCCTATGAGTGACCTGAAATGTGAATATCGGACGGTTACCAGACTCCACTTCACGTATCGACTGTAAATTACACGACCTTCAGTACCAAATATATCTCTGAACTTTCTCTCGTTCCGAACCGTACTTTTAGTATCTTGAGAAGCACAGATCATAAGTATAGAAATCAATTCATGTGGTAATACTTGTCATCATAACTATTCCCATCCTAACGAAACAACCGGGTTCCGTGGTGTAGTGGTTATCACATCTGCTTTACACGCAGAAGGTCGCCAGTTCGATCCTGGCCGGAATCACAATTTTTTTCGTGTCAATTCGCTTTGAGCTTCGAGAGACTCAAACATTCAATTACGCACACACGACACGACACACGCCCCACCACAACATACTCTCTAGTTTCAAATTAATTTCCAAAAACATTTCCATTGTTTTGATAGTGTAATGTTGCTGTTAAAATTTTGATAAAAACCAACACTGCTTTTTATCGTGTTTTAACGATTAATATATTTCATCGTTTTAATTCTAGTTTAATTATGTATTTATACATATTAATAATAAGATTGTGACGGCTCCAGACCGCTTATGGAAAATCATTATAAAAATGTTGAGGTTGGTCCAAAACAAATATGCCTGGTTAAGTCTACATTCTGGACTACAAGAAGTAGTACATAAATATATATTTTTATGGCTTAAAAACATCGACTGCAGCTCATTTTTCACTACGTTGGTGTAGAATATTGACAGGATTTCATGGAACACAGTGTAGTAATTAATAAAATGCGATGTGTTAATGTCCCACAATGAACCACACAGGCTTTAATAACACTGGTCAACAACGAAATTGTTTCGGGCTTACAAATATTCAATTCTTATGGATTTTCACCTGCTGAGTTCAAAAATCAACATAAAAACCACGTATTAGCTCTTATTTTTGACAAACGGAGGCACGTCATTTTATATAGTGTATACTTACACTAATTGAGAAATTTTGTTTTCCGGAGTTGGCACACCTGCCCACTGACAAAACAAAGAGTTCTAAAGCTTTTTAGAGTTTATAACCTAACTACTACTGTAAGTGCTGTGATAACAGTGAGCTTCTGTGATTTCTGTTGTTTTGTTTATAGGATTTATTGATTTGAAGTGATTTTAAAGAGTAAATGTTTTTTACTGAAAATGCCTTGAAATTGTGTGAACCTAGTGGACAAATTTTGTTACATTTTTGGTGAAATAATATTTTCGTCACAAAAACGCAATCTGACGCCTATTGTTAGGACTCCCCATCACCATTATTTTGGTATGAAGGCAGGTGAACAAGATAAGTTGTGGGCTCCACATGTATGTTGTAACTATTGTTCGATTACTTTACGAGAATGGTTGAAAAACAAAAAACGATGCATGGCTTTTGCTGTACCTATGGTTTGGCGGTAGCCTACAATCCATATAAATGACTGCTACTCCTGCTTGACTCCACCTGTTAAGTCTGGATTGTCAATGAAGAAAATAGGAACCATTCAATACCCAAATATACCTTCTGCTATTCGACCTATTCTTCATCCGAACAGTTTATTAATATCTATTCCACCCCACAGTTATGAAAATTGAAGAAGAAAATGAAGATAGTAGCGAAGAAGAACTTAGTGAGTTAACACATCATCAGCCTAAGTGTCAACTGATTGTTCGGGCTTTCCTCTGGTTTATTCTCAATATGCTTCTAATTTCAACTTTGCCGCGTAGGTAGGGGCCAATTAGTTGCAGTTGACTCTCAGACCTGCAAGTTGACAATAGCAAACTACGACAGACTTGGCTGACTTGGCTACATATTTACAATCGATAACTCCACCCTTTGCCCACAACTCCAGAATGGTCATAGATATAAAATTAAAAAAACAAATGTGAGTTCGCGAGAACAACGCGAAGGACGCACTTTTTTCCAAAAGTCGAAATTTAGAACCGTTCACAATTGGCCGCGTAAGCTATGACATTGACAATTTGTGGACAAGTCTGGGACGGGCGAAGAAACAACTTTGGCATGCGAAGAAGAATACCCAAGTAGAACTTGTCTCAACTTTTCAATATTTAGCCGCGTTCAATTGGCTACCTATTCCATTTGTCTAGAACTCCTTGATGGTCGCAGAAATGAATATGCATTTTAGATCAGAAGAACGACATGTATGTCTGGATTTTCTCAATTTTTCGAAATTTACCGCCACTTCAAATTGTCCACTCAAAAAACCACTGAATGAGCAAGAAGCTGAGGAGAGTGATATGAATCAAAACATCAATCATTTTCCTTTATTTTTCACGTGTTTTACACCACGCTGCAGTTATTTTGACTTTATACCTTAATATCATTCAGAAGAATTCTTAACTATCTCGTTCCACCTGTAATGAATAGTTAGAGGCAATAACCAAGCACCTCCTTTGTTACTGGGTACACTCTAGAAGGCCCATCTTCCAAATATTATACAGTAAGCCTCCCGATGGATCGTCGCCAGAACCAGAATTTAGAATGGAATGAATGAATCTCCCCCTCGATCGCAGTCACGAGGTCCCCCCCTCTCTCCTTTCACCGTCGACTGCGACTTTACTCTTGCTTCCATAGTGGCCAGAACGATTCCGATGCGCTGATTTTCCATTCCTGTCCTCGCATGATCCAATCGTGCCCGTAACATCACTCCTCCTTGTAGAAATATCCAGTTCTCATAATCACAAGGTTCCAGGGAGCCTGAGCGACAAGGAAGATCCTCTTTGTCTCTTTGAAGAGCTGAAGGTGAGGAGAGTCGTCCAGTGGCTGCAGGGTCAATGAGAAAGTGGTGGTTATGTGATACACAGCGATCGGGTTTGCAAGTAGTCGTAGTCATAGGACGTGGGAACGTGAGCCATTAGGCTCGAGCAGCTGGAGTTTTGGCGTAGGCCAGGCAGCAGTGGGCCTGCATCCACGGAGAGTGTAGGCCTGAGACAATCGGCCGTAGGCTAGCGTCCGTGGAGAGTATAGGCAACGGGAGCAATGGGCTACGGATTAGCAGCAGGAGATAGGTAAAGTAACAGTATCGGTAGTGGAAATGAACGCGCTCCAAGGTACCCCCTAACTAGTAAGGTACCCCCCTACCCCCTACATGAATGCGATGTTAGACAATAATAGGTAGGTTATATAGTACAAGGATAAGTGACAGGCGAGTAGTTCCGACAAGATGACACGACAAAAGGTACAGAACAGGGAAGATTAGACTTAAGAATAAGAACAAAAGTAGAAAGTACAGGTAGACGTCCTTACTGAAGGCGATGAAACGAAACAAATTTCGATCATATGCAAACAATAAATTTATAACCAGGCCTGTTCCACAAGTGCTAATGATGCCTTTATACTCTAATTTCCTTATGGTACTATCTCTTAGCTCCAAGCCCCAAGCAGAGTGAATTTCCTAGAGCCAATAGCCCACAATTACCTGGAAATCCACTTGTTATTAAATATCAACTGTACACAACATTCAGCACATTTAAACCCCTTACGTACAAACATGCAGCATGTGATCCCAACACATATTGACTGCCTACTCTTTATTTTTACTTAATTGCCGCAAAACCGTTTAGTCATCGTGTGTAAAGATGGTTTTGACAGCCTCAACTTTTGTCCTCCGTTTTCCCGCTACTCTGCTTCAAACCAACTATACTTTCACTAAATTTCCGGTCTTAATTTATATGCTTTTATACATTTTGCACTTCATTCTCAAATAAATTTCAACATTTTTCTTTGTCATTTAGTTTTTTCCAGACTTAACATTGTGTTTCCCAACGAGCTACTCTAGCCAAAATGATATGAGAATTGCAAACTAGGTTGTCATCACCGCATGTCCCTGATGTACAGTTTTAGTTATTCAGCGTTCAGTTTAATTAAGAATTACAAATGGAATCGTGAATCGCGCGGCCCAGTTCGTCGTTTTAAATTGGTTCATGGGCCACTTGACTATTAGGTTTACCTCAAGTGTTCGGTTAATTGGTAGAAGAGTGCTCGTTTGGCTCAAGGCCATTTGCTACTAGAGAAGGGACAGTAGTCGACGAGCTCAACTGGTTGGAGTTGGAGTCATTTGTTCGACGCCATGCCCCTGAACTCAGAACGTGACTGATAAAGCGGATCAGCGGATCAGCGGATCATTTTTTATCATCTTGCAGGCCGGAACCGGAGGGGTGGGTCTGCTCTCTTTCTTCGCGAGTGACGTATTACCGCTCAAATATTATCACTTTTCACTCTCACTAGGCGGTTTTGAATGTCAGTGTCTCCGTCCGTTGAGTTGTGAGAAGAGCTCTCGGCGAACGTCAATTCACTTGGAAGGCTCGGTGAGTTGTGTTCTTCATTTGCCGCTTCAATATTTAGGTTTCTGAGTGTTGCCCAGAGCGCCCAGTCAGATCAACCAAGAGTCCGAAAGAATTATTATAAAACATTCTGAAGGGGCTCACCAGTCAATTTTCCTCAACTTCACCTAGATCCTGCGATCGATTCCAAACAGACCAAAACTAAGAAAAACGGTATTTTCCACCCTTTTGCTAAGAACAAACATTCTCAGTACCACTAAAAAACTTATCTCTCAAAATAGCTTCATCGATTTGGATTAAATTTGTTGTATGAGCAGCTATTAACACAACCGCTCCATAAACCTATCATTTGTGGTAAAAACACGGGAGCAGCACCATAAATTATCATAATTTTCGTTAAAAGAAATTTACTCGTGATAGTCCGAACAGCTACCTAAACAATGAATCAATAATGTCCATCGAGTTGGCCACTGGGAGGAACCACAGAAATTTCGTAATTCAAAGTAACGACGTTTCGTAGACTTATTGCGCCGTTTTTTCTTAATAATTCTAGAATAATTACCACAAACTTCCCTAGAAAAATCACGTTTACTGTTTCATCAATCACGTAATGACTTGTTTTTAAACGAAGGGCGTCGATTAAGATGCAGAAGCTCAGAAAATTCTGAAACTATAAGCGCTAGCAGTTGCTACGTGGAACGTTGTTTTACGAGTTCCTACTATCCAAGCGAAAAGTGGATTACATTAGTAGCTAGAGCGTACGCGGAGCTGAGAAAAGTTGAGAGGTGCGTCGTTTCTATTTATTTTTGGAAAAAAGTATCTATGTTATGTTTGCTCTACAATTATCCCTGTTTGTCTCATTCGTTTTGCCCCGAATCCCATTTCTCTCTATATCCTCCGTGTAACACTCATCTAATGTTTACTTTCTGCTAGTATTGTAATCGCGACAGAAAAAAGTTGGGTTTTCTTCAGTTCTCTACGTTTTGAGGCCTACTGAGTCTAAAAAACCTAATTTCGGCGCGTGGTCCGTGTGTGTGTCTGTAGTTCCATTTGCGGGAGAACGGCTGAACCGATTGAGCCGGTTCTTTTTACTTTCCGCTACCCGAAGGGAGGGAAAGTATAGCAATCGGCCCAAAAAAAAATTTGGGTTTTCTTCAGATCTTTACGTTTCAGACCCAACTGAGTCCAAAAAACCTAATTTCGGCGCGTGGTCGGTGTGTACGTGTGTGTGTGTGTGTGTGTCTGTAGTTCGATTTGCAGGAGAACGGCTGATCCGATGGAGCTGGTTCTTTTTTTGTTTTGTTTGTTATTTTTTGTAGACACCAAAATAAGGTTATGGACGATTTCGACCGATGGGAAGGGGGGTAGGGGGACGAAAATGTACCAAAAACCAGTGTTTTTCGCATTTTTCTCGAAAACGGCACTAACGATTTTGATTAAACTTTCAAATTATCTTCTTCTAATCAATACCTAACTTTTCTTCTCCGTACATATCTCCATGAAAATATGATGAACGGAGATATGTGCCCCTGAAGCAAAAATAGGTTTTTTACGCTTTTTGGCAAAACGGCTTCAGCGATTTTCACCAAACTTACAGGATGTTTTCAAATAGTTAATACCTACATATTCCTCTCAATAAATGTTCCTGTGACGGTCCATTGAACAGAGATAAAAATCAAAATGTGTCGAAAATAACGTTTTTTCTAACATTTCCGTAAATTCCAGGGTAACTTCTTCACCAGATGTGATAAATCCTAATGGAGTCTCTTTTAGTTACCCATACCCACATTTCGGCTTGCATAGTTATTTCTGTATATATATGTTGAACGGAGATATAGGCCAAGTTAACTCAGAAAAGGAGATTTGTCGAATATTAATTTATCGGTATTCCAATTTTCTCAAAAACGGCTATAACGATTTCGATCAAACATTCGAAGTACTCTCAGCTAACTAATCCCTACATTTTGTTCTCCATAAATGTTCCTGTAAAAATGCGTTGAACGAAGATATAGCGCCCGCCTATGTAGGTGGTGTTCGAACTTAAAGGGGTGGCGGAAAGTTGTGTGTTGCTACGCACCAGATATTTTTGTTTTGTTCGTTATTTTTTGTAGACACCAAAATGAGGTTATGGGCGATTTCGGTACATGGGAAAGGGAAATGGGGAACGAAAATGTACCAAAAACGATTTTGATTAAACTTTCAAATTATCTTCTACTAGTTGGTACAAAACCTTTCTTCTGTATACATATCTTCATGAAAGTACGGGGAGTCTATCAAGCAAAATTGGTTTTTTGCGTTGTTCGGCCAAATGACTCCAACGATTTTCACCAAATTCACCAATAACTCAGGATAAATGTTCCCCTGATACTCCATTGAACAGGGATAAAAATGAAATTGTGTCGAAAATAATGTTTTTTCGATCATTTCCGTAAATTTTGGGGTATCTGCTGTACCAGATTGATCAATCTTACAGAGTGTCTTTTAGTCACCCATATCCACATTTTGTTCTGTATAATTATTTCTGTATATATATGTTGAACGAAGATATAAGCCAAGTCATCTCAGAAAAGGAGATTTGTCGAATATTAATTTATCGGTTTTCCAATTTTCTCTAAAACGGCTCTAACGATGTCGATCAAACTTACGAAGGGCTCTCAATTAACTAGGCCCTACATTTTGTTATCCATAAATATTCCTGTAGAAATGCGTTGAACGAATATATAGCGCCTGCATATGTTGCTGGTTGATTTTATAACTATATCCGTTTTGTAGCTCAGCCCAAATCCCCTTCTTTTCAAACGTTTACCTATTTTATCCGAAACACCCCAGTAATATGGAATACCTATCAATTTTCAACCTCATTTACCACAATAGCCTTTTCCACTCATGCTTTCTCCTAGCTACCTATCACCAACTTGATTCTACAAGTTGCTGACTGTAGCTATCGCTTACCGTCACTTGCTTGATAAGATTTTCGAAGTTTCCTCACTTCCGTGGATTGAAAACATGTTATGGAAAGCTGCGTGTTCATGAATTCGTGACCGGTTTGAATTATGATCGTGACATGAGTAGATCTCTTGTAAATATCAAAACCGTGTTTACCGCAAATTTACGAAATGATACGATCAGGAAAGTTTGAAGATTTCCCCTTCAATTCCGGAGTGAACATAAGATGGGAACATAGTTCATTAATACCTATCTAAAAGTGTAGAGAGCTATCTTACAATAGCTGTCCATTAAACAACTATAATATCCACATATCTGAACCAATACATTAAATTTTGCATATGAAACTTACCAATAACACTTCAGTGTGTAAGAAGCCTTTATTTTTGTGTGCGTTCAGTTTGTTAATTGGTACCTACGATGACCAGTACACTCTCGACCAAAGTTCGGACTTACAGGACTTAAATTTAACATTCAGCCGCTAGGTCAACGTATAGTCCAGGAGCCAAGGGCTAAAAACGTTGACCGTTGAGTTGAAAGTTGGTTACTATTTTTTCTGATAGTTCCCTCAATTTTTGGTAAAACCCCACAAGTCTGCTCTCTCTGACGTATGGACTAAGAAAATGGTGGCTCATCAAAAAAGTCAAAATTTGACTTATTAGTTGATAGATACAATGTTTACCACAGTTGAGGATTTGGCTTGTACTTTCCAAATTCACAACTCCGCTACCTCCTATTCTTGGCCATTAAGTTGTAGAGTCAATCAAGATTCGTCGAACTTTGAACCAAATGTTGACTTATTAGTTGACATCGGAAATTGTATGGTGGATTCGCATGAAGTAACTGAGTCGAAAAACCCGACTCTGCCACTATAGTATCGTGGACTTCAACTAGCAGACGTCATCAAAATTTGACGAAATTTTGGTCAAAAAATGACCTACGGAGTTGAAACTTGAAATTTATGTTACGAATAGGTGAAGCGGGGTACTTTAAAAATTACCTTTATTTTTGAGCCACCAAATTCATCAAATTTTGATGTCGTCTGCTCGAAAGAGTCCTCAAAATGAGGGAAGCAGACAAGGTAATTTTTAAATGGCCAAGCATAGGAGGTAGCAGAGTTGTGAATTTGGAAAATACAAGCCAATTCCTCAACTGTGGTAAATATTGTATCTATCAACTTATAAGTCAAATTTTGACTTTTTTGATAGAGAGCAGAGAAGCGGGATTTTACCAAAAATTGAGGGAACTATCAGAAAAAATAGTAACCAACTTTCAACTCAACGATCAACGGTTTTAGCCTTCGGCTCCTGGACTAGTATGAGCAAAATCAGTTCGAAACTAACTATAGCTATCATAGTGATCCAAAAAATAATTTTGTTTTTCTCAAACATTCTTCTAAAGACAATCCAAATGACAAGTGTTCCAACCAAGAAATTATTGAAATAAAAAATGATATTGAAAATTATCGTTGAGCTAATATAATATAAATAGAAAATAAAAGTAACTGCTCGTGAAAAAGTCTGAAGCAAAAGTAAAACTAAGTTGATACTTGGCACAAGTTTTCGTCGATCGACGTTTAAAGTTCGTGCTTCTAGTTTGTTCAATAGGCCTCCGGATGTATATTGGCCCAGGTATGGTGCTATTAGACGTTTCCTAAGTGTGTCGTCGAGGTATGACGCTGTATGTTATGACGTTGATTTACAGCGACTTGCAGGATACTGCGACCCGAAGAGTGGTAAATGCGCGGTAACGATGAATTTCACTTAAAGTGAAGAAATGGCAATGAATACCTAATATAAGCCGTTTTAACGAGGCACGTGGTGGTACGCAGATAGTTTGAATTGGAATGGATGAAAAATGGCGCATGGAGCTGGTGATGGCTGGTGTGCTGACGTCCCTCACATCGAAACGAAATAAAATATAACACTTCTCAACGTAATTAAATGGATAACATACGTGGTGTAGCTGCCTGTACAACAACCTTTGGAGAAATGTCATGACAATAATATGAACATTGCAGTGGAGGGAAAATTACAAGAGCAACACAATAAATTATGCATATCGATTTTCGTGCAGTGTTTGGCTCATAAATTACGTTAGTATAAACTATGGTTCTCACAAAAACCCATGGTGGTAGTCCAATGTGTTGCGTACAACATGAATGTTAAGTTAAGAATTACCCGCTCAATTCCGGACTTCAAAACTATTGTCGTTTCCTTGACTTTGCCACAACGCTCCCTGCAACTCCAGAACAATACAAGAACCTTCCCACAAAATTATCGTTCGCAGTCCTATAAATTACCGATACGCTGGTCACTCGATAAAGGTTGTGACATAAGTAGGTGCAACATTGTAAATTCGTGAGCGTTAAGTATTACCAGTTTCTTTCTAGAAAACGTTGCTGGATTGGTCGCTGGAGCGATAAAAATCATTGAACGAATTTGAGCTGAGTAAATTGTGTGATGCCTCGTACCAGACATTTTTAATTGCTTTCCTTATAATTCTAGAACGCTGATTGTTCGGGGTAGTGCGTATTAGTTGAAATCTTGAATTCTTACTCTCTCACTTGCCCCTATCAGGAAGTCCTTGTCTCGAGCCTTCCTCGATCATCGAGTACAGCTCTTTCTGACTGCAAGAAAGCCCTGCCTGCCCCGGGGCAGTTCCTTCAGTTATTTCCTATATGGGCTTTCCAAAATATCCACAATTTACCTTCTCTCCAACACACAGCTCTTCCCAAACTCAACACAGAACAACACTCGCCTCACGACTGTCGCGCTACTCATTGCTTCGTCATTCGTTTCCTGCAACCAAGTCATTTAACCAGAGACCCTCTTCTGTCGCGAAAGTACTCTGTCACACTCATATCGGTATTGAATCATACGAATTGTTAATACAGACCTCTTTCACGCTCACCACATTTATCCTCATTTATTCATTTCACTCCAACTTGAGCTTCCCCGTTCTTTATTATTGCTGTGGCCCACGGCATGAGAAGGGTTAAAATGAGGACGGGGGACCGTTTGGCAAAAATCGCTCGTTCTTTCGCCTGGGAACCAGACTGCTATCCTGCAGAGCAACTAGGATTTTCTCCCTGAGGTCCCTTAGTAGAAGTCGCCATGCGGTTGTTGATTATGGCTAGGGCCATAAAGTCCAGCAAAGCCTTGGCTGCACCCGTTTAGGTCAACACTTAACACACACTCTCAATTTTTTCATGTATGCTTGACAACACAGTTATGTATTGACAATCCATGAATACCTTTGACAGAAACTGTCTGACCACAAAGTGTTAGCACGGAGAATAGCTGACTCTTGTTTTGTGTTTGTTCGCAGTGAGAATATAGGAAAATGAGTGGCGCCGCAGGGAAACTGACGTTAGACCGCGGAGCTGGCACGAGCTGCACTGTCGACCTCTTCGGAGCATCCATCATTTCCTGGATCGTTAACGGAGAGGAAAAACTTTTCGTCGGAGGAAACACCGTTTACGACAACAAAACCCCTCTCGTCGGCGGAGTCCCCATCGTTTTTCCGAAATTTGCCGATTGGGGCGAAAAACCTTTTCACGGTTTTGCCAGGATTTGCCTGTGGGAAATCGAGCAAGGCCCGAAAAAAAGTGGAAACGGAGACGTCATCGCCAGGTTCATCTTGAAAGACACACCCTGCACGAGGAAAATTTGGAATCACGGTTTCTCGTTGGTGCACGAAGTGATTTTGGGAGAGAACAAACTCGAAAGCCACGTCTATGTTACCAACCCAAGCTCTTCTGAAGCGTTCGACTTCGATTTGTTGCTTCACACTTACGTCAAGCTTCCGGACGTCACGAAAATCGCCATCACCGGATTTCAAGGCTCCAATTACGTCGACAAAACCAAAAACTTTCAAGAGTTCGCGGTAAAAGGAGACGTAATCACAGTCCGCCAATACACCGACAACATTTACAAAAGCACATCTAGTTGCCACGTCCTTTCAAACACTATGTCCGGGAAATCGATAAAGATCGGGAAAACGAACTACCCTGACACGGTAGTGTGGAATCCTTGGCTCGACACTGTCAAAAATTTTCCAGAACTCAAAGGAGACGATTTTAAACATTTTGTGTGCGTAGAAGCCGGCCACGTGGCCAAACCGAAGCATTTAGCTCCTGGGGAGACGTACAAAGCCTCTCAAGTGATGGAAGTCGTTTGAAGAAGTTGTTCTGACGTTCGGCAGCTACTTGTATACAATGTTGACTGATTTCAAATATATTCGTTACCTCATTGTCCTTTAATGTTGAGTTACAGAGCGTGCCACTGGTAGGGCATAATAGAATAACGCATTGGTGACAGGTGGAAAAGCGTACGTGGTTAGTCACTGGCCCAATTCAGGGAAAACTGTTGGTCCATTTATTTCAAACATCAGGATCTGGATGTTCTTCATGTGCAAATGTTTCCACGAGGCAGCAGATCTGGCTTCCCTGTTTCATCCGCGTTTTTAGTAATTTCTCGTTTGTATTCACGATCGCGATAAGTCGGGGGTTAAAAGGTGGCAAGTTTGTTGTCTGTTTGGGGGAAGAGTCTGCGGCGTCAGTGGTGAGGGGGGGGGGGGCTCTGTTCTGCCTGGAAGAGGTAGAGCCCTGGTGCGGTGCAAAAGGGCGTCAGCCTCGTCAATTCATTGCCAAGTTACGCAGGTGGATGACGGTATCAGAGGTAAAGGAGGGGAAGCTCCTAGCTGAGATAGCCTTTGAATGTGTGCGGAGTGACGAGGGCGCCACTGTGCAGTTCAGTTTCAAAGGGGTGCGGTAGAAAGGGAGGCGCAGGAGGAGGTTTGTAATAGGAAGAGGACGAGGAGGTGCACGAAGCGTCTGTGAAATTAAAGGGCATAAACTCCAGTGGTTTAGTGCATCCCCCATCCACATCCCCGTTCCCTGCAACATCCACCTCAAACCCCTCGTCAGGTCCATCGTCGCCAATCTCCTTCCCCTCATTGCAGCCTCACTACACCGCGGCGGCCCGACCTCCTCAACAAATCAGACGACCGCGTCGTTTGCTTTCCCTCCGGCTATTACCGTCTCTTCAGGTGCTCTCCCCACCTCTACAGGCCAACCCTTCTGCATTATTCACCATCCCGCTGTATTCGAACACCGTACACACTATCGAGATTATACACATTTTATATTCATCCTCCATTAAAAAGCATTTACCAAACTTCGTATAAGATGTGATCTGAATACCGCCTATTACATTCGTTGACTCTACAAAGTGAGAAGCTAAGTTATGTAAAAGGCTGGAGGTTTCTTCAGTGTCACTATTCTAAGACTTTTCAGCGCAAAAAATACTATTTGAAAAACTGGATTGTGAGGTCTGCGATTAAGAGAGAGAGAGGATGGGTCAAATGAGCCCGTAGCGGTGCTATGATGTGTACTCAGTTACTGCACAATGTAAACCATACCTTCACATCAAAGATATGAGCAAAATTAATCCAAACTCACTGTTTGGCGAAAAAAATAAAAATAAAAATAAGATAAATTTTCCCAAAAAAAACTGAAAAAAAAAGAACAATAAATCTGGAAATTTTCCTGAAAAATATCCAGATCCTGATGTTTAAACTGAGAGTGGCGAATGAACGGTGGAGGGTGAGAACGTAGCGTGGCCATAAAAGTATAAATACGGATACTGATATATCTCAGTTAAAGAGTCGTTTAAATTTCTAGAGGAAAAATGTAAAACAGCAAAGGTGGTATTGGGAAATGGTAGTTCAATTATTGAGTTGTAAGTATTGGTATTGGTGCCTGTTAGGTGACGTGCTAGTGGTACACTGAACATTATATTAGGTAGAGTATAGAAACAACAGCTCTTTACTGCTGCTTGGCGCTTTACGCATCAGCGTTGGCCACACCATCCTCTAGTAAACGGCAGAGGTGTGGTTCGACCCTCAGGATTGTGAATTAAAACGACAGTAGCTCAGACGAGTAGGTGGTAATGGATGTCATCCGGATACACCGCTATGAAGAGAAAAGGAAGAGAAATGTGGCTCTCGTGAAGTGTAGACGGGAGGGGGGGGGTGACAGGATCAGGCAGTGGATTCCAACTCAACTAGGTCCCTGGCTCGGAGAACGTCACAGGTAGATGAAACATTTAGGGCGTACCTACATCGAACTGGAAACGCCACGAAGCCTAACTGCCTGCCCTCTAGGGTCATCTTCTTGCTGTGCGCCCAGCATTAAGAAGAACACAATTGGCTAACTCACACCAGAGACACTCATTTCCAAGTTGTTGAATTTTGAACCAAATAAGCCTGACCGTGCTTATCCAGAAGTATGTGGAGCTTACTGATCCGAGATCCATATTGAAGGCCTGGGAGCTGTTTGTGGCTGAGCTCAAAGGGAGGAAGCAGTGACGGATTACGGGATGGTGAATGAAGTGCATGTTTAGGTCGTTCGTTCGAGCGATCCGTAGTACGATCTCTCCCATTTCGGTTTACTATTCACTCTGAACACCGCACCTACATTTTCGGTCTGAGGAATTTTCTTAAACTGCTGCGCCCGCTTGCTCTGCAACCCACAAAGGTTGTTACGGGCAAAAAATGGTTTAAAAATCCGCCGAAAACGAAATTTTTGCTGTGTTATTGCATTAACGTCGCGTTTGGTGTCCTAGAACGAAAACAGTGAAATCCTACTACTTGAAGGAAGTCGCGGAGCAATATAACGAATGTTATGGCTTCTCCCCGGCCTGCGCTCATTTCCCGCACTACCTTTCATCTCCATTCAACATCCCGTCGTGCGAGTTGCCAGCGTCGCGGAGAAAATGTCAATTTTCGACTTTCCGTTACAATCAGGTCATGTTTCGAATCTGAATCAAATGGTCTTGGGAGAGTGAGGCTGCGTCAAGATGTGCAAGAGAGTAATAACTTGGGTGATAATTTGAAGCGCTTTTTCTTATCGTTAGACTAGACGGCATCAAAAATACCACTACACGTTTGGCGGACAACAACTAAACGCGCTTCTTACTCTTACGATTATCCTTCAATACGAGAAATATTTCCATTCGACAGAAATTACGATACAACTAAATAAAACCCTTTCCACAAACTAAACAAATGATTTCTCGTTCGTTTCTCCTCGTGCCCGATGAAGGGAAAGGCTGTTAGAGAACTTGGAACGGCGGAGTCGACCCTTGGAATCACTTGGGGCCGAGGTCTTGCTTCACTTTGAAAAATAGCGAGGATCTTGATCTTCATTGAAAGTTAGAGGCCGCCGGGGAGAAAAGTTACTCTCCTCCTGCAATGACGTCTCTCTATCTGCTGCCTTTCCAGCAATTCTCGCTCGATGTTCGAGATTGTTTCTATTGCAACAAGTATTTCGCCGTTCCCGAGATTCGCATTCCAAAAGCAGATAAAACTGCGCCGCTCGAATGGCGTTATCGTTCCTAACAATTTGTAATTGAAGGCGATTAAAACGAATGTTACTGAGAACAATGTCCTTGAGATATAAATGAATAACTATGAACCATCTGATCTATTGCGACGAATTACATAACAATTCTCTTGGAAATTCGACGATATGCAGCGCTGCAAGACATTCCAATAAAAACGCCAGTGATTAACAACATGTAGTTACTGTTCAGTACAAAATATCCTGTCAGTTTCAAACCGGCGATCGGTACCATTTTTGATAGAATTTTTAACGCTTTTATTTGCCGTACGTCAACTTACTTTACCGTTCAACAGGTGGGCAACAGGAACAAAAAACATGAGTGCGGATCGCTGGAAGACGATCAGTTCACCCAAGTAGATTTGACATTTCGGTGGATGTCAGAACGTCTAAAAAGAGTTCGATGGTTCGTTACGTTTTGGCTTATATCTGTCCTAAAAGTATCCGACCTCCGTTTATATCTTCGCTCGGGGACCGTCAGGCGACCTTTGGAGGATAACAACGTCACCAGCAACTCGTAACCTTCTCGTTAATAACCCGAGCCGAGGTACCGATTATAAGCGTTAGTTCCCGCTCATTGTGTCTTTGTTAATAACAACATTTCTGCGTTCGTCGCAATGTGTTAATTGTTTAAAATGCCCGAACGAACCGAACGGCGAATTCGCATTAAATTTTGCTTTAGTATCGATAAAAGTGGTACATAAGCTATTGAAGTGTTGCAAACAGCTGTTAAATGCGATTGTTTGAGCAAAACAAATAAAAAGTGGCGTGGTCGGTTCCAAATTGGCACAGTGGGGGTTCCCTCGTTTCATCAGAGAAAAGATCTAAACTGTTTTTACTTCGGCATGAAAGAGCCATTCCGCGGATGCCCTCCGAAGCTCATTCCACCCACGCAGATGAGTAGGAAGTATTCACACTGCGTCAACTCCCAATCGTTCAGAGCCGCTGGAAACTCAGAAGGCTTCTTGGACTAAGAGGCAAAGAGTCGCTATGTCATCTCACAACGGCTGACGCTTAACGGATTCAATACCAGCCACGAACAAATGCCCGCAAAAGTTATCAGGGTCTTTCGACGCAAGAACGGAATAAACACACACTCACCGAGTATACGGTGGTCATCTCTCCAGAAACTAATCAAATATGCTTTTCATTCAGTTTATATTAACTTGGTAGAACATCCTTCACGCGTCGCATAACGTCCTGCAAAGAAGCTGATAACGCGTACTAATCCGGAACTTATTGAGCTTCTACTACTTATTTTCAGACAATCATTAAGTAATCAATGCAGGGGGGTTTGAGAGACAACAAGATTGTGTAAGAAATGGCTTCTAGTGAAAGGTCAGTGGTTTCCCGTAACTTTGCAAGGTTTCTTCCAATAATCCTATGAACGTCATTAAGCTCTAATAATAAATGTAGTTTATTGGACTATTATCTTGATATTTTCAAGGCCTTTATATCAGCGAAGTTAATGGGGCAAAATGCGTTAAAACCTCTTTTTCGATTATTTATTGGGCTGCTACCATAGTTTTGTCAAAGAGGGAAATTTTATTTAACAGCCGTGACATTAATAAGACTTTCTACGAACAATGTAGTGAAAACTATCGTAGCCATCGTGAGAAAAAATGGTTTTGAACACTGTGGAAATATTTTTCCGATGGTGATGTTTTATTTGATTTGTAGGGTAAACATAATATCAGCCGGTTCTCTCTTAATCGTGATCACATATACCCAGAGAATCTTCTCTAATGGTAAACGTAAAACCCGTGCAAGTTATTACACTACGGTTTATTATTCTCATGAACAGCTTGACCTAGTATTACTGCTTCGAGACCCATTCCATTCGATTCAGCATCGAAAAATAAACGTCTGTAGGCATTTATGATCCGATGAAGGGGTGTGCGGAGGAAGTGGCCCTAAACCTTCCTCCGCCCCGTCGGGCAAAGAGCAAGGATGTGAAAATACCTTGAAAGCGATATGAAACACGGCGTATTTGCGATTACACTGCGTTTTGTAAGTTTTTTTAACCATTCTTTGTTCATAACCACCATGGGCTTCGTCCGATCGGATTGCCGAGATGGCGGGCACAGCTAGACACCAAGTGGGATTTTTCGTCGCAAGGACGGATTTTGGTTTATTATTCATTCTGAATAATAACCCTATGTTTTCGGTCACGAAAATTTTTGTACAACCTCCCATCAAAATTTGATACTTTACGTTTCAAGACTTGGAGATTCCAGATTTGCAATGCCCGTCCGCCGTCCAGGTCGTTTTGTGCCTTTAATGTGGTCTAAAAAATTCGTTCTAACGTTCTTTCGCACAAAAATCCCATTTGGTATCTAGTTGTGCCTGCCATCTCGGCAATCCGATCGGATGAAGCCCATGGTTGTTATGGGCAAAAAAAGGTTAAAATATAAGACGGGAAGTACAGCGGAAGTCAACGTTTCGTCGTTAGTACTCCCTCCCTCCCTCCCTCCCTCCCGTCATATCAAACTCAATCACCTGTCTGCTCGACTCGCAACGGGTTTGCTGGAAGCCCCTGTCCCAATTTCCCCGACTCTTGCCCAAGGCCACTTCCTCCGCACACCCCTCCATTGGATCACAAATGCCTACAGACGTTTACAGGCGCCTGGCGCCGGGGGAATATTTAGTTTCCGTAGTTCCATTGTAGCCAGGTCATGTTTTGTATGGTTTAGTAGTATTCGATGCTGAATTGAATGGGATGGGTCTCGGAGCAGTAATACTAGGTCATGCTGTTCATGAGAATAATAAAGCATTGTGTAATAATTTTCGGGGTTTTTTAGACCTCGTTAAAGGCACAAAACGGCCCAGATGGCGACGGCGGATGGGGGACGGAGGACGGCAGACAGCACACAGCAGATGGCGGACGGACCTTCCATATTTGGAATCCCCATGTCTTGAAACGTAAAGTAGTGGGGGGTTGTAACACATTTTTCCTGCCCAAAAAACATAGGTTTATCATTCGGAATGAATAATAAACCTAAATCCAATGCACATTAAAACAAACAACAAAAAAATCTTGTTTGATCACATAAATGTCCCAGAGGCAGTAAAAATGATGTAACCGGAAAAAGATCTGTTGAGTAGGAAGCTGAACTGGACACTGTCGTCACTGGGATTTTCGCGCAGTAAAACATACCAGTTCAACATAGCGAGAATTAGACCAAATTATAATAAGTTAAGGAAGCTGAAATTACCTGCCTTACTATTCAATCCAACGTCGAAACATATTATGACTAAAGCATATATCAGCAATCAGGAAAACGACCGCTCATATGTAAAAGATTATGTTTGTAGAGGACTTCAACCCCATTCAATTCGGCATCGAAATATACAAGTAAATGAAACGAAGCATGACCACTACCATAGAACAACAAAAATGGATCTTTTCTAGGCATCGCTAGTCGCTAGTAGAGTCGAACTGACGGGTGGTTGGAGTGAGGCCGTGAAATGAAATGAGCGCAGGCCAGGGAGATAAGATGACTTTTGCTACATTGTCACCCGCGAGTATCTTCAACTACTAAAATTCACCGTGCCATATTTAAAGTAATCAAACTGCTGTCCATTTAGACGCAGTTCCACACTCTGAGATCCACTGAATGACTAATCGTTAAAGCAACATTACGCGTGGGGCAAACAACCCCACCACAACTAAGATTCATTTCGTTGTTCTCTCTTTCAGTCGAAAATTCGCGAGAATTTCCACTGGCATCTTTCTGAAAGGATCTGAGAAATAAAGTACGTTGTTATAACTTTCTAAGACGTTTCGAGCCTTTGGTCGAGGTAGTTCACCGTCAGGGGATTCCTCGAACTTGCCGGTACCTCGGAGGGCAGAGGTCCTTGCGCTCTGATTAAAATCTCTTTGACACCGAATCCCTAGCAAAGGTTCTCTTTCTTCATAAATGAGAAAACGAGAGGAAAACCGTTGTTTCAACCCTTCGAGGGAGATTTAATTTGTAGCCCCCGAAAGGTAGGGCCTCCGTTCAACGTTTGTAGCGGTAACCCCTGGAAAGGGGCTACAATTGACGAGGGTGAGAAGGACGATGTTGAAGAGGAAAGGATACGTCGGGAAGAGGTGGAGAACGTGTGTCGCCTTTGATCCGGCGGTTAGCCTCTTCTCTAATTAGAACACTTTTAATTAACATTCCTTTTGTCCAGCTCCTTTAGAGACAAGACTGAGGAGGACGAGAGCTTTGCGGAAAGGGTTCCTTTAAGCAGGAGGGAGCTCAAATTAAAATTATCAATTGACGACAACAAGGAAACATCTTGAGCTCAGGTTTATGTTACGCCTTTTCGACTGACACTCGTTGATCTCTAGGAAAACAACATGTGACACCTGCTTCAGATTTCCACAACCGCTGGCAACCAGTTGAAAGTAAGTGTCAGAAGATATTACATGGAGGGAGAACCAGGGGGCTAGAGCCAGGAACAAGGTACGAGAAGTCTAGCCAGGAACAAGGTTCTCACTTAACGACCACTCAGCCATACTTTGACAGAAAAAGCATTTCCGCACTTCAGGTAGAACACGTTATTCAGGTAAAAATATGTTGTACAACACACAATAAAACTTTCCTCAAACCACTTGCAATTCAGCAATTTTTATCACTTCAGCAACTAACCCAATCCAACAAGTTTTTCACTCAGTTCGTACGAACAAGCACGAATGTCAAATCCATAAATAAGTGGACCGGGAGGAGATCCCTCATAAGCGCCTGCTTCTGCCACTTTTTTTCATACGCCGCAAGAAAAGGATCTGAGACTCTTTAGACGAGTTTCTGAAGATGTCTGGCCGATCGAAGTAGGTGCGGAAAGTTGATTTGGTGAGGAACGGTTGGAGGGGAAAAGAGATGCCTACTTGTGGTTGCATTAGAACATTAGGCGTGCCACAAATCTCTTGGTATCCGTTTGAGAAAGGGCAAGAGGAAGGACCTGTTTTAATAGGGTCACCCTGACCGAGAGGACAACACTAGAGGACCGCTCGCAAGCGCGGTGGGCTCGTGCACTGAGCATTGTCTACCATAGGAAGTGGTGCTGAGGTGGTACGCCCGTTACATTGCTTGCTCTTACCGCACAGTTTCTCAGTAGGCAAAGCGGGTGGTGTTATCTCAATATACCCCCTGGCAACCAAGCACAAAGACCTGTACCTATCAAGAGGGCAACCTAAGTTCAGCTATGAGAAGAAAAGGAGGAGGGCTGTGATACGTGGGAGGCTGCAAAACGAATCTAGCTGACCAGGCAGCTGATTAAGGCACTCGGTCCATGCCACAATGAGGTGAAGTTCTTTTCTTAACGTTCTGTTGAATTCCACCTAGCTCTATTTGCCCCTGCAGAGCTCATCCCGAAGAGGATGGGTACTGCCTGATCCAGGGCCAGTATGTCGTAGGTACGCCAGATATGGAGGGAAGATCGCTCCTGAACCACCCAAACTGTTGGGCAGTATAGGAGGATATATGAGAATGACGACAGACGATCAGATTCTATGAGGTTGAGGATGAAAAGAAATGAGAGAGGCCTGATGGCCAACCTGATGCAAAGTGCTGAACGGTTTTCTATACATATGGGTGCTGGGGGGGGGGGGGCACTAGGAGCTGACCGTTCCTCGTAAGTACAAAAAAAATCATCTTCAGTAAGTTACTAATGGTGAAAATCCCTTTGATCCACTTTTTTTATTATAAAAGCACATGACTGACTAATCGACTGAACTCCAGTACTGATTTGCAGACGGAGAAGACGCCTTTACATCCAAAGTACACCCAGTACACCACCAGCTGGACTCATCCAACAGGTACGTTGACTTTGACCAACATTTTATTGGCAGGCTAAGCCCAATGTCTTGAATAAAACAAACGCTCCACTTCAAATATTGTTCTATATTGTATTAAATCCTGTTGACTCATTGGGGAGCATAGGACAGAAACAAGATCGTTCCAGTCAGATCAGGTTTCGCTTATCTGACGGAGCTCATTATTTATCGATCTTCTCCTTGGTTTTCCTGTTCTTCTGTCTTCACGGCAGCTTTTTTATGAAAGGCTGCAGCTGGCGGGTGATGGTCTTGGACACCTTTCTCGCCTCGCATGAATATAGCTCGGTAGATTTGACGTTGGTGTTGAAGAGTTTTAGCTTTGTTTTCCGGGACAGATTTCTACTTTTCCATAAGCATAGAGCTGTGCAAAGGCTCCGTTTGGTCCGTCCGTCTCTTGTGACCTCGCGAGGAAGATAAAAAAATGATTCCACTTGTTCTACAGGTTGATCCCTCAAAACCAGTGACTCTTGGTATCCGATGTTTATCCGCATTTCCTTGGTCTTTTGCAGATTCATGTTCAGCCTCACCTGGCTAGCAACGCGGCTGAAGGGCTTATCCTGGGCGTTGGGTAACCGTTGAGGATACACACGTCATCAGCAAAGTCAATATCTCGCCTACCTTCGACGGACTCTCTCATCATGCCCTCCAGAACCACAATGGTAGACGGTAGCAAATATTGTGGAAGGATAAATAAAAAGAACCGGTTTTTAGTGCCCATAATCAATCTAATAAAAAACTAAAATATTCTTCGATTCCGAATCTTCGTACGTTTAAAACATAATTGAAAAGCAGCGTCCATAATTGATTGCTGTCGATGATTACGGGGTCCGAGCGACTTAAAATTTAGACGAACCAACATTACAGGGTTGCGACCTGAATCATTAATACCATAATTCCTGAACGGCCCTAATAACCATCTCCCACGTTCATTTCTTCTCTTGGGACTATTCGGAACTTGAAATACGAAAGCGGAAGATGGTCAACCCGGAGCGACTCCGTTTGGTCGAAGACGCCAAGGAAAGGTCTGGTGTTAGTCAACTTATTGGACCTTGCGGAGGCTACAGGGGTCCACTTTATAATGAATATTGGTCGTCAAACGTTTTCTTCAGGTAATTATGAAATTACGTATTATTTCAGCGTGCTGCAATGTGTTTCTGGGACTTGAAAAGTTGGAAGGAACATGTGTTAGTCAACAATGAAGTCGAATTTATCACACTGTTGTTAGTTTTTTCTGTACTTGTCCTATTCCCTTCCATATGAGATGTTCAGTAGTCTTTTCTCATCTTGTAAGCTGTGGTTTAATTAGGGGAAGCTGTTCGACTAACCTTAAGACACTTTCCTGCTATTCTGGCTAGGGTGGATGATGTCTGCACTGCTATTAGGCGAACGAATAGCGAACGGCCAAATACCTGCCGTACCTTCGCAGGTCTGAGTTCGGTGGATGCTGCACAAGTGGCTGGCGTATTGCATGATAGCGCAACCGCAATTTCCGTGACAGTAGACTGATATAACCCTCTTGATGGTTCAGGAATAGGCCTGCTATTAGGCACCACGCTAAAACGCTAAAAGAATTAGTGCTCCCAAAATCTTCTACCTCTTTCCAATGTTATGGTCGTTCCTCTGGATGAGAACGGCGGTTAGTTGTGAAATGGCTCATGACTAATGGCGGACACGGAGTGGACATCCACAGAATGAGTTATGAAAGTAATTCCCCTGGTGCCCGACTGACTTGGAAGAGCGTGCAATAGGCGACAAGAGGGTTGGACTAGTACGCTCCAGTACTTATATGCTCTTATGTTGTCATCACACAAGCACTACAGCCACCTCCTGCCTGATTGTTCCAGCACTGGGCTTTCCCTTCACACCTCATTTCTATCCACCAAGAGTTCACCTGCAGCATTAGCTCTGTGCAGCATTCGCGATCTATTCCCTACACATTCACTGTTAAACATATATATTTTGCCCCCTTGAAAGCAATGCCTCTCGTATACGGTTTCATTCTTAATTCCTTGGCGTTAATTGCGTATGATTTGCACTTAACATTCCTCAATTACTGTGCGATTTTGTAGTTACAACTCGTAATGCACGCCTCTATAATTGAAGAAAACTGCCAACAAAACCTTCTCAATCGGCTGAACTTCCACTTCCAGCCTCCATTACGATGATTGAGCTTCGGTTTCCAGAGTCCTAACTGAAGAATCAATCACCCTCTAGAGCAAATTATAATGGTAGTTGTCCGAATCCAACGGTTATGTTAACGCGACAATGTTTTTTTTGGTCAAAATTGAGCAATTTTGGCAGTTATTGGAGGCTAATATTATTTTCATTACTTCATTAATTTTTACTTTCCTTGGCTATACAAAGTAGAAAGGAAAGTTATGTAATCGGCTGAAAAAAAAATTGAGTTTTCTTCAGATCTTTTCGTTTCAGACCCTCCTGAGTACGAAAAACACTATTTGGGAAAATGGTCTGTGAGTCATTGATGTTATTTTTAGAAAAAACGACCGTACTAAATCCACTCAAACTTGATATATCGCCCGCAAGTTACCATGGAACGCCAAAATAAGGGTTTGAACAAAATCCACCGAAAGTTAACTATAGTTATCATAGTGATCAAAACACCAAACTTTTTTTTCTCAATAATCGCTCGAACGATTTTGATTAAATTTTTTATATTGATAGCTCCCAATGTGGTAACTATACCATAAAATTCCCATTAATGGGAAAATGACGAGAGCAGCACAATAAATTACCAAAACTTTCGATGAATTCGATTTTAGCGCGGTTTCTAGAGAAAACAACCGTACCAAATCAGCTGAAACTTGATGTCTAGCCTATAGGTTACCATGGGACGCAAAAATATGGGTATGGGCAAAATCCAACAAAAGTTAACTATAGTTATCATAGTGATCAAAACACCAAATTTTTTTTCTCAAAAACGGCTCTACGATTTTGATTAAATTTATATATTGATAGCTCTTAATAAGGAGATTATACCATAAAACTCCCATTCGTGGGAAAATGTTGAGAGCAGCACAATAAATTATCAACATTTTTGACGAAAAGCGTGTTTAGCGCAGTTTTTTCCTTAAAAACTCCGCTAAAATGTTACTAGAATGTTTAAAAAATTGGTATTGTAATCAATAATCGAAGTTCAACACGGCTATCAAAAGTAAAATAAACTTTTTCAATGTCCAAGTTTCAGAATTTGCGATACGTTTGGCGCATATCTGGTCGCTACATCGAGTGTTGCCAGAGCTCCGTCAGATTAGTTTAGTTGGGTGTTAGACTGAATCGACCCTTTCGTCCCACCAATATATTTCTTAATGTTCGTATTTTTTATTGAAAGAGTAGCTTTTCGTCGGGCACGTTGTTGCAGCTCATTGGATTATACGGCCCACTTACAAGATCATTTTGTTTCAGGATCTACGTTCATCTGACGGATTTCGTAGTGATTTTGAACTACGTCACGATGATAGCAGCGGCCATTCAATCAAAATCCGTCCTCGAATTCGTAATGGTCGGATTCCCGATTTCAGCCGAAACGCTCTCGCTGTTTTCCTCGTACTATTCCGGTTACAAAAACGTCGAGCTCACGAACGTTTTGCTCGGTTTCGACCACTGTTTCCCAAACGACCCTCATCCTCATCAATTGGAAGCGGAAATCGTCCGATCGGCCAGATATTACTACCATTTTCCCAGGAGCCTCCTTTGGCTACAAGTATTTACAATGGAAATATATTGTTTCGTTTTCCCAATGACCAACGAGCTGTTGGGAGACTATTTTCGGCCGAGAGCACTCCCTCTTCCGTCGCTGTATCCGTGCGATTGGAAAGAGTCCAGGTCCTGCTTCATCACGATTATTTTCATTCATTTTCTCGGAGCTACGTTCGTTAATTGGAAGATAATTGCATTCGGAGAACTGTTTTTTGCGATGGTGTCTCGACAGGTGGCGTTGTTTCGACATTTGAAGCACAATTTACACAAAATATTATCAATGATACGGGTTGAGGACGGAGGTAAAATCATCTATCGAGAGAACGCCCTACGCGACCATCACCTCATCAAGAGGCAATTGAAATTGTGGATCAAGCACCATCAGAACGTTATGGCGTAAGTTTTACCTGTCGATTGAGAACGTATCTGGTGCGATACATCACACAACATGCACATTCCACGGTTTTTATTTCACTACCAACAAGTCCAATTAGCGCTTCACGTTGAAGCGAACACACACTCCAGAATTGATTTACTCCCCCCCCCCCTTCTTAATCTCTTGATTGTAAGTGAAAAAGCCCCCACTGTGGCATCATATGAATCACAGTGGATGAAGAAACATAAGAACGCTCATGTCCTGTTGGCTATATCAGCAGATTCTCCGTAGCGGGTGGTTGGTTCCCAATACGTCCCCACCTTTTTCGCGCAAAACGCAGGATATTCTCCAGATCTAACACACAACTCCCAGTGGCTGCAGGTGAGGCCTACCAAGCACTCTAAGGCGTGTAGATCCTCCCTTCGCCGGTCGTTTGTTCCTCTCATTCTCTTCTATTCCCTGATAACCAGTCGCCGACACTAAGTCTTAATATTCTTCTCAGCTAGGGTTTTCAGCTCAAGCAAGCATTCGAAAACTAGACCTGATGACATAATATAAGACACCAGGACCTTGAGCACACCCTGACTATCCAACATAGTATTTTACTCCTTTTCAGCCCTCATCACAGAAGTGTTTTGGAAAAGTGTTGTCAGCGCCCTAGATTGTATCGCGGACTGGATTCCTGGCCCTTTAACTTCTGCTCGCCCAGTAGGTGGCCTTTCACATATCCCTCCGTATACAATACGTCATATTTATTGAGTGAGTAATGTATATGTAATGATCGCCTCAGCTCAAGATGAATTGGTGCAACAGTTCACTGCCCTGGGCTCTAACGGAGATCTCTGCAAGGCCTTTCTCATCATCCTCTGCTAGTTTTGGAATCCCAGAACCCATGTGAATCAATCTATTACAATTTTCTGAGCCGAGCTGACAACGTATTTTCCCATTTATGGTTTTTCCAGATGGCTTTTTGCTCACACACTTCCCTCATAACACATCTCTTTACTTGCCACATTCATATTTTATGAACAAAGGGGAACTGGAGGTAGAAAAACGTATAAATGAGTGGTACGATATGAAAACATATTTCCGTGGGTATACAGACGTTAATATAACTGGTAATGGAGTTCTCGCCAGACTTAGTATGAGAGCTCTACTGCTAAATGTTTAATACTTTTGTGGTAATGAATAAATGTACTGTCAGATCCATCAATGCCATTGTCAAATTAAACTTGCCAGTATTTGATTTAACCACTTTGTGAATGTTCTAGTCAGTACGCACGACTCCAGGAACTGTACTCTTGGCCGTTGTTCGTTCACTTTGGTCTTGTGAGTGGAGCCCTCTGTTGTTCCGCCTATGCTACTTCAGATGTAAGGTTGTTGTACCTCAAGGCACAAATTTTGGCTTGAAACTGTGGCCCGAACCTTCCCCCATGATGTGTTTCAGGACACTTTGGACTTTGACGCAAACTTGCTGTGTGGTGGATTCTTGCTGGGACAAATGTTGGAGCTTCTGTACTTGTGCCGTATCGGAGATTGGATTGTTATTGAAGTGAGACTTCTATTGGGGTATTTATTATTTTGTTTGCAGACAGACCATCGGTTTTGTATAGTGCTGGGTACGAGTTGTCCGACAATCCATTCATTTCAATACTTTCGTTGCCCTTTGGGAACCCAGGCTATGCTTTCACTCCCAGACTGCTTTCACTCCTAGCCTATGCTTTTACTCCCACACTACACTTTCACTCCCAGCCTATGCGTTCAACCCCAGTCTACGCTTTCACTCCCAGACTATACTTTCACTCCCTGGCTTACTTTCACTCCCAGACTATGCTTTCACTCCGAGACTATGCTTTCACCCCCAGAGTATACTTTCACTCCCAGACTATACTTTCACTCCCTGGCTTACTTTCACTCCCAGACTATGCTTTCACTCCCAGACTATGCTTTCACTCCCAGACTATGCTTTCACTCCCAGAGTATACTTTCACTCCCTGACTATGCTTTCACTCCCAGCCTATGCTTTTACTCCCAGCTTACGCTTTCACACCCAGACTATGCTTTCACTCCCAGAATACGCTTTCACTCCCTGACTATGATTTCACTCCCAGACCATGCTTTCACTCCCAACCAACGCTTTCACTCCCAGCCTATGCTTTCACTCCCAGACTATGTTTTCCCTCCCAGACTATGCTTGCACTCCCAGACTGCTTTCACTCCCAGACTATGCTTTCACCCCAAGGCTCCCCCCCCCCAGGCCCCCTCTAGGCTTTCACTCCTAGCCGATGCTTTCCCTTTAGGTAGATTTTCAATGCTCAATTACCAACTTTAATTCCCTCGACCTTACTCCCCTCTCACTCTTCTTCCTTTCTTCATATAAAATATCATGACAAATGGATGCACATTTCCAGTGTTAACTTACAACCTGACTATGGTTTACATCAAAAGGGTACGGTGCTCTACAAACGGGGGATGAAAAACTTTTCCAACAAATACTTCGACTTAGACCACCTCATTACTTCTTTTCATAGTCCATTTTGCGCTAGCACTCATCATGTTGTGAAACCCCAGTGGTCTTGATTCCAGTCGTTGACTCGGGAGCTATGAATAAACCGATTCTCAATAAATGAGCTGCGAATAATAGTTTCATAACGACGACGTTTGGCTGCTTGTCTGACATTCAGTCTTATGACCGACATACCGCTCGAATCTTATTTGATCGTTTACACTATATTTTATGTTTATTTCAGTCAAACGAATTAACTTTTGCGCTCACTGGGACGAATAGCTGCATTTTGGATAAAGAAGAACTTCAAATCATGAAAATAATTCTCTCCAGGATCAACCGGGCTAGCGTTATGCGAGCAGTGGGGCTGTACCCGCTTAACACGAGCACATTAAAAGTGGTGAGATACTTGGAAGCTTCCACATTAGACTTTGCTGATTGTAAACCAGTTCAACAACCGCATATTCTGTACAAATTAGGGTCATCGGCGAATAGATTTCTACACTTCTACCACTTATACTCTATTCTCTATTCTGTGTATGCGTTCAAACTGTAATAGACAGCCAAGCATCATGTCCATCTTTTAAACATAGGCTGTCACCTTCGCGGTGATACCGCATTAAATTATAGTTATTTGTAAATCACACGAAGCTTAAACAATTTTCGTACAAAAATGTCCATACCTACCGACGGGATGGTCCAAATACCTCGTGCGACCTGACATTTTCCTGACTTACATGTAGCTTCCATAGTAAAATGTTTATTGTAAGAAAGGCGATGTTTCTGTTCATGTAGTACCTACGAAGTAACTGATTAACGTTTTCTTGAGGGATGAAGGAGAGAGAGCCTGCTCCTGGTGGCCTAATAAACTGCTACGTATTGAGAACCAACCCAGAACCGTTTAGCACGTTGCATCGTGTTGGCCCTCACGCCTATCTGCGATGGCAACTTTTCTTTCTTGTCCTTTTCCCCCAAGAACCTTGCAGCGTGATACCGTTCCCATACATCCTCCGATACTGCCCATCTACTGGTTGAGTTATAGGAGGAATGCACTCCAGTTTTCATCAGCATTCACTGTGATGCGAACAAATGCCACTGGAGTGTCCTTCGACAGTGCTCCACCAGCCTGCCCACCTTGGCATCAGAAAATTGCATGGGCCTTATCGATTCGTTGCAGGTACTCCCTGAATGTCCCATGACCTGAGAGGGACTGGGTAAGGTAGAAATCTAACGCCCTAGCCATAAAAAGAATCAGCTTCCTGATCCACGGCCGCTACACAAGATTCACAGCCAGCAGATTTTCTTCTGATGACCATACTCAGGTTGGTGTTGCTCTGTTGGCCGGAGATGGATTGGGATGCCACCAACACTTCGTCCTGACAAACCGCACCTCCTCCCCTTCACTCCCATCTACTTCGTGTGATACACAATGCTCAGTGCATCAGCCGTTTTACTGCGGTAGCATTATCTTCTGCTTGCCGAATATGGAGACCATATGACAACTTGGTATCGACCACCATGCCCAAATATTATACTGCTTCCCTTGTTTGCAGCCCTGTGGTATTCACGCCAATTGAGAGGAGAGTCCCCACTCTTCACGTCGTCAACAGCACTAGCTCCGTCTTTTGCACTGAGCAGCAAGCGTTTAATAATTCAATTGCAGCTTGAATTATGCACCGTTAGAATTACCGTCATCGATTGTGTCTACACACAGACATTCCATTCATCAAGACTGATGTCATGAAATCCAATCAAACCTCTCATTCATTTATGTTCACAGCTCATACAGTCGACGTATTCGTACTACACGATGTTGAAAAAAGTGAACAAGGGCCCCAGGAGGCAACACTGAATAAGTGGACGAACTTCGATATTGCAACGGCTCAGCAATGTAGTATTTGCCACGTAGAATTTCAAAGAGATCAAATGTAAACCTCCGCAACGCACATTAAAAGTTTAAAAATGAAAATCTGTTCCACCCGCCACTCCCAGTTTGCAATTTTTCCGTTACATTTTCTGTTTTCGTTCTTTAATGAATGTCTTTCAAATTTTGAAGAATTTCAATAAAAATAAGAGGAGTAGTCTAGTATACTACTTCGACTGTGAGAGTTTAATAACGTCCATAAAATAATTAGGTGCAACTTCAGAAATTCGGGTTTTAAATACTGCCGATTCAATTGCTCTGTTTTTCTTACAATTACTACCGGGTCATTTCAAAATGTTAAACGGAAACATTTTCAGAAATATCGCGTTAACAGTCTTATGAATCATCTCTGTGCCGATTACTTAATCTTGGTTGTGTCATGAGAAGGTGCAACATAATAAATTTTGGAACTTTTCTAAAGACGTTACGCCACGTTTCGTATAAATAAATTTTATTGGTCGCTAGTGAAATAAAAGACGCTGAATGCACGTGGCCCTGAGGAAAGCCGTGTGATAGTTTCCACAGGATTTTTTAAAACTTAATTTTATTATTATTTATTCCACTAAGTTGTGTTCTCGTAATGATCACATTTAAGATTAGAGGGATATTTATGAAACGCGACGTTTGGATGTTGGCGGTGAATGCTGGCTGCTGCGATAAATAATGAACAAGATATGCATTTTCAACAAATTAGACATTCAGTTAGAGAGGCACATGATGGGCGCGATTAGTCAGGAAGGATTTGAGCTTAGAAGTTCGGTGTTCGCTGATAATTTCACATTTCGTTTTGAACTGATACCTCGAATATGCTGTGTGTTTCGACGAACGAATCAGTTACCAGGGTTTTTAGGCAGCATTAAGGAAGAATGCACAACTATTGGCGATCAAACGAGCATCAACACGTTACTGGTGTTCCTTCATCCCTGTTTATGAGAAACTCCTGTTTTGCGCGGAGGCGCTGTGTATAAAATGCGGGGGAAAGAAGTTGAGGGAATTTGGAGGGTGAAGGAAAGCAAATAAAACACAGGGAAACGTCCTGAAACAAAAGGGATGGATGAAGCGAAGGAAGACGAGGGCCGGAACCTCTTCACATAAATTACTGCAAAAGAAAAAAAAAAAAAAAAAAACGAAGTCGGTGGGGGACATAAAAGAGCGCTCGGAGGAAGAAGGAAGAGAAAAGTCAGGGGATCACCATTAGAAGACTGGGGGTGTGTTAACGGGGATGAGCTGGCAGGATGATGTGGCAAGGGATGGGGGAAAGTCCTGAGGATGGAGTGGAAGGAGGCTGAAGAATTAGGCAAACATGGAGAGCCATAAACATGTCAAACGATGGAAGTGGTGGGAAAGAGGTAGTGGATGGGGAACTAGGAGGTTCCTTCCTTTTAAAATGGAGCCCAATGACTCTTCTCTTTGAACGGGGATATATCAAGAGCTGGCAGGCGAATTCTGTACAGTTGAAGGAGGCCTTTCTGAAGGAGAGTGAGAGCGGCCGAAAGAACTGGGAGAGCGCGGAGTTAATAGAAGGAGCGAGAGGGAAGAGGATCTACTGGTTGGCGGGGGGAAGGAGGGAAGAAGAAGAGAGGGGATGATTTAATACGGAATACAGTTTGATATATTAGGTCGGACGGGACGTTATTCCGTTATTTATCGGCGAATTGAGTTGGCGGTTCGGGGTAGTTGAAGGGCGATATTATATCCAAATTAGAAAATGCTCGCCGATTTCAGAACAGGGTTCATTTCCAGCTGACTCGGTTAACTTTCCAGTCGACAAAAATGATATATTGTCTGACGGCAGTCTTGGAATCGGTCCTCGAGACAGTCAATTACAATTAGTTACTCGCAGATCTGAGCTGCAAAACACGGGGCCTTTTTTTTTGGCCTAGATGGCGTGCCATTGCCCCGTGCGGTGGGAGGGGAGGGAGCTCTTGCTGAGATACTCAGTTTTTGGAGCGACGCACTTTTCCAGGCTTATCTGGAGGGCTGGAGGCCTTTCACTTCTCATTTCTACTCCCACGTCACGCGTTGCACACACACGCTACGTATCGAACCAGTGTGAGAGTTTTTTATTCGATGCATCCCACAGGAGTAGAGGAAAGTACTGTTACTAGTAAAAGAAAGTTGAATTCCCCATAGTTTCCCTGAACCGTGAAAATTGGAGTTGGGCGTGTGCGCGTTAGTACGCCGTTTTGTGAGATTCATTGAGTGACACATGTGAGTATTCATTGAGCTACTTTTCTTCGTTTTGTTCGGGGTTTTTTCGAAGGTGCTAAAACCGTGTTAAGAGCAACTTCCATCGTCTTGGAAGGGTGGAGCTGGGGGAAGGGGGGGATGTTCCAAACCCATAGTTTTTCATAAACGGCGCTAAAAGTTTCAATTCATTTTCAGACGTTCTTTTTTCTAATCCGCATGTAACGTTCAGTTGCCTGTAATATCTCTGAGACATTTTGGAGAAGAGAGATAAAGAAATACGAAGTTAAACGAGTTTTTCTCTCACTTTTTGAGAAAACGACAGGATGTCTTCACTTGGTCGATACGAGAATATAATTCTATATAACTCTTCCTCTGACCGCAACTCAGCGGATGGAGCTGTGTCCATCAAGAAGGCAAACAGAGTAAAGCCACTAGAAGATAACAAGAAGATCCGTGTCTCTTTGGGAACTGGCATGGCGAGTGGGAGAGAGCCCACATGCAGAACGAGCAAATGATTCCAGCACTCGGTCCATGGCTTGGGTGGCGCCACAGACTAGTGGTTTCTACCTCACTCAGCTCCTAGGGCGTACCTGCGCCGAATAACCGAACGGCCTGCACTGCAGGGCAGTGGTGAATGGTGCTTCCCATGGCAGCGAAAGAAGACCAACGTGTGGACCAGCCTGATGCAACATACTAAATAGATCTGGGTTCGTTCTCAATACGCAGGAGTACATTAATTGGGTACCAGACCGTTCCTCCTACGTCACTCAGCAAAACATTCCTCTGACTGATATCCCATTCATACATTAAAAAGTATTTTGGTTTATCAGTCAAACATATTAAACTAAAAAGAAAAATCATATTGTTGTTAAAATCGTTGCAGTCACTGGAAAACGTTGTGGTACTAACAGACGAGTGTTAGCAACTGGTAGTGCTTTGTGTCCTTCGGAGCTACTCCCTCGGGAAAGTGTCCATTGTGCTCGACAGAGTGACAACCAATAAATTTTTAAAGGTCTTAAAGGAATTTATTGAAAATGAAGTAGGTTGCCACCCTTTCAAAATCACTTAAGAAGTTGTTTCTTGGCTATGATTGGTGTCACAGGCAGCCCTGAATGATTGATTGTGTTCTGATTAGCCCCATTCATCAGTCTCTGCCACCGACGTGAACGTTTTGTAATCCCGGCTCACTCTTGTCCCCCCCCCCCCTTCATTCCTCCGCTCATTTCACCCTTCATCACTACCAGTGGTGGATGGTGCTTCCGATGGCAGCGAAAGAAGACCAACGTGGGGACCAGCCTGATGCAACATACTAAATAGATCTGGGTTCGTTCTCAATACGCAGGAGTACATTCATTGGGTCATTAGTACCAGACCGTTCCTCCTACGTCACTCAGCAAAACGTTCCTCTGACTGATATCCCATTCATACATTAAAAAGTATCTTGGTTTATCAGTCAAACATATAAAACTAAAAAGAAAAATCATATTGCTGTTAAAATCGTGGCAGTCACTGGCAAACGTTGTGGTAGTAACCGACGAGTGTTAGCAACTGGTAGTGCTTTGTGTCCTTCGGAGCTACTCCCTCGGGAAAGTGTCCATTGTGCTCGACAGAGTGACAACCAATAAATTTTTAAAGGTCTTAAAGGAATTTATTGAAAATGAAGTAGGTTGCCACCCTTTCAAAATCACTTAAGAAGTTGTTTCTTGGCTATGATTGGTGTCACAGGCAGCCCTGAATGATTGATTGTGTTCTGATTAGCCCCATTCATCAGTCTCTGCCACCGACGTGAACGTTTTGTAATCCCGGCTCACTCTTGTCCCCCCCCCCTTCATTCCTCCGCTCATTTCACCCTTCATCACTACCACGTTCTTTTATTTTTTTTAAGAAGCCTTTTTTTCGCGTTTTTCCGCCGGCAGTTCGTTTACCTTAAGTGAAGATCAAACGCGGAGGAGAAACAATGATTGATGAAACGCGGCATCTGGGCTTGCCGCAGAATGTGATTGATGTAATTCGTTTTTACAAAAACAAGGATTGAAGCGTCGATTCGTTATAACGGTCGTTTTTTTTGTCAGGAAATAACTGTATTGTTCTCCATGGAGCAATGAAAGATTGCGTTCGGTTGCATTTATCAACACTGCCTTGACTTCAGAACTAGGAAACTGAGTGGTTGTCCACGCAACAATCACAATATAAATCTTCAGAGAGAGTTCAACTGAGTGTGAAGAAGAACGAGGGTTGAGAGAATGCCTGGCCAGACTGTTAGCATTTAGGTGGCTAAAAGAAGGGTGAATGGAATGATGAGAGGATGGAGATTACAACCACTGAGCGAGTGAGAATGCTCGTATGAGGGAAAGTACGGCGGTGGCTCTGGAAATAGTAATTCTTGAGTTTCACGAAAAAATTGAATATTGAAATATTGATCGGTAAGTCAAACAATTAGTGACCCAGCAGTCAGAGCAGCTCGACCTTGGGAACTTCGTTTTAGGTCGAGGGCAGTGACCTGCTTCGTATCAACTTGGCATTAGCTGAGCTAAACAACCTAATAACTTGTGTATTGGTATTAAATGTTTCATTAATACTTTTTTTACTTTCCTCAACGCAAAGGGTACTAATTGTATTGTAATGGCTAAGATAGTGGGATGTTCATTTGATCTTAACACTTTGGCTTGCTTTCTAAATCCGAAAACAGGTTTTTTAATGAAGAATGGCTGAACCGACCTGGCTAATTCTTCCTAGCCTAACGAGATAAGAAGGTGAGTAAAAAAGAAAGGAATTCTAAAAAAAATTTGTACATCCTTTTGACTGCATAATTGACAGAATTGTATGAAATGGCCTTGGCGTGTCAGAGGAAAAGCTGAGCTAAACTATATGAAGTTTGATATGCAGCTTGCGCATCAATATGAGACGCTAAAATACAGTTTTGGGTAGAATTGAATTAAAACTAACTTTAGTCAACTAAGTGATCAAAACATTAAAATTTTCCGCTCCAGAAACATTAAAACCGTTCTCTCTCAATGGTGTACTACCTCAGGACATTTTCTCGAATGGAGCTTTTTACCGTCGAAACATATTTGCCGGTGCTTACGTAATTTTCCTTTCCACTTACGTGGTAGTAGTATCATGGAGAACACCAATTTTCTTGTACTACACACCCTTCGTTACATTAAGTTTCTTCCTTTAATTTCAAAGCTTTTTGGAGCTCCCATGATTCGTGACATCCACCGATTCGTGGCTTAGCCAAGGCATGGAGAGCTCTTCAGAGTCAATGCGATAGGGTCTCTTCCTGTTTCAGGGTGAACATCAGCAACGCTTCGTGCAGCTCTCGTGAATTGCAGTGTACTAGTAGCCCATGAGAAGAATGTCAGTTCGAGTTCTGTTCCCTCGGCCAAACCATGCAGATCAGAACTCACAAAATTTATTGGGCATTAGGTGTTTCCAAGTCTCCTCATATCAGCCGAAGCGACGGAAATAATCGAACAAAATGAATTTTAAAAAAAGGGTAAAGCGGTTCATTTTACTCAGAAGCGGAACGCACTTCCACGGGAAACCTATCAAAGACAGTTGCACGAAACCGCTAAATCAAACGGTTTTGGAGTATTGGCAGTAACGGTAAGCGTATATATCAAAACCGGGTGCTGAAATAGCATTGGGGATGTTCTCCCCACGAATCAGGAAGGGCCGAACGGCTCGTTACGACTGCATGAGGGTGCTCTCAATCGCGGAAGATAAAATATACATACGAAGGCGACATATGACTGATTTTTTTTACGGAAACTTCTCAACTGGATGGATAAATATAAATTATTGAAAGAGAGTTCAAGGAAGAACCAAACTGAGGGGCATTCATCGTCCAACCGGACCGTAGATAGCAACTCTCCCCCCTTCGCGATGACCTGCTAAAGGTAGTTTTTCAACTTCCTCCAAAACCCGAAGCATCCAAGCCCGAGAAGAACGAGTGAAAAAGGGGAAACATGAAGACGGAAAAGGCATTGCGGGAGCGTAATGGCAAGGAAATACGATCAGTCATATTTTCTTGGATTTTGGCTCCTGAAAGGAAAAAGAGTCTTTTCCAATCCTTCTCTCAGGGAAACTCGAAAAATGATGTCTTTAATCGAAAAGTTGGGAAGCGTTCACAAATCACGCAAAACGTTTCCACGATGTCATGAGGACGGCCGTTTTAAGGGTGTGGAGGGGGAGGGTGGGGGGGCCATAAATGTGTTGCTGGGACTTCCACTTCTTCCTTCGCCCAATTTTCGTCACTTCGACTGCGATAGTTGATTTGTAGCTCCGCTCAATTTTTCATCAGAAGAAAACGATAAAGCAATCGCCATTGCAATCACTTAACTGAATCCTGCTTTATGGCTTATAAAGCTGTTATACGTCCCATAACACGCTTTAAGTTGCCTTCCAATTGAACTGCGCGCATAGAATAAAATATGCCGGAAAATACTCTGTCTGGCCAAAATCGGCGAAGAGAGTTTTCTAAACTTTAAAAAAATCCTAACTCCTCCGTTCACACAGCAATTATTCTGCAAAAGTGAGTTACTGGAAGATGCCGAATGACGACTATAGTTAGCTTTCAACTGCCTCTGCTCGTGCTCTTATTCGTCCTGTACGTGGACAGCTCCAAATACCATACAATTTTCATGGGAAAATGACGAGAGCAGCACAACAAATTACCAAACATTACGAGGAAAATCGATTTTAGCGCAATTTGTTTCTCAATAATCTCTGCGAAAATGTTCGTGAAAAAATGAGACGTTAGTCGAATAAAGTGCGTATTTGATTAGCGTTTAATAACTCCCATAAGATATACAGGAACTATTCCTGAAATTTCAGAATTTCTGAATTTATTTTTTTAACTTTCGCACCCGAATATTCCGAAACGATGAATCTGTCTTAAAAATTACGTCGGCCTTTAAATCACCTTTGCGCTGGTTGTTCAATAATGGCCATGGCGCAACTAAGAGCATCACAGTAAACTCTGGAACCTTAAACACCACCCGTTTTCGTGTTGAACGTAGTTATTCACATAAAGAAACAGATTTGGTTGGTTGCTAGAGTTAAAATAATCGCTGAATGCTGAAAGTTGTGCGATACGTAGCGCCTGATGTTTTAATAGAATAATGAGACGTGTACATAATTCTTGGCGAGGTTACTGTACGGGATTTGACGGACATGGTGTTGTTTCCAACTTCGTCTGCTTACAATTACGCTCAACCATCCTAGAAAAGCAGACGATCGCGACACGCACCACTCTCCAGTGTCAACTTAGAGGCAACAGGGAGAGAACAATAAAACAGATCTGAAGCTAAAAAGAATTCTCGACAATTTTTCAACCATTCTCCCTTATAAATGTCCCTCACCCACTTCACTAGTCCACTTGCGGTCAGAGTGCCCTGAATTCGCGCCCTTCTATTTCGACCCCTTCACAGTACCGCTCGGAGCGACGAAATTTATTTGCTACACGTGTACCACTTTGCGGCCCCCTCCGTGTAAAAGGCGAATTCCGCGGGGAAGAGGGGGAAACAACAAAAAAACCCAAAATAAAAGAAAATAATCGTTCGTTCAACGTCAAATTATACGCTGTTTTGAAAACCGGCGAAGCGACTCCCTGACATACCGCTTTAATTTAGTTCGAAATGAAACGAGTGCAGGTTTTCCCCCTTATTCGAATCACAAAAGTGACTCTTCCAATTACATTTAGGTTCCACGCGTTACTGTGTTACCGCTCTTAATGAAATCATTATGATAGACTTTGAAATGGGAAAACATAACGACCCCAATTAGACCATAATAAAAATAACTCGCGAACGAAATAATTTAATTACGTTAATTATCATAACTTAATGAGCCCATTTTTTGTTCTCTCCACAAAATAATATTCTCGCGTTACCCATTATTATTGCTACGAGGGCAGGAGAAACTAAAAGTCCTACAAAATCACGTCATAGTAATCAATTAAAATAAATTAGTCCAGCTTTTTCGTTTTCTCAATCCTCGGTATGGAAGAATGTTGTGTAAGTGGCAGAAGGGAAATGATTCGCTTTTTGTCATTGCTTAGAAGGAACCCCCAAACATGGCGATGAAATTAAGATACACACTCTTAAGACTCGGATGAAGATTTTAATCTCAAGGTTCAGAGATCGCACGAAAACGTGTTGCATTTCTTCTTCTCTAACTTGGGACGGATAGTATGACGTCTTTAGTGGGCACGCTCTACTCGTTTTCGGCATCAATAACACGCGTGGGAAGTTTTAAAAGCAACAAGATAACCAGCAACCGAACTCCAGGAGCGAGCTTTGTTTTCAGATAGCTAGGAGAAGATTCGAACTCGTGGCTATCCATCCCAGTGTGAGCACAGTGGACTGTATACTTAAGAACGTTAACTAGGATTATCATACGGCACAAAGCCTGTAGCAATTTAAATAGGTAAGATTTGGCCCCAGATGGTTCATTATGTTTAATTAGTAGAGTTGGGTAGAAATGCTAAGGAGAGTTATACATGCAGCGGAAAAGTAGTATCTATATCAGTGTATACAAATCAGCCGCAGGGGATCAATTTGATAGTTTAAGGGGGAAAGTTTAGGTTTTTTGGCAATTTCGCTGAGGGGTATTTAACGGGAATGTCAAGTTTAGGTTGAAAATTTAGCAAAGAATCAATTTTTTTTAAAGTGCCGTAAATAATTCTAAGATATAAATTCGTTTCATTTTATAAAAGTAAGTAAAATTGGTGATAAGAGCCGTTGAGACAAACTCATCAGAATTCACCGCGGAGTGTGGTGCCAGTCCAGGGAGCCCTGACGTTTAGAACTCGCCATACAACGCCGTTATATGCCCAACATCAAGTATCAAGCCAAAGGATCACACTAATTCGATTAACACATAAGATTCAAAATTACTTTATATTTTAATTTCATTTTTCTATTGTATGTTTCGAAATTTTAATTGCTAAGTCTTCATAACATTTTATAATTATTTCCAACTGAAATCTATTAGTTATGTTTCTAATGAGCAAATCATTTTTTTTAAAATTATGTGCGGGGTGTAAAATAAATTTAGTAATGTTAAAAGTGGGACATGCCACAAGAAAGGTTGGGAAACACTGACCTATAACGACAAAAGATACAAAGTTACTAGAGAAAAACCGTGCAAATTATTACACAATGGTTTATTATTCTCATGGACCCTAGTATTACTGCTCTGAGACCCATCCTATTTGGTTCAGCCTTGAAAAATACCAGTAAACCATACGAAACATGACCTGACTACAATGTAACTACGGAAACTAAATATTCCCCGGCTTGCGAGTTTCTGTAGGAAATTGGCACGACGTTGTGAGTCGAGCGGACGGATGGTCTTGATGAGACGGGAGGGAGGGAGTCCTAATGACGAAGCGTTTACTTCCGCTGTAGTTCCCGCACAACAATGCGCAGTTGTACACGTCTGATACTCATTCCATTCGCCCCAGGATGCAAACCTTGAAAACGATACGAAACACAGCGTATTTGCGATTATACTGAGTTTTGTTAATTTTTTAAACCATTTTTTGTCCTTAACAACCATGGGCTTCGTCTGATCGGATTGCCGAGATGGCGGGCACAACTAGATACCAAATGGTATTTTTGTGCGAAAGAACGGATTTTGTAGACCACGTTAAAGGCACAAAATGCCCCGGACGGCGGACGGACATTGCAGGTTTGGAATTCCCGATGTCTTGAAACGTAAAGTATCAAATTTGAGGGGGGGGGGTAGTAACCAAAAATTTATCCTGACCGAAAACATAGGGTTATTATTCAGAAGAAATAATAAACCAAAAGAAAAAGCACCTGGACTGAAATTCTCAATTTCTGAAGCACAAGAAGAGCGTGTTTCAGCAGTTCCTGTTCGAAAAAGAAGCCCTATTCCATCAATCCCATCAATAGGTTTAACCTACAAGCGATGTTTAGAGTCTCTCTCTCTCTCTCCCTCTCTCTCCCCCCCCCCACCACACATCAACTTTTGGTTGATAAGAAAATGAGCCGGAATTGTTGAGGGATTCGTGTTCCTATAATGGCTACGTTCACAAGTTCAGATTATGCACACACGCCCGTTAAAAAATAAATAAATAAGGTAATAGTTAACTAATGCCTACCTGTTCACGCTCTCGTCCATCTGCGGGGCGGCGCATGGGTCCCAGATGTCCCCTTTTGAGAATATTAGAAGTCCCTTTTCTCTCGGCAATTTCGAGGGCTCAGACGTTGAAAAGTGGATTGACTTTTGAATACAAGTTTGATGGCTCGAACAGAAGCCGGAGGATAAAAAGTGGAACAAGGAGGCTCAGAAATTCGCTGGAATGAAAGTAATTACTCTGAGAATAGCGCCTCAGTCGAAGTCGGGGACGGATTTGATTAAAGCGAGTTGATGGTTCGTTCGAGGCGACGGGGAAAAGGTTTTGATTGGCGTCAGCCTCGTGGAAATAAAAAGTTTTTCTCATCAACGCTAGTTTGTGTACCCTTTCCCTAAGACAAATAATAAGGAAAAGCTTATTCATGGAATCATAGCGAGGCGAGTGGCAAAAGGGTTGAGTTTTGAAGCTTTGGCAATCTCCATCTGAAACCGGCCTTTTCTCTTTCTCCCTCTCTCCAATATGGAATTATACATTCACCATCCACTGCGAGTTTTCTAATAGCACTTACCACTCTGTGCGGGAGAGATGAAGCTCATGGAAAAGGATCCAGTCGTGGAAAGGGACGGAAACCGCGGGAGAAGCCGAGAGCAGGCGGAAAGGGCTGAAGGAAAAAGGCTATTTATAAATTCAAATCATTCTCGAGAAAAGAGAGTTTCTCACGGGATGCAGGACGTTTCAGTGGATTCCACGGATCCGCTAGTCATCAGAAAGAATTGAAATTCAAATTAGTTGAAAATCATGTTTGACAATGCGAAATAAAATCAAGGAAGTCCACAATTAACATGGAAATCAGAGGTTCGCAGCGGGTGTGGCAGTGGAGAGGGGTGGAGGGGGCGAGTCTCGGCGTAAGATATGTAATTGAGTCGACAGAACGAAGGGTAAAACTTAAATTGAGAGCTTGCCACCAGTTTAAATTCGTCTGTGATTAACGTTTTGCTTTTGTAAAGCGCTCATTCTACGACAGGCTCAAAAAAGGCCCCTCGCTTTGGAATGAGTCAAGAAAGCGTGAAGCAATTCGACTGTCAAGGGGCGCCAGGGCTGAGTTGACAGGAAGGCAGTGATGTATTGGGAACAATTTACCTTCCTTTATTACACAAAAACAAACTGCACAAAACCCAGTCTATACGTTTCAAAGGTTTCTTAGTCCAAAAGCTCCGACTGTGACTGTGAATGATGTTCAGAATGGACGGCTGGAAAATTCCACATCTGCCCAGAAGGTCAATATGGGACGCCAAAATGAGGTTTTAGCAAAATTTGTTCAAAACTAACCTATTTTGGGTGTTTCTACGGCCCTTTATGACTACATCCCCCAAATTTTGGCCGCTTGGTGCTTTATTCGTGTTCTGTTCTCGCTACAAGTTCTTTGCTCTCTTAATTGTGGCTTATGACCTTCTTCGGTTGAACACTTACCACGTCTACACCAGTGCAACCATGCACAGACCCGCTGTGTGCTTTTACGGACCTCCTTACTAGAACGTTCCCTGCACACTTTATGGTAGTGTTACCTTTCGATTGCACCAACCCCCTTTGGTTTCTGAAAGTGAGTAGAGCTATCTATTATGTGGACTTTATTCTCGCTACCGAAACCTTCAAAACCAACAGTCGTTCGTAGAACCTGCATTGTGTTGGGAACAGCTACGAGGCGGTCCTACTCCTGAGAATGTCTCATCAGTGAAGATGAAGTTAGGACATAAACCAGGTGAAGGAGCTAGCAAGGGTCTTGAAGTACAATTGATTCATTGAGTGATTATCGAGCAGCAAAGGTCTTTGAAGAATAATTTAAGGGTTGTGAGGTTGATTTAAGAAAAGTTACCTCTGAGGTAAAGGATATCACCATTCAGTGGGCAGTGATCACATGATCAGACTACTACTGACATGGGTTTGGCTGAGTGCAACGTTTCTTAGCTCTTTCGACACTTGGGCCACCAAGTGGTGCAACCTAACAGTTGTCAAACCTCACCTATGTGTCAAAAAAGTTGCTTCAACGATGTAAGTACCTCTCTGACAGGGTTTCGCCTAACGTGGTGTGGGTTTGTGGTAGTACACACCCTGTCTGTAGGAATGATCCTGGCTGTTCGGAGGATGGAGGTTCGCAGCTGTGACCTGCTGGGCGATTGCCATGCCCAGCTCCTTCTTCACCACAGTTACCCTTGATGTGATTGCGCGTTGTGTTGCATGCTTATTTTGTCCAGGTAATCTGTGACATGGTCCCTCATAGAATCGCATGCGAGCCAGCACGGTTTTACTCGGGTTTTTCTCGCGCTGATTTCGAATACTTGTAACAGCCTGTAACCTAGGGAAGACGTAGAGAGTGTCTTGCTCTGCAAGCTTCCAGATTGATTTGCATCGTACACGTCATCTGAAGAAGCAGTGCTCGAGCTTGGTGAACGCACAGTCACATGTTGATGGTGACGCCCACCACCAGTGAGCTCCTTCACACCCTCATTATGTGCTGCACGGTCTTAACGAGTATCACGAAAATTGTCTCAACGCTCACATTTCACACCATCTGTTTCCTCGGAAGTAAGTGACGGTTGGTAAAAGATCCCTAAGAAATAAGTAACATTTTGATGGTTAAACAGAAAGGGCCAACTCGAAGACCCTAAGGAGGGAAAAGGGGGAAATACCTCAAACAACTATGAAAGGGAAAGTTCCTGCAGAGAACGAGGGCGAGTCGGAGAGAAACCCCTAAATAATGAAAACTAATCTCACTTTAGTCCCTTTATGTGAGAGGTGTTAATGGGCACTTTGGTAGCTTAGCTTTGGAAAGTCTTTGTCTTCAGGAGACGTCAAGTGGCCCAGGAGGATTATAAGTGGAGTAACAATAGCTTGGGTGACTGGCTGCGTTGCCTATTCCCAGGAGATTACCTGTAACTGCGAATCTTGGAGGCTTAGAGCACCTGGGCGCTCCTCTGCCGCTGTCCTTTGTTCTTCTCTTCAGATCCCCCTCGAGGTCTCATTTCTGGTCATTTGCATTCAAAATGAAACGTCTGCATAGAAAAGAGGTTTTGTTGGGTGACAAAAAGCCGCGAGAGTTGTAAGGAGTTCGGTATTACTACTGTGAAGTCAAACAATAACTGCATTATAGAGTACGTCTCCTCGCTGGAGGGCGTAATAAACGTTCGCTAAATAGCTCCCTGCACATCGCGGTACATCGTCCAATCAATTGAGGTCAAATATGAACTGTGTGAAACCCAGATTAAACTTAATACGAGCCCAGGAAATCTATAAATTATCAACGTAGCAGATAATGAATCCTCGACCTCCACATCCAAGCTAACTTACACATCTGCCGTATTGCCACGTAAATTCGACGGTACTCAATAGACGCTGAATGGGCGTTCTATTCAAATGTTTATAAAGCACGTAAGTTTTGTTTAATTAAAAGTACAGTAGATGTTGAAGGAAGACCGTACTCGCTCTTGGTGTCAACACATAAAAATAAATCCTCTCATAATCTCATTCACTGTTTCTCACCATGGCACCTGAGTCCTTCGTGGGACCACCAAGAGCCACTTGATCAGGGAGATAGGCAAGTGGGAGGAGAAGTGCAGGGCTGCCTATTGGCTTGATGTGCTAGGCCGAAGGCAGTCAATGCTGTTTATCAAACTCTCCAGGGAGCGAACAAGGGGGATCTTCAGTCTGGAGAGAACGTATAAGGATGGAACCGTTACACAGTCCACTAAGGCACCCCCTGGCCAAGATTAGTAAGTAGTAAGTCAGAGGTACCGAGTTGCAGATTCTGCTAAGCGGATCTGGAGTTGGCGGAGCATGTACTGTGTACGTCCAAGGGGCTGGCTGCGATGCGCCTCAGAGTGCTTAGAGTCCCTCAGCTGCGGCCAGAGGAGGTTGCAGGGACAGAACTCAAGGTTGAATTGCGTTTTGTGCGAGAATGGGGAAGGGGACGGGTCTGGAACTCTGAGGACATAAAGTGGCTCATGTACACCCACACAATAGGCCCATAGAGGGAGTTCCCTAGTTTTATCAGGTTGTGGGGGAGGGGGGGGGCAAGAACGTCGTTTACTGGTGTTTTTCTGTTTATACTTCTGTAGGACTGATTGTTGCAGAACGCCATGGGGAACGAAATGTGGATGTGGAGGCATAGAATACATTCAAAGCCGGTTGTGCTTTATCAGAGAATTTTCACGATACTATCAAATTGAGTATAGATTCCTAAAATACTTTCTGTCAAGTATACTTATATCGTTTAGGCATTATTCCCTTGAAAACGTAAAAAATTATTCACTAAATAGCCCTCAGCTCCACGTACATTCATCCTTTTCAGACGCTGGGAGGCTTCCGTTTCGGCGAGTGGCCTAAAATTTCCCGTTTGTGGGAAATGAGCCAACGTTTCGACAACGGCTATGGCAGGAAATAGAGCCTGTTTCGGAGAATGAGCAACGCGCAGTATTGGTCAAAATTACAAGAATGATCTTTCACGTTGCGTTAAAAACTGAGCGTAGCACGCTGCGTCGAATTTAAGAGCTCATGCGTCAAGTTCCTCGTTTGGCAAGTTGTCAGTGGTGGGTTTGTAGCGATTCGCAACGTCTGAGCGAAACATCAACAAATCTCTTGCGTTTACAAAATTTTCCAAGCATTCCAGAAAAAACACGTTGTATTTAGTTACTATGCTTCTCACAGGATTGTGACTTCCATTCGGCATACTTTTAATTTGTAGGCTACTTTCGATCTGCATTTCTCTTAATGCATGCCCGACTAAGCGAATATTAGAGAGCGGTGCATGAAAATATTTATTTATTAGTTGTGCATCATATGTGGTTGTCTGGAGGAGCTGCAGCCCACACGTCACGAGGGAATAAACACTTTTCTTCAATGTAGGCAATCAAGATTGGCTAAATTGGTGGCCTTCGAGTGGAGCTTCGTACATTAGACTAGTCAAAGCATCATATACCAATTGTGGAGGCAAACAACTAAGGCTAAATAACCATTTTCCACTTTTTTGAAGTTTTTTGAGGATGTTTTTTTTGTTCTCCTAGGTTTTCCGGTACCAAGTCTGCTGAAGATCAAATGTGCTGCCAACCATTTTGCATTCAGCGAACATTTCTTTTGCAGCTGTAGGGGCACTCATCTTCAAATCTACATGCCGCCTTTTTAATCCTAGATTGTCAGATCACCATTCGGCCTTAATTTTCCACAACAGCACACATAATTCCCTAGTTTTGTCACGTCAATATGTTTAAAAAATGAGAGAAAACCATAATGTCACAGGAGTGAACGTTGAGATGTCGCCAATGCGGGCTCTCTACCGCTCTATCACATTTGCCAAACGGGGGAATAGCCTGACACTTTACCAACGAGCAAAATCCGCCTTTCATTCAGTTATTTCAACTGGATAATCCTACTCCTATATTGAAAGATCGACGTAAAGGTAATTCATGGGACACAATTTGCGGGGAAGAGGAGCTTCGTCTGAGCAATTCTGAAATCACAGGGTAAAACCATGAAAACAGTTAATAAAAAAAGAAAGCTAGTTTGAGTTCTCGAGGTTGCTTCAAATGCTCATATTGCCATCATCAAACTTTTATCTGGTTACAAAACTACTGTTTTGGAAATCGCCATGAGAGATTCACAAGAAGAGAACTTCACTAAAATCTCTTACAGCGTACGTTTGATAAGTTATCGTGACGCACTCGTTACTTATCACGAATGAAATCATCTCATCGTAGATTTCTCACTTGGATCTGCCCACCCAAAATATTAAACCACTACCTTTCTCACCGTTTTTTGAGATAAAAACTTTGGTGTTTGATCACTGTGCAGCGCAAAAAGAAACCGAAGGAAGAGACGAAATCAGGACAAATAGTAGTCGGAAACCGTGGGCAACAGAAGTCATAAATCAATAAAACTAATAAGAGGAAACAGATGAAGACAGAAGAACTGGAGAAAGAGCGGAAACGAGAATAGTAGAAGCTAGAAGCCATGACAATTAGTAGCCACAAACCAAAGAAAAATATCTGGTGCGACGCATCACTCCACTTTCCTTGGCCCCACGTGCATCCATATATTTTCAAATCCGTTTTTACTTCTGTTAATAAGTACGTTATAATACGGATGTTATTGGACTGCTCCTAGTTGTGTCATTATTGATTGCTCACTGAGGCTGATTGAGCAATCAGTGCACACATAGTTTAAGAGACTGCCTACAGATTTTTCGACGAAGTGCATTGATTTATTCATAATCAAAAGAGTAAACCACGCGCCATGGGGGGGGGGGAGGCTAACACAAGCTTCGGTTTACAACTACACAACTTTTCCTAAATAAATGCAAAAAATAGATACTAGATGAAATATTTTATCTCATTGCCAATAAAGAGAGAAGCGCAACTCTTAGCTGGTTCAGAGTACTCTGCATTTAGAGAGAGACCAATTAGGCAGGTGTGGAAATCGAAATGAGAAGGTTCAATTTAGCAGTGGTGTACCGTAAACCTAAATATGCCCTCCTTATCAAAATGACTGTTCCTCAACTCTCTGTTACCTGTCTAAAAACATGCCCCCGCACATCGACGGCTTTTCAGAACCATCAAGCCACACGTGCGCAACGCCAAGCGACTATGGTATTCTCCCAAGTCCTATAAGAGAAATACCGGTAAAATTTACGCTGCACTCATTAGGTAGAGCGGTGAAGATGGGTTTCACAAAAGTAAATAACAGAAAACCAAATATATGCCGAGCAGTGCGGGTCCCTCCCCGCAACTCCTGTAAGCTCGAAACCCCTTTTCGGGAACTGTGGAAATTTCGGGTTCGTATTCATTCAGCGGAACGTCATAGGCATGCTCTTGGATACACATAGGTATAGACTGTACAAAGACCCAAATGGTTTACACACAATGCTAACTGATTCTATAAACCGAGACTAAAAGTTGGTGTTTGGCAGGATGAACTGGTTGGGTCTTTGAATTCCAAACTGTCTGTATTAGCCCTACCCCCAAACACCTTCGTCCTTGAGCTCTTGGTCACCTGTCACCTGTCCTGGACTTTTCCATCTATCTTTTCCAACCCCTCAATATTAGATTCCTCTTTTCAACAGCCAGTTCTCTCTCTCTCTCTCCTCCCCCCCCCCTCTACTTATTATCTCATAACCAGTTTACCATGTATTTTGAGAGTTCCTTCGGCGCGTTTATATACTCATACTGAACCGGATATCGCTAATCTGTTAAGTGTAATACAGTCCTCACTCACGCTCACCACGTTCATTTATTTCTCACCTTTAAGCAGCCCCATTCGTGCGCCCAACAGTTAGCTTCGTGAAAAACATACCGTGCCGTAAGTTTTTGGATAATATATGGTAGTAATCAAAACTGATATCGCTGTTGTTGAGAAAAGACTCCTTTTGTTAAGGACATTTCGGTCACTCCATCTCCTTCACATTTACGAAAACTGCTCGTAGCCTTATTTTCACACGTGCCAAAATTATGAACAAATTGAGGAAAAAACGATTTCAATCAGCGCAACCGTTCTTCAGCAAATTTGTATAGACACGCACAAGCCACTCGCCAATTTTTGTATTTTTCTATTTAGTAGGCCTTAGAACGTAAAATCACAGGAAAATTCAACTTTTCTCATGATTACGATGCGTTCGTTTTATCTTCTGTGGCGAGGAAAATAAGAAGGACTGACGAAACTGTTTACAAAAGGCGTCACTCTTGACGGGCCTCTGTGTGTGTCTCAAGAGGCTGAGTCAACGCTCATAGATTACTTCGCCGTCATAGGATGTGTGTGAACTACCTAATATACAGACAATAAAAGACAAGAGTTGCGCGCAATATGCTTCCACTAAATCAAGAGTTACCGGAATAATTTGGTGTTTTAATTAAAGCATCACCTTTCATCTTTCTTCCGTACGACGTACTTTCGAGCACCGTCCCCCTCCATCGCTGCACAATTCCGGCCAGAAGGCGCATCCGGTTGACATTATTCTGACATTTGTCTCCCAAATGTTTGCTCCGTCGCGATTAAACGGCGATATCGAAGGGCAGCGTTGGTTCAGAAACAAAGTCGCGAAATTGAGTTAAGTGGCCGTTATGAAAGGATATAAATTTAATAATTGGAGGGAAGGGTAGTTAACACATACGGCACTCGAGATCGCAGTCGTAAATCTGTGAAGGCCATAACGTTTAACTCAAATAACGTTTAGAACCCCGAGCTGGTGGCTTCAACGAACATTAACGTCAGTCGCACATGGAGGACCTCCCCTGGGCCTCGAGATATGTTTGGCGACGATCCCGCTTCCAGGAAAAGCTAACCCTTTTCCTGTCTAAGCCCGTAAAAGGGAATCAGGATTTGATATTACAATGGGCCTTTTGTTTTGAAATGACTCTGATTCTCTGAGAGGGGCCATTAATTATTTTTATTGGGGGGACATTCTCTTGAAGGGAAAACAGGCAGGGTTCTCGACGGCAGCGACTGAGAAGACTGGAAGAGACGCGAGACGGTATCGCAATATGGGGTTGAATACCGTTTGAAACGATTTTACATTTGACGGGAACGAGTCAGAAATTGCAATCTACCTGCCAGAGGCACTGGGCTGAGAGTTGGCAACGTCCAACAGCCTGCATCAGGTGGTAAGTGACCCTCATTTGAAATAGAAAACAATATTGATTAGTGAACCACTACAACGAACATATGGGTGAGTGAGTAATTACTGGACTTGTCATTGGATGTGTTCAATAGAGTGGAGAGACGCGGAATGACGGATCAGGATAGCTCGTAGATGGGCAGCACTAAAATCAAAGTAGAGCTGAAGTAATGTGACAATCAAATAGATGAAGAAGAGGATAACAAGTTCCATATCATACACAAAACTAATGCATACAGTCTCTGAATTGGTGAGAATTGGACAAAGCTGAGTCAGGGGTTGTAAGCCCTATGAATGAATGATCAAGATGCAAATAAAAAATATTACGACAGAGTCCGTATCTCAAAGTCCATAGTTATAACCAGTTATAGTTCAGTTATGACCATCACCTGAGGACCTGACAAGTGATTGTTCCCCAACAGTTTCAAATAACAAAAACAAATTCAACGAGCCGCACGAATGAGGAAAGAAGTACGTAGGGTAAAGTTCTATGAATGCCTCTCTACAGTATGTTAATTGAAATCAATGAGATGGTTTAATAATTCAGGAATTTCTTTATAAATTAAAATGGATACGTATGTCGGGTTTCGCTCAATATATGTTCGATGCAAAGCGTCGAAGTTGTCAGAGTCTATGACCTCGGACTTCCCCGCGTCACTGTCTCCGTCCGCCTAATTGTCTCCAACCGTTTCAATACCTGCCCCTCACCTGCCGGAATCCCTTAGCTGCGGGCCCCCAGCCCCCTTTTCTAGGTTTTCCCCTTTCTTTATTTCTTTCTCCCAATTTCATTTTCCTATCGATGACAGAGCTCTTCCAAATTCATTCAGCTTCCAACTATCACCCCAGTAACTTCTCACTTTCTCATATAGTTGCCCGTGCCAGTTCACGCGTTCCGAGTACTGCCCTTGTGTCGCCCATTTGTACTCCATCTCACCTCAATTTTAATTCAACTCAATTCCGCACGCACGTATAATACAGTCCTCCTCACGTTAACTGAGTTTCAGTTTTGTTGCGATCCTCAGCTCCCCCATTCTTGCACCCAACAATATACACACTCAGTGCTGACGTTTCGAGGGTGTTAATTGCCCCAGTAATCATTCCCTAAAATAAATGAAATGTTCCTATGAAAGTGCATTGAGCAGAGATAAAAATTAAAATCTATCGAAAATTATGTCTTTTTCTTTAAAATGTCAAAATTTAAAATCACTAACACAAACGGTGAGTACAGCTTTCGTACAAGTACGCAACCACGAGGGACATTTTATGTCTTTTTATTTTAATATAATTTTGTTTATTTTAAATAAAGAAATATAAAATTACAACACAAAAAATATTTTTCATTTTTGTAACAGACATTACCATGCACTTAACCCAACACAAATTTAGTGACGCTTCTCCGTTACATATCCCGCGTTACATTTTCGAGTTTATGTAGCAAAGTGAAGACATAAAATGTCAAAAGAAACGTCAGACCCTTCAAGTCACACTGTAAGCTCAGCTATACAATTTACTAGGTTCTGTGTATGTGTAATTCAAATCTACGACTTTACCTCTTCTATCCCCGATGTCTAATTCAGTGAGGAGTTTACTGGCATTACATCCTTCAGATAGCAAACTGTCCATTAAGTCTTTATAGGGATTTGCAGAGAAAGGTTTCAATAAAAAACCGGAGCAATCAGTTTAGCTTCATCGTGGTCAAGGAGGCTAGTACATAGTTCAGTCGTGACTGGAGAGTTAGCAAATTTTAACATTACGACGCCAGATTGGAGGAATTTTGATAGCAACTCTTGCAACGTGTATTTAACCTTGAGAGTTTTCTCTCAGTCTAGAACTGGTTCTCCCGGAATTGTACTAAAGTTACACGATTCTTGTGGAATTAAGTACGATCGCCGGAAAATATTCGTGTTAAACAAAACGTTCGAGGGATATTCGGGAAGGGTCGCCAGATACGCGCTCGTTACCTTTATACACCACAAGTTTTATAACGCCGGGGGCACCACTTGTGCATGTGTAAATCAAATCTACGACTTTACCTCGAGTAAATCAACTCGTACTGAACTTGAATTGTTCTCTCTAAATCTTCCGTGGCTGGGGTCATATGGAACCAGCTGACGAATTAACCGAACGTCTCGAACCTATTTGACGTGGTCAGTTCCTATTGCCAGGCACTTAAATTTATCCTAACACGCTATAAACCGCAGCACTTCGAGAATAGAACAAGCCGTTGAGTGTACACGGCAATTCTTTCATCACTCAGTTCATTTGAACTAGGCCCAACATCACGGCGGCATAAAGCGTCCATTATGTTTCACAGAGAATTAATGAGGCTGTAATCACGATTTTTTTAAGAGGACAGTAATCACTTTTGCAGAGTTATTGGGTAAAAACTTTCAGAACTGGTAGTAAGCGAAACAGCGGTAGTTGAAATTCCAGAACTTGTGGAGTGACCCCCATATATCTTACGAGCGTTTTTAAACGCTCACCAGGTATTGGATTGGACTACTACACCAATTTTTTTAAAAATATTCTAGCAATATTTCAGCTGGGTTATGAGAAGAAAATCGCGCTAATATCGATTTTCTTGGAAAACTTTGATAGTTTATTGTGCTGCTCTCGTCATTTTCCCACAAATGGGAATTTTATAGTATAGTTGACTTGTTGAGAGCTATCGATATAAGAAATTTAATCAAAATTGTTACGGTTGTTTTTGAGAAGAAAAATATATTTGGTGTTTTGATCACCATGATAACTATAGATAACTCTCGATGGATTTTGCTCATACCCTTATTTTGGCGTCCTATGGTAATATGTGGGCTGGATATCAAGTTTGAGCTGATTTGGTTAGGTCGTTTTCTCTAAAAGTTGTTCACAGATACACACAGACCATTTTCCCAAGTCGTATTTTTCGGACTCAGTAGGGTCTGAAACGCGAAGATCTGAAGAAAACTAAAAAAAAAAAATATTTCAGCCTACTACATAACTTTTCTTTTTACTTTTTAGAGCCAAGGAAAGTAAAAATGAAACACCGAAGGGATTCATTGGGGGTTTTCTAGAAAAGGAATACCCGAGTGGTTGGGGTTTTCGAAGAATTGGGAAACTAGGGTATCAACACGAAGTGGGTGAGAAACAAGAAAACTAAGTAGGAACGTTTTGGCTGCTATGCCTATACGCTGTTTACGGTTTTAGTGTTACCAGGAGTGTATTAAATTGAAATATACTTTGTTGGGGATGTCCATATCGGTTTTCGTGCTTATTACTTGACCTTTGTGTGTTCTCAAATAATATATCCATTTATAATAGAACAGTCAAGCAATCCACAATTTCATTTACTTATTTTGTGTACGATATTAAACCACAACATATACCCTACTAATTAATACCTAAATCGTGTTTCAAATAAGCTTCTTTGTAAACATCGTACTCACAAACGTGTTTCTTTGGTTTTTTTCCACTATTTTCGGCAACAAGTTTAACAAGTTAGAATTAGAACAGAATTTTGGTGAATGATTCTGAATCACGCAGTCAGGAAAGGTCGGGAATTGTCAAAGTCATGGGAGATCTTCAGATCGTTGACGTCCCTCATTAAAAAGAATTGTGGGCAAAAGTTGGTTTCCACTTTTTAACCCTCTAATATTTCATTAAGCGCCCTCTGGGAGTTGAGATTTTCAATACGCAGGAAGAAACGTATTGGTCCAAGTCTCTTTATTAATACTTGTCTCGCTTGTTTAAGATTGAAACTATGTGAATGCATGTGGGGGCGAAACGGTTAATTTGCTTTGACGGCAATCTTAAGCACGCTCACAGATAAACTCTTTCGCCCGAATTAACGAAAACCATCTTCCCCCTGCTGCTGAATGTAATTAACTAAAATCTCAAGATCTAAACATCATTCCCGTTCCTTCGTCTCTCGTAAAAGTAATTTACCCGTTTAGGGTGCCTACCTGAATCTTATTTACCGCCGCCATAAATGAGCATTATCTCGAATTCTTCTATCTAAGGACTTTTCGTCTAATTATATCAAATAACGGTTTTCAACTCGCCAGTGGTGTTGGGTTTGTTTAACTGTTCCGAATTGACGGTGTTCAATATGACTTCACGCGTCCATAGACCGAGGGCGGACAGACTGGTTTTATCTAGGCAGTTGGTCGGACGTTAGTTAGTTATTTTCTTCCCTGTGTGTTAACTGCTAATCAATTAGATTGCTGGCCAATTCAAATCTCATCTTACTGTGTTTAAAGGATGTGAGCTTCAAATCTAAGGGCCTAACCAAGCTCTGGGTCTATTTCCAGTGACTGCCAACTAAACAGATATTGGTATCTGAAGTGTTACAAACGTTGTGATTCTCAGGCAAAAATGGCAGCGATCATTAGCTCTGATCCTGTACAACGAGTTTCCTCAGAATACGGATCTCCGTCTTTGGCTACTGGACTGGGATCACTGGAGTGCCTGCAATGGGAGTGCGGTGGTACATTTCCCCCTCACCGGTTAGCCACTGCGTAGCTGGACGACTTCAATGAAACGGATGTTCATGAATTTGAGAGAAGCCCCGAGTAAACTTGATGAAAATTTTAGGGCCGGTTTATCAATGTCATCTGCTAGCTTTATTAAAGGCTGACTGAGTCAAATCGTTCCTTAACTCCCGAAGACGTTCATCAACTCACTTTGACGCTGCATTAGCGCTGGCTGTTAGTTATTTTTTAACTCGTCTTTTCGCTCCTTAGATATCGGATAACTATCCGTTATATCTGTCAAATAATGTGTTTCGCTCGCCTCGATCTGTTTTTATTTATTTATTATCTGTGTTTATTTATTTCCAACCTGTTATTTCAGTTATCAGAAAGGTGTACAGTAAAAATTTTGTTGGCAGCCATGTTCGTTTGTGTTTCGTTTGCCTCTATCTGTTTCCATTTCTGCTCTCGTTATCACATTATTATTATTGTTCTATTATTGATTGGGATACTGTCAACTTATTTTAATATCATTTTATGAGCAACGGCGTCCACGACTGGGAGCTCACAGACTCTGATTTCTCTGATAGATCCGAGATCTAGTTTTTTTTTTTCACTCCATGATTATCGTTAACAGATCGCTACCTAATCAACTTTTAACTAAAGAATTGATAAACCGGTCCTTAAAGAACGTGTAGCTATAACGGAGCTTTAATGCCGAGTCAAAGAGGGATTGACAAGAAAGCGGTGCCTACTTTACTTTCACAACATTGTTGTAGGCACGTCACTACTTCACCTCTTCACTGACTCAGACAAAAATGACCGGGATCTTCGAGCTAACCTGAGTTTCTTCAGAATACACATCTTCGTCTTTGACCACTGAAGTACGATCAGAGGGGTTTTCCAAGGTTTTGAGGTTTTCCGTGCTCGCCTACTCAGCAATCCGATCGGACGAAACCAGTGGTTGTTATGGGCAAAACACGATTTAAAAAATTAACCAAAAACCAAAGTTTGGCCGTTTTACTGCAATTACATCGGTATCATTTCTTAGGAATTTTTTGACGCTGAGTTGAATAGAACGGATCTAAGAGGTGTAACACTACGTCTAGTACTGTCAGCGAAATCACAGTAAATGTTGTTAGGCAAGTTCTACTGCTCGAAAGGAACTATATAGCGAAAGTTATCGTTCCTCCTCGTCTTGCGCTCATTAACCGCTGATTGCTGCCCCCCTCCAACCACTCGTCAGCTTGATTCGTCGCTTCGTACCTATTTCCTAGCGTCCCCTGGAAAGTTCAAATTTTCTTCGTTCCTTTGTAGTGGTCGTTCACTAGCACTTATGGATGCTGAATCGATTGTAATGGGCATCGGAGGTGCTTTATGAAAGTTGACGTTTCCCAAACTGTTCACGGAGTATCCGAACTGACCTGATCTTTTTCGACGTTGGATTAAATAGGATAGGCCACAATCTCATCTTCAGGTCTGTAATAATTTGCAGGGATTTTTAATAATATTGTTTCACAGCGTTTTCTCGTAATTTCGGCTTAGTTAACGAGAGCTTTCTCAAATAAATTGTGTCACCAGTCTCATAAATCATTTGTGCGTTGTCGCGCCTCGATAAATCTCGTTATATAAATACTATTCGATATTTAAATATTGTTTCCGATTAATTTTTCATGAAGATGGTGAGCTATAATATGGTTTTGTATATGTTTTCTAACGACTGCGATACTTAACTCATAATTTTAGTTGCAGAAAGTGACGTTTATGGCAGAAATGTTCTATAAAACGTTGAGCGGGGTGTGAAAATTAAGGGTATCAGGTCGAACCGGTAATCAGATGAGAAGCGACCTGTGTTTGAACAGCGATGAAATGCGGAGTGAAAGGGCGCGAAAGCACAAATAAAAGCTCTGTTTAGTTACGTCCGTTTAAGTTTAGTGCGGTTTAAAACGCGAGAGGAAAGGGCAGCAATTTCCATGGGTCAGCGAAAAGCGGGAGAGCCGGTTGTATTTCTACTAATAATCGCCGAAGGAGCGAAGTCAGACAACGAAGGGTTTGGAGGTGGGGATGTACTGCCGCGAAGTTGGAAGAGAAAAGGTGTGTAAGAGAAGGTGAGGGGAGGGTAAAGGCATTAAATAGGAGAGAAATTGCAGCTCCGGATATTTATGCAGCTGAGCTCCTCAAGGGGTTGTATCTCTGTACTGTAAATTTTGACAACGGGGTTGTCTTTACAGAGGTATCTCACGAAAGGGTTCAGTAGGTGTGAGGTCGTTGGCGGAAAGACGATGTTTGGTCACGGCCTCTTCTGCCTACTCGGTTCATTTTCACGCTCAACTTCAGCAGTTCGTATTATCAGCTCATCAATGTGCGTAACGAGAGTTAAAGAGACTTTACAGGAAACACTAACGACACAGAATCATAAATCATAAGGAAATGCGCAGGGGTGCTCAAGAACCGATATCACGTAGGAGATGAAAGGAAGAAATAAACCTAACGATATTATTATAATTATAATGTTAGCGTAAGAAAACAGTACTCGAACTATAGCTACGCTCTACAGTCAACTACACAACACACTTATTTCTCTGTTCCGATTGAACGAAAACCAACTGCTTCTCAGAGTTTTGTGGGAATGGATATCATTCCAGTGAAAACGTAAGGTGGTTTGTTTCTGAAATCTTCGGTTTATGATATTATTAATAAGGTATTTTTCGTGCAAAATAGTGGTATCAATAGCGTTAATTGTGATGTGGGGTCGCTATTAACTGTAGTAGTTTACTCTGGTGTGAATTCTTGAGAGCCAGTCAGGATGAATGAAAATAAACTTTCTCTAGGCCGACGTTTCGCATAATTTATCAAGCATCAACAGGGCTATAGGGTATCACAGCAGTCAATTAGGTTACAGTAAATTATGAGAAACGGGCTGTTTTTATTTTCTAGAAGGAGATGGGAAAAAGTCCTTTCACTGCTTATCTTAACAAAATTTATTTGAATCTCATAAACTATTAAACGTAACCTTCATGTATACCTAAGCTGTTTCTCCCATATCCTTTTGGAAAATAAGAATAGCTCCATGTTGTGTCACACTTTAAGTATTTTTTGTTTGTTTTTCTTTTTCTCTGATCTCGTCACTATGTTCCTGTTTACTCATAACCTCGTGTATAGCATTCGCTCGTCAAATTGGAGATTTTACACATCAATTTGGAGGTTTTACTCATCAATTTGGAGGTTTTCCATTTCGAAGTGGAGGTTTTACATTTCAAATTGAAGGTTTTACCCATCAATTTGGTGGATGACAGAAATACATGATTTAATTCTAGGAAGAGTAATAACAACAAATTAGCGAGTGAAACACAACATTCAATAAATAAGAATGAACATAATGAACGGAAAAGAGTGAACAAATTTTTCAACGTAAGTCTCTCCCTGCAGCAGCGGCTGTCAGGTCTATCATCATTCACATAACATAATTTGTGCAGTCCGATGTGGTGACAGCTGCAACGCTTCGGGTTATCGTCACACAGGTCGTGGTTTGTTTGGGGCTCACTGAGCATTTGTCTTGCTGACAACTTGATTTTTGAAAAGCAGTGCTCCACTGGATTCATGTTGGGTGAGTAGGGGGGCAGATATTTCACGTTAAACCCCAATTCGTTCATCTTACTGGTAACTTGTCCAGCTCGGTGAATCGCTGCGTTATCCATTATCAGGTACCTGATAGTTGGGTTCGCCACTTTTTCGTGCAGCTCTGCGATAAATTCCTTAAACGTCTCTCCATTGCAGGTGCCTCGTAATATTATCTTATTATGAACAACACCTCGAGTGTTTACGGCTAGGACAAGGGAAACATTTCTTCCTCTGGGGGTACTGTGGAAACAGCACGTGTATTCCTCCTGGATCTCGCATGACTTCTTCGAAGGTACAAATTAAAACCAGATTCGTCAATGAATACCACATTTTCGCGGTTTTCTGGCGCCCATGCTCTGAATTTTGCTGCGTAAATTTTTCTTTTCTCTTTCGTATCTACAGAATTCATCCGATCCAGCTCTTTGTTAGCTAATTTCAACGTTATTTTCAAAAGACGTACTCACGGCCAAGTCAATGTTTTTCTCGAAAAGAACACGTTTTATTTCCTTCAGAGACCTGTCAGGATTTTCTTCCACTGCAGCCTCAATCGCTTCCGAAACCTCGATGCTAAGCTTTTCACGCCGTTTTCCTCTTCTGCTCCGGCAAACAAGCTCATTTTCGTTTACCTTATATTTTTCAACAACATGTAAGTCGTACTCTTTTTGACGCCGATTATAGAAGCCGCATGTTTAGTAGTATGTCCTCCTTCGTACATTCTAAGAAACATTTTTCTTTGTTCTGCGTGGGCTAGCGTTACGGCGTTTAAAACTAATGTGAAACGAACCACTTCCGTCAATCTCCAATTTGAAATGGAAAACCTCCAATTTGACGTGAAAACGCTATAAACCTTCCACACTAGTCCAATATGTTATTTACCGTTAAGGTCTGTTTTGTTTTTGCTTGTTTCTCCGAATGTTAATATTTTAAGAAAGTAGTAGCAATTTCCCGAGGTATATTGTTTTCCAAATTAATTCAGTTCATTGTTTCTCCATAATTTTTTCATAATTTACTGTAACCTAATTGTCGGCTGTGATACCCTACAGCTCGGATTATTCTTAATAAATTAAGCGAAACTTCGGCCTGGAGAAAGTTTTTTTCATTCATCCCGACTGGCTCTCAAGAATTCACACCAAAGTATAGCGTGAATAAACTGAAGAACCAAGGCGAACTCAGAAGTTCTTGAAACGTAAGGTCTGAAGGAAACTAAAAAAAAATCTGCCGATCGAAGGCTGAGAAAAGTAAATAGTTGAGATTTTTGCTAACACACTCACATACTGCTTTCCCTCAGCGCACTTTTGCAATCAGGCGGAGAAACTCAAATTTTTTTGCCGACTACACTCGCGTTTTTCTTAACGTCATGATTTAAATGCCGCGATATTTTTCATGGCGCTTAGGTTTGTTCTGGGTTTGTATGAACTAACACACCCCTCAACCTCTCACAGAAACTCCTTGAAGTAACGGTATCGTCCACGGCTCATCGGACTCAAGATGTTTGTTGGTTATAGGGAATTGAATCCCCAGGTTCCCTCCTAAAAGCGTTCATCTGCCATCAAATACTAATGGCGAAAGCTAATTATCTTTTCTGATGATGGAGGGAGGCAGGTCGCTGGTAATTAAATCGGTTTTGGGGAAGGGAGTTTCGGCATGTCAGCCGTAGTTAACTATAACCATTTGGGACGCCAGAGAATTGGCTTCTGAACCGATGTTAAGGAGGATGCCAGGCTGCTAGGTCTCTTGACAACCCATTTTCATAACGCTCTCTGGCGTTAATGCTAGATAACTATTATGGAATAAGAAGTGATGGGGTGTAGTGGGGCGGGGTGAGGGGAATAAAGTGATGGCCGCAATTAGGAGAAATGCCCTCGAGTAGGATTAGGTACTCCGTCCACTCGGGTAAATTGGAATTATAAGCGAGTTTCACTTAAAGTGTATTGGAGGTGACTTTGGAAGGGGTTTTGTTACAGGGAGGACTTTAGGCGTTTAATCTTAGGAGGAGCCGAGTCGGCAGAAGGACGGCATCGAACTGCCCTGGATGAGGTTCGGGTTGGCCAAGGCCTTCCCCGTCCAAAGAGAATTACAGGTGTTGATCGTTCTCTGTTTAATTCAAAGCTTGACGGTTAATCCGACGGAAAAGGCTTGAAGACGGCTTAGTCTGGCCATTGGCGGTGCCAAGATAGTCTCTCCGCGAGTCTTTGAAGTGGTGCCCATCTCTCGTAAGAAAGGGTCAGCTGAAGGGGCAGACTTTAGTGAGATTAGCAAGTCTCACAACTGTAGGATTAGCTTGTAGCCGTTTAATAATGAACAAGACCTTCACTCAGAACCGCCTTTCTCTTACGAAGGGAATTAGAAAGGTTGACCCTACGCGGCTTTAATCAACTCAACACCTCCTCGGGACTTTGTTTTAATATTTAAGGCTGAAACGTCATGTCCCTGGATTATGCGAAACTGGGAGGGACAACAATTTTCTTTGGAGATGGTTGGGCATAAGTAATGAAGCCATGAATTGTTAATCGGCTCCTAGCTGCGCCATCCGCTTTTCTCTTCCTCTTCCTCTTCAATTCAATAATGAAAGTGCAATTTCTTGCCTCAGCGAATCGTTTTGAAACAGAAGCCTTCTCTGGTTGCAGACTCTCTTCCTTGTTGAAGGTGAGTCTATTAAACTTTGATAACTCCTCCTTCCTCCTTTTCACGTCATTTTTTTTAAAAGAGAGGAAAAAGTTGAAACATTTCGAATCGTGTTGTTGGTGTTCGTTACTACGTACTCATCACGATTATCAATTCACTTCAGCCATGACATTTCGCTAACCCAATCATTCGCCCTAATTATAACTTTCTATAGTGTTACAAGAATCTGTGTGGTTTCGGATAAGGAAGGCACTCGGTGATCGAAAAACGACATGCAACAACACACACATTTTAACTACTAATTCTACTTCACCCAGAACCTTGAAAAACACACGGGGAAACTGTTAACGCTGATATTTCCAGAATTTATTGGGCTTCTGCTATTTTGCAACGAGCGTTATTGAGCAATCATTGCACATTACCATTACGTTAACACTTTAGTGTAGGTGCTCAATGGTTTTCAGCAGAGAACCAGAAAGTTTCCAGGAGAAAAAACTCCTAACGAATTTTGAATACTGGAACCTCTCAAGTTCTTCTGCTTATTTTATACCATTACTAAATTCCAAGCGCATTGGGTTTATCATTCCGGTTGTTTTGAGAACTTCAGAGACATAAACGGACTTTGCAGTGCTCTAAAATCGAATTTGGCGAAATTGGTTAATTCATTGGGCTATTGTCGCCATTTTCCCAAAAATGAAACTTTTATGTCACCTTCGTGTTATTTAGCTATGCTCGAACAAAACACTTAATGAAAAGAAAGAATATGTGGCGCGATAAATCGCACACCTCCCTGTACATGCAGCAGTTTTCATAATTTCGTTACGGGCACAAACTGATTAAGCCGTGATCTGGAACGGGGAGCCGCTCCTACTGGGCAGAGCCGTTCCTTGTAGCAGTTTGGACCCGATTATATCTGAAGAAGAAGAAAACGGTCAAAGGACAGGGAGAAGGGGGACCGCATTGCTGCGAGCGGGAGGGTAGGAAACTGGGTCTAGGGCGCGCAACGTGAATAACGTTTTATTTATCCTCCAGACGCTTGCAACATTTCTTCGCTCCTCCGTGAATCAGTATACCCATCTTTATCTGTGAGCTATGCATTTGGTGGAATGGGCTTGAATACACGTCTATTCCTAAGAAAAAAGATGTTATTGAGGGACTGCCAAATAAGATCCCATAACAATTTCATTCAGCTAATAATCCAGCCAACAATTTTTTCATTCACAGCTCCATGCGGGGGGGGGGGCAAGATGGAGAATCTTTCAGAGGTAAGCAGTAGGGGATGTCCAGTTAGGAGCTGGGTCGTCCAGTGGTCAGGCTCGACCAACTTTCTCTGAAAATGTTAATGGATGTTGAGAAAATACTCATACGTGTCACGTCCCTTTGACTAGAACTTCCATCTAGCTTCCCATTTATCTAATGCCCATTCATCTAGGCTTATTTTCGTTCAGTTGGAAGGTCTATACAGGTTTAGGCTCTTATTGGGGGAAGCTCCCTGTTCGAGGCAAAACGCTAAAACGGTATGCGTTTTTTTGACCTGAGAATGCCCTGCACTAACGGCAAAGTCATTGTTCCCCAAACCCTCTTGTTACCAACGGAAATTCCACCTCTGCGGTTATTCTCAATGGAAACGGATTTCCCCCTGGTTTTCCCATTTTTATTTTCCCTATCCTCAATTTCAGATTCCTCTCCACCATAGATAGCTCCTCCCAAACTGATTCTCCAATGAAGTCTCACGAAAGTCGGTCGTCTCCAATTCTCCCAAAGGACACTTGTTCCACCTCTCATCGACATCTAATTTGGGTTTACCCTTCCTTCCCCGTACGAGTACAACTAGTTTCACGCCTTCTGAGCCCTCCTTGTTCTCGCTTATGTTATTAGTGATCCTGCAGCTATCTGGGATTGAGCCAGTACTCTCCTTTGATTGACTACGAGTTTGCTACCACAGACAACAGGGACTTTCTAATTGCTCGAGATGAGGCGACATGCGATGCAAGTGCCTTTGAAGAACTGGGGGTGCCCTCCAGGCTATTCTCCTCTTGTTCACTGGCTGACATTCAACCGCAAACTCACATGGAGATTGTGGTGATAATACGGTTCGGCACCGTCAGTGAATATAAGATTTAAGAAGTAGGTTAATAATTTTTCGTTAAAATAAGAGAAGCGTAAAATTTATGCTGAGTATGACTAATTATGATTGTTTCAGATTAGAAATTGCATGTACTCGTTGCAGGAGAAGTTGTAAAAATATGAGAGATTAAACGAAAGTTACTGGTTCTAATGGAAAGAAACAATAAAAACACACACACAATCACACAAAGGTCTGATTAAAACTCCTTCCTACGAAGACTACTAATAAATCAACACCATTTATCTTATAATTTGTTGTGGTCACTTTGTTGTGTGTTATTCCCCAGCGAAACTGGTCAGCGTTTCAGCATTAAACCTCATTTTACGGTTTGCAGAAGTCGAGCCGATCGAGATGCCGTGATACGAGGAAAATTGGGATTTTGAAACGATGGCGTCGAGTTTACGAGGCTGAGTTATGAAACCAGAACTGGGGGGGGATTTGGACGTCAGGGAAACGCAAGGATTGTCGCCACTCGGCTCAGATTTTCAACGGTTTCGAAATCCCGTCGTATTATGTTCGCTGGGAAGGACAGATGTATTTTCAACCGATTCCGTTATCGTCATTTTGTCGGATCATAATTTTCCAATCCCTTTCTGCTCATCTTGACCGAGCGAATCTCTGGCGTTGCCCAACTCGACAACGCCTCTTCGTCGGTGTTTGTTTTAAACGGCGCATACCCCTTTCCTTTCCTGCCTGCTTTGCCCTCACAGGCGGACGTCAATTGCGATATATCATTTTCTGAAGCGGTAGAACACATATCGAATGGGAAAGGGCAAAGCTAAGCTCCCTTTTCCCGCCGTCTCCCATAGTTTTGACATAATTTATGCGATGTCATATATCACCAACTTCAAACCCGCTTCAATGTTCGTTCCATATCCGACTTCCCGCCGATCCAATGAGAGGTAATTGACACTTTATTGGAACCCATGTTTTACACTCCTGCCCCACCGCCGCACCGCGCCTAACTCCCTTCACGATCTTTCACTTCCTAACGCCATCACTCCCCCGATCAACACTTTACAACGTTCTCGTCGTCGCTCACGTTCCCTCTGATTTTCAACTGGCGTGAAAAACTTTGGTAGCGATCGCGCGTTTTGATTTGTAAGGTCTCTCGCCCGTCCATTGACGTGACAAACGTTCGCCTGCTAAGGCCTAACGGGGTTATAACTCTGGGGCCTAACGGGGAGTTACAACTCCAATCAGCTGTGAAACTGTAACTCACACTCGGGTCTCGTTAGCTTCATCGCGAGGAGTTCGACAAATTGGTTTCGAATCGTGAATTGAGATCCTCGGCGCCGATGTCGAATCCGTCAGCCGGTGACCTACAAATGGACTGTGAAGCGTTGATCTTTGACAGAACGTTGTCACGTCTGAGTCAATGTCAATCCAACAGAATGTCGCCTGTTCGACGGAGCCATCCATGTAACAGACAATGCTCATTCAACATTATCACAAAAAGAGCGTTCGCTTCGGAGAGCACAAAACTTACTTACAGAACGGTTTTTATTTTCAGTGGGTTTTCGTTAAAAAAATCTTTACCAAAATCGTTACGCCATTCAACCAAAACGTTAACGGGTTTGTGTAAATAACGTTAACGATATTTAGGTTGTATAATTCAATTTTTTTCTGAATATGTCACACTTAACGTGACTTAGAATATTTTTTCAAAAATTGTAAAGATATTTTTATGTTTATTTCCTTCGAAATATTTAAATATGTTCAATATTTATTTTTGAAATATACCTGCCGGATTTAAAACAATTTTAATTTTCATACGCTCAACAGCATTCTTTAGTAGTTAATTCTGCAATATTATTTTCCGTTTTTCATATTATTCTTCTTTAGCAAATTATTGATTTAGTTTCAGATATCTATTCATTATTTGGAAACCATTTACCTAACGCCCATTCACGCTCATTCGTTCTGTGGCGAGGTCTATACGGAGTTCAGCTCAGAGCGGGGCAGGGATCTCTTGGAGTGCTTCAGAGGATGATGTCTTGTTGGTCTTGGTGAGGCTGTCGAAAATTGAGCCAGTATTCTCCTGTCATTGACTGTGAGTTTGCTACTGCAGACAGCGAAGCAGTAGCCAATCACGCCTAAGTGCCTTCTTGTACACGAGGATTGTTCACAGACTCACATCCGAACACACACGGAATTATTGTGATGGTAAATAAGATTTGGCAGCGTCAGTAAATATGAGATTTAAAAAGTAGATTCAGTTGTTCATTCGATATTGGGAAACTCTTGAAAAATCGACAAGGTCATTATTATTAATTTGTGTCAGGAAGAACGGGCTAACTCATAATACGAAAGGAACAACAATAAATACGTTCTGTAAACCTTCAGCAATATAAAGAATATACTATCGGTGCCAGACATTGAATGAAAAAACTATATGGTGACCAATGAGAAAAACTAATCCGGCCAATTCAAATTCCCATTAACATTGTGCTACTGGCATCTGTGCATACGACAGACTTTACTGTAGTTGCCACAGGTGTTTTTGGCAGGATAAAATGTCTTGATCCTCAGATAACTGTAGCAAATTTTGGACACATTTGTCTAATACCTTATGCGTTCGTCCCATACTTTCCTCCGCCAATTAGGTTCAGCCATTCAGAGACCGGTTTGCCCACAGACCGTTTTCTCAAATGGTGTTACTCGGAATCAGAAGCACTTTAAGATCTGAAGAAATCTCCAATTTGAAAGCATGTTACCTAAGCTTCCTTTCTTACTCCGCGGGGCAACGAAGAGTAAAAAATATCTGGTGCGACGCATGACACAACTTTCCTCGCTCCTTCGCCGATCTTCAGGGCTTAAGCAATAACCCTATAACTCTGAACTATTTTACATGGAATGTGGTAACCCTTAAAGCTCTGGAATTTATTGAGTTGCACGTACTCACGCCAAGATTATTATTGAGCGGCCACTGCTGAGGTGATTTATGAGACGGTTAACATGCTTTTTTAATAGAAAGATCGTGATTGCTGTTTCATTATTTTCGAATAAAAATAACAGTGAGTTATACCGTGGCAGACTACACCATGTCGAGAGTTGCTCATAACAATCTCATAAGCCGTACGAAACTCTCATTGTATGGGTACTATACTACATTCTATCGAGTTTCGTGGTTTTAGCTTGTTATCCGATCCATTTTTCACTCAGATCCATTTTTCACTCAGATCGTTTAAACTAAAAGATTCAATAATCCCTACAAATTATTACACAATAGTTTATTATTCTCATGAACATCTTGACGGAGTCTGTCAGCTCCGAGACCCATCCCATTCGATTCAGCATCGAAAAATACCAGTAAACTACACGAAACAAGACCTGACTACATCGGAACGACGTAAACAGGCCCGTAAGCCTACAGGCGCTGATGTTGGGGTGTGCGGAGGAAGTGCCGGCCTCATCGGCCCTAACCTTCCTCCGCCCCGTCGGGCAAAGAGAGTCGAGGAAATTGGGACGGGGACTTCCAGCGAACCCTCGGCAATTGGCACTACGTGGCGAGTCGAGCGGGCAGGTTGATTTTAATGAGACTGGAGAGAGGGTGTACAAATGATGAAACGAGTACTTTCGCTGCAGATATTCTCCCGCCAGTTCTTTCAATTAGTAAACTTTTGCTCACTATAATTACTGTAATTTCAATATACGCAGTTGTAAAAAAAAAAAACAGGATCTAAAAATACCTTAAAAGCGATACCAAACACGGCGTATTTGCGATAAAACTGCCAACATTACGTTTTTGTTACTTTTTTGCCCATAACAACCATGGGTTTCTTCCGATCGGATTACCCATGGGATCTTTTTACGAGGGAACGGATTTTTTGGACAACGTTAAAGGCAATAAACGTTGCAGATTTGGACTCCCAATGTCTTGACACGCAATGTATTAAATTTTGAGATGGATTGTAAAAAAATGTTCCTTACCGGAAACATAGGGTTATTATTCCGAATGTATAATAGACCAAAAGGTAACTTCATGTTTTACCTAGAATAGGGTAACACTAACGTTCTGAAATTGAGCTGCCCCAACTAATGCCACGATGGTGTGGAGCCATTAGTGCTCAGGGGGTTTAAGAGACTGTCAACATGATTTTTTTGAGAAGGGTCGTGCCTACTGTTCTGTAAGGAAAGGTAGTATGAAACGGTGGAGATTGGAATTCGTGAATTTCAGGGGTTGCTACTAACTATTTTGTGAGAGTTATTAAACCGTCATGGTGTGGGTTATTATCATTTCACTGGAATTAATAGCGCTGCGCTCGTCAGTTGAGAATAGTCATGTTTTTGTCATCGATTTTGCTTCTACCCTCATTTTAGCGTCACTGTAGTGACCTACAGGATTAATATGAAATTTAAGTTGATTCAGTTCAGCCATGATTTTTGCGAAAGGTGTTTTTCGAACTCGGAACCGCTCCAACGATCAAAAGAAACTTCGTTTTTTTTTCATCCGATTGCATAAAATAACTTTCATTCCTCGTTAGATACGCACTCCCATCGGTAAAACATTGTTTGGTACATCATGTATGGCCTATGAAATTACTCATACAGGAACAACTGCTGGCGAACGGAGAACAGTGTGGACACATTTGCATCACGTTGAACTTTGTCCTCTCGTGGACCTCACAGCTCTTTTCGCGCTGGTTATTTCTGCAATTTCTCTCAGAGCTGCTATCGCACTCATAATTGGAAATCTGCTTTACTGTAAATGCGTGTAATTTCTTCCGGATGCCTCAGATTTCTCACAGACCCCCCACCCCCCCAGCCGTATAACCTATCTACATCAAAACTGTCGTACGAGCGATAACGGTTTTGAAGAGAATGGTCGCTGTGTTACTGCAAAAGTGCTGAGTTGGTGGGAGGGTTTATATGGTAGGACGTTAATGCAATCGAGTAGGGCAGCGTACGAACGATAACTGCTGTGGGTGTCAGTAGCAGGAATCAAAAGGGGCAGTACGAGGTCAGAAACATCCAGAAAAAGGTCGGTGTTTTGATTTTCAATTGATTTATACGAATTATTGTTCAATAAAGAGGTCGTGAGAGCAATGAATGCCTCCCCTCTGAAGCTCATCAGGGCCCTCATGAGGACTCGTAAATAAGGAAGGAAGACGGGAAGGGCCAATAGATTTTTGAACACATCCTGCAAGGCCATTTTCCAGAAGCAAACGAGGGCCGACTCCCAAAACATTACCCACATGATACATTGGGGCAAAAAGGGCCTTAAATTCCGGCCCAGGCAGCTGCTTTCTGCAACGGACCCCCTTTCCTTCAACTTCCCCATTTTACTGCTCGCTCCACGAGCCCTTCACCGCTGCTCCATTCCAAAGACTTCCTTCTATTTTCCGGGAGTATAAATATGTACCCTGGACATTCCGACCGTCCATTGGTCTAATTTTATGGCCGCAATATATTTTAAATAATGTTTTTGAACGGGTGAGAGAGAGGCTCAACGGACAACAATTAGAAGGATCTAGCTTCAGCTGAACGCGCATTTCCCTTTCGGCCAGGCAACCCTCGGCCGACTAACGTATTGTCAGTATATTTCTTTGAGGATTTGCTCCGAACACTTTCCAAGTGGATTTGGACCGAGTTTAATTGATTCTACCGTGGATTTCAATCATAACTCACCGAACTTCACTAACAGGGCGGATGAGTTAGTCTCAAACGCAAAACTAAAAGTCGAAATATTTTGTTCGATAAATATTGATGCTAGAAATTTGAACATATCGTCAGAACTAAATATTCCACGTCATGGTCAATGACCTGTAACACATGATGGGCCGAAGAACACATTCGCGTTTCCACTGCCACGGCGAAAGTGCGAATTCAGCCGGACAGCTTGCTGTGGAAACCGGCCTGTTGAAACTTATGTACGTGATGTTGACGTCTCGCCCCCATTTAAATTTTCCAGGCCCGTTCCGTGGAATCATATGGTTAGGGGTAGTGGATGTATTTACGAAATGGTTGTAGGGATGTCAAGTACGACTACTTAGGCTACCATTACGTCTCTAAACGGCTTTTTTGTTCTGACATCGAAATTTGTTTTACTTGTAAATTGTTCTGCGTATAACTAACGATTTCACACGCTGAAGTCACGCTTCCTCCATCGCGCTCCCTCGAATGGTCTCGTACAGCAGGAAAAGATTACGGTTTGAACATGTAACTGATTGAAGGATAAAGTGAAAGAGATTTCATACAGATTTACGGATCCAGAGAAGCTGCTATACGGACGTAAGCTGAATGCCTGGAGTTGTATGAAAACAAAAAATCAGGACAGCGACAGCTACAAAATTAGCTGGTGCGACGCGTCACACGACTTTCCTCCGCTCTACGTAGGTTCAATGATTTGTATTGCTCTTTCAATAACGCTACAGCGGGCTCCCCAGAGGTACATGACCTCCTTCCTTTCTCTCCCCCCCCCCCATTAAGGACGCTCCACCATCCTGATTACTGTTCTCTTTGTATATATGAAGACCACGACCATCTAACTGACTCTAGTACTGTATAACGGCCAGACGATGATTTCTTTACATGGAATGCGCACGCCCACAATATCTCACCAGCCAGAAGAGACAGACTCACTTAACAGGTCTAGTTGCGCCCATATACTCGGCAATTCGATCGGATGAAACCGAAGGTTATTAAGGCCAAAAAATGGTTGCCATTACGTCGTTTTTGGTATCGTTTCCCCGGTATTTTTGGATCTTGAGGCGAACAACGTGGGTCGCAGAAGTGTAGGAATGCGTCTAGATGGAGATAAGTGAAATTACAGTAAATACAGTGAAGAGAATTCTACTACTTTAAGGAACTTGCGGGATAATATGGCAAAAGTTATCGTTCCTTCCTGGCCTGCGCTCGTTTCCCACAATGCCTCCCCTCACTTCCCAACTACACGTCGGGCTATTGCCTAGCGCCCTCTAGAAAATGTCAATTGTTTTTGTTTCATTGTAGTCGTCATGTATAGAACCGTTTACATGCATTTTTTGATGCTCAATCGAATAACATATTTCGAAAATGTTAATTAAAACGTCAGGTTTCACATGATTTTCGTATGTATGACTTGTGACCTGAATTGTTGACATCACGATGTAGTATTCTTAATATTTTTGACGTTGGATTGACCAGCCAATCATGCTGTGTACGCGAATTATAAAACGTTAAAAAATTATAATTGTGGGGCGGATTATAAAATATGCAGCGTTTTCCAGGCCTTATTGGACTGCCGCTACTTGTACCATGACCTTCATCGAAAAATCGCCGTTTAGATAACAGATGGGAGTGTCAATATCATTTTTTTATGTTTTGATTTCTGGAATTATACGGAAAACACTACTAAAAAACTGAAAATGGCGTTAGTTTGAATTCCAGAAGTCGCTTCAGATTATGATCTTTCGTTTTACCTGCTTTGTTGAACTACTTTTTGTACAGTGCGAATGATAAATGAGCGAGATCCATGATGAAAAAGCCGCACTAACAATGCTTTTCTGCGAAGTTCATAATAACCCCTTGCTGCACTCGTCATTTTTAGAAAGACGAAAATTTTATAGTAAGTTCATATCATCTACCACTCATATAAGCACAAAATCAAAATAGTTGCATTCCGAAGAGAAAAAATATGGTTTGTTCTGAATGTTTCACATGAATGAAAGTGTAGATCATGCCCTCATTCGGCGTCCCATGTCGTCCTGTAAGCTATCCTGCAGCTAAATATTATATATGAGCCTAATCTATTCGATCATTTTCTCTCATTGGCCTTCGCACACACAGGTATGTTTCCGTATTAATATATTTTCCCAACCCTCGGAGAGAGTTATATCAGTCAACTGTTAGGGAGGTGGCAGGTTCGCTATAATACAAGAGCCTAGCTCATCATCCATCAAACCCAGACCTGTGGAGGTACGGCAGAGTTGGTGATTTTCGGCAGTCTCCCGGTGGAGAGCTGTGTGATCCCTTGGGAACCCCAAACCATCTGGGAGGATTTCTTAATCTGGTTTCCCGCCTGATCTAGCTATTTAAGTGGGAGGCAAGTTTCGAAGGTTTGACCACGTTTCTTTGCCATGACCTTCTTTGCAAACTCGACGCAACCGTGATAGGTTTGCTCCGTACCTGTCAAAGCGTTGTTTTTTGTTTCCTCCGCATTGGAGGTGCCAGACGTGGAGAATGGAGAATCTTTTATAGAGGGGAAGTGCGTGCACTTTCTCCTGATGCGTTCACCAATGTTGCGGAAGAACTCATCGTGTCACATCCCTTTTCATATAATGGGGCAAGATTCTGTTCAATAGAGTCCTATGTGGATTTTAGCCCAGAGTAGGGAGAGAAGCTGCCGTTTCACTCTCCACTTGTCCACCATGCACTCAATGGCCAGGTCAACTGATATCTGACAAGTGATCACTTGGAGCGCTTAAGTTGTGGGGAGTTAAGAGAGAGACTGTTTGTTTATACATCTGCACATAAATTAGGGCTATTTGACCATCTCTACCACGATGGCAGAAAAGCAAAGTTACAAAGATTTAAAAATAATTCTTCGTTCTTGTCAATTGGTTGCAAGAATTACAGGGAAATCTTGTGAGCTTGCCATAATCTAATTTTCCCATCGTTCTACGTATACCTTCTCAACAATTCTTCCTTAAACGTTTTCTTAAAAGGCTGAACACTAGCTTGCTTATCCTTAAAATCATTGTACAGTTGTACTGAGGTAGTTTGAAGATGCTTTTGAAGAGCCGCTTACTCAGGCAAAAATTACAGCAAATCGCGCGGAGCTCCGATTCACAATCCAATTATGCACTAATGTCTTAACCACTAGACTACGATCGCCCAGTGCCTTTGATAGGAGCCAGTCATTACACAGCCGTATGGCCTGAACATGGAATGATTTCTCATAGAATATTGTTCTGTGGTATGGTACTATGAAACGGTTTTCACTAGGCTCATACTTGTTTACGTCGCAACTAAAAATAAGTTATTTTCTTAAGTACAAGGGGCTGTCACACTACAAAATCTTCAAATGCCACTCCTTAATCTTCAGCCATTCTATTCTTTTATAATATTGGGTTGCGTGCTCCCACTTGTTAATTCTAAAAATAAAACGGATACACAAATTATGTGCACGCTGAAGACATTCAATATTTGGCTCGACATGTCAATGTATTCCAGGCTAGCATACTCCATGAGAGGCAGAAGCAAAGATTGAAGAAAGAGAGAGAGAGAGAGAGAATTCGTGATAAGTCAAATTTAATTTTCAGTGCAGTTGGTTTATCGTAGTAAAAACTCCTCACCAATCGCACCACTAAACACTAAAGGTTTATTTTCACCTTCTCGCAAAAATTATTGCAACTCACGGAGTGCTATTCACCAAAGAAGTTCACACCAAAGGTGTTTCCGTAGAAATGTTTTGCACAGAGATCTGCCTGTATATATAGCGAACAATCGACAATCGAGATATTTTTGTTGCCACTACTTTACTCACTCATCAGTTCTAAATGAGCGAATGAGATCCCCTGCGAAAGCGGAATTAATGATAGTTCAGCAGTTCAATGTAATTACACTACCAAAATGGTGGCTAAAGCTGGTAAGGACAGAGGGCGAGGGAACTAAATACGATAAGCGGGAATTGACGTCAGCAGCTCGCTTTATTAGTTACGAGACCTTTAAAGATCCACGAAGTACCGTTCCTTCCATCAAAGTTACCACACAACCTAACTACGTTTGTTTTGGCAAAGTTAACATTCATAATGATTACGCTAGCTGGGCGAGGGGAAGAGCCTGCTTCTCCTAATATTTCCAACGACAATAAATTCTCCAATCCTCCGGGATTAAATAGATTTACTGCTAACGATAACATACGGCTGGGCAGAGGGAAGGGAATCGTTGGGAAAGGCGAAGGAGGAAAGGCTGACCTGAAGTTAGCGCTTCTAAAGATAATTTATTAGGGTTGAGGGCAGAGCAAGTTGAGAGCAGTCACCTACAACAAAGACGTTATTAACGAGTTTTATGTGGTGGGTTAAGGAACAGGAGGCCTCGTTGAGTGAGACGATCGACTTGACACAAACTACAAGTCTGTGAGAGCAGGTGAGTCGGTGAGTGCAACTCTGGAGGCTGACGCCTCGCTAAACACCCAAAATATTGTGGGTGCTCCCCCTCCGACACCGCCAGTGCCATCTACTCCATCCACAAACCCTACCGCTCTCTCGACAAACTGGCGGCAAGTTGCTTGTTACGAAGCCCCAACCAACTTGTATGCCATCAGGATCCTTATGACGCCACTCGTAAATAAACCGACGGTCCTAATAGGAGTTTGGTGTCTAGTTAGCGATGTGGTTCGCTAGGGACAGCGCCTTTTGGCTATTGGGAAGCCTCCTGGCGATGGAGAGACTTTGTATCTCACCGCGAAGACGGAAATAAATCAAAAGTATATGAACTTAGTCGGGAGTTAACGAACCACTGTCGCTTCACCGCATTTCTCCTCACTGTCTTTTGGTTTATAGTCCTACCGTTCTAGCCTCCACAGAACCCAAATAGTAGTTTATCGACGTGTAACGTTCTGATTTCAAAACCGAAGCTCTTACGAACAACTCCATTCAAACGTCATGCTTTCTTTGATTACACAACGTTACGTTTGGATTAAAAAAGAGAAAATGTATAATTATTACACATCAGCAAGTGGTAATTTAAAGCGGTAAGTGGACATAGTGATAATTATCTATTGCCACTTCGTTCTTATTATAGTCATGTTGATTATATACCAGAGCCGGTTGCACCAAAGCTTGTTAAACTTTGATAAAATGTTGAACGTGTCGTCACAGGATGTTAGTGAATTTTCCGTTGCATCAACTACTAAAACGAGTGAACAAATTCGCCGTCACGCCTCCATTTAAATTCTAACGTCGTGCTAAGTATTTACCTTCTCACCGTTACATCGAGATTGGCTCTCGTTTCGTATTTTGGTTCGACATTCGAATCATTATGTTCGGTTTACTCTTATTTATTTGATTGATTCGGCGACTTTGGTTTAACGTTCAACAGAAATTTATTAGTTACGAGCTGTTAAAGGGAAATAGTTTATTTAAGATGCGATTGAAACGAAGAATTGTTCGTTAGAATGTACTTGGCAAATAAAAAAATGAACTGTGCCAGGGAATATTACCGTAATGATTTCCGATCCAAAGAAAAACTAATACTTGTGTGTTCAAGTTCACATAAAATGGTATTGAATGAACGAATTTCTCGAAATAGATGTGTGTTTGTCAGTGTTCCCTTCCAAATATTATTACAGCGGCAATCGTAGCTGTATAAGATGCGATCATTTACTAATTGTCGTTGAACTCAATATTTTCAGACATTTACGACCGATAGTAGAAAAAAACAGCGGTTTATTATTCGCACCATAATTGGAACCTATCCTATTCTATCCAAGTTGATCTTCCTGCAGTGTGGCAGGAAGATGGCAGCTGGCAGCCCACACAGACGCTATTCATTGAATCTTGTGGATGCTTTTGAGCAAAGCTGACCATTCAGTATAATACATCACTTATTATTTAAGGAAGTGGTCAATTTGTGAACTGGCCCAGGAACTGCCACAAAATACGACCACTACAACAGAACAACGAAAATTGACATAGCGACGCAAGGCTACGTCAACTGGCAAGTGGTTGGAGTAAGGCTGGAGGCCGTCTGGGAAATTATCGAAAGCCTAGGAAAAATGATCGCTACATTATTCCTCGAGTTCCTTCTATTAGTAAAAGTTGGCTCACTACATTTACTGTGATTTTATTTTATTCGACTCAACATGAAACAAAAAGCACCAGGAAAACGGAACTTTTTTCTATTTGCTGTGAGCATGTCAAAATTTTTGTTTTGATCACTGTGATAAATATAGTTAATTTCAAACCAATTTTCCTCACACCCTTATTTTGGCGTCTAATCATAATATGTATGCTACGAGTGAAATTTGAGCAGATTTTATGTAGCTGTTTTTTTTTCAATATACTCAGTATATTTCTTGGAAAACAAACCAAAAACTTGAACGATTACTTAATTGTCCTTCTCGCTTTGTAAGGCTAAAAGGAGTAAATCCGGGGTGCTACGAGTACAATAATATGAGCAATTTTAGTTCAAAGTTGAGACATTTGAAGAACTTCGCTCTCAACAGATTTCAATAGAAACTACACCTACCGACACAGTTTTGTTCCTTCATGAGTGACAACTCGGGCACGTGTAGCCTGCAGGGCACGAAAGTTGACTGGAAAAGTCTACACCGTACATAAAACTTTCAGAATCCGAAGTCCCCCGTTAGCGCCAAATTATTAAATTGGCAACTGTACGAGAAATGATATAAATCTGTTCAAAACTAACCATAATTATCACAGTGATCAAATCTGAGTAAGAACAAACGCAAACGAAATTTTTTGAGAAACACAATCGGTGGGTACAGCTTTCGTACAAGTACGCAACCACTAGGGACATTTTATGTCTTTTATTTTTGTTTTTATGCAATGATAACTACGTTTGATTGTGCCCGTTGATGGTTCCGATATAATGGTCGCGTCAATTGCAATTGACATCATCACTTGGTCACTGAGGTTATTAAAAGTGTGATGTTACCAAGCGTTACACTTCGACCATTCGATATTTCGTGACGCTTCTCCGTTACATATCCCACGTTACATCTCGCGCGTAACATTTTCGAGTTTATGTAGCAAAGTAAAGACATAAAATGTCAAAAATAGCAATAAAGCGGCCTAAATTTTATTTCCGGCGTACATCCATGAGTTTCGTCCGATCTGATCTGGCGCTAGGATTTCCCTGATCTCGCTTCAAATTTGAGCAATAGTCACACTGCACTATTTCGCCATGTGCTCGTTTCAAGCCCTTGATGGCTTAGTTCCCTCTCTTTGATATCCAGATGGATACTCTCTCTTTGTTCCTCGCCGCAATTCGCGAGAAATTCTAATAACCTGAACCTGCATCGGATTCGGCTGAGGTATGTTGGTTAGGATTGAGAAAAGCGTTAAATCGTGAGAAGTACACGGTAAAATGTCTTGCGCAGCTGTCAAGAACAATTCAGAAATTACTCACTAAAAATTGTTGACTAGTTCCTAGAATTTATGCAATTCTCGAACTTTCAAAATTGAATTGTCTAAAATTATTTTATTTTACTGGTCAACTAATGTAACTCAGGGGGTCTACAAAAACTAGTATTGTACCAACTTCCATGGTCACTCTTGTGGACGAACTTCTTTAAAAACTGTTAAGATCTCGAACTCGTGGCACGAGGTTTTCAGAAATATGCAATCCCACTTTTTTTTGACACTGTTGCAACAGCCTCACTTTCCACGAAAGTTTGCCAATAATCCGATTACTCTATTTCTAAACCTGAACGTCGCTCGAAGTTGCATTCGAAGTTGAAGCTTTAATTGGCTCCGCAGTCGAGAATGTTTCAAAGGATTTATTATTTAATTGGAAGAAGGGCTCCTCCGTTTTCCTTCGACTCAACCGTCAGACAGCTTTACGTGTTGAAGGAACTGAATATTTTTCCCAATTTACCAGGACAATGACTAATTCGAATTAGTTAAACGGATTATGAAGAGAAACTGAGTTTCGACGGGCGCGCGGAGGCAGACGCAAGAAAATGTGGAGTTTTCAACTCGTTTTTTTTTTCGCTCCATGAAAAGAGAAAGTTCGAAGAAAAGAAAGGTATCGGAGAACTCAAAAACTTCGGTTGCAATTGAAAACTTACTTTTTAATTAAGTACAAAAAAAAAAGGAAGAAGGAGTGACTGAGTTAAGTTGAAAGCTTGACGTTAATGAGCTATGCAAATCAACGGTAAAAAATCAGAAGAAGAGAAAAGGCGAGGGAGAAATCTTTTCCGATGGGTGATGGGAAGGCTTCTACTTCACGGCAAAACGGATTTTTTTTCTTTAATTTGACATGATGAGTTTTAAGAGAGAAGAAAGTGGCACGGGACGGAAGAGAAGCTGAAGAAGAAATACTCCCAGTCCGAAGCTGCTAATTAGGACAGTGAAAGGAATCCGTTTTTCATTTGAACGACGGGCGACTAAACATTTTGGCAGGTTCCTGAGGTCTCTCATCAATTTCCCAATAAGGAGGAGCCGTCTGCTCCAACTTTTCTTATTTTCTTTCTGTGATTCCATCTTGTTACAAAATCCCTCTTCAGAACTTTCAGTTCAGTGCGTGAGATGTGGGAGCGTCTGTTGGAAGACTGATGTGAAGTGGCCTAAAGCTGATAGGTTTGTGGTCGTTCTGAATGAACTATTTTGCACTTCATCATCGGGATGGTTTCAAAAGAGTTAGAATTGGTTAGTTAGTAAGGGCTGGTTGAGTATCTAGCGTTGAGAAAAGCCGTGTATCTTCCACCCCCTACCCAGAAAAATTAATCACAGAATACACGCTCCAGCCAACCAAAACCTGGCTCCATCACGAGGTGCAGCCAGGACCAGTGTAAGGAACGATCTGCTATTTCCAGGCGTCCCAGAAGGAGTATCACTGACAAAGTGAATGACGCCACGTCCGACACGTTTGATAGTTCAAGATCATAAACGTGATGTTTTGTTTTCTAGTTTCCTTTGGTCTCCTCTCCTTCACCAGTCCAAAGTGATATCTTCCTCACGTCGACACAAATTTTACTACTAACTGAAGTTACTCCAAATCACAGTGTATCGGCTACCTTTCCAGGTAATATCCATGCAACTCAGGGTCCCTGTGACCCTCAAAATGTTGTTGCCTATCCGTTACTCCCAAATTAGTGGGACAAACCAAAGACTAAACTAAAAAAATAATGTGTTTGATGTTTCTCTACGCTTACCAAATATATTCAACCTTCTCCACAGAAATAAAACAGGTACGTACACTTTAGAAATGAGTTTAAAACGGAAAATATTGATCGAAATCTTTTCCCCATTTGCTAGAAAAAGTTCAACCAGAACATCAAGCCCAGTAATGTCACTGGGTCATGAGAAAATACGAAAAACTCTCAACATGTGCTAAAATTATATAAAAGGTTGTTTTCGTATTACCGTGAGTCAAAATTACAACCCGGTATTGTCAAAAAAAAACGGAAGAAAAAAGGTTCATCTGAGTAGCGTCAAAATCGGAAAAGGCACTGCCGTACACCCTCACATTAAAATATTCTAGTTAAATATTTAGGCGTTAGCCTTAAGCAAAGAAAATTTTAAATTTGCTGTCTCTTAAATACTAGTTTGAAGGAAATTGTGTATTGACGACGCGTACGTCAAGTAATTTTTAGAAGCCAGAATACCACTCCTAATTCAGAGTTTGTAGTAGTTAGGTTCTTACTCTTAACATTGATTTTTGAAGCAAAGCTATTGATATAAATAAATGTGAGTAATACATTTATGTGATGGAATGATGATTCTGGTCAACACCAACTCTACTATCTACTCAAACTGCATCGTATTGTTCATTTTAATTCACGTGCTCAAACAACACCATTAGCTGCTCAGTAAACTCCTCACGGCCTCCTTTTAAACCAATAAGGGGTGAGTGCTAGACGAAGGGCTCCTCACCTTCAGGTAGAACGTTCTGTTCGTGTGTTACATGCGTAATTGTCAATGATTCTCGTATTTAGTTTCCATAACTGTAGTTATTCAGTTTTGAAACCTACTGTTATTTAGTGTCGTTGAGGGGAGAGTAGGCTAAGTTTTAGTTTTCTAAACAGTTGTATCCTAAAGTTATAATTAAAACTAGTTTCGTTCGGAATACGCGTGTTCTAAGTGCCTCTCCAGCCCTACCTCGCAGAACCTGCATACCTGTACCTCGTACTTGCCAATATTTGCAAGGTGGTACTTCAGCGGACAGTGATCTGCGAACAGGCCACATGATCCTCATATCCTTCCTCCCCAGTGCAAGCACCTCCTGCGGAGAGCCGGATGAAGAGTTTTGACTGTCTAAGGCCAGGCAGCCCCTGCCAATGGGCCAATGGGGACCTATCCTCCCATTTGCCAACCTCTCTATGTAGGTGGCTCCTGGTAGTCCCAACAAAGGGCTCAGGGCGAGTAGGGATCTGCGCCGATCCCTTCTTTGCCAACCTATCAGCCCGTTCGTTTCCCTCTATACCCTGATGCCCTGGCACCCAACACAGTGTTACACTGTTGTCCTCGGCCAGGGCCTTAGTCCAGTCAGACACTCCCACACCTGCCTGTAAGACAGTATGAGGCTAAGGCCTTGTGAGTGGCCTGACAGTCCACCGTGATGTAGATCCCCGGTCGCTTCAGTCCCCTCTGCAGCAGCCGCTGCACACAGACCGTTACCGCATCCACCTCTGCCTGGAACACCGTAGCCAGCGACCCCAATGGGATTGACGCTCTGATTCTCGGCCCAGAGATGCCTGCCCCTGCAGCCATCAGTGTAGTATACGAGGGCCCCAGCTTCGAAACGGGAACTCCCCCTTCCCACCTGCATGGCTCATGAATGAGTATCCGAAAGGGTAACACGAAGTTGAACCTCACGGGCATTGAATCTACCACATGCAGTTCGAGCCCTCCACCTTCACCTTGTCAAGGATCAAGTGGCAGGAACTCCTCCTACCCCGCATGATCAGACCCAACTCTAACATACGCACAGCTTTGAGGAACGCCATCCTTTCAACATGTACGTGGAAAGGAGCTAAGTCTAGCAAAACCTCCAACACTGGCGTAGGGCATGTTGTCGTACAGCCTGTAATGGCCGGACACGCCCTACGCTTCAGTTTATTTAGCTGCAACTGCACTGTTTTGTTTTCCTCCCTAGTCCACCAGACCAGGGCTCCATAGGTGACTACAGGCCTAACAACCGCAGTGTACAGCCACTGGATCATCCCAGGCCTCAGCCCCCATGTCTTCTTCACAATTCTCTGAGCTGCCCACATCACCACTGACGCCCGCTGTAAGGCTTTTTTCACGCATGTGGCCCAAGTGAGCTTCCCATCAAGGAAAACTCCCAGGTACTTGATCTCATGCTGGATCTGGCTAAGTGCCTCACCATGTCTTCAGACTAGGAGGAAGGAGAAATCCCGAATGTAAACGTGCAAAACATAACATATAAATATACACAAACGTAAGTAATAAGTAATCAAATAAGAACATAGTCCATTTTAGTGCTTAAAATGCGAAACGTCTGTCGCTATGACGTTAGACATCGGTATTACTGTCTGTGGGTGGATAACCTCTTGTTTGACACCTCAAGAACTGTAACTCCCCACGTTGAAGCTGTGACCAACTGGGCTGTATATATTTTAAGCGCGAGCAAAACAAAACGCGGGTAGAGAAGGTTATATAAGGGTTATCCTCTCGCGAGCTGGGCGATTCAAGCGTCGAAAACACTGTTCGTTTATTATTCATTCCGAATAATAACCCTATGATTTCGTTCACGAAAAATTGTTTACAACCCCCCCCCCCCTCAAAATTTTATACTTTACGTTTCAAGACATGGAGATTCCAAATTTGCAATGTCCATCCGCCGTCCCCCCTCCACCGTCTGGGCCGTTTTGTGCCTTTAACGTGGTCTAAAAAATTCGTTACTTTCGTAAAAAAATCCGATTTGGTATCTAGTTGTGCCCGCCATCTCGGCAATCCGATCGGATGAAGCCCATGGTTGTTAAGGGCAAAAATGGTTAAGAAAATTAACGAAACGCATTATAACGCGGGAACTACAGCGGAAGTCAAGGTTTCGTCGTTAGTACTCCCTCCCTCCCTCCTGTCTCATTAAAACCACCCGCCCCCTCGCCTCGCAACGCCGCCCCGCGGGCCTCGTATTGGGTTTGCTGGATGCCCCCGTTTATGGGCGCCTGGCGCAGGGGGATATTTAGTTTCCGTAGTTTTATTGTAGTCAGGTCATGTTTCGTATGGTTTACCAGTATTCGATGCTGAATTGAATGGGATAGGTCTCGGAGCAGTAATACTAGGTCAAGCTGTCCATAAGAATAATAAACCATTGTGTAATAATTTGCAGGGTTCTTTTATCTTCATGTCGTATCTGATCTATAACTTTGAGTCAACTGTCAAAACCTTACGGGAACACACTTTGCCTAACTTAATCGAGCTGTTGGTTACGAAACATGGTTGCGTTCGTTGATTTTGTCCTAAATAACTGAACCCGAACTCATCAAGTACCAAAGAGGAAATGCTCATGTTTTATAAAATCCAAGCGAAAAAAAAGGAGTATTTCCTAAGAACGAACGGGATTCAATGAGCGGACCAGTGGATTGAAATTCACATCGGGCTTTTCATTCCAACAAGACCTCATCTTTTTCAATTTACATATCTAAAGGTGTTGAGAGTGGAGATATTGTGAAGGAGGAGCGGGGGTGGGGGTTGGAGGGTAGCTTCTAGGCATAATCTAAAAATGAAGTGGAGGAGAGCAGTCTCCATGAAATTAGAAACAAGATATTCGGCCTTTACCTGATTAGAAGATCCCCAGTATTTCCCATGTTGGAGATTTTCTTTCTTCGCCGTTTCATCCCAGTTGTTTCTGAGCTAGTTAAACTTGCATATTTTCTCTGGCTTTCATCTCGGAGGAAAGAACTTACGTACACCGATACAAATTCATTTCACTCTCTTTAACTAAAGATCCATCGTTTGCTTACATCAATGATAAAAGCAGACAGAGGTTTTTAAAGCAGCGCAAGTGAAATAAAAGAAAACTATTATCCCTGTTTTTTTATCACAAACGACAGGATTGGATAAAAATATGAGATAAGCACCAATTCAGTGATGGTGATACCAGAGAAATGAAAAGAAACCGGAAATAATGGGGAGAAGAAGGCAGATAAAAAAGAAACCCGAAAAACCAGTCTACACACAGTTCTGAGTACCAAAGCTAATTACCAATGCAGGGTACAGAGACATAATCCCAACAAGCTGCTTGAATCTCCCCCCCCCCTCCTGATTTGTGGTATAATTTAACGTATTTGCGGGGAAGCGACGAACCAAAGTCTGAGTCTATCTCCCGATACAACCACAACCTGACATACCAACGCACTCAGATTCCACGCCCCCCCCCCCCCAACACCATCAATACTGAATGTCTCAGTAAAAAAAGTAACAGTATATACTAGTTGGCCCAACTGTGCATGAAATATTTGCTCATTCATACGATGTAAGTTTCGCAGATCCACCGGCACCCAGAACTTTAAGAATAAGAGGTCCTGAAAAGAGTAGCAAAATCACCATTGAAAACTTTTGCGTAGGAAAAAATGCATCGAGTAACGATGAATATAACGATGCTGACATATTAGCACATACAAGCGTTGTATCATCGTTCTACAGAAACGGGTTCGAAAACATTTTAATTGAAAACCGATCGGTACTGCATATATTCTATGTATCTTGGTTTATTTAACTATTCGAAGAATGGTTTTACAGGAACACTAGTGGAGTACAAAATGTGGGAATCAGTAGTTTTAGAAGACTACTGGAGGTTGGCCATATTTATTAATGCAGTTATGGAAATTTGGAAGGCGTTGAAATACTATTTCCAACTGACCGTTTGAAGCTGAGTCTGTTTCTACTCACGATCAGATCAAATTGCAAAGTAAAGGCTTACGCCTGTGGTTGAGGTTGAATCAAAGGCACATTCCAGGTTTCGGTGCTTCAAAATCTGAGCAACAGCGTCCCACCATCACTAAGCCATTGCCGGTCTATGTGCGGTAAGTCGTTGGGAAGAAAGCGCTTAACGCTGGGTCCTCAGGTGCTCTCAGTCGCGTTTGTATTCTAGTATACCGATTATTGCAACCAGAAAAAAAGGGAAAAGAAGAAAGTAAAGAGATCCCGAAGAGAAAGAAGTTTATGAAAAGAGAAAGGAGACTATTGGGCGAGAAAATGGGTGAAGGAAAAATGGGAAAAAAGGACACCGATGTTTCGTCGAAACGAAAGGTGCAGCAAGATTGCGAAAAGGAGGGTATCTTCTCTCACGAGGCCTTGAGAAGGTGATCAGTATTCCAGGCTGGAGGTCGGACATTGTTTCTGTATAGGATGATGCCTAGTGATCCACTCATATCTTAGAAGCCTCTTTCCAAAGAGCAGAACAAATATCCAAGGGAAAGAACCTTTACTCCTTCGTCCCTTCACTCCAGACAATAATCAATACCCTGCCATAACTACTTTGCGAGAGAGGGTTACAGTTTATGCGATCTACCTGGCTTGAATGTTTCCTTTCACCCACTTCTCCCACTTCTTTTTCTCAGATCCTCACTCTTTCTCGTCGATATGGCTCCTGGTGAAATCGTATGATGCTTACTGATATGGTGTTTCCACGGCCGAAGACTAGTAATCGCGTGCCTATCAGCAGCAGGCGGATATAACCAAACTCGTCAACTTCGGATTGCCTTGGCTATCAAGCATGTTGCATGGTGTCTAATCAATTAATTTCAATTGAGACTGGTAGTTGTGGTAATGCATGCCAGGCGACTTACAACAATCGTGACACAGTGAAACTCGTTGAGTCAGACGAGAACATGTGTTGGTGAAAGAGGAATAAAGGAAACAGAACCGTCACGACATTTTTCACCCTATTGCCCTGTCAAGGCTTCTAGGTCAACAACTGTCAAGAAGAGTGGCACTTGGACAGTCGAGGTTGATGGTTCGGAAAGATGACATTGATATGGTAAGGTGCACTGCCTCGTCGAGATCCTGCCCGGGCACGTATTTTTTCCCATTTGTGAACAATGAGTGAACTGAAAACCATCTGCAGACCTCTGCGTTGGAGACAGACGAAAGAGCATATCCATTAACTTGGCGTGGATGTAGTTGATCGGACACGGTTGGAACAGTAATGGAGCCTTTATTAAACAGTGCGTCCAACCAAAAAAAAACAAGAAATCGATGAGGCAGCATCGTCAACTGATGAAGACACAGCGTGTTGGGTGTTGTGCCTGGCACAAAATCCTTGAGGGTGCGAGAAGACCTTCAAAGATGCACCCAACGATCAAGACCACGAAGCCACAAAGAGACAGCGCTCCTATATAAAACCAAATTGTGGAGAAACTGCGTTATTTACGTGCACAAGGGCATTAGGATTACAGAAAAATTACTGATAAGACCATTTATTTAGATGTAAGGCTTCGTACATATAGTTGACGGCTCAAATGTTAGCTGTAGGTACCTTTCTAACGGCTGAGTCAGTTTTTATCCTATTTGAACTATTTAAAACCGGTACAATAAGTACGTTATAATAAGTAGCCCATGTACAAAAGTACTCCCTGATACCGTTAAACGTGTTAATTAAGTTAATCGTCGATTAAGTTGGTTAAACCCGATCGTCCGACCTTGGAAACCGACGATGAGATAAAACAACGGTCATTTTAAACGACAGTTGGAGTAATTGGCCTTCACTGTGTACGCCTCATCTATTAAACGAGTTCAGGGGCAGTTCTATATGGCATATGGGTTACACGACCGTCCTTTTCAGCGACGACTCTCATACAGATCTGAATAAACCTCAATATGTGTTTGAACGATCGCAATAATTTTCTTAGCGAAATGTAAACAAGAAACCCTGCAAATTATTACACAACGGTTTATTATTCTCCTGAACAGCTTGACCTAGTACTACTGCTCTGAGACCTATTCCATTCGATTCAACATCGAAAAATACTAGTAAACCATACGAAACATGACCTGACTACAATGGAACTACGGAAACTACATATTCCCCCGGCGCCAGGCGCCCATAATCGTCTCTTGGCATTTATGATCCAATGTAGGGGTGTGCGGAGGAAGTGGCCCTAACCTTCCTCCGCCCTGTCAGGCAAAAAGAGTCGGGGATATTGGGATGGGGAACCTCGAACCGAGGGAACCCTCGGCAATTGGCACGTTGCGAATCGAGAGGGCCTTGCAAGGCGAGCGGGCGGGTGGTTTTAATGAGACAGAAGGGAGGGAGGGAGTACTAACGACGAAACGTTGACTTCCGCTGTTGTTCCCACGAGTTCTTTCGTTTTGTTGACATTGGCTCACAATAATTACTGTAATTTCGCTATACGCAGTTGTACACGTCTGATACTCATTCCATTCAACCCAGGATGTAAAAATACCTCGAAAACGATACGAAACACGGCGTATTTGCGATTATACTGCGTTTTGTGAAGTTTTTCAACCATTTTTTGTCCATAACAACCATAGGCTTCGTCCGATCAGATTGCCGAGATGGCGGTCACAACTAGATACCAAATGGGATTTTTGTGCGAAAAACATATTTTTTAGACCACGTTAAAGGCCCAAAACGGCCCCGGGCAGCGGACGGGGGACATGGGTCAGCGACGGTGGACGGGGGACGGCGGACGGACATTGCAGATTTGGAATCCCCAAGTCTTGAAACGTAAAGTATCAAATTTTGAGGGGGGATTGTAAAAAACTTTTCGTGACTGAAAACATAGGGTTATTATTCAGAATGAATAATAAACCAAAACGCGTAAAGATAGCTTTAGCGCCGACTTCAGGCAGAGCCATCTTGAGCAGGAAGGAAAAAAAACATCAATAGCTGAGTGCTGCGCATCTGACGATGCGTTTCATCCCTACGGCTGATGCATCGGCTGTGAGAAACGGTGAGCCCCTGCATGAAATAACACTTTCCCGAATGCTGCGTCAGCCGATAAAGCCCTGTGTCGGAACCTGAGTTCAGACATGTATAGGTGGTCCATCTTCCACAATTAGTAACGGAGCTCATATTCGACTTACAGGCCGGAAAAATAAAACCCAAGACCTTGCGGAAGTGTTGATATAATAGAATAAGAAATAATTCCTTCATAAATGACAAATAGTGGTTAATTAAGGGATTTCGGACACGGCTAACTACGAGTGAAAGTGAGCGAGCATCTTTCTTGCGTTTTCCCGCCCTTCCACGATGCATGTGACGAGTCGCAACTGTCATTCGATACCTCTATAATTGGGTGCCACTTTGCAATCTTAGCAGGGTGGTACGAGACGTGTCCACTACTTTAGTAGAGACTTGGAGAGGTTGGTAAGGTGAGGCAATCTGCTGTTTAGATTAGCTTCTTCGTTCGTTTGACCGCGAGGAGGCTCGTGAAGTGAAAGTGAGACGCAGCGGCCCTCTTTAGATCGACAACACATACAGTACATTTTTGTAGATGATACAGAGCGGTACGTAAGGCGTCACAGGATTCAGGTTCTATGGTACTCAGATCCATGAGTTTTTCGCTGCCTTAGAGTCGTTCGGATGTGGTGTTCCTTTGGGGAATATTGTGTTATGCTTCGTGTCAAATATTCCCTAATGAAATGGCTGTTTTTAGAAGGCGTTCCAATCAGCCGTCGAATAACTCCTTAGGAGAGGAAGAAAACAACACAGTTAGAGATCAGAGTGTTTTTTTGGAAAGTGTGAAGGGCGGTGGGATTGTGAGGGAAAGTGGCGGGGGAGGAAGCAAACAAGTCAGGCGGATATTAATTCAGGCAATAATTGTGTTTGGCAAGATTTGGCACGTTACCCAGACGCAAATCCAACAGGCCCTCGGAGAGGCAAGAAGTGCGACTCCCTGAGCCCTGGGCCCAGAGCCGGCGACTATCTCGCGTTAAAATTGATTCAATTCAAATGAACTGGCGACAAAGGATGAGCCAAGTGGAAGCACAACGAAGGGGGAAATCCTACGCCAAACTCTTCGGCTAAACCTTAACTTCCGTCGAAGGGGATCGAGGGGATGGCTCTCGTAATTAGGGAGAAACTATGCTTTACAGCTTGGGCGATAATGATCGCTCCTCCAGCGAGCTGGATGGGATTTTATAGGGTCGGCCCCGTACTCTCAGGGACAACTTGAAATTAATACTCATTCTGGCTCATTTAGTAGCGTCTTAGCGGAATTGTGGTGATAAGGCGTGGTTTGAGGGGAGAGGAAGATCCTCACCTTCTTCTCAACCCCTTCGGCTTCAAAGGTTCTCTCGTCTTTCGGCAAAGCCTCGATTTCCCTCCAGTGTAGCGAAGCAGAGCCAAAGGAGGGTGAGAAATGACAAATGTAAGTTTAATCGGAAGCTATTAGGAGAGTTACTGGGTGTGGAAGTTGTGCCGAGAATTATTGTTTAAGTTGACTAAACCAAGAAAGTGTAGCGAGCATTTGGCCTCCTTCCTCTTCTCATTGGCTGATTATAGACTTGAATAATTATTGCGATCAAAGTCGCTCCCCACTTTCCCACCAATCTCCTCTCTTTCTCTCACCCTGAGTGCCCAATAATCGAATTGTAATTAATGGTAAAACTGTAACAATGCCAAGACATTTTCCAAGAACACCCTCCCACTTCGCTTCCCCAACATTACGGACAATTGACTTGATAATGTACATTGTGCTCTGGAGAACTGCCCTATATCAAAAGATCGTTTCCAATTAATCCTCCCCCTTCTCTCCCATTTCTTCCTCCCGCCATCTTTTCTCATATTGAACCTACGGGAAAATGAAGGTTCGCTCCCAACTTTTGGATCGGCAATTACTTCGTCCTTTCACGCTCCAAAACCCGATTTTCCTTCCCCTTATTTTTCCCCTCCCGCAAATCTTTTAAAGTCCGCAAATAACTTTCGTCCTTTTTGCCGATTGGGGGCTCCGAAGGGTAATAAAACCGAGACTGTGTCCAGGAAGGATTCGGAGGTTTCACGTTGATAAACCGGCTGATTTGCCTTAACAAAACTGTGAATAAGTGAGAGGTGTTGATGAGGTATCCCCTTCAACTTCATTCATTTAGAAAGACGTGTGAACACAATACACTCGATAACATCGAAAAAGATTGCTGGCGAGTATACTCAATCTAATCAAACCGGGAACGAGTAAATTAATCATTTAACAGCCAGTTTATCAATTCCAAAGCTCCGAATAACTGACCTTTTTATTAACCAGGGGCCAGCTAGCGCTAGTGGTCAGTCATCTTTGCCTGGCAGCCTAAAGGCACAGACAGACAGAAGAGAAAAAAGCCAACGGCACCTTGCCTTGGTTGATAGTAGGACCGGACTTGTTTGTTTTCAATAACTAAGAATTACTTTATTATGTTCAAAATTATTTTTCTCGTTTCCTGAAAGTTGTTGGACCTCCTAATTTCAGTACTCCTCAGATTCTTATCTCGGGAATCAAGAAAATATTTTCTCGATTTGGCCAGCCGTACAGGATGCGCTGAGACAATGGCATGCAGTGAAGCGTCCAAATCGTTCGCAGCAACATTAGGTTTTGAAATCGTTACCAGTAGCCCAAAATTTCCACGATCAAATGGCCGAATTTGTCGTTGATACAGCCAAGTGCGAGGATATGGATATAGAGCTTTTGTCATACAGGTCGGCTCCTCTCGACAATGGATATTCCCCAGCACAACTTCTTATGGAATTATAGTTCCAGATGCCAATCGAAAGCCTCGTTCCAAAGACACCAGAGGAAGAATACAGAAGAGCTTCGAGAAGCAGAGAAGAGAAATCGATCAGGAATGAAGCAACGTTTTGACAAAAAGCATGGAGCTGACTAGGATCATCCTAACCTAGAACCTGGGTGCGAAATTCAATTCGGGAACACGATATACAACAAAGAGCAGTGGTTAAAGAGAAATTGACGGGCCGAAATCAGTCTCGAACATCTGACAAAAGGGAGGATGTCATATGACGTTTCTAGGTAACGATTACGTCTCCATGGATTTGGTTGCTTGTTTACTTCACTGAATAAATCATTCCTAATTGGTCGTTCAAAGATATTAAAGTTTGTACTTATTTTTAATCTTAGTACTGTTATCACTGTTCAGTTAACAGTTAAATTTGTTGACAGTCATATTGCATTCTGTTTAGCTCTCGTGTCTCGATCTGCTTCCGTTTCGTTCCCATTCGCCATTATTCCAAGTTCCCACTCACTCCAATTTAAAACCGAGTGTACTCGCAATGGACTCCGATCTTTCATAACGCATTTCACGAGTGGAAGAGAACAACCAACCTGGTTATTCAAAAATACGAGTTTTTTGATACGTTCGACGACATCGACTTATACGTACTAGATACTGGTCGTCGAAAGAAACGATCCTGTACTCGACGACTTTCGTTGATTGAATCACGGATAGAAACCGCTCGATTTCGTCGAACACTCAGGTTCTACAGCCTCGGTAATAAAGAAACAGATTAGGCAGGAAATGAGTTTAGCCCAATGATATCAACATTCCGAAATATTGTTTAGCATAAATTACGATGAAAACTCGCAATTTCGCTCGAGATAATCCCCGTGCGACTGGAGGGCAAGTCTTTTCTCCCCTTTCAACCTTTGACTTGGAAACAAACCGCCGTCTGATTTTGGTAAACACAATCGAAATTCCTACTAAACAAACTCTCCGACTATCCTTAAGCGGGGTTTCAACCGGATAATTTATAATCCCGCTGTTGACGTGTTAATTTTTCGAAAATATTTGAAACTACGATGTTTTTTTTAATATTCTATAATTTATTGAGTTGCCCCTGCCAGCTTCCTAACCCTGATTGAGTAACAACTGTGTAGGTAGTTATAGGACAGCAAACGTGCGTACTTTTCGAGAAAGTGCTTATCGTTCAGGAACTAAATGGCAAATTGTCTGAAAAAACTTGCTCAATTAGGAGTTTTGTCGGTTTTTCACGACTTCTTGACTTTAAAAAAAACTCATCGTTAATGTAGCTAATTGGACTACTCGCACGATTTTTAATTGAAGGCTAAAGGCCAGTGCCATATAAGCTACATTTAAAATATATTAACTGCACTGAAATCGATTTTTCCATCAAAATTTGTTATCATTTTACTCGAGGATTTTCCAACCAACAAAAATTTTGTGTTGCTGTCGAATCGATATAAACTCTTGAGGATTATTCAAAATGAGGGGGAAAAAAATCGATCATCATGACCACTATGGTTAATTTTAGCTGATATTTGTTACACAATCTAAGATGATCTGTAGGATGAATTTCAAATTTCAAGTGATTCTATTTATTCATTTTGATTTAGTTTTCTCTTTAGTTGAGCCCAGAGGGAGACACATATCATATTCCCTAGCACGTTATGATCCGAGGACAGCTAAATACGAGCCCAATGGTTCGGCCGTTATCTCCCCCGACCACAAACACGCAGATCACGAAGAGAAACGAGATTTGATGACCGATTGCGATACTTTTCTTTAGCCTTTGGGTTGCGGAAAGTAATAAGGAATGATGGGCTCCGTGAAAATCACCCATGTCTCCAGCCAGCGAGAGAAAACGCAATTAAAGCGAATGAGGGGCGGCCGGATGTTTAAAAAATCAAAGGCAACGCGATTAAGAGATTGAGCGGAGCGAAGTGCTGGGGCGAGCAAAGCGGCTGTGGAACTGGTCAGAGAAGCTGACACCTTTTCAACCTAAAGCAAATTGACTCACATTAACTCATAAGAGGTGACGTTTTGCAAAAGGGTTAGAGTGTAGCGGTTGTGAGGCCACGACGAGGTCCGGTGATTGGATTTATAGGGCGCCCACCTGTCACCCGGAGCCCAGGACGACGGAGTCCTTAGCCCGAAGAGGGTGAGAGAAGGCAATCGAGTTACACGTTGGGTCCAGGCAAAGGCAAATCTTATTACCCATTTCCCATTAGCCTCCAGGAAACCTCGGGACAAGGAATGAAGGAGGCAAGTAGTGTAACCTGCTACAGCTATAGCTATAGCTACAGCAGAGGCGCTAGGCTCCAAGGGAAGAGAAGGAAAAGGGCTCGGAAGTTGCGGTTTAAGGAGTGAAGCTAAACCCTTTAGTCGTTCTCTAATGCCGCGCCCATTACCCAGAGCAGGACATGATTAGTGATGACCCTCGTCCTATCCCTCGGCTCTTCACTTAGCTCAGCCGGTCGGCCGTGGAGGTCTCTTCTGTAAGTTGATACTTTATCTAACTTGATACATCTCCGTTCGCCCTCATTTCCCAATAGCAGTATAACACGGAAACCGCTACCAAGTCATTGAGCTCGTGACTCTTAAACAAGCTCCAACATTCTCACGGCGATTCTGCCCTAACTACTGCAACTCCATACCTTACCTATTTTTAGGATTCACGAATACAATTGGGCTTACAGAACTTTCCTCCGCCTACGTTCAGCGATGTTTATCGCTCTACCGAATTGTCTAACATTCTCTAGTTTTTTGTTAATCTTCACTCATGACTCTAAATTCATTAGCTAGAGACAATAGTTATTTCAATGTCCTGAATGATATTTTATAACTGTGCACAAGCTATTATCGTGTAGATAGCTTATTTTTCGAGTAGCTCTATTCATTTCCGCACAGAATAAAGATATAAACTACCGTTCACTTTTATCTGGATGGCATGACCACATAGTTGGTGTTTTCATGCTGAGATGGCGATGCAACATGAAGATCGTAAGAAAATTCAAAATCCTTTTTTGAGTCAATTGCATAATTTTCTGCATTCTTCGTAAGTCCAAGAGTTGACAAAAAGGGTCGACCTCTTCGAATTACTAGAATATTTGACACCTGCTGGTCATGTTTGACCAACTGTTGTGTTGTTTAACTGCGGTTAGGGATTCTCGAACCCGTTGAGTCTCCGACCTTTTGTTCCTTAGTTCCACTTTGTGAATATTTACTCAGCGCTTCCGCTGGAGCGAAGTTAAATTCACTCACATTTAGCATTCACGACTCAATTTTGTTCGCCCTATCAACTAAATTTGTTTGTCACTCATTTTACAAATTGGAAAAGTATAACTTTCTACGTGGAGGACGATGGTGATAACGAGCGGGTATTTTTGGATGCCCACTATTTATTTGAGCTATTGGCTGATTGTCAAATTTGAAATGCTTTGATTCCACGGCAACGTGTTCGGAGGCCCATACACCCACGCACTACTTCTCCAAATTCTGCTTCTTCGGTCAGAAGGTTCTCTATTCCACATAAAAACTAAACGTTCCAGAAATTATTTGGTCGCCCCTGCCCATGTCACGATCCGTACTGAACCATAATTTCGTAGTTAATTTATGAAACGGTCAACAAGATATTCTGTATTTGTAAGAAAAACGATGTGAAATAAAGTTGTTAAAGACGCGACGCTGAATTTATAACCGTTATGAAACATCCATACTGAATTATACACCTATGCTTTTGGCCAGGAAAATTCTTTTACAACCTTTTCCTCAAAATTTGACGTTTCAAGGCATGCCATGTACCTTTAATCTGGTCTAAAAACATTTGTTCTATGGCATAAAAATTTGATCTGACGAAAACCTGGTTGTCATGGGTAAAAACTGTTTGGAAAAATGAGCTAAAAACGAAATTTTGGCGCTTTTATTACATTCACGTGGTGTTTGGTATCGTTCCCCAAATATTTCGAATAAGACAGAACTTAGAAATGCAGGACTGCTACAAGATTGATAACAGTGTAATTGCAGTAAAAAATATCTGGTGCGTAGCAACACACAACTTTCCGCCACCCCCGTAATTTCGAACACCACCTACGGCATACAGGCGGGTGCTATATCTTCGTTGACCGCATTTTTACAGGAACATTTACGGAGAACAAAATGTAGGGACTGGTTAGCTGAGAGTAGTCCGTAAGTTTGATCGAAATCGTTAGAGCCATTTTTTAGAAAATTAGAATACCGATAAATTAATATTCGACAAATCTCCTTTTCTGTGTTAACTTGGCTTATATCTCCGCTCAACATATATATACAGAAATAATTATGGAGAACGAAATGTGGGTATGGGTGACCAAAAGACACTCCATTAGGATTTATTACATCTGGTGAAGAAGGTACCCTGGAATTTACAGAAATGTTCGAAAAAGCGTTATTTTCGACACATTTTGATTTTTATCTCTGTTCAATGGACTGTCAGAGGAACATTTATTGAGAGCAATATGTAGGTATTAACTATTTGAAAACATCCTGTGAGTTTGGTGAAAATCGCTGGAGCCGTTTTGCCAAAAAGCGTAAAAAACCTATTTTTGCTTCATGGGCCATATCTCCGTTCACCGTATTTTCTAGGAAATATGTATGGAGAAGAAAAGTTAGGTATTGCTTAGTTAAAAATAATTTGAAAGTTTAATCAAAATCGTTAGAGCCGTTTTCGAGAAAAATGCGAAAAACCCTAGTTGTTGGTACATTTTCGTCCCCTACCCCCCAACCCTCTCCATCGGCCGAAATCGTCCATAACCTTATTTTGGTGTCTACAAAAAATAACGAACAAAACAAAAAAAGAACCAGCTCAATTGGATCAGCCGTTCTCCCGCAAATCGAACTACAGACACACACACACACACACACACACACACACACACACACACGGACCACGCGCCGAAATTAGACTCAGTAGGCCTCAAAACGTAAAGATCTGAAGACAACCCAAATTTTTTTTTGGGCCGATTACTATACTTTCCTTCCCTTCGGGTAGCGGAAAGTAATAAAAAGAGGTGAATTCTAGTAGTTGAACTATCGGGACAATATAGCAAAAGTTATCTTTCCTCCCCAGACTGCGCTCATTTCCTCTCACTGCCTTCTGCTACACTCCAACCAACCGTCACTTCGACTATAGCGTCGTGCTAATTGCCTAGCGTCGCCTAGAAAATGTCGATTTCCGTTGTTTCTGCGTAAAGGTCATGTTTCGTATCGTTAACCAGTATTTTTCGATGCTGAATCGATTGGGATGGGTCTTGGAACACAGCCGTTTTCAGATTAGCTGTTCTTTACCGGATTGATGACATGCCCGGGTTACATACTTAATTGTGTTGAATTGTATAGGTTCCAATAATTCTGCGAAAGGAAATAATAAACAGGTGCGTAATAATTTGAAGCGTTTTTGGGAAACGCTAGTGTCATATGAGAAAGTGTTATATTGAAATTGGTCGAATGAAATCGACTTTTGTCGAATCGTTAGACAATTTACTCAGCAGCTTTTGTCATTTTCTCATATTTGGACATTTGATAGTCTTTCAGTTGTTTCCGGTGAGTATTCAATATATGTAATCTAATGCGTGTCAGGTATTTGTGAAAACAGAGGTTTTTCAATTACTATGATAACTACACTACGCTTTGGTTCGATTTCTCGTGTTCTGGTGTCCTGTGGTTTGCTCCTCACGCAGACTATCAGATTGGAGCTGATTCCGGTCAGTTGCTTATCTGTAAGTGCGTGCATGGGCATACACAGACAGCTTATTCATTTGAAGAAGTCTGTAGAAAAAAACATTTTTAAGGCAATAGCATTGCTTAATTACATCGGCGGGCAAATGGTTTTCAATTTTAAATACCCCTCAGCTCACTGTTTCTTAGGTTAATTTGTGGAAAGCATTAATCGTACTGAAATGTGAGGATTTGTACTCTTCTATCCATTCATACCTCACGCCATCACTTCGGAACCAAAACAGTTCAAGAAAATTTTTAAAAAAAATGAGAATTTCGAAATTTTGGATACGAAAATGTGTCACTTCATCGGAATGGGATACATCGTCCCTGATACATGTTGAAGGTATAAAATTAGCCTTGAGGGACTTTTCAGTGGTTTTGCGGGAACTCAGGAACCAAAACAGGGAGTGGGAGCGAGAGAAATGATCATCGCGGCGCTCTGAAAACGAGGAATATTATTCACCAAGTTACGAGCAATCAGAAATCCCATAATAATTAAACGAGCGAACCTGGCGATAATTGAATTCCCCTCCGCTGGCAAAACTTCAGGTTTAAAAGGAGAGCGTAGGGAAAGTTGGGAAGTGAATATTGCGGCGCATAGTCAGAGAAATGGGGCCCCTAAGTTCTCCTATCTTCCTCGCCCAGTGCTTTAAATTGAAAGAAATAGAAATAATTTCAACGAGAGATGGGGGGACGTGTTGGGACATGTAGCGCTAACGTGGGTCCTCCGTTTGAATGGAGGGTTTACAATGGAAGCGCCCTATTAAAATAGCCTCGTAATGTTTGACTGCGGCCATTAGAAACGCGTGTGACGACGTACGTTCAAGTGTTATGAAAATTACTTTAATTGTCTCGTCGCGAGTGGAAAGGGACTTTCGATGTCGCAGTCCAAACGCCTAGTGAGGGCTGAAGGGAGCGAAACGGCTAATAAGGAGACACCTGGCTCCAAAACCAACTGTCCTCTAATTGCTAACCCGTTTTGCCAATAAGGCCGATTGTTTATTGGACAATATATAAAGAGGGAAGAGGAGGGAAGAGGATCAGCAACGAGGGAGATTTCCCTGTTCGAAATGTGCTTAGTTGCAAATGTTCAACAATTTATATGCCCGCTAAACCCCGCCAGGGTCGAGAGGAGGACCTCCCTCTGAGCTCTTGGTTTATCGTTGTTCAGACCTCCTCTTAACACACAGGTGCGGACGTAATCATATGTTAGCTCGGACTGTTATTATGTATGTGGACCTAACGGTGGCTGCGCGCGAACCTCAGGTAGTAAACCGCTGGAGCCTACTGAGTACATCTTGTCCACCAGAGAATCACATCCCACCTACTGTACACACATTAACATCCTTAACCTTGTCAAACGATGTCAGTACTTCGGGTGGAGCAGTGGTTAGTATTGATGTCTAACAAGATCCTTGTCACCAGTTCCGAACGAATGACAATAACGAGATCTTCACCGTTGATCTCCTTTAGTTGGGGTCTGTGTTTTCTCCCCTTGTACAAGAGCACATTTGCGCAAATGAGACATATTTCCTTATTTCCACAGGTTGCATGTGATGCCGCCTGAACGAGACTCCACACAAAAAACCGGTTTACTATATAAATAAACGTCGAATTTAGACGCATTACTGGTCCAAATGCATTTTCATATGAAGTACTGAGATCTTAACATTACTGGTACCCATTGCCCTAAAAGAATATATTTGTTACAAAATGTGTTCGCGAGTCAACAAAATATCACAATCTTTAAGCCTGCGCAATAGAAGTTTACTTCAGATCTTCACGTTTTAAGGGCCTCGAAGTTCGCAAAATATAGATTGAAATTGTCAGAGTAGGGAGTGCTGAACGTCAAATGAAAACGAAAGATAACGAAGAATAGACAAGACAATAATAATGTGCTTTTCTGAGTTCTGAGCGGTTTCCTGTCAAAAAACGTGAGAGCGCACCTTTCTCCACGCAGAGGATGCAAATACCCAGAGCCAGTGGGTGAACGTAGAACGTGTTGAGCTATTCCGACACCGGGACCTGCCACCTGCCCAAGTCCTTAGATAGCTCACGGAACAATCAAATGAAATGTTGCCACAGGCCCGTACCAACTGTGCAAGGCCTCGACAAACTGGCTCTGGCCGAAAAACGAAGGTGTTGGATAATACTGACTGATTATTGGAGTTGGCGGAGAGGGGCAAAAGCACAAAACTAGGTATCCTTAAAGCTGCCAAAGAGTGATGGGGCCCAGCACTCACGAATGATGTTTGCTAAGCGCATCTTGCAGTCTGAATGTCGGAAGAGTTCTGCCGGTTAATTGTATGCACTTAAGATCAATTTGTGGGAGGGAGGGGGAGGGGGTGTTGGCTGAAGTCGGTGGCTTCATTCAACAGAATTTCATCGCCCATTTATTCAAACTGAATTGCCTCTATCGCCCGGAATTGAGTCCCATTGCCGAGAGCGTTAGGTGCCAACATTTACGTCACTTGCGGAGACACACGACGTTCTCTTCTCGAGGATATAAACAGGGAACCGAGGGAGGACGCAGTGCTGCCACAGCAGACGGCGGGAACTTAAGTGCTGCTATAACTTTAAATAATTGCCCTTTTCTCTCGGTTTTCACTATCTGAGAGGCTGTTGAGCGGAGGGCCGTTTATTCGGCAAAAGGGAGAAACACCTTGGCCGTCCTCTCCTTGTGAGTGGTTCCTTTGGTTGTCAGTCATCCATCAAATGAAAAATCCTCCAGTTAGAGGAAATCCAGAGTTCCCTCAGCTTTCACCAACTCCTCGTATAACCGTACGCTCAGTCTCCCTCCTCCTCTTCAACTTTCTCGCCCTGGAGCTCCTTCAACGTGCATTAACTCGTGATTTATCTGTTTACCGCACCCAGTCGCCCAAGAGACTGAAAAAAAAGGAAGCGAACTAAAAAAAGAAACATTTACAGTTGGCAGCACAAAACATGTAAATCAGCGCCTTAGGTTCGGGGGGGTCTAATGAGAAACATTTAACTATAACTCGTCCTCAACTTTTGACAAGTCCACAACTTTGCCGGTTTGGGTATTTATCGCCGAGCTTCCGATCGCTAATTCATCCCACCCCTGGTTTCCAAAACGAACGGTTCTGGTGGACTTTTTATTTACAGTCTCCCGAAGTTCGAAAGCTGAGGATTCTTTGGGAATCGGTCGATATCCGCTAGAACATTAATTTTTTCCCGACGCTCGTTAGATGCTCATTTGAGTGAAACCCCCCTTCAAAATTCGACAGTACACTTTCTTAAAAACTGAATGGGTAAACAGATTTATTTATGGAGACACGGAATGATTACCCAGATATTCATTCAACCTGCGCGTTTTGCAGAACGAAACTGAAAAATTCAATTGCGTTCTTTTCAAGTTTTTCAAAGATATTCTTCCTTCATTTGATTTTGTTTCTAGACTAAGCCCAAATTGAGTACCCTGTAAGTCAACCAATGCGCATTCATCAGCAGAAAATTCTGAAGAACCGGTTGCTTCTTTTTAATTTATGAGGCTAAGAACAGTAAAAAAAAAGGTTAGCTGCAGATTTGGTTGCCTTATCCCAACTAATCTGTAGTTTTTGTAGCTCTCGTTTTGGTTTGTAGTCTAGCGTGTTGGGCAACGAATAGATATAAATCGTTATAGTATGTAAAATTATGATAAAAACTGGGAAAGCGAGTCAAGCGCCGCTTTGAAATCGACGAGAAAGGTAGAAATCTAACGTACTCACATACGTGGCCCGTAACGATGAAATTTTCCATCATTGAACAATTTTTATGAAGTAGGTAGGAGTGCATACTATATTATAGTTCGTATATTAGTGTGTGTCACGTCTCGGAGAATACACTCCTCGCGCACTCGTAATCGGGCATCGGCTCGTAAATTAAATAGAACGAAATTAAATGCTCGAATAGCATACCTGGTGACAGGGGCCGCGAAACCACTTCATCACATCGCGGCTCTCTCAGTTGCCCACCTCGTTCGCCTGCCCATCAATTCAAATGGGATCGCTATTTATCATCTTGACAAATGCGCTGTGGGCTTCGGATTGATGCATTCATTAATTAGGGAGTAGGAGGAAATTCATTCAAGTTCCGTTCGATGGTTTGTATGACGCGGGAGATTATAACGTTGAGAGTGTGATTAATGCTCAATATCAGTCACTGCTGGACCCGTAATGCCCTCGAGAGGCGCAGCATTATCGGTTCATATATAACAACTCCATCATTCCGCAGGACTGTCAACGTTGCGATGGAGAGCATCCAAAACGAAACACAGAGCTCACCCCCTTTTTCGCTTGGCGAAAATAGCGCAGGTATCGGTCGAGTGGTCCGAAGGATTGATACATGAATGACCTTATCTTCGACAACTGTCACGTGATGTGATTCCAATTCTTCTTCCTCTAGGCGAAAATTCATTTCTACGCTCGAAGTATTCGTAAATAATACGTCACCCTTATCGGACTTAACATTGCAGTGTTGATTTGATCGATAGCTCCTACAAATACGAAATTTTGTCTCCTTTGAGCACAAAAATCATGCACGCTGCATCTTTTGGATGGAGGTTTTTGCTTAGCCAGCTGATTTATCTCAGCGGCCGATGGCCTTATAACCGGCAGAACTTTGCAATCGATAAACGAGCCAAGCGTGATTGAAAATGCTGCAATGAGCTGTATTGCTTGATCCCAATGAAGACTGTTAAGAAGCATATCATTCAGAATAATTATATTGAGAGGATAACAACGGATGTAGGTTCAGAGCTCGAGCTTAGAGTATTATCGCTAGCAGCAGCTGATAACTTCCAATGCCTTGGTCACGTGAATCAGTGAACTAAAAACGCTCCAGTGATTTCGAATACTCTTTTTCGACACTGACGAGGTGTGGGGTCCACAGAAACAGAGTGGAAGAACGACACAAGAAGGGAGCTCTCCGAATATGTGAACAACGCACATTCAAAAATGAAGGGAGGAAAACATGGAACTAGGTCGGGCACAGGGACTCTGCACTCTCCAGCCTTGTCGTAATTACGGGAGTTATAAGGTTCGATTGACGGAAACAGGCAATAGGAAGTGAGAAACATAGGGAAAACCAGAGGTTATCCTTCAAAATATACTAACCAGGACTAGCCATAGAGGAGCACACAGAAAATTACAGCTGGCCTGCTCCGCCTGGCAGGATCCCTCCATGGAAAGGGATTGGTCATTTATGACATTATATCAAACAGTAAAGAATAAATCGACCTATAAGCCACTTTTTCATATGACCGATTGTATCCAAGAAAACACTCAATAATCACCACTGACTAAACTTCAAAGTTCCAAGGAAGTTGGAAAGCGGACTCAATGCACAGACCAGAGGTCACTTGTTGCCTGAGAGAATAGAGCAATCTACCATGTTGCGATGCAATGTAACAGTTTCAAAATCAAATATATATTTCGCATCACTGTGGATGTTGTCAAGGATGTAAATGTTGTTGGAAAAATCTTCTATGGAACTACGGTACATTGGGAACTGGAGATTCAAAAGTGAGAAGAAAAGGGAATGAAACAGAATTATGCAGTAATTACTAAAAAGACGAGAGTAGAAAAAATAAATGGTTCTCACTACATACATATTTGATATACAAAAGGGTCAGTAGTATTAAATGAAGCGCCTGCCCCAAACAGACAAACCGCCACAACGCAAGAAAAAAGGGTACTTGGGTCGAGCTTGGGTTAGATGTAGTCGGTAGTCCTTCCTGATGTACCGAAATGTTCCAATGGGATCCAAACGTCGATCGATGAAGTAAGATGTTACACGAGCAGCGGGTACTTCACGGTACCAAAGTTGCTACACGTAGGGTGAAGTGGTCAAGTATGCCGCGGAGAAATTATGAAGTTTGCGGTTAAATTAAATACCGACAATGAAAAAGTAGAAAACGGAACAACTGTTTGGAAAAATATACTACTACGAGTGATGCAGGTGAGGAGCGCCAGTTGCAAGGAAAGAGAGTTCAAGTTGTCCGAAGCGTTGACTGTAGTAGCAACGGAACTGCGCCGGCCCCTCAAATTTCAACATTTAATTTAGAACTACTACTACTTTGACATAAAACGGTACCTGATAGATTTTCAACCGATGATCCGCGTTGAGAGCACCTAGAAACATAAAAACGGCATTTCAGTTGATGCAAGAATCTAGATGCAGAACAGAAATGCAACATGTATAAGTTACCGTGCTAGTAATGTTAGTACTACCGCGGATGATCTTTTTATATCTCCGCTGAGATATAAAAAACTGTTCACATAAAATGTTATATCAAAATCTCGTGAGTAAGACTCATTACTCAACTTTCCTCAGCCTAAAGTACATTCTAGCTACTGATTCAGTCTATTCTATACTCAATTTGCCTTTAACTTAATGAACGATAACTCTACGTAGAGGCCAGCACATGAATCTTAAAGTTCTTGCTACTTATTTCCCGATTTTAATTGGAGGACCACGAGGCAACTAAGGTTTTGAGTTGTTCGTGTCCACAAATCGGATAATTGAGGGAGAAATGAAACGAAAAAACTAAGTATTTGAAAATGTATGTAACATATATGGTAACAACTGCATTGAAACTGCAATCGAAGCGTTCATTATTTTTTTGTGTCAACTGATGAACATTTATCATTATTTAAAACGTTATTGCTGCTCTTTCAAATAATTTTGCATCCGACATTGGTATACCAGGGTTCGAGGCTGTGAAGCTGGGAACTCTCGTCAACAGCCATGGGTCTCGCCCCAAAAACCCTGCTTAACTCCAGTAGTTTGAATTCCGGTATTTCATTGGTTGCGACTACTTTATGAGCGTCATGAAACATTCATGTGGCGGGTTCATATTGGAATGATGGAACATTCATGTTCATACTGTTGCACCGACCTAGTTCTTGTAAGTTTTCTAATGTCAGATGAGCGGAATTGATTTTCAATCGCTGGTATTGCTCTAGTCCCAAATCGTGTTCGAATTGAGCTATTTTCAATATGTAAGGCTCAAGCAAAAGAATAGCATGTTGTATAAGGACTCACCTCTGAAGTCTTCAAACTGACGATATATTTCCGGCGGGAGTGTGAAAGTTAATCGAAAACGTCGGAACATCTTCCCGCGCACTGAGTAAAGGTATGTCCGCGGACTGATGGAACACGGAACGAAAATTCACCGACTGATAACACTTAATTTTGGCGAATCGCGGATTCACATCGGTTTTAAGAGAAACGGAATTTTCGTTGCGAAACAGGAAACTCGACCGCGCTGGTGTCACCAAACTTTTCAAACAACATTTGATTGATAAATCGAAATTTTCAGTTATTAAATCGGGTTTCTCCGAAGTGATTCGAAATGATTCAAACGATCAGAATGAACGAATACACAATTGAATTGACCTGCCAATTTCGGGACTGGGCATCGTCCTAAATCTACTAGGTTTCTTAAAATCTGCCAATTTTGGGGTTCAAGAGGGTTCTAGCCTACTTATCCTGAACATGTTTGTCTGATACACTTAGTTACCTTGATTCGCAAGGGATGTTTATACTTTTTTGAGCCTTCTTCAGATTTGGACGTTTCAAGGGCTTCTGAGTCCATAAAACACTATTTGCTAAAAACGTGCTGTGTCCCTGTGAACGCGATAGAGGGAAACGGCTGGAACTAATTGGCTCGAGTGCCATATTTAGCTTAAGTTACTATGGAACGCTATAATAAATTCAAGAGCAAAATTGGCTCAAAACTAACTACAGTTATCATAAGGATGCAGACACATAATCTTATTTTTTCGAAAACGTCTACAACGATTTTGATTGTGTTTCTAGTATTAACAGCTCCGAGGTGTATTATCCGGAATGAGTAATAAACCAAATGCACGTTGATAGTCTCACGAACCTGATGGTAACTCAATACAGGTTGTGGTACAAGTAGGAGTGACTCAATAAATTCTGGAACCGTTTAATTGGTCCTCTAACGAATTCCGTTTGTTTTCAAATGCTCAGGTGACATACCGTTGCAACAGAACCATTTTATTACGAACTATCCAAATAAAATCATAACCTTCTCGTTTCGTTGAACTGCCAAAGTGATCTCCGTATTCTCGTCTGCCTTTCGTGCGTTTCCAGTAAGCGTAACATCTCAAAACACAATGAAAAGCAGTTATAAAACTCATATTATCAAGCTATACGCAGCGTCCCGTCCGCCGAACGGTCATTGTTGGACGAGCGGTAACCGCGACCGACCGAGTCAACTTCTAACCGCTACGACTCCGTTTTGAAGAATTCGAAGTTAATTCTAATGTTTGAATCATAAAGCACGTTGGTGAAACCCGTTATATTGCATAGTAAATCTCAGATCAGTGATCATCGGAGATTGTTTTAAACGACAAATGTTGCGTTCGGTGAAACCTCCCGGTGACTCGACTTCCGTTGAGAGCGGACTGAGAAGCGGTGGCCGCGGCGGAGTCACCCGTCGCAGCGAGTCTGTGGTGGGAAGAGCAGCTCGGAGCTAAGTGCAGACGCTCAAACAAGCGAAAGGATTGTTTTTATTTATTGGTTTATTTTTCATTCTGAATTATTATTCCTATGTTTTCGTCAGGAATTTTTATGACAACATCCCCCCAAAACCTTCAAAATTCATATTTCACGCTTCAAGATATCGGGATTCTAAATCTGTAATGTCCGCTCGCTGTCTGGGCAGTTTTCTGCCTTTAACGTGTGTTACGATAAAGTTAGCGATATCGCACTGTTCGGAAGTAGTACGATATCAACCGAATGCAACTGGAACAGAGAGTTTTACTCTCAATTACACTCGGTGAAGTTTAACCACCACACACAAGGAACTGGGTAGAAGGAAACCGCTAGTTCCCAACTAACTCATCAACACTGCCATGAAAAAGCCGTTTGGTACCTAGTTTAGTACCGCCGGCTCGACAATTCGATCGGACGAAACGCATAGTGGTTATGGGCAAAAACTGGTTAAAAAAATTAACGATAACGCAATTTTGCCAGTTTTATCGCAAATACGCCTTTTTCGTTAACGTTTTTAAGATATTCTGAGATTCTGGGTCGAATGGAATGAGTATCAGACGTGTACAACTGCGTATAGTGAAATTACAGTAATTATAGTGCGACAAAATCGATCGTTTCACGGTTTGCACCCCCTCCCTCCCATTTTATCAAAACCGACTCGCCGCGTCGTGCCAATTGCCTTCAGGCCCTTACGGGAACCTGGAATATTTGTTTTTTGTCCCTCCGTTGTAATTAGGTCATTTTTTGTGTGGTTTACTGGTATTTTTCCATTCTGAATCGATGAATCGAATGGGATGGGTCCTCTAACAAATTCCGTTTGTTTTCGAATGCTCAGATGACATATCGTTGCAACAGAACCATTTTATTACGAACTATCCGAATAAAATCATAACCTTCTCGTTTCTTTGAACTGCCTAAGTGATCTCCGTATTCTCGTCTGCCTTTCGTGCATTTTCAGTAATCGTAACATCTCAAAACACAATGAAAAGCAGTTATAAAACTCATATTATTAAGCTATACGCTGCGTCCCGTCCGCCGAACGGTCTTTGTTTGACGAGCGGTAACCGCGACTCACTGAGTCAACTTCTAACCGCTACGACTCCGTTTTGAAGAATTCGCGGTTAGTTCTAATGTTTGAATCATAAAGCACGTTGGTGAAACCCGTTATATTGCATAGTAAATCTCAGATCAGTGATCATCGGAGATTGTTTTAAACGACAAATGTTGCGTTCGGTGAAACCTCCCCGTGACTCGACTTCCGTTGAGAGCGGACTGAGAAGCGGTGGCCGCGGCGGAGCCTCCCGTCGCAGCGAGTCCGCGGTGGGAAGAGCAGCTCGGAGCTAAGTGCAGACGCTCAAACAAACGAAAAGACGGCCCCGTTTTTTGTAATTTGCTGAAAACGTATTGTTGGCAGTTTTGCCTCATTTACGTCGCGATGAGATCATTTCCCATGTCTTTTACGTTGCTCAGTCGGATTAGACTGGTTCAAAAACTAGAGGTTTTCGCATTGTTATCGATGACGGGTCCAACAACTTGGTAAAACACTCAGCTTATCTTTCAATAGTCAATACCTATTAAATATTTCCATGAAAATGTGTCGCAAAAATATCGTTGATTTTTTGAAGATGTTCATAACTTACGTAGTAACTGCTTCACTGTATTCGATCAAACTCAAGCTATTTTAGCAACCTATACTCACATTTTTTAATTCGTAATCATTTCACCATTTATGAGTTGAACGGTGATATAAACCATGGTAGCTTGGAAACTGAGATTTCTCGAATAGTAATTTATTAGTTTCCAGTTACCTCAAAAACGGTTACAACAATTTCGTTCAATCTTACACGGTACTCTTTAACTGCCTAGTGTCTTTCTTCTTGTCCCCAGTAAATTCTACGACCTGCTACTTGAACGGGCGCTATATCTACGCTCAACGGACTTCTTCAGGAGCATTTATCATGGAAAATATTATAGAGTCATTGACACAACTTTTTAGCTGTGCGACGTCAGTATCGCAGTTGGGAATCGCGAGTATCACACTAATTCGATTAAAATATCAGATTTGGAATTATTTTTATAAAAAACTAAAACCTATCAGTAATGTTTCTGAAGTAAAAAATATGTACTTTTTTTAATATATGAGTGGTGGGCAAGATAAAATTAGAAATGCTAAAAGTGTGACATGGTACGAAAAGGTTGAAAACAAAACTGATCTATATCCACAAAATACACAAAGTTACTAGAGAAAACAGGTAGAAATTCAGACGACAGTTCCAAATAAGAAGCGCGGTTCTCAAACCTTGCTTACTTGTGCTCAAGAAGATGTCTAATCCTATACCTGAGACTAAACCTTTTCACTTTTGTTGTTGATCCCTTCTGCCATGAGCTTGCAGTTGCCTTGAGCGTTCCTAGTGGATCTCTAACCGCCGGATAGTCAAAAATCCTGGATATTGTTACACAATGGTTTATTATTGGCTTGAACAGCTTGACGGAGTCAGACTGCAACGAGACCTATCCCATTCGATTCATCGATTCAGAATCGAAAAATATCAGTGAACCACACAAAAAATGACCATACTACAACGGAACGACGAAAACTAAATATTCCAGGTTCCCGTAAGCGCCTGTTAGCAATTGGCACGACGTGGCGAGTCGGTATTGATAAGACGGGAGGGAGGGAGTACGATCCATCAAACAATCGCCTTTGCTGTAGTTATTGTCCCGTGAGCCCTTTCAATTTGTCGAGTTTGTCTCACTATAATTACAATAATTTCATTACACGTAGTTGTACACGTCTGATACTCATTCCATACGACCCAGAATCTGAAAATATCTTTAAAAGTTAAGGAATTAAGCGTATTTGCGATAAAACTGGCAAAATCGCGTTTTTGTTAATTTTTTTAACCAGCTTGTGCCCATAACCACCATGTGTTTCGTCCGATCGGATTGTCGAGCAGGTGGGTACAACTAGGTACCGAACGGCATTTTTCAGTGAGTCAGTTGTAAACTAGCGGTTTCCTCCCACCCAGTTCCTTGTGTGTGGTGGTTAAACTTCACCGAGTGTAATTGAGAGTAAAACTCTCTGTTCCAATTGCATTCGGTTGATATCGTACTAATCCCGAACAGTGCAATATCGCTAACATTAGCGGAACACACATTAAAGGCTGAAAACTGCCCAGACAGCGAGTGGACATAGCAGATTTAGAATCTGATGAAAACGGGCCCTTTCGTTTGTTTGAGCGTCTGCACTTAGCTCCGAGCTGCTCTTCCCACCGCGGACTCGCTGCGACGGGTGACTCCGCCGCGGCCACCGCTTCTCAGTCCGCTCTCAACGGAAGTCGAGTCACGGGGAGGTTTCACCGAACGCAACATTTGTCGTTTAAAACAGTCTTCGACGATCACTGATCTGAGATTTACTATGCAATATAACGGGTTTCACCAACGTGCTTTATGATTCAAACATTAGAACTAACCGCGAATTCTTCAAAACGGAGTCGTAGCGGTTAGAAGTTGACTCAGTGAGTCGCGGATACCGCTCGTCAAACAAAGACCGTTCGGCGGACGGGACGCAGCGTATAGCTTAATAATATGAGTTTTATAACTGCTTTTCATTGTGTTTTGAGATGTTACGATTACTGAAAATGCACGAAAGGCAGACGAGAATACGGAGATCACTTAGGCAGTTCAAAGAAACGAGAAGGTTATGATTTTATTCGGATAGTTCTTAATAAAATGGTTGTGTTGCAACGATATGTCATCTGAGCACTCGAAAACAAACGGAATTTGTTAGAGGACCCATCCCATTCGATTCATCGATTCAGAATGGAAAAATACCAGTAAACCACACAAAAAATGACCTAACTACAACGGAGCGGCAAAAAAATAAATATTCCAGGTTCCCGTAAGGGGCTGGAGGTAATTGGCACGACGTGGCTAGTCGGTTTTGATAAAACGGGAGGGAGGGGGTGAAGAAGGTTCAAAAAAGTAAAAATATCCCTTGCAAATCAAGCTAACTGGGTCTATCAGACAAAGAGGTTTAGGATAAGTAGGCTAGTACGTTCTTGAACCCCAAAATTGGCAGATTTAAAGAAACCTAGTAGATTTAGGACGATGCCCGAAATTGGCTAGTCAAATCAACTGTAGATTTGTTCATTCTGATCGTTTAAATCATTTCAAATGCCTTTGGAGAAACCCGATTTAATAACCGAACCAAAACGGGCCGTAGTTTCGTTTAGTTTGAGCGTCCGCACTTAGCTCCGAGCTGCTCTTCCCACCAGAGACTCGCTGCGACGGGTGACTCCGCCGCGGCCACCGCTTCTCAGTCCGCTCTCAACGGAAGTCGAGTCACGGGGAGGTTTCACCGAACGCAACATTTGTCGTTTAAAACAATCTCCGATGATCACTGATCTGAGATTTACTATGCAATATAACGGGTTTCACCAACGTGCTTTATGATTCAAACATTAGAATTAACCGCGAATTCTTCAAAACGGAGTCGTAGCGGTTAGAAGTTGACTCGGTCGGTCGCGGTTACCGCTCGTCCAACAAAGACCGTTCGGCGGACGGGACGCTGCGTATAACTTAATAATATGAGTTTTATAACTGCTTTCCATTGTGTCTTGAGATGTTACGCTTACTGGAAACGCACGAAAGGCAGACGAGAGTACGGAGATCACTTAGGCAGTTCAGAGAAACGAGAAGGTTATGATTTTATTCGGATAGTTCGTAATAAAATGGTTCTGTTGCAACGGTATGTCATCTGAGCAATAGAAAACAAACGGAATTCGTTAGAGAACCAATTAAACGGTTCCAGAATCTATTGAGTCACTCCTACTTGTACCACAACCTGTATTGAGTTACCATCAGGTTCGTGAGACTATCAACGTGCATTTGGTTTATTACTCATTCCGGATAATACACCTGTCATATCCTGCTTTTAACGTGGTCCAAAAAAGTCCGTTCTGTCAAAGAAAAACTCATCGTCACTCCGATCGAACGAAAATCATGCTTGATATGGGCAAAAAACGGTTAATAAATTTAGCCACTAACGAAATTCTGGTATTTTGATTGCATTTACGTCGTGTTTGGTATCGTTTGCTAGGTAGTTTTTGGTGCTGAGTCGAATAGTACGGGTCTCAAAGGTGCACGACTGCGTTCATATGGACAACTGTGAAATCAAAGTGAATAATGAATCGAATTCCACTACTTGAAGGAACTCATGGGACAATTTAGCGAAAGTTATCATTTCGTAGTTGTTCGGAGCTGTTAATACTGAAAACACTATACAAATCATTCTAGATGTTTTCGAAAAAATAAGATTTTGTGTCTGTATCATTATGATAACTATAGTTAGTTTTGAGCCGATTTTGCTCTTGAAGTTATTATAGCGTTCCATAGTAACTTAAGCTAAATATGGCACTCGAGCCAACTAGTTCCAGCCGTTTCTTTCTATCGCGTTCACAGGTACACAGAAAGTTTTTAGCAAATAGTGTTTTATGGACTCAGAAGCCCTTGAAACGTCCAAATCTGAAGAAGGCTCAAAAAAGTAAAAACATCCCTTGAGAATCAAGCTAACTAGGTGTATGAGACAAATTGGTGTTAGATAACTAGGCTAGTACGCTCTTGAACCCCAAAATTTGCAGATTTAAATAAACGTAGTTGATGCCCAGTCCCGAAATTGGATGGTCAATTCAATTGTACATTTGTTCATTCTGATCTTTTAAATCATTTCGAATGACGTTGGAGAAACCCGATTAAATAACTGAAAATTTCAATTTATCAACCAAATGTTGTTTGAAAAGTTTGGTGACACCAGCGTGGTCGTGTTTCCAGTTCCGCAACGAAAATTCCGTTCCTCGTAAAACCGATGTTAATCCACGATTTGCCAAAATTAAGTGTTATTAGTCGGTGAGTTTTCGTTCCGTGTTCCACCAGTCCGCGGACATACATACTCAGTGCACGACAAGATGTTCCGACGTTTTCGATTAACTTTCACACTCCCGCCGGGAATGTATCGTCAGTTTGAAGACTTCAGAGGTGAGTCCTTATACAACATGCTATTCTTTTGCTTGAGCCTTACATATTGAAAATAGCTCGATTCGAACACGATTTGGGACTAGAGCAATACCAGCAATTGAAAATCAATTCCGCTCTTCTGACATTAGAAAACTTACAAGAACTAGGTCGGTGCAACAGTATGAACATGAATGTTCCATCATTCCAATATGAACCCGCCACATGAATGTTTCATGACGCTCATAAAGTAGTCGCAACCAATGAAATACCGGAATTCAAACTACTGGAGTTAAGCAGGGTTTTTGGGGCGAGACCCATGGCTGTTGACGAGAGTTCCCAGCTTCACAGCCTCGAACCCTGGTATACCAATGTCGGATTCAAAATTATTTGAAAGAGCAGCAATAACGTTTTAAATAATGATAAATGTTCATCAGTTGACACAAAAAAATAATGAACGCTTCGATTGCAGTTTCAATGCAGTTGTTACCATATATGTTACATACTTTTCAAATACTTAGTTTTTTCGTTTCATTTCTCCCTCAATTTCCGATTTGTGGACACGAACAACTCAAAACCTTAGTTGCCTCGTGGTCCTCCAATTAAAATCGGGAAATAAGTAGCAAGAACTTTAAAAATCATGTGCTGGCCTCTACGTAGAGTTATCGTTCATTAAGTTAAAGGCATTTTGAGTATAGAATAGACTGAATCAGTAGCTAGAATGTACTTTAGGCTGAGGAAAGTTGAGTAATGAGTCTTACTCACGCGATTTTGATATAAAATTTTATGTGAACAGTTTTTTATATCTCAGCGGAGATATAAAAAGATCATCCGCGGTAGTACTAACATTACTAGCACGGTAACTTATGCATGTTGCATTTCTGTTCTGCATCTAGATTCTTGCATCAACTGAAATGCCGTTTTTATGTTTCTAGGTGCTCTCAACGCGGATCATCGGTTGAAAATCTATCAGGTACCGTTTTATGTCAAAGTAGTAGTAGTTCTAAATTAAATGTTGAAATTTGAGGGGCTGACGCGGTTCCGTTGCTACTACAGTCAACGCTTCAGACAACTTGAACTCTCTTTCCTTGCAACTGGCGCTCCTCACCTGCGTCACTCGTAGTAGTATATTTTTCCAAACAGTTGTTCCGTTTTCTACTTTTTCATTGTCGGTATTTAATTTAACCGCAAACTTCATAATTTCTCCGCGGCATACTTGACCACTTCACCCTACGTGTAGCAACTTTGGTACCGTGAAGTACCCGCTGCTCGTGTAACATCTTACTTCATCGATCGACGTTTGGATCCCATTGGAACATTTCGGTACATCAGGAAGGACTACCGACTACATCTAACCCAAGCTCGACCCAAGTACCCTTTTTTCTTGCGTTGTGGCGGTTTGTCTGTTTGGGGCAGGCGCTTCATTTAATACTACTGACCCTTTTGTATATCAAATATGTATGTAGTGAGAACCATTTATTGTCGGTATTTAATTTAACCGCAAACTTCATAATTTCTCTTCTTCACCCTACGTGTAGGAACTTTCCTACCGTGAAGTACCCGCTGCTCGTGTAACATCTTACTTCATCGATCGACATTGGATTAAAAGTTGTAATTTGATGGGCTGGCGCGGTTCCGCTGTTACAGCACTTAAGATTTCGGACAACCTGAATTCCCTTACGTTGGAAATGGCGCTCCTCGCCAGCATCATTCGTAGTAGTCTCTTTTTCTGTCGTTCCGTTTTCCAACCATTTTTCTTTATCGGTATTTACTTCAACCGCGAACTTCATAATCTTCCGTCTTATTCCACTCAGCATCGTAAGGACACTGCGAATGACACCAAACGCGACCTGGTCGCGATAAAACTGCCGACATTTCATTTTCAGCTGATTTAAATAAATAATTCTTTCTCCAAACGGTACCGGTCACTGGTTTTGGAATTATTTTTATTGACACATTTTGATTTTTATCCATGTTCAATAAACTGTCAGTGGAACATGTTTTGAAAACAGTACATAGGTATTACCTATTGGAAAACATCATGTGTGTTTGGTGAAATCGTTATGAAGGAAAAGCAACCGTAGAACAGGTCAAGGGTTCCTGACGACCACGTAATTCGAGATACTGAAGCCCAAAGGGCAGCAAGGGAGCTGATCATGGACTCCCGAACAGACCTGTCATCCCATTGTGGACGATATGCGACCTTGGCAGGGCCCTTGCGACCTGCAAGCCCAACAAATCTTTTGGGCCAGATAGAATAGAAAGCAATAGGCTAAAAAAGGCTGTGTGGACAATTTCCAGTGGCCTCCTTAATTTATTTAATGACTCTGCTAGTCGGACAATTCCCCTCCCAGTGGAAGTCTGTGCGTGTCGTCACTTATCAAAAGGGAGGTGACCCCAATCAGTCAGACCTGCGATCATGGGGACTGCTCAGCCTTCTTTCCATATTAGGCAAAAAATTAGAAATCTTGATGTTGCAGTCCCTTGAAGTAGTCTTTGGCTTCAACTAAACCAAATGAAGGTCCGTCGTCCAGGCTGTTTTGTGCCTTTAACGTGGTCTAAAAAATCCGATCTTTAGCACGTAAATCCCATTTGGTATCTAGTTGTGCCCGCCATCTCGGCAATCCGATCAGACGAAGCCCATGGTTGTTATGGACAAAAAATGGTTAAACAAATCAACAAAACGCAGTATAATCGCAAATAAGCCCTGTTTCATATCGTGTTCAAGGTATTTTTACATCGTGGGTCGTATGGAATGAGTATCAGACGTGTACAACTGCGTATAGGGAAATTACAGTAATTATTAGAGTCTACTAATTGAAAGAACTCTCGGGAACTGCAGGGGAATTCAACATTCCGTCGTTTGTACTCCCTCCCTCCCGTCTCATCAAAACCACCCGCCCACTCGCCTCACAACGCTCGATCGCCTCACAACATCGTGCCAATTGCCGAGGGTTTGCTGGAAGTCCCCGTCCCAATTCCCCGACTCTTTTTGCCCCACGGGGCGAAGGAAGGTTAGGGCCACTTCCTCCGCACACCCCTACATTGGATCATAATTGCCTACAGATGTTTACGGGTGCCTAGCGCGGGGGGAATATTTAGTTTCCATAGCTCCATTGTAGTCAGGTCATGTTCCATATGGTTTACTAGTATTTTTCGATGCTGAATCCAATGGGATGGGTCTCGGAGCAGTAATACTAGGTCAAGCTGTTCATGAGAATAATAAACCGTTGTGTAATAATTTGCAGGGTTTTTTATTCGTCATACGCAGACAAAACTTTATGTATATTTCTCTTCTGCGAAATTGAGAGAAAATCAGTTTGACGTCCTACCTCAACTGCTAAAAGCGAAATTAAGGTTGTGATGAAAATTCACTCAAAGCTAACTACAGTTATCAAGGTGACCAAAACACCGCATTATAATTAGCCATCGGTTGGGAAGTTACTTAATCGGCCGGAAAAAATATGTTGAGTTCTCTTCAGATCTTTAAGTTCCAACGGATTGAATCTCCAAATCAATAGAATTTGAAAAAATGGTATGTGTGTGAACTGGATTGAGAGTGAGCCAAATTAAAGACACAGCTACAATCCGAGCTCATGATTTTTCCTGAGTGTTTTTCCTCGTTCCCTTTACTCATCTCACTTCCCAGCCATTATTTACCTCCTAAATGATTCCATTATTACATATCTGACAGCTTTACTCGTTTTCAGCTGTCTTCCCTGCTGTCACCAGTTCACCTATCAAGAGGTCTGTTTATATAGGGCGTTGCTTGTTCGAGCTGCCAAATTTATATGAACTTAAAAAATTATAAGACCTAGAGATAATTCGCTCAATACTGCGTCATGATATGTGCGTAATGCATATCATTTACACAACCTATATTGTTCAACATTATTGCAATAAATGTTAATTTAGAGAGAAAAAGTGATAGGGTAGAGAGAAAAACAAGAGTGAATCGCACAGAATCGTCTTTTTGCACTCACAGATATGAAGATCTAAAGAAAACTTAAAAAAAAACACCAAATACATAATTTTCCTTCCTAATTCGTGGAGCTAAAAAAGTAATAATAGTCGATCTTGCTTCCCCTGCAGTCGCCTCTACTCAGGCTGAGTGCCAGGAACGTGGTGGGATTTGGCGAAGCGAGGCGTATCCTCAGGATCCTTGCGAGTCACAGGATCCTTCCGCGCGGTCGGCCGCTGGAGGAAACCGCTGCTTCTCCGAAAAACGCAAATCCTTCACCCGCAGAAACGTTTAGCCGCGACACATCCGCTATGGAAATTCGAAACAACCAGCCAGAATTTATCGCTAAGTTCCGTTGTTTTCGCAAATCGCTGAACTGAAAAAAAGCCGTAAAAGAAGAGAACTAAGTTGGTGGAGGGGGAAACGCAAAGTGGACTGTGAACGACCTGTCAGCGGGGAACCAAACAAATATTACTCACAGTATCGGAAAAATAGGAGGTTGAAGAGTAGCGGCTCTTTAACGACACAAGTTGGCATGTGGAATGATCCTGGGAGCCGAATAACAAATAAGGCAGTTCGTTAGTGTAGGTCGTTGAGTATGTTGACGAGGATTGCGGGGAGGTGGTGGAGGTGGAGTGGGTACCTTCCTAAGCGGCAGAACTCAAGGGGGGTAGTCTCTCTCCTCTCCACAAATTATTATTCTATCTGCAATAAATACGGCCAAGGGCTGTTGGGCAGTGACGGCTTTTTGAAGTCGGATGGCAACTCTCCAAGAAGTGAAACGACTCGCACCCACAAATTTTTTGGGGGTTTGCGGAGTCTTTTTTTTTCGACAATCCCTGACTCTCCAAATCTTTCCGTTCGCCACCATATTTTTTGTTGTACGGATATATCTTCTTCCCGAGCGAGCACTTTCCAGGACTTCCAAAGGGCCAAAACTCCCTCTCGTTACGTCAGAATCTTTTTTCCAGTTGAAAAACTATGGGTTCACCGAGTATAATGAAATATAAGTTATGGGGGTTTTTCTCCTTTTTCTTGACTGTTTCTTTGGACTCTGTTTGGGATAAAAATGGTTTGTTTCATTGTTTTCCACTACAGAACGCTTGAGCTTGACATCTTGAAATAGTACAACTCGTTGGCTGTTGGTAGTGAAGTATTCCGTACTAGATCCTTTCATTTCAATTTCGCCAAGATAGAAGTTAGATGTGAAGAGGTAGTTATTCCGCAACCTCAACAAGGACAGAGCTGGCAGCCGTTAGCCACCGATTTGTTTCTTACAGCAAAACCTAGTCCGCACCTGACACCGTGAATAGCTTACATTCCTTAGTTTGATGAACCATACGCATCATATATGAAGAATGAAAGCAGGATGTCTTCTTATTTTTACTTTCATTAGCTCTACAGAGGAAGGAAAATGTCGTGGTTGGTTGCTGGGAAAAAAATTTTGCCATCCTCTTAGATCTTCAAGTTTCAAGTACGAAAAATAGTTGGAAAAATGTTCTATCTATTAGTGCATGCTAGCTTAACCACATAAGCTGAATTTTATGTTTAGCCTGTAGATCGTCATGACGCCAAAGGGTATGAGTCAAATCGGTTCAAAAGTAATTCGAGTGATCAAAACACTTTATTTCTCAGAAAATTCGGCTTAAATTTTTTGGGTAGACAGAATCAAAAAGCACTGCGATAGTACACAATTTTCTTCCGTGAGAAATTATTAGAGCAGCTTAATAAATAAACAAACAATTCGGCAAGTATTTCCTAATCCATTCCGTTTCTTATCTGTCCTTTCCCGCGTACATGAGACTAGAGTTCTGAGTCTAATAAGCTACTTATCGAGAAGATGTTTAATATTGGTCGTAAGATAATCGATAGCAGCCCCAGGAACTAGGGAATGCGAACTGCAGCAGTTTTTCTTCTTTAATTTCTAAATTGTAGACACGGCCCACTAAAAGGCATACGTCCATCATCTATACGTCGGTTTGAATTCGAGTACGTTGAATTAAAACCGTGACAGAAGTAGCAACGTTCCAGAATATTAACCGGAGTGTTTAATCACTTCCAGTTTATCACGACCACCAGCACTTCACGTCGGATATTTTGCATTACTTACAAAATCATGTAATGGCCCGAACATTTTTTTTTCTTCTGATTGTTCTAGAGCCGTGATGGGCAAACTTTTTAAAAGGAGGGCCAGATGAAATTTAAACATTTACAGGCGGGCCAAAAAAAAAAAAATACAAGTTATAAGCCTAAACCTTTTTATTGTTTAATTTTACATCATACACAACTTATATACTAAAATGGTAAAAACTTCCAAACAAGTCACAAAAAATGATTAATCTTTAGAAGAGCATGAAGGCGTATGAGACATATGAAACTGTGACTGAGATTCTAAAAGTTGATCATAATCTGGTAGAAACTGAGATGAGCTGATTCGCAGTAGTGAAGCTAAATTATGGTCAGTCAATCGGTTTCTAACACTGTTTTTTGAAGCTTCATAGTAGAAAACACCTGTTCACAGATGTAGGAAGAGGAATACATCGAAATTATCTTTTGAGCGTGAGATTTCAGGTTTGGAAAAGTTGTTTTCGACAGAGCCTTGTAGAACTCAATCTTCGAAACATTGAGAAATAGTTGTTTCAATTCAGTGTTACATTGCAACTCAATTAGTTCGAGCTGCAGTTCTGGTTTAACTGATTCACAATCCAAATTAAATGGCATGCTAAAAATCTCCAGGTCCTGTTCGATAACTTTGAAGTCTTGGAATCTTCGTTCATATTCTTCATGAAGGCATTTTACGTTTTTCATAGCTCTTAACTTTGTCTTCTGTAACTGCAATGGATTTTAACCTTGGAAAATGAGTGAAGTCTTTCTTGAGTAGTTGTTTGGAAAATAGATTTAACTGCAGTTTGAAACCCCTGATATGACCCCAAGTATCGTGAATCAATTGATTTCTTCCCTGGAGTTTAAGGTTCAATTTATTGATGTGGCTAAAAAGATCTGTAAAAAATGCAAAGTCTGAAAGCCATAACATATCTTTCAAATGATCACACTCGTCCATTCCTTTTTCTTCCATAAAAGAGATAATTTCGTCTTTTAGATCCCAAACTCGTTCAAAAACCCGTCCTGCACTGAGCCACCTTACTTTGGTGTAGTAAAGTACGTCAGAATATTCTGACTGCAATGAGTAAAGAAACTCTTGAAATTGCCTATGGTTGAGTGCTCGTGAACGAATGCTATTAACAATTTTAATAACAACATCAAGCACATGTTTCATTTCTAGAGCAGATTTACACAGAGTTTCTTGATGGATGATACAATGAAGAAACACCACTTCGTTCCCAGGAAATGATTCATTAAATTTGCCTACAAAACCAGATTTTGCCCCTGTCATATTTGGTGCTCCGTCAGTAGTAATGTTACAAATAGTGGTCAGAGGTACTTTCAAAGATGTGATAGTTTCTTGAAATTCTTCAAAATGTCTGAACCTTTTGTCGTTCCCTTTAATGAACACATGGAGGCTAATTCTTCAGTAACAACAAAGTTGTCATCTATACCTCTTATAAATATCAGTAACTGAGCTGTGTCTGTTATGTCGGTGCTTTCATCCAACGCAAAAGAACAGAATTTAAACGTGCTTATCTTTGATTCTAGTTGTGTTACAAACTGCTTGTTAATAGCTTCAATTCTAGACGTAATTGTTTTTCGGGGCGCCGATTCATCCCGAACTTGACCGAGCAACACCGAACGATCTACAGGACAGGCCACACGCATCGCACTAAATCGCCATTCCATACATTTTGTACGGAAAGAAAACACGCGATGCAAACTCAGTTAATGTTAGATGCGATAATGCCATACCTAAGACTCCCGTTAACTATTATATCCGCGCAAAAAAAATTATCACTTCCTATGTGCAATTAATTTTAGGGGTTAATCAAAATCGTTGGCCGTACTTTGCCCATGACTATTCTAGAGCGTAAAAGTTTGAAAAATGCCATTTGATCATGAATTGTGTGCGTACGATTTTCAAAGCGATTAAAGCATTTTGCATAGTGACTTTTATGGACACAGCAAGAGTTCTATTGGACTCTGGGAATAAAAGTAATCAGATTAGACTCATCTTGGCAGTTAAATAATAATAGAGGTATGCACAGAAGTGTGAAACGCACAATTTCTACGAAAAAGTTCGAGCTATCTATGCGATGTTCATTTAAAAAGGCTACTCGAAATCCTACGTCGACCCGCCATACGTAATTGTTGGTCGTATATATTTGACAATGTGACATTTTCTAAGTCAAACTGTCGTGTATTAAATAAATTGGGTTATATCCGCCAGTAGGCAAATTACTAAAGTTAACGTACCTGTTAGGTGAGTCCGTCTCCTCTGGCTTGTGAGTTACGGAGACGGACTCACCTAACAGGTACGTTAACTTTAGTCAAACTGTCGTATTTGATTCGCTTTAGCGAATGTGGTCTAAGAAATTGCCAGCTCAACGTTCGAGCCAATTTTGAATTTTAGGATTCGTTGACATAAAATGGATTTTGGTGCAAACGTTTTTCAAGAACTCGCGCTTGAATTTTTTGACGTGATCGCTTTGCCTTCACGTTCTTCTAAGGGTCGCTCCACACGTTTTGAGGAATTCATGAAACAAATACGAAGTTAATAGAGAAGGGAGAACCTTGAGGATTTCTTCCTCTTCTAATCCTTTGGAATCCACCTGTGCTTTGCTCTTTTCATTCCATCTCTGTCAAGTTTGAGTCACAAAAGACGAAAGGAAATAGAAAGACGCGATGGAAGAGTGAGGGAAGGGGTGAGTAGGTGATACTAAGTGAAATAAGTATCGCCTGAGACTAAGGTATTGCCAGAAAGAAGAAGGGCCGTAGATAAAGGAGAGCGCTGCAGCGGAGGATGCTGCGGGAAGAGGTCATCGGTAAAGTGTGATCATTGGAACTTATCGTGGGGCAGGGACTCGGCAAAGGAGAGGCCTCTTTAAATATAGATGACCACACATTCTTTGTTGTTAGCTACTAAGGTAAGGTCCAGCAGCCTGCAGCCTCCCCAAGTACGAGGGTAGGATTGTTAAGGAGAGCCTTCCCGTCCATACGCCTTCATTCTCCCTTGAGACAAGCAGCTTCTCCAACTACCGCGTCTTCCTCCTCTCGGCGTCCAATATGAGAATGCCCTTTTTTGTCTTTGCGAACTTGGGAATTTATCTTCTCTTGACCCTTCGGCCATCGCTGTGCTTCCAACTGCCCGACCCCTTTTATCTTACTTTCGCCCGCAACGTCCCTTGTCCTCCTACTTATCGAACCAAATCCGGCTTTTCGTTTTGTAGACAAATTCGAAAACTGATGCAAATTGAACTGTTTGCCTTTTCCCTTCCTTTTACTCCCGACGTATTTTCACAGATAATCGGGACCTCAGGGGTCGTCCATAAACTGTGACGCTACGGGGAGTATCTCCAGGTTGTCACAACGTGCGAGATGGGATTTATTCATTTGTTTAGTTGTGCTTTACTTGTTGCTCACTAAAATCTCTAATTAGTCTAATTAGGGATCTGGGGAGCCTTCTGCTTAGAACTATTTACGATGTACTACTTCACCATTAACCTAATTAAACTCAACTCTAAGTTGATCGTTAAAATTTAAAAAAACCTTCACCCACTCTCAGCTAAAGTTTTACCAAATTGATACTCACTTCCATGGGTTTCCCATTCTAAACCACCACTTGGATTCAGACACGTGCTCTTTCTGTTATTACACCTCTACGCCCCGATGCTATTCCGTGTAATACTGAAGTACTCGATGTAACATAACCGAAAAGTCTTAACTACTTTTCGTCGCTGCATGTTTTCTTGTCGCAGCATATAAAGAAGGAAGCTTTACATTGTCAACCATTTCAGTCAAAATCCCAAGTCAATCGACGGCTTTAGCCAAAAACTCGGCAGTTCAACAGCACAACCGATTTATATCGTGATTGCCAGAAATCGTGGAAATTCGGAGGAAACATAATTAACGCGAAAATGTAAAAAAGCCGCGGCGTTTGAGAAAATGGCGGAGGCCGTCGAGGATATCTTCATTTAAAAACTTAACTGCAGCATGCACTGTTCCACTTCAGGGATTTTTAATCAAAATATTGGAGGGTTGATTGAAGAGTACGCCAATCGATTGACTGCGTGTACGACGTCATTGAAGGATGAAGCTCGTTCACTCAAACTTTCCCGGTTTCCAGTTAATTTGTGTGAGTAGTTTATGAAATAAGTGAACTAACTGAACGACCCCACGGTTCCACACTCCATCGATGAGTATGCCTTTTAATTGCTTATAGGAGAAGACTGAATTGATAAAAGCAATCCAATCAGAAATAATAAACAAAATAGGAGTCCGAAATCAAAAGATCAATTCAATTCGATAAACATTTCTGGATGCTCAAGATCCAGAAGGAAAGTTAAATAACCTGAACGCACGGTAGATAATGGCGGCAACCAAACTATTGAAGTGTTTTCAGTGTTTCGACAAAGGGAAAGGAAAGTATAGAAATCGAGTCAAAAAATCAATTTGGGCTTTCTTCAGATCTTTACGTTTTGAGGCCTACTGAGTATAAAAAACCTAATTTCGGCACGTGGTCCATGTGTGTGTGAGTGTCCGTAGTTCGATTTGTGGGAGAACGGCTGAACCGATTGAACTGGTTCTTTTTTGTTTTGTTCATTATTTTTTTTAGACGCCAAAATAAGGTTATGGGCGATTTCGGTCGATGAGAAGGGGGAGTGAGGGACGAAAATGTACCAAAAACTAGTTTTTCGCCTTTTTCTCGAAAATGGCCCCACCGATTTTTATTAAACTTTCAGATTATCTTCTAGTAATAATTACCTAACGTTTCTTCCCCATACGTATCTCCATGAAAATACAGTGAAAGGAGATATAGGCCTATTAAGCAAAAATAGGTTTTTTACGATTTTAGGCAAAACGGCTTCAGTGATTTTCACCAAACTCTCAGGATGTTCTAAAATAGTTAAGACCTACATATTGGTCTCAGTAAATGTTCCTCTGATCGTCCTTCGAACAGAGATAAAAATCAAAATCTGTCGAAATTAACGTTTTTTCGAACATTTCCGTCAATTCCAGGGTAAATGCTTCACCAGATATGATAAATCTTATGGAGTGTCTTTTAGCATTTTATCCGAGCAATTTATCCAAGTGTATAGTGTTAAACAAGAAATAGTCAGTTCTTCTTTCATACAGTGAACAGGCAGTTGAAGGGCGGGTTGATACTGTTGATGGTTGAGAGGAGGGCAGTGAGTCGGTAATTAACGGGAAATTACGAATGAACGAGATGTTCCGTCGTGGATACACGTCAGGAGAAAAGAACTACAAGTCATGGACATGATTGTCGTTTACTACATTCAGTTCATATTGTTTCGCTCGTTCACAAACGACACATTTACAGTTTCGCATTCAACAAGTGACTGATGACAACCTCGAACCATTGTTCAAATTTTAGACCACGAACCGTTTTACACGAGGGTCAACGTCATGCTAACATGGTTGTATCGCTATGAAAAAGTAATAAACGCGTCGTACTCTCATTTGGCAATCAGCGTTAACCATATCAGCTTTTCTTGAACCCGTACTGGCTGGTAAACTGCAGGACAAGAAGCCGGTAACTTCTTGATCAGAGCTGTTTAGTAACAATCAAAAGGATCAGATGATCCAGAGTCTTAATCTCTTGTTGAGTAACGCGTTCTTCAAACCTTATGTTGAGCAATAGATGGGATCACTCCAGTGCTCTTTGTGTGGCAATCTGCCAATCAGGGCAATTACACTCATCGGTTCCAATACTCGTTTATTCTCATGGTTTGCCTCTAATAATTTCTGCGTTCTTCTAAACTGCTGAGAAGAGAAGTTCAGTCCTTGTGCACTCTAGCGTATGAACGGACCAGTAGTCTTGCACGTGTCCTCCTTGCCCGCTGGTTTGATGCTTCCTTCGCTATTGAGGTCCCGAAACGCTGGTCTTATCGGATTCCCACTCTAGGATGTAACGGGTTCCCAACAGCCTGATGAACTCTGAACCGATTCCTAGAACTGGTCTTGCGAGCTGGCTCATCCTCCACTTGTTCTGTAACAAGCTGGGAAATTCCTGCATCACCGGTGAGACGATCTAATGACTGTTTCACCGTCGTTGATTCTCCATTGCAGACAATCGCTTCCTGTTCACATTTATACTCGTGGCTGGTAACTCGGCTTGTGAAAGGTCCCCCACAGCCTGTCACTGCTGAACTCAGTTCCAGTTCTCTACTGCATCCTGCACTAACAAGCTGTAACAAGCTAGGCCATTCCTGTACCTTCGGTGAGAGGATCTGATGACTTTAGTCACCGTCGTTTATTCTCAATTTCAGACAATCGCTTCCTGTTCACGTTTATAGATGTGGTCGGTCCCACCCTCGTTTATAATCGGTTTGAAGCCTTGCTTTCGTCGTTTGTCTTCTTTATTCATTATCCGAATCCAGAATCACGGCTTTTGGTGCCACATTGCTACCCTCAGCCTGGTCGATTGCTGGCTATGGCTTGTGAAAGATCCACCACGCGCTGACACTTTCGAACTCAGTTCCATTCCTAATGCTAATTCTACGAGCTCGAATCCACCTCACGTCGGGTGATAGGTTGAGTCACCTATGCATTAATGGGACTGATTGACTTATTATTATGATCAACTGGGTGATGAAAGGGCCTTTAATAAAGCGTTAGTGTGTGTATGCACAAATTTGGTGGAGACAGAATATAATTAGAGTCTAAGATGTTGAAGACATTAGATGTCAAAATATGTTTTATGTTAGAACGTTAAGTTGTGGGCAGGAATACCCTGAATAGTGACACCGTAACAGTCGCCGTGTTGAAAATGACACTTTTTCAGGCATCGGGTGAATAATGGGACTTCCCTTTCTCCATTTGTCTTCAACTCAAATTCACAGAACAGGCTTCCTCTTTAACGTCAGTGAGACAATGTCCTCCTCCCTTCACCAAAACCCCGTGTCCTCCAGTTGACGGTATAAATCAGACGGGGTTTTTGTCTGACTACGGATTGTCTATCCCTTTCTCGTGTATTGCGGCTCAGGAGATATATCCGGGAGATAAATCTGTACTGAGACGCGTCGCCCGCTGGTCAGCTTCGAAGGGATACAGTTGAAGGGCGGTTTTCGTGGCGGTTGGAGGATTGTCAGAAGAGAAAGAGAGAGGGAAGATAGGCGACAGATGAGAAAGGGAAGGAAGGAAGGAGGGGGTTAAAGGATCACTGACGAAGAGAACCCTTGGTACTCCTTCACAATTCCCGGAGACATCTAAGAGAAAGACTGGGATTGGAACGGGGACAAACACATCCACGTCGTATATAACCTATTGTCAGACGGGCTCCTCACTTCGCTACACCCTTCCTCATGAGACCTCAAACCCTGAGATTCACTGCCAATACCAAATCTTGAGGTTCCTTTCCCCTTCCCATCACTCGTCGACTGACCCAGGCAGCCTTGATGTGCAAACTCCATTTTCTTCTAATAATTCCTTCCACCCTTCTGGCCTCTTCTCAGAAAGCCCTCCTTCAATTCAGAAACCAACCAAACCCTTCCAAAACAAAACGAGAATATTTCCAAAATATAAATGATATCACGTTCATCTGAGATGATTACGTAGAAACTATTAAAATTGTGTCCTTCGGTAGATATACAATCGAAGTTAACGTGATGATGGGAGAAGCTGTTAGGACGTTACTGACCACTATGTGTGTCATGCGAGAACCTATCGTGGAGATAAAAGCGACAAACCCCCAAAAATTTCCTACAATCGATCTATTCGAATTCATCCGTGTATTCATTGTCTGCCAACTCCATATCGTTCCTCTCGTTTTTACGAACACCCAGAAATGTTTAACGTCTCTCCGAACACTCCATTGTAGTGGCCACCAAAATCTCGCTTATGGTGTACGAGCACTACCAGACGAGACGTGACTACCCTCAAAATCCACACGTTCCTCTCATTATTAAAAAAAACTTCCTTGGCAGTTAATTCTTGAACTGGGCTCGGAAATGACTGAAAATCCAATTGGACGTTCCTAGAATTTTTATGCCCCGTTAGTAGTGTTGAATCACGTTACGAAGTTTCTGAGATCTATCTCCAGTCACCCTATACCAGAACCGATTTCTTTGAGTAACGATACTTTTTAAATTACTCTCCTGTTTTGATGGGAATTCACCTCGGGCTGACAGCAGCTATAATAAAAAATCGGAATACTATCTTTTGGACGAAAATTAGATCAAGCTTAATTGCATTGGAATGGGTTTTTAGAATGTCCATTACAATCGGAAAACGTATGATTACAGGTGAATGTCCCTTTCAGAGGAAATAGGTAATATTGTACAGTACGTGGCAAAATCTAAGCTCATCTCTACATCCCGGGTAAGGGGGTATGCGGACTAGTGGCGGGTTTTTCAGGGATATTGGGGATGTTTTGAGGAGGTTTAATGGTCGCACCCAAAAAAATCCCATTATTTACTGTAAATTCATGTTCCTTGAGAAGAAACTTAATGACGGTTAATAACTTTGTTGTTCTTGTATTCCGAGTAACTTGCAATTAAAATAGTGGAATCACAATTTCAATTATAGGAGAGTTTTTCAGCCCTCACGAAGGCGCGCCATCGATTCAGATTGGTTTCAAAAAGATTCACACACATCCAATGCAGTACCGACTTTCGGTCCAAGTTTCGCCTTACCTGTATTTTGTTTTTTCCTATGGGTGTGGAGGGTATCGTTTTCGATTAATTTTGGTTTTCACTGCTCGTCATTGATAATGGTCATCACCTTGTAAAATCAACTCCGAACACAGCATAAAATCTCCCACTCACTTGTAATCAAAATATAGAAATGTAATGGGATTAGTCCATTTCCATCACTCCATTTAACGGGAATTCAAAAAAATCATTTCGAATATACGTAATAAAAAAAGTAATAGGAATTTCGATTACCAATACAAGCATTGGAATGGGTATTGCAATAACCTTTCTTCAATGGGAATGGGAATTGGTAATAGAATTCCCTCTTTACCGTCCCTGCCCGTCCATGCCTGCATGCTCTGTATTTTCATTCAACGTAGTTGCCCGTGTTCCATCTTTTTGGAACAAATTGGTAGAGCTGCTATTGAGACAAAAATTTTCATCACTTATTACGTGCACGCGTACAATTTGATTTTATTCCTTTTGTTTTACTGTAATAAACAACCTTGATGTTTTCTTCAGCAGAATCCTTTGGGATGTGGTATCCTGGTTTGTTTCCTCTTCAATCGTCAAGCCCAGTAAAACATTACTTTTTTGTTTGAATTAGTTGGTTAAATTTTTTGAGTTTGTGTGCTTAAAAATCTAGTTAATTTAATATGTTAAAATCGACCCTTGTGACCCTTCTAAAATCCACACATTGCTGACTATTTTCGTTGTTGAGTATTTTATATTTTATAACGATTACTGAGAAAGTGGCTTTCCTGTACGTCAAGAAGGGTTTCAAAACACAGAGAGGGAAGTGGTAAGATGCAAATGGGCGAAGAAACAGCTGACGACATTTTAAGCTACTGATTTCTCATCCCCCTATTTTGTTTCCTGCCAATACTCTTTGCTAGTAGGCCAACCGTGTCTTGCTTGGTTCATGGGAAACTTGTCTGAAACGAGGCCATTCATACATCTCATTTTGGTCATTTAGTGTGTACTGCAGTATGAAAAGGAGATATGGTGTGAGCAGTAACAGAGAGGACCAAGTGCCTTCAAGATGGTGTGCATAAAACATAGCGTCATATTCCCATTTTCGTCATTGTGAGCTTAGTGCTCAATGGCCTAACTGGAGCGGAGCCTGACAAGTGAGACACCCCACTGTTCGGTTTGCGAAGCGTCTTTAAACGTTCACATCCCAACTCGAGTATTTGGAGGTGGATACCTATTCACCAGCCCCTGAATAATGAAGTTCCAACTCACTCAGTTTCTGACTGGCTCAAGGTGCTGCCAGGTGCATCGCTTTAACATGGCAAAGAAAGACAACTATTTCTCCTAATACTCCAAGTCCGCATCTACCAATGATAGGAAGTTTGCCGATAGTTCCCGCAGGAGCTAAGGTTGGTGGGCCTCCGGCAGTGGGCAGGGACATATGGAGTGAGGAGACAAGAAGAGCTGGCGGTGAATTCGTACAGCCGGTATGAAGAAAGTGGGGGGGGGGGGACAAAAAACAGAAGATCACCGAGAATTCTCTAAAAAAATACTGGGCTGATGTTAGCTACATATTTGTGAAGAACAGCCGAGAAAACACCAAACTCGCAATGAGAACGTATATTGGGCCACGGAACTCCCTGTATCATCACCTCTTTTATAATCATCGAATAATGGTGAACCGCAAGACGACCAATTTCTGGTAAGCCCAAAGTAAATAACTTCATAGTTATTTGTCCACATATTCATAATCGTAAGTTTGACTGTTTGTTCAGCCGTCCTGATTGTTCGCACCGGCGAAAACACGAAACATATTTAGTATCAGGTGAGGAATATCTAGGTGGGACTTGTTTAAGTTTCCCGGAATTCGGCCTAGTTCAAAATTGGCCACATAATATAAGCGTTGACCGTTAGCCCTGAAGTAATGGTTGGCCTGAAACATGATTGTGTACATATTTAGAACCAGTAGAGGAATATATAGGTGGGCATCAAAACTAAGGTCACATCAGTAGTGGAAGCACACACGGCATACCATTTTATTCAAGAACTCACGGACGAATACTCGATCCCCCAGTGTAACCAAATGAGGGATCAGCGCACAACGGCGTTTCATCCAAATCACCATAAACACACATCAGAGAGAAAAGAGGAGACCATCGAACGGAAAAATTACGGATTACTTAATTTGTGAACGGTGCCAAAGTGCAAAAAACTAAAAAAAGTCCAACCTAGATATTCTTCCCCTGATTCTAATAGTTTCATATTCGTGTTTTGGGCTGTATGAACATCAGAGCAAACGGTCAAACTTTCGATTATGAATATGTAAATAATTTCAGCTCAGTGATAAAATAGAGTGGCAGCAATAACCACTACAAACGTGTACCCATAAGTAAATGGGTGTGCACACTTTTTTCAAGTGTTATACATCGGGAAGCATCAGAAAAAAAATACGAGCTTTTTCGTGTACCCATAAGTCGGACACTACCAACCAAACTGAAAACCTGCCAAACGGCAAAAGGTCCTGTGGATCATTTACGTATACCAAAACGCTAATTGTATCATTGTGTTCGTGGATAAACCCAATTCTCTCGGAATGATTTTTCTTAACATCATTACCATAACATCAGTTTCATTGGCCCTTAATTTAGCCAATTGTTGACAGAACTATTATTCTTCCTTCAACTATCTGACGTACTTTTCTATGTATCAGAGGACGTTTAGAAGGCACGTCCTTTGCTCTAATTTGGTATAAAACGGCAGAAGGCGGCAACTTAGAATCCTGTTGTAATGCAGGCCTGCACCAAATGCAGGGCCTTTACACCGGCGAGCTTTGAGGATGTACTCTCGTGGTTGCGACGTAGGGATCATTTTCCTGACTCCGTGTTATCAGACAACACATTTCACTTAAGTATTGCGTGCTCAACAATTCCTTCAGTCCTTCATTAGAATTTGTTTTGTACGTTGTACACCGACCGAGTTTGCGCTAACGTTATATTGTACTACTGTTTGTTGCCGCGTAGAGAGAAAAAAGGATTTTTCCGAGTTTATTCTTCTAAATATCTTATTGTATTGAGTAAGGAAGAAGGACAGCTGAGACTTTCGTGATGTGGAAGGTTATTCCCATGAGATCTTTGTCACAATCAATGTCAGTATGACGGGTCGGAATCCTCCAACAACCTACCGCTCCCTTCCGCTTGTCACTTGAAATTTAGACCCTGTCGACTCGCCCAACAATTTTCCGTATACTGATGCGAAGGAAGACGTGGCACCGGCAACTGCGGAGAAGTCTGCCGAGCTCAAGGGCAAAGTAAAGCGGATTTATTCGACTGCTATTCACGTTAAGGCGTGCGCGTCGGGGTTGAGGTGTGAGAGCTTATTGTCTAACCGGATTTGTCATTCGGGTTGTTGAATTTTGACATCAGCCATCCTGAACAAAGCTACGCCGTGAAAAAATGACATACTATAGATGTGCCATGCTTTAGAACGTTGCTATTAATATACTTATCGATATGAATAAAAAAATTTAATGGTAATGAAAATTAACCAAGTACGATTATAAACTCACCTGCCGGGCGACAAAACGCTATTAGCTGGTGATAATAATTGGCGGTACACCAAGAGCGCGGAGCTTGAATCCACACACAGCTTTCCGCAACCCCTGTGAATTCGACGATCTGCTATATTGCACGGGCGCTATATCTCGTTCTACTCATTTTTACGAAAAAATGTATACAACATAATTTAGGTGCTAGTTAGCTGAAAACACGCGGTAATTTTGATCAAAATCGTAGGTACATGTAGCTAGTACTCTCCGTCAAATAGTCACTTATGGAATTAACGTGGAAATATTGAAAACAAGAAAAAAATCACTATCAACGATTTTTTGTTGTTGTTTTGTCTGTTGAACGGATCTTCAGAGGAACATTTACGTTGAACAGTACTTAAGAATTGACTTTTGAAGGCACTCAGTGAGTTCGGAGGGAACCATTGCCGCCGTTTTGCCGTGGTGCTCACAGAGTTAAATGATCAAGCCTTCAAGCGCTCAAACAACTTTGTGCTCATTATAGGCTTTCCTTTATACAAGTGCCGGCTAACGTAGGGCACGAGGGCAATGAAAAGGTAGACTGCTTTGCGAAAAGGGGTACAGAATCCGCCTGAGCTCCATGTAGAAGTGAAGAAAAGTTGAATCGTCAGGAAGTTCGATGGAGGCACAGGAAAATGCCGCACATTGGCATTGCCTCCCACGACTAAAATAGGGCTAAGGCAGTGCTGACCCTCTCTAGACATTATCCAAGAGTCCTAACTAGTTCCTCATCAGACACTGCCCACTTAGGTATCATCTCAACAAGACGTGAATCTCAGAGGAAGTTGAGTGAGGAGGACGAAACGGCAGAGCACATCTTGGTAGCCAGGAGATTTGAATATTTCTTCCGGGGGTTCATCGAACCTCAAAACCGTAGTCAGCAGCGAAGAACATAATCGGCTTCCTGAGGGGGGGCTAGTATGTACGACGTCTTCCATCAAGTCCACAAACGGGACACGGCGCACTGCGTTCCGTTTGCCCTCGAAAAAAAACTCGTATAAGTTACCTTAACGTTCTACGTAGAAACTGGTTACACTTATAGCTCTTCAAGTTAAAACTGGAGGCATTTCGACAAAATTTTCGACGTTTCCACTAAACAGTTGGAGCTGATGGGCGTAAAAGTGATCATTGCTATCACATTTGATGTTTCCTTAGTTTTAACGTATATGTGATTGACATGTTACATTCACAATTAGTGTAAATTGTGTTTGGTGCTAAGCGGTCTTATTCGAGTGGCTAGCTGCACAACGCGAACCTACTTCTAGTTCCTTGTCTCGTGGCCCAATTTAATGTACTCCACTCCTCCACTTCTTCTGTTTCAATTGCCTACCAAGAACCGCCCAAAAATAAATGCACTTTAATATACTGCACCTGTTCTGTACTTCTCTAATTATTCTTCCGGGCAAAATAATGTCATTGGTATTTTAGTATAGTCGCAATCTTTACTTCTAGGTGTGAGGGAGGGGAACTCCTTAGTGTGAACAAATACTATTTCCTAAACTTGCTCGAGGTTTTTTTTCTGTTCTAAAGAAACCGAAAAAAGCGACGAAAATGGCTTTCAGTGAGCGGGGGAAAGCTTTCTTGAAGTCTGGCTATTGACAAGACAAAGATTGAGTGAGGCTCCCTCGACAAACCCACCTCTAATTGCTCCGAGTCTTCTCTTTTCAATCTCAATTTGCTCCCTCTATTTCATTTCCCAATTTTTCTTCTTTTTTTTTATGTTTCTCGAGTACCTTTCAAAGGCAGGCTCAGGGCTTTTTCGTCGTTTGGAGACAACGTTGGGGCAGCCCGCGTTTCGAGAGTCTCAAACAAAAGGTTTTTGAGATTCTCCGAAAATCTGAGTCGCGTCGTTCGTGAGAAAAGATTCCTCGGAATAGCCCATCTTCTTGAAATTGCTCACAAGTATAGGATTTTTTATACAAGGCGCCGCCAGAAAGTATGTATTCTTAAGTCGTCAAGGGAAAAGTGCTTTTCCACATGAGCGCCGAATCGTTTGTGCCCACTTGCCCACTGAGATGAACATACTTCGACGGGCATTTGTGTATACGATTGTTAAGCCCTTGTAGTTTCCGAAGAAAATTTGTCACCACCATGTAGCTCTCCGGGGGGGGGGGGCACTGATTTTCACGGATACGAAACTTCGTCGCACACTTCCCGAAATTGTTTAATAGTGGACGCACCAGCAATCTTGTGAGCCTTCAACGTGAAACACCAAATTTGTTCGTATTTCCTCTGTCCCAATTTCATAGCGTCGTCAGTTGAGTCCCGCGAGATACTGAACTTTTCCGTTGCTCGTGTAACATTACGTTAATATTAATTTGATACAGTTGATTTACAATTTATTACTGCCCTTACAACTACCTGATAATTTGCGGTTCGTTTCTGTCAATTTTATTTTAAACATTAGAGTATAGGATTTCAATCACCCAGTTTTCCAGGAATGGTCAATTATCATTTTATCACAGACCAAAGTGTTTCAAGTAATTCCCTGCAGGTTTAAAAATTATTAAAACATTAAAAATTAAAAATATCTGGTGCATAGTTACATACAATATTCCTCAGCCCCACGCATATTCAGCGATTTTCATGGCCCATCGCCAAATTCCAATCTATTTTTCACTTAGTTCATTTTAACTTGGAAAACGTAACTTCACGTTTAACGTCGAAAATTGCGGTATTTATTCTGAAGCTTCTATTTATACAGCTGTCATTATTGGTTGACCAATGGCATTTATGCAGTTACTCTGGAAATTTCGAAAATTTATTCAAAACGCCGATTTTTTGGAACTTTTTGGTTCTTACATCCGGCAGAAGAATATTTATGTAGAATATTATATAAGTAGGAACTAATTAAAGACTCTGGTATGGGGTTTTTTTGAGAGTCAGTCCGTGTGAATCAAACAGCGTCTCAGGTCTGACGTTTCGCTTAAATTGTTAATCATTATCAGAATTCGGGTAAACGCTACTACTCGCTCAATATGGTAGCATGTGTTCCTGCAGCTACGTATACATAAATAAGAGAGCACAGTTATCTTCAAATCCCGTGGGTAAATATAAACAACAGGGTCAGAACCCTACTGATCCCTAGAGAAGCTGTTTGATTCATTGAGACTGACTTTTGAGAAAAACACTAGTTAATTTCACAGAGTTAATTTCAAACACTGCATCGCTTGTTAAACTGATTTTGGTGGGAATCGTTAAAGCCGTTTACTGAATTCGGTTATGCAGTAATTTCGGAAATTTTGAAAACGTTAAGAAAGGGAACACGGAAACACGTTCTGACAGATTTTAGTTGATATCTCTGTTCAATGGGATGTCAGAGGAAGATTAATGATGACCACTATTTGTGTATTGAGTAGTTGAAGAAATCCTGTGAGTTTGGTGAAAATCGTGGACATTGGTTGCACAGAGCACAGAGGAAAACACTTATTTGTTTCGTAGGCCACGTCTCCGTTTTTCAAATCTTCGTGGGGATATTTATGGAGAAGAAAAGCTTGGTACTAACTGAAGATAAGATGATTTCAAAGTTTAATCAAAATCGTTGGAGAAGTTTTCGAGAATACATTCGTTTTTCAAACATTTCGGCCCTTCACTTCCTCACCGATGGACGTTTTTCATAAACTCGTCTTCGCGTTCAACGCATTTCTACGGAAACATGAATAAGGGACAAAATATAGAAACTAGTTACCTGGGAGTACCCCGTACGTTTTTCGAAAGTACCCCGGAATCGTTAAAACCGATTATCTTAAAGTCAGAAAAACGATCATTTGATGTTCGACAAATCTCACTTTCCGAGCTATCATGGGAGGAATAGTGTGGATAAAAAATGTAGATATAGATTGCTAAATGACACCGTCAAGTTAACTAATTTTGGTTCTGCAGTTACTTGGAAAGTGTTCCCACGAATGAGAATTGTATGGTAGTGTCATGTTGTTAGGAGCCGTAAGTACATTTTAATTTGCCATTTCCGAGAGAAAAAAATTTAGTATTTCGTAACTGTAGTTACTTTCATACAGGTTATGTACATACCTTAGATTAGACGTTTCATGGTGATCTGCAGGCTATCTTTTCAATTTAAATGTATTTGGATCAGCGTTTTCCTCACACTCGCGTTCGCAGACGCACAGACCATTTTTACAAATGATGTTCCTCAGTAGCTGTTGAAAGACACGAAGAGAACTCAGAAGTATTTTTCAGCCGATTACGTGTTGAGTCCCTAGGAAAAGAAAATGGACAAAAATCGAAATTCCTGATACTGTAATGTTTAATAGTTTTGTTCATTATTCCCAACGTAAAATTCTGAAGAAAACCCAACTTTTTTATTGACACTGTCACGATATTTATTTTACCCTTTTTGTAGTGGAAAGTAAAAATAATGTTGTTTTTTTGGGGGCTATATTAGTTTTTGGCCGATTTCGTTCGAAATCTTATTTTACCGTCTCACGGTGATCTGTAGGTTGGGCATCCACTTACACTGAGATTTGTGTTCTTATGACTTAGACACGTAGATCTGTAGGAAATGCAAACAATTTTTCAATCGATTACGAACTTCGTCGGGCTAAGGAACGTAAAAAAAGTGAGGAAGCGTTGATTAGTGCTAACCCACCAAGACCTCCATAAATCTCAAAAACTGATTTTGTGTCGTCAAAAATACCAAAAGAACGAGTGGTTGAGAAAAATTGTGTGATGCCCCTCTGACGTTTCGGTTACTATTGCAGTCTGTGTCGACAGAGTAAAAATGAGTGTAAAAATTGATTACGATTAATGTTTTAAAGTAGTGGTGGAGAACGGTAGAGGTTGTTGATTCGAGTAAGATCGCCATCCTCCACCTGTAGCTCCATACAATGAGTGCTGAGGTGGAAGAAAACCTCCCATCTCATTCGCGTTATCGAATTCAAACCCTTTTTTTTGTCTCTGAATTCCTAATTTTTGGTCAAACGACGTCGCACTCCTTAATACCCGATTCCGTTATCTCAGCAATTTGATCTTCACGTGCTAAAACATCCCACAATCCTTTTAACGCGAGTATTTCCGTTGGTCCCTCGTAATGAGCAACGGTTCCTTGATCTGCTCTTTGTTCTTAATCCCGATTGAACAGATTACACGAACGGTCTCGAATGAGAAGATTAAAGGACCTCTTTAAACATCGGGAGCCATTATGGGGGATTACGCGAAATGTGTATCTTAAAAGCCTTCAGTATTGAAGAACAGGGAACTAATGCAAATGAATAAAACGGATTTAAAAAGTAAAAAAAAGGGTGTGTTTTGTGGAAAAAATTAGTGGAGTTAGTCGATAATCTGAGCGTAGGTGTGAGTGGTGGGGGGTTTCGCTAAGCTTTGGCCAATCTCTAGTCAAGATTAGGGAACCCGTTGCCTGCGCAATTCTTATCTAAATTCGTTTCCCCCTCCTTCGGCGGTTACGAGCATTTAAAGTTGTTCTAAAAAGCCTCATATAAGGCGGCTCCTCGTTTCTGCAGATTAAACCTTTTTTGCACCCCTTAACGTAAACAAACCTTTTATGCATATTAATTTTTACTCTCCGGTTTATTTTTTGTTCAGAAACTGAACGTCTTTTCAGGGGCGTTAGTTATAAGGGAATGTGGCTAATAATCGGATAGAAACTGAGGTCGGAAAAAGGGGCTTGGATCGTTAAAAGATGCTCGCCCAGGGCCTTCCTCGTTATTGGAGGAGGGCGTTCCTATTGAGATGACCGTTGGCAATTTTGTTCAGAAGTCGGCGGTAGTATGTGAAGGGATGGAGAATGGTACAGGAGAAGGGGAAAGAATATTAAAAAAAGAAACAGCGTGTGCGTGATAACGTTCCGCTTATAATCTTCCTTGTTTCCGTCCTTCCCCCGTTAAAAAATTGATATTAGGGAGGGATTTCCGAAACTGTTATGGGAACCGTTTACTGCTTGTTCTGACGTACAATCGTCATCAAAGTGGGAAAATAGCCCTCGTTTCGTTGTCGTGCGGAGGTCATCAGTCGAAATCATCGTTTTTCGTAAAATTGTGAGTAACCGTTTTTAATTTCGGAGCTTCGAGACGCTAAATGGGATCATGTCCTGCGAGCAATAACAGCAGCTTTGTGTTAGTCAGGAGTTGAGATTCTACTTCCCTCGTCATCGCGTGGAAACAACCAGTTATGGTTCGTTACGTTAAATATTACGGGCCTCTAGAAGGACAGATCAACGAACAATAATCTTCCCGTTTGACGCACAACCAACAAGAAGGTTGTTCCCATGATGCGACTGTATTGAAGAATTACCTGCCCTTGCGTTTATTCTATTCGGACAGAATCCCACCACAAAACCTGGGATTGTTTTATCACGTAACAACCAGTTCAAGCTGGGCACCTCTGGTAGACCTACATACCCCACATGGCAGATTCTGGAACGTGATATCCTGTTGTGATCTGATACAATGAATAGTGTCTGAACTCTCCTAGTCCTCTTCACGTTAAATTGAATCCAGGTTGCTGGAAATATCGGTGATTACCCACAAGCTGCGGAGGGTTTCTCAGGGTTATCTTCCTCTGCTCGGCGAAATACAAACGAAAGTAGGGAAATGGGCTGTTAACAAAAATTTTGAGTTAACGTTTCAAGGGCTATTGAACCCTTTAATACCATAAAACTTACCTCTTCATTTACATGAGAAACCTTCTGCTGAAATCTCGCGTACCTGAAATACCTCTGTCTCTAAAAAAGGGTGATCTGGAGAGCTACAGACCTATTTCAGAGTCGTCTGCAGTTACTCCTGATGGTAAGTGCCGTTGGGAAAGGCCTGTGGGCATTCCAGCCTATGGATCGTACTGCACACAGTGCTACCCCAGATTTGGAAGAAAAAGGTTGCCAGTGGTAATCCAACAGGATGTCTGCGTGGTATAAGGATTCCTGACTGACTCGCTGTGTGATGATGATGAGATGAGTTCGGCAGGGAGACCCTCTATCTCCTATCCTTTTCACTCTTGTGATTGATACTGCACCGAGTAAGCTGCCTCTGGAAATAGGGGTTTATCTCAAACCAACTATGTGAGTGTAGGAATCAGCCTTATCAAATGACGTCGTCCTCCTCGCAAGTACTAAATAGGGCCTTCAGATCGCCGTATAGGGGTTTTGGGCAAGCTTAGTTGATTTCCGTAGTGCCATTCTCTAGGGGACGCATGGTCGTGAGTATGGGTTTGGCCAATGGTGAATCTCAGGTCCTGGCTAGAGCCGTCCATGAGATGAAGCAGTACCTTGGGACCGTGTACCTTGGTGATTATCTTCAGAATTTTTCCAACACCCCACTACAGTAGTAACAGATGCCACTCCTCCTTCGGACTTAATTGTTCACTAAGCTGTTCTGTGGTCTGGTTTTTGGGAATCACCCACACAGGGCTAATGAATCTAGACCTCTGTCGTAGCATTCCACGTGAGTACACTCACACTCCTTGGGTTTGGAGGATCTGTCTACTATTCTCTACCACTTTTCCGTACTTACGCTTTAAGCAGCTGCTTGTCTCGCAAGCACCTGGCTACGATATCGCCCGTGTGGTGGCTGGTCTTGGATTCGTACAGGATTCGCTGCTAAACGGTTCAATATAAGGACGAGAACTCCGGCAGTGCACCAATTCCTCCTTCTCTCCCGTGCGTGGAGTGAGCTTCAAAGTACGTCCATGGAAAAGATTAGGAGCACTTCACACTGGCGTCACTGACTATCGCGATGGGGAGTACAAGGGGCCAGTGTGGGATTTGTGGTGACCAAAATAAGTTGACGCGCGCCTCTTACCTTCAAATGAACACTTATTAATTATGATAATTTGAACGACAATACAACGGACTCAACATACGACTTCACAATACTCCTGTTCAGCAGGGTTCAGATAAGTAAAAATATGTGGTTTGATTACAATGATGATTATAGCTAGTTTTGACCGACTTCGCTCACTTTTTCGTCCCATTCCTAAGTATTAAATTTGAGCCAATTTTTTAAAGCCAATTTCACTTAATTACGTTCACAGAACACGTTCTCAAATGGAGCTTATCAGACACTGAGGCCTTCAAAATGAGACGTAGTGTAAAACTTCATATTCCTAAAACGAGTAAAAATTGACTAAAATAAACTTTTGACTTATCAATTTACAGCTTTGGTCATTCCAGGAACAGGTTTATAAATTTATATTTCGTCACGTTTTGAGATCCGTTCATACAAAAGATAACTATAACTAACTATAGATCTTGACGACGTTTTTGAGAAAAAACAAACAGTTTAGTTTTTGATCACCATCATAATACAACCATTTTGCTCCTTTACGTATTTTGGAGTCCCGTGTTGAATGCAGAAGAATGATTTGTAATTGGAGCTGATTTGGCGTAGCTCTCCTCTCTTAACCGTATTCACAGAAGGTCACCCAAACAAAGACCGTTTTCTCGAATTGCGTTAAGAAACGCACACAACGTTCAGAAACCCCACTGTTTGGCACAGGTCAAAGTAGTTGTCATGTTATGGCACGGGGAAGTCTGAAGTCTGAGAACTGCCTGTTCAGTCGGCTTCTCCACTAGACAAAAGGGTCAAGTTCGGTTTAACTTCCGACAACAAAGGACTTCCCTTTTTGGACATTCCAGAATGTCCTTCCCTCCCTCAATTTACCTCCAACACACACAGCACTTCCCAGGTAGACTGGTCTCGAAGTGCTCACACAAACATTCCTCTGACCAGTCGCAGCTCTCACTCTCTCCCTCCGCTACAGTTTTCCGCACGACCAGCTCACGTGTATTCTAAGTCCCCTTGTGTCGCCTTTATATACTCAAACTCAAATCTATATTCATTTAGCGTGTAATACATTCTCTCACGCTCACCGAGTTTCCTTTCAATTCATTTAAACTCCCCTTCTCGTGCGCCCAACACCCTTTAATCAAAATCGTTGTAGTAGTTTGTTAGAAAAAGGTGGAACGCTTACTTTCGTACATTTCGGTCCTTCACTCCTCCACTGATGGACCTTTTGCATTAACTCATTTCATTTTCGCACTCAACGCATTTCTGCGGGAACTTTTATTGAGGACAATATGTAGCTACTGATTAGTTGAAAGCACTCCTTAAGTTAGATCGAAATCGTAAGGGGTTTTGAGAAAATTGGGAAAACGATAAATTAATATTCCACAAATCTCATTTTTCGAGCTATGGTGTATTATATCTCCTTTCAAAAGATAAATACAGAAATATTTGCGAAGTTAAGAATGAGGGTTTAGATTGTCAAGACGCCCAGTAAGTTTGCTCTAGAAATTATAATAATGGCACACAAAAAACCCCATTTTGGACACATCTTTGTTTAATGAATTGTCAGTAGAATATTTGTACGTAACAATGTACAGGTATCAACTATTTCCTGACGTCCTGCGAGTATGGGGAAAATCAATGAAGCCGTTTTACCAACAAAAAAAAACCTATTGTTCTTTCGTACGCCTGTATTTCCATTCTCCGAATTTTTGTTGAGACATAGTCTAGTAGGGGTCTAGGGTTAACTGGTAGAAGACAGTTGGGATGTTTTAGCAAAATCGTTACAGCCATTTTCGAGAAAAATTCGAAAAACCTTGGTTGTTGGTATATTTTGGTCCCCTACCACTCTTTAGCATCGGTGGAAAACGATCATAACGTTATTTTCGCGTCGTAAAACAGAAAGATCCAGCTCGGTTCAGTCGTTCTTCCGCAAATTGAACTACAGCCACACACGCACACGGGTCACGCGCCGAAATTAGGTTTTTAGGATTCAGTAGGCCAAGATGTGAAGAAAATTCCCCTGTTTTTTGACTCGATCGCAATACTTGGGTTGCGAAAAGTCGAGAACATAACTCAACTTATGGGTTAGATACATTTTCAGGTGTGGTCAGTGCTAATAATCGCGGATTTTCCAGGCAAATTGACGAAATCGACAGACCGTGAATTTAGTTCGATGGTAGGGGTTTTTTTTATTATAAGAGATATTAAAAAAGATGAAAATGTAAATAGTTATGAGGATTTTCTGGTGAGTGGACGTAGTGGGAATTTCGTGGAGAGGGGGAGAAGGGTAGCTGGCACAAAAACAGCGGTGGGGTAGTAGGAAATCAAAAGCAGAAGCGTCTGATTAAGCGGCCTGGGGGGCAATGTCTTAATATTCAAAGAGAAATGAGGGAGAAGCCGGCGGCTGTTTGGCAGCGGAGCGGAGCTGAAGATGGAAAGCGGTTCTTGAGCTCCAGCTCCAGCGAATGGCTGATGGCCTGGGCTTCTGCGAGGCCTTTGAGGGAAGTTGCTGAGGGCGTCAAAGCGACTCCCTCAAGCGGTTGTCTTTGTTTCCCGTCGGCTAATCAGACGTCTGTCCGTCTCCCTGTTGAGCAAAGACAGAGCCGCTTCATCGTTCATCGTTTAACGAGAGAGCTCCCTCGGCCGGTTGAGTTGAGCAGTAATTTGGACAACAAGAAAACCCGTCACAAACAGAGACTTGCTCCTGTTGATCTTTCTTCGCCTTCCTTTTGTGTCCGATTGACCCTTCAACGCTCGGCAACAGGGCAACAGCTTTGAATCAACCCATTTTGAGCTGACCCTCAACAGTAAATGTGCCACTTGCGAAATTTATGGCGGTGAGTTGGCATTGGATTACGTCTAGTATAATCCCCCAGTGGGCACCAGTCCCAACAGGGAATGATAACGACGGTAGTTAAATTTGAGTGAGATACGCTGGACTGATCAAGCTCGCTCCGTTTTTTATATTCGAAATTACCTAAAACATAGTGAGGCGTATGCTATTACTCGAAGAAAATATAGCGAAAGTTATCGTTCCTCCCTGGTATGCGCTCGCACTCCCTCCTGTCTCGCTCCAGCCACCCGTCAGTTCGACTCAACTCAAGATGCAGTCATGACGCGGTCTGCAAGCAAGCGGTCTTGTGCATTGTCATTTAGGGCTGGAAAGTGGAGAGAGAGAGCGACACTTCCAGGTTGCGTCTGAAGAATGACTGAGGCCTGACATCGTCGCCATTGGTTGCGAGTAGTCCGCAGTCATCCTCAATGCCCATTCTGCAAGCCAAGAAGCGCAAATACGACAGGACGGATCTTCGTATGGCGAAAAAAAATCTGCAGTTCGATTTATGGAAGAACGGATAGACTGATGAGGCTGGTTCTTTTGTCGTTTTTTGTCATTTTTGTAAACGCCAAAATAAGGTTATGGGCGATTTTCGTAGATGAGGAAGGGGGGGGGGGACAAAAATGTACCAAAACCTATGGTTTTTCGCGTTTGTGTCAAAAACAACCGATTTTGATTAATCTTCAAACTTACTTTTGGTGATTGGTACAAAACTTACCTTCTCCATAAATATTTCCATGAAAATAGGACTGAAAACAAAATTAGGTTTTTTACGATTTTTGGCAAAACGGCTTTAAAGATTTTCACCAAACTCACAGAATTTCTTTAAATAGTTGATACCAATATATCGTTCTCAATAAATGTTCCGCTGAAAGTCCATTGAACAGAGATAAAAATCAAAATTTGTCGCAAATAACGTTTTTTCGAACATTTCCGTTAATTTCGGGGTAACTGCATCATCAGATTTAATAACTCAGGGAAAAGAAAGAATAGAAATCGGGTCAAAAAATCGATTGGGTTTTCCTCAGATCTTCACGTTTTGAGGCCTACTGAGCCTAAAAAAACTAATTTCGGCGCGTGGTCCGTGTGTGTGTGTGTGTGTGTCCTTCGTTCGATTTGTGGGAGAACGGCTGAACCGATTGAACTGGTTCTTTTTTGTTTTAATCATTATTTTTTACAGACACCAAAATAAGGTTATGGGCGATTTCGGTCGATTCGGTAGATTAAGTCCTGAAAATTACATCAGGAAGGGTGGCGCCCTCAGCAGCGACGCACTGATGTAGGCGATTCCTGAAATTTTCAGCCGCCCTCTGGCACATTTCGATGGGAATCGCGGCGATTTCTTCCCTGATTCGAATCTTGAGGTCTCCCAGAGTGTGAGGTCGATGTTTGAACACCTTTTCCTTCCAGTAGCCCCACAGGAAAAAATCACACGCACTCAAATCTGGCGATCTTGCCAGCCACCCCAAGTCACCCCTGAGAGAGACGAGGCGTGCGGGGAACATCTGCCGCAGTTTCACCATTGAGATTTGCGCTGTGCGGGCCGTAGCCCCATCTTGCTGAAACCAAATATCCCCCAGATCCTCTTCTTCAGCTAACTGGTTCAATTCGGGTTCAAAAAATCTTTCCAGCATGAAAAGATAACGCTGAGCATTGACGGTAACAGTCCTTCCATCCTCCTCGAAAAAATAAGGCCCAATCACCCCAAATTTTGAAATGGCACACCAGATAGTGACTTTCGGGGAGTGGAGAGGTCTCTCGTGAATTTGTCTTGGGTTGCGGTCACACCAATAGCGGAAATTTTGTTTATTAACCGCTCCAGAGAGATGGAAGTGGACTTCGTCCGAACTGAAAAAAGTGGACGTTGGTGGGATGGGTTTATCATCTCTTGGCATCGATTCAAGCGGTTTTTGGTAGTCTGGAGGTGACAATCCCTGAACAATCACAATCTTGTACGGATGGAATGACAAGCCCATGTGCAAAATCCTCCTTAGTGAGGTGTTAGAGATGTTCAGTGCTACTGCGTGCCTCCGAGCAGAGCGCCGAGGCGACTGTTCCACTGCTGCTCTCACTCGAGCCAAATTTTCGGGTGTTCTTGCGTTTCTTGGTCTTCCCGCACCTCTATGCCTTACTGTGGAATGAACTTACGGGGGTGGTAGAAAGTTGTATGCTGCTACGCACCAGATATTTTACACTTTATCTCCATTGAGTTTTACGCGATTGTACATTTTCTTTCGTCCTTACCGGTGTTCCTTGTGAGTAAATCAAAGTAAACATTCCTACCAACATCACCTTTCAACGAGCACATCGGAAGCCATCATCACGTTTCAATATTTTCATAATTCTCACAACTGCAATAAGTGATTGATACAGTTGGTTTAATCGAAGACCCCGAACTGGTCATGAAGTGGGTGTTCTGGTCTATTGGCACCTGGGCACTTGTATGGTCAGTGAAGTACGAGTACAAAGATTATATTCGGTGTATTGGGTTACGATGTTCAGCATTTTTTGCTACCAGTATTTTTTCTCGTTCTTGGTAAGAGAACCTCGGTTCTACACCAGTGCAATATATTTTTCTATACTATCGACTTATGAGTTTTCATTCTTGTCGTTTCGTACTGAACAATTCAAGCTCCCCTTAGCGTTCTTCGTAAATTGGGAATAAAGAAAAAAATGGTTATGTGCCGCAGTGTTAGATTGAGCAGTTCAAATAAAGTGCTGACTTAAAATGATTTCCCGTAGAATAGGTCCATAAATGGTAAGTAGAATGATAATTAGAAAAGGCATCCTTTGTTACACGTTGTTATGAAACACGGAGATGTCCTGACACAGCAAGCGCTATCAGGCAGCATTCATTGTCTGTAAAGATTTCACTTCTGCACCCCAATAATCTCCATAGATGGAAGAGAGATAGTGAAGGGGAATGTTATGAGGGCGGAGCACAGAGAAGGTATAAGACCTTTCTCTAATATAAAACATAAATAAGGCTCCTGGATCCCGTTTACTGTTATTGGTCTGAGAGCTGCAGGTCGTGGAGGAGACCGGAAAACCGGAAAAGGCGCCCAACGGCCCTGTGGACTGAGGAAAGGAAATGACGGCGGGGACGATGTGCAGGCAGGCGGGTAGACATGAGGAATAATCCTTGACCATTGTCCATCTAATCGCTCCCTCATTCCGCTCTATATTGCCAAGCTATTGTAATTAAGTCGGGGCAAAACCCTCGCTCCAACGCGATTTCCAACCCCACAACGTCCACTCGTTCCATTTTCAAACCGTTTCGTTCTTCCTCTTCATCCTATTCTTCTCATTATCCGCCGTCTGCCTCCCTCATTTTCCCCTTACCGCACCTTTCCAGCAGGGTTTCTCTCCATCACCGGTGGTCGGGTCCTAAGCTGTCAACTCCCTGCATTACGCCTCACATTATTGGCACCCTGCCATTAGAACCGGGGGACCAGGGCCTTAATTGTGCTACTGATCATTCAGCAGCTTCTCGTGTCACTTTGAGCTGGTTCGTGTGAGCAAATAATACGCATGCGCACGAACGATTCGCTAGGGGTTTAAACAAAAAAAATTGGCACCACAGTTTATTGCACAACGACTTCATGCCGGAAAAATGTTTTGACGAGATTGTGAAGGGGATTGACCGAATAACCTACCTGCACATCTACGTGAAACACGTGAAATGAGCAAAAACGAGCCAACATTATTGTTCGACGCAAAGCGCCAAATTGGTTCGAGCCTTTGACCTTGGACTTTCCCGCGTCATTGTCTCCGACTATTTCAATACCTGCCCCCCTGTCAGTTAGTTCTAACAGCCCCTTTTCCCCGGTTCTCCCCTTTCTTTATTTCTTTCTCCCCAATTTCATTTTCCTATCAACGACAGAGCTCTTCCAAAATCATTCTGCTTCCAACTATCGCCCCAGTAACTTCTCGCTCTCTCATACGGTTGCCCACGCCAGTTCACGCGTTCCGAGTACTGCCCTTGTATAGCGCACCATCTCAGCTCAATTTTAACTGAACTCAATTCCGCACGTGTATTACAGTCCTCCTCACGCTCACACAGTTTCATTTTTATTTCGATCCTTAAGCTCCCCCTTTCGTGTGCCCAACAATTATAGTTACGTTGTGTGAACAGTTCTAAATAACCCAGCGGTACCACGAAGTTATCATTTTAAGATAACGCGAGCAGCATAGTAAATTATCAATAATGTCGATGAAATGATTGATTTTACCGAGGTTTTTCCTTTATGAATCGCACTGTTCGGCGACACCTCGTGTCGTTTAGAAAGTAAATTTTCGTTGTAACGTTATTTACTAATATTTTTTGATGCTGAATCAAATGGCATTCGTTTTAAAAGTACTAAACAAATCTCAAGTTTGCTGTGCAGAAGAATAATGAATCGTTGTGTTCCTACAATCCTCATTGTGTAGATCTCATTGGTTATTATCAGTGTTTTTTTACCACACTCGCAACAATATTTTTCTCTAACTAAAACTAATTTGGATTCATCTTTACTATTATTTTTCCTACTCCCCTCATGATTATTGAAAGACAATGTTACATCAATCAATTCCGCAAAACGCTGTTACTACTTGTGTCCGTATTCTAATCTTCGTGTCAAAGCGAAGTTGTCGATTCTGACAATTACCTGTTCGTGTACTTTCTCAGTAAGTGGTTGATCATATACACATTTACCTGCCAGCCTCCTCGGTTAACTGATGAACCGATTAAGGTCATCCTCAGCCCGCTTCCTGAGAATGAATGCCACTCAATTCGTCGTCACACTATATTCCTTTACGTAGTAATAATTTTCCACTTTAACGGACTCGGCCGTCTTGGAACCTACTCTAGTTAGCAATATCACTCCTATCCACTTCATTTCGGATTATTGATGACCTTCAGTTCCAATTCGGAATAAGGAAGTACCGGATGTACTGTGAGATGTTGTTCATCAACACCGTTCCCATTATCAAGCTAAGAAGTGCGCCATCTTTTTCATCAATTTATTTCGGTATTTCTCCGTTAATGTCGCGTCCTCTCTAATGTAAAAGCTTAATATAATTAAAGGCGTATTCCTTCTGGTTAGCAGTCAGAGCAAAAATTAAATATGTTTTCGAATCTCCAAAATTAAAACAATTGTCTTATGATCGGCAACAAGTAAAATAATAACTATTTTCCAACGCGCATAACAAGCTACAAATCCGACCATTTTGTTCACGCTTCTTCCCGTGACCCAATCGTTCTCTCTACGAAGGTACGAGAAAAAAAGTTGGACAACCTCAATCGGCATTCGTCTCCCCAACGGCCGATAATTCCCTAATCATTTCTGCATCATAAAAATCACCTCCCCCCTCCAGTGCTCCACTTCCACCGAACCAATTATCGAACTTTATGCGGTCCGTTGAAATAATATTTCTCCCTCCGATTGGATATTTAAATGGTCCTCCTCGGCCGGTTATTTTTGCGGATTTATTCTTTTAATGACGTCATGGGACTAATTAGAATACTGTCATTACCTCGGGAACAATTACGTTCTCTCCTCTTTCTGAAATTAATTTTTAACACTACGACACCCTGAGGGCGCATAACATCAGCGAACGTTATTTTCGTGTCCACTTCACGATTCGAGGGAGAGGACGAAAAAATTAATTAAAGGGAATGAGCGGCTGGTGTCCGCCGCGGGTAACAGCCAAATTACCGTTATTCGTCCAAGAGAACGCGATTTCCCGAGTATGACAGCACAACTCGGTTGCATTCAACGTACCGCTAATTTTGGATCACACATGACAGGTTAATGAGGTGAAATAGACCGCGGGACCAATTAAAATTGGATAAAATACTGTACTGGTAGGAGAGTCATGACATGGTCGTAATAAAGTTGGATGTAGCAGCCACGCCAAAAATTGAATATGTATTTTAGTAACGTATATAATATGTAAAGATAGTAACGTAGGAACTCATAATTTATAGATTTACATCACATGTTTCGCTCGTAATTCTTCATCTGACGTCCATCAGCCAATGCTTAAATCAGTCTCCAGCACTCTTTCTAAATATATGTGCATTTAGCTCAATTTCTAACAGTGAAGCTCGTAGGCAGGCTCCAAAAGCCCTTGAATGCCACGCAAGTTATTTATTCGTATTTTTCCTCTTCCTCAGGTCTACGCAAACAGCCTCATTTCGTTGAGGTTTCACAAAAAGAAAATTGATTGAATATAACTTTCTGTGTTTTTCTAAGGAAATAGATCGAAAATGGAGATATAGCGGTCGAAATTTTCTTGTTTTGTTTCTGGACTTTCTAGATTAAGAGGCTGCAAAAGAGTAACCTGGGAGTAAGCCTGGGTTAGATGCCAGGGCGTGAAAGTAGGTAATCACCCCCTTTATTTGTTGTGCTTAACTGAGTGGTTTCGGTTCGTGAGTAAAGCCTAATAACACGAATTCGTGAAAAACTATTTTAAAATTAAAATTAAAAATTAACTACACGGGGTCTATTTCTGTAATGTTAGTGCTTCAACTGTTAACTATACTGTGGTATAATTGTTAATGTTCTTGAGACGCGCTGTGGTGAGTAGGTTTCAAAGAAGATGTGGACCAACGTCTCGAACTCCTTTAGCTTTTATTGTTTCAGTCACATCAAGGCACGCAGATCTACCACATAATAAGGGAATAATTGAAATGAATCTTGTAATCCTGAGCTGGTTTTTTGTGGTGAATGAGTGCAGGCGACTGAATGCACCACTTCTTGAGCTAATATCGATGATTGATACCTCGCAGGTGTGGTTCTTGAGGTTCAGCTCTGCACAACAAACATCTTTACAGAAGAACGCTTCGGTTAATTGGTCCTTGCTTTCGGTTTGGGTTATTTTCGGATTTTAATTATCTCAATGTACATGAAAATCGGAAGGTTGCCGTTGAAGGTGGGTTTGCGAAAACGTACGTTAAACTAATTGCGAAAACCATTGTTGAGACAACGTCGGTCCCGAATGGGTGGTAATTCTTTATTCTCAGCATTCCGGATCCTCAAGAACTTCTCGCGCGCGTTCGCGAATGATCTGGCGCGTACAGTTAATAAATCAGATCTGCTGGACTCTCTGTTTATACGAAGCAGCTAGAACTTGACGTTCAATACAGGAACCGGCGATCCTTGACGTTCCGAAATTTGTGGGGTTGCCCCTACCCTGTTGATTATTAGTGAGACTGCTAATAAGATTTTTTTTGTTGAAGAAGGTTCCTGTCAGGAATTATAAGGAGTACCCTGTGAACGCAACACAGAACTTTCCTCAGAAGGACTTATCCGATCTTCAACCAGCCGCCTACTAATTTTCTTTTCACTCGGTTTCTACGATTCTCGTTTGTATAGTAGTTTGGCTCCGAAATTTATGGGACAGACCACACTTATGTCTGCAGTTTATTGAGTTAGCAAGGTTTCCTCTGGAAGGTTCACGTCGTTAACACATTGGCTGCCCGTGCCCAATCGTGGGATTGCCCATTGGTTTCCAACCTCAACAGGACAGTGACACACACTGCCCGTCATGGGCGAGTACTAAATTCCATGTAAATTTTAATATTTATTGAAATTTACAGAACTGTTTCAAAATACAAAAAATATGAAATTTAAACATTTTTCTATAGTAAATCCTGGTGAAATGGTCTGAAGCAGGGCTTCAGGCACAGTCCTGGTTTATCTAGGCAGTCTGAATAGAAGTAAGTAGTATCTTTGCGAATTCCATTTTTGTAACACTGTTTACAACGTTCGCATTTAGTTACTTTGCGTTTTCCTTCGTCAACTTTCTCCACTTCATCAGGAACGTGCATGTCACAACTCAAAGGCTTTTCGGATGACGGCTTGTAAGGAGGAAGAGCTTCGCAAATTGTCATTCTGAAGTCGTACGCGTTGATTTTAATTCCAAATTGGTTACAAAGTAATTGGGAATTCATCAGCATCATTGAAAAACATGAATCCCTAGCTTTTTATACCAACGAAAAGTCTTGTGTGTCGAAGCATAATAAGATAGCAGTTGGTAATGTCTGTCAACTCCTGACATAAACTTATTACATACAACAATTATTCGGGGTTTTTCTTGCAGCCTACTTCAACCATATCTTCTGGAAACTCTGATGTCAACACCAACACATCTCGTTTGTCTTTCCGCTTTGTTATGCATACCCCACTTTTTGTGTACCTAGAAATACTTTCACCCCTTTTTACTTTCCTTGGCTCTACGAAGTAGAGAGGAAAGTTATGGATGTAATCGGCTGAAAAAAAAATTTTGAGTTTTCTTCAGATCTTTACGTTTTAGACCCTCCTGAGTGCAAAAAACACTATTTGGGAAAATGGTATGTGTGTGTGTGTGTGTGCGTGCGTGCGTGTGAGTGTGTGTGTATGTGTGTCACTAAAATGTGTCTGTGAACGATTTTTAGAGAAAACCACCGTATCAAATCAGCTCAAACCTCATATCTCGCCCGCTGGTCACAATGGGACGCCAAAATGAGGGTATGAACAAAATCCATCGAAAGTTAACTATAGTTATCACAGTGATCAAAACACCAAATATTTTTTTTCTCAAAAACGGCTCTAACGATTTCGATTAAATTGTTTATATCAATAGCTCTCAATAAGGCAACTATACCATAAAATTCCCATCTACGGGAAGAAGACGAGAGCAACACAATAAATTACCAAAACTTTCGACGTAATCGAATTTAGAGTGGTTTTTAGAGAAAACGACCGAGCCAAATCACCTCAAATTTGATCTCCAACCTACAGGTTACTATGGGACGCAAAAATAAGGATATGAACAAAATCCACCGAAAGTTAACTATAGTGATTAAAACACCAATTTTTTTCCTCCAAAACGGCTCTAACGATTTTGATTAAATTTTTTTTATTGATATCTTTTGGTAAGGCAATTATACCATAAAATTCCCATTCGTAGGAAAATGACGAGAGCAGCACAATAAATTATCAAAATTTTTGACGAAAAGCGTTTTTAGCGCGGTTTTTTTCTTATAAACTCCGCGGGAATGTTGGTAGAATGTTAAAGAAAATTGGTATTGTAGTCCAATTCAATACCCAGAGGGTGAGGCGTTTAAAACCGATCATGAGATAGATGGGGCTCACTCCAGAAATTCCTGAATTTCAACTACCGCTGTAGCTTACTACCAGTTTTAACAGTTATTGCAGCAAAAGTGATTACTATCCTTCTTCAAAAAATTCGTGTTTACAGCCTCATTAGGTATCTGTGTACCAATTGCTCAATATGGTTCTGGAATGAGTACCAGCAGCACAATAAATTCCGGAACTGTAAGCGCTACCGCTTCCTGCTGCCGTAACGCGTTGTTTGACCAAGTTCAAATTAACTGAGTGATAAATGAATTGATGAAATAGAATTAGCCATGTACAAAGTGGATTGACGTTGAGCAAAGGAAAGTTGTGTGTTGCAACGCATCAGATATTTTACTTTTTTTGCACCAGGGTCTTCTTCATCGTCTGCTTCATTCTCTTCTTCATACTCTACATCGTCTTGCGAGGCCTCTTCCAAAAGTCTTAAGAGTTCTTCATCACTCAGTACTTTTTCTTTAGCCATGACTAAACACCGATCCGAGAAGAATTCACCACAAAAACAGTGACTTGCACTCGAAAAAATGCGAACGACTGATTCGACAGTCGGGCAGCAAGAACTCCAAAGGAGGGGGCAAGAAATAAGTGAACTTTGAACCATCGTTAAAAGAACAAAATACAGTGATGTCGTGGAATTTTCTCGATTATTTTATAATCATTATCAAAATATCGTGGTGTAGGTAATGTATTAAACTACGAACATTATTTTTTTCACAACGTTGAGCTGCATTTATAAAGAAATGTCTGTGCTCATTTCGTGGTAAATGTTGATCAATTACTGTGCTGCTTTTGGTATCCTCCCACTGATGAAAATTTTGTATTACCGTTTACTTCTTGTACTTTTCCTCACAAAAAATGCATTTAAAACCAATAGAGTTGTTTAAGCGCCAAATATATGGTATATTGATTACCCTAACTATAATTAGTTTGACAAACCGTTTTGATCCCGCTGCCAAAAATCAAACTTGAGTTGATTTTGTTCTTTCTCTATCAGTCATGTTCACACACTCGCATAACGTTTTCTTAAATGCTGCGTTTCGGACAGAGACAGCCATTGAAACACCAATTCGAGAAAAATGTTTGTTCTCTTATTGTAGTTTTTACCGATATTAGGAAGTTTTGCACTACGATATGAAGCGACTTGGGATGCCAATGAACGGCTTGACAACGCGCATGCGCGACGACTTCTGGCAGTACATAACAATTGCCGCGCGCCTTCGTTTTGAAACTGAGCGGGATGTGTCAGGGCGACTCCGCCTTTCTATTAGTACCAGGAGGTACCGCTAGATGACAATAGGAGCCTCATCGAGGCGCAACCGGCCATCAGCTATGTCCTCCCGTTTCCATAGCGACAGAGTCGTTTATGGTGCGGCGATGGAATGGAAGCGGGCGAAACGTGGCTTTTCGTACGCGGCGGGTGGAGTGCGGGTGGGTGGAGTTCATTCATAAATCTTGACGAGAGCGTCAGCCGAATGTTTTGAGCCGTGAGTGGTGGGGGGTTCGACGGCCGAGCAAAAACCCCGCACGACGACGGTACGAGGCCGGTGATGAGCGCGTGGAGTGGGCGGCCGCTCGACGAGTTCGTTTGGTTCACAGGAGAACAGGAGCGCGTAGGAGCTTCATTCCCACATATCAGGAGATTTCGCTGCCGTTCTTTTTTCCTTCTCAGACGCTTCACCTTCCCTTTAATTCGCACATGATCCCCTGATTCTGATAATCGATTATCATCGTAGTAATGTAAATTTACCATACTATCACAAATCAACAATACTACAAACACGGTGTAGGAAAAATTAGTTCAAGTTTGGAGATTGATTAGATAAAGGCATTTTAGTTTTACGTTCAAGTGAATCGTTGAATGTTAACAAACAAATAAAAAATAATCAACACAATCTGTATTATTTGAATACAAATCTCCGTTTTCCACACTGTGCAACCAACATTCATAACCACAAGTTATTCAAATAATTATATACAACAATGTTACTTAGTACTCTTCCACATGCAGCAAAACTATTCTACCTTGGTAGGATCACGCATGTGCATGAAATAAAATATTTTATTCGATTTTGTACTCTTCGTTTAACAGACAGTAGTTAATTCGAGGCATTCACATTGTATTCAAAGTTGTAAAAATTCCTTCCTGGGCATTTTAGTTTTTTTCTCTTCGCCCAATGAGATGTCAGAGCACGTAATGATGTATGTACATGCGTCTTGACTAGTTGAAGGCAGTAACATTGGCGAAAACGTTGACGCAGAGTTTCTAAAAATCCAAGAAACGGCCAAAATGAGATTCTTACGATTCAGGTCCCGAAACGAATGATCTGATGGAATGCACTGCCGACTTTCCGGGCTGAGACGAGTAAAAAATGTGAGTGACTCTGCATTGGTGTACCACATACACTGCCGCAAAACTGTTTTGATGAATGCAAGTGTAGCAGAATTTTGCTCGTCTCTCGTTTGTTGGTTTGCTTGGAAGTCGAACGATATTTTCATGTTAAGCTCTTTCTCTCTCTCTCCCCTCTCTCTCTCTCTCTCTCTCTCTCTCTCTCTCTCTCTCTCTCTCTCTCTCACATCGTTCAACGATTTCGTGTGTGAAAACGATATTTTGGACGACAGGCAGTCAGCATATCGTGTGGGTTGTAGTACAGAAACTGCCCTAATAAGAGAGCAGGAACGCCATGACGCCATGACGTGAGGAATGCCATAGACGAAAAAAAGGTCACGATTTTAGTGATGATCGACTTTTCCCAAGCCTTCGATCGAGTGCAGCACACATTCCTGCTGGCAATACTAGAGTCAATAGGAGTTTCAGGCCAAATGCTGAAATGGTTTTGCTCATATCTGAGTTAAAGGACTCTGAACACAAGGTCGCCAAACGGTATCCTATCAAGAAGCTGTGTTTTGGAGGAGGGGGTACCCCAGGGTATTGCCAGCTAGGCTATTCACCGTTTTTTCAGACCAGCAGCCTCGTCTCTTTACGCAGTGCGAGTGTATGATGTACGCGGATGACCTACAGCTTTATACAAGCGTTGTCTCACCTGTCAGAAGGAGTCAAGACAATAAATGAGGAGTTGGTACGCGTGGTGTCATGGTGCGACAGTCATGGAATGACGATAAATGCTACCAAATCTAAAGCCATGATCCTGGGGATCACTAAGCTAGTGACACAGTGTGATGCGATGTGGATACCAGAAGTGTGCATTAATAGTGAACCGCTAGAATACGTGACCAACATAAAGAACTTGGGGATAAATATATCACGCACGCTGTCATGGTTGCCACACATCACGCTCTTTTGCAAGCGTGTGTATGGTTCAATATACCAGCTTCGCAGGTTAGCAATAGATATGCCGTTAAGTGTAAGACTGAGGCTTGTCAAAAGCTTGGTACTGCATAACTTCGATTACGCCATATTAGCTTTCTGCGACATGAAATCCGAGCAGTGCGATAATATGCAGACAGCACTGAATTCGGCAGTACGTTTCGTTTATCGCTTCACAACGGATCAGCACGTAACGCCATACTTTCTGAAGTTGGGCTGGTTGAAGGTGAGGGAAAGAGTAGCGCTCGCCTCTGCGACCATGTTGTTTAGGATGCTTAAGTACGGAAACCCTAGGTACCTCCGTGAAAAGTTAATGATGCTGGGTGAATGTCACATGCGTGGTACGCGGGGTGAACTCATGCAGGTTCCAAGGCACAGGACCGTACTATATAGTAGATCTTTTAGGGTTTGATCAATCCATGTATATAACGAACACAGACATTTATTTGATTTTAATTTAAGCGTAAATAGTTTTAGGAATAGAATGAAAAAAACGTTAATAAAAATATCTGGTGCGTTGCAACACACAACTTTCCTTAGCTCTACGTAAATGCACTTTGTACATGGCTAATTCTATTCAATCAATTCATTTATCACTCAGTTAATTTGAACTTGGTCAAACAACGCTTTACGGCAGCAGAAAGCGGTCGCGCCTACAGTTCCGGAATTTATTGTGCTGCTCGTACTCATTGCAGGACCATTATTGAGCAATTGGTAGACAGATAATTAATGAGGCTGTAAACACGGATTTTTTGAAGGAGGATAGTAATCACTTTTGCAGAGTTATTGGGTAAAAACGTTTAGAACTGGCAGTAAGCGAAACGGCAGTAGTTGAAATTCAGGAATTTCTGGAGTGAGCGCCATGTATCTCATGAGCGTTTTTAAACACTCACCCTTTAGGTATTTTTTAAACACTCACCAATTTTTGTTACCATTCTACAAAAATTCCAGCAGAGTTTATAAGGAAAAAACTGCGCGAAAAACGCTTTTGGTCGAAAATTTTGATAATTTATTGTGCTGCTCCCGTAATTTTCCCACGAATGAGAATTTTATAGTATCATTGCCTTATTGAGAGCTATCAACATAAAAAATGTAATTAAAATCGTTATAGCTGTTTTTGAGAAAAAAAATTTGGTGTTTTGATCACTATGATGACTAGAGTTATTTTTCGGTGGATTTTGTTCAAACCCTTATTTTGGCGTCCCATGGAGACCTGCAGGCGAGATATCAAGTTTGAGCTGATTTGGTACGATGGTTTTCTCTAAAAATCGTTCACAGACACACATACACACACACACACACAGACCATTTTCCCAAATAGTGTTTTTCGGACTCAGGGGAGTCTGAAACGTAAAGATCTGAAGAGAACTCAAAAATTTTTCTTCAGCCGATTACATTACTTTCCTTTCTACTTCGTAGAGCACGGAAAGTAAAAATACGAGGAAACCAACAATGAGAGGTATTTATGTAATTGTCAAGTGTCAGTGAGAAAAGTGTAGTGGACGTGGAAGTGCAACAGAAGATTTGTCTCTCTCTCTCTCTCTCTCTCTCTCTCTCTCTCTCTCTCTCTCTCTCTCTCTCTCTCTCTCTCTCTCTCTCTCTCTCTCTCTCTCTCTCTCTCTCTCTCTCTCTCTCTCTCTCCCCCCCCCCCTTCCATCTCTAATCTCTGAGGACCATGACATTAGATATTGGAGATATTGCTCACAGAGGAACTTTTTCCTGTCAGTATTCATTCGTTTCATAACAAAGCTCCTATCATCCTAAGTGCATGCGAGTTCTCATTTCACGAGTTCACGATGTGAATGTGAGCTACGACAGTTCGGAGCAATCTCAAAAATTCTGGATTTCCAAATACAGCCGTTTCGCTTACTACTGTTTCTCACCGTTTTTACCCAATAATTCTGAAACAGTGAACGCAATCCATTTTTTAAATGTATGTATGTTTTCTTATGAAAATGCGTGTGCTGATTGCGTAATATTGGTGGTGGCATAAGTAGGAGCACCTCTATAAATTCCTTAACATGAAGTGATATCACTGTCCACTTAAAATCTAAAATAAAGTTTTACCAAGTTCACACGAGCAGAGTTAGAAATTGATCGAATTGGTGGATAAAGCCACGAAAACTGGTAAACCTTGGACCACGGTTTAAGGAACCGCGAGGTGTTTAACGTTTAACGATGAAACACCTTCCCTCCTTCAAACCAGCCTTAAAGATTTTGATTAAATTTTTGCTATGGATAGTTTCTAATGACATGACAAACCATAAAGTTTTTTCTTTTTCGTAGGCGAGAGCAGCGAAATAAATTATCAAAAACTCGACGGAATGCGCTTTTAGTGCAGTTTTTCATTTCACAAGTCTTCAGATTCATTAATCTGTAATTACAGAGTTTCTGATACAAACCAGTTCAACAACATTATGTTGACAGTTCCATCAAGCATCTACAGTTTTGTTTTTCAATAGTACTTTTAGCAGTATTAATTTCATGCGTTTTACAATTTTCATTTAAATTGTGCGACAAATAGATTGGATTAGTAGCCAGAACGTGTGTGAGCCGGAGTCAAGTAGTGTGATGCGCTGCATCAGCCATTCCTGCACCGAAATCCGTTTCAAGTCATTCCTTAACGTAACCTTAATTACTAAAGTTAACGTACCTGTTAGGTGAGTCCGTCTCCTCTGGCTTGTGAGTTACTGTGGGCAAGCGCTTTCGATGTAAAGACATCATCGTCTGGCCGTTAAGTCAGTACTGGAGTCAGTCAGTTGGTCGTGGTCTTTATATACAAAGAGAAAGGTGAAAGGGGTGATGGAGCGTCGGGGAAGGAGCGGGGAGAGGAGGTCATGTACCTCAGGGGGAAACCCCCTAGAGATAAATGGAACGTGTTGGATGGTCTGTCAATTGTGAAATTTACGTCTTTTTGCCGTAGCGTGGTCTATAAATCCGTCAGGTGGTTGTTTTCGTTTGTGTAGTGTTTTGAGTGGTGTGAATATGGTGTCGCATTTTGTGTTGATTTGTTCATTTATGATCTGTCCATTGAAGTTTTTTTGTTTATAAATTTCCATGTTTTCTAATATGTTCAGTTTTCGTCCTTTGTATTGTTTGTGTAGTAAGGTGGGTTCATTGGTGGGTTCATGTCCAGTTGGTTTGAGGTGGTTGGCAAAGTTTGAATCGTCTTTGTTCCTACTAAGAGATTTAATGTGTTCTGAGTATCTGGTCCGTATTTTTCGTCCTGTCTGTCCTATGTATGCGTTTTTACAAGTACAAGTTATTTTATACACCCCACTTTGGTCGAGTGGGTCTGTATTTTCAGTCTTTGCAGTTAATTTGGTTCTAAGTGTGTTGTCCGTACGTAATGCAATTTGTATACCTTCCTTTCGGAGGATATTAGTTATTCCGTATATTTGTGGTCCTGTGTACGTGAATGTGCAGCGTCTTGTTAAAGTCTGTGTATTTTCTGTTTTTGAGTCGTTTGTTTTGGAGTCATATTGTCTTAGTAATTTGTTTATTGCTTTTAGAGTAACCGTTATTTTCTGCGATAGTATTTATAATATCAAGTTCTTTTTGTAATTTTGTTCGGATAGTGGGATCGTTGTTAGTCTCCGTATCATGTGTCTGAATGCACTTAGTTTATGTTGTTGTGGGTGGTTTGATGTAAAATGTATGGTCGTGTCGGTAGCGGTAGGTTTTCTAAAAATGTCGTATTGTAGTTCGTTGTCCAACCGTGTGATTTTTAGGTCCAAGTAATTAAGAGTTTTATTTTGTTCTTTGTCCATGTCATATTGGATGTTATGGTGGATATTGTTTAAGTCCTTTAGTATATCGTCAGTGTTATCACGGCCTAATATGCAGATGATATCATCTACATATCTGGCGTAGTGTTTGATATCGTGTTTTGTCATTAAGGTCTGTCACCTAACAGGTACGTTAACTTTAGTAATTTGCCTACTGGCGGATATAACCCAATTTCTTTAATACGTAACCTTAATTGTTGTGTACTTGAAAACGATAATGTTTAGTGCTCACTTTTCCTAGCCAGTTGATGTTTCCATGTTTATGTGCAGAACAGAAATATTTCGCTATTCCTCCGTTGAACGGTCTTATAATTCAAAACGGGTTCGGTTTCTCCAAATAGTATCAAAGTAGCACTCAAGATATATGTTACACCTATTTAATGTTTTTTCTCATGTTTTGGTCTGTATTATTACTGAACTCTGACTGCTTCTTTCGGGATAATCCACACCAAGGCCTGACGTCCTATTTTGTCAGTAGTGCTTGTACTCCTATGTCGTATCAGCGATGGAGTGGGGAGCAGTTGATGCGCAACACCAGTCCTGGGGCTCTCTCAGATTTATGTTCGGATGTGGTTGAAACTACATAAGACACGGAGTTTCCTTTCAAAAAGCCATTTACTGCACTCAAGGCCTCATAGCTCTGGCATCTCTCTAATTGAATGTTATTTTCGCTGCAACCGATGCCCTTCGAGTTCCTCTCTGCTCCATCGGACGACCCTCCGCTGATCAAAACACGGATAACCGTCAGTTAGTGCGGATAACAAGAGGCGGAGAGAGGAAAATCGACTAGAGCTATAAATCCCGAAAGCTGTCGAACATACGTCTGTTGGAGCTGATGGCTCCGAGAGCCTGCAAAAGGATCCCCACCGTTTCGTGTGTATAGCGAGAGGGAGGGAGTGGAAAATAACAGAAAAACAACTCTGGCTTTCAAAATTTATCGTCACCGAATTCCCCTTCTTCCCCTCGTCACTCGCCCGCTTTTTATCACTTTGTTTGAGCGTTTAGCTCTGCAGCCACATCCAGGCGTTTCCTTCCATCTCTGACGTCCGCGGCTGTCGGGCCATAACCCGCTTCGACCCTATAAAACCGTAGCAATGTGCCAGAGGCTCAGCGAAAAGTTGTCGCTATGCTCTTTCATTTATCAATTATCAATTTAAAAAAGGCCCCTCCCTCTCCCCTTATTCCTTTTTCCATCGTGGACAACAGTCACCGCCCTTCGTTCGTTTAAAAGATGCTTCATCACACGCGCAGTCCGGAAAAACGTCACAAGCGTTAAATTCAATAGCGTTTCCACTCACTACCCCTCCTTCGCCATCGTCATCACCCGGCCGCCCTAAAAACCAGAAATAAAGTGTCGTGAGCTCCGACGGAAATTTGTCGCTCTCTCGTATAAATATGTTTTATGGAGGGGAGAACATAAAAGGCTGCAAAGGATCATACGACTGTTCATTATTCTACGTCATCGGGTGACTTCAACAGACAAACTCGCTGCCTATAAAATGACTGTTGAGTATTTCCGTTTTCAAATCATTGGAATTCCCGTTCAGACGCAGTTCGCCACTAAAGCTGCTTTCGACTGCACCTTTTGAGCTTTTGTCAGGTCGCAACAGTTCAAACGCTAACAGTAACGTTTCAACTTGTTCCAAAAATAATGAACAAATACAGAATTTCTTCCCCTACTGACTCAAAAGTTAAACAAAAATATTTGTTTATAGTTGACGTTCAGTCACTAACAGCGTAATTTAAAAGTGGAACATATTATTTCACGATGCACACTTTTCCTCAGCCTTACGTACATTCTATTTCTATCGCTCTATCAACCAACCCAATCTGTTTTCAATTAAGTAAGGACATGCAAGTTATGTAATCGGCTGTAACGAAATGGAAACCGAAAAACACCAGTTTAGAAAATGTCCGGCTTCTGTAAACGAAATAGCGAGATAACGGCAGAACCAAATCGCCTATAACTCTATATTTAGTCTCCGGATCAATATGAACCGCCACAACTAAAACGATCCATCACCTACGGTTTTAATTGAATTCTTTACGCAGCTGATGACGTCCATAACGGTATTGTAAATAACTCTTCATTTTCGGGAAAATTAAGATTTTTGCAAAAACAGTTTTAATTAAATTTACCGTGTGATAAAATCTCAGGATTGTAAAATGTTCATCGGTAAGGGCAGTGGCGAGAGGTGTACAATACATTATCAAAAATCTATTTTTGCAATATTTTCTTTCTTTAAATTATGCTCACTACCGTTCTCAAAAAAAACGTGCTGGTCGTGAAGTTTGGAATCTATATGTTGAGTGTTCAACGATAGTTGTGAAATAATAGGAGCGAAGTAGAAAGGGAAGTGGTGTGATTGGCTGAAAATTTTGTTTCAGTTCACTTCGGGTCTTTACGTTTTACAGTTCTACTAAGTTCGAAAAATACTATTGGTCTGTGTACGAACTAAATCACTCGCGATGAAGTTGTGGATACCCATTTCATGAAATAAAACGGATAAAAATATATAACGATTGTCTATTTCCACTAAATTTGAGTTACAGTATTAGATCGATTTCGACGGTCAAGTCATCATCAGTAACAAAAAAGCAACTGAAAGGGGAACAGCACAGAACGTTCGATCGGGTTTACCCGGTGGCAGGTACATCGTAGCGAGATAGCGGAAAAGGGAAAATTAATTGTACTAAGGTGAAACAAGATCTCATAAAACTGAAGCCATCAAGGGAGGAATGCTTTGAGGGATCACCTCATTTAAACACCTATCTAACCCCGTTGCTTTTGATGATTTCAAGTTTCTCAAGTACATCCAACATACGTCCTTTGGGGCAAAAATGGAGAAATTCAATGTATTGCCTATCCGTTAGATCAAAAGAGAAGGAGTGGCTGGATTCGGATGATTTGCAAAAGCTGAACCACCTTTGTTATCCCTATAATCCTTTTCGTGTTCCCTAATTCTTTCCTCGAATTTCCGTCCTGTTTCTCCACAATACTCTAGCCCACAAGAACATTTCAATTTATACACCCCACTTTTATCCTGAATTTGTATTTTATCTTTAACCGAGCCTGATGAAGATTTAAGAATGCTTTGATGTTTAAATCCAACCTTATACCCTCTAGATTATAAAATTTTGGATATTTTGTCGGACACAGGCCCATAGTATGGTATGCTAATCCAACTCCTACTTTCACCTACAACCTCTCTAACTCGCTTTGAAATCCCGGCTCTACTATTTTTCTTAAGGACCCCATTCCACATAGAATTATATTATTATATTATTATTCTTCATTATAACCATTGCTCGCCGCTATATTTTTAATTACTGATTTTTCAATTAATACATTTTCCTTACTCATAGGTATAGATAATGCTCGATTTATCATACTATGGAAAGCGGCATTCTTGTGAACTCGTAGATGGTTTGATGAGTTATGAATAGTGATATCGCTATACGTCTCTTTTCGGAAAATAGTAAATTCGTGCCGTCTGTTATTCACGGAGACAGAAAGATCGAGGAAGTTAAGAGAATTACCGCCTAACTCAAGAGTGAATTTAATATGTGCATCTAGTTGATTTATGCTTTCGTGAAAAGAATTTAACTGTCTTTCCGTTCCTGTCCACAGTACGATAATATCATCTACGTATCTATACCAATACAAGAGGTTACTAGGTTTGCATTTGTTACGAATCTGTTCCTCGATATGGCAACGGTGACAAGGGAGAACCCATGGCAACCCCCGGCTGTGTGTAGTATTTCCCTTCAAACAAAAAATAGTTTTGATCCATGCAAATAGACATTAATTTAGGGTAAAAGCACCAATTGTTGATACTATTGGGAAGAGAAATCATTCAATTTTGCGTTATTCAAAAGTGTTCAAGAAAATAAAACATTCAAGTAGTTATTATGAATTGTGAGTTCCTTGTGAACAGTTTGCACATATTGGAATTACCAAAACATTTTCTTATACTATCACAAACGACTTTTTTACTTTCCGCTACCCAAAGGGAAGGAAAGTATAGTAATCGGCCCAAATAAAAATTTGTGTTTTCTTCAGATCTTTACGTTTTGAGGCCTACTGAGTCTAAAAAACATAATTTCGGCGCGTGGTCCGTGTGTATGTGTGTGAGTGTGTCTGTAGTTCGATTTGCGGGAGAACGGCTCATCCGATTGAGCTGGTTCTTTTTTGTTTTGTTCGTTATTTTTTGTAGACACCAAAATAAGGTTATGGACGATTTAGGCCGATGGGAAGGGGGGGGGACGAAAATGTAACAAAAACTAGGGTTTTTCGCATTTTTCTCAAAAACGGCTGTAACGATTTGGATTAAACTTTCAAATTATCTTCTACTAATCAATACCATCTTTTTCCTTTTTCATACATATCTCCATGAAAATACGGTGAACGGAGATATAGGCCTATGAACCAAAAATAGGTTTTTTACACTTTTGGGCAAAACGGCTTCAACGATTATCACCAAACTTTCAAGATATTTTCGAATAGTTAATACCTACATATTGTTCTCAATAAATGTTCCTCTGACAGTCCATTGAATAGAGATAAAAATCAAAATGTGTCGCAAATAACGTTTTTTCGAACATTTCCGTGAATTTCAGGGTAACTTATTCACCAGATGTGATAAATCTTGATGGAGTGTCTTTTAATCACCCATACCCACATTTCGTTCTCCATAATTATTTCTGTATATATACGTTGAACGGAGATATAAGCCAAATTAACTCAGAAAAGGAGATTTGTCGAATATTAATTTATCGGTATTCCAATTTTCTCAAAAACGGCTCTAACGATTTCGATCAAACATTCGGAGTGCTCTCAGCTAACTAGTCCCTACATTTTGTTCTCCATAAATGTTCCTGTAAAAATGCGTTCAACGAAGATATAGCACCCGCCTGTATGGCGTAGGTGGTGTTCGAAATTACGGGGGTGGCGGAAAGTTGTGTGTTGCTACGCACCAGATATTCCTATTAAAAATTTGGGGTTTCAATGCTTGCACATTCTTCCTTATGTTATTCTAAGAGCCGGTCATGTGAAATGGTAATATTACACAGAAAATTTGACCTCTAAAAAAAAAGTCTAAATTTGTTTACGTACCTCACTAACCTGCGGCACAAGGATGGCGTCGGCGGAGTAACGGGAATACCTGACAACGGCTTCAATTTCAGCCAGCACAGTTATATCAGATATTATAACTAGCGGAGCCGGCCGCCCTCAATAACTACATTCATATGTACAGAATGACGCCAATTTCAAGTACCTCCAGTGGCCCAACAGCTTATTTATACGTTTTAAAATTGAAGTGCCAAGAATTGGTGCTTTTACCCTACTGAGTTCATTTTTTTCAAAAACGTTAATACTAGAATTTTGAATTAGGGGCCCATTTTACTAAATAGTGTTTTTCGGACTCAGTCGGGTCTGAAACGTAATGATCTGAAGAGAACTCAAAAATGTTACTTCAGCCGTTTACTTAACTTTCCTTTCTACTGAGAAGAGCCAAGGAAAGTAATAATCACAACAGTCCCTTATATTACCTATATGGTGGTCGTGACACAATTAGGTTTTAGCTTTCATTAGGGTTCGTTGGTTCTTTTACAAAACACGTTACATGGTTTAAAAAATGATGACAATATAACAAGAAGATCAAATTTAATTCTGAGAGTACAAAATGGCATCAACCTTCACTGCTCACCTGAGGCAACCCAATGGATCGTCCCAATTTAACCTCGTCGTTCGGCGCGGAAATACTCGTTTTTCAAACCGCCAAAAATTGATGTTTGCAGGGGAGATCACAGGACGGAGAAAAGTGGCGTGCAGGTCGAGCCCAGGTCTCATCCCCGCGTTTTAATCAATGTTTCACGGCGTTTCACATGTACCCCCCCCCCCCCCAACCCTTCAGCATAAGTCTCTCTCTGGGGATGCGGAGCGCATAGCTAAACAGGCTACACATTGTTTCAAATGGTCGTTACACCTTCCCGCTCATAACGCATCCTTATCGTATTACACGACAGCCCTTCCAACGACCGTATTAACTTTGAACTACGAAAACGTTATTTTTGGAGATTTATTGCTAACCACGTTCCACTCTCAGTCTCTCTTAGAGCGGCATTAGCGGAGCTAGGCTTATTAATTCGGCGCTATAATATAAGTAAGATAAGCGGTTGACAGGTACGTTGCTGACGATTGTCCTGGCGACTCGGCATTTCAACCATCGGCCGCGTCGGCGCAACTGATTAATGTCGACTCGCGGTTTGCTCGCTAACCCTTTCTTGTTGTTTACGTCTATACGAGCAACGTGTTTTCAACAACGAACTAGTTCGCGTAGGGCCTTCAACTTGCAACTATCCGACGATTAACGTCACACAATTTCTCTCACACTGAAATTACAAGAAAGGGCAGTGTCTTTAAAACTCGATGACCATTAATTCCAGAAGGATGTTTAGTAAAATGTACACCTCCATCCACAAATGCACATTACGTCGTCAAATTTCCATATTTACGAGACCCCAATCGGCGTTGACGGCTCATAAAGTAATTACCATTGAACTCGCAATTTTCAAATTATTGGTACACGCTCGAAAACATTATTTTTACCATCAAACCCAATTTTGAACATTACGAACTACTTGAAAATAATAAATATAACCCTCAAACGCGTCCTATAAACTCAAGAAAACTCACTTTTCAATTAATGCACAACTACTCATGTCGACCATTGACGAGCCAGAGGAAAGTTTTTCGCAGAACCTTCAAACATTTGGATCCCACTTTTCTTTGGAAAAATACCAACGAACGACATTTGATGTAGTAGTCGACGTCGGTATGTGCGTTAAAAGTCTTTTGAGTGGTTGGGGTTCGGAATTCCGTTTTTTCAACTTCCGTCTTATAAAATAGCCGTAGTAAATGGAAACTCGAAAATATATTAATAAATGGTTACCAGGCTTCTTATTCGCAAACGGCTCATTCTCAGTTTCAAATGTCTATTGTTTCACGCACAATATATTAGTCTCTACTTTAACAAAAACTATTCTTCGAGAAACAGCATAATCTATCAAATATCTCATTTGCTTTAGACAACTACAAATTCACTGCACGAAATATTTAAAATAACAAAATATCTTAGGTAACTTGGTGTAAAATGTACAAAAAGTGCTCGAAAGTGCTCATCAGTGTTTTCCCTAAACAAAAGAGTGTTTATATATTTATGTGACATTTTTTCAAAACACATGTGACAATTGTGAAATTAAAATGAAGGGAAAGTAAGGAAATAAATTAATTGTGGGGATGAACCGATAAATCGGAATGAAAACTAAATATAATCAATTCAAGGAAAAGGGAAAAGAAACAAAATTAAGTTGACACAAAACTGATTTAAAATAAATATATACCAGTAGAAAAGAACTAAAATTTCAAAAAATGTCTTCATCTGCCTAACCTATGGCATGCCGAAGATAAAGGGGGAAGTTCTGCGTTTTTAAGGGAACCGATATTCCTAAGGGAAGAGAGCGGGAGATACTGCGGAACGGGAAAACGGGAACGTGTCTGAAGAAGAAAAACCGGGAAATGCCTTTTTCTTTCCCAAAACCTTGATTCTCCTCCAACAAGCGCTGTTCCAAGCGGCTCGATTGGATCTTCGACTAACGCGACAGGAGACACCCAGCCGCGTCAGTATCCTTCCTTTTTCACGTTACGCAATGTTCAACTCGAATGTGCTGTTAGATTCATGAATTGGTACTGTAACACACAGGAGACCACCGGTATTTTTTTTAGCTCTGCTTCAGTCATGGGATGGAATTCTGTCAGTCTGTGTGGCAACTTGAGTGGACGTCATTTGCTCTAAGTGTAGTCAGTGGTGGATGATGGAGTATTGTTCCAGTTTCAATTTTGTTTCTCGTAAAAGGTTGAGTTTTTAATTTTAAAATTGGTTAATATTACAAGTCTTAATTATGTTCTACCAAGTTTCAAGGAGCCATTTATTCTACCTTTTGTTTATTTCTATACAAAAGTGGGGTAAACATTCATTTTTTTAATCACACTATCTAGTATGCCTAATTCATATCACAAGGTTATTATTTGATTGAGTGCAGATGAAATCGCGAACAAAGTTTAGTGTTTCAATTATTACGTCAACTTTTAGCCTAAAAAAAGGAAAATAAAATCTTCTTGGAAAACGGAAATAACCTACAACCGGCCTAGGGACAGACATTAAACAACCAACCAACACAAGCAACTCACCTTTTTATGGGACAAACTGAGTCGAGAAAAATGCTCAATAATCCACCACTGACTGCACTTTGAAAGTACTGGGAGTCAAATACAATTGAACTCGACGCTAATTTTGACTGTCATATGGCGTTTACCTAAGCCCATAGCCGCACAAAAACTAGTAATACCAACTGGCTCATCGAATGATAGCAAGTGCGAGGCTCAACAATCAGGCTAGCGATATCCTTAATGCTACGGTACTACGAAAACCCCCATTATTGACTCATTCGTAGGGAAGTCATAGGTACAAGGTCTTCAATCACACTCGGAAAGGGAAGGTGCCGGAGAATTTTATGAACAGCGAAAGGTATCAGGTATTAGGTCAAGTCGTTTAACATTTCGTGTTCAACCATCAGCTCTCGGAGTGTGATATGAAAGGGAACTAGCGCCCTCATCCCGCGTTCGCTTTCCTTCGCCCTTCATTTCGGAAGAACTGCCAGGCAGACGCTAAGCTCCAAATCATACTACCGCCTCAATAACGGCTCGGAGCCACCGCAGCAGCAGCAGCAGCAGCAGCAGCAGAACAGAACAGAGAAGCAACTTCCATTTCGGATCGGGGGGCTGTAATAGTAATCCAAATTAACCATTCCGACTATTCAAACCATCAAACCGTCCGGTTTCCCCAGCTTTAATTGGTCCCATAAATCACAATGAAGCTGCCGGGAAAGGGAAAGGGGATGAACGGAAGGGTTCAAGTTTCATCAAGTCGTAAATACGGGTGTTTCCTCTGTTAATCCCTCAAGAGCGATTAGAAGCGTTCAGGAGAGGAGCGGAGGAAGAGAAGGAGAGCGACAAGGCAAGAGTCAAATCTTGGGGGGTACATGAATATGCAGCGCCCGTAATTAAAGTAAGACTCCAGACTAAGATAAAGGTAGTTTATATGACGGTTGTACCTAAGTCATAACACCTAAGAGATAACAGAGGCAGGTCTCCGGAGGGCTCCGTAGTTACGCACATAGCTGACTACAAATTGGCTAACTTGAAGCTCCCGCATACAACGCGAGATCAACTCTTCCCCCATCCCACTACCATCTCATTCAAAACCTCCGCTCTCGACGTCATCAGATGAGAATTCTTAATTCACCCCGTTGTATGTCTGAGTCTGAGGCCTGTTGCCCTTTCGCTCTGCTCACACTTTTACTTCCTCCGCTTCAAGCCCTCGTCCTTGTCCTCGTCCTGTGTTTTTCCTCTCCAAAGACAATTTCAAAATCTCCTAATACCATCTCATCTTCACCCCCACCCCCACCGCCAAAAATGCTGAACACAATGGAACGAGAAGCCCAGGAGTCTCCTTGAAACCCTCCCCTCCTACCAGTTGCCCCTCGGTTTGTAAGGGTCCACCGAACACGAACTCACCCCCCCCCCCCCACAACTACACCAACCCCTTCCACGTAAAACATTTCTTTTAAATCCCTTTTTTCCGTGGGCTGGGAGATAACGAGATTTCGCTTATAAATGTTGCGTTTTGAACATCACACAACTTATCTCGCGCTCTAATTGCCCACCCGCTGTGCAAGTTGTGGTTTTAACTTGAACAGTCCTTCGAACGACTGGTTTAATGCAGGAAGGTAAGATTTCTAGCACAAAGAACTCTCGGGAGGGGTGGAGTTTAAAGTGATGTCGTTCAAATATTAATTGGAAATTGCATCAAACCAATTGAGGCATTTCAGTAAAAATTTACAGTTGAGCTGGGAAATATATAGACCGGAATCCAAATCTTCATACGCTCACTAGTTGAAGGGATTCACGCTAACAGAATTAACATCCAAAAAAAATCTGGTGTGCTGCATCATACAATTTTCCTGAGCCCCGCGTGCATTTAGCGATCTTCATCACTTGAGCGACTGATAAAATCAGTTTCTCATATGTATTACGTGCACGGGGTAGCACGCAATGTAGCTCAACTGTTTACATACAAACTTGTAGCCCTTAAGATACTGCAATTTATTGCACTACCTGCTCCTGACCCGTCCCCAACCTGATTTTTCTGAGGAGGGTTTGTATTTTCTGTCGGGTAAAACCCGTGGAAAGTGATAATAGGTGAAGCGGCCTCCGTTGGCTGTTCCCTCAGCTTCGGACATTCCCCTTGTTATCTTCTTTTTCTCGGTATCTACTGCTTAGGAGCTATCTGGTAAATTCAGAGAGAAATCTGTGGTTTGAATTTGTGAATTTTCGAGGTTGCTCCTAACAATACGACGAACTTAATTAAATTCTCATCGTTGAGGTATTGTACCGCCTGACTCCCTTTAAAGGCATCGGGCGATCGTGGTCTAGTGGTTAAGACGATGGTTCATAATTCTCGACGAAACTCGGGAATTATGGATCGGAGCTCCGCGCGACTGCTGTTAATTTTTGCCTGGGTCAGCAGGTCTTCAAAAGCATCTCCAAACGTTCCACAGTACAATTGGCGCCCAACTAGTGGTCGAACTTGAACTACCATCCTAATTTTTCAAAAAATGTCAATATCATAGGAGAGGGATTTATAAGGAAAAACTGCTCTTAAATCGATGTTTTTCTGATAATTTATTGTAGTGCTCTTGTAGTTTTCCAGCCAACGAGAATTTAATGGTGTGATGGTTGTTTGGTGTAAGATAGGAAGGGATGAACTTTGAGAGAACGCAATAATTATTTGGTGAACTATTGAGGACTGTAATGTTCGGGAATGAACAAATTGGTAAGACGATCACGTAAATACGCTAGAGATCTCAGTGGGGGCAGGTCAGAATAGTCACTGGGGAACAGAGACGCGGCCCTTCTCACTGAGCGTATAGACGAGTGTAAATTCGGAAAACATTCGAGTTAGTTGATCTGACGTAGCAATCGGATTATAGACGACAGAGCTATTCAACCAGAATGGTGCGAGCTGGTGGTCAGACTGCATATGCATCGGGGGGTTGATAGGTACGCCAGGTCAGTGGAAAAACACAGGGAACGGAGAAAACACTGAGGATTCACCGACGCTGTGAAACATTTTTGGGTTTGTGTTCGTCATCCCAAGAACAGTTGCATTGTTTAAAACTGCCCATGCAAAAAATGTAATCAAACTCTTCAGACCAGCTTATGAGACAAAAAAAACATAGTCACAGGGATCTGTAAATATGAAATTTGATCGGATTAGGTTTAGTAGTTGTAATAAGAAAGCCGTGGAATTACAGGCTTTATTCCACTCAAAAGCCTACGTAAAATGAGAAGATTAAATTTGGAAACTAAGTATACAACTTGTAGCTAGGAAACACAGTAATAACATACGTGATTATAACAATTTCTCCCTACACAACATAGTACTCTAAGAGTTTTGGGGGTGTCTCATACTTTCTGAACGTCTCAAAACGTGGGTCGGTGTGGAGGGGGTCACAACTGGGCCAGGAGAATTTTTGAAAGAGATTTAAATATCTCCTTCGTTAGAATCCTCAGAGGTTTCACCCATACGGGCCTAATGGTGATTTGAGACCATTATCTCTCGACAATACACGTGGGTGTAATCAGGGTTCGCCTCTAGAAGTTCTACTTCACAATGGCTAGATTGTAGTTGCTTCCAAGAGGTCTTAGGCGTTTCATCAGCACTTGTCCAGGTGTCGATATCCATGTTGGCTGGGACGGTTCGTTTGCTGATATACGCGGATGATTGAACAACCTCTCACGGGGACGTGTGTTAGTGGCTGTGCACAGGAGCGATCTAATTGAGTGTAGAGCTTGAGGTAGGACCTGTTTCCACAGTCGTGCGTCCAACCCAGCAGAACGCAGTGCCATCTGTGTGGTTTCCCAGATTATGGCGTCGTACCGTTCAATCTCTCCATTACCTCTAGGGTTGTAGGAAGTCGTCCAACTCGTAGCAATTTCTTGCGATATCAGAAGATCTTTGAGCTTGGCTGACACGAAAACTGATCCTTGATCTGAATGTATGTAATCTGGCATACCGAATGTCAAAAACAAGTTCCACAAATGATCGATCATTGTAAATGCGGACAGATATGAGTAGGGGAAGGCGAAGGAGAATCGGGAATATTCATCTATGATTGTGAGTAGGTACTGATTTTTCGTTAATGAAGGAAAGGGCCCTTTAAAATCGTGGCTCAGCCTCTCAAAAGGTATTGTGGATTTGATGAAAACACCTCCTTTCTTGAAAAACTTGGTTTTAGCTCCCCACAATCTTGACAGCGAGAGGTTACCCGTTTCACATCCCCCCGTTCACAGACACACACACACACAGGAATTGATAGAAGTACACGTATGTACTGGTGAGATATTGTTTGATTGAAGTACTTGGTCATGAGAAATACGTTGAAGGCAGTTAGAAGACTACAGAAAGCTAACAATCACATACTGTTCTCCATAAGTTCGTTGACATCATTGGAGAATTAATGGGTGGCGCTAGTAAGGTCAGGTTTAAAGTTCATTTGAAACACGTCATAGGGATAGATGGTTCAGTATAAAGTCACTGGGAGACACACATCACTGACGCTGGTGTGAACACAGATGAGGTTCAGAAGCAAATGCCACTGTCGAGGTTCAAGAGCTGACTGTGTGTAAGGAGGTGACAACAGTAAGAGGTAAGAGATGAGACAAGGAAAGGGGTCACAGGAAAACTTCGATGAATGTTTTGGAATCTTTTAGCAGTACACCTGGAAATATTAGTTTCTGTATTAAAAGATGTTGAGTGACACAGGTAGCTTAACGTGTAGGTCCAGAACAAAGGTCAGAAGGTCGACTCGAGCTCGAGGAGCCGTCCTGTGGAGTCTCTCAAGCTTGAAACCTGCTCGGCCAAATGGCGAACACATTTTGTACAAACTGCCAGGAAATTTAGTAACTCGATTCACGTAATTCCCAAATATTTCTACAAAATTATCTAATTCATTTTCAAAATTGTTTGTACTAAATCACGCATTTGATGGGAATAATACGTTCAAGACCCCCTCCCACGTTAGTACTTATTGCGGAAGTGTGGCATCGTGTGATGTCTCACACATTACGAAAATCGATTGTTTCACCTCTTGACGACTCGTTCGACCGTACAAATTGCCCGCAGCTCCTAATCGGTCATTTGGCCTCGCAGGGACGTCCAGGTTCGGAAGGGCGTACGTATTCTCCTGTCCACATTGCCGCCGGGCTAATGATATTGATGAAGGGACTGGGCTCACGAGGACGGCAAGAGGTTATTAGGATTCTGGCGGTTAGTTGGCAGTTTGGGCTCCGCGGGTAGCGCTGAAAAGGGACCCAAGTCCCGTAAAACCGATGTTGGTGACGGTTCGGAGAGACGAGAGGGATGTCATTTCAACCATCGGCGAGCAACTAACGTACAAATCGCTTGACAGATGCCGCGAATGTGACCCGAACTTCGATATCTGTTGTCATCCTTTCAAAACCCCGCTCTTCCTTTTTACCTTTCGCTCTCGGGCTCGTTCGTCTCTTTATATCGCTCACGGACGCTTATCATCGACGCCTCGATTTTCCCTTGAAACAAGTTTTGTTTCCCTGAACTAAACTGCATTCTGAGTGACGCGTCGTGACGGACCAACTCAGGATGCAGTCACACCTGACCCCGCTGCTCCGGCGACAATGAGCGAAGAGGCACCTGTGTGATGGTATCGCTCGACTCTTAGGAATCGATTTTTACGAATGTTCGCGTGAGTGCTCGTTGGGACAGCCCTCGTGTCCAATGCGACAAATAGCTGGTAAGCGCATCATCAAACTCCACCAGGTATATTGCGGCATGCTACCTTAATTCCATTAGCTCATTACCAAGTATTAGGCATGCCATCAAGAATTACCTGCTAATTGGTTCCCGGTCTTCGATTCCAGCGCTCATAGATGCTCTTATCGTTGCCCAACTGGTGGATTTTCCCTCTCATATCGTGTCCGAACAACACGGCTATCGCTGTGGGAGATCCCCAATGGCTAATCTGCTAGTCTTTCAGAACTTTGCCTTAAAGGATTCCCAGCTGGGCTACGGATTTTGCTAAGGAGCCCATGGATTCTTCTTGCAGTGGATGGGAAGTTATCTGGATTACTGCCGGATTGTTGTCCGCTGGTGAGGAGTTTTATTTTTGGTTTCGGGTGTGGATGTTTCTAAGCTATCTCGTCTTTAAGATTGATGTTTCCTAGGACGAAGTCGATAATGGGGTGTTGTGGACTCGCATTGCTAGCAAAGCGCCGTTTCATGGCTGTCCGCACAGCGCTTCACAAGTTCCTGACGTTATTGACTGTCCTCTGCGGTTGGCAGAAATCAGTCTTCTGTCTCCTCGTCTTCTGATCGTTCGCCGTCGTTACTCTTCTACAATAAGATTTCCTCGATTTTTATAGATATTTTTCCTCCATTCCCTGCGTTCACTTGCGTTTCTGTTCTGCGACTTCCCGTCTTACTGCCTTATTATCTTTCTCCACCGGTTCTTCAGAGTGTTGGAGGACGGGAGCCTGTCTTGCCAGTCAAAGGCGTTACGACATTCCTCTCTAGTGGGACCAGTTACTTATGGGTGGCCACGTCAGCTGTCCTGACTGCTTACAATACTTTTTGTATTGAGTTTATGGTAAGGCTGCCCCTGCAATGTCTTTCAGCCATGTAAGTAGTAGCAATAGCTCGTGTACCCACACAGCTCTCGTAGTACAAAATTCATTTTTCTCATTTCTTCAAACATCTCATTTATGTCCTTGGTTCACGCTCTTGATCGTGACCTTTATCACACATGTACTGGAATGACCCCAGCAAATCATAAAAAGAGCTCATGCTCAATGATAGTCATGTACGCTCGGGTCCTTGGTCTTTGCACGGGGCGCATTCATCGTGACAAAAATCATCTGCAATCTTCTGTTTCGATTCAGAACCTGTATCACCATCAGCCTGTACAGATGATTCACATCAACGACAATAAGCTGTATCTTACAGTACATTTGAAGTCAAAAAAAAATTTTTCATGGTATTGGGCATGACTTAGACCTAGGATTTAAAGCTTGATAGAGTGGAGCAGTCCCTAATTAGGTTGTTTCGGGTCCGCGAAAGACGTGACACTGGGATACAGATGGGATAGGAACGTGAAGAACTGTGACGGGGCCAAAGGGAAATGAGTGACGGCCTGTTAAAGTGGTCTGGCGCGGTGGGGGGGGGGGGGTAGTTAATTCATTATAAAAGCCGCACGGAAGCACGTGGTGTTTACAGGTGCCGCGGACGCTGGAATGGAATGGAGGGTTATTGCGTGCGTTGATGGAAACGAGGATGTGGAATTGTCTTTCCTTCCTACACACTCTCACACCTACTCAACGAGACCAGGCTCACTATACCGAACTCTCCCTGGAAACTGTCGCTTCTATCCGCGATAATGACGACCATATATCAAACCCTCCGCCCTCCTCTCACCAACACGTAGAGGAAACAATATGACAAACCGAGCTGAGCATGAATTATGTTTATTATTTTGAAACGCGCGGGAGGGGTTTTGAGTGAGGGTTGTCAAAAACTCGCCCCGCGGGAAATCTCTCAGGAAGACCTTCCCCTGGATTTATGAGGGTATTTGTAGAACGAACCTCGTTCGCGCTCTTTCTTGCGGCACAGACTCGCCATTTCATCGCAGTAAACAATGCTCCCTACCAGCCTGATGGGGGAGACGCCTCGTTGAGACGCTCTCGTCATCCGGCCCAACCCTTAAGTTCATTTTCCTTAGACGACGCGTCGGAAAGACAAAAGAAATATACAGTCGTTTTTATTATTGTTAGTTGCCGAAGCTCACACAGTTTCAGATTTCTTAATCCTCCGCCTTGAAGTTATATCTTCGACCTACGATACTGTAAGATATGTCTGATCAAGCCTCCACTGATGTGACAGATATTCTCAACATACGTATAGCTTATCGGTGACTTACAGACGAGTATCGACAGTTCTATCAATCGTTATTCATGAGATATATCATCCCTTAGCAGCAAATAACACACCTTACATAATAAAGTAGTGTTTGTTCACACCATGGGTGCGTTTACACATTCACTCAACACCTTTATTTGCTGGTTTGAAATTTTATTTTAAGCAAGGAACCTAAAAGAGATCTAAATTCAAAAATATGGGATTAAATACGTGATGCGTAGCTCCAGAAAACTGCTTACTACCCCTGAAAATACGACATTGGATTGGTACAGTGGATTTCTTCAGACACGCTATTATGAAGCCTGTAAGGTAGATGCTTATCAGCTGAGAGTACACTCAAAGTTTGATCAAAATTATTGAAGTCAATTTTTTAGGAAATAAAAAAACGATAATCTAATGTTCGGCAAAACACAGTTTCTGACGTACCTTGGCTAATATCCTAGTTCAACGGATGACAACTGATGGTTACTGGTTGTAATCTCTGTTCATAGGACGGCCAGAGATACATATAGCGGGAAATATATATAGGTATGCACACTCCGTTAGTTTGATGTAAACTGTATGAGCTATTTTCCCTTGAGTAAAAAGAGGGTTTTTATTTCATAAGCCTACACCATCGCTCACCGAGTTCTCAATGAAAGTTAAGCACTGACTACTAGTAGAAAGCATTTTACAGAAATCGAAATCGTCATAATTGTTTTTAACAAAAATGTTAAAAAACATCATTGTTAGGTGAAGATGAGATGAGAGAGGTGGGGAGAGAAGAAGAGAGGAAATGAGATTGATTGAATTCGTTTACTTGATTAACTAGGGGTAGTTAGGGCTATACGGCCCTCTCTTCCACTGTTCCTGGAAGCATTGACCTTTTTATACACTTCTGGCAGCTATGTACATAAAATTATTGAAACTCCATATTGATAAAAAACAAACGTAACGTAAACTTACACGAAGAAAAAGAAATAAAATCAAAAATTCCTCAATAGACGCTCACGTTGCACATCTTTCTTTTTTATCATTTGGTTATTATATCTCATACTTATTTGCTAAGCACTTGCACTAACCTTCTGCATCAGCAAATTTGAGAATATATATTTAAGTTTCCAATAATATTATTTGTAATCTTATTTTATGTCAAACAATGTTAGTTGGATTACAGTCGTTTAGCTTTCGATGTTACGAACAGTCGATTATTTAGGTCTTCTGATCTGGTATATTGATTGTGAGTGATATGATAAGAACGTAGTAAAAGAAAAACTCCCTCGCAGTGTTCCGAACTTCGTTTTTGATTTATCGTTTATTAAACAATACATCCTTCGAGTTCGTGAGTGATCACTTTCAAGATCCTGTAACAAACGTATAAACCAAAAACTTGCCGCGTACGCGAGATGAGTGATTTAGAAGCACAATTTCGAATCGCGCTCGAGCGTTCCGCTTCAGACCCTAAGAAGTCGTTGTATGTGGTGTCTTTGATCCGAATAAACGATGAAGTATACGTATTCTCTTCGAAAAGCTCACCACTTGCGTTACATAAACTGCTGAGTGAGCTACCAGCACTGAAGAAAGCAATGAAAAGCACTCAGGGGTCAATTCCGACGCGTGAGTATTACGTTGAGCGGCAGTCTTCGAAACGCTTACCTTGATGAGAACGACAACGTCATCTTTGGAGATGAATTTCTGGAGCAACAACATACTCTGGACGACGAACAACCTACAAACAGCAAACCCAACAAAATATCTAAGCAGTCCCTTACCAAGGATATGATTTGCCGAATATTTACTGGCAAGGACCAGGACGCAACTGTATGGTTAAGATCATTCAACAAGGAATGTGATAGACTAAACATTGCAGACAACCAAAGGGTAGCACTATGCCTATTCCTGGATGGCTCACCAGCAACTTGGTTTGAGTCGAATTGGTTGATCGTCGGAATCAGCACATGTATATGCATATGTTCTCACGCTTTGATGTAGTTTGAAAGAATCAGGATTGTTAATGTAAATGCGAAAAAGGGAGATAGAGAGAAGATGAGAGAGAATGGGAAAGAGAGGTGATGATAATGAAAGGTTTTATTCGAACCACCAGGGTAAGATCATTTAGTCCTCTCTTCCAACTCCCCTGGGTTGAAAACCTCTTCCAAGAATTAGATAGAGTAATACTATTAGTTTAACGTATCAAGAATATCATTTTAACAACAAATTAACACGCTTAGTAATTTAACTCGTTAAAATAATCTGTTTAAATCTTTGAATACCCGTGATCGCTCAAACTTATGAGAAATTCCATGAATTATGATAACTCACTAAATTATAATCCACCAGTAAAATAGCTTTGTACTTATTTGGAGTTATACAATATTTGGTAAGGTCGCATAGCCAGGGTTCTCATAGTAAAGAGACGCAACTTGGGATTTACGGAACTGCACTGTTGAAACGGAACAGTAGCAGGATGAAAAAGTGTGAAGTTCGTGAAGTGAATATAGGCGAGAGGTGGGGCTTCAGCCAACAACTCAAGTCCCTTGAAGGCACATCATTGCAAGGTTTGCCTCACTGCGTGCAATTACTATGACCACTTGGAGTGTGTGTTACCATGAGACTATCCTCATGTACTAGACCAACTATCTAGGCGTGATTGGCTTCTGCCCGTTGTCTGGTGTAGCACACCAACAGTCAATCAAAAGAGAGTATTGGCCCAATCCGAGAGAGCCTGCGCTCCTGTGGTTCACCAAGGCCTATAAGACTATATCAACGGAAGCACTCCACGTGATCACTGGTCAGTTACCGGTTGACTTGGCCGTTGAGTGCATGGTTGATAAGGGGTGAGTAACGGGAGGTTCTCCCGCTTTGGGCTGAACTCTGTGCGGATCTCACCACAAAACAAAAACTTGCCGCTATCAACGAATGAACGTTAGAGAAATGGCAAGCAAGTTGAGAATCCGCGTCAAAGGCTCGTGAGACTTAAGAGTTCTTTCCCAGCATCCGTGAACATGGGTTGAGCCAGACCACTGGACGAGCTGGTTCTTCACGGAACTTGACGACTTCAATGGCTCCACTTCTTTTCTCTCAAAGACTCTTCTTTGAGTATGCTCTTGGCCTGCCGTTTAACATTGGCTATAACCCCACACAGCTTACCAGCTTCAGAACTATTATGTAATGGGTGTAAGAAATGGCGAACTTTGATTTGAACAACCGGACACAACTACAAAGGGCGACAGGGGGTTCGAGTTCAAAGAGTTTATTCACAAATACCGGTGCGTTGCAACACACAACTTTCCTTAGCTCTAAGTCAATTCACTTTGTACATGGTTAATTCTATTTAATCAATTCATTCATCACTCAGTTAATTTGAACTTGGTCAAACAACGCTTTACGGCAGCAGGAAGCGGTAGCGCTTACAGTTCCAGATTTTATTGTGCTGTTCGTACTCATTGCAGGACCAGTATTGAGTAATTGGTACACAGATAATTAATGAGGCTGTAAACACAAATTTTTTTGAGAAGGATAGTAATTACTTTTGCAGAGTTATTGGGTAAAAAGCTTAGAACTGGTAGTAAGCGGAACGGCAAAAGTTGAAATTCAGGAATTTCTGGAGTGAGCCCCATGTATCTCATGAGCGTTTTTAAACACTCAATCTTTAGGTATTAGATTGGACTACAATACTGATTTATTTTAACATTCTACAAAAATGCCAGCGGAGTTTATAAGAAAAAAACTGCGCTAAAACGCATTTCGTCGAAAATTTTGATAATTTATTGTGCTGCTCTCGTCATTTTCCCACGAATGGGAATTTTATGGTATAATTTCCTTATTAAGAGCTATCAATATAAAAAATTTAATCAAAATCGTAGAGCCGTTTTTGAGAAAAAAAATTTGGTGTTTTGATCACTATGATAACTATAGTTAACTTTTGTTGGATTTTGCCCATACCCTTATTTTTGCGTCCCATGGTAGCCTATAGGCTAGACATTAAGTTTCAGCTGAATTGGTACGGGTGTTTTCTCTAAAAACCGCGCTAAAATCGATTTCGTCGAAAGTTTTGGTAATTTATTATGCTGCTCGCGTCATTTTCTCACAAATGAGAATTTTATGGTATAGTAGCGTTATTGAGAGTTATCTATATAAAAAATTTGATCAAAATCGTTAGAGCCGTTTTTGAGAAAAAAAAATATTTGGTGTTTTGATCACTATGATAACTATAGTTAACTTTTGTTGGATTTTGCCCATACCCTTATTTTTGCGTCCCATGGTAGCCTATAGGCTAGGCATCAAGTTTCAGCTGATTTGGTACGGTTGTTTTCCCTAGAAACCGCGCTAAAATCGAATTCATCGAAAGTTTTGGTAATTTATTGTGCTGCTCTCGTCATTTTCCCACAAATGGGAATTGTGCGGTATAGTTGCCATATTGGGAGCTACCAACATAAACAATTTAATCAAAATCTTTCGAGCCGTTTTTGAGAAAAAAAAATTTTTTTTATCTGTATGATAACTATCGTTAACCATAAGGTGGATTTAGCTCATACCCTTATTTTGACGTCCCATGGTAACCTGCGGGCGAGATTTCAAGTTTGAGCTGATTTGATACGGTGGTTTTCTCTAAAAATCGTTCACAGACACACATACACACACACACAGACCATTTTTCCAAATAGTGTTTTTCGGACTCAGGGGGGTCTGAAACGTAAAGATCTGAAGAGAACTCAAAATTTTTTTTGCAGGCGATTACATAACTTTCGTTTCTACTTCGTAGAGCAAGGAAAGTAAAAACGGAAGAGGTCACAACCTCGTTCCCTCCAGTGGTGGGCGGTAGTTGCTGCTGGGAACGCGCTGTTGGTCAGATTCAAGAAGAATAGTGTGCTGGAATTTCTGCTGTTCTGTTGGCATAACTGGAAAAGTAAACATTAAATAGCGGTATCGAGAAAGTGTGGTGTGGTGGATGTGAAATGGGAAGGAATGCTGTTAATTAATGGTTAAAGGGATGGTCTGGTTTGGCTCCATGCAAAATCGGAGTTGGCGATTTGAGTTCCTGACAACTCTTCATCATGCACGTCTTGCGCCTCCAGTGCGGAAAAATCCGGAAACCACGTGCTGCTCCACTGTAGTTTCTGCAATTGTAAGCGACGGTTGTTGGGAGGGCAGGCGAACTTAGCAGCATTGACTGCTACAAAGCAAGCCTATAACCATTTTTCAAAGTTTGCGAAGACGGCTAAGAAACGTGGTCATGGTTGATCTGTCCTTTTGAAACTTGCCACTCAAGTACACAGTTAGATCAGGTGTGAAAACCAAATTGTGAACTCCTCCCGACGGTACGGGATTCCTCAGGTGGTCACCTCCGCGCAGTCACGCACGGGCAACAGCTCGCTACCGGGAGACTGACTATGTTCGCGGATGCAGCAGGAGCAGGCCGCTTGCACAGAAGCGAAACCGTCATCAAATAAGGAAACAGACCTGTGAATTTCGGAACGAAAAGTACGCGGGTCTTCGAAACCTTTTCCTTCTTTCCCTTAGTTTTAGGAGGCCTGGCTTATTTGTAGGACGATGCGGTACGCTGGTCCAGTGTCAGCCGACGTGCGGGCTAATGCCTTTACCAGCCTAATTCTAACTGACTCATGGAAACCAACAATCGTGCGTCTAATTGAAGCCATCACGCTACTGTATTCCAATTACCTGCGATGTCCATGATTCTTCCCAAGAGCTACAAGAGAGGAGGGTATGGATGAAAGATGAGAGGAAGGAAGAGGGAATATCTTGGGGAAGCATCAAGCCTCAGCCTCCTAGTTATGCTACGACCTTCTTAACTGCGTAAGAGATTCATTAAACTGTGAACGCGATCTCTCTATGAGACATGGAATTCATGTTGGTATTATTCCTTTGCATTGCGACCATTTTATGTACCTGGTTTCTTGGTTGATGAGGGGGGGGGTGCAAGAGAGGGCTTGCGTGGGTTCAATTCTTCCTGTCCGTGTAAATAAACGCTGCTTAATGCACACAATTTACTGCATGCAGGGTATTGAGTTATATGCAACAACAGGGCCACTAGCTAATGAGCATTGTACTAGCCTCCACAAGATCATAGGTGTTAGATACATGACGAACGGGCTGCATTGTGGTTTCAGTTTTACCGCGTTACCTGTGGATAGGATTCACCCACAATCACCTCTCAATCTCTTCATGCTCTACACGCCCAACCCGTCTTGTCCGAGCTTTTGAATCCGAAACCGGACATGAAAATTCATTCGGCTACAAATGAGTGGCCTTTTCCCAATCAGTGATTAGCGGATTTATAACCGCAGGCTGGAACCGCAGTCAAGCGGCTTTTTTCCACTCCCAACGATCCTCGATTGACCCTAAAAAGAATAGTTGGACTCGTTTCTGAAAAGAGCGGACGTTTTGTGGGTGTTTGGACGACGAAGGATGGCTGGAAATGGTATGAGAAGGAGGCGGGGGGGGATTTGAGGACGCGGACGTACCACCGATGTTTCGCATAATTTATCAAGCCGCTTTCCAATGCTAAAATGGAAAATGGGGGGGCTATGCGGCTTTTCGGAATTAGAGGACGCACTCGTTGCCCGTGATCTGATACCCTCCAAGTTATAATATACGGCTTTTCCGGCGCTGAATCAGTCAACTGAGTAGGTGAATCATTGGCAATAACCGATAACACCCGGGCCCACGTAGATCACTTCTACCAGAGGCATAAGCAAACACCCTCGACCGTCCAGCAAAACCCTCACTGGGCTTACGGCCATCCGCGAACAAATTGCAACGCTGAAAAACACGGCCTACGAGGCACAACACGTTCAAATCACGACGAATCCTCATTTATTTCTCGCGGCCCTTTTCATCACGCAGTTGAATGCCGTCGGGGTCTTTTTTGGAATATCAAAGAGTTCGGCTTTGCAGTCATCAACAAACGCCCCGGACATTCAAACGTTCAGGAACAGTATTTCCGAATGGGATACATTATTTACTTCTGCCCTCCTTCCACCACTTCCAATGCGATCTCGTTCAAGCGTAATTCTGGGATCCGGACTTTTTACTTATTATGTCCGCTAGTTACGTTGATTGTGTAAGACACACGCGGAAGGTCTCATTCAGTGGTGGATACAGGTTCACAGCTCAAAGTTCCTGAAATTTTCGGTCCCTAATTATTCAATCGTCTTGTAACTCACTGGTGTTGAAGAGATCGAAAATCCTCGCCATGGAGCACACAACTCCCCTCCAACCTCTTTTTCACTCACTTTTAAACCGTTACTTGACGTTCTTGACGTAGAAACTGATAACGCCTAAAGTTGTTGAACTAAAACACTATGGTACAAGTTAGTAAATGATTTCTGGAACGACGTATTAAACGACTTCCCAGAGCCCCACGTGAACTCCTCGATTTTCATTATTCTAGCAACCGATGAAATCAGTTTTCCGTAGAACGTATAAAATGCTAGAGCTTAATGTCCAGGAATATATACAGTTGTGTCTGCTTATAACCACGACTATTATTGATTATTCTTTAATAGATGATTCATCAGACTGCGAACTTGGGTTTTCTCAAGAGGTTTGTGTTTTACGTGTTTACTATTTCGAATAATTTAGCAAAAACTGAGAGAAATGGCACTAAGTGAAACAGCCTTAGTTTGAGTTTCAGAATTTCTGGGATTGCTCCACATTGTTCTACGTACTCAATTGAATACCCATCGTTTAATGTTACGTTACGTTACGCTACGTTACGTTACGCTTATGTTTTCAATCAGGACAATTGATTCATAAAATTCCATTTGGGGTCTATTTGTGCCCGGCTACTCGACAACCCTATCGTACGAAACACATAGTTGTTATGAGCAAAATATGGTTAATAAAATAAGCTAAAAAATACATTTCGACAGTTTTATTGCAATTAGGTCGTGTTTGGCATCGTCTCCTAGGTATTTTTCGATGATGAGTCGAATAGGACGGATCACAGAGGTGTGCACTTGCGTTAAGAGGGAAAACAGAAAAATCACAGCAAATACAGTGAGGCAAATTCTACTATTTGAAGAAACTCGCGGGACAATACCATTTATTACTGGCTTACGCTCATTTCCCGTGCTGCCACTAGTTACACGCAGCCACCCTTCAATTCTACTCGTCACTCATGGCATTTGCCAAGCGTTGCCTATCGAAAGTCAATTACGTTCGTTGTTTCGTTGTAGTCCGGTCATGTTTCGTATCGTGTTTGGATTTGCAAGGAGGGGAGGGAAGGAGGAAAAGGGGTGGTGCTGAATTGGAGTGCGGCTATAATACAGATAATGGAGGTATCTAAATCGGCGCTTTCGGTTGGTTGCTCCTGCCCAGGAGGGATGCGATGATTCTGGCACGGATGATAGTAGTAAACCGGTAAATAATAATAATCGTGATTAGAATCAGAAAGGCGGTAAGAGATCTCAGGTGAAGCCAATAGCGAGAAGGCGGCAGAGGTGCCCCCAAGGTCGCTATCCTTGCCATCTCAGTGTCTGTCCTCCGACTCCAACTCAACAGGGAATAAGGTAATATAATAGGTAAATAAGGTTAACGGAAAGGAGGGAGAGGGCGTAATAAAGAAATTTCGGGATTAATTTTCTGACAGGAACATATCGTTTACTTGTATTGTTCGATCCTGAATCTTCGGAAGTGTGACGCTTCGTCAAGCTGGATAACCAATCCCAAGTCAATATTACCTAGCTAGATAAATTATTGGAAACATCAGGCTCCCAATGTGTATCATATGCGGTTACAAAACTGAGTTACACCCTTCCCCCATCAAGAATTCATGGTTATCAAGACATTTTTTTTTCTCTAAAATGAAGCCAACAGTTTTGATTAAATTTTGTGTGTAGAAGGTGACATAACCATGATAGAACGAAGTCATAACCACCTCCTTGATGATAACGTCTAAGACTGGCGTGTACAGTCAATCATTCGGCTTCGTTGCCTCTTTCGAACTTGTAATACAAAACAGCCTAATTCACATGTCAGTTTCAACACTCAATATTTTAACAATACAAATTGAACAATATTTTACGTACAGCTGAGGAAAAATGTACATAATTACGGGAAAGTGAGTTGACAGTGACAGGAGCGTGGGTCGGATTGGTAACGATAATTGAGAAGCGAGCTGTCGAATTTTCCTGTTGGGGATCCGTCAGTGAGATTTTCATTAATTAACAAAATATCAGAAACGTACAGAGAGTGGTATGGTGAGTGGAGGGGGGTATTGAGACTAAAATGGGCTTTCTACGGCGATCGTCAGAACGGAAAAAAGGGGGTAGTGGGGAAACGAACTTCCTCGTTCATATTCAGACCTTTTCCCAAAAACGAAGTCCGACAGTGTTCGAGGAAGTACATATTTATTAAATATGAAATGATAATGGATATCAAACAATCTGACAGGGGATCGACGAGTTAACTCGAAAAGCAGCGCGTTATCTTCCACTGGGAGGGTAGAATGGGTTATGCGGCGTATCGCTTTCGTTTACCCATTCAAATGCCACGTCACACATGAGTCAAATCTCCGCATTTCAACGATCGGTTAAGGCTTTCGTAATCAAAACTGTGAGGTGCTTAGGTTTTTTAAACTTTATAAATTTTCAACTGTACTCGATAATTCGAACATAGTGCATTTTATGACGATAGATGTCGTTACACGATCAGTTCCTTCAGTATTTCATGTACTTGGTGAGTTTTCTTTCGAAGTTGATTTTTTACGGTTTGAAAAATTACGCAAAACAAAAAAAAAGGTCTGCTTGTCTGTGGGCGAGATTACGAGAGGGCGGCTGAACAAATCAAATTTCATGGAACCATAATGAGGGGGTCGAGTGAAATCGGTCCAAAACTAAACATAATTATCATAGCGATCAAAATAACACTTTTTCCCCTCAGAACGACTGTAATGATTTTATGTTCATTGTTCGTGTGATCAGATCCTGGTAATGAAACCGTGATATCAATTTTTTTACCGTGGAAAAATGACACCAAAAGCACAATGCTCATCAAAAACTTACACCGAAATCAGTTTTACTACTGTGTTCCCAGTAATCCCAGTAATGTATAGTTCAATACGATGAGAGCATAACCGTATTATAAATAGGAGCAACCCGAATGAATCTTGGAGTTTATGCTGAACGATTAACTTTTTTTCTCAGTGTTTACTCTACAACTCCAGAACAATAAAATATCTGGTGCGTAGCAACACACAACTTTCCGCCACCCGTTTAAGTTCGAACACCAGCTACATATGCGGGTGGTTATTCTTCGTTCAACGCATTTTTACAGGAACATTTATGAAGAACAAAATGTAGGGACTAGCTAGCTGAGAGTACTCCGTAAGTTTGATCGAAATCGTTAGAGCCGTTTTTGAGACAATTGGAATACCGATAAATTAATATTCGACAAATCTCCTCTGAGTTAACTTGGCTTATATCTCCGTTCAACATATATATACAGAAATAATATACAGATAAAAATGTTGGAATGGGTGAATATAAGACACTCCATTAGAATTTATCACATTTGGTGATGCAGTTACCCTGGAATTTACGGAAATGTTCGAAAAAACGTTATTTCCGACACATTTTGATTTTTATCTCTGTTCAATGGACTGTCAGAGGAAAATTTATTGAGAACAATATGTAAGTATTAACAATTTGAAAACATCTTGAAAGTTTAGTGATAATCGTTCGAAGCCATTTTGCCAAAAACCGTAAAAAACCTATTTCTGCTTCATATGCCTATATATCCGTTCACCGTATTTTCGTGGAGATATGTATGGATAAGAAAAAATAGGTATTTATTAGCAGAGGATAATTTGAAAGTTTAATCAAAATCGTTAGAGCCGTTTCCGAGAAAAATGCGAAAAACCTTAGTTTGTGGTACATTTTCGTCCCCCCACCCCCCTTCCACCGGCTGATATCGTCCTTAACCTTATTTTGGTGTCTGCAAAAAATAACGAACAAAACAAAAAAAGCTCCACCTCTCACCTATATTCACTCCTAAATACTTGACATGCTTTTCAAGAAGGGGCCTGTGGCCGCCAAAGCGTATTAAGGGTGGATTATTCACTTTCCCTTTCAAGAGGATTGGCTGGGTTTTTTCCTCAGCCACCTGCATCTTGACATGCTCGCACCATTGGTTGACAGTGCGGAACTCATGTTGGGTTTTTTCTGCAATTTGGCGGACTGACTCTGCAAAGATCAGCACAGAGTCAAGATATCCACATAGGCGTATGGCTCGCAGTCAGTCTCCATGAGTTTCCTAAGAAGACCTTCGAAGAAGGCATTCCAGAGTGCTGGTCCAAAGACCGAGCCCTGTGGGCACCCCTTCTCAATCTTTCTCCGGACGGAGACATGCCTGCTTTCGACCGTAGCAGTTCTGTCTGTCAGTCAGGTAACCTCTGACGAGCGAGTACAGGTTGCGGGGGATTCCCCTACCTTTGAGCTCATTAAGGAGCGCTGGCCACCAAAGGTTGTCAAACGCTCCTCTGATGTCAATCAAAACTGCTACGACGTACTTAGCCGGTGCCAGCAGGGAAACACGCCGAATCTCGACAATGACATTCTGCGTGGCCCTTCCTTTGGTACACCCGTATTGCCTGCCTGTGAGGTTGCGGCCAAAGACTCCTTCGAGGGACTGCAACATCAAGATTTCTAGTGTTTTGCCTAATATGGAAAGAAGGCTGAGTGGTCTCCATGATCGCGGGTCTGACTGATTGCCGTCGCCTTCCTTTTGAAGAGTGACAACACGCGCAGACTTCCACTGAGTGGGGAACTGTCCGACCTGCTGACAGTCATAAAATAAATTAAGGAGGTTGCTGGAGATTTTCCGCTCAGCCTTCCTTAGCATATTGCTTTCTATATTGTCTGGCCCAGGAGATTTGTTGGGCTTTAAGGTCGCAAGGGCCCTGCCGAGGTCGCCTGTTGTCCACAATGGGATGTCAGGCTCGTTCGGAGGGTCCATGATCAGCTCCCTTGCTGCCCTCTGGGCTTCAGTGTCTCTAGCTACTTGGTCATCTGGAAACGCCTTCTCAAGGAGGGTTTCCAGGGAACTTTCGATGCTGCAGGCCCAGTCTGACTCATTTTGCATCGCAGCTAAGACCTGCACTACATTTGCTTTTCCTATGGAGGACTTGTAATTTCTGCCCCAGGGGTTCTCAGAGCTCTCCGCTTCCACAAAATTTCGCCAGCCTTGCCGTTTGGCTCGTTTGATGGAAGGCCTTCTTTTCTTGGATGAAGGCAGTTCGGAGTGTTGCTCTGGCAACAGGGTGACGAGTGTTTTGGTACATCCTTCTGGCTCTATTTGCACTTTGCTTGAGGGGATTAAGTTCCTCAGTCCACCATGGGACTTTGATCGCCCTGTGCTTCTGTCGCCCAAGTACAGAGAGCCCAGCAGAGTGCAGTTCTGTGGTAAATATGTCCACTTTACAGTCCACCTCTTCAGGTGTGGATGCTTGCACTATTAGGTCAGTGTCTGCAGCACGCAGTTCACCTTCCAGTACCCTACAGAATTGTGGCCAGTCAGCATTTTCGGTGCGGAATCGCTTTTCACGCGTGTCTTTGCAGAGGATGTTATCATCAGTGATGGCAAAGTCAATAACCATGTGATCGCTCTGCGTTGCACCTGGTACGAATTGCCAACCCTGCAATTTGAGTAGCAGGGTGTGAGACACGGCTGTGACGTCTGTACACGACCTTCCTCCCGGACCATCATAGGTCGCTTCAGTCATGGGGTTGTTGGCAACAACCAAGTTGTATCTGGTGAACAGCTCTATATACGCAACGCCTGCCCCATGTTGGGGATCCCCACAATGGTGATCTGGCATTTGCATCAGCACAGACTATGCAGGGTCTTCCTGATAGGCCTGCTAGAGACCGCTCGAGTGGTTCAAGGCTGTTGGCAACTGGTGCGCCAAATGTAAAATGATATTACAACCAGCTCAAAGCCACCGGCTCGGATGAGCGGCCAAGTGCTGGCTGTTCAGGTGGGTGAGTGCGAGCATATCAATGGACGGGTCAATGCAGGCCACTGCTGCCTCGCTCCCGTTCTTGCTCCAGCCACCACTCGTGCCTGCGATCCCAGACCAAGAGTTTTGGATCCTATGTATGGTTCCTGTATGGCGAGAACACTGCAGCGTTTCTTAAGTGCATTTTGCAGCAACTCAGCCATAACTGGGGAACTCTTATTTGTGTTGTGCTGAAGGATTCGAACTGTTTTTGACCTATTCATAATCCACTCGTGACTCCTGGAGGGCAATCGCTCGCTGACGAATGGTACAGTGTGCGTCTCGTGTAGAGTGTGCGACCTGTTGGATTTTGCGTTCGACGCAATTGGCACACTTGAGGGGAGCATCACGCTTGCATTCCTTACTCAGATGTGGCAAGGCGCACCAGGAGCACACAACAGGTCTTGTACAGGCCACTGCCAGGTGGCCATAGCGCTGGCATTTGTAGCACTGAGTGGGGGCTTGGTACTTTCGGATGGCGCACCGCTGCCAGGCTATTTGGAGGTGCCTTGCCCCCCTCAAGTTTTTGGTATAGGCTGGGTGATACCTCGATCACCCAATCATTTTGTCTGCCACGCTTTTTCGTGAAAAGGGGCCTGACGTCCTGTGGCTGCAAACCTAACGCAGGGTTGTGCTCAACAACTTGATGGGCCAAGTCCTCTTTTTGTAGGTCGGTCCGCACGTCGCACAGCAGCAGGCGTGGGAAGCGACCCAGGGGGGCTGATGCTTGTAGCTTCAACTCCTTTTTCGTGGAGATATGGCTCGTAAGCGCCTTGGCCTCACAACAGCCGCCACAGTTTCCAGCAGGGGGGGAGTGGCAGGGGGCGATGTCGTTGGGGGGGCACTAGCTTTGATAGCCAGCTTCGATATAGTGGCTAGGTCCCGTATAGGTCCTGTCACGTTGACCCTCATCCGTGCCAGCTGGCCATGGATGATTTGGACATACACACAAATCTGCTCCATGTCTGACGGATTAGGGCCCACGGGGTGTCTACCACTTGTGGTAGCCAGATTGCCCGGGCTACTAGGGGGAGAAGGGGGAGATGAACGCGGTTTGCCCGGTTCTTGTCGCCCTTGCTTGTTTGGACGACGAGTAGGTTGCTCATCGTCCGAAGAGGGAGGGGTTGAGCTTGGCGAGCCGGAGGAAGAGGCGCAGGTGGCGTTTTTATTACCTGCTATTGTTTTATTTGACTTTGTCATGTTATTTTTACTGTGGGGGGGGGGGAGATTAAAGAAGCAGACTGATGTAGTGTATCCTTGTGAGTTCACTTGTTGTGTGTGTTAGTGGTAGGAGCGAGAGGTGCTCGAGGCAGTGTCCTGGAAGCTCGCCCTCAGCCATATTGATTCTAGCCCCTTTCGCTGGTCCGTTGAGGGTCAAAGGGAGGCCACCACATGCGCCGCAGCTGCCAGTCCGGCCACCCACCGGGACTAAGACGCATGAGGGATTTTTCAGCTGCTGCTCAGTGTCAGCCCTCGGCCACTGGTGATGTGGTGAGCGGGACACACGCTATCAGCCGCCCCAGGAGCGCTCAAACCTGGTTTTTCCCCCTCCTCATTCCGAAGGTCGCACCTATATAGGGGATCGCTCATAGGTGTTAGTGAGCCGACTAAAAGGGACAGCCGGGTGGGCCCAGCCGGAATGACAACCTCACCTCTATGAGGGCCCCACAGGATTACATCCAACGAGGCTTAACTGTGGCTGGGCGTCATAGTGTACTCTGTCGCCACACTGTGCTCACCCTGCAGTTGGGGGTCTAGAATTCCACTGCCGTACTCCCTGTGAATTCATATAAGCCGGACTAAAAGGGACACAACTTACATTTCGTTCACATACATGACACACTGGGAACCCCCTACCTTGAGCTGGGATCGCAGAACACACCCCCCGCAGGAAGGGGAACAGAATTGTCCTGCCGTATCCTCTGCGTGGCCGTTAAATCCGGCCTTAAAGGGGCTTAAAGCTCACGACACTGACATACACATACACACACACACACACAGGCCACGCGCCGAAATTTGGTTTTTTAGACTCAGTAGGGTCTGAAACGTAAAGGTCTGAAGAAAACCAAATTTTTTTTTGACACGATTACTATACTTTCCTTCCCTTTGGGTAGCGGAAAGTAATGCGAACCGTCCAAAAGAAAAATCCCGTTGAGAGCTTAATGATTCTTTTTTCGTGTCTAATTAAGTTCGCGGCATAAGTAGATGTTTCAACTTTTCCTTGCTGATAGAGCCGAATCCAGCATCCAGTTCGAGATGTCAACGAGTGTTTAATTGAGAAAACAAAAAATGTTACAGCTGTCAGTCTTTATGAAACAAATAACGAAACAGAACAAATTGGTCAGCTGACATTATAAAAAACCAACCAAATTAACGATAACCGATGAAACACGTGTCTGGTCAGACTAATTGAACGTCTTTCTGCGTGGTCATGACTCTCTTCACCCACGAACAACTCACTTGGCGGATTCTGTCGATTGAAAATCGGTGTGTTTTGAACCATTCCTGATGGGTGGGTCAAAATACGTCTGGACTTTGTGTTGGAAGAGACGATGTCGATTTCGTCCTGTGAATGAAGAGCAGTGGGTGCAGAAATAAGGTGGAAAGGTTGAATCAAACAATAGTAAAGCCGAATTTAAACAATTAAATTTTGCTAAATTTGCAATCCAGCCGGTTTTGCTGAATTGTCAGTCTGCGACGGCGGCACTACGAGACCACATCTCTAGACAAAATTATTTGATGGTAGTAAATAAAAAAAGGTAAAACAATTTTTTCTTTCAAGAAATAAAAACAAATCGACTCCTCAAATACTTGGTAATTTTGTGTGCGAGCTCATTTAAAATATGGCTAACCAAACAAGTAGGAACGGTACATTTTGGAACGTTAATAATCACCACTGTCTCACGGTAGAACGGTAATTTCCAACCAACCCTTATGAAGTGATTGTTAAACATATTCCATTAAGTGGTGGAATGTCTGTGGAGCGAGGAATGTTGTGTGATGCATCAGGCTAGTATTTTTGGAAAGTGGTTTAGAAACTAAAGTGGATTCCGCCTAAAAAAGCTCATCAAAGAAACGATAGTTCGACTCAGTTCAAGCCGAATTGGTGTTGCAGTTTAGTATCTTCTGCTCCAACAAAGATCCTGAACTTGGGCCCCTTGGCCTTCCCCAACCTTGATCAATAGCAGCCAGTCAAGCATCTCGTAACCCCTGCAATTGGTCTCTTTCAATTTTCTAACTCTAGTTGACAACGTATTTTATCGCTTACGGTTTCCCCTTTTGGGTTTTCCCTCATTAGGCTTTTCCTTACCTACCACCTCGTCAGGCCTTTCAACCTCTACCCTCAGCTCTCGTCGCTGAGTTATGTACCCTTACATAGTGCGTAAACCTAGTTTCCTATAACTAAATTCAATTAAACAGGGTAACAGTACATTCCTATCTCAAGCTTGTCTAGTTTATCAGCTTAAAAAAAACCAGAAAAGGTTTCATCAAATTTTTGAACGAGGTTTGAGCGTAGGTTAAAATGAATCTATATAACTCTTGAAAAGATGTGGTTGGTAATGGAAGGGGATGGGTGTGGTAGATGTTTGAGGGGGGTGGGGGAGGGTACCAGAAAGAAAAGTTGCCGTCAACCACTTCCGAACTGGAGGCTCGTTCTCCTTTCCTTTCCTGACAAAGTGTCACGTTTTTTGATTGAAGTCACTTTCCACGTCAGTCATGTCACCGTTCGACTTGACTTGATGTCTCTCCCCTGCTCTTTGCCCTTCACGACCTCAGATCTTTTTGACGTTCCGCTTTCCGCTTCGCCCGTTTATTCGCTCGGAAGATAAAAAAAAAAAAGAGAAGAAATAAAAGAAACGCTCCGCACGTAAAAAAAGAACGATAATTTGTCTCCTTCTTCTTTTGGGAAGGAAATTCTTTGGGATCATTATTGAAGTAGTTGAGGCTTTGGAACGAATTTACGATCACAAATTAAGTGTGTAAGGTGAGAAGTACAATCTTCAAACTGCAAGGGTTGAAGAGAGGCAAGAATCAGAAGACGCAGCTCACCCAAAGCTCTGCTAATGTGTGTGTTTTCAAACGCTGTATCAACACAGTGGTTCAATATATAACCTAAAATTTGCTCTAAAACACGATTACGTTTTGAAACATAGTACAAATATAATATGAAATAAATAGCTGATTACGTGCTTTCCCCATCGTTTCTTAAACTCGATGGTATAAGGCGCTATAACTGTAACATTTCTGTGGAAACGCTTATGACCTACATAATGTGGCTGCCGTTTTTGAGAAAATCAGAAAAACGATAACTTGACGCATGGCAAATCGCATTTTCCGATGTATCTTGGCTCATATTCATGACTAACGAGTAGCTTGTTACATTCCTTAGCGCTACAGAGTACGAAGGAATCTTAATTAATCGGCTTCAAAAAAAAGCTTTCATCTGATGTCGACATTCCAAGTGGTTCTGAGTTGGAAAAACGCAATTTGACAAAATGGTGTGTGCACGTGACGCAAAACGACTCAAATTTTCCTATTCATCCTGTAAATAACCATGAAATACTAAAATAGTGGCATGAAACCGCGAAATCGGTTCAAAAATGGATATAGTTATCATAGTGATTTTGAGTAAATTATTTCTATGAGTAGTTCGAACGTGCTCAACATCATAAAACTTGCGTTTGTGATAAAATGACCAGTAGCTGTACAATAAACGCTCAACAATTTCGAAGAAAATCGATTTACGCGCAGTTTTTTTCTTTATAAGGTTCGAAGAAATCAAAGTGGTTGTCCATACTACTTGTGTTCGAGAGATCATCTTCGAAAACCTCAAGGTCGCGCCCTCGAGTCAATATTCGAGGCTTCCGTAGCCTTATGTTAGGTCCATTAATTCGCTGATGTAAAGGAACTTCTTGCCCCTTGTGTTTTCACCATTTACCTCCCTTACTTCAACAACTGTTGCCTCCCTGGTTTGATACCTGGCTGAACTTCTTTTGTTTTCATTCCGTTTTCATCGCTCTAGGTCGTACGAATTTCTCCGCTCCACTAAACCTCGATCGCTCGAACAGTAACGGTTTTTAACTAACTCTCGTCTGTGCTCATTTCAATGCCATTTGATAGCAGTATCACAGTGGCTCTGTTCAGAATTCGTCTATTTTGTATCTCAGTGAGCGTTCATTAGCTAGCATAAATACATCACCCAACGAAAACATACTCGATGAATGGGCATAAGTGGCAAACCTCCACAGGTCTGGATTTCGTGAATGCTGAGCGACTGCCAGACCTCTCGCATGATAGCTAATCTGCAACCTCCACGACTTTCGACTGTTATAACATTTAAGTCTCTTGTGAGTGTTAAAGGTAACTGTCATCTTGACAAGGAAACAGACCTTTAAATACAGTCTTCCTCTTCCCCTCTCTTTCTCTCTCCCTTCCCCTCTCACTAACTCAACTTACTCTCCCAATCAATCAACAAACAACTCATACTCTCTACTTTAACATTTTTCAAATTGCTTGGGGCAATCTTGGAAATTCCTGAGTTCAAACTACCTACATTTCATCGAGTAGCTTTTTACTTTCTTTGGCAGTAAGAAGTAAAGTAGAAAGGAAAGTTATGTAATCGGCTGAAAAAACTTTTGAGTTTTCTTCAGATCTTTACGTTTCAGACCCTCCTGAGTCCGAAAAACACTATTTGGAAAAATGGTCTGTGTGTGTGTATGTGTGTCTGTGAACGATTTTTAGAGAAAACGATCATATCAAATCAGCTCAAACTTGATATCTCGCCCGCAGGTTACCATGAGACGCCAAAATAAGGCTATGAGCTAAATCCATCATAAGTTAACTATGGTTATCATAATGATCAGAACACCAAATTTTTTTTTTCAAAAATGGTTCTAACGATTTTGATTAAATTTGTTATATTGGTAGCTCTCAATATGGAAACTATACCATAAAATTCCCATCTGTGGGGAAATGACGAGAGCAGCACAATAAATTACCAAAACTTTCGACGAAATCGATTTTAGCGCGGTTTTTAGAGAAAACAACCGTACCAAATCAGCTGAAACTTGATGTCTAGCCTACAGGTTACTATGGGACGCCAAAATGAGGATATGAGCAAAATCCATCGAAAGCTAACTATAGTTATCATGGTGATCAGAATACCAAATATTGTTTTTCTCAAAAACGCCTCCAACGATTTTGATTAAATTTTTTATATTGATAGCTCTCAATAAGAAAATTATACCATAAAATTCCCATTCGTGGGAAAATGACGAGAGTAGCCCAAAAAATAACCAACATTTTCGATGAAAAGAGTTTTTAGCGCGGTTTTTTTCCTTATAAACTCCGCTGGAAGTTAGTAGAATGTTTAAAAATAAATGGTATTGTAGTCCAATCCAATACCTAAAGGGTGACTGTTTGAAACCGGTCATGAGATACATGGGGCTCACTCCAGAAATTCCTGAGTTTCATCTACCTCCGTTTCGCTTACTACCAGTTCTAAAAGTTTTTACCCAATAACTCTGCAAAATTAATTATTATCCTTCTTCAAAAAATTTGTGTTTATAGCCTCATTGATTACATGTGTACTGATGGCTCAATAATGGTCCTGGAATGAGTACGAGCAGCACAATAAATTTCGGAACTGTAAGCGCTACCGATCCTCCTGCTGTGAAGTGTTGTTTGACCAAGTTCGAATGAACTGAGTGATAAATGAATTGATTAAGTAGATAAAGTCACATAGAAAGTGAATTGACGTGATGATAAGGAAAGTTGTGTGTTGCAATGCACCAGATATTTTTTGTAGCATTTCGGGCAACAACTCAAGAAATGTAGACCACAAAAAAAAGAATGTCGATGCATGATGATGCCCAATAAATTTCAGAACTGTAATAGAAGCTGCTACAAGTTACTATCTAAAACGTGTATTAGTAGCTAGAGCTATAAAATTCTCCAAGTTTATGTGGGGCTGTGGAAAGTTGTGTGATTTAGTCACCTGCGAACATTCCTCTACAACGCTCGCCCAAAACACACACCAAATTGATTGCGTCTCCCATAAAATCGTCAAATAAATTGAAACGAATCGAGACTACAAATATTACAAAAAAAAACCTCCTCCGAGGTGGTTCAGGAGCGACCAACGGCAGGCGTTGAATTAACGATGGGTCCACATACAACAGTAATGGAGCGGCTCTATCCAGGGCTTTCCCGCGGATGTTATTTGAACAAATATGGCAGGTAAACAGCCCCCCTTACCATACTCTCTCGACCATTTCGTCCCTGCGACCCGCGCCCCTTCGCCAGACCGTTCACCCCTCCACTCTTATGGTTTCAGGGAAAAACGGAATTGATACAAATTGTTTTTCGATAATACGCAGAGGAATCCTGCGCGAATTTTCTCGCGCGTTGTGTGCGAGCAAATGGGAGGGAGCTAATGAAGGCAATTATTGGAGCCGGAGCATGTTACTTTCTCATCACGTGCGAACGGTCTGCGTAGTAAATTCGGATAAGTTGGTAATGTGCAGACTGATCCTGTTTATCCTTACGAAATGACCCCCAACGCTCTTTCCGCAACGGTTAGCTGCCGATGAATCCTGATCATTTTTGCGTAAAAACGAGCGTATTTCCGCTCACTTTGCCGGAGGGTGAGCTTTCAAGTGAAATCCGTTGGACGATGCGGAGGATATTAACGGCACGAGCTGCAGATATTGATTGATACGGGTTATAGGTAGCAAGGTGTTACAAATTTAATAATTGTTAAACCACGTAAAACGAGAAACGAACTAAAAATGCGCATTGGGCAGGACGAAACTGATTGTGAAAGGAATCCGTGCGGAGGAATTTCAAAATAAACTTGGCAAAATTTGTTTAAAAATTACACATTTCTCAGGCCCACGCGCTTCCAACAATTTTTATCCCCCTGGTCAATCAAAAATCGGATTTTCATTCCGTACATAGGTACCAACTCGGTAGAAATCAGGTTAACGTTCAACGATGCTCCCACGTATGCCACGACCATTATTGAGTAATCGGTTCGTAAGCGATTTGTGAGACTGCGAACTTTATTTTTATGATAGTGTTAAATTTCACTATAAAAGGGTTGGTCCGAATGGTATTATATTTAACAACAACATACTCTCAACAATAACTCAACCGAATCAATGCAAGTCAGAATTAAAAATGGGAATTTTGTAGTCAAGGGAAACATTTCTAGTTGTCACGCTACCGCCTTCGTTTCCAGGTTCTGCACACTTTACCCCTTCCTTCAACAGAATGACGTTAATCGGTCACTGTGAACCACTTAACAGGCTGACTTCTTGCCCCAACGCTGTTTGATGCGAATTACGACGTCATTGCGCTTTTTTAATATTTCGTAAGGCCCTTTGCCAGGGCACATCAGCTTCGGGTTGCGGCCTCGTATCCGACGTGGGTTGTGAAGCAAGACTAAGTCTCCCACGCTATAAGTATTACTTCGGTCGTATCTCCTCTTCATGTCATCAGCCCTTGGCTGCAGTGATTCACGGGCTTGAGTATGGGCTTCGACGATCCTGCAGTGAAGGGTAGCAGCGTATTCTTGGCCACCCTTCTTCTGGTGGCCTCCCAAAAAGTAGCTCTAAAGGTAATGTAAGCTCTCGATCAAACATCGGATAAGCTGGAGAATACCCTGTTGTTACATGCTCCGTAGCTCGATAGGCTAATAGCGCGACTGGCAGTTGTTGATCACAATCTTTTTGGTAGCCAGATATCATTTTTGCAAGTCACTCATAAAGTGTACGATGCGTTCGTTCAACTTGACCATCGCTTTGAGGCCGCAAAGGCGCAGAATTCCAAGTTGTTTCAAGACTTCCTATATCAACTCTGATCGCTGGAACTGATCTTTTCAATTTTTTTTTTCTAGTAAAATCAATCATATTCTTACTACTGTTTTATTTTTTACTTTTTATACTATTATATTGTTCAGAAATATGTAATTTTATTTATTTTACAGCTACGCACTCGACACAAATTAGGCAATCTAAAAACAAAATAAAAACAAAATAAAACAAATATCAACGAAGGATACCTCAAATTTATTAAACTTTTATGAAAAACAAAATTTTTAAAGAAACTAAAAATATATTTAAAATTATTATATTATCTTCACTACCGAAGTAGGGACTAATCGGATCACAACTGATTCCTTAGTAAAATCACAAGTTTAGTTCAGGTTTTAGTTTTTAACTATTTCACTTCGTCTACAACACAAGAGATGCATACCTTGCGCGAGCATTCCAAGCAAATCGGTTTCTTACACTTTATACACATGTATGCAGTTTTCCGATTTTTAGTGTAAGGGCACGGTGAACACGTTTTTCTCATTCCCAATCTGTCATCATGTGTATGTTATTGATATGATGAAATGTGTGTGGGGTTCGCAATAATAATAATAACAATAAGCCAGAAGAATCCTAGTAAAACTCGTGCCGGTACAATAGTGGCTGACATTTCGGCTTCTTACCCATGTAAAAAGCCACATGTGTGCCTGACCGACACATACTTAGAATGTAGTGCTAGCCACATGTGTGCCTGACAGTCCACCTAAGTTTTGTAAACATATGATTAGTTACGTTATTAATGAAAGATGGAGACACATCCAGCCAGTACACTTGTTAATGATTGACTGAAGGACGTTTACAAAGGTCACGCTTGAAGGGAGAAGGAGAAGGGTTGCCAACATTCGTAAAACAAATATCCCTACGTACCTCACAGACCCACCTGTGGCGGTCAAGAATGTTTTCGAAGATTTTGAATGGATTTTTGTACGTGCAGCTACGAATAACACGACTGTGCCACAAGTTATTATTCATGGAAAAGCGGCAAGAGCAGAACGACAAATTATCTAACATTTCGAGGAAAATCCATATCAGTTTCTTCTGTATAAACTTCGCACATATTATACTAGAATAAGGATGGTAGTCCAATAAAACATCTACGTAATGACAGTTTAATAATAACAATCATAAAATAGTTAGTTGTGCGTTTGGAATCATATTCACGGCTGATTTACTCACCAGTATTTCTCCCAGTGTTTACTCGACAATGTGGAAAACAGTGAACACGATTCTCCTAAAAAAATGACGTTGACAATTTCACGAACCCTCTGTGCAGTGTTCACTGAATGAGGGCCGAGGCTCGAGTAGGAACAACTCAATAAAGTCCGGACATATAGTGCTGCCAAGTTGAGCTACATTTTACCAAGTTCATATTAACAGAGTGAAAATAAATGTTACTTGTTGCTAGTGTGATGAAAATTGCTGAATGTACGTGGGGGTAAAAACATTTTTGAGGTGCGTCGCACCAGATATTTTTTCACTTTTTATCTGTAACTTCGGATCATTGACCCCTGACCTTCCAATGGTATCCTGCGGATAGTTAGATAAATTACCTAAACCCTGGCGACTCAATATAGGTCGTGGTGGAAGTAGAAGTTGCTTAATAGAGTTCTATAATGTTAAGCAGTGTCAGTTTCATACGGGACCTTAATCTGTTGCTGGTCTGTTGCTCGAAGTAGGTTGCGGAGCAAAAATATATAACGTGTTGAGCCGAGGATGGTTGTGTGGTGCGTCCAAAGTGATATCGGAACCTTTTCGTGATGTCGTATTGAAGTTTGCCAGCTCGGAACAGCGTGAGCGGTGGCGTGTATTGATTAGAGAATGCAGAGCAATACGTCAGAAGTTGAGATTTTATTACCTTCATCTCTGCAGAATGGGATTTCTCGACGAAAGTACTGACGACTTGGGGGAGGCTCTGGGCCGTTGCGGGAGACGTAAGAAAAAGAGCTTGTCGAGGGCATTTTCACCCTTTATAACAATATTAGACGGAACTCGCCCCCAGAGGCCAAAAACCCAACGAGTTGGCGAGGGGCGAAGGGGAAGCAGATGAAAAGAAAGGGAGTTTGGCGGGCAAAACCTGGGGATGTTGCCTGGATAAGGACCCAAGAGCACCGGAGCAAGCGCCGCCCTTCTCCTCAACCCACTTCTGACACGGACGACGACGACGACGACGCTGGATGTTGAAACCCGATGGTACGGTGGGGAGAGAGGTTGGCAGAGGGATGGCCGGGAGAGAGTGGAAGAGCGAGGCCTTCCCGCCTAATTAGCCATAAACTCCCTGATTTATAACTGCGAGAGAAAATGCAAATATGAAATATGAAAATGAAGATGGGAGCCATAAAAGTGATATAGTGTGCTCGGGCGGGCCATTCCGCCCAAGGTTTCTCCCTCTTACTGACTCGGTTCCTCGTCAGTTTTATGTAAGGACGTCCATCATGGCGGCTGACAGCCTTCATTGCCTCCATCCAGCCCCTCTTCACCCCGCATCACCTAACAACACCATCGCCAAAGCCTCTTTTCCTCCTCTCTCTTCCTTCTCACCAAGAAAACAACCCCAGACAACAGTCCGATGATGAAAACACTATATGCCTATAAATCTAATGCATCTGTGTTGGTAGGAGATATTAGAGAGAGGAACAGAGCCGAGGAAGGTTCCTTAATGAAGAAATAAGGTCTCCTTGTTTCTTTCATATTAATCCATCACTCTCCTCCTCACTGTCTAAAAATATCATAAAACTAGAACTTTACGAGTTTCGTTAATTTACGACGGTGTTTTAGCATCTTGAAGCACCTTTAAAAGTATTACAAACAACACCAGCGCCCTCAGTCCCAATGCTTAGTGAAGCCCAAACCCCATACTAACCCGTTTTATTTATTTCCTTGTGATGTTATTATAACAACCCTACAACCAATTTGGAACATTGATATTGAAAAAGCTACGCTGGTTCGTTAGGCTGAAGTAAACAGGTAGGAGTTGTCCGTAAATTTTCGTGGGCATAATATGAACATGTTTGGACCAGGATAGATTCGAATGATTCTCAGAAACGGGTTTTAGTTGAGCAAGAACTTGTAATTGATGAGTTGGTATATCACAAGATTTGAAGACTTGGATGTACAAAGAAGAGGTGACTTACACGGGATGTGAGTTGAGTGTATAAGAGCGAACAAGTAGGGCTGTGAAGTCGTGAAACTGGTTGTACTGGGAAGAAAGGAGAGGTACGAATTAGAAGTCGATGAGAGGTGAAACAAGTGTTCGTTGGGAGAATCAGAGACGACCGTATCACGAAAGATGGTAGAAGACGAGTGTTGGGGAACAGGAGAGAACGAACTTCGGCGATACCTTCGTAGCAGAATGATTTTTGGAGAAGGTATCAGTTATGGAAAGGAATCTGAAAAAAGAGGAGAGGGAAAAGGTGGGAAAACCACCGTTGGAAATATTCGTGGGTGTGGGATTTCCTTAGGTGCAAAGACCTTTGGAGAAACAATGACCTTGCCACAGGTGCGACCCATTGGTCAGGAGCGGAAATTCCGAGGTCAAAAACCTGGACGCGCTTTGCGTTGAACAGTATCACCACACAAATTCGCGTGTTGTGTAGATTCGTAGTACCTTACAGTCGCTGCCATATCTTATTTCTTGCTCAGTTTCAGAGTGCTCTGAGAGGTACTCGATCTTCAGTAACTCTCGGGCTCCTAAAAGCACTGCCCAGAGCGCTCAAATGGGCACCCCCATTCGTTAACAACGAATTCAGGAATTACGATGTTCACATTTCGTCTACCCGAGCTAGGAGAAACGCACGGTACCTGCTCCATATAGTTTACAACCTACTCCCCCCACCCATGGGATTCTCAGTTCAGCACTCTAGAAATGCCTACAATCGTCTAGTTTTTAACTGGTTAATTAGAGTGGGTTATCTCGACTACCTGTCAATATTTATTCAAATTGGCATACTAAGCAGTTCTATTGTAACTTTTCCTCTCTCTCGCGCTTAAAATAGTTTGTTGTCAAACGTTATACATATATTTTTTTTTTTGGTAAGTGTTTGTTAACTATTAGGATTAGGATATCCACGGGGGGGAGGAATGGCCAAGTACTCACCATTCTCTAAAACCGGGGCAGTGAGTATTTGTGTGTGTCAGTAAGTGTTAATGATTGGACGATTGTGTTAGTGAGTAGGAGGGTATGAATGTAATTTATTTGGTGTGAATGAGATGTACATATAAATAACATAATGAGTTACGGAGGAAATGTAACTGTGTGATGTAGCCAGGGAGAATGGAAGAGAGGGCCTCATGGCCCTAATTCTCCCAGGTCGATAAATAAATTCATTCATTCATTCTCTCTCTCTCTCTCTCTCTCTCTCTCTCTCTCTCTCTCTCTCTCTCTCTCTCTCTCTCACACACCCTCGCCCTCTCCCACTCCATCTTCCTCTAACGAAAAAAAAGAAAAAAGTTGAATTTCCTTCAGATCTTTACGTTTTGAGGCCTACTGAGCCTAAAAACCCTAATTTAGGCGCATGGTCCGCATGTGTGCGTGTGTCTGTAGTTCGCTTTGCGGGAGAACGGCTGAACCGATTGGGCTGGTTCTTTTTTTGTTTTGTTCGTTATTTTTTGTAGACACCAAAATGAGGTTACGGGCGATTTCGGTGGATGGGAACGGGGAGTGAGGGGCGAACATGAACCAAAAACTAGGGGTATTCGCATTTTTATCAAAAACGGCTAGAACGATTTTGATTAAACATTCCAATTATCTTTTGCTAATCAATACCTTACTTTTCTTCTCCATACATATCTCCATGAAAATACGGTGAACGGAGATATAGGCCTATGAAGCAAAAATAGGTTTTTTACGCTTTTTGGAAAACAGCATCAGCGATCCTCACCAAACTCACAGGATGTTTTTAAATAGTTAATACCCACATATTGTTTTCAATAAATGTTGCTCTGACAGTCGAGTGAACAGAGATAAAGAACAAAATGTGTCGAAAATAACGTTTTTTCGAACATTTCCGTGAATTCCAGGGTTACTGCTTCACCAGATGTGATAAATCTTACAGAGTGTCTTTTAGCCCCCCCATACCCACCTTTCGTTTTCCATAATTATTTCTGTATATATATGTTGAACGGAGATATAAGCCAAGTTAACTCAGAAAAGGAGATTTGTCGAATATTAATTTATCGGTATTCCAATTTTCTCGAAAACGGCTAGAACGATTTCGATCAAACTTACGGAGTACTCTCAGCTAACTAGTCCCTACATTTTGTTTCCCTTAAATGTTTCTGTAGACATGCGTTGAGTGAAGATACAGCGCTCGCATAATTAGCTGGAGCCCAAACTTATAGTTGGGTGTTGCTACGCACCAGATATTCTCTGTAACTACTCCATTGTTCCCGTCACTAACAAACTATAATGATCCCAGGGATTATCTTTGCAACCATTTGAGTAGCAGCGAGAGCAATACTTTCCATGCGGCGCTACTCTTGCTACTTGTCTTCTTCACGCATCCCCCTGTATAATTGGGAACAATTATCTTGAAAATGGATGCTCTAGAGTCCAAAGTCCCATTCCCATGTTCTGAAAGGTTCTCTAAGGTAACATTTTAAATTTACTTACGATTATGAAACTATTCACCATTTGGCACGTCCCCCACCCTTTCTTCCACGTCATCTGAAGCGTCGCATAATCGGGGGGAAGGCGTCATCAAACTGACCGTCGGAAAAGTCGACGTTTTTCCCTCCGCTCGAGTTTATTCCTATTTTCCGCTCGGGAAAGTTTACACTCGGGATGAAACAATCCGGAGGATGAAAACTCCGTGCGTGGTGTTTGGGCGAGGAAAGCGGAGGGGACGAAATGAAGAGAAAATTACTCCGGGAGTCGTTTATAAAAGGGTTGGGAAAGTGGCGGCTTGTAAAGCGAAACGAAGCGGACGAAGGGCGAGCAGGGCCGCCGGTTGAATCGCCGGAAAAGCCGGCGAAGGGGTTTAGAAGCCCTTTGATTGACGAGTGATGAGCTCAGTGGATCCAATTCCCGTGACGGAATGACTTTCAGAGACATACGGTTGACATGACAAATGTTTTGAAAGGGCGAGGATCCTGAAAATGAATCAAATCATCGCTCGACTATCGAAGTTGTCGCAGTTTTTTTGTTTTTCGTTTTTTTTTTTTAAACCACCCCCTCCACAAGCCCTTCTCGGCATCCCCACCACCATGCCCTACCGCACTCAACACCGCCAGCAAACTGCCTTTTTTTTTTGTCTCCTCTTTCCGTTTCAAATTCTCCAACCCGACCAATTCCTCTCCGCTGTGTCATCACAACTCTCATCACTCAATGTCATTTTGGACCAATTGTTAAAAAAATCTGCGAGTTTTTAATAGACCGCCGCCGCCACCACTACCGCCGCTCGCTCTCCGTCTTTTTTCCCAACGACACAAGAAAAAAAAAGGACGTGAAAGGGATTTTAGATGGATGTTGAAAACCTGTAGGATGGAAGAGGAAGAAAAAGGGGGATGACGGTGGTGGGGGTCTGGTTAGAGTTGTTTTCCGGCGATTAACCTCTCCATTGCCCTTACCGCTCTTTGAAACCCTCATCTCCTCGACATCACTTCCCTTCGGACGATTGACGTTTCGACACTGTTTCTTTTATCAGCCCGAGTCCACCTGACTGATCAGCATTCGTTTTTTTTCTTTTCCGTCCTTCCAGCAAATTTTCTCCTGACTCGCCTTCCTTCGTCAAATGACGTGACTCAATTACGAGACTTTTCGTTATTTTTCGATTTGACGTCGTCGAGGAAAGCATTTTTTTGACGTTGACGTCTATTATTGTGTATTCGAAACCCTCCTCATTAGATGGCGAAAGCTCGTCTCACCGCTCGTCGAAAATTTTATTAAACCTTTCTAAAATCCTCTGACGCATCACACAACTTTCCTTAGCACACTCGGCGATTTTCGTGACTTTAGGTACCAACTCGATCCATTTTAGACTCAGTTCATTTCAACTTGGCCTACTCATCCTCCAACCATTATTGAGGAACCAGTGCGCAGGTGATTTTTCGAAAAAGGCTCCTTCTGTTTTGAAATTATCGGGTACAAACTGTGAGAAATGGTAGTAGGTACGAACATGGTGGTTGACATTCTGGAATTTCTGGAGTCGCTTTTAATTATATTATCGGAGGTATGTTACACTCATCGTATACGTAGTTCATCAGCCTAGTTTTTCTGAGTGTTACGGGATCATTTGAGCGGGATTTATAAGAAATGAGCGGCGTTGAAATGTTGGCTTTCTCTGATATGTTTGACAACTAATCGTGCTCCACCCGACATTTCCCCACAAACAAGAGTTGTATGGTACTGTTGTGTGATTTGGTTTTGTTTACATCAACTATTTAATCACAACTTCGAGCTGTTTTAGACAAAAAATGAAGAATTGATCACTATCGTAACTATGGTTAGTTTTGGTTTGATTTCGCTCGTGCCTTATTTCGGCGTCCCATGGTAACCTAAATACTAAATGTCAAATTTGAACCAATTTGACACTTTTCTTTCGCTCACGTTCACGGACACACGCAGACCCTCAAGTGTTTTCAGACTGTAACCCTGATATATCTGAAATGAACTCAAATTCTTTCTTCATCCGAATACCTAAGGTTGTGTTGGTACTTAGTAGAGCTAGGGAGAGTAAAGAGGTATCGAATGTTAATTCATAGTTGACCTGTTCACCCAGTAATTCTCCTCCACTTCCCAACCTGGCCTATCGTCTCTGCGGTCTCCTGTCGACGTCGTGTTCTTGGGTTTGATGTCTGTTAGTGAGCATGATACCGTGGGTGCCCTACTAAACGTCTCCAAGGGAATGGTCCCTGACGGGGTCCTGTTCTTCTCCCTTCCTGAGCGTCTTCTTTAGCTTTCCCAATAGCCTCGCTCTTCAACACGTCTTTATGTACAGGATTGTTCCCCGATAACTGGTCGTCATTTATCACCCCGGTGACCAGTCGGACGTTTGCAGCTTTTCTCTTCCCACAATCCTCCAATATTTAGAAAAACGAATTGTAGCGACAAAACCTAAGCAAAAATGTTCGGCCGCACAATAATTAAAATTGAGGAATTCCTCGACCAACTCGTGGAGGAGTGGGCCTCAAAGAAGGAAGTAAAGAAAAAGAATCGTCCAAGTCGGAAATTTCCACCCAAAAAGAAATTAATTTAATTTCTGTCAAAATTAAAAATAAATGATTAAATGTAGATCGGAGTAGCCACCCTTTACAAAATTTTTAAAAAACGAAAGTAAATAGATTTCTACTTTAAAAAAAAAAGACAAAATCTATGACGATCTTCTTCGAAATTTGTTTAAAAAATATTTATTTAAAATCGTCTATCCCCCCTGATGAGTAGAACGGAAGTCCGAGGTTGCCGTCTATCCCTGGAGGAGGTGCCTTCTGGTATAATTCGTGACGACTGCGGGAGGCTGGGGGAAAAGATTCATTTTTATTTTCCTGACTAGGCTCCCGATATGGAATTTTTCTTCTTTTGAAGGAGTGACACTTCCCTCGGAGTCGAAACGGGGATTTATTATATATTAAAAAAAATATTTTCTTCAGCCGCTTGAGGAAGGGCAAACGATCCGTACGAGGCGACGGCTAAGACTGCTGCCGCCTCCTTCACTCACCTGAGTCGCGGCGAGAGAGGAGGCTGCTCGGGGCAGCGATAAGGAGCGTCCTCTCGCGACCATCGGCGCATGGTACAGAATAGCAAGGCTTCCTGTCTGGCCGCTCCATACGTAGGAACCTGATATCGTTCCAGGAGTCCATAAATATGGGCTCGCACGTAGATCTCGTGTAGACAGACCTTTCACACGCTCCCCCACCCTTCAGTGTCTTCAAGTTCCTATGTCTATTGATGTGAGCCTAAGGTAGGGTGAACCCCTATCAGCACTGGCCTGGTTTGGTGAGCCTTCTTTTCACCCTTGTTATCAATAGCGTTTCTGCTGCCTTTAGCCAAGTCAATTTCCCCATCTATGCCAAAGATTTCAAGGTCTTAAACCGCGTTCAGCCTGATGTCGACTGTGCCCTCCTGCAAGGTAGCCTCGACTTCCAAACAGGCTAGTCCTCACCTACAACTCCCCCCAAACCCGTCTCACCACAGTAAAGGATCTCGGAATATTTTTGCACACTTACCAACCATACTGTGACGTACTCAAAAACAAACTTCATGCAATCTCCCATCAGCCACAATTGTTTGGCTCAGCTCTGGGCAAAATATTTGGTTGCCTTTGGCCCAAATGGAAGAGCCGAAATGGTTTTACTCAATTTCTCTACAGTTTCAATATGTTGGTTTAATATTCATTCATTTATTCGGTCACGAAAATTTTTTTACAACCCCCCCTCAAAATTTGATACTTAACGTTTCAAGACATGGGGATTCCAAATCTGCAATGCCCGTCCGCCGTCCCCCGTCCCCCGTCCCCCGTCCAGGCCGTTTTCTGCCTTTAATGTGGTCTAAAAAACTCGTTCTTTCGCACACAAGTCCCATTTGGTATCTAGTTGTGCCCGCCATCACGGAAATCCAACTGGACGAAGCCCATGGTTGTTATGGGCAAAAAAGGTTAAAAAAAATTAACGAACCGCAGTATAATCGCAAATATGCCGTGTTTCGTACTGTTTTCAAGGCCCACTCGACTCGCAACGTACTGCCAATTGCCGAGCGAGGGTTTGCTGGAAGCCCCCGTCCCAATTTCCCCGACCCTTTTTGCCCGACAGCCGAAGGCCACTTCCTCCGCACAACCCTCCATCGGATCATAAATGCCTATAGACGTTTACGGGCGCCTGGTGCCGGGGGATATTTAGTTTCTTTAGTTCCATTGTAGTCAGGTCATGTTTCGTATGGTTAGTATTTTTCGATGCTGAATCGAATGGGATGGGTCTCAGAGCAGTAATACTAGGTCAAGCTGTTCATGAGAATAATAAACCATTGTTTTTCTCTCAATTTGCTTCGGGAGTGTGTTTTTAAAATGTAACCAAATGCCGTTTTGTGAAACAAACTCATAAGGTGAATTAAGACAACGACGTTCCATTCTCTGTAAAGTGTGTCTGTCAAAACTCATTGCACCAAGATGCAGTGAAATAGCGTATCATTGAACTCATAAGAAGGTGAATTTTCTCCTCAGTTTTCTTTTTTTCGCTCTTTCCCTTTCAGTAAATGTGCTTTTTTTCAATGTAATGGCTAAATGACGAGCCATCGATATTTTCTGGTTTGACCTCGTTGAGGAAAGCATTTTCATTAGGTTGACGTCTATTACATGACGTAAGTATCACAAACGGTGGGTTCGGCAATGGCGTTTCAGTGTTAAACTAATATTTTGGCTGCTCCCATAGACACAAGTATAGCGAGATATCTCAGCTCCGCCGCCTAGTTCAACTAAAACGATCATAGACTGACTCTTCCATTGAGAACTAATTATTCAACTCGAATTATTCCCTGCGTGCAAAGTTTGCCAGATCCAGGAACTCCCACCGGTGAAATATGCCCGGAGGCTGGACGGACCATAAATCCGCAAAAGGGAGCCTTTCCCTCAGCTGCAGACCTTTATTGCTTTTATGCTTCCATTGCAGTTGACTTCGAAGCTCCCCCACCCCACCCGCCAACCATATAATCATCCCCATTGGAAGAAAAAAAGGGGGGAAGCAAAAGAAAGGGGCCCCTTCTCCGGTTGCTTTAAATTTCATCAACTCTCAAGGAAAAACAATAGGAGGAGGTAGTCTCGACCTTATCTCTGACGCTATTGTCATCCTGGTGGGTACCAACCTACTTCCACGACTACCTATTATTATACCGGGTCCCCCAACCACCTCCTGCCAACCTCCTCTCACCAGTCAAACGCAACCTACATTTATAAAGGTCTTAACTCATAATGGTCTTTTAAATCCGAGGCTCCTCGTGAAAATCTGAGGGACGGAATCGGGCATCCAGGGGGCAGATGATGCCACGGGGTCGTTGCTACTTTTTGACCCTCCGTTGAATGTTCTTTGTCTTTCCTTAACAAGAAAAGTTTAGTCGCTTCCCTCTCGTGACATTTTTTTGAGAGCGATATCTCGAACGGGATCCTCAGTGAAGTGGAAGGTCAAGAACATTATTTTTGTTTCAACTTCACGCCCTTCCATGTGATCCAGAGGACGTAAACGATATGAGAGAATTCGTCTTTCCCTATCGGTTTCTCCCAAATGCATGTTTCAAAATGTATAACACACGAATTTCTTGTGCTACGCAATATGCAGTTGTGGATCGATCCAGTCTAATTTTCGCTTTTTACTTTCCTGGGCTCTACAAAATAGAAAGGAAAGTTATGTAATCGGCTGAAACAAATTTCTTGAGTTTTCTTCAGATCTTTACGTTTCAGGCCCTCCTGAGTCCGAAAAACACTATTTGAGAAAATGGTCTGTGTGTGTGTGTGTGTGTCCGTGATCGATATTTAGAGAAAACATAGGGCTTATCATTCGTTCTGAATAACACACCAAAAGTGAACGTTAGACGAAGGAGGAGTCGCTGTATTGTGTATCCAACATCGATTAGATTTATCGAGAGAGTGTGCGGGATAACACTCAGGAGAGAGAATGAGAGTTCACGTGTCATCGAAACGCGCTTCCTTCAGATAGTGATAACAGTAAAGAAGCGGAGAGGTTGCCGTGATTGACGGAAGGGGGGGGGTGCAGGTAAACCAACTGGTAAAGTTAATAAGCCCGCGTGTGACAGTTGTGTGATATACCCCAAAAGTATTGACAGTTGCTAAGCGGCTGCGTGAGGTTTTTGACACAGAACAGCGATGTTCATCATAAATTACGGACTCCAATCAATTTTTGGTCTTGAGTGTGGACTATCCGCGCTCAAATTAGTGGTCCTAAACGCTACGAAATTTATTGAACTGCTCCTATTCAAACAACAGCCTTATCTGAGTTATCAACGGTGATACGTGGGACAGTAAGCGTGATATTTTAGGAGAATTTCGTGTTTTAACAAATTTTAACGAAAGTAAAGAATTCAGTTTAAGATCCCGAAATTTATGAGGCTTTTTCAGAAATGAATACACAACGGATGGTGCGTAGCAACACACAACTTTCCGCAATCCCTTTCAGTTTGAACACCAGCTACATATGCGGTTGCTATATCTTCGTTCAACGCATTCCTACAGAAATATGTATGGAGAACAAAATGTAGGGACAAGTTAGTTGAGAGTCATTCGTAAGTTTGATCAAAATCGTCTCAGCCGATTTTGATAAAATTGGAATACCGATAAATTAATATTCGACAAATCTCCTTTTCTGAGTTAACTTGGCTTATATCTCCGTTCAACATGTATATACAGAAATAATTATGGAGAACGAAATGTGGGTATGAGTGACTGAAAGACACTCTGTAAGATCTATCACATCTGGTGAAGAAGTTACTATGGAATTTACGGAAATCTTCGAAAAACGTTATTCTGTAGACATTTTGATTTCGATCTCTATTCAATGGAGGGTCAGAGGAACATTTACGTTTTGCCAAAAAGCGTAAAAAACCTATTTTTGCTTCAAAGGCAAAAGAAAAGTTAGGTATTGATTAGTAGAAGATAATAAGAAAGTTAATTGAAAATCGTTAGAGCCGTTTTCGAGAAAAATGCAAAAAAACCTTAGTTTTTGGTACATTTTCGTCCCAGATGGTACGGGATTCCTCAGGTGGTCACCTCCGCGCGGTAACACACGGGCAACAGCTCTCTACGGTGAGACTGGCTAACGACCACATACCTGCCGTACCTCCACAGGTCTGAGTTCGGTAGATGCTGCAGGGGCCGGCCTCTTGCATATTAGCGAAACCGCAACTACTATGACTGATATAACCCTCGTCGAGGGTTTAGGTACAGTCATCAAATAAAGAAACAGACCTGTGTGTGTGTGTGTCTGTAGTTCGATTTGCGGGAGAACGGCTGATCCGATTGAGCTGGTTCTTTTTTTGTTTTGTTCGTTATTTTTTGTAGACACCAAAATAAGGTTATGGACGATTTCAGCCGATGGGAAGGGGGGAGGGGGACGAAAATGTACCAAAATCTAGGGTTTTTCACATTTTTCTCGAAAACGGCTCTAACGATTTTGATTAAACTTTCAAATTATCTTCTCCCAATCAATACCTAACTTTTCTTCTCCATACATATCTCCATGAAAATACGGTGAACGGAGATATGGGCCCCTGAAGCAAAAATATGTTTTTTACACTTTTTGGCAAAACGGCTTCAGCGATTTTCACCAAACTCACAGGATGTTTTTAAATAGTTAATACCTACATATTCTTCTCAATAAATGTTCCTGTGACGGTCCATTGAACAGAGATAAAAAGCAAAATGTGTCGAAAAGAACGTTTTTTCTAACATTTCCGTAAATTCCAGGGTAACTTTTCACCAGGTGTGATAAATTCTAATGGAGTGTCTTTTAGTCACCTATACCAACATTTTGTTTTCCATAATTATTTCTGTATATATATGTTGAACGGAGATATAAGCCAAGTTAACTCAGAAATGGAGATTTGTCGAATATTAATTTATCGGTATTCCAATTTTCTCAGAAACGGCTGCAACGATTTCGATCAAACTTACGGAGTACTCTCAGTTAATTAGTCTCTACATTTTGTTCCCCATAAATGTTCCTGTAAAAATGCGTTGAACGAAGATATAGCGCCCGCCTATGTAGCTGGTGTTCGAAATTACGGGGGTGGCGGAAAGTTGTGTGTTGCTACGCACCAGATATTTTTCTTTCGGCATGCCATAGGTAGGAGAGGACGCTTAATTCCAAATTCCATTTCATATTTTCACCAGTAAATATTTTTCCTTTTTTTTTGGTTGTATAGAAAGCTCCATTTCTTTTTAATACATTGTTCCCGTATAAATGTGTCTTAGTTGCTTTTTTTTTTTTTTTTTTTTTTTTTTTTGCTTTTCCATCCCGTAAATGCATGCGTTCACCTCCACTAGAATTTATTTTGTTATTTTCCCTCTTTCCTTATTTATTTTTCGTTACCTGAATAACATGAGGGACATTGGACTTCTATTTTCACGTCGAAGTTTCAAAATGACACGAATTCGTGAACGTTAATAAAAGCTAGGTTTAATCCATAAAAACCACGTTTATTCGGCAAACGGCAGTTATATAGCTGACTAAAGTAAAAACAATAGTTTTTTGGAATTGATTCCTCGTGAGACGTGTTGCATATTATTGGAACTACTCCATTCTGTTAAACTAAGTTCGTGGTGAGTGGAATAGTGAGGTTATGGACGCCGATAAAAATGACAAGTTCCCAAACTGGCATCATTCCACTTGGCATTACTGATTTTCCGAATCGATGCGCGAAGCTGGACCCCATGAAACTCCCATTTCAATTTCATTTTTTCAATTTTAGAGTGACTCGCAAATGGTAAAGTAAAAAAACGCTGCAAATTATTACGCAACGGTTTATTCTCCCGAACAGCTTGACGGAATCTGACAGCTCCGAGACTCATCCCATTCGATTCAGCATCGAACAACACCTGTAAACCGCACGAAACCTTACTGTAACGTTCAATGTGGTGGAGAGAAGAAGTTTCCTTTGAACAAAGCCCTTGAATCACACGATGTCCATAAGATTTATTAACGAAAAAAAAGAAATTGTTATCTCTCCCAGTAAAGTACGAGTAAAACAGGAATTCCTATAGGCCTAAAAGAAAAGGGGTCCACCAGCTACACTGCCCTTTTACGTCTGACCTGAGGCTTCTTCAGGTTGACTTCGGTTCTGATGAGACGGAATGGTGGCAATGAAACTAGATATACTAGCCGCTTCGAGTGTCCAGTTCTGGCGAACTCACGATCGCGTAAGTGTCCGATTGGATTTTGAATCGGTTGCGCGGAACTGCTCACTTGGGACCCCCAAATGCACTTTCTGGATTACCTGGAATAACACGAAAGGCAAGGAGCGATCTTTGCCGAAAAACATTGGCTTCGGTCCATTTTTAGGTCTTCAGTAACTGACGCTAAAATAATGACCTTACCACAACGGAACGACGAAAACTAAATATTCCAGGCGCATGTAAGCGACTGTAGGCAATTGGAACAACGTGGCTTTCAATCAGGAGACTTTAGCTCACTATAATTACTGTAATTTTACTATTCGCAAATTTACGCGACTGATATTCATTCCCTTCGACCCAGGATCTAAAAGTGCATTGAAAGCAACACCAAACAAGGCGTATTTTCAATAGAACTGCCAAAGTAGAGTTTTTTAAAATTTTTTTAACGGGTTTTGCTCATAACAACGATGGGCCTCGGCCGATCGGATTGCCGAGCAGGCGAACACAATTAGATACCAAATGGGATTTTTGTACGACCGAACGAATTTTAGACTACGTTAAAGGCACAAAACGGCAGATTTGGAATCCCGACGTCTTGAAACGTAAAAGATCAGTTTTTGAGGGAGGGTTGTAAAAAAATTTTCCCGGCCGAATAGGGTTATTATTCAGAATGAATAATAGATCAAAAGGGTTGTGTTAGTCTCAAAGCAGAGTTAAACATGAGTTTTTGCGAGCGCAAGTTAACAGTTCAACGGGAATATGTTCGATGTCAAACTACTGGGCGTACTGGTGGGACGTGTGGACTCCTCCGGAGGTCCTGCACTTATCGACGCGACTCGAACTACTCCTTTCGCTGTACTGTACTATCACGTTCGTATCCTGTTCTGTCGGATAGGATGCGTGTTTGGTTTCAGAGGATCCCAACATATTTGCCACGATTTCTTCCATATTTACAAATCTAATCCATTTAACGCGTTGGATTTGTTGAAGCGCGAATCTCTTAACAACGTTTATTCTGCTCAGTCATTATCAAAAGGCTGATCTCCGGTGAATCTGCGAACCCTTCGCTCCGGACGCTCTCATTCAACATCAACAACACGCCGAGCAGAACTGTGCTTTGTGATAGAAGAGATGAGCTTCTGGAGTTTTGGGTTGGAGGCACGTCATCCCCAAACCTGCCTTATCTTTGATTTCTCTCGGATGAAGGGGGAGGAAAAAAAAAATACCCTTCCGTTTCCAATCTCTACGAACATCAAGACCAGCGTTTCTCTCAACTTTATTTGTGATATTTGTTAATTTGTTCTGATACGCAACCCACGTCCGCTCTGCTAAGTGCAAACAAAAAGCTTGACAAGCTCCAAACTCTTCATTCATATCTCCAAGAGAAAGAGGAGGTTTTTGAGGGAAGTTCGTTTTTAATTTTTTTTCGAGTGGAGAGTTCAAGTTGTTCAATCTTGTTCAAAGTTCATTTCGACTCTCGCGGAAGTATTCGTTTATTTTGGTTATATCCTGAGATACTACTCTAATCAGAAACTGCGGGATACAGTATCTTCTGAAATGAGAATGAGTTATTAAATCAACAATTTATTTAATTCCTCAATCATTCGATTTTCGAAATAACCGCGAACTACCTTTCGGTGAAGAATCGGCAGTCGAGAATCCAGCAGATCTCAGGTTTGAACTACGAAGGCGATTAATCAACCAAAACTTGTAAGGCACTGGAAAAGGTTGTTCGGAAGAGTTCCTTTTTGTTTTTCTTAACTCATTTTCGGTAGGTGGTTTTTCATTGATGGTAGAGTACAAAACAATTATCCAAAACCGGGGAAGCTCTGCGGTTCAAAGTCGAACTTTCTTGAAGGTTCAAGCTCGAACCTTGTAGGAATAACAAATTACACTGACAGTCCTGCGAGTTACTCAATGGGCAACGGAAGATCGCCAGTTTCCATAAAGAACGGTAAGTTCTACCAGGTTCATATTTTTAGAGTTGAAATATTCTTAAGTTGTCTATTCCTAAGAGGCACGAACCTTACCCTTATCCCCCCCCCCACGCTCAATAACAGGAAACGTTAACCGTTGAAAGTCACGTTGAATGGCGTTTGGGGTCAAAGGATTTGTGGAACGTCTTCGTCGACGCTGTTCATCAATGTCTTCGCCGCAAGTCGGGTGCTATTACGAAGTTAAAGAAACGTTCTTAATTTCAAATTATAAGGTCGTAATCCAGATTCATCTTGGATGGTTAAAAAACTATCTTGACGGAATCAATCGGTTTGTTTCATGAATGCGCCACATACTTTATTTTGAATTTGAAAATTAGTTTTTTGCAGCTTCCTCAGAGAGATTTTTTCTTATATATATGAGCAATGAGTTTGATTTGGTACAATTCAATTCGTTCTCGACCATTTTCTCAAACCCAATCGAAGGGCTCCACTACTTTCGTCTGCTCCACAAAGTAGGAAGGGAAGCGACTAAGGAGGGAAAAGGCGGGGTCCCTTTAAGCCCTACCACAGTTTACTATGTTCAAACGAACTGAGTGAAAAACAATTTGGATCAGTAGCTAAAGCTATGAAAATTGACGAGTGTAGGTAGAGATGAAGAAAGTTTCGTGACGTCTCGTCAGTAACATTTACTCTTACACTGCGCACGATCGCTATAACTCCACTCAAAATAGTGTGAAAAGAATGGCTTTGTTGTTGCGGCGAGAGCGAATGATCTTTTTGTTCCGCTCTCCCGGGTCTTTTCATGGATAAGGTAGTCCCTAAATTTGTGGAGTCGTTCCTGAAGGAATGTAAAAAAGTTAAGGGAGGCATTTCAATAATAATGACCATCAAGTTTGCGTAGGGGCGTGTGGTCGATCCCCTACGAAAGATGAATTTTAGCTGCTGTTTTGGTGCAGGTAGCACTCCTGACCACATCACCACTAACCATATTTTTAGTTTACCGGTATTTCTAAAGACAAAGATTCTGCTGAAAATATTTGAAAATTCAATGTTTGGTTATTTAATAACACCGTGTGTTAGCCGCTCACAACTTGTCAAAACTCCGTGCTTGATTGATATGAACGAGCACTTCTCAGACATCTTTATGTTTTCACTTTCCTTGGCTTTACAAAGTAGAGAGGAAAACTATGTTAGCGACTGAAAAAAAATGTTTGAGCTCTCTTCAGATCTTTACGTTTCAGACCCTACTGAGTCCGAAAAATACTATTTGGGAAAATGGTCTGCGTGTCTGTGAACGGTTTTTAGAAGAACGATCATATCAAATCAGCTCAAACTTGATATCTAGCCCGCAGGTTACCATGGGTCGCCAAAATTAGGGTATGAGTTAACTATAGTTATCATAGTGATCAAAACACAAAATTTTTTCTCTAAAACGGCTTAAATTTTGATTAAATTTCTTATATTGATAGCTCTCAATAAGGCAAATATACCCTACAATTCCCATCAGTGAGAAAATGACGAGAGCAACACAATAAATTACCAAAATTTCCGATGACAATCGATATTAGCGCGATTTTCTTCTTATAAACTCCGCTGAAATGTTACAAGAGTGTTGAAAAAATGGTACAGTAGTCCTATAGCCTGAGCGTTTAACGTTCATAAGATACATGGGGGTCACCCCAAAAATCCCGGAATTTTAACTACCGCCGTTTCGCTTACTACCAGTTCTAAAGGTTTTTACCCAATAGCTCTTTTAAAAAATCGTGTTTACAGCCTCATTAATTCTCCGTGTACCAATCGCCCACTAATGGTGCGGGAATGAGTACGATCAACACAATAAATTCCGGAACTTTAAGCGCTACGTCTCCCTGTTACCGTGAAGTGTTGTTTGCCTAAGTTCAAATGAACCGAGTGATAAATGAATTGAGTAAGTAGAAAAAGCCATGTACACGGGGAAATTGACGATGAACTAAGAGCTAAGCAATGATTTATTAATTATTTCATGAATATAATTCCAACGGATAGATCTGTTGTGAACAACATTTGTAGCGCATTCCGCTAAACGCTCCGACTGACACACAACTGACAGCGATGTCAAACGCTACAGGGCTATGACAAATGTTCTGCAGAACTTACTTAATGCTTTTCCTTCATGAGAACCTGCTTGTGACAATAACAAATGCTACAAAAAAGAATTAGGGACATCGATCGTGACGTTCACGCGTGATGCTGTGACTGAGGGAAATAAGGATTTTTTTAAATGTATAGATTGCTGTTAATTTTTTACCTGGATTGTACCTGATCACCTTCAAATAAGAACCGATTAACTTGTTTTAAAGAGCGTAGCAACGATAGAAGTGTGATTCGTGGAACGGGAAAATAAATAAGCGGATAGAAATGAACTACCGATGAGTCTGTTATTAGTTTGTATTTCACATCGAACAGTTCTCGTCCTCAGCCTGCGCCAAGAGTTACAGGTATTCTAAAAGCCCGCAACACAGTTCGTCATTGAGGCTCAAGTATTTTCGGTTCCTCGCCGACTCGGTCGGATCGCTAACGTCCGCGTTCGCATCAACTAACTATAACTACAGGAGTATTGAGGACTTTGTATAACCGAGAAGAAACATAAGTTAACTGGCAGTCCTTAACGATCCGGGGTTTATTACGTCGCTCCTATTTATGTATTCAAGGAACAGCTTATAAATGTTTTACGGAACAGCCTACGTGTTTTTGTTGTTGTTTTGATATTGTTCTAGAGTTAACGGGCATACAATGGTGAAATATCTAGAGCGAGGAATAAGTAAAATTATTAACGTACAACTGTGAAGTGAAGGAAGTTTGCGATGGAGGAGAGATAGTGCAATTCCTTAATAGTGATTTAGTATCGATTGATTTAATACGATTGAACGATTCAATAAACAATCGAAGAATTGTCTTTACCTCGATGTAGACTCCTACCAGTCTTTTCTGTCAATCTACTGAAAACATAGTAACTTAAAAGGGTAATTTCGAGATAGTGCATTACCAAATATAGTGATATGAGCCAACACACATCACAGCCACCACCTGTAGACACATTTTTAGACGAAGTATTCATTTTTCTTTCGTTTGAATCACTTCGTCGAGAAAAACATAAAAACCCGACGACGGCGTTCTTTTCTGGGTGATCCTGGGTAGGTAAAGCAGCGATGATCGAAATTCCAGAATTTCTGAAGTAGCTCTAATATATCTAATGAGCGTTATCAAACACGCATCGTATAGTTACTTGAATTTTTCTGAAGATTCAGATAAAATCTGAGCGGAGTTTATAAGGAAAAATCGATTTTTGTCGAAATGTTTGGTAATTTATTGTGCTGCTCATTGTCCATAGATGCAAATTTAATGGTGTTGTTGTGTTATTTAGAACTTCACATTTTAAAAAATTAGGCCAACATCGGGAGAACCGTTTCTGAAAAAATGGAGATAATACTATGTTTTATGTTGATTTATATCCTTAATTTACTAGGGCAAAGAAATCAGCCTATGTAGGAGTGTGAGTTGAATTCAACAAGAAAAATCTGTTAAACGAAACACAAACTGTGGGTACAGTTTTCGTACAAGTACGCAACCACTAGGAACATTTTATCTCTTTTATTTTTTTTTATGCAATGATAACTACGTTTGAATGTGCTCTTTGATGGTTTCGATATAATGGCCGCGTCAATTGCAATTGACATTATCACTTAGTCACTGAGGTTATTAAGACGTGTGATGTTACCAAGCGTTAGATTTTGTAACAAACGTTACCATGCACCTAACCCAACACAAATATTTCGTGACACTTCTCCGTTGCATTACGTCAAAGGGGGTGTGGTTGCACCTCGGGTTAAAACGTTGGCTTGTCCAATCGGCCTCAAGGTTAAATTTCGTGACGATTGGCCGTTACACTTTTCGAGTTTATTTAGCAAAGTAAAGACATAAAATGTCAATAAATGAAACTGCTCTAAACTTTTTAAATTCAAAATTACTTCCTGGAAACGTTTTATGAGTCATTGTGTTTATCGTATGAAAGCAGTTTGTCCAAGTAGAATATAAAGCTGGTGTACACGTCCTTGGTGCAGTAAGTTTAGCAGTACGGTATAGCAATATGGGGAGGCGCTGTGGAATGTCCGGCATCTAGAGTTCGGCTGTTGTCTTCCAGAGGGCCTTGATGTTACCAAACGACCTTTACTGCCATGCTCACTAAATTCCCTTCCAACATATCCAAAATGTTGTAAATCCCTATCTTCTTGTAGCCCTTAAAACTTGGTTTAGTTTATTTACACTTCATTGCCTCTACTTCCATGTGACGTGTCTCGTTCGTCTAACATGAAGAATATGCACTCCTGGTCGATTTCTTTTATCGGAAAATGTCGAAAGTATGCTTGAGAGAGTTCATTTGACTTCATCAGTAGTGCCTTTCGCGTGTATCTCTATCTACCTACTTATATCTATCTATATCGTTCTATCAATCTATTATAGACTACAGTCGTTTGAATTTCGAAATTTATTCGGTTGCCTCTAACTGTCTAACGTCCGTTGTTAGACTTTCATGTTGTAGATAGATACTGAACGACTAACTTGACTTTTGAACCAACTTGAAAACCACTTCTCGCGTGTCACTTATGTTTTCCCTAAGGAAGAAAATAATGGAACAGCCTGATTTCCACGACAAAAATGTGCGAAAGAAATTCGAGGAATTATCTTCGATACCGTTTTATTCCCTGGGCTGTCTTATTATAATGTGCTGACTGACTCCTGTTAAAGGCAAGCGGTTGATCGTGGTCTAGCGGTTAAGACAGTTGTTTCATAATTCTCGACGTAAGTCGAGGGTTGTGGATCGAATCTCCGGCGCTATTGCCGTAATTTTTGCCTGAGTCAGCAGCTCTTCAAAATGCATCTCCAAACTCCGTCAGTCCCTTCGTAACAATGGCGCCCAACTCGTGGTCGAACTTCTTCATTCCAAGAAAAAGAAGAGGCCCAGAGAGAAAAATAAAAAAATTAAGAGAGAAAATAATGAGACGAGTTCTCGGGTCCAGGATTCGCTGACGCTGTGAAAGTTCCAGCGCGAAGGTAAAATGGGCGACGCGCCCACTACAATGTGAATGAAAAAAGACTTTCCTTGTAGCCCTCTCGTTTCTCGAATCAAAGATCGAATTTTCCGGGGATTCGCTCAACTCTCGTAAATTCTTTCCTTAAAAGAGTCCGCTCCAGGAGCAGCGGTTAAAAGACGAGGGGGGAGATGTGCTGACTGACTCCTGTTAAAGGCAAGCGGTTGATCGTGGTCTAGCGGTTAAGACAGTTGATTCATAATTCTCGACGTAAGTCGAGGGTTGTGGATCGAATCTCCGGCGCTATTGCCGTAATTTTTGCCTGAGTCAGCAGCTCTTCAAAATGCATCTCCAAACTCCGTCAGTCCCTTCGTAACAATAACACTTTGGCCCCAAGTCGGGAGTAACGTTGTGTAATTGGCTGGATAACATTTGTGGCTTTATTCATGTCATTATATTTAAAGGTTTATCAGGGTGCAATGTAAGGATATGCAATATGTGAAGTTCAAAAACGAAAAAGAAAATGACTGAAGTTCTGCACGAGCAACAAATTCAATTGACGAATGATGCAATTGGGGGAGAATAATATATTGGTACAGTGTTAAAATAGAGATAGGGCTAAGAGTGGAGTATGACAGGCACAAAGTTCATGCGACATGGGAGGATCTTTGGATAGGTGAACTGGTGTGAGCACGAAGAGAGCGATCGTAACATCTGAGCGTTGGAGCAGGAATACAGGGTTGCCAATTAGATAAGAAGTGTAAGATTTAGGGGGCAAGAAAAAATCCACTGGGGAGGGATAATTGTGGCTATTGGAGTTTGCGTTGGCAGGGCTTGACATTTCAAAGAGCGTGATTCATTGACAGAGGGGCTCTGGGATTTCAGGATTGCAGCTAAGGCCCAAGAGCACGAGGCACTGCACTTTCGGGATGTGGAATGTGCAAAACGCCATGTGGGGAAATCGACTGTGTGTACCCGAGGGAGAGAAAAATGCTGAATCAAATGTTATTTCTATCAGTTTCTGGTGACCGTTTTAAATCATTAGTTAAAGTGAATCACCGAACGTTACGCAATAAATTGGATGAATCCTTCTTCCAATTATGTGCGAAATGCGATGTAACAGTGAAGAGCAGTGCATTGTTTACGGGGTTGATCCAAACGCCTTGGGTTGTCGTACGGTTGTCCGGGGCTTTATGCTGATTGAGTACTTCAAATTCCGTGGCATTCTGGACGGCAGTGTCATCAGATCCGAGTCGTCTTGTCGAGGTGTTTGTTGTCACCCACTCACATTGTTCTACAGAGTTATCTTTTGTGGTGTCCAACAGTTTCCAACTGTACTTAGGAGTAATCGTTATTGTACACTGATACATCTGATCGTGCGCTACACCGTATGAACGAGCATAAAAAGATGTTGAGGAAGCACGCTTTTGCACTAAGTACGGTGTGATATCATTTAACGCGCACTATGATCACTAAATTCGTACGTCTGGTCGGAAAACCGCCAATAGTTGTAGAAATCGCCTGGCGCATCTCCCTGTCTCCTGCAGATTGAAAATAGTGCGTTGACCGAGGGCTGCAAAGAGGGGTTCGCTGGTTGGAGTTGAGGGGAATGACGTCACGAGTTGGACAGCTGCATCAGGTGTATCGATCCAAACTCTTGTCTTCTTCTGACACTCGTCCGCCACTGCCTCTTACTCCACTTCTTCTCATCCTCTTTATCGCCCTACTCCCACGATCCTGCCCTCACTATCCACCTTCGTCCCCCCCCCACACCCCACAATCCCTCCCTCAAAACGCACAGGACCGTTCCCGACCGACTTGTCGTCTTTTGATTTTGCTCTGGGTGGACACGTCAACCTTCTGTCTCACCCCTGTCGTCTTATTCCAACCCTTTCAGACGAGAGAAGGCATCACCTTCGGCCCTTCTTCCACATCAAATACCACCCTCCTTTCTATTGCTCACAATCAATTCAACTTTTTCCTGGTCTGAATATTTTCCAGCACGATAAAATAAATCTGTGGCGACGCTTCACACAAATTTCCTCAAACTCCGTCAGTTCGCGGTATACACAAGCGTTGTATCAGGGTTGTTTCCTTATCAAAATCCTCAAATTTCTGAACTCTCGTTATTAAGAGAGTTATGTGAGTCGAAAGTGATGTTTTCGTTAGAAAGCGAGAGCAGCATCCACATATTCTGTGGAGATATGATAGGTTGTCATAGTGAGCTGTTATACATGTGGTATGACCCTGAAGAATTCGTACGTACGTCCCGGTTAAGTTCTGTGTCTGGGCGAAACGGTTAAAAGCTTGTGTTTTGACCTGGGTAGACTTGAATGAATCTTGGAGACGGGTTTTAGTGTAGCACGAACGTGTAATTTGAAAAGTTGGTATATCACAAGATTTGGAGATTTAGATGTGCAAGAAGAGGTGACTTACATGGTGGTGAGTTGAGTATATGTGCGCGAACAAGGAGGGCTCTGAACGTGTGAAACTGGTTGTACGGGGAAGGAAAAATAAATCCGATGTCGATGTGAGGTGAAACACGTGTTTGTTAGGAGAACTGGGAGACGACTGTATTATGTGAGAGCTAGTAGACGAATGTGTATTGGGAGAAGAAGGAGACAACCGACTTTCGAGAGAACTCGTAGGTGAATGAGTTTGGGAGGAGCTGTCTTAAGAAGAGGAGTGTAAATTGAGGGGTGAAGGATATTTGAGAAAGTCCAGAAGAAGGGGAAATCTGTTGTCAATCGGAAATAACTGAAGAGTTGGACTTTTCATAGTTCAAAAAAAGGGCTTGAGGGCGACAGAAGGTGTTCAGGGAAACAATGACGTCGCCAATAGGGAAAGTGTGAACATTTTTGAGGTCAAAGACCCAGCTAATTTTGCGTGTGCCGAACAGCTTGCTTAATAGCAGTCAAAGCTGGAAGTTTTGGCAACTCTTTCAACAACCATCGCTCACTGTTGTAGGAACTACAGTAGAGTGGCACATGGCCTCTTGTTTCCGGGGGCCTTACACGTGCAGAATGGAGAGTCCTTGAGAGAAAAGAAATGGAGCATTAGTGTCGCCAGGTTTCGTTAGTATCTGCTTCGTCCAGCGGGCTGGCTCAATCCGCTTCTTCCAAGACATTCACGAATGTTGGGGGAAAAACTCGTGCGTTTCACGTCCTTTTGACGAGGCTGTTGGCCTGTTCCCTTGTTAGAATGACATGTTCATCAACACTCGTGAGAGAGAACAACTCAGACGTACAAAGGCATCGTGTCTTCTTGGATTCATTAGCACGTTTACACAGAAACGCTTATATATAGAGAATATATGGATACTTGGTATCTAGATGAATGTAACCAATGGGTTGTATCAAAATTTAATAGAAATTTACGTGGAAATTTGAGAACCAATACTTAACGACCGATGAATATTCCAAGGGTTCTTGAAAAACGGCCAAGAAAGTATAACCATACGATGAGTGCCCTCAAGACGTGAAGAAATGGTGAAAACATAACTTTCAAACTGATTACTATGCTCTGCCCTCTCTTTCGAGTTGAGGAAACCAATAGTTTGACGCAGTTCTGGTTTATATAGTGAAATCATTCAGTATATTTTGAGAGGAAGAAACCAAGATATCGCGGGGCTTATCCGCTTTCGGCCGTCGGACGCCAAACTAACGGCGCTTTGACAGTTGTGGCGTCCGACATATTAATCCTTTCCATTAAACAGGCGTTTCGAAGCGATTACATTCACTTCAGCTCTGCCTCAGATTCGTTTAATATAAATGTAAAGCGAATATGAAGCCATCGCGAATTGTCAAGTTTCCCTGTTTCCCACGTCAAAAACCGGCGGTGCGCCTAAAACGCGGTATTCGGACAAAGTGACGTTCGGAAACATTGAGCGGCTTCCGCCGTTAAAACAGTGGCAGATTATAATTGACAACTTAGTAGAATAACTGGGGAGTTCCGGGGGGGTTTCGCCTGTCGCGTAGTAATTCCGATAACGAGGATGAGATTCGGTACAACATCCGTTCGGTTCGTTTAAAATCGAGAGTTGAGTGAAATGATAGTCAGGGCCCCGTGACACTCCCTGGTATCGTGTGAAACTCCAACAACTATTCCGAATTCTCCGCTTCAAGAATTGACGAGCTCAATTGATTTCTGAACGAAAAATTCATGTCGAACTGATGCGAATTAAATTGTGGTTGTAGATGGAGCGACTGCGAGAATAAGTTCGGAATGAATGCCATACCGAGATATGTGGTGCGTAGAATCACACAACTTTCCACACACCCCCGTAAATCCGACGACCTGCTACATATACGAGCGCTATATCATCATTCATCTCATTTCTACAGAAACATTGGGTCAGTTGGGAGTACTGTGTAAGTTTGATCGAAATCTGGATTTTAGAAAATTGGAAAACCGATATATTATTATTCGAGAAATCTCGTGTTCCAAGCTATCATAGCTTATATCTCCGTTCAACACATAGATACAGAAATAATCAAGCAATACAAAATGTGGGTATAGATTGCTAAAAGACACTCCAAGAATTTAACCAAATACGTTTAACCAGTTACCATGGAAGTTATGAAAATGCTCAAAAAATCATTATTATTATTTCACATAAAATCACATTATTATTTCTATCTCTGTTCGATGGACAGTCAGGGGAACATTTATCGGGAATAATACGTAGGTATTGGCCATTTAAAAACATTCAATGAGTTTGAAGAAAATCATCGCAGCCGTTTTGCCAGAAAGCGTAAAAAATCTATTTTGGCTATAAGGCTTGTAATGGGGGGGATTAATATTAAAAGCGGTATCGCACTAGGTGAGTAGGGAAGTAGTACAGTAGAGACTGACTGCAATTCGAAGAAAGAGTTTTATTCTCAATTACGATCGCGTTTAACTGCCACAAAGAGGGAACTGGGTGGGAGTGAACACGAGCGACAAGCGAACCGCTCGGTAACAACTGACGGCAGCGAAGTTTCGAACGAATCCGTGGCATTTTGGGTACCCAGTCAACACAAATGCCCCAGACCATCCTCCTTATGCACTCATGAACACTGCAGCTCAGAGCGTTGCTGTCCACCCAACAAAGGGAAACCTAATCTTGTGCATAGCGGGTGTAAGGCAATTTGGATTAAAGTTCCAAAAGAGTGCCCATGCCTGTGGTAGAGGTGTTGATATAGGAAAATACAAATACTTACGCACTTCACAATGTCTCTGTCGTATGCATCTTTGGTGGGACATACGTCATCGTCCCACACAGCTGCGACATCCATGGCTCAGATTCTCTCAGTAAGGGGAGTCGGAGTTTCCTTCCTCCTCAGAGGACACCTGCCCTCAGGTGATTCAGAAGGGGTAGTGCTGAGCGAAGATGCTGCGTCTACCGTGCACTCGTTAGTTGCACTTTTGGGAACAAGCGCGGCGTTCTGGCTCATGGGGTGTAGCAGGGTGTGATGCCTGTGTTGACAGCATCCACACGTGTACGTTGAGTGGCAGCTCTTGAGTGTGTGTGAGGTTTCCAGACAATTCGTACACTGATTGTGCACTTCCACGTAAAATCTTCGAGCCTCCTGGCTGGATTTGAGGAAACGTAGGCACTTTTTGACCTCATGATGTTTGCCGCAGATAGGGCAGGAATGTGGCTCTGGCGATGGAGTTTTGTCTTCACCTGGCCTTTTTGAAGGCGTGTGGTTTCCCCGGACTCGTTGTTTGAGAGGTCGTTCAGGGACAGACACGCGGTAAGATGTCAATGTTGAAGCATGACGGAGTATGGAGTCGTTGTGAGGTGTACGGTCTGTAGGGCTCCGCTGAGTAGGTTTACGCTGCTACCATGCTAGGTAAGCATTGATCCTCTATGTAGACGTTCAGCTTCGTGTGACTCTTTCGGATACTCATCCATGAGCGATCCACTCGCGTCATCGCGCCGTTGTGTGTTTGGGAGGCTCTTTCTTTAGCCAGAAGGGGTGGCGAATGCAGACCTTGCGGATATCCTCCGCTTCGTGCGGTGGTGAAGGGGGCGCATAGGTGACGTCACACCAAGTGATACCAGTGCCGTGGGGCCTGGGGGTGTTGCAGGAGGGCCAGGATCTGAGCATCATGGACGCCCTTACAATAGGCCCGTTTGTGGCTGCAGTGAGGGTATCACCTGCATCCACCGTTTCATGTAAAAAAAAACAAAAAAAAAAAAAAAGACAGCTAGCTGCCAATCGTAAATACGAAAGGAGACTGATTTGACTAAGTTTAATTTTCTCATAGTCCATTATACTGGGAAGGTTTCAGTTCGTATTTTTGGAATTTGAAGAGAAAACACAGCGAGTAAAATTATTCGAAAAAGGACGTGGTTTCTTCGAACTACGTTTATAATTGCCATCATCGAACTTCTACCGTCTAGGTAGTTAATTTTACTACCATCCTGATTTTTTTTTAAACATAGTATCTGATGAGCGAGATTTGTAAAAAAAAAATTGGAAAGATGGTAAATTATAATTTGACAAATTTCGTTTTACGAGCTATTGCGTTCACAGACACATGCACATACAATTTTCCCAAATACGGTTTTTTGGGCTCAGTAGGGCCTGAAACGTAAAATGTGAAGAAAACTCTAAATTTTTTTCAGTAACGTAACTTTTTTTCTGGTTAGTATAGCCAAGGAATGTAATAATTGCCAACTTTATTATTTTCTTAATGCATTATTTTGTCAGCCTGTTGAATTGAGATAAAACACAAATATATACAATGTTTTCGAATTTCCTCCAGTAAATGCCTGAATATGTTTGATCAACCTAACGGAATGTTTTCTTACAATCCTCTACAATTATTTCTGTAGTTACCCTTAGAATGCGGATTGTTGGGCGCACGAGAGGGCAAGATTTGAAGATCGAAAATAAAAGAACTCGGTGAGCGTGACGAGGACTATATTAATAAATTCAATGAAGTGAGTAGCGTTTGTGTACAAAAGGGCGACACAAAAGGACGACTCGGAAATATGCTGAACTGGCGGAAAACTATCGGAACGAGAGAGCGAGCTGTAACCGGGCACAGGGAGACGAGTCTTCCGCGATAGTTCGTAGCTGAATGAGTTTTGGCAGGACGTATCTCTTGTGGAGAGGAATCTGAAAATGAGGAGTGGGAGTGTCCAGACGAAGGGGAAATCCGTCGTCAATTTCAATTAACTGAAAAGGTGGAAATTCCATAGATAACGAAAGGGCTGAGGGCGAAGGTGTTTGCGAAAATAATGACTTCGCCGTTGAAAGTCCCGTTAGAGCAGGTACGGAAATTCCGATGTCAAAGAATCTGGACTGATTCGGCGCTTTGCGTCGCACACCGATGTAACCAAAAATATTCCAGAAAACCTAAGGGTCCGAAATGTTATCAAAAATGGCTCTACAGGGTTTCACCGAGTGAACTACGTAACCAGAGTACTTTCAACTGATTAGAGTCTTCATTTCTGTGGAAAATGGTTGAACGTAGGTCCAGCGTTCGTGTATAGGAGTATATAGCGCGCCCATCATTATAATTCAAGGTTGCCCCGAATTGAATTTATTCAAATTCCCAACTTATTCAAATTGGCGAAGACCTTGTTTTCCCTTGAAAATTGGATGGCGTTCCGCTGGTCGTTGAAGTTAAATCCGAGTGCCAACCATCCCCCCCCCCCTCAATCCCCGTCATGTTGGAAGTGTGTGAGAACCTCGACTCATTGCCGTCACAAGGGCGAGCCTTGGACTTGGATAACTTCTCCAAGACTTGACATTGTGTAAACCGTCGAGACAGGAGGAGGACGCCGTTGGTTACGGACGTGTCGATCTTGTATGCAAATCCGCTACTACTGGAGAGACACGACGGTGGTGTATGGTGGTAAGGAAGGGATGAAAACCAAGGGAGGAAGCTTTCCGCATTTCACGTCCCTCCCGTCTTCCTGTTGTCTGACAAGTGTCAGGAGGGGCCGAGAGTTTTATTAAAGGAAATCCTTTCGGAAAGGACCATGAGAACGAGCTCATGGAAATATACATGAGTTTCCCCGGTTTTGCGGCAGAGCGGTGTCACTTTCTGTGGCAATGGAGTTCCAATAGCCTTCAGTACTCGCAATTTTGTACTTTCAAGTAGCTAATTGCCCTGAAGCTTGATAACAACTCCACAAACTCATCCCTCGGTCTCTTGTACAATCCTTTGTGAACTGAAACGAGTTGTAATACTGCTGAAATTGATACGTCGTTTCCATAGTGCGACCCATCATACAACTATTCTCAGCCCCACGCTCTCATTCAAGTGTTTTCATAGATTTAGCCGATCCATTTTGGTTCATTATTCATTCTGAACAATAACCCTATGATTTCGGTAAGAAACCCTCCTGCTCCACAATCCGATCGTGCGAAGCCCATAGTGGTTATGAGCAAAGAATGGTTAAAACAATTAACAAAAGTTTTCACCCAATACGTCGTGTTTGGTATCGTTCTCAAGGTATTTTTAGATGCTGGGTCGAACTGAATGAGTATCAGACGATTACAACTGCGTATAGATCGAAAACAGTGAAAATATTGTAATTATAACGAGCAAACGTCAACTCGCTGGATCGTCAAGGTAATCGTTTCAGCGTCCCCCACCAACCACCCGTCAGCTCGACAAGTGACGTTGTGCAAATTGCCTACAGTCATTCGTCGTACCGTAGTAGTTAGGTCATGCAAAGCGGGGTGATGAACACTACACCCACCATCACCATGGAGAAACTGGTGCCTTACAGACTCACTAAGCTCGGTATAGCTAAGGTGCCACAGGCGACTAATGGACACCTGGGTATATTTAGGGACTTGGAGACCTTCAAGGAGCTCAACATGATCACAGATGCAATTGTGCCCATGTATGAGCTTGAGAGGAAATATAATGTTCTGCTGTTGGGAGGACAGCGAGAGCCACCAGTTTCGGCCTCCCAATGTCATCAACGTCTTCACAGATGGATCGAAAACTCCGGAGGGAACAGGATCCGGGGTGTGGATAAGTGGCTCTGGAAGGAGTGGGACGTATACTGCCCTAGGCCCCACTCCATCGGTTTTTCAAGGAGAGATTTATGCTATTATTGCCGGGGCAATCCTGATACATGAGAAAGGCTATAGCAACAGAACTACCAATATATTGATCGATAGTCAAGCGTCGTGCAAGGCGCTAGTGAACTACTGCACACGTTAAAACTGGCGCGAGAGTGCAGGATGTGACTTAACTCCCTAGCAAGTGCGAACAGAGTTAATGTGTATTGGATTCCAGCGCACAGGGGGATCATTGGAAATGAGAGGGCGGACCATCTGGCCAGACGCGGTTCGTCTACAGTACCTATTGTGGGATTTCTCTGTCACTAGTTAAAAGGACTGTGAGAGAACATGCCAGAAGACAGCATCAGACAATCTGGAACGCTGCAGGAGTAAGACGCTCCAAACGCTTTGTCTCAGAGCAATCAAGTGAGATAAGACATACCCTTCTGAGGATGGAGAGGAAGGCAGATATTGGGTGGTTGCTACTCATGTCACGACCTTCATTCGTATAAATAAGACCTTAATTCGTCAGTGTGTGAATGCTAATATATGGTCGTTTTGGTGTGGTTTGTGTTCTTATGCCTGGAACTCTTGAGGGACAAAGCCGCGACAAAAGTCAACCATAATAAAACCGAATTTTTGAGATCGTCTAGATCGTTTATGACCATTGAGCCGATTAAATAATAAGTGGTATTAAACGATTAAACATCAAGATCTGAAAGAAAAGAAGTTTTAAAATTTAGTCTGTCGATTACATAACTTTCCTTTCTACTTCAAAATAAATGTCTTTTCAGCTTACAGATAAATTTAACCAAAAATCTCAAAATAAAGTAGCCTAGTCGAAAGACAGGAAAACCTTCCAATGAAGTCTGTGGAGAACTGTGTCAAACTATCGCCTAAACCGGGCCCTTGGTGACTTAATCCCGCGGCCAACAAAATTGAGTTGAAACGACGATTTAAATTTTGTTCACAAATAATCCAATAATGTGCGCTACAATCGTCAGACCGTAACCGAATAGGGTTTTAAAATCAAGAGAGAGTTGAAGTGTCTAAATGTCAAGCCATACGAGTCAGTAAGGTGTGAGGAGTGCTTACTGTGCCACCGCCATGAACAGAAAGATGTATTTCGCGTCCGTTGCGTTGGTCCGATTATCGCACTGGAGTACAGCTATGTTGCCTTCAATGGGAGTAGTTTGACGCGAGATGAAGCCATAGATATCCTGTATAGTCCCGACTTACTGTCACTTGTGCAGTTCTGTGGAATCCTTGTGAGAGAATTTAACTTCTAGCTGTTGTGTTACTTTCATCTTGCCCTTAAGTATTTCTTAATAGCGAGCGAACCTTCTTGTTTTACCTTTCCCGTAAACCATACCTTCGGGAGATGGTTATAGTAAATGTAACTATGCCGTAGCAGATCTCTATGCACGTATTATTTTCTTGGTTATATTAAATGAACTATGTATCTATCATCCCTGGGAGAATCACGATACCAACACAATATATTATCACAAATATCGAAGATTTTATCGAAAATAAATTATCGTCTGAAAAACGGCTGTAACGATTTTTACCAAACGTCTAACCAGCGCTTGCATTTCCTTGCTCAAGAAGATATGGTGCCCGTGAATTTAGCATAACGTCGAATTTTCAGAATGCTACGCCACGGATGTTTTGGTTAATCTTTGTAAAGGCTTAGTACACACGTGTTTCTTGCTTAGTTCGTCGAATAAACGAGTGATATTCCGTGGGTATAATTGTTCTACGCTCATTTCGAGAGCACTACCCGTATTTAACAGTAATAACGCTGTTGTTAGCAATTAACTAGAAACAGTCATTCAGAGAGTAGTTCAATGGCCGACACGAATTAACTATAGCCTCCACTAGTCAAGCAACAAGGTTCCACGGAAAGCGTCTTGCGCTCCTGGGGGATTCGACGGCATTGAGCGGTGCTCCAGGTCGGAGCGGAAGGGCTTGATGAAAGACATGTGTCGACATCTCTGAGCCAACGCTATTTACGTCGAACAGACAGGTTGTCTCACGCTGAGAATGATCTATGTCCCACATTTGGCAATGAGAACGCGGTCTGGTTCCTTTGGAAGTAAAAACGACTAATTTGTATTTCAAGGGGCCCGCGGTGACTGTGTTGGCCCACGGCGCACTGTGGTCGCACCGATAAAAAAACGACGATTGCCGAAAGCATGATTTTTATTATTAAAAGTACGTTTCTGACTGGTAATGCACTGAAGAATAAATATATATGAAGAAAGTTTTCGAATACCATTCGATCCCGTTCTACCATTTAAAAGATGGTGAATTTACAACAACGAGTGAATACTGCGAGTATGATCCTAACTGTACCAGACTCTGAAAGTCCCGCTGAAACAATAAAAAATTATAGCCAACCTTCAAAATCATTTCTTAATGTCACGCGTCAAGTCTCAGCACTCTCCCTCTAATGATCATGATCACATTCAAATCTCGCGGGTGATCAGATTACCGAACGCGTCGCCAAATATTTGGTGCGTGACATTCCCCCCTAGTTCAGTCAACTCCTGTATATTTGAAGGTGCAAGCGATAGTTTGCTTAAATAACCCCAAGTTGGATCAAAATAGCTCTTTTAGGAAAAATTTAAAAAACGACCTCATTAATTTTTCATTTTCTGCGAATGCATATATCTCCGTGCAATGGACGGCCACTAAAATTGTTACACAGAACAAGACGTAGTTAACGCCCTAAGTCAGATCGGCGTTTGCTGTGGCAACCCCGTTTTTTGGGGTCCATTTTCGTTGCGACCACCGCTTGATGAGGAACGTTCGAAACGATGAACATGAAGGTATTTATGAATTAACTTAGGTTCACGTGGGTTCACAGACCCGATTGGTGTGGTAATGAAATTTTTACAGAGGAGTATGAGTATGAGTGCAGGTGACATAAGTGGTTTCGGTAGTTAGGCGATAAGGGGCAGGTACAAAAGACGAGAGTTGGATCCGCAGGAGCTGGTAAATAAGGTCTGTGAAGGGAGATGTAGGAAGGAGGCGAGGGAATATCCACTGGAGAAACCGTAAGAGCGAAAATATGTTGTCAGCTCAGGTCGTACATTTGTCAGTAAGGCTTGAAAAATCGCGGACAAAAAAGGATTGACAAGGTTTGTGGTACAGAGCAAAGCTGGGGAAGACCCAAAAGCCCGAGACTGCTGAACTATTGCGCCAAATCAACTTGAGCACAGCCAAACGATGACCAATACGACTTGGTAAAACCGTCAGAAGCAATTCTTGAGCGATATTTTTAACTTCCTCACGGAACTATAAAATCATTGCCACTGTGGTATGCAACCATACTTCAAAACATGAGTGCTTCCAGAAGGCAACGGTTGAACAAACGATTGATAGGGGTTGTGTGAACATTAAACTGGTTGGAGAAACGAGTTAGGTATTGCAGCACATGAACGTTAATCCGTAGCCGGACAAGACAGTTACAATTCTGCATTTTGGGATGTCTGGAGGAGTTCCGACTGGGTGCCCCGTCAGTTTAAAAACGAAGTTAGGGATGGGATAACCACCCTCCAACCTCCACGATGTCCTTAGAGCAAGCGCATCTTCCAGCATTGTCAGGCCTTGCCATGAGTAGGAGTTGGATTGAAGAGCTGAACGGCTCGTAACTGTCTAGGCTGGGATGGAAACAGCTTGTGTTCTGAAGGCTTCAACTGCCTGTTCTGATGTTAACGCGCTGACTCCACTTTCTTGATGTCTAGCAAATTCTTCAATCCCATAACTTGTTTTAAAGCTTTGGACTTGAACGTAGCAATTCCACGCCAGGTCTGGGGTTTTACTACCATGACCAATGACAAGACTGTTCGGAGTGATGTGTCTAATGGTGAGTACGACGCAACACTCTTTAAACAACCTCTGCTCTATTGTATGAAGCGGTGTGTAGGAACCAAAGGAAGGGCTCTGAACGCATTTTATAGTTTCTTTAGCCCTAATAAGTAGGAAGGATAGCTATCTAATCGGCTGACAATTGGTAAAATTGTCTGTGTGTATAGGTGAGCAAGATTGAGAGAAGAATTATTCAAAAACTAACCATAGTGATCAAAACACCAAATACTTTTTCTCGAGAATGGCCATTATAATTTTGTACCGTCAGTTACAATTCTGCATTTGGGAATGAGTGGGGGAGTACCAACCAGGTGGTCACCACCTCTCTCATACCCCGCAGTTAAAAAACGAAGAGAGGGGTGGGATAACCACCCTCCAGCGACTTCATGACCTCCACGATATCCGCAGAGCAACTGCATTTTCCAGCATTGTCAGGCCTTGCCCTGGGTAGGAGTTGGATTGTTCTGTTCTACCTACCTTGCACTGCGGAGGCAGCCAACTGTCGGGGCTCAACCCATAATGCACCGTCGCAAGGCCACGGGCATGTTGGTGTCAAACAACCCTTGAGGCCAGAATGGCCCCATCTTTTGGTGGCTCTTACGGCTTTTCCTCATCTCAGGACGAGACAGTTTGGACTTACTGGCCTCCATGGGGTTTGGAAGGACCCCAGTAAGCTGCAGCAGAGGTCCCTCAAACACCGATTTCAGAAGATTGAGGAAGATATTGACTAATTGAAGACACTTTTTCGAGCTTCTAATGTATGTGCCTCTACTCGCCATACTCACACAGATGTGAGTGTGGGAAACAAAAGTTAGGAACCGATAGGTCTAAGATAATCTAATGTTTCCTCAAATCGTTGTAGCTCTTCACCCCTTCAAAAAATAACCAATAAAATGAAACAGAACGTGCACAATGCGTCTTGCCGTCTTCACACAACTCTGACTACACGTTTCAAGGCCGTAAGTTGGCACTTAAACTGTGTCAATTAGTCATGACCTTTTATAAGGAGAGAAAGAGTTCATCAGGGAGGGAGTGAGTAAGGGGCGGAGTAAGGAAGGTTAGTAATTGGACATCAACTGCTTGAAATAATTCGCTGGGAGTGAGAGATATTTCACCTCTGTCTGCACCCTCCAAAGTTATAGATCAGTACAACCTCATTTTCTAACCAGTCACTCCAGCTTTACACTTCTCGAGTTCATGTGACGCGTCATAATATTTTGTCGGGAAGCAGTGAGAGGAGCGATCAATCACAATTGTCACTTCAAGTCCAGCCGAAGGCCGACTTTATCTTTCCATCTGATCCAAACCTTTCTGCTTTTTAATGAGTGACGGCGTTCTCACGTGAGTTCAATCCGCTCTGCGAAGGCTTTCTTTCCTAATTAGCGTTGACTCAATTGGAACTATAAATAGGTTAGATTTCAGAGTGTAACTGGCCTGCGATTCTCAACTCAATCATTGTCCAACTCGAAGGCCCCGAGCCTGAAGTTCTACCGGGCACAACAGAATACGAACTGCTCGCCGAGAGATAAACAAGCGGCTTCGGACATAAATGATTGACGAATAGGGTTTGAAGGGGTAGGACGCAATTCAGGGGCGACGGACATGATTATGACGAGCTCTGTAGTTTCTGTAGCGCATCATGTCCAAACTGAGGAGATAATTGGAATGTTGGATATTATTATCAAGGAGAACGACGAGGGAGTAAAGCACAAATCGTGTACCTTCTGGTCCCTTATTTGACGCCTTAACATCGTCACGAGCGGCTCACTTATCTTCGTCCGCGGTGGTACATTAAAGGGGTAAACACATCCGTCATTTATGACTGGGCACGGCATTACACCTGTGGAGACCTCGTGGATGCTTCAGAAACATCCAAGGGAGCTTAGAGACAGCGAAACGAGTTGGTTTTTCGTTCAAGGGTTCTTTATTTTCTCTTTCTACCCCTGGCCCCTACTCCGCCCCTTCTCCCGTCTTGACGGTTCTAGAGGCTTGTGGGAATTCCAATGGCATGGTTTTAGTGGCACCCTTCCAGTCAGCTCGTCACAGTTCCTTCCCTTCCAACGTGATCTTTCGCTGCCATCGGACTGTTGGTCCGATAATGATTTTACTGTCAATCTTTCTCTCTTCAAATCTGTTGCATCCGAGGGGCAAGATGGAGCAATGCACAAATCATATATTAGAGTTGGTTACCTGTGGAATTGTTAGTACTTAAATATGTCACATAATGTGAACACAATAATAATTGGGATCTACACCATCGTTCTCAAGAGATGGAGGTGAGACTCTGCGTTCTCCTACAGCCACTCCAAGTCCACTCCAGGGCTCTCCAATCGCTAGGGGTACTGCAGACCCTTGATGCCATTGTCAGAATATAACTGTAATGAGGGGCAAGCATGTGGTTGCACAAGAACTGGAACCCCCGTCTCCGTTGATGAAGTAATCTGGGGGACCCTAGACATACTGCTGGAAGCTCCAAGCCAGAGCAAAATTGCCCAACCCTGAGCAGGCAGATACCATAAATATGTGTATATTGTGACTTGACAGGCACATGCTGCAGATCCATAAACAGCGGAGATGGTGAGCCCTAAGGTGAGTGGCGTAACCCAATCCAGTTGTCACAGAGACACCAAGATATTAATAGGAATCCACCACCCTAGCAGGATCTTCTATACATGCCCACTCTTCAGAGACCTTCAGCCTACCATCCTTTCTGAACACCGTAACCTTGGACTCCAGATTGACCTGCAGCTACCGCTCAAGGGTACTCATATTGAATTGCAAGCCCTGAGATGACTGATATTAATAACTTCATGGTTGTGCTACCGACGCGGACTCCACACGGAATAGCAGATTCGAGGTAATTCAGAAATAGGGCAAACAGGAGTACGAAATAAGGACTCATCATCACCATCCAAATTCGACAATGCGCTACATTACAATATAAAGGACCCGTTCCCTATCTCGATTCAGCAGAAAAACTTGTGCTGAAAAAACGTTGGTTTAGTAGATTGTACCCTGTGGGTTTGAATAAAATCGCTAAAGCTTAGATAGAAGTTGAAAAATGAACTTTAAATATTTGGATAATATAATTTTCTGACGTACTTTGGCTCATGTATCCATATGTTCAAATGTTCGTTACAGTTAGATTTGAGAAGGAGATGTGAGCGCGGGTTGTTTGACAACTCCTTCGCTTTGATCAAATTGAGTTTTACGTTTACTGCAGGAAATTCGGTATATTTTTACTCGTAGCCTTATTTTTGCGGCTTCGAGAAATGTAACAAAGAACAGCTACCGGCCAAGCCGTTCTTCCGTAAATCCAACTACAGACTTTTTTCAGTTCGGTTCTTATACGCGAGTAAGACGCCCCCACCCCACCCCCACCATTCAAATCGTCTGTTGGTGGAAACAGCCAACCTCGGTGACACTACTCCTAGAATTCAAAGGCCACAAGGTCGAATCATTCATTAGCTCCGTATTTCTACCGCCGCCTGTCGCAGAGGTGACATCCCCCCTCTTGAAGACTTTCGAGAAAAGTGGATAAAGTTCAACTTTATGCTAATGCCCACTGAACCTTCCTCCTTCTGACGTCTGAAAACGGAGAAACGGCTCTTAACTATGAAACCAGGCCTATTTATGTGCTGTCAGTTGTAGCTCTAAACCTGATTTGACGTTAGTTCTGAAAGGAGTAATGGACATAGCTACTTTGGCGGAGGATGAAGGGGTTGACACCTTTCCCATTCTCACAATGCACCCTCTTTGTTATCCTTCATTAACGCCTGACCTGACGTCTACTGTCATCGAGACAACCTACAAGTTACAACCTATTCTAATGGATATGAACTTCTCTGCTTCATATTGCTCCCCTTCACCCGCCACACGGCAACTCTCAGGAAACGATGGAACATCATCCATTTCCTTCGATCTGTCGCCGCTCCCAGGTGGAACAAAGACTTTCCTCTCCAAAGCCATAAAGTAGATCGGTAACCATCAGTTGTACTTGTGTGTAAAGCAACTTTCACTATTTCCATTTTTCGAGTCTCAAGGAAAACTGCTTCGTTGTTTGATTAAACTCTCGGGTTACCTTCAGCTATATTTGGTGGATGAACCAAAACGAAACAGTAATATAATCAGTTGCATTCAGCTGTGATTGGTAAAGTGGCTACATATACAGAACTGCTGCATATGCATAGTAGCCACATATACATACAGAACAGCTAAGCGTTAAGCTACACTCAGTTTATACCGTCACTACTAGATGGCACCCCCCAGTATCACAGGTTGAGAGTTGAATGGTACACACAAGTGAAAGGCAGGTCTGTTTCCGTGTCAGAACCCCCAAGTTCCTTAACGATTTTACCGAGACGTACCGAACTCTTCAATTTAGCGAAGGCTCGCGTGCTGATTAGATCGAAACTTCGGTGTCGTCAGTCATAACTGAACGGTCGTCTCATCGAGGCGTCGCCCTGTCACTGGCGGTCACGTTCCTTCTGTGAGGAGGTAAGACCTCTCCGAGTGTGATTGGGAATAAACTTCTTGTTCCCATTGCCGCACCTGGTCGACATCGTACTCCTCGACTCACTTAGTACGATATCTTATATATGTAACATAATCATAATAGAGTTAAGTCAGTTGAAGATCGTGGAGGTTGCGGTTTTCGCTAACATACGAGAGCACCCAGGACTGTGTTGTCTCGGTAGAGAGCTGCTGCCTAAGTGTGACCATGCAAAAGCATGATTCCTGTGAATCCGTACCATGTAAAAGGAGTTTCTTATCTGGTTTCTCTCCTGATCTAACCATTTACTTCATACGCAAGTTTCCACATATCAACTGTGATCAAACTCTTACTTTGTTTTGTGTCAGTGCCTTCTTTCCAAACTATTATGGTACCAGTACACTCTCTCCGAGGGGCCACGTCGAGGAGGCTCGTGCCTAGTTCGAGCAATGGAAAACTCAAAACAATGAACTACAACAACAGCGTGGAGAAGCGACTGTGAGTCCGAGTGCAGACGAGAGTGTACAGGGGTGTCTAACACTCGGCTGTAGGGTGATCTAAGGTCACACGGGCCTTTTGACTCGTGCCAAAAACCGCTCCCAGACCGAGCACAGACGAGGCTGAGACATGACGAGCACACCATGTACAATCTTGCCCTCCCCTGCTCTCGTCTTGTCTCGGCGAGAGTGTACTGGTACCTTTAGGGAACGTCTTACGAACAAGGGTTGGTTGAAAGAGCTAGCAAGCTTACAACCTCTTCTAACCAACGTGGTGCACTACACGTGGTTTCCTGTTCCCTCTCTGTTCTCAAGACGTATAGGATGGAGAGCCTTTGAGAAAGAGGTGGAATCGGGTATTGTACTTGTACATTCAACGGCCAAGTCAGGGGCCACTTGAGGTGCTTAAATCAGGTGGGAAACCAAATTAAAAACTCCTCGTGGATCGGTACGGATTCCTCAAGGTATCCTCTGCGTGGTGAGAGATGGGCCCTCCCCTGGAAGACTGGCTAAATGACAACCGCAGGTCCATCCACAGGTCTGGATTCAGTGGATGCTGAGCGAGTGCCCAGGCTCTAGCAGGATAGCAAAACTGCAACCTCCATGATTTTCGACTGATATACCTCTCTTATGAATGTTAAAGAACTGTCATTTTGATAAGGAAATAGACCTACTCTCAGTTTTGTGCACCGTTTAATGCCCGTTCAACACTACCACCTCGCAGTGGCACTGTCGTGGCAGTTAGTCCTTCGTACCGGCCGCAGAAATGTGTTTTGGATTCAGTCGAGCTTTTGTCGGTTTAAACAAAATACGTGACAGACGCCAGACGCACTGCAGCAAATTCTGTTTGACTCTCGACCCTCGGACTTTTTACTTTCTCGTCATTCAAAACGAAGAAGCTAATTTCTCCCTCTCGTCAGCTCTTTTGTGACCATCACGAAATAACCATCCGCCAAGTCTCAGATTGTCACAACGTCACAACCCCCTCATCCTTCACCCCTCAACCACCAGACAAGAGGAACGTTTCTGAAACAACAGACCGACTGTCTCTCATTGTTTGAAGCCTTAATTACAATTGGGAGAAAACAGTTGGAGCTACAATACAGTTATTTACCTTCCTCTAAAAACGTTTCACGAGGAAAGATAGCTGTCAGGTGGTGGCAGGAGGAGGAGGAGGAAGAGGAGGAGGCGTCCGGCTCCGTTGTGTTTCTGAGACTGAAACTGTAAAAGTTGTTGAAATACTGGCCGTACCCCCAACCACCTCACCCTCACTCCTTGCCATCGTCGTTCTTCCTCCAGTTGTATTTCAAAGGCTGAAATAATATGAGGGGCGAGCGGAGGGATGGAAAAGCTCTGGGAGAGGAAGAGTGAGAGCGCGGGCAAACATAATTCTGAAAATAACTTTTCAACAATGTCTTCCATAAAGGGTTTAGTTGTTTTAGGGTGGGCTCATTGCGGACCTCGGGGGTAGAGCTCTGGATAATTCAACTCAGTTTATTGGTACAATTTTGCGTTACGACCAGAGTCTGCCCCTCTTCGCTCTCATTCCCTACTCCTCATCCACTGCACAGCACCGTGGCTCTGTTTCCATCTCCGACGCCCTCCTTCCCTGCCGCTACATAACCCACCCATGGGTTCATAGTTTTCCTTCACTCTCTTTTTTTTTCCTCCTCTTTTCCTTCTCCTCCGACCGAAAGAGCACAACAATTCAAAAGCGTTTCAAATCTCCTGCCTTTTTTTTCTCCCGAGGAGTCACATTCTGAATAAAAATTACCGGGGGAAAAGGAGCCCCCGCTGCAAGGGAATTCCCTAATAAACTCGCCCCTCCCCATTTCTTTATTCGGACCGTCCTTTTTTTTAAAAGGTCATTTATATTTGAGGAGCCACCCCCACCCCTACCGCACACCACCTCTACCTATTCGCTAATCCTTTTCCCCCCACACTCCTTCCCACAGTTCAGTTAACAGGACAACTTATATTCGGCCAGGAGTTTTAAAATATTCCAATCGCGTGCGGAGTGAAAAATCCGAAACTTTTTCTTTTGGTTTATTTATCGGCTTTTCGTTTCTTACAGAAGTACTGAAGGTATCGGGGAGGTCGTTTCCGCTGCGTCGGGTTTGAAGGGGGTGAGTGATGTGCAATGAAAAGTAAAGGGGTGGGGGAGGGGGTCAAAATAATTTAAAAGTTTAAGAAAATTGTGTGTATGCCCTAGTGTGTGCCTGAGAACGTGATCGAGAAAGTGCTGCTCCATCAGAACAGCTCAAATTTCATATTTAGTCTGCAGATCTAAGTGGGATTGAGCCAAATCGTATAAAATTAACTGCAGGTGTCTCATCTCAGTAACGATGAAAACACTTGTTATTTACTTGAGGCTTAATGCTTAAAATTTAATATTTTGTGCATGGACCTTTCTTAGTGACATAGCGGGTAACATGAGAAAACGACGAGAGCAGGACAACAAAATGTCAAAAATCAATTTCAGTGGTATTTTCACTTTTCATGTCCTCACGAAGAATATAAAGTAACAGGCTTTTAACATGTTTTCTTCAGATCATCACTTTTTAACAGCGTCTTAATCCCAAAAACTGCATGAGAGAAAATGGTGAGTGCGTCTGTTTACGGGATGCAGATATAACTTCATTTAAAACAGAAATTTGTCATTTGGCCTGTAGACCAACATAGTAAGCCAATTTATACCAAGTGTGTAGGGCGCACGAATGGGGGAGATTGAAACTGAGAAACACATGGACGTGGTGAGCGTGAGTGAGGGCTGTATTACGCTTGGCGGGATAGCGATATCAGTTCGAGTATAGTACATAAATGCGGATAAGGGGACTCTCGGTATACGTGAACTGGTGGTGGAACACTAAGTGGAGAGAGAAAAAAGTGAGAGCGAGAGAGAGAGTTGTGAGTAGTGCAAGACTTGAAAGACGAATGAATTAGGAGAACTAGAAAGACGATTGTCGTTCGTGAGGACTGATGGATGACTGCCTGTTGGGAGGAGCTGTGTGTTGGGGAGAGGAATCTGAAACTGAAGGATGGGAAAAGATAGTTAGGAAAGTCCAGGAAAAGAGGAAATCCGTTGTCACTAGGACATAACTGAGGAGTGGGACTTCACAGGTACAAACAAACGGATTGAAACAGAAAGGTGTTTGAGGAAACAATAACTTTGTAGGGCCAGTGAGTACCTTCGAGTGCAGGTGCGAATATTCCGGAGGCCAAATACCCAACTAATTGTGCCTGCCGAACGATGGGTAAAATCCGTCGAAAACTAACTGCAGTTAACATAGTTAGTGGGCCGCAAAAGGGGGAGCAACCTCCCATCCTGAAGTAGAGTTTTCGTGACATGTCTCAAAGAGAGGGATGTGGTAATATTACCACACCCGCACTGGATGGTTAATAACATAGCAACTGAACATTATAGGCCCATCAAGTTAATTTGTTTTCATACATTTATTAGCAGTTTGTTGAGTTGATAGCCCAATGGCTTCACTCTGGATAGCACCCACTCACTACACTGAATCACTAATCACGTGACGTCACGAGGTGAAGCGCTTCAGGGTTTATGTGCGCATGAAGTCGCTGTTCGTGTTTGATTGCATGCTGCTTAATTACTTCTCTCAATGTTTCCATTCTAAGGTCTCGATGGAGGTAGTAGTTACGAATGCACCAGTGGGCATTGACTTAACTCCTTAGCACTATATTCTGAAAAGTTTGAATCATTTTAATGTTGGTCTTTTCGTACAGCCACAGAGATGTATCCTGTACGTCCACACCGGTTTCAGAACTTGCTTGTATATAAGCAGTTGATTATGCATGGAAAGCTCTGAGTACCTACCGAGCAACCAATACAAACTTCTAAACTCTATCTTCAGTTCTTCTTGTTTCTTTTTGACGTGCTCCATCCACTTCAGCTTGGTGTCGAGAGTCATTACCAAGTACCTATATGCCGGTGTTAGCTTTGGGTATCGCTCAATCATTTAGCATTTAGCTGTTACTTGTTTGTTAGTAAAATTAATGTGAGACGATTTAAGCTCATTCAGTTTAAATCGCCGTGTTTTGGTCCATTCGCTCGCCTCATTAACGGTATGCTGCAGTTTTGAAGTGGCTTCTTCAACGGTTTCACCAACCGCCAGAAGGGCTGTACCGCCCGCGAAAGTCGCAATGGTCGTGTTTTCATCGGGTGGGTGAGACACAGGAGGTAAGAGGCAGGAGGTAGGAGGCAGGAGGTATAGCAGAGGCCAAAGTACACTTCCTTGAGGAACTCCTGTCCTACAACTGTTATGAAAATAATTCAGGATTTGCAGACTCTGAAAAACGAGTTGGGACTTCAAGATCTTCCTAATAAATCACGTTCGTACAGTCAGAAAAATAGAAGCGAAGCGAGTTCAAAGCACCCTCGTTTCTTGTATCACCATTTCTAATTACTCAAATCCGATAATTTGAAGACAGTAATCGTGAACCTTTTCAGCAAAATCAAGTTGGCGGTACACGACTCACTCACGTGAGTACTCAATGGCATAAAACGAGCGTAGCTACAACTTTCCGCAATCCCTTTAAGTTCTAACACCACTTACATATGCGGGCGCTATATCTTCGTTCAACGCATTTCTACAGAAACATTTATGGAGAATAAAATGAAGGGACTAGTTAGCTGAGAGTACTCTGTAAGTTAGTTCGAAATCGTTTGAGCCGTTTTGGAGAAACTTGGAATACCGATAAATTAATATTCGAAAAATCTCTTTTTCTGAGTCAACTTATATATCTCCGTTCAACATATATATACAGAAATAAGTATGGAGAACGAAATGTGGGTATGGGTGAGTAAAAGACACTACGTAAGATTGATCACATCCGGTGAAGCAGTTACTCCAGAATTTACGGAAATGTTCGGAAAAACTTTGTTTTCGACACATTTTGATTTTTATCTCTGTTGAATAGACGGTCATAGGAACATTTATACACAACAATATCTAGGTATTAACTATTTGAAAACATCCTGAGAGTTTGGTGAAAATCACTGCAACCGTTTTGCCAAAAAGCGTAGAAAACCTATTTTTGCTTCATAGCCATATATCTCCGTTCACCGTATTCCCATGCAGGTATGTATGGAGAGGACAAGTTAGGTATTGATTAGCAAAAGATAATTTGAAAGTTTAATCAAAATCGTTAGAGCCATTTTCGAAAAAAACGAAAACCCCTATTTTTTGGTACATTTTTGTCCCACACCCCTCTTCCCATCGACCGAAATCGTCCATAACCTTATTTTGGTGTCTACAAATGATAACGAACAAAACAAGAAAGAATCGGCGCAATCGGTTCAGTCGTTCTCCCGCAAATCGAACTACAGACACACACACACATAGGTCTGTTTCTTTATTTGGTGACTGTACCTAAACCCTCGACGAGGATTATATCAGTCATAGAAGTTGCGGTTTCGCTAATATGCCCCTGCAGCATCCACCGAACTCAGACCTGTGGAGGTACGGCAGGTATTTGGTCTTAGCCAGTCTCACCGTAGAGAGCTGTTGCCCGTGTGTTACCGCGCGGAGGTTGACCACCTGAGGAATCCCGTACCATCTGGGAGTATTTCATAATCTGGTTTCCTACCTGATCTTACTTTTTACTTGGGTGGCAAGTTTCAAAAGGACAGATCAACTATAACCACGTTTCTTAGCCATCACCTTCTTTGCGAACTTTGCAAAATGGTCATAGGCTTCCTTTGTAGCAGTCAATGCTGCTAAGTTCGTTTGCCCTACCAACAACCGTCGCTCACTGTTGTAGAAACTACAGTGGAGCAGCACATGGTTTCTTGTTTCCTCCGCACTGGAGGCACAAGACGTGCATAATGGAGAGTCTTTCAGGGAAAGAAGTGGAGCCGCGCATTGAAGTCACCATGTCCCGTGAGGAACTGACTCGTCCAGTGGTCTGGCTCAACCCATTTTCTAGAAAGACGTTCACGGATGTTGGGGAAGAACTCATACGTATCACGTCCTTTGACGAGGATTCCCATCTCGCTTGCCATTTCTCTAGAGCCCATTCGTCGATGGCGGCAAGTTTCTGTTCTGTGGTGAGATCCGCACGGAGTTCAGCCCAAAGCGGGGAAGCTCCGTTTCACTCTCCACTTGTCAATCATGCACTCGACAGCCAAATCAACTGGTAACTGACCAGTGATCACCTGGAGTGCTTCCGTTGATACAGTCTTGTAGGCCTTGGTGATCCACAGGAGCGCAGCTCTCTGGGATTGGGCCAATACTCTCTTTTGATTGACTGTTAGTTTGCTACCCCAGACAACGGGGCAGTAGCCAATCACACCTAAATAGATGGCGTTATACATGAGGATGGTGTCGTGGTAACACACACCCCAAGTGGCCTTGCTAATGGCACGCAGTGAGGCAAACCTTGCAATGGTAGTGCCTTTAAGGGACTGGAGGTGTTGGTTGAAACCCCACCTCTCACCTATATTCACTCCTAAATACTTGACGTGCTTTTCAAGAAGGAGCCTGTGGCCGCCAAAGCGTATTGTGGGTGGATTATTCACTTTCCCCTTCAAGAGGATTAGCTGGGTTTTCCTCAGCCACCTGCATCTTGACATGCTCGCACCATTGGTTGACAGTGCGGAGCACATGGTGAGTTTTTCTTCGATTTGGTGGACTGACTGTCCAAAGATCAGCACAGTCAAGTCATCCACATAGGCGTACGGCTCGTAGTTAGTCTCCACGAGCCTCCTGAGTAGACCTTCGAAGAAGGCATTCCAGAGTGCTGGTCCAAGGACCGAGCCCTGTGGGCACCCCTTCTCAATCTTTCTCTGGACGGAGACATGCCTACTTTCGATCGTAGCAGTTCTGTCTGTCAGGTAACTTCTAACGAACGAGTACAGGTTGCGGGGGATTCCCCTACCTTTAAGCTCATTAAGGAGCGCTGGCCACCAAAGGTTGTCAAACGCTCCTCTGATGTCAATCAGAACTGCTACGACGTACTTAGCTGGTGCCAGCAGGGAAACACGCCGAATCTCGACAATGACATCCTGCGTGGACCTTCCTTTGGTACACCCGTATTGCCTGCCTGTGAGGTTGCGGCCAAAGACTCCTTCGAGGGACTGCAACATCAAGATTTCTAGTGTTTTGCCTAATATGGAAAGAAGGCTGAGTGGTCTCCATGATCGCGGGTCTGACTGATTGCGGTCGCCTCCCTTTTGAAGAGTGACAACACGCGCAGACTTCCACTGAGTGGGGAACTGTCCGACCTGCAGACAGTCATTAAATAAATTAAGGAGACCGCTGGAGATTGTCCGCTCAGCCTTCCTTAGCATATTGCTTTCTATTTTGTCTGGCCCGGGGGATTTGTTGGGCTTTAAGGTCGCAAGGGCCCTGCCGAGGTCGCCTGTTGTCCACAATGGGATGTCGGGCTCGTTCGGAGGGTCCATGATCAGCTCCCTTGCTGTCCTCTGGGCTTCAGTGTCTCGAGCTACTTGGTCATCTGGGAACGCCTTCTCAAGGAGGGTTTCCAGTGAGCTTTCGATGCTGCAGGCCCAGCCTGACTCATTTTGCATCGCAGCTAAGACTTGCTCTACGTTTGCTTTTCCTATGGAGGACTTGTAGTGTCTGCCCCAGGGGTTCTCAGAGCTCTCCGCTTCCACAAAATTTCGCCAGCCTTGCCGTTTGGCTCGTTTGATGGCGCGGTGGAAGGCCTTCTTCTCTTGGATGAAGGCAGTTCGGAGTGTTGCTCTGGCATCAGGGTCACGAGTGTTTTGGTACATCCTTCTGGCTCTATTTGCACTTTGCTTGAGGGATTAAGTTCCTCAGTCCACCATGGGACTTTGATCGCCCTGTGCTTCTGTTGGCCAGTACAGAGAGCCCAGCAGAGTGCAGTGCTGTGGTAAATGTGTCCACTTTGCTGTCCACCTCTTCAGGTGTGGATGCTTGCGCTATTAGGTCGGTGTCTGCGGCACGCAGTTCACCTTCCAGTACCCTACAGAATTGTGGCCAGTCAGCATTTTTGTGCGGAATCGCTTTTCACGCATGTCTTTGCAGAGGATGTTGTCATCCGTGATGGCAAAGTCAATAACCATGTGATCGCTCTGCGTTGCACCTGGTACGACTCGCCAACCTTGCAATTTGAGTAGCAGGGTGTGAGACACGGCTGTGACGTCTATACACGACCTTCCTCCTGGACCATCATAGGTCGCCTCAGTCATGGGGTCGTTGGCAACAACCAAGTTGTACCTGGTGAGCAGCTCTATATACGCCTCGCCCGCCCTGTCCAGGGTTGGGGATCCCCACAATGGTGATCTGGCGTTTGCATCAGCACAGACTACGCAGGGTCGTCCTGATAGGCCTGCTAGAGCCCGCTCGAGTGGTTCAAGGCTGTTGGCAACTGGTGCGCCAAATTGCCTGTAAAATGATATTACAACCAGCTCAAAGCCACCGGCTCGTATGAGCACAGCGGCCAAGTGCTGGCTGTTCAGGTGGGTGAGTGCGAGCATGTCAATGGACGGGTCGGTGCAGGCTACTGCTGCCTTGGCTCCCGTTCTTGCTCCAGTCACCACTCGTGCCTGCGATCCCAGACCAAGGGTTTTGGATCCTATGTATGGTTCCTGTATGGCGAGGACACTGCAGCGTTTCTTGAGTGCATTTTGCAGCAACTCAGCCATAACTGGGCAACTCTTATTTGTGTTGTGCTGAAGGATTCGAACTGTTTTTGACCTATTCATAATCTACTCGTGACTCCTGGAGGGCAATCACTCGCTGACGAATGGTACAGCGTGCGTCTCGTGTAGAGTGTGAGACCTGTTGGATTTTGCGTTCGACGCAATTGGCACACTTGAGAGGGGCATCACGCTTGCATTCCCTACTCAGATGTGGCAAGGCGCACCAGGCGCCCACAACAGGTCTTGTACAGGCCACTGCCAGGTGGCCATAGCGCTGGCATTTGTAGCACTGAGTGGGGGCTTGGTACTTTCGTATGGCGCACCGCTGCCAGGCTATTTGGAGGTGCCTTGCCCCCTCTAGTTTTTGTATAGGCTGGGTGATACCTCAATCACCCAATCCTTCTGCCTTCCACGCTGTTTGGTGAAGAGGGGCCTGACATCCTGCGGCTGCAAGCTAACGCAGGGTTGTGCTCAACAACTTGTTGGGCCAAGTCCTCTTTTGAAGATCAGTCCGCACGTCGCACAATAGCAGGCGTGGGAAACGACCCAGGGGGCTGACGCTTGGAGCTTCAACTCCTTTTTGTTGAAATGTGGCTCGTGAGCGCCTTGGCCATTTCTGGCGTTTCCGTCACAATGACGGCGCCACCTCCTACTGCGGTGCGGATGTCTAGCACTCGGACGCTTAGAGCTTGGAGGTCCGTAGCAGGGACACCCGCATCAGTGCTTCCATTGTATCAGGGTTGGAGGGACCAGCCTCTCCTTCCTTACATGTATGCCTAACCACTACCACGTTTTGTCGTGGGTTTTTAGGGGAGTTTGGCAAGCGGTGGAGGCTTTTTATTTTGTTTTTATTTTTACTTTTGCCCTTGTTTTTGGGCAGAGGCGTAGGCAGGGCGCTGCCCTCAGCCTGCTTAGTTGGGGCCTGTTTCCGCTTCCCTGCGCTTCCTGGCCCTGGCAGACTGCCATTCCGCCTCAGCTCCATGAGGGGAGGAGGGCGCAGTAGCGGCTACTGCCGCATATGAGGGCCTGGGGTACTACCTGGCTCATTGAAGGTCCTTGAGTTTGGGGGCTGGTGGCACTGGCTGCTGGGCAATTGCCCTACGCAGCTCTTCCTCACGACAGCCGCCACAGTTTCCCGCAGGGGAGTGGCAGGGGCGATGTCGTTGGGGGCATTAGCTTTATAGCCAGCTTCGAAATTTCGAAGAGGCAACTAGTGATGAGGTCCCGCATAGGTCCTGTCGCGTTGACCCTCATCCGTGCCATCTGGCTGTGGATGATTTGGACATATGCGCAAATTTGCTCCATGTCCGACAGATTAGGGTCAACGGCGTGTCGTGTGCTTGTAGTAGCCGGGTTGCCCGGGCTACTAGGGGAGAAGGGGGAGATGAAGGCGGTTTGCCCGGTTCATGCCGCCCTGGTTTGATGGGACGGGGAGTAGTTTGCTCATCGTCGGAAGAGGGAGGGGGGGAGCTTGGCGAGCCCGAGGAAGAAGGCGCAGGTGGCGTTTTTATTACCTGCAATTGTGTTATTTGACTTAGTCATGTTTTTACTAATTTCGAGGGGGGGGGAGATTAAAGAAGCAGACTGGTGTAGTGTGTCCTTGTGCGTTCATTTGTTGTGTGTGTTAGAGGTATGAGCGAGGGGTGCTCGAGAGGCAGTGTCCTGGAGGCTCCCCTCAGGCATATTGATTCTAGCCCCTTTCGCTGGTCCGTTGAGGGTCAAGGGAGGCCCCACATGCGCCGCAGCTGCCAGTCCGGCCACCCACCGGGACTAAGACGCATGAGGGATTTTTCGGCTGCTGCTCAGAGTCAGCCCTCGGCCACTGGTGATGTGGTGAGCGGGACACACGCTATCAGCCGCCCCAGGAACGCTCAAACCTGGTTTTTCCCCCTCCTCATTCCGAAGGCCGCACCTATATAGGGGATCGCTCAAAGCTACCTCCAGGACTGTCTTTCGCTCATTATGAGTGTTTTAAGTCAATATGTTCTGCCACGCAAGCCGTTGCAGTGTATTTTGTATCTGGAATATGTTGTGTGTGTCAGTGTCGTGAGCTTTAAGCCCCTTTAAGGCCGGATTTAACGACCACGCAGAGGATACGGCAGGAGAATTCTGTCCCCCTTCCTGCGGGGGGTGTGTACTGCGATCCCAGCTAAAGGTAGGGGGTTCCCAGTGTGTCATGTATGTGAATGAAGTGTAAGTTGTGTCCCTTTTAGTTCGGCTTATACGAACACGCAGGGAGTACGGCAGTGGAATTCTGGACCCCCAACTGCAGGGTGAGCACAGTGTGGCGACAGAGTACACTGTGACGCCCAGCCACAGTTAAGCCTCGTTGGATGTAATCCTGCGGGGACCTCGTAGAGGTGAGGTTGTCTTTCAAGCTGGGCCCACCCGGCTTTCCCTTTTAGTCGGCTCATACGACACGCAGGGAATACGTCAGCGGTATTCTGGACCCCCGACTGCAGGGTGAAGACACACACACACACACACACACACACACACACACACGGACCACGCGCCGAAATTAGGTTTTTTAGACTCATTAGGCCTCAAAATGTAAAGATCTGAAGAAAACAAAGGGAGAAGAAAACAATTTTTTTTTTGACACCTTTACAATACTTTCCATTTCCTTTGGTGTAGCGGATAGTAAAATGTAGAGATAAAAATCAAAATTTGACGAAAATGGTATTTCTATAATTTCCAGAGTAGTAGATTTCCATCTAGCAATCTATACCCACATTTTGTTTTCCGTAATTACTTCTGTATATATCTGTTGAACGGAGATATAAGCCAAGTTAACTCAGAAAAGGAGATTTGTCGAATATTAATTTATCTGTATTCCAAATTTCTCAAAAACGGCTCTAACGATTTCGATCAAACTTTCGGAGTACTCTCAGCTCACTAGTCCCTACATTTTGTTCTCCATAAATGTTCCTGTAGAAATGCGTTGAACGAAGATATAGCGCCCGCCTATGTAGGTGGTGTTCGAACTTAAAGGGGTGGCGGAAAGTTGTGTGTTGCTACGCACCAGATATTTTTTGGGCAAGATTACTATACTTTCCTTTCCTCTGGGGTAGCGGAAAGTAAAAATAGGAGCAATTCAATACATTATGGAACCTTAAGAGCCACCAGTGTTTATGTTGAATTTTGAGCGACGCTCTATAAAGTTACCATTGGCTAATTGCACGCAGAACTGACAGTAGGTGTGTAATGCGTCGAATCTACTTTTCTAAAAATGTTTTCTTCTCAATTTTGGATTTCCAAATCCCTTGAGAAGTTATGGTTTGTAGAACTATTTTTCAGCCCATAATCATTTTCAGTTCGCTCTGTATGTGTATCCACATGAGCATACACGGCTCATTTTATTTAAAAACGCTGCAAATGATTACACAACGGTTTATTACTCTCTTGCACAGCTTGACGTAGTCTCTCACCTCCAAGATCCATTCTTTTTGATTCAGCATTGAAAAATACCAGTAAACCATACGAAACATGACCTGATTACTACGGAACGTCAATAACTTTAGGCAATTGGCGCGACGTGACGAATCGATGCGTTGGATGGTTTTAATGAGACGAAAAGGAAGTACGAACGATGAAACGATTACTTTCGTCGTATTGTCCAGCGCGGTCTTTCAATTAGTAGACTTAGGCTCACTATATTCACTGTTATTTCGCTGTTTTCGATCTAGACGCACTCGTACACCTCTGTGGTTCGTTTCATTTGACCCAGCATCGATAAAACGATGCCAAACACGACGTAATAAATGGCAAAATATGACCTGAACAGCTTACGATGGTGGATTGGCACGTACAGTGTCAAATTTTGAGTTGGGGTTGTAAAAAATGTTCCTGGCCGAAAACGTATATGTTTTATGCAAAATGAATTAACAAAACGGAATTTTTCACCGGATCGAGGTAATTAAAAAGGATTTAAGTGTAAATCAATTGTGTACAGCAATTGTACATAACTGAGCTGTGTAAATTGTGTTGTGTGTCATTCTCCTCAACTTATTCGTATTTTTTGCTGGTTAGCATCCGATGGTGCACTGTAAATTTAAGAATGTGCGCGCCGCAATCTAATCAGAAAAGAGCGGAGGGGAAAACGAATGCCCACAGAACATTCCTCCAGAAACAAAAAGGCTCTTCAGGCGAGAAATCGATGGCTTCAAAAGAAAAATAAAGAAAAATTAAACTGAAATCAACGCTATTCGGGAGAAACAATGGGAGACAAAGCCGGAGGTAAATAAGAAGAGGAAGGAGGATTCGGGTGAAGTGATGTTAAGGAAGGCTCCTCCTTAAGAGGCCCCAACGCGCCATCCGTGTGCGCAAGAGGAGAGAATGCAAATGCAATTTATCACCTCAAGCGCAGTAAAAACAAGAGGTTCCAAATACCTAATTATATCTTTTATACGGAACCGAGGGAGGAGGTTACCGAACGAGGAACAATGATATAGAGAATGGACAAGGTTTGCCAATTAGGAGTACGCGTCCATAGGGTCTCTGTTTGTCCTTTTTAATTGAAGGTCTTTTCTCCCTCTTTAACTTAACCACAGACCATTGTTTAGAGTCGGCCTAATGTCACCTAGTCGCCCCCTTGCCTTCCTCCACTGCCCAGTGGTATGGTTATTACTCAGATCAACTCGGGAGATACCGGTTCCGTCTAATGAGACGCAAAACGCTATTGCGCTACGACGTAAATATTCGATTTATGCCCTTCAAAAAACCTGACGTATAGTTTTTACAATTTTCACCCTAGGGGATTCGAATGATCTACGATCTCAAAATATCTAGTACTGATTGTCTCAAACTTTTCTTGTCACCACGAAAATTCGTTGCACGTGTCTTTTTTTAAGTTGTCTTCCGATCATGTATCGAGCTCTTGGTCCAATAATAAAACATACATGTTCATTCAAGGTCCCCACAATTGCTGAAACTCAATGCTGGTGAATCCGTCGTTCAGAGATTGTGTATTGGTAGCGAGCTATGCCTTCTCAAGCGCTCTCCAATATGTGCACTATCATCACCATATAGTACCTAGCCAATGGATACTTCAATCAACCTGACCATGTGGTAACCATTTTTCATAATTGAGAAGTAAAAGTTTCGCGTTTATTTATATACAGGTACTGGTTATTGTTTTTCAAAGACTTAATTCCGAGCTGTGCATAATGTTTTGGCTACGGAAATGGGGAGTGCACCGAAGCCGTCACTCCCAGTCGACGCGACTCCTTAGATGATCGCTTCAATATTGTACACGCACACGGTGTGCCAATAATAACTAAAAGGGTAACTTTACTTTTCTAACGACCCAAAAAAATTAAAACAAACAAAAAATCTAGGAAGGAAATTTAAAAGAAATTATGAAACTCGAAATTAGGTAAAATGTAATTATGAAGTAAAGTTTGGTTGGAAATCAATTATCTTCTCAGGGTATAATGGCACAAACAATAATTACAATAAATATCAAAATGAACTGAATCAAAATAAACAAATAAATCGGAAAGGAAAACTTAATGTTCCGGCAACTGGCGGCGATGTCGATATGATAGGTATGGAGATCGACGATGAGAGCAGTCGGTGGAGAAGTATCCGAGATTTGAGGAATGATCCTTCGAAAAGAGGAGGAAAAAATACGGGACTTCGAAATGTCGGGATCGGGAATCCAAAACGCAGATTACCTCCTGCGAACGTATTTTTCGTCTCAGGTTATCTTGGTTGGCGGGAAACGAGACTCTGGGACATAGACTACTGATGAGATGGAGCTGCGTGCGGCGGCGTTTGGAAGGTAGCTCCTCATACGAGACCGCGTAAAAACTTCTACGTTACAACGGTATTATCGAACTTGAACCGCCTTGGATTATCCAGAGGGCGATGATCCTCGACAACCAACGATCCCTCGTGTGACACCAAGGACTAGGAACTAAGCGCTGCAAACCCCAGGGAACTGCACTTCTGTGGATCACCAAGGCCAGTTTCGACAGAACCACTCCAAGTGATCACTGGTCAGTAACCAGTTGACTTGGCTGTTGAGTGCCAAGCGGAGAGCGAAACGGGAGCTTCCCCACCACAGGCTGAACCCTGCACAGGTCTCTCTTTTTCGAACGAAAACTTGCCGCCAGCGATGAATGGGCAATGGACAAATGGCAAGCGAGGTGGGAATCCTCGTCAAAGGGAGGTGACACTTATGAGTTTTCACCCAATATACATGAACGTATTGAAAGGAAGGGGGTTGAGCCTCACCACTGGACGAGCCAGTTCCTTACGGGACTCCAATGCGTGACTCCACTTCTTTCCTCAAAGGCATCCTGCACGTCTTGCGTTTCCAATGTGGAGGAAACAAGAAACCACGTGCTGCTCTTCTGTAGTTTCTACAACAGTGAGCGATGGTTGTTGGAAGAGCAGGCAAACCTAACTGCCATTGATTGCCATCAAAGAAGCCTGTAATTTTCGCCCAGTTGGCAAAGAAGGCCGTTGTAAAAAAGAAGTCACAGTTGTTCTGTCCTTTTGAAACTTGCCACCCAATTAAATAGTTAGATCAGATGGGAAACTAGATTAAGAACTCTTTCCATATGGTACAGGATTCCTCAGGGATTCTCTACTGGGGTACTGACTAAGACGAAAAATACCTGCAGTTCCTCCACAGATCTGGGCCTCTTCCATGATAGCGAAACCGCAACCTCCATTACAGTGCGCTCTCTGAATAATCATTTAGATAGTGAAACAGACCTGGACCAAACTTAGCAGATATTTATGGAACGGTTTATTATTCTCTAGCACAGCCTGATTGTAAACTATCATTCAAATAGGACGTAGTTGCAATAATTTCGCACTTGGTTAATTTTTAAAATCATTTTTTGCCAATTATAACCATTGGTTTTGTAGGTAAGGCATGGCGAAAAACGGAATTCTCTCAGTTTTATAGCAATTATGTCACGTTTGGTACCGTTTCCTCGGCATTTTTACAGCCTGAGTCGAATTGAACGTAGGACAGGGTGTCAGAGGTGTAGTATTGCGTCCGTATATCACTGTAAATATAGTGACGTAAATTCTACTACTTGAAGGAACTGGAGGGACTATATTGCGAAAGTTACCGTATCTCCCCAGTCTGCTCTTATTTCGCGAGCTGTGCTCCCCGTCGCTCCAACCACCGACTCGCTGCATACTGGCGCCTAGAATGTCAATTTTCGTCGATCCGTTGTAGTTGTCATGTTTCGTATGGTTTACTAGTATTACATGATGCTGAATATAATGGAATGGGTCTCGAGGAGGTGCTTTACAAACATTGTCGTTTGCTTATGAGTTGCCGTTTTCCGGATTGTTGGTGTAGCCACAACGATGCTGTGCAAGGTGCAAGATAATAATAAACGGTTGAATAATAATTTGCAACGTAAACTTTTAACGTATTTAGCGTGATAGATGTCAACGGTGTTACATCAACTATTGCATGCTACACCAACTTTCGCAGACAATACTTCCATTAAAATTTATGTGGGACAAGCTGAATATCCTGTTCGAAGTCCTACAATTCTTTCGTTCATTAGTGGGCTCCTCAGCGCCGGAGAACAGCACATCCAATACAATATCATCTCATCACGAATATCAACATTTACTCTGTCCAGCATGCATATCAACTTTTATCAACGTTATAAGGCTGTCAAAACGAGTTTTGCTATCCTTAGAGCTATGTAGTGAGAAGAAAAGTTATTTAAAAAAATTTTGCTTCACATCTTCACGTTTTAATGGCTTCCGAGTTTGAAAAACATCATTTGAAACAATGAGCTGTGTGTGTGGGTATGAACGCGATATAGCAGGCAAAATTATTAAAGCTAACGTACCTGTTCTGTGGGTTTTTCTTCTCTGGCTGGTGGGATACCGTCAGCCCCCAGTATCCCACCAGCCAGAGAAGACGGACCCACCAAACAGGTACGTTAACTTGAATAAAATTTGTACCAAACTAAATCTAGTGCTCGAAAATTCCTAAACATTGGAATTTTTGATCACTAGATTTAGTTTAGTAAAAAAGAAGAAATAAATATTTTTCACTAAAAAAGTGCTCTACAATTGTGATCAAATTGTGTAGACGTTTCCAGAACGTATACCAGCACCGATAAATTTTCATCCTTGAAGAAATTACGAAAGTAGCTCAACAAATTATCGAATAATCCGAAGAAAAGTTATTTACAAAACACCAACTTGGGATTCCCCCTACGAATTTTGTAGGTGCAGCGATGTATGCGACTGAGGTTGTGTGATGGATGTACTAGTCTATCCTCGTTAGCGTTTGGCTTTTAATGGTCATTAAGCCTCCCCTTTCTCAAGAATCTGATCAAACCGAATCCGCGCGAACAGGACACACACTCAGTGCTTTTCCTTCAGCGAAACGTCACGTAACTTCATTCCGTCGAGAAACCGCACGAGGGTCCTTTAACGAAAAGCCACAACTTATTACAAAACCTAATGTCGCACCCCTCGGGAGAAGAAGGGGCGAGAGAAATATTAAATCCTCGTTACCCTCCGAGGCCATAATGAACTTGTAAGGCTATATCAGGATACATCCGGGGGCATTAATTTCAATGTTGAAGGAAAAGCGAAGGCGGGTGATGGGTCGTAAGGCACAATTAAGATGACAGGTATTAGACGGGAACCTGCGCGGGGGACGGAGCTTCTTATTAGGGCTCAACCTGACTGATGGGGGTCCGTCCGGATGGTTTGACGTCGGTTTCGTTCCCTGACTTTCGGACACGTCGTGCTTCCCAATTATTGTCTTCATTTTGTGACGAGGATGCGAAGGGTCGCGGGGAGTCTGTTTGCCCCAACGATGTCTTCCTCAGCTCAAAATTGAGAAAGTAAACGGGAAAAGCCTCATTTGCGGATTGAACAAATGCGCTCGTCCATGTTGTTTAATCCACACCATTTACAAAAGGCGATAACCGCAATGGAAGGAGATTTCGTAGTATGTTACCGGCACGCGAACAAGTCGAGACTGGAAATTAACCAGCGAAATGTATCACTTAACTCAAAGGTGAAGCACAACGCCTACGTGCTGAATGGGACTAGGGCAACATACACACAGTTCTTCTCAAAGGTGATCGAAGCAACCAGGGCCTATGTAACAATTAAGAATAAAGGGACGGAAGGAAAACCAGTTGGCATTATCTACCACCCTGTACAGGCCTGAATAGAGGATTCAGCAATAAGTATGCAGTACACAGTACCCAGCCAGCCCGACTACTGCGTCTCCCACACTAGCAAATAAGGATAGAACTCCTGATGTATCTCTGGAGATATCAAAACAATCCAATTAGGTGCGAAACCAAAATCGTGTTGATGGTCGTCTATATACAACTAATGCCTGAAGTATTTTCTTCATATAGTGTGAAATGTGAGCTGTAGGGAAATATAAGTGCGAGTAAGGGTTTCGCCCCACTGAATGGGTGGGGGTGAGGAGGGTGAGAATGTGCGAGTGGAATGGTGGGACATTCCAGGAGGTGAGCACCTAAAAAATGACTTGCAAATGTCGAAATAAAAGCTTTAGCCATTTCCCTTCGAGAATGGGAGTGGAGTGATAGATTTAGGAAAGTGAGTGCCAAAAACACAACGACCTTCGGATAAGCCCAGGCAATGGTTCCATGGGGAGAGTTGGAAGGGAGTTTTTCGAGCGTGCCAACGTTTACAGCACTTGTAGTGCATCATGAGGAGCGCGCTGATTGGCGTATGACTTTTTTTTTTTTTTTTGAAAACGGTGGATGCAGGCAATACCCTCACTGCAGCCACAAACGGGCCTATTGCAAGGGCGTCCATGATACTCGGATCATGGCCCACCTGCACCACCCCCAGGCCTCACGGCACTGGTCTCACTTGGTGTGACGTCACCTATGCGCCCCCACCACCCCCTACAAATCGGAGGATATCCGCAAGTTCTGCATTTGCCACCTCTTCGGGGTGAAGGGCCTCCCAAACACAGATGCCGCGAGTCCATCGCATAAACACAGCACATGCTCTGCCGTCTCTAGCCCTACCTCGCGTATGATGGCGTATGACTTACACGGTTTAGTGCAGAATACGTCAGCCTGTTTGCTACAAACCCTACCCTCACCAGATTTCTTCATTAAAATATTAGTCACTTCAGTTTTCGGTCTTACGCCAAACACACTGCATATTTATTATTTCTTCACATGAGTAGCAGCAACCCTATAAACTTCGGAACATTAATCCTTACCAGTTTCAATGCCGGCAGGCAATGCGGGTCCGCATATGAACTAAGTGATTAAACAGGTTGGATTAGCTCGTGATGCACAGTAGGGAAGTTTTGCGGTGCGTCTCATCTCCAATGCTTACAAATAATCGATCAGTCTTTGTGGATGTTGTATTTTGTCAAAAGTTTTGGCTGTCGCCAGTCTCCATGTAGTTGACGTAGTTGGGGACAATGTTAACCCAGTCGCGTTTGTCCGAATGATCGAAACACGAAGCTCTGCAAGGCCTCGGCCAAACGCACGAGCCTTTATGAGGGCTCCAGTGTTGGTGGTTGGCGTTAGGCGGACAGTAGTAGACATCTTGACCAGAAGTGCAGTAGTCGCGATCGCCTTTGCCGACGTTTGGGTCTCTCTGGCGTTTCCCTTGCATGCCATCGGGAAGTTCGCAGAGCTCGGGATTCAGCACCTGATGAAAGAAAGATTTCTTCCGTTATTATTCTGTTTAAGGGATTCAAAATTAGTGATGGGGTCGATGGATCGTACACATTCCAAGCATTCGATTCTTACATACTGTAGTTCTAGTCCCTAAGATGGTGCTGGTAGTTGTACAAGCGTACGTAAGGTGCAAAATACGTTTTCAATGGGTGCTTGCTAACGAGATGGTCACTATAGATTTTACAAACTCGACCTTTTTCAAGGGACTGTCTGATGCTAATCATCCCACGTTAAGGCGATACGTGCGCAACACGTGCGTTCAATGTCGCCACACATAAATATGAATAACCAAATTTAGGTACTGGTTTACAGAAAACAACGCTGTTTTTGATCGACGCGTTTCTCACCGCAGGCAAACCGTAAACAACCACCCCTTTTTACCAAATTTCAAGCCTTTTGCCAGAGAACAGAAAGTCGAAGACATTTCCAAAAAACATGAACGGCCTCGTGTTTGTTTTGAACTGTAATATGCGCTGTAGGAAGTGTTTATAATAGCCCAGCGGGATTTCCTGCAACCCCACTCGCACCATCACTGTGTTGAGCTCAACCTTTGAGTTCGTCATTTCTCCTCTTCTGTTCTCGTCCAGCTTCCAATTTCCACCATCACGAGACAAAGTTCTTGGCGCTGCGTTTGGTGTGAATGAACTTTGGCTGTCTCGTTCCTTATTTTGATTATCAAGCAACGGTACAATACTGTTACAACTAACTTCATTACTCGTTCTGAATAATACTCCCACGTTTGTGATCCTAACATTTTATAACTAATCCTCTTCAACATTTGACGCTTACTTGAACCTTAAAGGCATGGGGATTCTAAATTCGCTATGTCGGTCCGCCATCTACGGTCGCCTCCCGCCCGAACCATATTTTGCATTTAACTCGACCACGTTATCGCGCGAAAATTCCATTTGGGATCTAATTGTGTTTGTTTGATCAATTCCTTCAAATTAAAACCATGGTTGTTATTGGGCCAAAGAGTGTTCAAAAAATTACCCAAACAGGCAGTTTTATAGCAATTACGTCATTAAGACGGGTCTCAGAGGTGTAGGGCTGCGCCTAGATGGGAAATGGTGAACTCATAGTAGATATAGTGAGTCTAATTCTACTCTTAAGAAAAACTGGCAGAACTATATGGCGAATAGTTCATAACGAGTTGGTGTAAAACAAATTGAATTCGTTGGTAGAGCTGCAAAAATTACTGTTAAACACTTGGACTAGTGGTACGTCGCATCAAGGATTTTTCGTTCATGTTCTTCAATCAGCAAAAATACGTTTATGCCATGTTTTGAATGAGAAGGAAGTAAATTGAAATGAACTGTTGATATTTTTCTGAGAATGCTGCTTTTCTCGATAGTTAACTCTTGTTTCCAATAACCATATCTGTACAACTGGCTAATCGAGGCTATTGGGTTTCAGCTCATATTAACCAACTTTCTGGATATCACTAACTAGTTAGTAACTCGATAAGTACATGAACTGCTAAATAAGAAGTTTCTTAAATTTTAAATTTAGATAAACCTGAAGCGGTATTTTCTAGGAACCTTTAGATGAACTTTGAGTAACACAACTATTTCTGTATCCATGTTATGGAACAGTGAATGGAGCTAACTCCTTTCCTCAACCAATACAAATTTCTTTGTTGTCAAGGGACGAAAAAGTTTTTTTCACTTTTCAAAATGCATTTCTTACTAAGTCATTATCAATTATCACTATTTTCGTCATACTTTGCCGACTATCTGATTGAACACGAAATGACGAAACTCTTATGTCGTAAATCCGAAGCACCGCTCGTTTGAGTTTGAGTCACAAGGCAGCTGACTCCTTCAGGAGACAACTTTGAGGTGCCAACCTCAATTAAGTGTTAGGATGTGTTTAGATTATATGGATCTGTGTGAGTGAAAGGAAACAGAACCTTTGAGTCCGGGGTGTCACGTCAAGGGTAGAAGCAAATTGACTACGAAGCTTAGGAAGGGGCACCTCACTTCCTGTAGCTGGAGAGTGACAAACTCCGGCACAAAGATTGTGTGCCGCCTAACTTGCTTCAAATATTAAATTATTTCGAGGGACGCATCACGCATCTTTCTTCAGCTACATGAACATTCGTCTAGCATCTAGTCAAAGGTGTAGGGTTACCAGATCGGTCCAGCGAGAAATCAGTACGTCTCCATCAAAAAAGCAAAAAAGCAAAAAAAAAAAACCAAAAAAAAAAGGGGGCAGGGTACAGATAAATCACAAATTCCAGCATCTCAAATAGGTAGAATTTAATTATCTTTGAGCATCGCACAATTTACATTTTCTTTGTTTCGTATTTTTTGGCACTGCCGATTGCTTTCAATATTTCAACATTTTCAGTTTTCATTAGATACTTATGGAAATCGCTGCATGACATGTTCTTATAGTTAATAACAGTACATCGAAAGTCTCGAAACAATCGATATATTTCGTCTCTTTTCCTTCGATTTAAAAATCATTCGGTGCGTTTATCGAATGTGCGCGTGTGTGCGTGTGTGTATTTAAATTTAATAAAATTGGATAAATTTGCGAAAAAAAGGCGTTTGCGCTGCAAATCAGTACACTTCATTGAAAAATCAGTATATCAGTACGGGGGTCTAAAAATCAGTACGCGTACTGATAAAATCAGTACATCTGGTAACCCTACAAAGGTGGCTTTGGGGCGGTGGAACGGGTAGCGTTCGAGGCTTTATTTAAGGAATTTATTGAGTTTCTCCTGCTTATGCCACAACTACAATTGAGTTATCAGTGCGTGGGTAATTTTCGAGGCTGTCAACTCGAATTTTTGAGTAAGGTTTCTTCTACTGATTTGGATAGTAAGTGCAAGTGAGTTGAATTCCGGAATTTCCGTAGTAGCTTCCTATATATCTCATGAAGGTTGTAAATCTCTTTCCCTATAAGCAATCTGTTGGTCATCCTCTCTAATATTTCACGGGCGGGTTTTATAAGGAAAACCTGCGCCACGATTTTGGGTACTTATCCCTTTGCCGTACGCAAGACCACACGCCAGACCCCCCATATCTTTTAGAAATGAGCATGCTTTTTGCGTTGACAATTGTTGTGGATGCTTGTTTCATCTCGCAGTCAGTCATGTATCCGGGGAAGTGGAATGAGACGAGACGGTTGTATCCGGTAGTTTATAACGCATAATGCATGTAATCAAACGGAATATAATAAACATCAAATCATCAAGCTATGCTAGGGGGTACAATAATTATTATAATTAAAGTTAACGTACCTGTTAGGTGAGTCCGTCTCCTCTGGCTTGTGAGTTACTCCCGGGTACTTGTTTATTACGCCATTTCGTACAGAGCCTATTGTTCTCGCTTTGTACATAAACTTCCTGCACATGTTATGTCTTCAGTCTTTGAATAAACTACTTGGTAGAACACGAGATGTGGCACATGTATCAACGTGACAAGCTCACAAGGGCGTGTAGAAACAAGCTTACGTCCAAAGGATATGGGGTGTCCTTGCGTACAGCTAAGGGATGAGTACCCAATTCAGTTTCTTCGTAATTTTTGATAATGTATTATGCTACTTGTGCACATGAACCTTCTACTGGTGTCTCATAAGAAGTAATGCGTAAAAAGTCATCAAAATCCATGTAGCTGTTTCAATGAAAAAAAAAGTTTCATGTTTTGATGCCGCTTCGACTGTTATTAGTTTTGCTGCGGTTTCTTGGGTTACATACATTATTCTGCGTCGGTCGTTTTTAACGAACCTGCTATTCATGAGAGTACTATTCAAAGTGCATATTTTCAGCTATTGGGATAATCCTGTGAGTTGACTACTCATACAAAAATCATTTTTTACTGTACCACTGCACTGCTGAGGCTTTCTTTCAGATATTGCATTTCATCTTCCGTGTTTTTGTTGTACATTTTATAAGTACAGTTACATGTCTTTTACCCTGCAGTTGGGGTCTGGAATCCCGCTGCTGTATACCCTACTCGTCCGTTAGTGGCTGACCTAAAGGGACACAATTTACAATTCTCCACGTCGAGGAAAAACCCACCATGCACTCGAAACTGTCATCCCACGGTGCGAGCACGTCAAGCTGCAGGCTACAGAGGAAATAAACCAGATAATCCTCTTAAAGGAAAAACTAAATAGCCAGCCGACAGTACGCTTTGGCGGCCACAGGCTTTCTTGAGAAGCGCGTCAATTATTTAGGAGTGGATATAGGTGAGGTGGGGTTCCAGCCAACACATCCAGTCCCTCAAAGGCCGTACCATTTCAAGGTACAGCGAGCAGTTAACAAGGCCACAAGGGAAGCGTGTTACCGTGGCATTATCCTTATGTACATGCAAACTCGCTGTCAATCAAAAGATAGTGTGGGCCCAATCCCAGAGATCTGCGCTCCTGTGGATCGCCAAAGTCTGTAAGACAGTACTGACATAAGAACTCCAGGTGATCACTGGTCGTTGAGTGCATGGTTGACTAGTAGAGAGTGAATCAGGAGCTTCTCGTCACGGCAGATCTCTCCTCTGGACAGCAAAATGGCAAGCGAGATAGAAATCCTCGTCAAAGAGACGTGACGAGTACGAGTTTTTTCCCAACATCAGTGACGTCTTAGGAGAAAGCGGGTTGAGCCAGACCAGAGGACGAGGCAGTTCCTTACCGCACATGGCAACTTCAATAGCTGCTCCACTTCTTTTCTCTCAAAGACTCCATATCGTGCTCGTCTTACGCCTTCAATGTGGAGGAAACAACAAACCATGTGATGCTCCATTTCCTACAACAGTGAGCGACAGTTGTTGGAAGAGAAGACAAACTGACCAGCATTGACTGTTATAAAACAAGCCCATAACCGTTTCACCCTGTTTGCGAAGAAGGCAGTGGCAACAAAACGTGGTCACAGTTTATCATCGCGGTTTACATGATAGAGAACTGTAACCCCCAGAAACAGTCATTTGATAAGAAAACAGGCCAGTTACATGTTTTCAATGTATTTTACCCCATTTCATTTATGCTGCGTAAAGATTTGGTCTCTAGTTATAATAGTTATTATAAAATCAGATAAACAGTAATTCGAATAGTCACGATCAGTTAACAAACACAATAATTAAGCTAATTTTAATTAAGCTTTTTGGTTTGGACCGCATTGACAAATACACGTATCTCGCTCAATCAACGACGTATAAGCGACTCTTGCAGTCATAAGATTCTAGTTTGCCGTCAAATGGCCGCTGATAATGGAATACCGCCATTGCTATGTCAATGAGGGTCGTTTCACAACCTTACATTCACGAATGGACTCAAAAGAGCTGCCTCTGGATTAGATTAAACCGTGTTGGCGTTATCTGTGCTCTACGAGCACCGCGGGGAACTTGCTCGAGGCTTTTCAAGTCCACGAAATACACTCTAAAATGTTTTACCTGTAAAGATTGAATACCTGAGGAACGCAGAAGCAACTCATCGACGGATGTGGATTCTGCATAGGCGCCGGATAATGCGGAGTCCACTTGACTTGTGTTGTTGTGTCCACGAGTTTAAACGGAATTGCTTCCGCCCCGTCCAAATACGCCGTAGGAGTGTACCGCACTCGACCCTGCTCCTGCGGACGGTAACATTCGCATTTCTCCCCGCGAAGGTTCGCTTTGGGCAGTGGAAATGGATACGGTGGTTCTTCCAGGGCCGTCAGCGCGTCTTTTAGCTTGTCCAAGACGTCCCTCCTTTTGCAGGGCACCCTTGCCGCGGGTACCTGGTTGATTTTCAGTGTTATGTCGTGAACCATTGTGCCGTGTTGTTGGAATTTAGATGATGCGTCAAGTGAATTTTGTCGTTTGAGTGTAAGAAAAGTGTGTACATAGAAACTAGGGACACGTCATATGCTTTTCATTTTTTGGCCTTTGAAATTTTATTGAAGCGATCGTTTGACAAAAGCTTGACCATAAAAATGATGTTATAGGCCCGACTTCAATTCACAAACACGCGCAGAGCGAACTTTTTATTTATTCACAAGTTTCTAGTAAATGCGGGCGCATTCGCTTCTGAGGGCAGATCCGTTTCAAAGTGGCTGTTCCCTAACACTCATTAGAGAGTTTGTATCAGTCTACAATCATGGAAGTCGCGGTTTCACTATCATGCAAGAGCTCGGGCATTCGCTCAGCATCCAGCGAACTCAGACCAGTGGACGTACAGCAAGTTGTCATTTACCCAGTACTCGAGTAGGGGCCTGTTGCTCGTGTCTTACCACCCGGTGGTATGAACCTTGAATCGGTATCGTCTGGGAGGAGTGTATACTCTTCTTTCCCTCCTGACCTAATTATTTACTTGAGTGATAAGTTTCAAAGGGACAGATCAACTATGGGTACGTTTTTTGTCATAACCTTCTTCGCTAAGTAGGCGAAACGGTTTGTCATAACCAGTTCTCTCCTTCGATTGACATAAATTACTCCTGAGTGGCTGTTCCCTGATTGGCCTCGCTAATTGTTCGTATTGAGGAAAACCTTGCAAGGGTACTGCCTTTGCGGTGGTCTGGAACACCACCTCCGCTTTATATTGACTGACCCCCCCTTGAGCACTCGTCTTGTTTATACTTCTCAGAGCAATGTAGTTTCTCTTGAATCTGGATCTCGTTGAAATTACAAGGTTTTTTGTTTTAATGTAGATTAGGATTACTTTCACAGTTCACACAAACGTGGTACAACATAACACAGCGTTCGGCGGAGGCGATCTGGATTTATAGGGGAAACTGCGAACAACTGTATCGAATTCCGGAATTTATGTGATCGTTCTCGATTTTTTTACACGTATCACTAAACTGCCAACGTATGGATACGTTATCGCACTTCTGCCCCGATTTTTTTTATAACGATTTCATGATGCCGGGCATGGTTTATGAGAAAAAAGCTGCACTAAAATCTTTTTCGTATTTGATAATTGGATGTGCTGCCCTCGTCGTTTTATTATAAGCGGAAGTTTTATTGTACTGTTTATATTATTTGGAGTCGTAAAAAATGTAATCAAAAAGGTGAAAAACACATAGGGGCTGAGGGCAGGGTATGTGTATATGTACTGGATATGTGCGAAAGATACAACAGATGATTTCTCAATGGCGTTTCTCGAACCAGAAAGCTTTTGAAACATAACCATATAAAGAAAACCTCCGAGAAAAATATAGAGAAATTGAAATGAAGTCGAACAAACGAGCGTTGTCTGCATTTTCCGAATATTTGGGTTGCTCCTTATCATGTCATCACGGTATTTAACATGTCATTTTATATGTAGCTCATTGGGCTGTCCCCACAATTTTAGTGAGAACGCCAGAGTCAAACGAGTGGAATTTAGGACAATAAACCCAGTAAATCACTTCCGATAACACATTCGATATTGTTGTGCTGCCTTAGTCACCATCTTACCGGCTGAGAAATGAAAAAAAATTGATCAATTTATTCCCAAAATTGATGCACGTGGCTCAAAATGAAGATGAGGTGCCCATAAAAGTTAGTATTCCCGAGTTGGTGAGGATTAAAGTTTGGAAATAATCCAAGTCCATCGTGAAATGAATGTTTGATTCCATCGCATATGTAAAGAAATGATGGAGATGCGCCAAAATGCGAACGATATTTTGTTGTGATTCTTCATGAGAGAGTAGGAGGTACATAAATCGGAAAAATGTAAGGCGACAGTGAAACGACTATAAAAAGGTTGACCACAATCTTGAGCCAAGGAAGGCGGATGTTGGATGTTGATTGGTTCCGACTTCTACCCCCTCCTATCCTATCCTATTCTATTCCATTCCGTCCTCTACCTAGCGGCTCCTATCCCACACCTTTCACTGGCGTGTCGCTAGAAGGGATAACAAGGAGCTGTCATCCGCCCTTCCTCTCGTCACCTCCGCCCCAGACGGTCTCATCCAAACTACTTGCTACAGTTAATACCAACTGCCCTCCTGCTTTTCCGAAACCTTCGTTCTCTCGTCTCTTTTCCACGTCGTGACAACCGTCTGCTTCAATCAGACGGACTCCCAGCCGCACCTGCCAGTCCCTTCAATCATTTACTGTTGAGTTCACTTTGCCTTTTCAGAGCTCCAACTCGTTTGAAACCGTCAGGACCATTTACTTTCTCGGATCATCCGACCTTTGCACGCTCGTTTTCTCGCCGCACAACACTCGACGAAGTGAAATTCGAGAGCCGGCTTCTCTTTTCCGAGTCGGAATAGAAATAGATTGGCCCGCATAGTGAGATAACGTGTTGTGCTGCTAACAGCTCGTCAAAAAGCAGAAAATTCAGAATTACAACACCAGCGTGAGTCGAAGGATGTGTTTTTACCTCGCGTAGCCCTTCGAATTAGGAAGGGAAGTGACGTAATCGCAAGGGGCAGATCTTAACGTTTCATGGCTTTTGAGTTGGGTATCACTATTTGAGAAAATGATCTGTGTATCCGTGAACGCTGTTAATTGTGAGGCTGAACCAAATCGATTTGGAAACGCCAAAACAAGCAAGCGATCAAAATTGATACAAAACTAACTATAGTGATCAATACACCTCATATTTCCTCTCGAAGTACTTTGCATACGTTCGTGTATACTCGTCGGCTATCATAGATTGCATTACAACATTTTCAAGAGTAGTTCAATAAAATATCGAGGAACCTCGGTTTTAGCGCAGTTTTCTCTTCGTAAATTGTGTTTTTTCAGAAAAATCTGGTGAGGGGAAGGGGTTAGGCTAAACTACCAGTACGGTGAAGGCATAGTGACATTCATAAGATATGTCGGAGCAAGCCCCATAAATTTTGGAATTCGAACCACTGGCAAAATGATCATTTTTCAAATTTACTGAAAAATGGTCCTGAAGACCTGGTTCAAAAGTGCAAGGTACGTTTTATCAACATTTTGTTAGGTCATGAATGGTTCTGTAGAAATGCGTTCATTGAAATAACTGGGGTATAGGCAAGTCGTTCAGAAAATGAATTAAATTATTGACTTGCGGCGGTGTGTGCCTTTTATGTGATCAGGTTAACATCTTCTCAGGCTAATGTCCATGTTGTCCGTTTATGTGCCCCGAATCTATGAAAGACCTTTTGAAGAAGTGATGTGAACGTTGGCCCTTGTCTTAATCAGCCCTTTCTCTATTTTTCAGACGTTCCTGAGCCTGTCGAACGCGTGTCAAGACAAGGTAAGGGAACAAATTATTATTAGGATTAAACATATTGTTGCGAGTGGGCCTTAAGGGCCTGTTCCAGATTACAGGTGAAAATAGTTCAGATTCGACGAATGTGACTCATAAAAACTATACGCCCACGTCAAACGCTACTCCTTCACTTTGTTCATTCCGCAGATGGCCGAACGACATTTCTAAGTTCAGTTCAGGGTTGAGGGTTATGCCACAGAGTGGTGCTGTGGTGGAGGAGGAAGGTGGTATAGGAAAGGGGGAAGGGGCGTATGCCAGTTGGAGAGAAAACGGAAAGTCGATAATAAAAGACTGCCAGAATTAATTAAAGTTCAAAACAGTGTCAATCACATTATGCAGTCCGCCGTAACTGCAAATAACGAGAACCGCTCTCCCGTTCTCTCCCACTCATCGAGCGGACACAAAAGTCGTTTTTATATCGAATGCAGGGATTTTCATTTAAAAGTTTGCTGCCGAAAGTAGCGCGCTGAAAACCCCCGGACTAAATTATTTTGCTGGGACGCGAAACCCGGCGGCTGGAAGTTTCTAAATGAGCGAATTCCTCCGCTCAATTGAGTCACGAAATGCAACGGACTGGCTCACGCTCTTCTTCTTTATTACGGAACGTCGAGGAACGACTTGGAAGGTGGTTTTGAGGTGGCGCTGGAAACAATGGAATGTCATCGCGTCATGAAACGGACGACGTATCGACGCACGCGCATCCTGCAGAGAGAAGGAGCGGAAATGGAGAGTAACGAGGGGCATTTGGGAGTGGTGGATAACACGATGTTTTAGTGATGTGCTGTACCACATTGGTAACTTGTAATACTTAACCCTTAACGAAGGTCTCGCGGACAGATGGATCAAGCTTCTGGAAGCCAGGGGGGCTGCTGTTCCCAGGTCCCTGGAAGGTACTCCTTAGGCGAAAGCAGTAAGCCAGTAGTTCCAGTCGAAGAAAGAAGGGGTGAACAGCAAAATTCTACATTAGCTACCGAAGTGCTGATGGGTTGTTATGGGCCACGTGTGAGGCGTAGGCGCAACTTCCTCCTCACCAGTCAGGATCAGCATGTCCAGCAGCCAGGCTCTTCAACTTCCCCAACTTTGATCCACAGCTGCCAATGCTCGATTCTCAAAGCCATCTCTCAAATCACTTTCAATATTTTAACCCCTGCCGATGCTGATCCGATCATATATTCCCCCACTCAGGTTGTAATATCACTACATTTTTCTCTTTTGACCTCATTCTCTCATCTCACTCCTCATCCCTTACTTTTGTCATTTCCTTGCGCCAGTCTGCTCTAGAACTTATACTGACGATTGCTCTCTCTCGTCTTTCTCATAACAGTTCAACTATCCAGAGAGTTATAGCTACAAGGTTCGCATGAACCCTATCTTGCAGTTACTTCCCTCTGAGCTATATCTCCATCGTGAACGTTCAATTAAACTGCGTAACAGTGCAGTCCTCTCTCGCTCGTTTCAATATCTACTTATTATTCGCCCGAACTAATTTTTACATCTCTCTTGCAACAAACAGTTCACACGAACCTTTTTATTGGTTTATTATTTCATTCTGAATAATAAACCTATGTTATCGGTCAGGACAATTTTTTTTCGACCCCCCCCCCACCGATTTTGACACTTTACGTTTGAAGACATCGGAATTCCAAATCTGCAATGTCCGGGCCCGCCCGTTTTGTGCCTTTAACATTGTATAGAAAATCCATTCTTTCTCACAAAAATCCGATTTGGTATCTAGTTGTGCCTGCCTGCTCAGTAATCCGATCAAACGAAGCCCATGGTTGTCATGGGCAAAAAATGGTTAAAAAATTAACAAACACGGAACTTTGGAAGTTTTATTGCAAATACGCTGAGTTTGGTATTGGTTTCTAGGCATTTTTGGATGCTGGGTGGAATGAAGCAATTCTCAGTGGTGTACGACTGCATCTAGACGGAAAATAGTGAAATCACCGTAACTATAGTTAGCCAAAGTCTGCTAATTGAAACACACTTCATCATTTGTACTCGCTCCCGTCTCATTAAAAGCACCCGCCAGCTCGACTCACAACGTCACGCGATTTGTGATTTTCGTAGTTTCGTAGTAGTTAGGTATATAGGATGCTGAATCGAATGTGTGAGACTGAGTCAAGCTGTTCAGGAGAATAATAAACCGTTGTGTACTAATTCACAGGGTTTTAAATTTAGGTTCTATTTATAAACTGGTAGTGCATAATGTCACAGAATCTACAGGATTCCCCTAAATTATGTCACAACCACAATAGGTACGTCGCTCGGAATTCTTTTCAGTGCTGCCCTTAGTGCTTAAAATTTCAGGATCTGTTAAAAACGTTATTCCAAAACTGAACAGGCCTCCGCATTTTTGAATTACGTGCGATAATCCTAATTACTTTATGGTCATCGTTGGGCGCCTGACAGGGAGAGATTTGAAGGTCAAAATAAAAGAAACTCGTTGAGCGTGAGGAGGACTGTATTATGTGCAATGAAGTAGAGTAGAGTAGAGACACAAGGAAACGACTCGTAATATGCGTGAACTGGCGCAGGAAACTGTATTGGAAGCAGATAAGTGAGCACTGGGAGACGAGTGTCTTTCGTGAGAGTTCGTAGGCGAGTGAATCTGGGAGGAGCTGGCTATGTGTAGAGGAATCTGAAATCGAGAAGTGCGAGAAACCACTTCAAGGAATTCTGGTGGAATTCCCGCAGGTAACAAAGGGGGTAAGGGTCTAAATGGGCCAAGCAGAATCTAATTGGAGAGATTTGAACTGAAATCGATCTTTGCTCCCAGGATTTGAACTGAAATCGATCCGATCGCGGTTCCCGTCTTTTTCTTACGCAGGAATAATAGGCCCTTATCAACTTCTTCGAAAAACGTCTGGTGATATAAATATATGGTGCGACGCATCACTCAAATTTCTTGTGCTCCACGTAGTTGTGCGGTTTTATTCGATCTAGCATCTACCGTTCTTTCCCTCAGTTCAGATGACTTTCGTGATTAAACGCTCGAAGTTTAGGGCGCTATTGGACTACTGCTACCCACTCAAGCCATAACGTTAATGAAAAACAACGTATAGTTAATTGAAGTGATTCGTGACTGCACTCGTGGAATTAGGGATAACGCTACAAAAAATGATAGTCAACAAAATGACGTATTTCTGGGATTTAGGAGGTTCCACCTGAATATCCTATGATTATTACCATATTAGTAGTATAGAAAGTTTGCAGGAATATTACTACGGGTTTTTCGAGGACGCTCGAGTCATATGAGTGAGATTTAATATGAAAAAACTGCACTAGACCTCTTTTCGTGGAAATCTTCGATAATTTATTATGCTGCTCTCGTTATTGTCATTAACTGATCTCCACACCTGAAATTTAATAAATATCGTTCGAGATATTTCAGAGAAAAAACATACGGTCTTTTGATCACTCCCATAACTATAGTTAGTTTCGGGATGATTTTGGTCACATCTATGCGTACTGTGTTGTTCTGCAAAATAAATACCACGATTGAGCAAAGTTGATTCAGCGGTTCTGTGTTAACCGCGTTTGCAGACACACACAAGCGTAGACCATGATCTCAAATTCTGTTTTTCTGACTCCTTCCTCGTAGTCCTTGAAACGTAAGGACGTACAGACAAAATATGGTTCCAATAAATTAGGAAAATCTTCAACGAAAATTGTTTGTGACGGAGATTTTTCGTTATACTTGCCCCTCACATGGCAAAACTTTATCAAAACAATTGCGTTGTTTTAAAATGAAACACCCACGCAACTGTAGTTTAATAATGAAGGATAACACGAAACTGCCACTCCGACAATTCTCGTTACCGTTGACAAACTTTTGTTACAGTTCATTATTTTGACTAATTTAAAGGGGGAGATAGGGGATTATTAACTACTCGCTGGGTTGCACTTTTATTAACTGATGTTTTTATTGAAACAATGTAGAAACCTACCTACGAGTGGATGCGCGTGACGTAAGAATAAAAGAGCTTGATGCGCCATCACAACATTCATTCCCCATAATTCCAAGTGTTGGGCACACGAATGGGGGAATTGAAACTGGAAAATAAATTAACGTGGTCAGTGTGGATGAGGACTGTATTACACTCGACGGAATAGCGATATCCGGTTGAGTGTGAGTATACAAACACGCGCAAGGGAGGGGGATAAATGTGAAACTGGTTGTGATATACTAAGTCGAGTGCTGTAGTGCTGAGATCTTGCTTCACGCGATTACGAAGCCGTTTATAACATCCGTAATTCTCGTTAGTTTTGTTTCTCAAGAACCTCTTATAACTCACATCTCGTTCTTTCATCAAATCTCTGATTTCATCCGAAATCCAAGGGGCAGGTAATCTTCTTGTTCTCACCTTAGTCAATGGAGAGAGAGAGAGAGAGAGAGAGAGAGAGAGTGAGAGAGAGAGTGAGAGAGAGAGAGAGAGTGAGAGACAGAGAGAGAGAGACAGAGAGAGGCAGAGAGCGGCAGAGGGAGAGAGAGAGAGAGAGAGAGAGGGAGAGAGGGACAGAGAGAGAGAGAGAGAGAGAGAGAGAGATAGAGGCAGAGAGAGAGAGAGAGGGAGAGAGTGAGAGAGAGGGAGAGAGAGAGAGAGAGAGAGAGAGAGAGAGAGAGAGAGAGAGAGAGACAGAGAGAGAGAGAGAGAGACAGACAGAGAGAGAATGAATGACGGCTTTATTGATACATCTGGCGAGATTTGGTCGTACACGACCATTCTTACACCTAACCAGAAATTTTAAAACTTAAGATGATAAATGCAAATGCGTCAACAGTTTTCGTTTCTTCTTCTTATTAACTAGTTTTCTTCTACTATAACAAAATCTTCGTTTCATTATTTGATTGTTTTTTAAATATTTTATTTATTTATTTTTATTATTATTTTTTTAGTATAATTTTCTTCTCGAACAAAATTCAGATATAATTCTTCTTATTCTTTATGTGCCTTATCCGGCTAACCGGACGTTGGCAATCACTGCGGCGAGAGCGTCCTGGTCCTCTTCAGTCCTGAAAAGCTCCTCCGCACGCTGTTTACTCGTCTACTTCCTCAAGTGATTCAGCCAGGAGAGCCATCTTCTTCCAGCACCCTCGATCTAATAATTCACATAATTTGATTTAAATAGCCTGTCGTGTCATGGTTTCAGAGAGTTTAGTGGAATTTAGTAAAGGAATAGCAAAGATTCTCTCATACGTTTCTTGAAAGTTGTATGACTTTTTAGTTGTTTCAGTTCTGATGAGAGTCCATTGTAATATGATATGCTTTGTGAGATGAATGATGATCTATAGGCAGTGGTACGGCATTGTGGTAAACGGTAATTTAAGAACTTGTTTCTGGTTTCTAAATTATGAATTTGTGAAAATAGCAAATATTGTCGCGCGAGATATGGTGGTTGTTTAGTTGCAGTAATTTTGAACATGATTGCTAACATAGAGTATTGTATTAATTCATTAATTTTGAGAATTTGTTGTTTTTTAAATTTATCACGAATTTTATCACCATATTTCAGATTTAAAGTATATCTGATGGAACTATTTAAGGCTCTCTGCATCTTGACACGACAGGTTGTGTTGAGATCACACACAACCGGTACACTGTACATAAAATAAGGCATAATTAAGGTTCTAAACAATAATTTTTTTACATTGATGGATTTACACATCAGCAGATTTCTGAAAGCATAAAGCAGTGAGTGCACTTTCCCTACTATAATGTCTGTCTGTAAAGTCCACGATAGATCATTTTGTAGCACGATTCCTAAACATTTACTTTATGTAACATATTTTATTTTGTTGTCGTTTATCGTTAAATTTGGTAAATCGCTCTGAGGAAGTTTTGCGCGTAGCCTGGCATGTCCTATTATCATGCTGCAGCATTTTTTAGGGTTCAGAACTAGGCCGTGCTTAGTGAACCAATCCGACAGATTTTTCAAATCATGATTGACCATCTCTACCGCGTTAATGAGATCTTCTGGTTTGCAGGTTAAGTAAATGCTGAGATCATCTGCGTATATAATTCTTCTGCATGTTGAGATTGCATCTGAAAGTTTGTTAATGTATAGGCAGAAAATCAGAGCTGAAAAAGTCGTTCCTTGTGGAGTTCCTCTTTCTAACTTTTCCCAGGAAGACACCTGTCCAGAGCTTGTTTTTACGCACTGTTTGCGTCCAGTCAGATAAGATCGGAACCATAAGAGAGCGGAATCCTGACAGCCAATTTGTCTGAGAATGGCTAGCGCTAGTTCATGATCTAGGCTGTTGAAAGCGTGGCTGAGATCTAGGCTGACAAAAACTGTCAGTTTGCTATCATCCATGCTTTTCCTTATGTCGTCCGTCACTTTAATGAGTGCAGTCTGAGTGCTGTAGTGCTGAGAGAGAGAGAGAGAGAGAGAGAGAGAGAGAGAGAGAGAGAGAGAGAGAGAGAGAGAGAGAGAGAGAGAGAGAGAGAGAGAGAGAGAGAGAGAGAGAGAGAGAGAGAGAGAGAGAGAGAGAAGAGTTGAGTTGGGAGTAGCGCGCGCTAGGAGAACTGAAGACGACTTTATTGCGAGAGCTGAAGGATGATTGACTTAGAAGGATGCTTTCTGTAGAGAAAAGGAATCTAAAATTGAGGGGTGGGAAAAGATAGAAGGGGAAAGTTCAGGATAGGGGGAATCTGTTGTCACCTGAAAATAACTGAGTTGGGCTTTCTACAAGTACAAATAAAAGGGTGGAGGATGAAGGTGTTCGGGGAGACAATGACTTTCTGTTAGGGCTAGTGCGGACATTTTGGGGGTACAAGACTCAGTCAATTCGGCCTGCCGAATACCAAGTTTATAGACAAACATATACCTAAACAGACTCGTCAATCACTTACGCAACAGCATTTTTCAGTAAAGGCGATGTAAGTAATGACAACGCAATAAATTTCGGAATGTTAGGTATGCAGGGCCGAGATCCACAAAAATCAAAGCGAGAGGGTCTTCTGCAGCAGACTCCTTATTTCATCCAATAACTGCCATCTAACCGAGCACTTCCATACAATATGGAAGTCGGCATCAAGAGATGCCGACTTCGATCGGACAGATTCACGATTAGAAGGCAACTCATCTTTAACTTTTCTATTTTAGTTACAACAAAACTTTGGAGATCTTCCGCAGTCCCTGGAAGAAGCCTTTGGGGTCATTCGGGGGAAGGATTGGTGTACTAAAAGCAAATCCTGGGAGTACGGTTGACCTCCGCAACCAGCCGCAAGAGAGCTCCTGCTCTCTTAATACGGTTACATGAACGCTCTTTGGGTTTTGTTGAAACTACTTTCGTTCATGTGTTCTCGACTCCTTCACTTGGTTTATGCGTCTTATGTCTTCCACGTTATAAAACCTTCGTGTGGTTTCCTGAGGTCATCCCGAATAGTTCAACCTTCCGAAAACAGCACATTCTGGTGAGTTAAGGACATCTCCTAGCGGACAGGTGCCCGCCCAAAAATCTTCAACTCTCGAAATGGCCCTTTTCGAACTCTTCCCCCCCCCCCTCTCGCCACCATCACAGCAACACTTCCCTTCTCACCCGATCAATCTGCACCCGGCAGCCTGAGAAGACATAAAAGAGAGAAACGTAGGAACTGTGTTTGGGCACCCTCTGAAAGGAACCTGCCTCTTCACTCCCTTCACTATTTCGTGTGCCAACTCTTGATAGCACTAATGGCCTGCTGAATTCATCAAAATGATGAACTGGCCCTGCCGTCTCTTTACTTCTTTGGGGCGAACTTTATGGGCGCCTCTTCATCACAAAGGGAACAAAAGCTAATTCTTCAAGTTTATTACTATTTTTTTCCTTCCGCTCACGTTGTCCCTTTATTCGTGAGCTCTAAATTATGATAGCGCAATAAGTGATATAGATCAACTACAATTGATGACTATTGCTTCCGCAGGTCACATTTGCGGCGGGCGAAATAGTTTTGTTTTTTTCCTTTCATCCTCTGATGAACTTTGAAGTTATAGTGCAGCAAGAGACGACGAAAGAAATAAATGTGCAGCGATCAACGCGGAGCCCGAGTAGCACATTATGATCTATGGATGGATATTTATTCGTGGCCTTCGTAAAAGTAGTGTATCTTTTTACTTTTCCACTAAGAGAAGCGTGATCATCCCGTTTTGATCACACCTTTACGAAGCCGAGTTCGTAAAACGCTATTTGACAAAATCAGACTGTATTCATATGTCTGTGATCGAGATTGAGAGAAAAACATGAGATGCCAAAATCAGATATCAGTACACAATAACGTGAATATTTAGTTAGCCGCAAGATACAACTTTCTTTAGCCCTAAGTAATTTCGCCGATTTTTACGGAATTGGATACTGATCCAATCAACTTTTCACTCAGTTCATTTAAACGTGATCGAACCAATTCACGGTGGTCGAATCAGGTAAAAGCTGTTCGGAATGGTATTAAGTGTATTCATCACTATGATAACTATAGTTAGTATGTGTGTCTGTGAACGGGATTGAGGGAAAACCGATGAAGAAAATCAACTCAAACTTGATATTTAGCCCGCAGGTCACCATGGGACACCAAAGGAGGGTATGAGCGAAATCCATCTAAACCTAAGCATAGTTATTGTTGGGCGCACGAATAGGGGAGTTTGAATCACGAAATAAATTAATGTGGTGAGCTGAGTGAGGACTGTGTTAGACTTCGACAGAATCAGCGTTATTCTGAGGGTGAGTATTTAAACGCAAACAAGGGAGCTCTGAATACGCGTGAACTGGTTGTGTGGGGAACTAGGGTGGAGAGAGAGCGTAGAGCTGTCAGTAGCATGAGAGCTGATAGATGAGAGTGTCTATCACGAGAACTGCGACACAAGTTGAGTGTCTGGGAAGAGCTGTGAGTTGTAGAGAGGAAATAAATTGATAAGTAGGAGGGGGAAGAGGATATTCGGGAAAGTCTAGAAAACGGAGTAAACGAGCCACTTCAGAATATCTGAGAGGCAGGCTGGACTTTCCTGCACCTATAGACAAAGGGCTTGAAGGTCGCATATAGGTGGACTCATTGTTCCGGGAAGGCATGCAATAAGGCCGTTCAGAGCTCAAGATTGTAACTAATTCAGCCTGCACCTAACAATTTTTTCTCAAAAGAGTGTTGATTGATTACATTTCTTGCATGGACAGATGCAAATGACACAACAGTACCGTAAAATTCTCATGTGTGGGAATGTGACGAGAACAGCGCAGTTTTTTCCTCATACCAATCATAGTAAACTCTGCTCAAAAAGTGGTTGAATCTCAAGAAAAATGGAGGAGGTAGTTAAATCGGTGTGGTGGTATACGATGGAACTTTGATAACAGTAATGAAATATATATTGACTACTCCAGAAATTCGCTTACTACCAATTCTAAAAGTTCTTACCCGATAACTAAAAAAGTGATTACTATCGTTATAAAAAAAAAATCCTGTTTACATCTTCACCTATTCTCTGAGTACTGATTATTCAATAACGGTCAGAGTACGAGTAAGAGCAAAACAATAAAGTCCGAATCTGTACGCGCTACTGCTTTCTGTCATCGTGATTTAATGTTTTACCAAGGTCAAATGAACTGAATGAAAAATATGTCGAGATTGTAGAGAAAGCCAACGAAAACCAGTAAATTTACGTAGAGCTAAGGAAAGTTGTGTGATGAGGCGCACCTAATATTTTCATTAACAATCCCGCAGATAAAGCTCTCGAAAAAATGACGTTTGTAGCCCTTTGTGTCGTTCAAATGATGTTTGTGGTCGAACTATTAGTGATAGTTCAATAATGGGTTTGAATTTATCCGAACAAAACTTTTTACTTTCTTTAGCTTGACGGAGTTGGAAAGAAATTCAGTAACTGTTTGGAAACTTTTTTTTTGAGTTCTCATCGGACCACTTTTAAATACTTTGAAGTAACCAAAAACCACCAGTCCTGTCTGGGTGGATGTGTAAACGCAATCGAGAGAAAAGAATCGGCTCATATTTAATGTAACTACAAATTACCATCGAACGCCGAAATGAGGGTCCGGGAAAAATCGTGTCATTCCCAACTTTAGTTGAAATTTCGTTACAATTCATTGTGTGACCAGGCCCAGAGAGTACTACTGTAATTCGAAAATTTTAACGCCGTTTTTACCTTCTGCTGTTCGAAAGGGCAGGGAAAGAAAATATTATAAAAAAACCCCGCAATTTATTACACAACGGTTTATTATTCTCATGAACAGCTTGATCTAGTATTACTGCTCCAAGACCCATTCCATTCAATTCAGCATCGAAAAATACTAGCAAATCATACGAAACATGACCTGACTACAAAGAATCTATGGAAACTAAGTATTTCCCAGCGCCCGTAAGCGCCTGTTGTCAATTGGCACGACGAACAATGCAGATTTGGAATCCCCATGTCTTGAAACGTCAAGTATCACATTTTGAGGGGGGGAGGGTGTTGTACACACTTTTTCCTGAACATAGGGTTATTATTCAGAATGAATAATAAACCAAAACAGTGGAGTTTTCTCCAGATCTGCTCTGCTCTGTTCAATAGTCTGTGGCGGCGTGGTCTGAGCGCGTGTGCTTGTCTGTAGTTCAATTTGTGAAGCGGAGGCAGATAACATCAGAGGTTTCGGCGTTGACCATGTCCTGGCTCGGCATGTGGTGCAAGAAAACTGCTTAGGAGATACGTTGGCTGGGTGCGACAGCTGGCGTTCTCTGAGGTATCATCGCCCACGTGTCTCTTAGGTCGCCGTTCTGTCGTGGTCGTTCTATCCCTCTTTCCTTCTCCTTCCCAATTTCTCTATCTCTAGAGCCAGTGGAGGGTAGTCTGGCTGCCCTTCCCATATCCTTGGTTATTACTCCGTAATTTCTAATACTGCCACTTCACTTACAACCATTTCTCACAGTTTTTACCCGATAGTTGTGGGAGAATGATTATTATTCTTTCACAAAAATCTATCTCGTGGTCTCACTAATCATCTGTGTGGCATTATAGTCGTGGCATGGTTCGGAGCACCACAATAAACTCCGGAACTGTAAGCGTTAGGCTTTATACCACTGGAAAGTAGTTTTTCACAAAATTTAAGTGAACTAAGTGAAAAACAAATTAAATTAGTGGTATAAGCCACGAAAACCAGTGCATTTCGTAGAGCTAAAGAACGTTGTGTGGTGCGTCGCGTGATGTAGTTTCTTTTCATCTAGCACAGTCATTTTTGTACAAGTAATATACTTGTTCCACAACTTTGATGCCTATGCGTTGAAGGAATAACTAAATTTACTAACGAGTAACGAAGCCAGTTTAGACACGTCCATGGGAGATAATCGAGCGTACTTAAGTAAGAATAAGCTCTTACGTCCTCAATTGGTACACCGAGCATAACACCGGCATTTTATAAATGAGAAGCGCTCCATTATTGTCATGGAGCGCTTTTGGCCACTGTAAAATCCACATTTGGGCCATCGCTTGACAGTTGAAGAGCGAAAGGTGAGACAGTCAAGAAAGACGTTCCCTTCCAGTTGACAGCGTCCCCGAGACATCACTCATCCGACTCGCCTGCCATTGTGACCATTATCATTTCGATTATTCAACCCGAACTCGGCACATCCATCCATCCGGACAGTTATGGCGGAGGGTAAGAGAGATTTAGACTGCCAGGCCGAAAGGACTGGAGGCACAGCGGAGGCTGCGCTCGGCCACGTCAGGATGTGTCTATCCGCAAACAGTACCTATTACCATCCATCTCGAGGACGCACGTCAATGCTTCGCGGTTCTCCTGACTTGACAATCCGCACCGCAGAGATGGATCTGAAACATTTCTCATCTTCCCACCCTCTTGGCCTTTATTATTACCCTACGAGGGCAAGAATTATTATCACTGCATCGTACTTCCTCGCCCCCGTTTACGACATTACCTAATTAGCGCCCCTGAATATTCCCCCCCTCGCAGATATTTCATCAGACGAGCTTCACTTTAATGCGCTACACTATCGTTGACAATTGCGCTCATGTTTCTCTCTACTCTCTTCTAATGCTATTCACATCACGGATACAGAATCAGCCTATCCAGAGTGTTATATCAATTTCATAAATCATAACGATAATTACAATTACGAACGAAAATAATGTTATACAATATGCGCGCTACTAGCAGCTAAACTCCTAACTCGCCCAATTACTAATATATCCGGTGTACTGCATCCTACAACTTCAACCCCTGTAAACCTTTCAAGGCATGGAGATTCCAAACCTGCAACGACCATCCACCGTTCGCTTCGTATTTCGGGTGGAGTTGTGGTCTCAGTGGTGAACGACTGCGTTTATGTAGAAAACTGTAAAATCACAGTAATAATAGTGAGGCAAATTCCATTACTTTAAGGAACTGGCAGGACAATACTGCGAATATCATTACTATAATATAATTGTGCTGACTGACTCCTATTAATGGCAAGCGGTTGATCGTGGTCTAGTGGTAAGACGATCGATTCATAATTCTCGACGTAAGTTGAGGATTGTGGATCGAATCTCAGGCGCGATTGCCGTAATTTTTGCCTTAGTCAGCAGCTCTTCAAAAAGCATCTCCAAACTACCTCAGTACATTGGCGTAAACTAGTGGTCGAATTTCTTCTTTCCAAGAAAAAGAAGAGGCCCAGAGAAAAACTAAAAAATTAAGAGAGAAAATAATGAGACGAGTTCTCGGGTCCGGGATTCGCTGACGCTGTGAAAGTTCCAGCGCGAAGGTAAAATGGGCGACGCGCCTACTACAATGCGAATGAAAAAAGACTTTCCTTGTAGCCCTCTCGTTTCTCGAATCAAAGATCGGATTTTCCGGGGATTCGCTCAACTCTCGTAAATTCTTTCCTTAAAGTCCGCTCCAGGAGTAGCGGTTATTCATCATTAGTTATCATCACTCACTCCAACCACTCGTCAGTTAGACTCGTCACATCGTGCCAAGTGGCTAGCGTCGCCTAGCAAACGTCAATTTTCCACGTTCCATTGTATTCAGGTCATGTTTCGCATCGTTTACTAGTATTTTCTAACGCTGTGTCGAATAGAATGGTTCTCGGAGTTTTTAGACTACGTCAAGCAGGATAATCCTAAAAACATCAAAAATATTGATTGAAACATGGTTGACAATATTCCTGAGCAGAAGAATAATAAGCCGTTGTGAATTAACTTGCAGAGTTTTTTAGCCCTTTTATGGTTTCATCTCCATTCAACAGGCTGTCACAGAAATGCTCAATGACCGACTATTCACACCTCAAGGAATCGTCTGCTTTTTTCCCTTACTGGTAGCAGCGGTGATTGTCAGATGATCCTTACTAAGATCCTTTCTCAGAATGCAGGAATTATTTCTTTTTTAGCTTTAAAACTTTAGGGACGCCCTTTTAGTGAGCAAATTATTGACGCAACCAAAAAGACGACCTAGTATTACTTTTTTGGGTTGACAGCTTTTTTTGCTTTCCTTAGCCTCTGGAACGAAATGGAAAAGAAAATAATGTAATAGGCAAGAAACAAAATTATGCACTTTTCTTTAAATTTGACGCTTCACAGAATCCGAAAGACACCTTTAAGGAAGATGGTCTGTGCGTCAGCGAAAGTAATCGGATTAAATTTTATAACTAGCCTGCAGGTCGCTGTGGCACGCCAAATAAGGCTATGAGAGAGATAAAATTAAAACCAACTATAGTGATCAAAATACCTAATTTTTGTTTCTTGAAAACTGCTTTAATTTTGAGTAGATTCTTATATCCTTCCTCCAGCACAAACTTTGATGTGAGGCGAATTGAAAAGAGCCCAATAAATCGTCAACAATTCGAACAAAATCGATTTACACTTTTAGTTTACGTTTTTTGCTAATGAATTCGTGGCGGGCGCACAGGAATAATTATTAAGAACAAACTGTGTTGAAAGATACTTTTTCAAGTTAATCAGATTTAGTCATGCTGTCACTTCATATGAAGGGAGCGGAAATCCAGATGCGCTGCAGATGAGCCCCTGAGTACTGGGTGGAAGCTCGGGGGACCTCTGTCTAGGCGTATTGGAGTTCTTCCGAACCTCAGGGTGGGCAGAAAGTCCAAACTGTCTTGTCCTCGGAAGAGGAAAAACAGTAAGTGACATCGAAGGACCATTCTGGCCTTTAGGGTTGTTCGACCCAAACATGGTTTTACGAGAATGCACAGCCCGCTGCCTTGTGCCAGTGCATTCTGGATTAGGGCCACAACAGGTGGCTGCCTCTGCAGGGCAAGGCTGCAATCCAACTTCTACCCAGGGCAAGGTCTGACAATGCTAGTCATGGTGGTCGTGGAGTCGCTGGAGGGTGATTCTCCCATCCCAAATTTCATCTCTAAACTGCGGGGTCTGAGGGAGGTATTGGCCGCCTGGTCGGCCCTCCCCCAGACATCCCCAAATGCATAATCGTAACTGTCTCTTTCGATATTAATAAACCTTTCAAAGCGGTTTTGTACAGGTTCGGGTTGTTATCTACTCACTTGAGTTCAGAGAAACGTTTATGTAGATCTACTTATACGTATTGGCTGGTCGAAGACATCTTGTGAGTTAGAGAAAATCGATGAATTCGTATTGCTAAAACATGACCTAGTCTTGCTTCATATGCCTATATATCCGTTCACCGAATTTTCACATAAATATTTATACAGTAGAAAATTTGGGTATTGATTAGTGGAAGATAATTTAAAAGTTCAATCAACATCATTGGAGCCCAAAATGCGCAAAACCTCGTTTGTGTTACATTGTGTAACATCCCCCCCCCCTCACCCATACAATTCATTCCATCGATAGAACTTTGTCAATAAGTCGCTTCATTAAAAAAATTTCGAACACACACCAAAAGTAGAACGTTGGGTTTTCCACAAAATGTGTCGAAAATCGTGTTTTTTGTTGTTTTTAATTAACATTTGGTGAATTTTGCAATATATACTAGCAGTTTATTCTACACAACCGTTTATACGGCAGATCGTTGTGGAAAGTTGTTGTCAGCGATTAAACGTTGATGGAGAGCTCGGCGAAATGAGCTTTTATTCGTTGAACTAAATTCTGAGATAATATCCGTGCACGTTGTGAAGATGAGTCGAGAGTTCGAATAAGGAAGTGGCGCGCGATGAGAAGTGAAAGGAGAGAAGTGGGAGTTGGGAGAAAAGATGTCAATATTGAAGGGTGGACATGTCCATTCCTTCCCTCCATCCACCCCCCCCCGCTCCTACAAAGCGGCAGCACCACCTGGAAGTCTCCTTCGCTCCTTCCACACCATTCCACTCCTTCCAACCTGCCCTGCCCTACACTGCTTTAGCCAGTCAAGTCAATATGTTGAAGGAATGCGAAGGGGACGTCTTAACCCCTCACCGCCCTGCATCTCGCTCTTCACACAAACCTTGTGTTCCGCCAAGTCCGCTCTTTGGCACTTCCCTGCAACCCCTCCCCAGGTGAATCGCTATGGCAACGTGCTGGTCACTGCTTGTCCGTCACATTTAGAACTGTATATAGACGTTGCCCAGGGAACCTTCACTCCCACCCTCTTTTACAACCCGTCGGCCTCTCATCTAAGCTCCACGTCTTCACTCAATATCCCTCGCTCACCTGTGGGGCCCCTCCTGATTGTCGAATGCAATAACGTTGAGGATCGATCCAACGGACAAGACGCTCATGATGACCTCGGTTTTACTTAACTTTAATTCGTAACAGAAATATAAATGGGAAACATGATAACAAGGTGAACCCCCAAAGCGCTAGAGTGCACAACATGAAACTAGCAACTGCATAAAAAATAAGATTAAAAAATATAATGTACTTCTAAAGTGCAGGGGAAGGAAAAGTGGAAAGTTTGGTTCAAAGTTCAGTGAACGGTTCACAAACTACTAATTGACTTCAAAAATTAAATATTTTCAGCAGCCACAAAACTCTTGTACAGAAAAAAAGAAGCCCACTGTGCACAATTGTGCTATTCCTTAACACATCCTCGGCTATATAACTATCTAAGGGAAGCATCACACGACTAACCTCATCCCAATGTGGACTTTTAACGATTTCCCAGCTGATCCCATCTTACATTCTGAAATTTAAGGAGTTCCTGCACTTACGTGGCAAGACCTAGATTTATTTCAAGACCTCGGTGAAAGGACAGAGTTTACAAGATACAGTGGAGGGGTGTCTCTGGATAGATGATCTGTAATGAGCCACGACGAGAGCCGAGAGTGAGCGTGTAACTATTCCAGTTGGAGAATGCAACGCCTTAAGAGGTGACAAGAAAGGGCTAAGAAGTGGGACGTGAAGGGGGCAAGGGAAACCTACTAAGGAAACCGCACTACTCCCATGCAATCTCAAAGTGAAGGGTCCAACAGTTCAACCAAACATTATGGAGGTACCTTGTTTTTGGCCTGCTGCAGTTCGCATCGTTCAACGACTCTCTTTTCCTTCAGCTGAACTCAATCTTGGCCACCACCTCACATTATCTATCCACTTTCTTACTGTGTGCGACCCAGAAACAGCAAAGACGTCAGGAACTACTCAAGAACATTCACATGCTGGCTCCATAAAAATTGTTTAAAGGCTGTATTAGAGATCGAACGCTGCTATGATTTATGATACATCCATCGAGGTCCCACTGTGGCAGGGAGAGGAGGGCGTGGTATTGCTGGCCCAAACGCTGCGTCAGAGTATCCGCAAAACTCCTGAATTGGACAGGCAAAGTTCACGAGTCATCTTTGGACAAATAAACTGGGATAAGGACGAAAACAGAGTTGAACCCGGTAGGAACTGGAGAGTAAGCAGCGAAGTGAGATGAGGGAAAGGGGTGAGGAAAAATAGTACGCGGGAAATTACGCTGTCGGCACAGTTCATCAAACGGTGTCAGCAAGCCTCGAAAATTCGCACAGATAACCTGATTTACAGGGAGCTGTGGAGTTGGCGATACAGAACAAAGCTGGGGAGGCCCCTGAAAGCCCCAAGCCACTGTGCTTACGCACCAGTTTGACTTGAACTCGTTTTCTAAGTAGTTTTTGATGCTGCCACTAATTGAAAGAACTCGCGGGACATTGGCACTCCCTCCCATCTAATTCTAACTATCCATCAGTTCGACTCATTACGTCATGCCAATTGCTTAGCGTCACCTAGGGGATTCCTATTTCGTTGGAGTCAGGTCATGTTTCGTATCGTTTACTGGTATTTTTCGAAGTTGCGTCGAATGGGATGGGACTGAGAGGTGTGAGACAAGGTCTATCTGCGCAAGATTAAAATAAACCGTAGTGTAATAATTTGCGAGTGTTGAGTTTTCAACACAGTACATAATTAGTCGGGCACAAAAGCCAAATTGGTTTGCTCCTATTTTAAACAAAATTATTTGTGAGTATATTGAGTGCAGTACTGAATTTTTCGTACTTATCGTCGAAGCGTATGGAGAGTCGAACGATCCACAGATTTAGGAGGTGGAAATGATTGCAGTCTCGTGGAAAAGCGAGCGGCAAACAGCAACCGAAAAATCCTCGTTTCCGAAGTGATGAGACGACATAAAAAGACGGACCACCGCTGATTTATTCAACGCGAACCTCCACCTTATCCGCTTCCACTTCGCCAGAATTGCTTCTCTGCTGCGGTGGCGGAGCAAGTCGAAAGCCAGGAGGTTTTTGACGCGAAATCCTTTCCGAGAGATCCTTCGGATTATCTTTCAACTCTTCATTCACTCTCTCCGTCTGCCTTCAGGTTCTTGCGATTTTCCAATGTAGCGTTTCTTTCTTCATTCACTAGTTCATTTGTCACAGAGCACTTTAGGTGTGAGCTTTTCTCCCTCTCCGGATCGCTTTGATTGTCGCCCGCCCAAATCATCGCATCTTGAAATCATTTCGCGCCTCTTCTTCCCCAAACAACAGGAAGATGACGTTCGAGGATTTTTTGACGAATTAGTTTTGCCTCTTGTGTTTTCTTCAGTCCTTTTTAAATCTCTCTCCCCCCTCCCCCCCTTACCGTTCCGTTTCGTTCGAGAGCCTCCAAATCCGAGCTCTTTTGACTCGTTCCAATTCCTCGGATTGAAAGCGTCTGATTGCTTTGGAGGGGGCTTACTGTCGCTCACCTAATGTGACGTACCTTCCGATGAGAAAAAAAGAAGGTTATCGATTGTATTTTGCCACCGTCGCAATTACGTAGGCCTTCGATACAACGGTTTAATCTTAACCCCTGCAAACCACAGATGTATAGTGAGAAGCGTCTCTCAAGCTTCTGCGCAATTTACTCTCTTTAGCCCTACCAAGTATCATAGAAAGTTTTACTTCATTTACTGAATATATATCACACAAAACGTGAATAATTTTAAAAGAAAAACATTTCAATTATTATTTATTTCAATAATGATCTAGCATCTTTAAACCAATACAACCTGAAGAACAAGTCCAGGAAACTTGTATAACTCGGGGGCGTCCCAAATTTAAACACAGGAACTTGATAAAACTTAAGCGGCTTGTTCGTATCGGATGTAGTGTAAGTAATTACAAGAAAAGAAACAATGGACTGTATGAGATGTATTAAGAAAAATGTGGACTAATATGGGGACCAAGCTAATAAATAAGTTAAGGCGCTCCTTTGCGTGTTATTAACATTTTATGTAGTTCTTGTGCACTGATGAATAGTGAGGTAAATTAAAGGAAAGTCCTGAAGAACTGATGACTATGGATCGAATGAAATCGGGGCTCTGGAAGCTGATATGAGAGCGCTAAAGAGTTAGCGTGAGTTGAAGGGATAGTCGGTAAATGCAAGTTAAGAAGAATTTTTTTTCTAAGGTGGATGAAATGAAATTTTATTGACATATAAATATGATAGAAAAAAAATAAAAACTCGGCCCTACAGGCCTCGCCAAGGGGCTGCGCCCCCTGGACCCCCCTTTTTGTTTTTATTTAGAGCCTGCTGCTACAAGTATAGAAACGTAGAATACGCTTTAGCCTCGATTGGACGCTGAACTGCTGAACTTTCAACGGTGATTATCAAACGAGTATTAGCGTTTAAGTAACGTACACTAACGATGTTATTGATATGGCGGGCGAATATGGAATCAATGCACGATCCACCACGATAATCCGCATTCTTGTATGTGACAATCAATACAAACGTGCGCAAATCAATAGAAAAACGACGGTTTATTTTATTGAAAAATGAAACATAAAATTATTAAGGTAAATACTCCTTCAATGAATTTAATAAAGTCTCCGCTGAGCGAGAAGTAATTCGTATTCTTATAAATATTCTTATAAACCGGGCGATCGAGGTCAATTGATGATTCACCAATGCAAGTTGTTGCTTGGTGAGCGCCTTTAGTTACCAAATGTGTTTATAAACATCAATTTTGAAGCCTAAAAAACAAATTTTATAAACATCTGGTGATATGTTTATTGGTTGTCATGTTAATGTCACACATTTCGTTCCCATCCCGCGTTCCATTTTCGGTTAGTTAGTCCATGGCTAAAGCGTATTCTACGCTAAAAACGTTGAATTGCAGTCAATAAATTGGTGGCTGTAGGCATAGCCCGTGCTGCCTCCAAGAGTCAATTATCTACCTCCATATTAAGTTCAAAATAATTGAATTTGCTCCTTTACGCTTGCCAACGCTAAACAAAGAAAGTTCAAAACACCTCACCTGTACACATATTGACTAATTAAAATATCTGGTGCGTAGCAACACACAACTTTCCTTAGCTCTACGTCAATTCTCTTTGTACATGGTTAATTCTATTTAATCAAATTCACTCATCAGATAAGTTGAACTTGGTCAAACAACGCTTTACGGCAGCAGGAAGCGGTAGCGCTTACAGTTCCAGATTTTATTGTGCTGTTCGTACTCATTGCAGGACCATTATTGAGCAATTGGTACACAGATAATTAATGAGGCTGTAAACACAAATTTCTTTGAGAAGGATAGTAATTACTTTTGCAGAGTTATTGGGTAAAAAGTTTAGAACTGGCAGTAAGCGAAACGGCAAAAGTTGAAATTCAGGAATTTCTGGTGTGAGCCCCATGTACCTCATGAGCGTTTTTAAACACTCAATCTTTAGGTATTGGATTGGACTACAATACTAATTTATTTTAACATTCTACAAAAATACCACCGGAGTTTATAAGAAAATATCTGGTGCGTAGCAACACACAACTTTCCGCCACCCCCGTAATTTCGAACACCAGCTAGATTTGCGGGCGCTATATCTTCGTTTAACGCATTTCTACAGAAACATTTATACGGGACACAATGTAGGGGCTAGTTAGCTGAGAGTACTCCGAAAGTTTGATCAAAATCGTTAGAGCCGTTTTTGAGAAAATCGGAATACCGATAAATTAATATTCGACAAATCTCCTTTTCTGAGTTAACTTGGCTTATATCCCCGTTCAACATATATATACAGAAATAATTATAGAGAACAAAATGTGGGTATGGGTAACTAAAAGACACTCCATTAGGATTTATCACATCTGGTGAAAAAGTTACCCTGGAATTTACGGAAATGTTAGAAAAAACGTTATTTTCGACACATTTTGCTTTTTATCTCTGTTCAATGGACCGTCACAGGAACATTTACTGGAAAGAATATGTAGGTATTGACTATTTGAAAACAGCCTGTGAGTTTGGTGAAAATCGCTGAAGTCGTTTTGCCAAAAAGCGTAAAAAACCTACTTTTGCTTCAGGGGCCCATATCTCCGTTCACCGTATTTTCATGGAGATATGTATGGAGAAGAAAAGTTAGGTATTGATTAGTAGAAGATAATTTGAAAGTTTAATCAAAATCGTTAGAGCCGTTTTCGAGAAAAATGCGAAAAACCCTAGTTTTTGGTACATTTTCGTCCCCCACCCCCCCTTCCCATCGACCGAAATTGTCCATAACCTTATTTTGGTGTCTACAAAAAATAACGATCAAAACAAAAAGAACCAGCTCAATCGGATCAGCCGTTCTCCCGCAAATCGAACTACAGACACACACACACACACATACACACACACGGACCACGCGCCGAAATTAGGTTTTTTAGACTCAGTAGGGTCTGAAACGTAAAGATCTGAAGAAAACTCAAATTTTTTTTTGGGCCGATTACTATACTTTCCTTCCCTTCGGGTAGCGGAAAGTAAAAAACTGCGCTAAAAACGCTTTTCGTCGAAAATGTTGATAATTTATTGTGCTGCTCTCGTCATTTTCCCACGAATCGGAATTTTATGGTATAATTGCCTTATTGAAGGCTATCTATATAAAAAATTTAATCAAAATCGTTAGAGCCGATTTTGAGAAAAAAAATGTGGTGTTTTCATCACTATGATGACTATAGTTAACTTTCGGTAGATTTTGTCCATACCCTTATTTTGGCGTCCCATGGTACCCTGTAGGCTAGACATCAAGTTTCAGCTGATTTGGTACGGTTGTTTTCTCTAAAAACCGCGCTAAAACCGATTTCGTCTAAAGTTTTGGTAATTTATTGTGCTGCTCTCGTCATTTTCCCATAGATAGGAATTTTATGGTGTAGTTGCCATATTTGGAGCTACCAATATAAAAAATTTAATCAAAATCGTTAGAGCCGTTTTTGAGAAAAAAAATATTTGGTGTTTTGATCACTATGATAACTATAGTTAAATTTCGATGGATTTTGTTCATACCCTTATTTTGACGTCCCATGATGACCTGCGAGCTAGATATCAAGTTTGAGCTGATTTGGTACGGTGGCTTTCTCTAAAAATCGTTCACAGACACACATACACACACACACAGACACACAGACCATTTTCCCAAATAGTGTTTTTCGGACTCAGGGGGGTCTGAAACGTAAAGATCTGAAGAGAACTCAAAATTTTTTTTTCAGCCGATTACATAACTTTCCTTTCTACTTCGTAGAGCAAGGAAAGTAAAAACCCTCAATAAAGTCTGTCCGGCCACTAATAATGAGCCAAGTAAACACTAGTTTCTTATATCGACTTCTGCTGAAATTTCCAGGGAATCTCATTTTCGTAGTTATTTTATTGATTCAAGATTATGTAGAGGGGACTCCGGGTAAAAAGCACGATACGAGGACGCATATTCACCTCATTGCCCCTAAACCTGAATCTTGTTTCATATTGACTGATAAAGTTCACTGGATGCATAACATTATGATTTTTGTGAAAGAACATTAATGCGATCTTCACATAGATTTGACAAAGTGATAACACCTTAGCGCATTGGAACAGTTGCTTTGTAGAGTATGGCCTTGGCTTCTTAAGATAAATTTTCAGTACTGCCTTTTGTAAAATAATCAACCGTTCTAAGGGAGATACGAGGATATACTCGTATATTCGTTCCTCCCCAAGCTATCACTCCAAATTGCAGTAGTGACTGAAAAAGGGCAGTGTACATGTTTTAGTATGCTCTGGGCCTGCCATTGAACATTGGCTATAACCCCGCACAGCTTACCAGTTTCAGAAAATAACGTGTGATGGGTGTAAAATATGGTGAATATTGATATGAACAACCGGATACAGCTACAAAGGGCTACAGAGGAGTTTAAAGAGTTTATTCACAATATAGTTGGGGAAACACAAAATGGAAAAAGATCTGGTACTTGTATAAGTCCAACTAGGAATCACGAGTTGGGGAACGCTGAGAGAGCGCGCAAAATCGTTCCAACCCGTTCTGGCGTCTTCCCTGTTGGATGGTCGGGAGTCGCTGTCCAACACGTCCGAATGGTGGTGAGAATCCGAACGAGAGGAAGTGAGCGGCGTATAAGATGCCGTAAACGATGCAAACAAAACGGTTAAGCGGTCAGTTCGGTGACGAAAACGAAAAACAGCACTTACGAGGTCGCCAGGAAACGGATGGTAGATGGTGAATATAACAATAGATAGAAAAATATAATAATAATAAAAAACGGAAGAGGTTACAACCTCGTTCCCTCCAGTGATGGGCGGTAATCGCTGCTGGGAACAGCGCTGTTGGTCATGTTTAGGAACAATAGTGTGCTGGAATTTCTGCTGTTCTGTTGGCATAACTGTTGATAACTGATAATCGAACGTAAACAATAAATAGCGGTATCGGGAAAGTGTGGTGTGGTGGATGTGAAATCGGAGTTGGCGATTTGAGTTCCTAACATACTCCCCCCAATCGCCAATGTAGAACTGAAGGCTGGGCATAGTTCAAAGTGGGCCTAGATGCAGTGGCACCAATTTGACTGTGCTGCGTTTGTATGTTCCATGGGCAGTCTTGAGGGTGACCACATTGTCATCCCCAGGGTGCAACTCAAGGATCCGTGTAGCAGGGGTAGATGGGTCCGTGATAAGGACGAGGTCACCAACACAGAGGTTCTGAGTAGTCTTGGTCCACTTCACACGCTCCTGCAAGGCTCGTACATACTCTTTCATCCATCGACACCAAAAGAATTGGACTCTCTCTAATTAACTCCCAGCGACTTAGGCGATTGTTTGGTACATGCTCAAGGTTGATTTCTGGTGTTGCATTTATTGGATGGTCAAGAATAAAATGACCAGGAGTTAGAGTTTCCAGGTCCTCTGGTGAGTCTGATAGGGGTTGCAGTGGTCTGGAATTTAAGACACATTCCACCTTGGCAAAGATTGTTGAAAGCTCCCAGCAGCTAAATGGTTGATTTCCCACAGTTTTGAATATCAAGGACTTGGCAGACTTGATCCCGGCTTCCCAGCTACCCCCAAAATGAGGTGAGTGTGGCGGGTTAAACTTCCACTGCACCAATAAGTGAGAAGTACTGTCAATTATAGTTGACTTAGTTTGATCAGCGTTGAACCATTGGAAGACCTCATTAAAATAACGAGCTTCTCCAACAAAATTAGTCCCACAGTCAGAGTACATGGCAGCAGGAAGTCCTCTTCTTGATACGAATCGGTCAAATGTGTCTAAAAATGCCGAGTCAGAATGTCTAAATAGACCGAGTGACAATTCCAATTGTACCGCTCTACTAGTCATGCAAATGTATAGGCACAGGGAAGATTTGCGGACACAAGAGTTCCTCCGTAGGGACTCAAGACACAGGAAAGGCCCAGCTAAATCCACCCCTGTGTGAAGAAATGTAACAGTACATGAGTTTGCACACAGGCAGTTGGACAGTTTGGGGTTTGTGTGCGTTGAGTTTGTTTGAGTTAGCGAGTGTGCAAGATGCAGCAGATACCCTCACTGCAGCCACACACTGGCCTATTATAAAGGACACATCACACATGCTCCACCCCCTGACCACAATGCAATGGGATCACTTAGTGCGACGTCATCTATACGCCCCCGCCACCCTCGCACAAAGCGAAGAACATCCGCAAGTTTTGCCGTCGCTACCTCTTCCGGCTGAAGAATGGGCCTCCTAACCACAGGGTGGTCTGATGCCACGAGTCCACTGCATATGCACAACACATGCTCTGCCGTCTCTTGCCCCACCCAGAACTTGCACACCTATACCTCACACTTGCCAATATTAGCAAGGTGGTACCTCAGTAGACAGTGACCTGTAAACAGGTCCTTATATCCTTCCTCCCCAGTGCGAGCCCTCCCTCTAATGAAAAAAAGTTTTGACTATTTAAGGCCGGAAATCCCCTGCCAATGGGCAGCCCTGCATCTATCCTCCCATTTACCAACCTCTCGGCTACTGGTGGTCCCAACAAAGAGCTCACGCCTGACAAGGATTTGCGCCGCTTCCTTCTTCGCCAGTCGAGTCCCACCATTCCCTGATGACCCAGCATCCAACACAGTGTTACGGTACATTTTACAAACCCTCGAATCTTGGAAAAGCCTTAAGAAAGCCTGTCTTCGAGATATTTGATGACTGGCGGAGTGATTTGTTGGCTGTGTACGCTGCCTTTTACTTATTTCCTCTGCCCACTCCCAATAAATCCTCGCACTTCGCATCGACGTGCGCTCTAGAGTGGCCAAAGTACATACAGTTATACCTTGAAGCTTCCATTCGTGCGGAAATGCCCACCACCAACTCGTTCTCAGAAATCGCTCCGGAGAGAAAGGAGTGGCCTTTAAATCGTTGCCAATTTCCTGTTATAAGGAGCCGTGTCCCTCCAGATTGGCGGCTGAATGATGGCCTTTGGCCCGCTACCTGATTCAATTTGGCTCCAAGTCTCCCTTTTAATTACAGCGGCCAGCTCAGCTCGGACATTCGTCCGTTTTTCTAGACCCGGGTCCTACGAGATCCGAAAGACGTACGACTTTCGTCGAGCGGTACTTTATCAAGGAACCGACGGATTGCTTCTTTCGTGGTCAATCTTTTAGATTAGTACTGCAATCCTTGGTTTTGTTTGGTTCAAGACACCCACCAGTACTCCCGCATTACAACCTCAATCGCCTCAAGCAAAAGCCAAATAAAATACCAAATGGCCAAATCTTGTCAAGGAACTGTCAGACTTTACAAACCTTGGCAGTACACATTTCACAGTTTTTTGCATTTTTCTCGACGAGTTTTTTCGACAGAAAAAATTTGGGTTGAATTCGAGCGCAACGCAGTTTTTTGGTGGTAGTTGCTGTGTGCACAAAGACGAGGAGTTTTATGTGATGTTCTGCGCTTGTAGTTTCGTGTTGAGGGGCTCGCGGTAATTCACGACGAGCTTCGGGGGAATAAATGAATCGAAATCGTCTGGAAGACGAGATATCCATCGGAACAGAAGTTAGAAGCTCCGTGTACCTCCTTCGAGAGTTCAAGTCTCGGGGCATAATTCCCGAACCCCGTTCCAGCTTTTGCTTCGCCTTCAGCTTCAGCTCCGACGTCCTCCCATGAAGTTAAACGGCGTAGCTCAAGTTTTAACATTTTGCGAGCTAAGCTTCTGTTATCGATATTATACTGTCGCCTATCTTTGCCCACCTTTTCTGCTCGCGTGAGCCGACTTCTGGTCTCCTCGTCCCGTACAGGTCCCACTGACACAATGGCTATTGTCAACAAGTCGTGACTTGCCCCTTCAAGTTCCACCCGAGCCATACCATACCATACCCTCTCATTCCTCTCCGCTCTACTTCTTTATTTTCTCATTATATTACGATGCCCCCTCCCCTCCTTCCCTCCTCCACGTGAAATGTTCCCTACGAAATGTTGAGCAGAGGACGACTTCTGGTTCGCGTGGGGGATCTTTCTGAACGTGAATCTCGTCAGTCGGCCAATTCATTGTTGCCCTTCCTCTGTTCCTATCTGATTGACGACGCCGCTGACAAAAAGCCGAGCCGAACAATTGGCAATAAGTTTGAACAGAAAATGCGATGATACAGACCGTTCATGTTAAGAACGTGAAGTACGAGCGGAGTCTTAGAACAGGTCATGGACGTCAGAGGAGCAAATTATTGTGGGTGGCAGGGGAAAAGACTGAAAATGGCCAACTGTCTTCACTCACTTTTACAACGTGACTAGAAGCAGAGCAGAGGGGAAGCCACGTAGTACATTTTTGGATCTTTATCAGCACCATCAGCTTCACTTGACACGCTAAAATTCCCACTGCTCTGTAACACTTCGCACAACTTTGCTCAGCCCCACGTACGCTCAGCTGTTTCATAGCTTTAGCTATTGATCCCATTTAATTTTCAGATAAACACAAATTCACGTTGTACGGGTGAGAAAGTGGTAACTTAATTTTACAGAATTTATTGAGCTGCTACGAACTTTACTGAGTGTTCCACAAGTTGTCAATGTGAAAAAAATGTTTTTGAAAGATTTGTGTTCATAGCTCTGGAATGCTATAGCGCGAAAATATCTTGTGTCAAGCATGGAATACTTTCCTCAGCCCCGCGTGCGTTCATCGATCTTCGTCAATCTAGCGTCTTATTAAATCTGTTGTAAATCCAGTTCATACCAACGTAGCTCAACGTTGTATTTAGAAACTGGGGAAGGTGGTAGGTCCGTCAACACGGCTTCTCTGAGAATGTTTGTGTTGAATGTTTGAGAATTATTAAAAACTTAAAACTAAGATAAATTTCATTCGGTGTACATTCACTGTATATGTAGTTCATTGAACTACTACTGTTGTTTTTCTCTGTGTTTTTTTCTGAGGAACGGAATTTGTTAGGAGAAAACTGCGCTTAAATCGAAATGTCGAATAATTTATTGTGCTGCTCTCATCATTTTTCCGTACATGAGAGTTCAACGTACGGTAATCAGAGTGCACCTTAGGGCTCCGAAAAACAGTAATTGCTGCTTTGTGTCACTGAATTACTCATGTGGGCCGTGCCAAGCGTCATGACACGGACTGCAAGTAGGTTGCTGGTAGGTAGGTTGCCCCCCCCTCCCCCTTCGAATAATCATCCAACAAACAAGGGCAAAGAACCAGGCGACGCTCTGTATCCTCCCCCTCCCACCACAGTATCCCATGCTACCCTGGTAGTACTAGTACTAAACACGCAGTGGCCTCTAATCTGTTGGACATGGAACAGATTTGTGTCTACAATGAGATTATCCAATACCAGTTGTCATCATCTGCTCCCTCTTCAAAATTTCGAAGCTGGCCATCAAGCCAGCAGGCCCCCCGCCCCCACCGACAACAGCGCCCCCCCCCCTTCCGGCCAGCCACCAACAACAGCGCCACCAGCCACGACCGCCCTACGGGAAACCGTGGCAGCTGCGGAGAGGAAAGAGTCGGTAGGACTCTTGCCCAGCAGCCTGTGCAGTCATCGCCACTAGCCCATCATGCTCAATGAGCTCTACTGAGCCAACTAAGTGCCCCAGGCCCTTCATACGCAGAAGATGCAGGCCAAGAGCAGTGCTTTGCCTGTGCCCCCACCCAAAAATGAAGTCTCACAACTCGAAAATAAAAATAAGAGGCTCCTCTCTAAACTCCCACGACAAAACGTAGTAGTAGTGAAGCCTATGTGCGAGGAAGGAGAGGCGCGTCCGTCCAACCCTAATACACAATAGGAGCCCTGATGCAGGGGCATCCCTGCGCTCCAAGTGTCTGGGTGCTTGACATCCGCACCACCGTAGGGTGTGGTGCCATCACCATGCCTAAACTCTGGAAATGCCCAAGGCGCGTACTATCCACGTTTCCACCAGGAAGGAGTGGAAACTGCCCGTCTCAGCCACCCTAGGTCCCTTCCCTGGCCCAACAGGTTGTTGAGCACAACCCTGCCTTACGGTGCAGCCACAAGAAATCAGGCCCCCTTTCACAACCCGTGAGCGGCGGTTGTTGGGAGGGCAGACGATACAGCATTGATTGCTACAAAGCAAGCCTATAACTGTTTCGTCGATTTGATGGCTAAGAAACGTGGCCACGGTTCATATGTCACTTCGAAACTTGCCACCAAAGTAAATAGTTAGTTTTTAGTAATTGGCGTCAAGGAAACACGGAACCTCAGTCTCTCTTCCTATCACGGCTTGTTCACCTAAGGGGCGGATCATAATCGACCATCTGACAGAACAAGTCGTGGAGACCAGTTCCGCCTATTATCGTTGTTGCCTGGTCGATATTAGGCAGCATGTAAAATCATTTTCTTCCCCATCAACGATTTCGGGCAAAGTATTTCGACATATCGCCTCGTCTATAGCTACTCCTCTCGATTTGTTTTTATAATATTCTGGAGTCGGACTTATTTTCGGAACGTGCACGTCAAATTGTGTTGTGGCCAGGTTTGGGTACCCATTCTGAATAATTTCCTTGTCTAAGCCTTAAGATTTATTTTAATTTTACAACTAGTGCGTTCTTTTCAGTTTATAACCCTTTGTCTTAGTTCTATTATTTTTTCATCATTATATTTCCTTTACTTCATTTCATTTTGTTACTCTCCATTGTCTATATTTTTTTGTGACCCGTGAGTGCTGACTGTAACGAACTGAGGTTCACACCACTCATCGTGTTTCAACAGTTAGATCAGGTGGAAAATCCACCTGTACGTGACAACAGCTCTCTACCAGGAGACTGGCTGACGACCAAATACTTGCCATACCTCCACAGGTCTGAGTTCAGTGGATTCTGCAGGGGCTGGAAAGTTTCATGACTCATATAACCCTCAAGGGGTCATTATATAAGGAACCAGACTTGGAACTACCCAGCTCTCTCTCTGTAAAAGGACTAAGGCCTGACATCGTCACAATTGGCGCCGAACAATCTGAACAGATCCTGGATGACCTGGAAATAGGGATCTTCCGCCCACGTGGCAAACCAAAGAGCCGTGTCGGAAGCTTGCGGTATGAATGGGTTTTTAGCATTGACTGAGTCCTGGCGCAAGAAAAGCGTTGAGGAGTCGTCACCCGGCGTTCATCGAGGTATCACTGCCTGTGGCCTAGCCATCGCGTTTTATCGTGGAACATCCTCTTATTCTCCTCTCCCCCCCACCTCCCCCATAAAACCATCCCTAGGCCCGGCGTAATATATACACCTTCTCATTTCATTAATCTCGATTCATTTGGTTTTTTGTGTGCCAACTTCGAAAAAAAAAATTGTTCAATCGATTGAGAGAAAATGGCTAAGTCAAATCTACTCGAATAAGATACTAATACTGCGGGTCCCCTGGAACAAAAAATAAGAGTACTAACAAAACTCTAGTGATCAATACACCAAATTATTTTTCAAATAACATAGCAGCATGAGAAAAGCAATATAATAAATGACTAAAATGAAGAGTAAATCCAGCTCATACTAACAATGTCGGAGGATAAGTATGTATACAAAAACAGTTTATCATGGTTTTTAGCCGATATTTTCAAAACAGTGAACACTATCGTTCTAAAAAAATTATGCTGACAGCTTCATGCGCTTTCTGTGTACTCATTGCGCAATAACGGTTGTTGCACGAGTGGGAGCAACGCAATAAATTTCAGAACCCTTAAGCGCCAATAGTTTTCATGTAGAACACAGATGTTCCATCAACTTTCGACAGTTTTGAAAAATCGGTAATTGTTTCTAAGTCCTTTTCGACAGTTGGCCTTTTCATTCTTCAGACCCGTCAACTGCAATTGCCAACGTTCCATCGCTACTCGGCAGCCACTTAATGTTTCGCCTGCTGATTCGCCGCCTCTACTGTTACGAAAATAGGAGCATTTCGAGAAGCTTCCGGTTCGAATGAATCCCGTCTAACGAGCGCTCTGGGTGTTTGGTTTTTGATCGAACCTCGTTTGTGATTCGACGTTGATCAAATGTTTCCGGGGACCCCGAAGCTGATGCGAAAACGCGGAGGGAGAAGCCGGTTGTGACTATTGTATTTTTAACTTCGCGGTCACGTACGCGATATTTGCGACGGGAACTGCGCTCGATTTCGCTAGCGAAGTGGACAATGCGTCTTTCGCGAATGGGTTCTTGTCACTTTCTCCGACTCGAAGAGTCGGTGAAGTATCGTAATCCGCTAAGGGGCAAAGCTTGTCGTCAAAGTACGCGTTACGAGCCACAAACATTGGAGTGTCACATCACCCAACTTAAACTGGTAAAACGGTAAAAGTTAACTGTTCGAGAAATATGAAGAAACAACTTTCCTTAGCCCCTCGTGCATTCAGTGATTACCTTTACCCTGGAAACTAATCAAACCTAGTATAGGATCAATGAGTTTTCTTGAAAGACTACTTATCGATGAACTACAGCTTTTTTGGTTCACTGTTTGTTGTCTCGAGCGATTTTTGAAACTTCGCAACCGACGACATCCCATTTATTTTATTTAGGCGGAGCAACACGAAAATATTGTAGACGCCCCGAAAACTGGAGGAAACGTAAAATTACGTCCGCGGGAAAGTGACAATAGATGTACGGTAGTTCCTCGATTTACTGCGCTGGATGTGAAGTTTTGGGTACACGGGGTATCCGGCGAGGGAGGAAGAATGTATGTAATCCGTGTACAGACATCAAATGCGCTACGAACAGAGGGAATTACGTTTTTATTTGCGTTCTTGGGGTTGATTATCAAACGAAGTGACGATAGACAAATAAAACTAACTGGGGAATATTGCAGTAGAGTCCACCGTGAGCCATCCGGCTTGTTCGTTCCTCTCAGGCCCCGATAACCAATCACTGACCGCTCTATCCACGAGGACCTTGCTCTGCATCTCATTTTGGATTTAGAACCAGCTCAATCGGTTCAGCCACTCTCCCACAACTTGAACTACAGTCACACACTGTGCGGAAATTAGGTTTTTGGGTTTCAGTACGCCTCAAAACGTACAGATCTGAAGACATTTTTTCAGCTTCAAATTATAGGGTTCCATAAAATGTTATTTTGTCGGGGAAATGACGGGAGCAGCGTGATTAGTTAATCCAAGATACCCATGAATGGTGACTTCAGTGTAATTTTTCACGGAGTTTACCCAGGAGTTCACACACACTGAAGAGCAAGTGTTTGCGCATAAGTGGGGTAATTTCTACAGGAAAATTAAACCAATTACCTATGGCAACCAAGGGGGGAATTTAAATATAAGAAAAAACACTTTGATTGTCTGTCGTACAAAAAACATAACCTTTACAAAAAGAAGAATAAAAAAGAACAGAAGTAAAAATAAAAGTGACTTATTTCGACCGCGGAAAGTCTTTGTGATGCACTTGCGCAGATGAAGACTGTCTATCGATAAGCAAAGGCGATTGGCTGGTATACTCCGATGACAGGAAGAATGCTTCAAACAGGCAAATAAGGGAAAAAGGCTGAACGAATTTCGTCGGGACGGAAGGCAGAAGTGAAGTGAACTCGGTGCCGTAGGCAGGTGAGGAACAGAAGAGGGGAGGTACGGTACGAATAACCGATTCTCCCGAGGGCGCGCGCACGGTCCAAAGGACACACAGCAAGGCAACAACCGGGCAGACACAACAAACAAAGACGAAAAAATTGCGAAGTGATTTGGCGCGTGAACAGCATGTTCCCGAAAAAAGAATCACGTTGATGGCCTTATAACTCATTTATGTGCTGGTTACTCAAAGGAGGGGGATGAGTGCTGGCATTTTGATATCGCTGGGGCATTTAATACTGTGCGGTGGCCTCTCCTGTTGATGTAGATAAGGAAAATGGGAGTCCCACCTAATATGTACGAGCTCATGAGAGATTACTTCAGGGACAGAGTTGCCAGAATGTACTGGCTGGACGGGGGGGGGGGGTACAGAAGTTAAGGTTTAACGGAGATGCCCCCGGGGTTCAGTTCTCGAGTACATAAGAGTTCTCGCCCTCCTACCGCCGACTGATTGAAAGTAATTTATTTGGAGTGAAAATATACGTAGGTAAATAAGTGTTCGTACTTCGTGTATATGTAGGCGTTGAAAAAGGGGGTTGGGCTGGAGGGGCATTCATCCCTCATAATCCACCAGGATCAGGCCGTCATGGGAAAACTCCTGGATATAAGAAGAGGGAGCAGAGTACCTAGCCCGACGATCTAAGCAGTCTAGGAATACTGGGAAAACCCCGAGATACCGAGAAACAAAAATAAACAAGAAAAGGTGAGGAAGGTCTCCGTCTCAGCCATCCAAAAACCTAACGCCACCACGCGGTCCAGGCTGGACATACCTTGAGAAACCAGGTGGGCAGGGGGGCCTGCTGTTCCCAGGCGCGCCGGAAGGCTGCTAAGCCGAAAGCGTCCTTGCAGCCAAAGGGAATGTAGATGGGGTAGCCGGATGTCTGAATGAGGAAGGATGAGCAATTACGAGCGAGGCCACCGAGGTGCTGATGGGTTGTCATGGGCTACGTGTGAGGCCTAGATGCAACCGCCTCAGGAACATTAGGTTACTAAACAAAAAATATCTGGTGCGTTGCAACACACAACTTTCCGTAGCTCTACGTCAATTCACTTTGTACATGGCTAATTCTATTTAATCGATTCATTTATCACTCAGTTTCTTTGAACTTGGTCCAACAACACTGCACAGCAGCAGGAAGCGGTAGCGCCTACAGTTCTGGAATTTATTGTGCCGCTCGTACTCATTGCAGGACGATTATTGAGCAATTGGTACACAGATAATTAATGAGCCTGAAAACACGAATTTTTTGAAGAAGGATAGTAATCACTTTTGCAGAGTTTTTTGGCTAATAACTGTTACAACTGGTAGTAAGCGAAACAGCGGTAGTTGAAATTCAGGAATTTCTGGAGTGAGCCCCATCTATCTCATGAGCGGTTTTAAACATCTCACCCTCTGGGTATTGGATTGAACTACAATACCAATTTTCTTCAACATTCTACCAACATTCCAGCGGAGTTTATAAGAAAAAAAACAACGCTAAAAACGCTTTTCGTCGAAGATTTTGATAATTTATTGTGCTGCTCTCGTCATTTTCCTACGAATGGGAATTGTATGGTATAATTTCCTTATCAAAAGATATCAACATAAAAAATTTAATCAAAATCGTTAGAGCCGTTTTGGAGAAAAAAAATTGGTGTTTTAATCACTATGCTAACTATAGTTAACATTCAGTGGATTTTGATCATACCCTTATTTTCGCGTACCATAGTAACCTGTAGGCTGGAGATCAAATTTGAGGTGATTTGGCTCGGTCGTTTTCTCTAAAATCTCTAAAATCGATTACGTCGAAAGTTTTGGTAATTTATTGTGCTGCTCTCGTCATTTTCCCATAGATGGGAATTTTATCGTATAGTTGCCTTATTGGGAGCTATCAATATAAAAAATGTAATCAAAATCGTTGGAGCCATTTTGGAGAAAAAAAAATTTGGTGTTTTGATCACTATGATAACTACAGTTAACTTTCAGTGGATTATGCTCATACCCTTATTTTGGCGTCCCATTGTGACCAGCGAGCGAGATATGAAATTTGAGCTGATTTTATACGGTGGTTTTCTCTAAAAATCGTTCACAGACACACTTTTGTGACACACACACACAGACCATTTTCCCAAATAGTGTTTTTCGGACTCAGGAGGGTCTGAAACGTAAAGATCTGAAGAAAACTCAAAATTTTTTTTTCCGCCGATTACATAACTTTCCTTTCTACTTCGTAGACTCAAGGAAAGTAAAAAAACTGTGACGCACGCAAAAAAAACGCGGGGAATTATTACCTGCACAGCTCTCACATTGCCGAAAAATATGAGGCAATGGCACGACGTGACGAGTCGATCTAACGGGTAGTTGTAATGAGACGAGAGAGAGTGCACATCGTAAGTAGCAACCTTTACAAAACCATTCACGTTGGAAGTCAGGAACGAATCACTTGCCCAGTGTTTGCTCTATAAAGAAGCAGTAACAGCCAGGTTTGATTAGTTGCTGGAAAGTTGAGTGTTTTTTCTACTTATGACAAGGGAAATGCTTACCTGGCCCATCGCCCCCCACCCCACACTCACCCGCTCTCACCACGCCACTCCCTTGACTCTCGTTAACCAAAAAGTTTACTAATCAGAGAGCTATCAATTAACGTAATTTGTGGGCGGAGGGAGAGCAGCGGCCTGAATCTCGTGCACTCCGCCATCTCGAGAGTAAACACTGATGGATGTAAACAAATCGCACAGAGCCTCATCCCCACAACCTAAATTTGAGACTTCCATCCGGCTTTCCGATCCAACTCGACGATTCGACGGACGATTTATCGTAAACAATATAATTCCGAGTCAAATAAACTTGAAGGAGAAGGGCTTTTCGGATCATTAACGGTATAAATCCCGCTCTTATTTACTTTGAGCGTTATAAATTCACAGGGAAAGGTTATTGAGAGAGGGTTGCAGTGCATTGCTGTTCGGGGTAAATATTGATGTGATAAATTTTTCAACTTAACGGCTTTTCTTTCCAACCCCTCCGCCCTCACGCTCCTCGCCAAGTCCCTACCTCAAAACACTCGCCACCACATCACCGCCTCGAACCATCACCCATTCACTTCAGTTTTTTTTGCCCATTTTATGAAATGAAACCTGGATTTTCGGAGCCTCTCCCGCGATAGCCGAATATTTTTCGAGAAACCGAAAAGAAAATAAACCGCCGGTCCGTCGAATGAAAAAGTAGTTAACCAACGAATATTTCTTGTTTCGACGCGAAAAAAATAGGTTCTCCGGATCGTACAAAATACACGGGAATGACGTTGAACAGACGCTCAGCGAAAATAGAAACTCAAATTGCTCCTCTCAATCGAATTTGAACTTGGAAGTCGTTCGTTTCAACTGACAAAATACAACGGGCTTTTCCAAGTCGTTAACGGCACTTTATCTGTCCGGAGCTGTAACATTTTGTCGCTCTCGCGTTTGAAAATGACCGTTCGGGCGACAAGTCCCCTTTTTATGGAGACGTATATAAAAGTGAAGCCCGTTCGAATGGAAATTGCTTCGGAGGCCCTAAACGGTCCATTGTGAGCCGATCAAATATTCACTGGCCTCATTTTGGAATTGAGAGAGAGGTGATGATGAGATGAAGGTTGGGTGAATTGATCGAAGCGGATGACATCTTGAGAAGCTCGTCGTTTGATCGGCGGATCAAAAAATTTGGCTCGCGGCTCGTTAATTCCCTAGACTCGTCTGTCAATCCGACAGGAAGAGTCTCTTCTTCACTTCGCGCGGCCCGAAGGCTAAAACAAGTTTAATTTCTTCAGATATTTGTGACGAAATTAAAGTGAAAATAAGAAAATAAATTATTATTGGGGATGAAAAAAAGTAAGACAAATTGAAAAGGAACTTAGTATTAAAAAGAAAGTGAGCTTCATGTGAAACCAAAAAAACTAAATCAACGTTCAATTCGAAGAGATCCCAATCCAGAGAACCGTCATTGTGCAGAAAGTGTGGGAAGGAGGGGGGGGCAGGAGACTGGAGATACGATACTGTGGGCGAGCGCTTTCGGTGTATTCAGAACACACTTAATCTCTTAATAGGAACAAAGACGACTCAAAATTTGCCAACCACCACAAGACAACAGGGCACGAACATGGTGGTGTTGTTGCGCCAGTGAAGGGAAAGGACGTCATACACCTCCTGGCGAATCGGTTGGAAGTGTAGGGAAAGGAATGTAAGGGCAGTTTTGTATGTCCTAAATAGTCTGTTGGTTGTCGATTCTAAGTCTTTTGTGCTGTTGTGTCTGTAAATCCGTCAGTTGGTTAGTTTCGTTTGTGTAATGCAAGTATGGTGTCACATTTTCTGTTGATTTATGATCTGTCAATTGAGGTTTGTTTGTGGCTAATTGCCAAGACGCTTTCGGTTCGTGATTCGAAACGTTGAACAGCGTCACTGTAACTGGTGCTAGTTGTAACTTTCATCACTAGCAACTTTCTACCGCTGGTATTCTTGAAAATATGACTTAAATCGTTCGACGAACCCTTGAACTATGGAATCATTCCGCGAATCCCACCCTTCGGCAAATTTCCGTAGTAACCGAAATATCGTCCTTCAGTTGTCGAGTTGCCGCCACCGCATGCGCCTTTCTCCGATCTTTCTTGGTTACGTATCCAACTTTTTTCGCGTCCGTCCGGATTCTCCTTCTTTAGTGCTTTCCCCCCCACTGCCCTCTTCGCGTTTATTTTTTGTGATATTATTCGACCAGCCATGGATGGGCCAACTAATACCGATTTGATCCATCGATTGAGAGTGGAGTGTTGGTTGTTGTTACGGAGTGTTGTGGATTGGTGTATGCGTGTTGGTTTAATCTCAGAGAAATTTGAATGTCCTGAATGTGGTGCGTGGATGAAATTGTCTCCAAATGCTGGCTCCTTGGATGGTTTTGAATGGAGGTGTAGACGGGATGGCCAAAACTCCAAACGGTCAATTCGTTAGGGGTCGTGGTTCAGCCTGAGTAAGTTGAGTATGACTGACATCATGCTTCTCACTTTTAATTGGGTAATGAGATTACCGGCAGAGATGAGTGCGATAGATCGGAATGTTTCCAGGAACACTGTGACCGACTGGAAGAAGCCTATCCCCCTCATAGTTCGGATACGTAACTTGAGAGGTGAGTGATATTTTTTGTTATTTTTGTGGTAGTCAATGTCTGTGTGCATTACGCAAGTGATATTTATTATGTACGAATGTACCCGTGGCCATTTCATTGGGAATTTACCTTTTTTGTTTATAGATTTCCATGTTTTGTAATATGTTTAGTTTCCATCTTTTGTATTGTTTATGTAGTAAGGTGGTGCAGTCCTGTATTTTGGTAGGTTCGTGTTCAGTTGTCTTGAGTTGGTTGGCAAATTTTGAGTCACCTTTGTTCCTACTAGGAGATTTAATGTGTTCTGAATACATCGAAAGCACTCGCCCACAGCATCTCACCAGCCAGAGAAGACGGACTCACCAAACAGGTACTTTAACTTTAGTAATTTACCTACTGGTGGAACTAACCCAATTACTTTGATACCTCACATAATTACATCTACTGAATCCAAAATATCAGGCGCACCGCGTCTCACAACACTGCTTAACTGTACATAAATTCACACGCAATGGATTTTGCAACTGTTTAAATTAATTAATCACTCAAATCATTTAAACTTGGTATAACGCCACTTCACGGTGGCAGCAAATGGTATCGCTTACAATTCCGGAATTTGCTGTTCGTGCTTGTGCTCAGACCATTATTGAGCAATTGGTGCACGGTGAATCAGTGAGAGACTAAACCTCATTTTTTCGAAAGGATAATAATTACTTTTCTAGAACTATTGCCTGAAAATGTTTCAAAAAGGTAGCAAGTTGAAATTCCTGAATTTCTGGAGTACCCCCTGTACATTTTATGAGCGTTATTAAAGACTAATCGTATATGTATTTGATCGAAGTACTCCCTGATTTTAGAACCTAGTAACATTTGAGTGGAGTTAGTATGGAAAAATCACGCTAAACTTGATTTTGGTCACATAAATGTTTGATAATTTACTGTGCTGCTCTCGTAATTTTCCCACAACGGGGTATTTTATGGTATTGTCTTCTTATCAGAAGTTGTTGACATAAAAAAATTAATCAAAATCGTTAGTGCTGTTTTTGAGCAAAAAAATATTTGGTGTTTTGCTCACGATGATAACTATCGTTAGTTTTTGGCAGATTTTACTCATACCCTTATTTTGGCGCTCATAGTGACTTGTGGGCTAGACATCAAGTTTGAATTGATTTGGTACCACTGTTTTCTCTTTAAATCGTTCACAGACTATGTTCCCAAATAGTGCTTTTCGGACTTAGTAGGTTCTACAAACGTAAAGCTCTGAAGAGAACTCCTTTCCTTTCCTTTCGTAAACCTAAAAACCTAATGTCGTGTGTGCGTCTGTAGTTCAATTTGCGGGAGAACGGCTCAACCAATTGGGCTGGTTCTTTTTCAGTTTTATTCGTTATTTTCTGAGGATGTGAAAATATGGTTATGTGCGATTTCCATCGATGGAAATGGGAGGTAAGGCACCGATATACAGCAACAAGTTGAATTCTTCCTGGTGATATTGTCGCTCAGTACATTCGCGCGAAGTTCAAAAATAGCTGTTTTCGTTCTTGCTAATTTGCCCGCATGAATCCACGGACCCATCACCTCTGTCCTCCCCAATTCTTCATATCGACGATATTTCAACATCTTTCCAGGATGTCACGTCGTAACAAATGAATTTAACGTCCTTAACCGCTCAAAACACTGTCTCCGGCCTAATCCCGCTCGGTGAGGCCTGACACGATTTTTCTTCGAGAAACGACGTCCTCCTAAAGACGAACGGTGTTTTCGAAAGCGTTGAATTTTCGGATCGTTTATAACGGCATCGGTACAGGATTTTCCCATCAGTTGTAACCGTTCGCGATCGGCTCGGGAAGCGAATGACAACATTAATCAAATGATCTAGAGAGATGCAGGCAGCTGATGCTCTCAAACGCTTTTATAATGAATTTTTCGCGCCTCTGAAATCGTTCTGGTCGTTAAGTGGGGTATCGAGGAAAAAATCGTGAAAATAAAACACTTTACACTTCTTGAATGTTACTTGTTGAAGGATTTGTAGTTGAAGCCATGAGAACAGCGTTGCAATTTGCAAATGAGGTAGCAGGATAAGTAGCAGCAGCCGAATTATTTCATAACTTTAAGCTCTACCGGTTTTTGGTTAATCAGTAGATCCCCAAACCACCACCCCCACCACCTCTTTTCCGTCCTTGACTCACCAGCCCCATTTCCGTATAAACTGATTTTCTTCTTCCACTCCACTTCCGTATTTTTGTTATCCAAAAAAGCAGTCAATTTATCTTATCTCTAATTTCGCTACTTGCTCTTCACGCGTCACTCAGTTCTACCTTGGTTTACAAAGTCTGTTGGTACTTTGGAAGCGAATTTGAAGAGTCAAGTTCACAACTCTCAAGTCTCTCAAGTCAACTCGTCGTTTTTGTTGACGGACGAGTCTGAATTGGCGACATACATCCGTCATCCGCCCTACGAACCTGTAAATACACGATTTGTAGAGCTCGAAGATTTCCTTCCTCTTTGAGGGATAAGAATGATTATCGTGCTGGCGGTAAATTCTGGAACGGCAACAAATACTGGGACAAAAGGACAATCGTAAACAGCAGTTCATCAACGTGAAAGCAGGAGCCGTGATAATAAACATTTCCTTAATATACCAACTTTCCGGTGATAAATGCCGACTGTTATAAAAGAAACGAGGATTTACGTTTTTCTCTTAGCGAGATTTGTGGTTCTCTGGATTCTTGTTCGGTTGTTTTAAAACCACCCGCGAAGTTTGAACTCACTAAATTTCCAGTTGGCGTTTCGTGCTTCCCGTAGTTCCGCGAATTTCCGCAGGAACGAACGATCTAAAGCTCAAAAATACGTCGTTAACTGATAGTTTTATAACGAGTTAATGGTATTGTGCAGTTGAGATATCTCATGCAACGCGTTGGTATGTCGTCGTGAACAGATGTCTTTAGAGCGTGTGTCAGAGCGTCCTTTGTTGGATGCCGCCTGTCAATGAGAGAGAGTGATTGAAGGTATTTATTTTGCCTTCAGGATAGGTTAGGGTCATAGAGCCCTCTCTTCCACCTCCCCTAAAACAATCTACACGTTTTTCCGCTCAAGTACTTAGCGTTTCACAATAATCTCATTAATTAGCAATTAAACATTTGAATACAAATATAAAATAATATTTGTTCGACGCAAAGCGCCAAATTGGTTCGAGTCTTTGACCTCGGTCTTCCCTGCGTCATTGTCTCCGACTATTTCAACACCTGCCCCTCACCTGTGGTCAGTTGGTTCTAACAGCCCCCTTTCCCAGGTTTTCCTCTTCCTTTATTTCTTTCTCCCCAATTTCAAGGTGCGTATCGACGACACAGCACTTCCATTCCGCTTCCAACTATCGCTCCAGTAACTTCTCGCTCTCTCATACGGTTGCCTGCGCCAGTTCACGCGTTCTGAGTACTGCTCTTGTGTCGCCCATTTGTACACCATCTCAACTCAATTTTAATTCAACTCAATTCCGCACGCATATTACAGTCCTCCTCACACTCACCGAATTTCATTTTTATTTCGATCCTCAAGCTCCCCCTTTCGTGGGCCCAACAATATTCCTTCGGCAAGCTCACGAACATAACCTTAGATCTACACAATCTTTCGTCTTTCAGCGATACTTCTTCAACATAGTATTTTTGAAATTTCTGAGGTTCTCATTGAAGAATTTTGACGCTTGGATCAAGAAGCTTTTTCCGAACAAATTCGGGGAACGGGATAAGGAGAACTTTATTTCTGCCACGCGTATCACGGATTTGAAGTTGAAATTTTGAAGGAGGTAAGGTGCTTGAAAGTTTTGAAGATCAGAATCGCCATCGGAAGGTGCTTTTTCTCTTTGATCATCAGCCAACACAGCCGGGAATAATCGAGCGTGACACGCGCATTTAAGCGTCTTAGAGCCCTCTGCTGCTTGTTCATTTCGGCACAATTAAAGTCGCAAGTTGTAACTGCAGCATAGTCAAAATATGGCAAAACGAGGCTCTGGACAAGATGTAGCCGCTCGTGGTTCAGGAAGTCGATGACCAGTTTACGTAATTGGTATATTGCTAGGAAGGCTCGACTGCACGTTCCTGTGCGTCCCATGAAAGTGTGTTCTGGATCGTGATACAGTACATATTCCAAGGAAGTGCCATCAAGAGACACGCACTTCGCTGCAGTCGGAACTATTTTGCTCAAACGTTTTGGAGAGAGAGAGAGAGAGCTTGATTGAAATGTTTTCTTTATTTACCTGGGAGAATTAGGGCCTCCCTCTCTTCCATTCTCCCAGGAGACAATGAACAGTTTACATCATTCCTCTTTTCATGCAAAACAGGCAGAACAAAAATTCAAGTTACAAAAAAAAAGAACAAAAAACGTCAAAGGTCGGAATATAAATAAATCAGAACGCTTATGCTGACAATAGCTGATATTGTATATATTTTTAATTTTATTTATTTAAAAAAACTAATTTATTTTTGTATTCATCTAATAATGATTTCTTAAATTTATTCCTAAAAATGTTGGTCTTATCTCTCAAAATAAACATATCCTTATGTTCATTATAAAATTTGGTACCTTGAATCAAAAACGATCACTCGTATATTGTGTTTCTATGTTTAGGTATCAGCATTAGTTTATTTACATTTCTCGTGGCCCATGCCAAGTCGTCAGTTCTCATATCGCAGTAGGCTGTCGTCGCGTAATCGATGGATAGAAAAACTAAGGACTCTACCAGCTGCTTGCGGACGTTGGTCGGAAAATTAATCGCTATGCGTCTCAATTGGTATAATCTCTTAAATATTGCGTTACAAACTTTCGTCGCCTGCGGTTCCCAAGGCAAGTTGCTCCGCAATATTATCCGTAAATTTAGGCCTTCTTCGAGTATTTCTAGTTTCTCACTATCCATCAAAAAATCTGGTGTGCTGTGACAATTCACTTTGCCCAGCGAGTTGTCGTATCCTAGAAGCATCACTTTCGTCTTTTTTTTCTTGATTTGCATGCCATGTTTCTTCGCCCATACATCCAACTGATCTAAGTCCTGATTTAGTGCTGCGACTGTTCCCGGGATATCATGTACCTTACAGGATCTGTAGAGCTGGAGGTCATCCGCATATATTTCATTCTTTGTTCCCAGTGAGAACGTTCTTTGAAGCGAATCAAGGTAGACGATAAAAAATTTCGCAGAGTGCACGGAGCATTTGGGGGTATCTCTAATGGTGTTTTTCCAGGTCGATCTTTCTTTATCCTTCCCGTTAACACACTCTCTCCATCGGTCTATACAAAAAACGTGATCAAGATCGTTGGAGCTGCATTAAAAAAACTAATTTGGTACTATAGTTTGTTTTGAGCCGATTTAGCTCATATATTTATGAGTGACCCATGGTGACTTGCGAGAGCAATATTATTAATCTGTGGCAACGTCTTGGAGACATTGATTCTCCCCCCCCCCCCGACCATTCTTCACCGCGTACTCCGTGCGCTGCGAGTCGTGCAGTTTCGAGAGGACGTCAAGAGAAACGTACGTTGAAACTCAGAAGAGAACGGCGTTCGGCGTTATTACTAAAACTCATAACTAAACAGCCGCGAACAAAAGCGTGAGGACGTCTAATGGTTCAGACGTGAACGTTCTATTTTATCATCTTAACCAACAACGTAAGCTCTTTCATTTGACGCGGTTGCGAAGGGTGAAGTAGGTTGGGCTTATGATAGCTATCGATTTCGTGTTTTCTTTCCCCCCTTGTTTCTCTTTAACAAATTATTTGTTCGAGAAGTTCCGTATCAAATCCGAAAGAAGGAAAGTCGTGAAGGTGAAGTGAAAGGGATCGATTTCATTTTGGGATTTACGGGCTTTGATTAAATGAGTCTGAAGTGAAATGAACCCGAGCTCTTTTTTTTTACATTTTCAACGATTAGTTCTTCAAACAGTTTTTTCCATAACACCACACACTCAAACATCACTTACTTATGTACTTTAACGATACGTAAATGGTTATATTTGGGCATTATCGATGCATCGGTTCTTGTGGCCTCTGCCAGATCTTACGCCGTTTCTACGTGGAACAGTCACAAGTTTATATGAATTGAGTGAAAAAAAAGCTCCAAATATGACGCAATGGTTTATTGCTAGCCAGCAAAACATGGTTGAGGCGTATTCTGTTCAATCTAACGTCGGAAAGTATTAGGAGTATACCGTGGCTGTGTCAACAATATGGGAAACGGCAACTCATGGAGCAAACAACCAAGATCGAAAAAATGGCTGAATGAAGTCATTAAAAAAATCCATCTAAAACGAAATCACGAAAGACTTGAGTTTCCAATATGAACTTTCAGTGAAACCACGAGTTGCGACAATCTTGGCGTGGTCGCAACCCTCTGAGGCTTGACCCATTCAATTTAATGACATTTAGGTTCCGATATATGGGTGTGTGCAGAGGCAGTACCAGCCTTTCAGCCCTTACCTGCATCCGTCCCATCGGGCAAAAAGAGGAAGGGACTGGGACAGGGACTACTTCCAGCGAACCCTCGAACACTGGGATATCTGCAGGACCCCATCACTGGGTTTCTCAGGAATCAGAGGATTGCTCCGCCTTTGGCCTGACATCCCGCAGAAGCATCCACCTATTGTGGAAATAAAAAACCCTCGTGCCCCAGCATCACTGCTGCGGGCTGTGCAGCCCCACAGTACCATTTCAGGAAAAAGGTCCCTTAAGGCTAGAATGGTCGCTGGAGTACTTGCGTCCAGACTAATGGCTTCAGGCAATTCAATGACGGATGGAAATTGCTGAACACATACAACACCAGATAATTCATTCAGTATTTTTGATAATTCTCCGGTTAATCCAGCTTGACGCAGCTCCCATCTTTCTTGAGCTCATCAACTATGATTTAAATTGGCAAAAAATGAAATGTTGGCGGTTTTGTCGTAATCATGTTGTGTTCCTTGGTATTTTTCGATGCTGTGTCATATAGAATGGTTTTCAGACATTTAGAGCTGCGTCTAGACGGAAATCAATGTCACAGTAAATGTAGGCAAATTCCACTACTTGAAGGAATTAGCGGCACAACATAGCGACAGACATCTTTGCTCCCTGGCCAGCGCTCTCCCGTCACATCATACCGATTGCCTAGCGAGCCTGGAGAGTTTCTTGGCTTCGTTGTAGTCAGAACGTGTTTCGTATCGTTTACTGGTGTTTTTGGACGTTACATTGGTTAGGTTAGGTCCCAATCAAATGTGCAGGGGAATGATGAACAGTTGTGCAATAATTATTTGCAGCGTTTTATCATTTTCTCCCACACAACAGAAGGACCAAGCAAATTAAAAACCAAGGCACTTCCTAATAATGATTAAATATTAAAAACGAGAAGTCATTCTCCTGGGTGGCATCAAAAAATAGTTGAACGAACCAGAGAGCAGTATAACTTGTACCTTGTTACAGGGTTTGATTCGAGACGGACGAAAAATTCGCGCTTGTCCGCACATGCTAATAACCACTCGTTCCCAACGTCGTCCCACGCGAGCAAATAAAACCCGAGGACTGTCACACAAACGCGAAAGAGCCCGTGGCTAACATGAAGGAAGTGGTGCATGCCCTTCTGACCGCCGAGCGGCACGGGGGCACCCTTGTGCAGCCTCGGTCGAATATTCAAATACTCCCGTTAGAATTGAGAAGCTTTTCAACAGCATGAAATCAAGTCCTCAGTCGAAGCTAGCTCATTTCTCTTCTGGATTGAGCTCTTTGCGGAGGGTTATTTTCTCCTAGGACTGAAGTCTCCACTACCACAAGTCCATTGTGCAAAAGTACAAAATAACGAATCTCATGTAACTATTGGAACGCAACAAATAACATTCGTCTTCTTCTGCCTTACGCACGACAGCATATTGATGAATTTGATACGTTCATCTCTCTCTTCCGCTATTTAAATCTACGATCAGCAACTGCACTCAAATCCAGAAAATGGACGGGTCCTAAAACCGTAACGTCTCGGACGGCTCAATTCTGAGCTTTCAACCCTCTCACGTATTACTTACTTGGGCCTAGACTGTCGAAGTTCGGGGTCCCCCAACTTGTCAAGTTGATGAGGTAATCTACTTTACGAGGGTCCATCCTGAGTGCAGACTACTATCAAAGGGCTTCTTGATCGTCTTCAGTTTCGAGGAAGGACCCGTCGACATTCGATCAGTTCCGCTCGAAACCAGGTACCGGGCAGCCATCGTCAACCCCGCGTTGGAATCTAATCGAGTGGATCTCCTCAATTTTATCTACAACAGACTTCGCGGAGGAATTGAGCGACGGCGTATGTAAAGATTCTAAATCGGTACATCAGAAGGAATCGACGGTGTGGATCCTGTGCGACGCATTACAAAACGTTCAGGAAGTTTTTGAACCTGGCAGAACTTAAAATTTCATGTAGTATTAAGGAATTTATTGAGTTGCTGCTGTTTACTTACGTTGGACCACAATGAAATCGCTTCGCTCTAGAATTAACCTAATTATTACGTACTTCCACCAACTGAGTTCAAAACTCATCGTAAACATCCGATGCAACGAGTTCCAGAATTCATTGAGCTGCTGCTACTCTTGCTAAGGCTAACTGAAGGCCATTATACGGAAAAAAACTGCTTTAAAATCGCATTTCGTCGTAATTTAAGGTAATTTATTCCACTGTCTGTAATCTTCCCAAGCATGCTACAAATCTTCATACATTCGTCTATCGACTCGTTTCTACGGAAACGTTCATTGAGAACAACAGGAAGGTTATATTTGGGCAAGTAGGATAAGATAGCACCCCGTAAAGCACAACTTGCTGTTGAACGGTGTATATGCATGTCTCATTCTACCATAAATTTAATTAGTTTTGGTGATTCGTGCTCATTTTATAATTCTGAGAGCGACAGGGGGAGCTTAAACAAAATAAAAGGGAACTAGGTGAGCGTGAGAGAAGGACTGTATTACATGTGAAATTTGAGTATGCATGGGGGACACAAGGGGAATAGGAATACGCGTGAACTGGGAGCCCGGGAAACTGGAGCCGAGGGAGAGAGTGAGAAGAGCTGTAACTGGCACAAGAGTTGATAGAGGGATATAGTGAGCACTGGGGGACGAATATATCTGGGAAAGGCTGAGTGTGTTTGAGAAGAAGGAAAACCGATCGTAATCCCTTTGCCTGGGTTGAAGCCTACTGATCAGGCAATTCTCGAACTTCCTTGCATCGTAACATGAAAAAGGTCGAACGTACCTGGGAAAGGCACAAGCTCATGATTGCAATTACTTCGGCCTGTGGAGAACAGGCATAGTTCATAGAATGCAATTCGTTTGGGAACAAGTGGAACCTAAGTCCCTATAGGGACCACCAAGAGCCGAATGAATAATTAAGTGAAAGGAGACGTGCAGGGCTGCCTATTGGCGTGATGTGCAAGGCCAAAGGCAGTCAAGGTGGCTCGTTCACTGTCCAGTAAGGTACAGAGTTGCACATTCTGCGAGGCAGAGCTGGAGTCAGCGAAGCCTGTACTGTGTGCACTTGTAAGGGGCTGACTGTGGCATGAGCATTGACAACAGTCAATCAAAAGAGAGTATTGGCCCAATCCCAGAGAGCTGCGCTCCTGTGGATCAACAAGGCCTACAAGACTGTATCAACAGAAGCACTCCAGGTGATCACCGGTCAGTTACCAGTTGATTTGGCCGTTGAGTGCATGGTTGACAAGTGGGGAGTGAAACGGGAGCTTCCCCCGCTTTGGGCAGAACTTCGTGTGGATCTCACCACAGAACAGAAACTTGCCGCCATCGACGAATAGGCTCTACAGAAATGGCAAGCAAGATGGGAATCCTCGTCAAAGGGACGTGATACGTATGAGTTCTTCCCCAACATCCGTGAACGTCTTTCAAGAAAATAGGTGAGCCAGACCACAGGACAATTAAGTTCCTTACGTGAAATGGTGACTTCAATGCGCAGCTCCGCTTCCTTTCTCTCAAAGACTCTCCATTATGCACGTCTTGTGCCTGCAGTGCGGAGGAAACAAGAAACCATGTGCTGCTCCACTGTAGTTTCTACAACAGAGAGCGACGGTTGTTGGGAGGGCAAACGAACTTAGCAGCATTGACTGCTACAAAGCTAGCCCATAACCATTTTGCAGAGTTTACGGAGAAGGTGATGGCTAAGAAACTTGTTCATAGTTGATTTGTCCTTTTGTAACTTGCCACTCAAGCAAATAGTTACATCAGGTGGGAAACCAGATTATGAACTCCTCCCTACGGTACGGGATTCCTCAGGTGGTCACCTCCGTGCGGTAACACACGAGTAACAGCTCTCTACCGAGAGACTGTCTAACGACCAAATACCTGCCGTACCTCCGCAGGTCCGAGTTCGGTGGATGCTGCAGGGGCTGGCCTCTTGCATATTAGCGATACCACTACTTCCATGAATGATATAACCCTCGTCGAGGTTTTAGGCACAGTCATCAAATAAGGAAACAGACCTGACTGTGGCACGCCTCAGAGTCCAAGGAGTTCCTCAGCTGCGGCTGGAGAGTTGGAAAGGATGAACCTCGAGGTTGTCTTCCGTTTTGTGCGAGAATGGTGAGCGAACACCAGCTCCACGCGCAGCTAATGACGCTCACGCAATAGGCCCATTTCAAAAGTCAGAAGTCGCCTACTAGTCCTGAGATTGCCTTGCCCTTACTTGGCAGGTAAGTACAGGTAACAAACGTGTTGCGGGATCGACCGTGCCCAGGAGCGGCGTGTGGTGCAAGAAAAATTCTGAGAAGCTGCGTCGGCTGGTTGTCAGCAGGCGTGGTGCAACGTAGCACCACCCTCGTGTTGGTTGGGTAGTATCTAAAAAGGTGATCGCTCTATCGAGGAACATCCTCGTATCCTTCTATCTCTACAGCCGGCGTCTCCCATATCCTTAATTATTATTTATTTAGTTTCTCCATTTGGGTGCCACCGACCCATTTACGGCGAGCTTCGGAAAAATAAGAACACGGTTAGGAGAAGACGATTGAACTAAATCGGCCGAAAATTCATATTTGGCCGAGCGTCTTGAAATGCCAAAACGAGGGGATAGACGAAGGACATCGACAGTTTCGTAGATTCCCTGTGCACCGATTCCGCCATAATGTTCGCAGCATGGATGGAGCAGGTCAATAAATTGAGGGCTTTTGCGCCCTATTGTTGTACCTAGTTTGGATGAAATGAATAAAAAATACATAATTAGTAGGCGAAGCTAAGAAAATGTTGGAATGTACCTTGGGCTGGGGAAAGTTGTGTGAAGGCTAAAGAAAATCACAATTTCGGATTGAATCCGAGTTTCCTTTTTGGGTTTCGGTAGAAGCGACCAGTTGGGGTAGCGAGATGATGTTATCGACAGCGGCTTCTGCAGCTCTCCAGAGGGACGGCCTCTCCTCGGTAATATCCTGTTTCTGGATTGCGGATGAACATTTCGCGACGATTAGGGAAAGCGAGGTCGTTTTTAGCGTCGAGCACGAAAAGCCGATGAAGCAAAGGAACCGCGTCACTGCAGCGTCGGAGACGACCTCTGTTAAGTGTGCTACCTAATTACCGCCTCCCCGATAATGTCGGAGCGGTGCGGCGAGAAGCGTATTAGAGGCTGTTGGATGGCGAAGGGGAGCCGGGAAGTGACTGTCGGAACCTTCTCTGCCGCTTAAAGACGAAACCTAAAGGACATACCGCCCTTTCATAGCCTGTTTAAGTTACAAGAGTAAACTAACACTATTTCATACCTACGTTATCTCTAATATCCTTCTCCTCCTCCTCCTTTTACAAGTTGAGCCCCTTTAAGGGTTGATGTTAAGGGATGGCAGAGAAGAGAAGTGATATTCTCCCCCGTTCCGTCTCGCATACACATTTTCGGATAACCCTTCCGCTACATAACGCATCATTATCAACTTTATCCCGTTCGCTAGTAAGATTAGACGGCCATAAATTTGCGCCTCGGGAAGGTGTTGGCGCTCTCACTTGATAAACTTACTCCAGAAATCCTCATCCCCCCCCCCCCCACCCAACCCTTCACGTAACCGCCACCAAACACCTCTCGCCCTTTGCAGAATTCGAATATTTCGGTTTGACGTCAGTTTTCGTAGGTTTCAGAGATACACGGTCTCCCTTTAACATCAGGTTTAATGGCTCGTGAACTCGGCTCAAGTTCCGTTTCTCGCTTCTGACTTGTTTGAACTGCGAGGACGTTCGTTGCCGCCGCTTCCGATAAGTTGTGCAAGTTGCGGCATCGAGTTCCCGCTGCGGGGTGTTTGGGGGCATCAACGAACATCGTACCAGCGGGTTTCTTCCATTAGGTTGTGCATGATGAGAGCGTTCATTTATTTATTCGAAGAAGAACGTGTGTTGTGCACACTAAATTTGATTCGTAAAACGAAAAAGGATCTAACTGATGAGTCTAACAAAAATTAATGAAAAATAAAATGCACCGATTATTATTAAAAAAATCAGAAGAAAGGTCAATACTCGACTGCGAATGTTTCCCGCGAGTCGCTTCTCAGTGAATTGCAACTACTACAACTGTGTAGTCTTCTAGGTAAGGTGCTGGAAGACTCGAGATCCGCTGTCCACATAGATGACTTTTCCAGTGACTTCTGAGTACGTTGACGGCGATTGTATAGTAAAAGTGGTGATATAACGCATGGAACAGGTGATGACGTCGTGTGGACGTCATGCTTACTGAAAAGGAATAAAAGAATATTCATGACAAATAAAGGATCAATCTTGTAGCTACCTGTACAAAACGACTAGAATTACGATACAAAAGCTTTAATAAACAATTTATTTGCATCATGATACTGAATGAGAAAAACTGCATCGTCGATCTTGATACAATGGCCATTCCTTGAATATTTATTATTCCTATTGTTAAATATTATCTATCTTTCTTGAACTTTTTTTATTCGTTGTACGATTTCCTAAATATGCTGATGATGCTAACTTAGCTTCACTGGACGTATCTTTCTAGCTCTTCTCGCAATAACCATCAACTATTGTTTACCTAGTTTCCTATTGTCTAAGACATTCTGGAGTATAAGCACTGCCAATTTTTATTGACAGCTTTTTTTCTCAGTGAATAACATAATGTACTGTACAGATTCTCTACCAAATTCTCCCTCCATTGCCTGACCATTGTGCAATTTTTAAAAGCTACGAGACTTATCTACCCTCCAGTCCTGCACTCAGCAAGTATAAGCGAGTGTTTCAGAAACCCTGGCTATGGGGGAGTACACTGTGGCCTCTACCTCTCCCCAGCCGCACACATTTTTGGGAACTCCCAGCGAGGCCACAGTCCCACGAAGCCAACCCTTCACGCCCTAGAGGCTCTACGCCACTGGTCGCGGGCAGAAGCCCCTCTGGCTGGAACTTGAGCACCCTTCGGATCTGAATAGGTAACAGGCCCCAGTGCCAGAATAGCCAAGGGAGTTCCTCTGGCACCTAGGATCTCCATGGGGCTTTCGAGGATTGGACTTGCCCCAGTCTCTGCCATGGAGAAAGGTGTGAGACCGCGCACGTTCTATGTCCCAGCCATACTCAGCACAATGAATCCACCACACTGACCCATTGTTCCTACACATTGTGGACGCTCCAGCCAAGTACTGGATGATGCCTCGAAAATCTTTTGCCTCTCAGGTGAATTCGCCACTAACGTGAGCCCCTGGATATGTCGCGTCTTTATCCAACTTCGAACTAAAGTCACTAAAGCATTGAATAATTGATACTCAATTTCTAAAACCATCATTAGCACTTCAATAGTTGGATGAGAAAGATGTGGGAGAGGGGTGGGGGTGGGGGGGTTGATCACTGTAACGAGATTTAAAGGGAAAACAAGAAAATAAATAAACAGTGAGGACGAACCCATGGATTGGGGAAAAGAAAAACCAAATTAAGACAAAATCAAAAGGAACTTTGTATTAAAAAAAGAGCTTGTGACATGAAATCTGACAAGAAACAGTTTCGGGGTTTGGGCAACGAAGAACCCTTGAACCGTCCTAGCTGCAGGGAACAAAACTGTTCTGAAACGAATTAAAGCAATAGGGTTATGTCCGCCAGTAGGCAAATTAATAAAGTTTACGTATCTGTTAGGTGAGTCCGTCTCCTCTGGCTGGTGAGTTGCTGTGGGCAATCGCTTTCGATGTAAAGACATCATCGTCTGGCCGTTAAGTCGAAAGCATCGAAAGCGCTTGCCCACAGCAACTCACCAGCCAGAGGAGATACGTAAACTTTACTGAAGGAAGGTTAGACCAGTTTCTTCTTCCGTTTTTACTTTCCTTGGCTCTACGAAGTAGAAAGGACAGTTATGTAATCGGCTGAAAAAAAATTTCTCTTCAGATCTTTACGTTCCAGACCCCCCTGAGTCCGAAAAACACTAATTGGGAAAATGGTTTGTGTGTGTGTGTGTATGTGTGCCTGTGAACGATTTTTAGAGAGAACCACCGTACCAAATCCACTCAAACTTGATATCTTGCCCGCACGTTACTATGGGACGCCAAAATAAGGGTTTGAACAAAATCCCCCGAAAGCTAACTATAGTTATCATTGTGATGAAAATACCAAATATTTTTTTCTCAAAAATGGCTCTAACGATTTTGATTAAATTTTTTATATTGGTAGCTTCCAATGTGGTTAAAATTCCTATCCATGGGAAAATGACGAGAGCAGCACAATAAATTACCAAAACTTTTGACGAAATCGGTTTGAGCGCAGTTTTTAGAGAAAAACAACCGTACCAAATCAGCTGAAACATGATGTCTAGTCTACAGGTTACCATGGGACGCCAAAATAAGGGTATGCACAAAATCTACCGAAAGTTAACTATAGTTCTCACTGTGATCAAAACACAGTTTTTTTCTCATAAACGGCTCTAACATTTGATTAAATTTTTTATATTGATAGCTCTCAATAAGGCAATCATACCATAAAATTCCCATTCGTGGGAAAATGACGAGAGCAGCACAATAAATTATCAAAATTTTCGATGAAAAGCGTTTTTAGCGCAGGTTTTTCTTTATAAACTCAACTGGAATTTTTGTAGAATGTTAAAAAAAATTGGTATTGTAGTCCAACCCAATACCTGAAGGGTGAATGTTTAACAACGCTCATGAGTTACATGGGGCTCACTCCAGAAATTCCTGAATTTCAACTACTGCCGTTTCGCTTACTGCCAGTTCCAAACGTTTTTATCCAATAACTCTGCAAAAGTAATTACTATCGTTCTTCAAAGAATTTTGTTTACAGCCTCATTAATGATCTGTGTACCAATTGCCTAATAATGGTTCTGGAATGAGTACGAGCAGCACAATAAATTCCGGAACTGAAAGCGCTACCGCTTCCTGCTGCCGTTATGCGTTGTTTGACAAATTTCAAATTAACTGAGTGATAAATGCATTGAATAAATAGAATTAGCCATGTACAAAGTGAATTGTTGTAGAGCTAAGGAAAGTTGTGTATTGCAACGCACCAGATATTTAATACATATAATATCTTTCCGATCTCCGTCAATGGAATAAGGATGTAGATGCGTTTATCTGAAATAACGAGCTTTTATTTTACAAACGATTCGTCAAAGGTTATAGTATTGTATAGCATATAAAGATTATCTCTCCTGAAATAACGAGAAACTACATTTAATGATCCTACTCCGGTATTGTTCAATTGTAGAGTTAAATTAATTTCACTTCAATTAGACAACGCGTTGCACTATGATAACATATCTTTCATCTGTCGAGTTGGCTCTTCGATCACGCGGCAGATTCAAAATATGACGCACTCATAATGGGTGACATTGTCATTCATTACATACATAGTTCCTGTATAAATGTGTCTTAGTTGTTTGTTTTTTTGCTTTTCCTTTCCCTTAATGCATGGGTTCATCCCCACTAGAATTAATTTTATTATTTTCCCTTTTCCTTATTTATTTTTCGTTACAAGCTGCATGCCAAAAAATTCTAAATTTATAATGTTATAGAATAAGTACCTGGAATTTATTACTAAATGTCCTCTCCAACATGCTGGAAAAATGGAAATTAAGAGCCACAGACTTCTCAAGAGCGACAATTGAGTCCTTATCCTCTTCGTTTGAAGAGATCCCAATCCAGCGAATCATCTTCGTGCAGGATGGGAGCAGGAGACTAGAGATACGACAGAAAATAAAAACGGGAACATGTGCCAGGACAAAAAGGGGGAGAAGAGATAGAAAAGCATATCCTTCTTTCAAAAACCGTCCTTGGGTCTTTGTTCTTGCCAGGTTTGTTTCTAGGCGGCGAGTGTGGTTCATGGGTTTTCAAAGCTCAAACCCTGAAATTGCTTCAGTCGTATTTCATGTCACCTCATGTATTAGTGATCACAGGGGCGTATTAGGGCTTTACATGCGGCTTAAAATGGATTCCATGCACATTTATTTTGGATGTTTGGGCGCTGAACTATTCAGGTGGTTGTTGTTGCATGTTCCGATGCGTGTGACCCGATCGACGAAGTTTTCTAATGAAATGGACGGTTTTTGGATTGCAGAGTTGAAAGATGAAACGAGAGACTTATCGTTCGACGTCATTTTCAAAGTCTAGTTTTCTTTTTCGCTGCCTTCGAAACGAGTCTCTTTCGAAAACGGCAATAAATTACGGGTTCATAAAATCTTGATGAATTTATTTGAGGAGACGGAACGTCCGGAACAAAAAAAGTGATTGAGGTTAAAGAAAACACGGAATTCCCAAAACGACCAAAGTCCCAAAGTCACCTCAGCGGGGGTCCCCTCGTCCCATAAATCAGGATTCAGGGCGACGCGGACATTTTGATGAAACGAGGTTCCCTTTTATCAATCCAGTGCTCTGAGAACTTTCCTCGCGTCGGAATCATTCATATTTATCCGGTCAACCACAAATCAAGGCGCTGAGTGCGAAGGAAATGCGTAGCATTAAGAATAAGTTATTGATGGGATTCCCCCTTTTCTTTGAGTGAAGACTCTGTGGAGCTCCATGCGACGCCTTTTGATCCGAATTCCTGGAGGAAATGAACGACGGCCGGTACGGTGTACAAGGTAGCCACTCTGGGGATATTTTATCGCTTTCGCCGCTATGATCTATCTTCAAGAGTCGAAGGAAGAGCCGACTCAGAATGTTTTACTTGCTCTAAATAAATTACTCCCCTGGCACCAGTTTTTAATCTGATTTTCATCTGCTTCGGAATCCTGAAGTCGTTGTACTGAAATCCTCAACGTTCCGTTTTCACTCTGCAATAAATCATGCACCGCTCCGTTCACTTAACTGAGACAATTTATAGTTTGTGTTTACCACTACAATCAAATGGAGAGACTGGTATAACGACCAGCAATAATTCCCAAGTCAAAAGGCTCTATTAATAACAAAGGTTCGATTCTGATACAATGAAATTACGAGAGAATAACCCATCATAATCCATTAACTGCAAGAGAGTAACCGCAACCGCGACAGGGCGAGCAAAGTGAGCGTTTCTGTCACATAGTACTGATGCCCATAAGAGCCTCTCTAGCGAATGTAATCAGCTCCACGAGTGCCATCAATTATCTTTAAACGAACGCTCCTGTCAGTGATGTGGCTATACGAGAGGAAAAATTTGGAAATTCTCCCAACGAATACTTCGTAATGCTGGCGTGTTCTAATGAAATGTTTTTTAGGGTTCTGTCGAATCTGCCATCCGTTTTTCCTCCATCACCCACCGATTTCACTTTAAAAGTAGCCCATAAGCTGGATAAACGCAAACGGGGCTCTAAAATCAAAGGCTATACATGTTTACAATTTTCTTCAATTTAGATAGCTGTAGCAAACCATCAAACAACGTCATTCAGCACCAAGTGTACTCGTTCACAACAATTTTTATCGCCCCAGTAACTATTCAATTCTGTTTTCTTTTCAATTTATACCAACTTGATTGAAACTACCTCAACGTCAGCTCTTAAGGTTTCATAATTTATTGAGTGGCTCCTACATAGACTAGATCATTATTGAACGCACGGGAGAGGGCGTTTGGAGTGGAAGAAATAAATGAATGAACGTAGTGTGCGTGAGTGAGGACTGTTTTAACACTTTAGATACGAGTTTTAAAGAGTATTTAAGGGCGAACGTGAGGGAACTGGTTGTGGGATACGAAACTGGAGAGCGAATGAGTAGTGAGAGAGCTGAGAGGCGAGTTTTGTTTTTGAGCTGTGAGTTGGAAAGGAGGTAAACCGAGAGGTAAAAATCGGATATTTTGGAAAGTTCAAAATGGGAACAAAAACCGTTGTGACTGTTAATAAACTTACGCAGCTTGTGCGGACTTACCCGGGGCTACCATCAAAGGTCAGGTCGAAGGAGCGAGACCGTTAAGGGCAAGTGAGGAAGCTCCGATTCGGCCTGCGTCGAACAATCATCATTGAGTCATCAATGTTAATTTTCTTGATGTTTCGCGTTGCGTTTCAAAACTGTCGAGTAAAAACTATGAGAAATTGTATTAACTGAAAGGGCAGGGGTTTGAACCATGGAATTTCTGGGGTGCTCCTATTTATTGTACAAACGTAATGAAACGCTCATCGTATAGTTTATTATACTACCACCGAATGTATTTGGGAAATTCCAGTATCTTCGTGCGGAGTTTATATGGACAAAAAGCAGAATGCTTGATCTCGTTCCATTTTATTGTCACCCCTGGTTTCAATAGTGCCTGTAACGATAGCGATAGCTATTTTGGGGTCGTTACTCGTACCCTCATTCAAGGGTACCGTAGTGATTTACAATTGAAATATGATGCAGAAACGCAACCTTGTGAACATCACTCATACACTCTGGTGTTCCTCAGGGGAGCATTCTCGGGCCATGCCTTTATCTCATCTATACGTCGGATTTCCCATTGTCACCTCAAGTTGAAGTCGATGATGTTGCAGCGTTATGCAAAGGAATGATAGTGTTATAAAAGATTTAGGGCCTTCTCGTGTGGCAGGGTTGAAGAAGGGGATGACCATTAGGCTCATTCATCTGTTTTGTATGGTTTGAATTCTGTTGACTTGCGATTTATAACCCCCAGTCGTATATTCCAATCCGCCAAACTGTGGACAAATCTTTTAACCTTGAGAGGAAGACACGATGCTGGAGAGACGAGGAACTTGATTTGCCTACCACGTAAGCTCTTCATCCAAAACTAGCCCAAGGTATCCACCTCGTCAGCTTGCAGTCCAATCTCTCCGTGCCTGTCTTTTAACGGCTTTCGATTTATGTGCACTCAACTCAACTCTCCATTGCTTGCAGTACACTTTAGCTAGACTCGTGTATATATCGTTTCTATGTATGTTCCCTTAAACACGGCAACATCATCGGCAGCTTGAGGTGACAATGGGAAATCTGACGTACAGATCATATTTCAATTGTAAATCACTATGGTACCTGAAAATGGGGGTATGAGTAATGTCGGTCCACAGATAACTATAGTTATCGTTCCCGGCTCGACTGAAACCAGGGATGACAATGAAGTGGAACAAGATCAAGCGTTCTGTTCGTTTGAACGTCAACGCAAAAGTTGAAGTAGGTAAGATGAAGCAGAGGAGGAATAATGGCCCAGCGGCCCACGCACTGTCACTGCGGGTTTTTTCATTATAGTCCCGGCTCAGGAGTATGTCATGAATATTTTTAGTTTGATTACTATGATAACTACGAGTACAGCTAGCGTTGTGCCAATTTTACTCTCATTTATGCTCGTTGATATCTGCAAATTAAATGTAAAACGTGAGCTGATTAAGCTCTGTCATTCTTTCTCAAAGGCGTCCCAAAAGCTTCATGTTCACACACTCACACGCGGACCATTTTTATCAAACGGGGTTTTTGGCCCTTCAAACGTCCTTGAAAGATCCGAAGTCTGTCACGTCATTTTTCTTCCTTCGTTGTAGGGCTAAGATTTAAACAATAATCACTTGTCCTTCGATTTCGTGCTCGAGGCTCACCGAATGGTTAACATGCCGTGCAGTAAGTTGTACAAGATCTTGCAGGGCCGTCCATGAACTGCATTTAACTCGTTTCGTTATTTTAACAGCACACATTGTTCTGAAATAAGCGCTTGCGGTCTCTCACGTGATATGCGTTGAAGCGTGACGTGAAAGAACACTTCGTTTGAGTGGTAGGAAACACTTCGCGTATTCTCAACTGTGATTGTATGAGGGCGAATGAAATGCAGACAAGGCCGACCTCCATCAGTCAGTCGATCTAAAGGTTTGCGCCAGAGAGGAAGCCTCTCTCCCCAACCCCTTCGCTGGTCCCCCCTTTCTCTCCAACCCCTGCTGGAGAAACTTCGGGCTTCGTGACGCCGCACAGACACGGGTTGGAAGAGGATTTATGTTTGGAAACCGCTCCAGAGCGGGTGTCAATACTTCAAGCGAAAACGCGAAGGTCCTTCACGCCGAAGAACCGAAGCTTTTCCTCAAGCGCTTAAGTTATGTGGCCGAACAGGAAGTGCTTGTAGTGAATCAGTCCAAAGACGTAAAGGGCGGGAGTGGGCGTCGAATTTTCCTTTTCCCCCTTTTTCTTCTCTCTCCCTCTCTCTCTCTCTCTCTCTCTCTCTCTCTCTCTCTCTCTCTCTCTCCCTCTCTCTCTCTCTTACCCACCCATACACACACAAGAACGAGCACAGACACACGCCGAGTTGCTAGTTGACGGAACAAGTGGGGCCGGGTTTGGTTATTCAGAGCGTTCATGGATTTATAGCGGCAACGCCAAGCAAAGGGGTTGGTTGCCTCGGCCGTTGAAGAGGTGGCAGCCGAATGTGACTGCCCTGAAACCCTTCGTATGTCAACTCCCCGACGGGATTTTTCGTTTCCCTCGTGTTATTGACGACCGCCGATTTGCTCCGAACATTCATTTGTCAGCCCGTGTTTTCTTCGGTGACTGTAAATCTCCTGTTACGCGATCATTGAAAAAAAAAGAGCATAAATATCGCAGCCTTATGCCGCGCAGACCCTGACAGGTTGTCCTGGAGCCCTCGTGAATTAACCAACGAAATAGATTGAGACGCGAATAAAACTTGAATTTATTGACTGGCAGCAGTACATTGTCCATTCCAACAATAAACTGACAGGATCGCTTTGAGCCTCCACTGCCCCGAATGTCATTGTTAGTTTAGCGATTAGATAAGCAATTTTCAAATAATTAAATTTCTTTTTTACTTCACAACTAAAATAAGAAATTTTGAAAATCACTTATGACTTAACGAACACTTAAATTTTCCGGTAGTTACAAAAGACGAATTAATTACGTTTTGCTTCCCCCAACCACCTGAGGTTCTTCAAATAACGCAAAATCCGTTCAAAACAAATTAGTGATTATAGTGATCAAAATACCACATATTGTTTACCTCAAAAACGGCTACTACGATTTCGATATATATTTTTTATGGTGATCCTCTGATAAAGCGATAGTACTTAAAAATCTCGTATGTGGGACAACAAAATTATTAATACTTAAATCTGGAGAAAATCGGCTTTCGTGCAATTATTAAGATAATATCCAGTCCAATAAAAAACCGATACGCTTGAAGTTGAATGATCAGGAGTAACCACAGAAACTGACTTTTTTTTTTTAACTTATTGAGCCATTTTTCTGGTATAATTCCAGGATTGTTAACTGAAACCTTCCCAACAGAGTCACGCTGACAGTCCCATTAGTGACCTACCCGTTGATATTTAAATGAAGGACATAAGTAGTAGCAGTGTTACGGGGGACATTAATAATGAAAGCGATATCGCACTAAGAGAGTTGGGGAGTTGGTATGATATCAAGCCGGCTGCAATTAGAACAGAGTTTTATTCTCAATTACATTTGGGGAAGTTTTACCACCACAGACAGGGAACTGGGTGGGAGCAAACGTGAGTGCGGGCGACACGGCGACGAGGGAACCCGCTCAGTTACAACTGACGGCAGCAAAGTCTCGGGCCAATCGGGGCATTTGAGGTGCCCAGTCAGCATAAATGCCCCGGACGAGCCTCTGCTGAATCGGAAGGTTTGGTTTGTCCCGTTACACCACTCCGCTCTTGATGAGGTGCCTGTCCTCAGGTACTCATGAACACTGCAGTTCATGGCGTTGCTGTCCACCCAACAAAGGAGAACCTAATCTTGAGCAAAGAGAGAGAATTTCGATCAAAGTTCCAAAAGGGTGCCCATGTTTGTGGTGGGAGTATTGAATTTAGAACTACATACTAACAGTCACCTCACAATGATCTCTGACAATGTCGTTTGACTACCCTGAAGGGGTAGTGCAGAGCGAAGATGCTGCGTCTACCGTGCACTCGTTCGTTGCACTTTTGGGCACAAGCGTGGCGTCCTGGCTGATGGGGTGGGGCAGGGTGTGATGCCTGTGTTGACAGCTTCCACACGTGTATGTTAAATGGCAGCTCTTGAGCGTGTGTGAGGCTGCCAGACAATTCGTACACTTCTACGTAGGTTTTTCGAGCCGCCTGGCTGGAGTTGAGGAAACGTGGGCACTTTTTTTTACCCCATGATGTTTGCCGCAGATAGGGCAGGTATGTGGCTCTGGCGATGGAGTTTTGTCTTCATCAGGCCTTATTGAAGGCGCGTGGTTTCCTCGGACTCGTTGTTTGAGAGGTCGTTCGGGGACTGGCACGCGGGAAGATGTCGATGTTGATGCAGGATGAGGGATTGAGTTGTTGTGAGGTGTACAGTCAGTAGGTTTCGGCTGCTGAGATGATGCTGCGAACGTAATGACGGGCGAGAGAGTAGGTCGCAGAAGGACAGAAAAGTTGAAGGTAAAAAAAAAGAACATTAAAAGAACCTTCAAGTTTTTCTGTGTGGCCGGCATCTCGAACTAATATAGGGGATGTTCAACTACTAGTTGGGCGCCAATGTTATGGGGGAGATTAACATTAAAAGCGATATCGCACTAAGAGAGTTGGGGAGTTAGTACAATATCAACCGAATGCAATCGGAACAGAGTTTTGTCCCAATTACATTTAGGGAAGTTTTACCACCACAGACAGGGAACTGGGTGGGAGCAAACGCGAGTGCGGGCGACACGGCAACGAGGGAACTGGCTCAGTTACAACTGACGGCAGCAAAGTCTTGAGCGAATCGGGGCATTTGAGGTGCCCAGTCAGCATGAATGCCCCGGAGGAGCCTCCGTTGAATCCAAAGGTTTGGTTCGTCCCGTTACAGCAGCTTCAATAAATTCCCGAACGCTAAATATGTGTTACGTGCTTCCGCCTTTATCCAGCTGCAGTTGCATTGTTTTGTTTCCTGCCCTGTTCCACCAGACCAGAGCAGCATGAGTGACCACTGGGCCAACGCTCAGTCTGTACATCCACAAGGCCTTCCTCGGCAGCAGTCTCCACATCTTGCCAACCATTTTCTGAACCCTTCGTATTGCTCTCCTCGTGTGTGAAGTGGCCCATGTGAACCTCTTGTGTAGGAATACCGCTGCCCATTACACCATCTTTGTACAGTGTTTTTAGCGAACTGCATCCACCCGCTCGCCAATGTCACACGCTCAATCAGTATCATAACTGAGGAAAGGCTCGACTCAATCCGTCCAGCTCTTCTCCAACAAATCGAACCACAGCCAGGTTTTTCGTGAAGATCTGAAGGAAACTCAACTTTTTCACACCAACACGAAACTTTCTCGATTGCTCAGGACACACTTTTCAAGAGAGAAAGCTGTGAAATGAGTATTGCGGACATATTGCGCGGTTTACCTCGGAGTGGAGATTTTTAGATGCCTCTTCATTCATTTCATCCCTTCACATCACCATGAGGGAGTACGGGTGGGTTTTGCCAAGCGGTCAGTCGAAGAATTCATATTTATTTTGGCATTTTTTGCACACGTGCTTTATGAGACTGCGAACATGAACGAGTGTCGATTCCAAGGTTCCGAAGCCGGTGGTTGGAATTCCGGAATTTCTGGGGCTGCTCCTAGTTATCTTATGCGAGTAATAAAACAACCGTCGTGAAGGAAGTTTATTATACTACCATCTTAATATTTTTGGCAATCCTAATATCATTTGAGCGGGATTTATAAGAAAATATCTGGTGCGTTGCAACACACAACTTTCATTAGCTCTACGTCAATTCACTTTCTATATGGCTTTGTCTACTTAATCAATTCGTTTGAACTTGGTCAAACAACATTTCACGGCAGCACAAAGCGGTAGCGCTTACAGTTCCGGAATTTATTGTGCTGTTCGTACCCATTCTAAAACCATTACTGAGCCATTGTTACACAGATAATTAATGAGGCTGTAAGCATTAATTTTTTGAAGAAGTATAGTAATTACTTTTGCAGAGTTATTGGGTAAAAACTTTTAGAACTGGTAGTAAGAGAAACGGCGGTAGTTGAAATTAGGGAATTTCTGTAGTGAGCCCCATCTATCTGATGAGCGTTTTTAAGCACTCGCCCTATAGGTATTGAATTGGACTACAATACCTTTTTTTTACATTCTAGTAACATTTTAGCGGAGTCTATAAGGAAAAAACTGCGCTAAAAACGCTTTTCGTCGAAAATTGTGATAATTTATTGTGCTGCTCTTGTCATTTTCCCACAAATGAGAATTTTATGGTATGATTGCCTTATTGAGAGCTATCAATATGGAAAATGTAATCAAAATCGTTATAGCCGTTCCTGAGAAAAAAAATATTTGGTGTTTTGATCACTATATTACTATGATAACTATAGTTAACTTTCGGTAGATTTTGCCCATACCCTTATTTTTGCGTCCCATGGTAACTTGTAAGCTAGACATCAAGTTTCAACTGATTTGGTACGCTTGTTTTCTCTAAAAACCGCGCTAACATCGATTTCGTCGAAAGTTTTGGTAATTTATTGTGCTGCTCTCGTCATTTTCCCACAAATGGGAGTTTCATGGTATAATTGGCACAGTGGGAGCTACTGATATAAAAAATTTAATCAAAATCGTTGGAGCCGTTTTTGAGAAAAAAAATATTTAGTGTTTTGATCACTATGATAACTATAGTTAAATTCGATGGGATTTTTTCATACCCTCATTTTGGCCTCCCATGGTTACCTGCGGGCTAGATATCAAGTTTGAGTGGATTTGATACGGTGGTTCTCTCTAAAAATCGTTCACAGGCACACACAGACACAGAGACCATTTTCCCAAATAGTGTTTTTCGGGCTGAGGGGTGTCTGAAACGTAAAGATCTGAAGAGAACTCAAAATTTTTTTTTTCAGCCGTTACATAACTTTCCTTTCTACTTTGTAGAGCCAAGGAAAGTAAAAACCGCGCTAAAATCGAGTTTTTTCAAAACCTTTGATAATTTAGTGTGCTGCTTTTTTCATTATCCCACTTATGGGTCTTAACGGTAATTTTGTGTGATTTGGGTCTCTTCAGACAACAAGTTTAATCAAAATTGTTGATACCGTTTCTGAACAAAGTAGTATTTAGCGTTTTGCTCACCATACTAACTATAGTTCGTTTGGAGCTGATTTTGCTCATACCCTTATTTTAGCATCCCAAAGTCACCTGCAGGCTAAGTACTTATACGCCACGCTCGCCAAAATCAGGGTGTGACATAAAAGTGATGGGCAATTACCAACAATATCTTCTTGAAGTTAATTTAGAAAGAGTGTAAAAGCCAGCCCTAATCCTTGATTGCTGGTATGGCTGAGGAAAGTTGCGTGACGCGTCTCACTAGACATTACACAGATCGAGCGCCTGGAAATCACGACATAAATCGGCAGTCGCGCGTCTTAATTTATTACGTTACAGAAACGCAAATTAATTAACGCGCGCAAGTTTTATCGTAAATTGAAATACTCGAATACTTAGGTGTAATGAGTGGACGGTGCTGTACCAGTAGGGTGGTGGGGTTGGGGGAGTAGTTGGACAGATCACAAAGGCGTCACCTCTGACCTCAGATTGTTAATCAGAAGTAGAGAACCATTGTTGTCTCTCGAGGTTTGCACACAATAGCCACGAGGATTGACCACTGTATGTTAATGGCCAGCGATTCGCCGTCTCAACTCTCGCCGTTTCATCTCGAGAATATAAGGAACCCCTCTCCAACCGTCGCCGCTCCCTCCTGCGGAACGTCCCATTTCCCATAGTGAACTTCTCAGTTTCCAGAGTCATCGGTTTTATGTCTGAGAGGAAGTACGTCCTTCTATTATAAGGAGCGAGAAGGCTGGAAGAGCCTTATCAGGGCGAGCATCTTCTCGTTTTGCAGGAGCATTCCATCCACTCGCGTTCTCCATCGTCCACTCCCCCCCCCCCCCAACCAACCTCTCACAGCCCCCAATCCCCCTATACAAAGTGCAATCCAACCTGGTGCTTTCCTGGATCCCCTTTCGAGAGGAGTCTTCGTCATTGTCAAGCGGCGTCCATCACTCGTGTAATGCAACTTCGCCATATTTATTTTACATAGCTATTTATGAAATGAATATATTTCACGCAGTCCTCAACAACGTCCTCAGATCTGTCTGTGACGACTGGCAAGACTAAAAACGTATTAGTACGTCAATCACCGCTCCAGTACAAGTGGGTGCCCATTCATTCCGTCGTCTCAAACTTGCAAGTATCTGGGTGTACTTTCTAATTCCAAATTGGCTTTTGAACTGCTTGTAACTACATCGGCCTAAAAGCTGCGCACGTTAGGTGGTTCTCTTGAATTCTATTTAAATATGACCTCGCATCTTCGTTACTGAACTATGGTATTATTGTTTGTGGGGGTGACCTTCAGACTATTCAAAATACTATTCTAAGAATTATTTTCAGAAAGACCTTCCATATACCATACAAGTTGGCTTATACAGGGATGCATTCTGTTTCGTGCATTCTGGTTTATTGTTCAATCCGTGTAACACTTATGTTTTTGGTCAGGTTCATTTTTTACAGCCCCCTCTCAAAATTTGATACGTTCAAGGCATCGGGATTCCAAATCTGCTGTCCATCCTCCGTTCTATGCCTCTAACGTGGTTTACAAAAACCGTCCTTCCGTAGCCCACGTGCTCGGCTCAGGGTTGTTATTCGCGAAAAACGGTTAAAAAAATTGACCAAAACGCTGTGCAAGAGTGGTAAACCGTTGTGTAATAATGTGCAGCAACATTCTACTCCACCTATTACTTATTTGTTAAGCATTTACTTTCTTTTTTTTTTTTTTTAGACCTGAGGGCGTGTGGGACAAGTTCCTTTGTCACTGCGGCCGCATATGGGCCTGTCATGACGCTGGCCCTTTCTTAGTAGAAGGCGTCGTACATACCCGCCCCCCTTAGGAAGCCGAGTATGTCCTTCACCGCAGAATCCGCTACGGTTTGGGGTTCAGTGGTCCCCTGACCGAAGTATTCAAAGCGTTTTGCTGCCAAGGCAGGGCATTCACATAGGATATGCTCTGCCTTACCGTCCTCCTTGCTGCAGTCTGCATTCCACCGCCTCTGAGATGCCCATCTTGTTGAGGTGATATCTGAGTGGGCAGTGTCCGGTGAGGAAGCTTATCAGTACTCTCAGATCTTGTCTAGAGAGTGTCAGCATCGCCTTCGCCCTTTGACAGGAAGGTGTGACAAGCCTTTTCGCCTGTCTTAGTCGTGGCTGGCGATGCCAATGGGCGCCATCTTCTGTATCTCCCATCGAGCAACAAGACGGTTCAGGTGACTTTTCGTCAGACCCACGTGTGGCTCAGGCCCGATGGGTAGGGATTCTGTACCCCTGTTTCGCGAGGCTGTCAGCCTTTTCATTGCCCTCATTCCCCCTGTGAGCCGGCACCTAAATGAGGGAGAGCCTGTTACGGGCGCCGAGCTGCTTGAGCGCATGGAGGCATTCCCATCCCAGCTTAGACCTAAAACTATAGGCTGCGATGGCCTTTAAGGCTGTCTGAGAAAATGTAGATCCGCTTGCCTTCAGGATCTCTTCTGCGATCTCTTGGGTTTTGCCCATTGTTCGCGGCTGCTTATTCAGTCAGCATGCTGACCATATTCACAGCTGGCCGCAGACACGCCCCTGGGGACAATGCCGTGGTCGTTTCACTATCCACAACCCGTGGTCGCGCCTGGTAGCATGGGCATGCTCCTGGGAAGATAACCCAGAACCAGGTAAGCATTTACTTAGTTAGTTTATTTGAACGTTATACTCATTGATAGTAAACTTATTGGGTGCACGAAAAAGATGGAGAAAACGACACACGAATTGATCGAGATATCGGAATGTATTGATTACACGTTCACTTGGTTTTCTGAATACGTGAATTGATTACGAGAGTCAGTAGAGAGCTGTGAGTAGCGCGAGAGTTGATAGAAGACCTGAGTTTGAGAAGAGCTGTGTTGTGGAGAAGACGAACATCGGGAGTGGGGTGGGCGGAGAGGAGGTTTTGGAAAGTCCACAAAGGGGGAAAACTGGGCAACAGCTTAGGAAATAATTGAACGGGCAGACTGGACTTTCCCGCAGTTACAGACAATGGGCTTAAGGCTAGGAAGAGTAAGATGCGATGTTTGGGAAGGAAGGCCCGAGTTTGAAATTCCAACTAACTCGGCCTGTGCCAAACAAAACTATCGATGTACGCTTTTGGTGCACTTAGAGAGTCACGTCTATTTCTAGTGATAGCATTTGATTCCACAGCGCTTCAGTAGTCTAGACTACGTCAACGCTGCCACAGTTTATATTAGCGTGTATAGATACCATATATTAGAGACATTAAAGAGCCGATGATACACCATGTAAAGGTTCAGAACAGGCAGACGGGAAATGGCTCGGCCCAATCAACCTGAAAGTATTCGACACTTTGCTGTCAGGACGGACAGCTGTTATTACTGGCGTGCACTTCTTCTCGTCGCTCAAGGGTCATTTCCTTGGATCTGGAGCCCATTTTCGGTTTTTCGAGGTCAAGTTTCTCTTGGCTGAATATTGGCTGCACATTCACTACCCCAACCCCTGCTCCTCCTCCTGCTATCCCTCCCTCCACTACTTACATAACTCTGCATTTTGTTTGATTTTGACCGTTGTTTTGAATCTAAGAGGTAATTCTCATAGGGTCTAGGGAATATCAGTTCAGTTTGCCCCTCTCACATCCAGATTTTTCACAAAAATAAACTAAAAACTAGCTCAACGTGATCCAGTAGACTGAGAAATTATAGAAAGAGACGGTGTTCCGCAATCAATTTCACAAATTTGTTACAAATTGTGTTTATTTACTCCATGTACATGCAACTACATAATTTCTGAATAATTCCGGGGTCTTGAGGTGAGAGAAATCTCCTTTTCGTTGACTTCCGAGATGTGATGGTGCCACTACAAAGCCTCTTCAAAGTCCAGACTAGCTCGTGGCATAGGTGGTAGCAGTGTTACGGGGAAGATTAATATTGAAAGCGATATCGCGCTAAGAGAGTCAGAGAGTTACTACGATACCAACCGAATGCAATTGGAACAGAGTTTTATTCTCAATTACATTAGGGGAAGTTTTACCACCACAGACAGGGAACTGAGTAGGAGCAAACATGAGCGTGGCGACACGGCAACGAGGGAACCGGCTCGGTTACAACTGATGGCAGCGGAGTCTCGAGCAAATCGGGGCATTTGAGGGCGCCCAGTCAGCATAAATGCCCCAAACGAGCCTTCGCTGAATCGAAGGGTTTGGTTCGTCCTGTTACAAAACCTTTTCCTGTGTTCCTCGCTGTAATCACCCAAGTTTTATGGGAAATATTCAAGATACGAGTGAAGAAAATGCACTTTTACACATTACAGCCCAACCTTAATAATAGTAATAGTAATTTTTTGTTACCCAAGAAGCCTCTGACAACTGACACTCACCCTAGCATTTTTTTCAAGAGTGGGCATGCGTTCTTCAAACCGGGGATCTTTCGTGAGTTTGCGTGTTTGTGGACCCACAAAAATACCTGCTGTTATTTTGTCGGATGAGATTTTGGGGGATTTCATTGCAAGGTATTTGAAGCAATCATTTCCTCGGTCCAGTTTGGTAACAAATTGTTTCATCAATCCAAGCTTAATGTGCAGTGGAGGGAGCCAAACTTTGTTCGATCAAGGGTTCATTTATGATGTTTTTAGAACCAGGCGCTAAAGCTGTTCTCTCAGACCGCGTCTTCCTCTTACAATGTTGATCCCGAGCTCTGCTATCCCACTCACACAGAAAACAGGGCATTTTAGTGAAACCTCCTCGTTGTCTCAAAAGTATCCCAAAGCTGCCATTTATGCTCCTGGTACTTGATGTAAGTCAACAAGGCCTTCTTTCATACGTTTCTTCCATGTGCACAGAATGTGGCACTGGTATAGATGCGTACTTGTTCCCATTGTGCAAAAGAACTTCCTTCAAATTTGATTTAGAGGAGTCAATAAAGAGTCTCCAATCTGTGGCGTTGTATTCGATTCCAACAAAACCCACCACGCCAACAGTATCACCACAAAAAACCCTTTCTCCCGTCCCTTCAACGAAAAGCAGGTCTTTTTCCTGGGGCTAACAAATTTTTGGATATGAGTCTTGACTTCTGCAGCACCTTTTGGAAGATTTAGGTCACCCACTACACCATAGAGTTCATCTTGGGAGAATAGTTTGGGGGAGCTGGAACCAGTGGGCTCGTAAGGAGGATCCTCTGTTTCTTTTTTTTCATTTTCAAGACGGGTGTCTTCATCTTCTAGGACAATATCTTCTAGATTCATCGGTGGATCAGGGATTGGAATAGTCTCGTTATGTGGCATTGGTCTCATAGCTTTGGTCTCATAAATTTGGATGAACCAGGGATATCTTGTTCTTCGATGACCCTACCACCTTCGTCATGAAAAAATCGTCGTGAGATGATTTTGAGGTTATCACCATATCATGGGAATGGGGAAAGTCATTGAATTCCTCTTTACCTCTGGTCCAAGATCTCATTTGTTCAGATAAGGAACCGTTAGGCGTTTGTCCTGATCGCCTAGTTTCATCCCAAAATAGGCCTGGTAGGCTTTCATCGAGAAAGGAGTAATCACCTGTTCTGTTTATCGGTCAAGAAAGAACCGCAGACGAAGCAAAAAACATTAGGATTGTTCACGCACTTACGCCTCTGGTTCACATTCATTCTTTAAACACTAAAAAAATACTCGCGTCCACTACGAAGAGAACTTGACAAAACTGATTGAACAAGGGTCAACTAGGACGAAGGAAAAGTGTGAAGAACAGATTGTCCGGAAGACGAGGGCTAAAAACGTTGACCGTTGAGTTGAAAGTTGGTTACTATTTTTTTCTGATAGTTCTATTTTCTATGGTCATTTATGTGTTTTCTGTGGTTTGCGTTATGGTATATTTATTGTCTGTAGTTCGCTTTGCGGGATAACGGCTGAACTGATTGAGCTGGTTCTTTTTTTGTTTTATCGTTATTTTTTCCAGACACAAAAATAAGTTTATGGACGATTTCGGCCGATGGGAAAGGGGGGGGGGTTGAGGAACGAAAATGTACCAAAAACTAGGGGTTTCTCGAAAACAGGTCTGATGATTTTGATCAAACTTTCAAACTATCTTTTACTGATCAATACTTAACTTTTCTACTCGATACATATCTCCATGAAAATACGGTGAACGGAGATATGGGCCTATGAAGCAAAAATAGGTTTTTTTACGCTTTTTGGCAAAACGGCTTCAACGATATTCACCAAACTCTCAGGATGTTTTCGAACAGTTAATACCCACATATTGTTCTCAATAAGTGTTCCTCTGAAAGTTCATTGAGCAGAGATAAAAATTAAAATGTGTCAAAAATACCGTTTTTTGAACAAATGAAAATTCCAGGGTAACTGCTTCACCAGATTGGATCAATCTTACAGAGTGTCCTTTAATCACCCATACCGACATTTCGTTCTCCATAATTATTTCTGTTTATATATGTTGAACATATGTTATATATATATGTTGGAGATATAGGCCACGTTAACTCAGAAAGGAGTATTGTCGAATATTAATTTAACGAATTTCCAATTATCTCGAAAACAGCTCGAACGATTTCGATCAAACTTACAGAGTACTCTCAGCTAACTGCTGCCTACATTTTGTTCTGTATAAATGTTTCTGTAGAAATGCGTTGAACGAAGATATAGCACGCGCATATTTAGCAGTTGTTCGAGCTTAGGGGGTGGCGGAAAGTTGAGTGTTTTCTCGTTTAGACAACGTTAAAGGTACAAAACGGCGGACGGGGGACGGACATTTAGCATCCCGAAGTCTTGAAACGTGAAGTATCACATTTTGTGCGGTGGGGGGGGGGAGGTTGTAAAAAATGTTTCTGACCGAAAACATAGTTATTATTCGGTATGAATAATAAACCAAAACCTATCCTTCTCATCACCCCCCCCCCCCCTAACACACCACTCACTGTCACACGCTTAGTCCTCATTTTGCCCGAACCGTATGAATATTGACGAAGGGACGAGGAACAGAAATAAATGTCCGCCGTCCGCTCCATCCGCCGCTGCGGATAATTGAGGGTTCGTTGGGGTGGAGGGGGGAGGAACGACGCGGAACGACGTCAAATGACGCGACGAAGCGAATTTCGGAGGCGAAATGAGGAGGAGGCGGCGGTTCGTCAATTTGACAACAAGCGGCGCAAATTGGCGCGACGCCGCTCTCGACAAATCGGGGAATGAAAAAGTAAAAGGTAACTTTTGAGCGGTTGTGTGTGTTGGTCAGGGGGGGGGGGGCTGGCTCGAGAGCGAAGAGCGGCGGTGATGGAAGTGTGGGGGCGTATTATCGAAATTAGCGGGTCGGATTCTTTCGCGCCTCGACCGACGGAAAACGATTCATTTTTATTGGGTCAGTCCACACGTTCGCCGCTCAGAGCCCCCCACCACGTCACCCCCCTCGCGCCGTCGCACCATTTTTAGTCAAATTCGAAGCAAATCACGGAAGAAGCTCATGAATAAATAGCGAGCGCCGTCACCCCCCCCCCCCCGCTGGCACACCCCTCCCGCCACACAACCCATTCGCCCGCGAAATATGCCAATCAGGAGCCGCGGGTGTCCGCTCGCCGCTTTACGAAATATGTGTCCGCTTTAGGAAAAGCGATTAAACATTTGGAAATCGCGGGATTATACTTTTACCGGTCGGGAGTCCCGTGAATTACAAATGGGGGGCGCTCGAGTCGGGGGCGGCCTTTTTACATGTCGTCCGTCGTTTTAATGAACGTCCGTTCGAACATGATTCGTCCACGGGACATGATTTCGGCGAATTTATCTTCTAAAAATATCTGGTATAATAATTTATTTTTTAAAATATACTCAATTCATCACTCAGTTCATTTGAACTTAACAGAACTCGGTAGCGCTCAAAGTTCCACAATTTATTGTGCTTCTCCGACTCATTCCCGTACCATTAGTGAGAAATTTGCACTCAGAGAATTAATGAGGCTGCAAACAGGATTTTTTTGAAGACTATAGTACTCACTCTTGCAGAGTTATTGAGTAAATTGAGAGTTGGCAGTAAGCGAAACGGCGGTAGTTGAAATTCCGGAATTTCTGGAGTGACTCTCATATGAACTACTACACCAATTTTTTTGACTATTGTAGTAACATAGCAAAGTTGCTAAGGAAATACATAACTTTCCTTTCTACTTCGTAGAGCCAAGGAAAGTAAAAAACTGTCGAACGTTTTGGTTATTTATTGTGCTGCTCCCGCCATTTTCCAACAAATTGGAATTCCATGTTATAGTTGTCTTCAATATAAAATATCTGGTGCGTAGCAACACACTACTTTCCGCCACCCCTTTAAGCTCGAACACCAGCTACATAGGCGGGCGCTATATCTTCGTTCAACTCATTTTTACAGGAACATTTATGGAGAACATAATGCAGGGACTAGTTAGCTGAGAGTACTCCGAAAGTTTGATCGAAATCGTTAGAGCCGTTTTTCAGAAAATTGGAATACCGATAAATTAATATTCGACAAATCTCCTTTTCTGAGTTAACTTGGCTTATATCTCTGTTCAACATATATATACAGAAATAATTATAGAGAACGAAATGTTGGTATGGGTAACTAGAAGATACTTCATTAGGATATATCACATCTGGTGAAAAAGTTACCCTGGAATTTACGGAAATGTTAGAAAAAACGTTATTTTCGACACATTTTGCTTTTTATCTCTGTTCAATGGACCGTCACAGGAACATTTATTGAGAAGAATATGTAGGTATCAACTATTTGAAAACATCCTGTGAGTTTGGTGAAAATCGCTGAAGCCGTTTTGCCAAAAAGCGTAAAAAACATATTTTTGTTTCAAGGGCCCATATCTCCGTTCACCGTATTTTCATGGAGATATGTATAGAGAAGAAAAGTTAGGTATTGATTAGGAGAAGATAATTTGAAAGATTGATCAAAAACGGTAGAGCCGTTTTCGAGAAAATGCGAAAAACCCTAGTTTTTGGTACATTTTCGTCCCCCACCCCCTTCCCACTGGCCGAAATCGTCCATAACCTTATTTTGGTGTCTACAAAAAATAACGAACAAAACAAAAAAAGAACCAGCTCAATCGGATCAGCCGTTCTCCCGCAAATCGAACTACAGACACACACACACACAGACATACACACAGACATACACACAGACATACACACAGACATACACACGGACCTCTCTCCGAAATTAGGTTTTTTAGACTCAGAAGGGTCTGAAACGTAAAGATCTGAAGAAAACCCAACTTTTTTTTTTGGGCCGATTACTATACTTTCCTTCCCTTCGGGTAGCGGAAAGTAAAAATTTAATAAAAATCGTTAGAGGCGTTTTTGAGAAAAACAAACTTGATCACTATGATAACTATAGTTAAATTTCGGTGGATCTTGCTCATACCCTTATTTTGGCGACTCACGGTGATCTGCAGGCTGAGTATGAAGTTTGAGCTGATTTGGTTCGGTGGTTTTCTCTAAAAATCGTTCACATCCACTTATTTTTCTTAATCTCACCGGTGGTCCCCAGAAAAGGAGATACTAAATAAATAAAAAGTAAGGAAATGGGGAGGGTGCCCAGACTACCCTACGGCTCTAGGGATAGAAGGATTGGAACGTGGGAGGAAAAAAGGATGTTCCACGATAGAACGGCCAGCAGTTAAGGTACGACCCGAGCAACACGCAGATGGTGATACCACGGAAAACGCCTGCTGACACACCCAACTGATGCATCTTCTCAGCACGTTTCAGCACTGCACACCACGCCAGGACATTGTCAATGCTGCAACCCTGATGTTACCTGCCTCCACTCTACGATCTTCCGACACTGTCATACGGAGATACGTCCTGTCGTATTTGCGGTTCTTGGCTTGCCTAGTCAGCGCGAGATCCCGGCTGCAAGATACTACAAGAACATCTAGGATCACTGCAGGCTGGTCGGGACCAATGGTGACGATGTCAGGCCTTAATTCTTCTCCAGTAGTCTCCACATCCCACTTCAGATGACAATGCAGCAGCAACCTGCTTGCAGACTGCCTCATAATGCTATACGCGCCTCCATGAGTATGTGAACACACCTGCACCACATGATTCAGCGACTCAAACAGGTTACCACAAGCACAATGGCAAGCGTTCACAACATAACAACCCTGGCATCTTGTACACCTCATCGTTGTAGGCAGTGGTGCCACATGAATGGCGTGAAAGTGCCGGTAGTCCTTCCCATGAATGCCCTCTAAAGCCCAGTCCACCCATGCAGAAGAGTTGGCGGAATCAGGACACTGCTTGAGTTCCTGTACATCAACCGAACCATGCAGAGCAGCTGCAAAGTCTGAAGGCTTACTGGGCTTGGGGGCAGATGGAGTCGCCATGTCACAACACAGCAGCTGATCCTGGTTGAATTTTAGACCAGCCACTGCACTTGCCTCATCCCAGCCAGATGCCAGCAAAGCAAGCAGGCACTTACGACATAAGAACAGAATGGTGGTAGAGAGAGAGAGAAGGAACACCAAGTCCCCCAGATCGAACCGAAGCGTGAATGCTATGTGGGAGGCCTAGCCACAAACAGCGCACCATTGTATCAAGGCTTATCAACCTTCGGACGGCCAACCCCCCCAAATTCCAACCCATAGGTCCGCTAGGACACCGTGCCCCTCACCATACACACACACAGACCATTTTCCACGTAGTGTTTTTCCTTTGGAATTGGGTTTATCATGCGGGGAGGAGGGGTTCCTGCTACTTGATCCTTGACAGGGTGAAGGTGGAGGGGCCCGCACTGCCCAAGGTAGATTCAATGACCGCGAGGTCTAACTTCGCACTTCCCTTTTGGATACTCATCCGTGAGCGATCCAGGTGGAAAGGGAGAGTTCCCACGTTTCAAGCTGGGGCCCTGCTATACTATACTGATGGCTCGGTGCAGGGTGGCCTGGTAGGGGCAGGTATCTTTGGGCCGAGAATTAGAGCAGCAATCCCATTGGAATCACTGGCCATGGTGTTCCAGGCAGAGGTGTCTGCAGTGACGGTCTGTGTGCTGTGGCTGCTCCAGGGGGGCTGAAGCGGTAGAAGATTTACATTATGGTGGACAGGCAGGCCACTCTCAACGCCTTAGCCTCGTATTGCCATACGTCGTGGCAGGTGTGGGAGTGTCTAACTGTACTGAAGGCCCTGGTGACGAGGACAACAGCGTAACACTGTGTGGGGTGCTGGGGCATCAGAGAATAGAGGGAAACGAATGGGCCGATGGGCTAGCAAAGAAGGGAGCAATGGAGATCCTTAGAGATGATGGTAAATGGGAGGATAGGAGCTGGGCTGCCCATTGGCTGGGGTTGCCCGGCCTTAGACAGTCAAAACTCTTCATCCGACTCTTCAGAGGTCAAGGCCAAGGCCAAGGAGGTGCTCACACCGGGAAGGAAGGATATGAGGATCATGTGTGGCGTGTTTAGAGGGCACTGTTCGCTGACGTTCACCTTGCTATTATTGGCAAGTGTGAGGTACAGGTATGCAGGTTTTACGAGGTCGAGCTAGAGACGGCAGAGCATGTGTTGTGCATACGCAATGGACTCGCTGCATCGCGCAGTTATGTGTTTGGGAGGCCCTTTCTTCAGCCGGAAGAGGTGGCAAATGCAGAACTTGCGGATATCTTCCCCTTTGTGCGTGGGTGGTGGAGGCGTATAGGTGACGTCGCACTAAGTGAGCCCAGTGCCGTGGAGCCTGGGGGTAGAACAGGGGAGCATGAGGTAAGAGTCATGGTCACCCTTACAATAGGCCCGTTTGTAAGGTATTGCCAGCATTCACCTTAAAAAAACAAACAGGTTTGGAGGACCACGCCAGAAATACCGATGAATCATACGTAAAAAAAAGGTGAAAGAAGGTGAAGCTGTAGAAAAGAATATTAAGGAAAGTAATTCGAAATTAAAGGTATAAAGATGTGTATATTAAAACAAGGAATTCTGTTGACTTATGGAGTTGGATCGAACGTAGATAAACGGCAGGAGATGTAGAACTGCACTGGTCGCATGAGCAGCTCAACAGGCGGAGGAAAGTCGGTGTGGTGATGTCTGTTTTGGTGTTTCTTGATGTATATTGGGTGGGCAACGTTTTGAAGGCCACATTTGATTGCTGCTCCTTTTTGTTGTGAGCCATAGGAGCAGCGGGACACGTAATGAGGAGAGCAGAGAGTTGTATGGGCCTCAGAAATGTTCGCTTTTCCCAGGTGGGTTCAATCCAACTACTTCTGACCTCGACCTGCCGTACCTTCACAGTTCTGGGCTCAGTGGATGCCGAGCGAGAGGTTGGGCTCTTGCATCATATCGAAAGCACAACCTCCCATGACTTAGGACTGATGTAACTCTCTCTTGAGTGTTAAGGAACAGTCATTTTGTAAAGGAAACAGATCGTTTGAAAGTATAAATGGTTGGGAATACCTCTTGGTTGCAAGAGTTTAGTGGCCGTGTTTGTTGAGGCCGTTATTTTGCCCCTCACAACGTACGCCACAGGTAATTTCTGTATTTAACTAGTTCAGGAATGCCGCGTGAGGCTTCGTAGCAGCTGAATCGCTTTTGTTGAAATCGGTCCAAGTAGTTCTAGCGGTTGAATGACGGCGGAGCAAAACGCGAAATGATGAGCGACGTTTGAGACGAGAACGTCACTCGGGCTGAAGCAAGAAAACAAGTTGAATGCTACGACCCCCTTCCATTACCTCGTTGAAAAGGCCAGCAAAGAAATAAAGATTAGATTTAGACTTGTCAGTCGATCCGAAGTGACAGAAGGTGGCGGCGGAGGAGGAGCCCGGGGTGCCTGCTGGATGTACGGGCTGGTTGGGAAAGGGTTTGATGGCTGGGGGAAGGACGGCGGGACGAAGCCTATTTTCATTGGAGGTGGACGTGACGTTTTCGATAAGGACCCGTCAATGTCACGTCAAGTCCGTCCCGGTCGCTTATTGTGCCGCCTTCTCTCGGCGCTCCCTCAATTCACTGCAGAAGCCCGTAGATCCGCTTTGGCTCCTGGCAGTAGCCCCTTTCTACGCTTCAAACGTAACCAGCGGAGATAAAAAGTGCTTCGTGCCTCGACGGAATTGTCGGAGAGAAATGTAATTGTGTGCCGCGAAGGCCGGCCGTGGCTGTTACCAAAATAAATGGGTTCTGGGTGAGCGTATCAGAACTTGCCCATCGGTGCACATCTCGTGAACTGCATGAGCTTGATTACAACTAATGAGCTGCTTTATTGTTTTAAAATATTACTCATGGCAACCAAAGAAAATCCCCCACTGCGGTCTGAAATAGTCCTGATGCTCTATCCCAGTCTCAGGTAGTGCATGACCATCTCAAGGTCCATTCCAGCAACCTTGGAAAGGCGCCTCATGCACAGCTATACGATTGCAAGAACACAGAACTGTCCGCAACCCCCGCCTCGCAGAATCTGCAATTTTGTACCTCCTATATATAATCTTCTGACTGTCCGGCAATTTGGGATGTGCACCATGACCAGATGACCTGGTTCTGGGTTATCTTCCCAGGAGCATGCCCATGCTACCAGGCGCGACCACGGGTTATGGATAGTGGAACGACCACGACATTGTCCCCAGGGGCATGTCTGCGGCCAGCTGTGAATAAGGTCAGCATGCTGACTGAATAAGCAGCCATGAACAATGGGCAAAACCCAGGAGATCGCAGATGAGATCCTGAACAAAGAGCTCAAGGGCAAGCGGATCTACATTTTCTCGGACAGCCAGGCCGCCTTAAAGGCCATCGCAGCCTATAGTTTTAGGTCTAAGCTGGCATGGGAATGCCTCCATGCGCTCAAGCAAGCAGCTCGGCGCTCGTAACAGGCTCTCCCTCATTTGGGTGCCGGCTCACAGGGGGCATGAGGGCAATGAAAAGGCTGATCGCCTCGCGAAAAGGGGTACAGAATCCCTACCCATCGGGCCTGAACCACACGTGGGTCTGACGAAAAGTCACCTGAACCGTCTGGTTGCTCGATGGGAGATAAAGGAAAATGGCGCCCATTGGCATCGCCAGCCACTACTAAGACAGGCGAAAAGGCTTGTCACGCCTTCCTGTCAAAGGGCGAAGGCGATGCTGACACTCTCTAGACAAGATCTGAGAGTACTGATAAGCTTCCTCACCGGGCACTGCCCACTCAGATATCACCTCAACAAGATGGACATCTCAGAGGCGGTGGAATGCAGACTCTGCAGTGAGGAGGACGAGACAGCATAGCATATCCTATGGGAATGCCCTGCCTGGGCAGCAAAACGCTTTGAATAATACAGAGAAATCCCACAATGGGGCCCGATAGGTACCGTAGATGAACCGTGTCTGCCCTCTCATTTCTAATGATCCCCTTGTGTCCAAGAATCCAATACACGTTAACTCTATTGGCGCTTGCTAAGGAGTTAAGCCACATCCTGCACTCTGGCGCCAGTTTTGACGTTGTGCAGTAGTTCATCAGCGCCTTGCATGACGCTTTACTATCAGTCAATATGTTGATAGTTCTGTTGCTACAGCCTTCATCATGCATTAACATTGCCCTGGCGGTAATAGCATAAATCTCTGTTTGAAAAACCGTTGGAACAATGTGCGTCCCACTCCCTCCAGAGCCACTTATCCACACCCTGGAGCCTGTTCCCTCCAGAGTTGTACCTCCTACTTGCTAACTTGGAAACAGGCCTCATGGCACCAGTATACTTTCTCTTAGCAGGTTGATGTCCTCCCTTGGTCACTCCAAGAAAAGATCAACGAATAACCCCCTCCTAATCGGACTGGCCTGAGTACAGAAACATCTAGGAGTTCCCTCTTCCTGTGGCAGGGGAAAAGATGTTGCAGAAACTGGCACGTGTGTGCTTTTATGGAAAAGATCCCTGCTTACCTCCGTTTGGAGTAGATAATGCAAACTGCCCTGATTTGTGACCACTCCCTCCATCTGTAGATCAACGCTGAAGCAAATACTTAGCGTCTCGAGCCCAGGTTATGCCAAGACTCTGTTGTAGTGGCTCATTGGTGCGGTGGTAGAGCTTCATGACTAACTCAGAAGACTGCAGGACAGTCGTAGAGTTTATACCTCATTATCTGTATCTACTGCATCAAATCTCTACTCTTTCATTGGGGCCCCTTCCATCAGATACTGACGAACTGTCATTAGATGCTGGTCTGATAGTGGCAAACTCTCATTAGATTCACAACAATTTGCACTGTGCCCCAGCAAAGGTTAGGTTCACGCAGATCTGTTTTCTTTCCATGTTGACCATTCCCGAATCGTCAGGCAGGAATCAGGCCATCCATTATGAGAGTTATTGCAATGCTCGTGCACGGTCTTTGTGTTTGGTTGTGTTCTCTAATCCATAGTACGTGTAGGCCTGTTGTGGTTGGCTTCTCACATCTCTTTTTGAGACTCGCTCACAGTCTGGACATATTCCTTGATAACTGCCACATTTAGTAACGGCTCTTACCATAGTACTTGAACTCGACTGCCACGTGATAGACCCGCAGTCCTTGTTGATGTGTTACAGTTAGCTTCTCAATCATATGATCCGTTCATAGTTCTGGTAGTGGTGTTGTGTTTGTATTCTTGCATCTTATCTTGGCATTTCGTACAATCGTAAGGGACAAGTAAGATACTTTATCATGAGAGAAGGAACGTAGCTGGACATTACCACCTATTGCAAGATGCTTGACTCTGCCTTTCAACCCTATAGAGCACGGAGAGATGTTGAGATGTTACAGTTGGCTCGAAGATGTTGGACTCCAGGCAGCCCCGAAAAAGCCACTTTGAGTCTCGGTTTCAACGAATACGTCTCTGATTGGTAGGAGTTGGGGGCGGGGTGGTAACTGTGCTGGGAAACCGAAATTTGACATTGAAGACCAACCAACTGAAGCTCCAGATCCATAGACACCACTCCTGAGCGTCGCGATGTAGTCCTCATAGGTAATAACAGCTGTCCGTCCTGACAACAATGTGTCGAGCACTTTCAGGTTTACTGAGGGAAGCCATTTCACGTCTGTCTATGCTGAACTTGACCTGGTGCATCATCGGCTCTTGTATTTCTCTAATATAAACGAGCATGCTCCTCAGGGTTGACCCAGTCCAGACTATTCTGGCGCATGGTCACGCTATTGTGGAGTCAAATGCTATTTATGGAAGTAGGCCTGACTCTGTGAGTGCAGCAAAAGCGAATACCACTTGTGGATTTGATATGTAAAGAAGGGAGTATGGACCCACTATGGACTGCTTACAACACACATATACAAAAGTGGGGGACAACCCAATGTCATCACAGCTCCTGCAGTCGAGGACGTGCTGGCGCCACTGGCGAACTAGAAATACTCGCGTATCAAAGTGCAAGTGACCAGTTCGCATTGAATGATTTTCCCTAGACACTGATAATTCAGCAGTGCCATTAGAAGTGATAGCATGGGAGAAAAGCCAGTTTCCTGTCAAAAACCGTCGTAGGAGCTCTGGTGCTCGGAGGTTGGGATTGTAGTCAATATTATGACATAGGTCCCGGTATCGATTGCTCCCTAAAACCATATAAAGGAGTGAGTGACAACCAAATGCTGTGACAGGCTCTGCAGTCATACCACAAACCAGAACGTGACTGGCGACCCAGAAATATTGGGTTGAGGCTGCTATTTTGACTTGCTATTTAAGTTCGAGAGAAGAACAAAAAAAAAAAACCAGTGGAAGTTCCGTTTCTCGGGTATTGTGAGAAAACGAGAAGAGCGAAGTGTCTCCTGTTTTATTGGTCGGCTCCTTCTCTCTCTTTCTGTTCATCACAACCCGCTCATCCCCTCTCACCCCCTCCACCGGTCTCCGTATTTCTCTCATTTTCATAATTCGGTCGTCTCTATGCTAGCGACCTACCCCTGTTGATATATCAAACCCAACCCCTCTCTTTCGAGCCCTGTCCCCCTTAATGCTCTTCTCAAGAGAGCTGCCTCATCCCCACCAATCTAACCCCCAACTCCTCCATCTACCATCACTACTCTTGCTATCGTTTCCCCCTCCCCACGCCCCCACCGCTAACCCACTCCCTGCCCCCGCTCCTCCGCAGTTTTCCACTAATTACAAAACCATTATAAATCTCCAATGAGACTGGCAATAAAATGCATCAAGATTAGTCCCTGCCCCATCTCGTCTAGCCCCTCCTCCTTTTCAACCTCTTCGTCTTCCGCCTCATCCAGTTTCAGGGCTTGTCTCCTCGTTCTCCTTGATGGAGGGATAAATAACTACAAAATGCTAATCCTGGCTTCTGGTGAAGGAAGCTCTCACTGCACAGTAGCGTCAGCCCTCTTCTCTTCTCCCCATCCCTTCGACAACACTCTCTTTCTCCGTTCCTCCTTTTTTTCGTTCTTATTCCAATCCTCCTTCTCGAAAAGATACCCGGATCTATTTACATTTACGGACGTTTCGCACCTTTTCCAACGCGAATCCCCCCCCCCTTCCTGGATATTCCCGAGCGTTTCCCCTCGTTCGCTAGCTCGGGGCGAAATTGAAGGTCGTCAAGAGGGGGATTTGTGGGTTCGGTAGGAGTATATAAGTGGGATAGTTCTGAGTGTTCCAATGGACAATCAACGGGTGTGGTGGATTTGCAGGGTGCCTCCAGAAAATTCAGGTTGCGCTCAGGGAAGCCGAGGATTCTCTATGGCGAGCATCTCAGCTTTTCATCACGCCACGTAGTGCCAGGAGCTTGTGGTCAATTACCATACTTAAGCAGCTCTCTTAGCTATCGTGATGTTGGACAGTTCGGCAAATATTACGACCAGATCACGTGTTACCAAGAGCACACAACACATGTCGAAAATCACCATTTGAGGAAATGGTCCGAGACACACAAGTTTGATATTTAACCTTCAGAAATGGGACGCAATAGTGAGGAATATAGCCGACTGGTATGACCCTTCAGGCAAAAACTGCTGACTCTACGCCTACCAGGTTAACAACTTCCCTGGGATTTCCCTGGGGTCGTACTTCTCCGCGGACAGCGAACTCGTGGAAACATGAAATTTCTTTTATCAAAAATGCTCTACGTTGATTACGCTTTTATCGACAGTGGCAAATAACATATATACATAACATTACTCTTAAATTAACATGCATCGAAGAACGACTGGAGCAACACACAACATTATTGAACATTTCGACGAAAAGCGGTTTTAGTGGTTGTTTGATAGTAAATCTCGCTTGCTTGAAACCCGCGCTCTCACCAAAATAATATTTTGTAGTAAAATAAAGTACACAATTACATTTTCATTACGGTCACTAAACGTGTAAGATCCCACAATATTCCGGAAGAACTGTTTCGGCGTAAAATAGGGCGTGGGTGAGCGATTAGCTGCGCAACTGCTCTCCCGAGGGGAACTTCCCGCCTCCCGTGTTATCGTACGCTTCCCATTATCGAAACGTCATCAGAAATAGCTCTCTTATTGTACATGTGGGTTTTCTAAGCTGAAATCCGAATTCACTCAAACTCGTAAACCATAGCTTTTTCCACTCCTGTCTCCAGAAGACGTCCTTAGGAAAGTCAAGCCGCTCTATAATCATTGCCAATATCTTTAAAACCTCGTTCATCAGGGCAGCGACATCGCGTCTTCGTGTTGACTGCTCCAGTGATTACCAGCGTAGTGGCATTCTATAAAGCGGGGGCAACTCAACAAATTTCGGTATTTTTAGCCCACCAACTTTGAATAGAAGTTGTGCTGGTGCGTGTAGACATAGCGCCATTTAGCCAGTCCCTGTGGACCTTGATGGTTGTCTTAAGAAAGTTGCTAAGGCTGGACGGCAGAAGCTGCGCTTACCTCCGACGTATGTGCTCCCAAGACTGAGCTGCAGGCTGATTTTTGGGAGGTTGATCGTCGAATGGCAGATAAGTATCTACAGAATGGTGAGATCTCCTGTGCGCTCTTGGCTAGGCCTCCCATTCATGCTTCAGTTCAATCTGGAGGGCTAGGTGTCCCTTTAACACTGTTCCGTTCTTGCAAGGGAAAGGAATGGGATGTCGTACGCACTGTGGCTGGTCTTGGATTCGTTAAGGATTAGCGTCGGTGGTGTGATATAACAACTCCATCTGCCCCTAAGCCCAGTAAGCCTTCGGAGTGTGCGTCATGTGGCTGAGGTAACTCCGGTGGTCTCCCAACTCTTCCCACTCTTCTACATGGAGGGAGTGGGCTTCAGAGGGCATTGTATGGAGTCAACACCTACATCGATGCGATGCACAAGAGGCAAAGATTGTAACGTTGTGGATGCTCGCTGTTGTGCCAGTGGTAATCATGTTCACTGAATCATGTGCTGCAGGTGTGTCTACGTACTCAACTACCATAAGGCGATGTGCAACTTGTCATCTGACAAGGAAGTGGTGTGAGAGTGGCACTACCGGGTTGTCTCTGGAGATGGTCTGTGGCTTGACATCGTCGCTGTTGGTCCCGACCAGTCTGCAGGGATTCTAAGTTGTATCTGGCAGCTGAAATCGTGCGTTAACTAGGTGAGCCAAGACGCACAAATACGACAGGACGGATCTTCGTATGGGGGTGTCATAAGCTCAGTGGAGGCAGTTAACATCAGGGAAGGAGCTTTGAGCGTGGTGCAAGAACACGGCTGAGGAGATGTGTTGATGGGTGGGGGGCTTTCTCTGAGGCACCACCACTGGCGTGTTGCTCGTTAGTTTCCTCTTTGGGTCCCACCCTCCTATTCACGGTGAGTTTCGCAGAAAAAAAGTGTATGAATTCGATTTGCGGGAGAGTGACTGAACCTATTCAGCTGGTCGTTCGTTAGTTTTTTCGTTATTTTCGGACGACGTGAAAATAAAGTTACTAGCGAATTCCATCGATGGCAAGGGGGGGGGGGCCAAAATGTGCTGCTTATGCTGCTTACTATCGGCTATTTTATAAAGTATGATTGAATTCTTGAATCGAATTTCTTTGTTTTCACAATGTGACGTTAGAGGAGCAAACCTTTGGTGGATGATGGGTCTTATGCAAGCAATCACATCAACTACGACTGATTCTTCCCCGAATACAACTACAACTAACTGCATAAACAAAATAAGGGAATAATAATGAATTATCTTCTGGTTACTAACCTCCCCATATGAGCTCCTGTGGGTAGTACTTCCTTAGAGAATTAGCCTCAATTTTTGTTCGAGTACATCCAATACTGCCTGGTAAATTAAAATCCAACCTTTCTTTCTTGTCCAAATCTAGTGAAGTGAATGCGGCATTCCTTCTGGGTATTTTACAGAATTTTTCTCGTAAGGAAATCACCAATTTTGTTCTACCGATAGAAAAATCGTTGGTAACAAATCAATTCAGATGGAACTAGGCAATTCTAGTATCGATTCAAAAAATTGAATTGATCTTTCGCCATCCCAAGCATTTGGTCGTATTGCAGTTAAGATTGTGTACAACGTTTGAGTGATGTTTAATAAATTTATTGCGAATCATTCTCTAGCACGTTGCAGCTTTCGCCCATTAAATGGGTTGAACGGAGCTTACAGCTCATCAAGCACACGATCGAATGCGAGTTGTTTGAAGAGTAGCTTCTTATGTATTTAGCTGAATAGACCACACGGGAGGTGTCATGTGAGTTGGTGGGACGATCGCCGCTAAAACCTGTCGCTCTTGTGCACGTCTCTTTCGTCGAAATGAGAACAGGTTCGTATCTATATAAGGGAAATAGTGGTAGCGGTGGTGGCGGCGAAGGGTTGGAGGGGGTGAGTACAAGTTGAAGGAAGAACTAGAGTTTGGCTCAACAGCTTGACTTTACTGTAGAACTTTACCTTCGATTGTGGATGAGAAGGAGGGGGAAATTAAAGAGAGCTTTGGGTCCCTCGGACTATAAACAAGTCAAACGACAGGAGGGACGACCCCCTCACCAGTGCAGTTTCTTTCCTGAGACCTTCCTACTCCACTGCCTGCGAGTGATAAGATCTGGTCAGGCGAACGGATTTATAAGGGAATCTCCGGTAGTAGTGTAAATCAGGTGGCTCTCTCCTTTTTATTTCTTTTTCCTCAGTTACCGCCAACCAGAGCAACGATTGCAGCGCCCCACCTTCGACGACTTGTGTTCGAGATAACTAAGAATGGCCTTTTTCCGATTCGACTTCGGAAAATTATTACCGACTTTCTTCGCCTGTCCCTTTGAGTTGAAATAGTCTGCGAACCAAGTTTTCTGCCACTTTTCAAACCCAGCTCGTCGTAGACTCATCCATTGCGCATTAACGACTTTTAGGATTGGCTTTTTCATTCCTCCGCGCGACATTTGAGCGCTTGGTGCATTGCTTCCTCGAGAGAACAACAATTCCAGGCGGGCTTCTGGCATATAGCCCCCAGTTTCTTTATTTGTGTTCGCTTTAGTTACTGCCAGGTCCATGGCCCTATTATCTACCATACGTCAAATCATTGGAAGGATAGGGATACAGTTAGCGACTCGCTACACCGACCTCGACCGATACAGGGAAAGTTGTGAGATGCATCTCAATAGATATATTTTACATTTTTATCTCCGTTACCTCGTGACGCGCTAAATTTCGGCACCTTCAGCGCTACCAGTTTCCGTATAAAACGTGAAGCAGAAGTCTACCATGATCAGGTATTAAATTAATTGGGTTAGTTCCGCTAGTAGGTAAATTGGAACGCAATTGGAATTTGTATGGAACGCACTGTACTCAGCATTAAGGGGAATTCTGCTCCCGGTGCCGACGGAATACCTGCGAATGTAATCAAGTGTATGTACAAACACCTTGTAGCCCCCCTCTTGCATCTCTACAATTTAAGTATAGCATCTGCTACATTTCCTGAAGTGTTCGAAATTGCCAAGGTTACCCCTCTGTTTAAGGGAGGGGACAAATCTAATTCTAGCAACTATAGACCAATTTCAACGTTGAACGTGTTGGGTAAGATCCTTGAAAAGTGGGTTAAGTACAACCTAACCTCTTATTTAGAGACCAATAAATTGTTGAGTGAATTCCAGTTCGTGTTCCGCGGCTCCCGCAATGTGGATGACGCCCTATTCGACCTCACAGGCAAACTATATAAAGCTAGGGATAGCAGAGCCAAATCTATTATCGTGTATTTGGATTTGAGCAAATGTTTTGATAGCATTGATAGAGTTGGACCAAATAGCTAAAATCGGTATAAGAGGTATTAGCCTGAATTGGTTCACTTCGTACCTTTCCCGCACCCAATTTGTAGCAGTCCAAGGCCATCATAGTGCTACCAAAAGGGTGGATTACGGGGTCATACAAGGGGCCCCACCCTGTTCCTGATATATATATAAATAAGTTGGTAGATGTGTCAAATCGCAATGAAATACTGTTATTCGCGGGCGATACGGCTTTGATGATTCAGGGGCATGAATGGTCGGAAGTTTTCAGTAAAATGCAATCATTGCTCGATTCGGTATGTGCTTGGCTAACTCAGAGCATACTAACCCTGAACTCTGGAAAAACTAAATATATCGTCTTTGGGGATAGCACTGGAAGTTCCGAAGGCTTCGACCTATACGTTCACTCCTGCATATCTCGTTCAGCATGTCCATGCAACCCTTTAGAACGAGTCTCAGAATATCGCTATTTAGGAGTGATTATGGACCCCTCTTTAACTTGGAAGCTACACATCAATTAACTATGTTCAAAAGTGCAAAAATTCTTCCATATATTTTATCACATTCGGCCCGTACTTTCTCGTGACAAGATGAAAAAAATATATCTATCTCTAGTTCAGTCCATTATGCAGTACGGAGTGATTGTCTGGGGTGGCACTTATCACGCTTATATTGACCGGCTAACCAGAATCCAAAAAGGGTTATTGAAAATTTTGTTGGGTAGACCTAGACGTTACTCGAGCGAACTAGTATTTCGCGAAGCGTCAACTTGCGTCAACTGTTCATAAGAAGCCTTCTTATGCACCTGCATAGAAATTCATTTATAATGGATGCACCTCCCTCCCACTCTTACTCTACCAGATTTGTACAGGGTTCATGTGTCGTCAACCCCAGACACACCTTATCGCTAACCAAAGTAAGTCCACATTACCTCA